>CM029128.1:18622103-20037103 GCA_016859345.1 Istiophorus platypterus | reverse complement strand
CAATCCATCAAACGTAGCACCACAGCGGGAGGTTACACAACCGCTCCTACTGGGTTCTATCAGGGTTTCTACTGTGCGGCCGAGGATCAGTTTACACACATGGCTCCACTGGTCTGTATTAGGGGCATCTGTCGTGGTTCTGTCATAGAACGCAATGGTTCTACCGGTTTCAATAGTTTCTGCTGTGATACAATAACTGTTTTACAGAACTGGTTCTGCTGTTTTCTATTGTGTTTCTATAATTTCACACAGATGATTCCTAGGGCAGAGAGAAGTGGTTTGACTACTTCCCGTTTGGGTTGTATTGTAATACAATGACCGGCTGTGAGAGTGGTTTCTAATGTGGTACGAGCAACTTGTTTCTTCTGTTTCCATTGTGGTAGAACAGGTTTACCAAACTGGCCTCATTACAATTCATTGTGGATACTGTAGATGGCCCCACTTTATTCTTTACATAGAGAATTAGTTCAACTCATTTCAATGCAGAACTTGTTGCACTGGTTCCACTTGTGTTTGTACTGTGATACGGATCATAATCATACACAACTGGTTCCACTGGTTTCCGCTATGTTTTGTCTCACGTTTGGTAATGAGAACAAGTTTGACTGGGTTTTGTTGTTAATCCGAAACAATGGCTATTGTACCAAACTGGTTGCACTGCTTTTGATTGAATATTTATCACTTCACAGAGAGGTTTTGAGTGGTACCTATTGTGTTTTTTCTCTAATAAAGATCAGAATGACTGGATTCTGTTGTTTCTTTTATGGCACAGAAAACCTACTTCCTTGGTTTAAATGAGAATTAGGATTCAACAGTAATACAATAACAAAACAAATATTGGAGTGCAGATTAAAATTTTTTCACATCTGGTTCCACTGGTTCTTGCTGTGTTTCGATTACAGTTCTCATAATGAGTTTGCCTGGGATTTTGTGGAAGTGGTTCCACTTGTCTGTTTTGTTTTTCTCTGCTACATGAAGAACTGGTTTAACTGGTTTCCATGTGGCTCCTATACTACATAGAAGTGGTTCAGATGGTTTCCATGTTTTTCTGTTATGGCACTGAAAACTTGTTCAGCTGATTTCTGTCCTGTTCCCTCCAGATTGTAATTTTACACAACTGGTGATACTGGTTTCAATTAAGACTCTATTGTGGCACTGAGATCTGGTTTGGCTGATTTATACTTATATCACAGCGAATGAATTATTTTCCAAACTTTGTTTGACTGTATGTTTTTATAATGATAGAAATGCTTTTATTTTCAACCCGGTCTACAACCAGTTATATTCACACAGTAATTATATGACATAAGAGATTCAAGAGGGTTTTTGTGGGAATATCCAACTGAGACATGTTATGGAGGTTATTAATAGGATACATGTAAACTTATTTATATTTTTGTTCATGTTATTGTTCTCTGTTGTGTGGTTTGCATGTGAAATGATACACAGTCGAGAGTATCTCTGATTAACTCAAGGTCTGCTCGCTTACTGTGGGAATACTGAGACCGCTCTGCTGCATGTGTGCATGTGTGTCCGTGTGCGTGTGTTACAGACTGCGGGAAGTGCGGTTATTAGTGTGTTTCTTTACATTCTTCAGTATTCAACACACTTTGCACCTGTTTCTGTCTGTCTGAAACACACACTCACATAGACATTCAGTTGATTACACACACACTCACATTGAAACATACACACACAAATCACAGTCTTTCGTCACCAGTCTAACAACATTCAATGGGAAAATATGCCTTTTTGACATGAGACATAAATCTAAATATTTTCAACAGGAAAACACAAGCATGTGTGTTTTTTCTGTGCCTGTGTGTGTATGTATGTATGTTATGGTATGTGCATGTGTGTGTATGTGTGCGCATTTTCTTGTACAGGCTTCGGGTCAATAAATGTGGTTTTATGATCAGAGTAGAAACTCAGTTCTCAGAGGGGAAGAGGAGGAGGAAGTTTGAAGGGAATTTAGTTTTGCACTAATGACATCTACAGACACTGTGTGTACGTGAGTTTAAGAGTGTGGAGAGGGAAATATTTGGATCCTTAAAAATCATGCAAGGTGCATTGTGGGAAGGTACCGACCTCCCCCAGTTGATTATATTGTTTTAGTCAGTACAATATCTGTGTATTTGTGTTTGCGTATTTGTGTGTATGTTTACATTTTGAAGCCAAGTTTGAGTTTTAGACCATTGGATTCAAGACATTTTGGGCTGTCCTCTTTTTCTGACATACATTTAAAGGTTGGTTTAAGTGTTAAGACTTGGTTTTTAGGGTACAGAATTAGGTTTAGGTTAGAGTGAGGGGCTAGGGAAAGTATTTTGTCAAAAGTTCTCCCCACAAAGATAGTACAAAGAGAAGTACAAACGTATGTGTGTGTGTGTGTGTGTGTGTCTGTGTCCGTGCGTGTGTTTGTGTCTGTGTGTGTGTGTGTGTGTGTGTGTGTGTGTGTGTGTGTGTGTGTGTTTATGTGTGTGTGTGTGAGTGATGGGTGGTGGGTGGGTGTTTCCTGACCTCAGTGTTTCATTCCCAGTTCCCAGCATTCCCTGCTCCTCAGACGTCCTGATTGTTGTGGCATTTATTGCAGTGTGGGCGTCTTTCCATGACTAGTCATTTTCAGGAAGTAAACAGAGTCAACACCGGGCTACACTCTGAAACTTAACTTTTACTCAGCAACTGAACAGTTACTTTGTACTACAAAACCCTTGGAACACAAGGAAGGATTGAATTTTACCACAATCTAACCAGGGAGGGGTTTAAAGCACCATTTCTGTGACCATTTGAAGTTTTAGCTCATTAGCTAGAAGTTATTTTGGCCTATACTTTTCATTCTGGTGAATATTTTCACACATTTAAGTTCTTGGCTGTTTTGGGGTTTTTTTTTCACAACTCCTAGCTATTTGCTAAAACTTCTTGAAACTTGCAGGAGAGATGTAGTCCATCATAGTGAACTTTAAGTTTGCTTTAATATATGCCACTTGCATTATCATTGCAGGAAAATGCAGTTAGAGCATCAATTTATTTTGAAAGTCTTTATTTAATGATCCCCTTAACTATAGCAATGTCAATGAGCAATTCAGCAAACTCCTGGGTTATGTTGAATACTGATGCTTTTAACACCCAGTGACATCATTTTTAAAATTCGTGCTTTTTATAATATCACACATGACAGCTATGATAGTGCAATGGTTAAGGAAATATCAGTGTTAGGGGAAGTAAAAAGACAAATGTTAATGAAGGTCTATGGCGGGACACAAACTTCAGTCTCCTGCATTATACTCAGACTTACTTCCCATCCATCCATCACGCCGACCTCCACAACCTTACATTTCACCTTGCTACATATAAGGAATTGGTACCAAATGCTGTGACTGGATGTGAATCATGAGGTCAGATTAATCCAATGTGAATCGCTGATTGCAAATGCAAACCCCCTGGTGTGGTCATTTGAGGCAAAAATCCTAGAAAAATGTGTTCATAACATTCCTAGTCATGGGTCATGATAAATTTATAATACTAATACATCAATAAACACCCTATTGAAAACAATTTATAGGTGGGAAAATAGTAGCAGCTCTTGAACCCGAGCTGTCCCGCTGTGATTTAACTAACTATACCCAGGCTAAAACTCTTGTTGGTGCTTGTTATGTTGTAGTTGGTGCATGCTCTGTTCAATTCCTGTGCACTACAACCCCTCATTTGTACATCATCGAGTGTCATTTGCCAACAGCACAGCTGGGTATGTTCACAGGTGAAACAAACCAAGCCTGACCACAGTTAAGGCCAGCTTATACCTCTGTGTAGAATTGACACTTACTAGGGGAAGCCATCAAGCAGAGATAGCATGTTAAAATTGAACTGAATGCCATATTAGCTCATATCTCTCCTGGTTCCAAGAATTTTCACACCTATGCACGTTGGGCTATTTGCTTCTGAAAAAGGGAATGAGTGTTAGTTTGAGAGTTTCAAGAGTCTCTCAGATTCCTTCTTAGGTTCTCTGTCTGGGCATATTGTGTCCAGGATATCTTTTACTTTTAAGACCACAGGACAGTAACACAACTGGAAATCGGTGCCCATTTTTCCCTCACAAGTAAAAGCTGAAAGCTTCAGTACACCAGCAAGATTTTAGTGATCTGAAGAAAAACTCAGGAGGTTTTTGTTTGACAGGAACGAGTTTTAGGCTGTTTTCTGTTTTTAATAATTTCTCTCAGGGATTGTGGGAAGTGAGATGATGTTTTTTATAATGCCCCCAAGTCTTTCTCTTTATTTCTTCTGTCTGTGCTTTATCATGAGATTTCTGTACCACATCTGTGATTCATTCATATGCAAATACTCTAAAGTTAACAAAGCAACCCGTGTCTTTTTAAGGGGATCGAGGTAGATTAGGTGTAGCTCTGGAGTGGGTCTTTCATTTTAATGTGATTCAGTGGGGGGGATATAGAGAGAGAGGAGCGCTTTCAACAGCTGTTCCAGGGTTTGCATCATGCGGCGTGAGCTAGCGTCATGGCTGAGTGTTCGCACGCTATATGCACACACACACACACACACACACACACACGTTCACAGAGGCATGCTGTGGGGACCCCCAGTCGACAAACACAGACAATGTGTTCTCATGCAGCCACTGTGGTGCTGAGGAAGAACGTCACCTGGTTTGAATGTTGACGGGCTGCCGGTTTACGCCTGCAGTCTCACATTTTACTGCATGTTTGCTGCATGATGGCCGCGCTGTTGCTCCTCATCTGAGAGGAGTCACTCACAAAATCACTGCTTTGTTCCTCTATTAGTCATCAAACAAGTCTGCGTGAGAGGAAGACTGGAGAACATGTGCTGTGGCTGTTGCATATGTTTGGAACTATGTTGTGGTCATTTCAGCATGAGTTGTGGAAACTGTAGGTACAATCAGTGAGGTTACCATGGCTACCAATGTAGTTTTTTAGTATGGACTGAAAGAGCCTAAGCTCACAGAAAAAGTATGTAAATTTAAAAAATAAAATAAAATGTAATTCATTTAAGTGTTTTGATCTTATTTAATAAATCAAAAAAAAGTTTAAATCCATGTTTACATCCAGTTAATTTGGGATAATTAAAAATAGATATATAGGAAATGTTTAAAGTTTATTTTAGTTTTTTCAAAATCATAAAGTGATTTTTAAAAAATCACAATATTTTTAGAAAATAGATGAACAAATAAGGTTTAAAAACGAACTCATATCAAAACACTGTTTTAAAAAATGCTAATTTTATCAAATATAAAAAATACATAAATAATAATAATAATTATTCAAAATAAATAATACATGTATTTTCTTAAGTAGTTTTCAGGTAATAAAAATGAGAAAAACGAATAAGCTATTCTTCAAAATTTGATTTTAATGCATGTTAGACACAGTTTGCAGAGCAGCTGCCATATTTCCTCCAGTTTGGAAGTCAAAAGCAAAGACCAGTGACAACTCAGGAAGTGATGTGTTCACTGTGTGGGCCTCAGAGGAGGCTGACAGAATGGAAGTGTTGGGCTATTTGTGACTGGCTGTGAGTTTTTGATGAGAACAAGTTGTATTTTGACCATTGTGCAGACTTCTGAATGACGTGTGTTTCTGTGTTTGTGTTGCAGGTGTACGCTCCGTCTGCCAGTACAGCCGACTACAACAGGGACTCACCGGGTTATCCCTCCTCTAAACCTCCCAGTGCTGGTTTCCCAAGCTCATTCTTTATGCCAGGTACTCACTCACACACACACACACACACACACACACACTCACACACATACACACACACACACACACACTCAAACACACACACAAGGTCTGTCCCTCATCAAAACTTCCAACACTAAATTCCTGAGCTCATTGGGGATACTGGATCACAGATGAAATGAGCTCAAGGTCCCTGGAAAAGAGCTGAAAGATGTTCTCAGATCAAAATCAGCTACAGATTTGAGTCGTACATTTTATTGGTTGTAAAGTCTCCCAGATAATGTATTTATCTGGTAGGTAGGTGACAATAGAGATGCAGCTGTGAACACTGTCTGATAACCAGCGGCAAGGCCATTCTGGAGAATGTGGCTACTTTCTCCTGATCAGCTGCACAAGCGGCTATGGTGGGCGTTTCCCAGCATTTCAAATACTGACTCCCACAGTGCTCCTCCAATAGCAGTCCTTTTGACAGGAGGTGGAAGTTATTAGATTTAACTTTGTGCATCTCTGAATCCCAGAAGATATTTTTCTACTACCCCAAAATGCTGGCACTTTTAATCCTTGTGCTTTTTGAGTAAAAACTAAAAACATGTGAACCTGGCTGATGGGTTTCCCCTGCTGAGTTCATTGTTTTCATTTAGCAGGAAGCTTCAAATGATCATTTTAGTGTTTGTTCACAGTCAGTTTTGCTAGGTCTGTTTCACTCGTTAGAGTAACTGGTAGCAGAAGAATCATTTCCACGGTTACCTGCAGTTTAATTGACCAGAATTTTGTTCGAGGGGTCCTGTTATATATCTTCTATTACATATACATCAGATAATCATATTTTATTGCAGACCGTCCCTTTCCCCTCTCACCTGACTCTTTTTCATGTGAATACACAGAAAACATTTAGATTGGGTCAGACTACTCAACTGAATGTAGACGCATTGATTTTCAGGCAGGTTTGACAGATAAAAAATAACTGCATAGAGATTAAACTGGTCTGAAACCAGCATCCACCACATCACATGTACCTCTCTATCTCCCTCTCCTGTTTCTTGGGGTGTCTCTCTCAGATGGTCACAGTGGCGATCCCTGGAGCAGCAGTAGCAGCAGTATGAGCCAGCAAGGTTACCACAGCAGCATGCTGGGGGGTGGGAACTCAGCCCACGGCCCCGCCCAGAGCTCCTCCTACTGCGGGATTCACCCCCACGACAGACTGGTGAGCAGAGCTGTCAGTCACAGTGTACACCAACACCAGGGTCTGATTTCCACAGTATATCTTTCTATATAAAAAAAAAAGAAAATCACATTGTCAGGATATCTTGTGTATTGCATGTTACATTTTAGGAACCACATAAGTTCTTCCTTAACTTTGAAAATATTAGTGTAAAATGAAATGAAGGTGGAATCACTGGCTTTTTCAAAGCCTTTCTAGTGAGACCATAAGATAGCCAGAAAAACTTCAGTTAAGATTTTTATTTCATTTATTTATGTATTTGGGTTGGTTCACCTTGTATGAGTACGTCAGATTTCACTGATTGGCATAAACAGCTTACGACATGGAGCAAATGTTTTATAATTTTGACAAGTAGACGGTGGTTTTTCAGGCGAATGACAGGGGAAACCAAACTGATAAAAACAAATTTTAAAGACCAAGTAAGTGAAGTTATAATGATTGTTCATTGAAGTTTATGGAATTTAAAATCATAGCCACAACCCTGGTAAAGTCATAGATTTACAAGCATCAAACATCTGTTAAGTCTATCAGTGGTCACTAATATATTACACACAAGTATTACTGTGGGTTCTCTGCAGAATGTATCTAACATACTGTGTTTTTCCAGTTGAGTTGGCTGCATTGTGGGTTACTGTCTGTGTGCTTACTAGACGTGCATTTATAAATTCTACCCAAATGTGAAATTTTAAATCTGTCAAATGACATTAGATGATTCAGTGATTATGATTATGATGATATCATTCTGTCAAACTAATAAGAGCTCTGGGATTTTTCTTTATACTCTGTGTTTACGTAAGGTTTCCTGTTTGGCAGTAGCTTGTCACTATTATGTCAATGTTTCATCTCATTCTTTTCATCTCGCCACAGAGCTACCCATCACACTCGTCTGCAGACATCAGCTCCAGCCTTCCCCCCATGTCCAGCTTCCACCGAGGGGGAGGGAGCGGGGGCGGAGCCAATCACTACAGCACTGCCTCTTGCACGGCCTCCACCAATGGCACAGACAGCATCATGGGTAGGACGTCTGTGTGTATTTTTGTTCTGAAGCAAAGCATTTAAAGATGTAATGAGGTTGCTGGGAAGTTTTAAAACTGAAATAGCAGTGTTGATGACATGTCTGGCAGCTGCAAAGTCATCTGCTGTCAATCAGCTGGCGGTGTAGCTAATTACATTATGATGTCATTAATTAACTGAAGAAGAAAAGCATCCATTTCATTTGTGGCATTCCGAGCTTAAGGATCTGATTTTCTTTTTACCTGATTTGACAGAAAGTAAAAAACAACTGGGATCATATAGGGTGTTTTTTTTTTTTTTTTTTTTGCTTTGTTTTGTTTTACTATGAAATTTGATTCAGACTTTTTCCCCAAAAGGATAAATACCACAGACTTTGGGGACCCTTGACTTTTCCTCTGATGCCAGAGGAAAAGTCAACTCTGATGAGGCTGAACTGTTTGGTCTTCAGTGAAATAGTCAGATAATTACTGGCTACATTTCCATTAAATATGGTACAGATATTGATGTAGCTGTTCAGGATGACTTCACCGCCATCACCAGGCCTAAAAAAATGAATTTGTCCAATACTTGCTGTGTGACCAAATACATGAAAACCAATGTCATTCCCATCAGCCTCAGCTGTGCTCTGTGTATAGTGCTAATTAGAAAATTGTAAAATACTAAAGCAAGATGTTCATGTCAAGGTATATTTGGCTTGTTTGAATATCTTTAAGAATTTTTGTTTCTGATCTGTCGACTTAAGACTTCAGACACGGCCTTGAGTCTTAAAAGGACTTAAGACACCATAATGAAGACTCGATGCTTGAGTTGGACTTGACCCAGACACTTCAATTACTTGACACTTGACTTCTTAAATACTTGACTTTTGACTTAACTTTGCAATTCAGAATTTGGACTGCTTAAAAGGGCTTTGACACTTACTTGAGACCTTTCCCAACAAGCTCTGCAATGTGTAGGCTTTAATTTTTAACCACTAACCTTCTGCAGCCAACCTTTACTCATTGTTTGAGCACAGACATTGTTGAGCTGTGAAGTTAACTGATCATTTTGATTTTTTTTCATCTCAGACTGCAAGCTTGGTTGCACTTGGTGCTGCGTTTGTGTTTTGACTCTGGAAGAATCCACAGATAATTGACTTATAGTTATCACTTGAAAGAAAACATTACCAGTCCTTTCCAGTCCAGAGACAACATTAACTAGACCACATTTTTATTTAGTGTCACAAAACCTGTTAAAATGTTCCTGCTGGGATTAGACTCAGATGATTTAAACCACTTAAAAAGTAAATTTCAGTGTCATAAGAGAAGTCAGAAATTGAAAATAACCTAAATTAGAGAGACACTTGTACTCCATTTTGGCTCGACCTTGACATCCCTGACAAACACACACACACAGCATGCCATATGGACCCCTTGCTTTGAGTCCTGTAGAACAAATAGGACAGCAATAAGAAACAGATTGAAAGTTTGTTTTCATGGGAAGACATCTCCAACATTCCACAGAGATCACACACACACACACACACACACACACACACACACACACACACACACACACACACGCACACACACACGCACACGCGCACACACACACGCACACACACACATACACACATACACACATACACACAAACACATGTGAGCCAGAATAGATGAGTGTAAACACAAGATGAACCTCATAAAAAACATGACGCTCTTGTTTTAAATATAAACATACGTGTGCACACACATGAACACTCAGTGTTAACTGCCCAGTTTCTGCCTCAGTCTTATATTGAACTAGTAAACAAGTGACTAAGTTCTTTTTACAGAGAGTAGCATCTGTGGTCACTATTCATGTCAATGACAGCTGATTCTAATGATCACCAATATTCACAGAGGAAATGATTTGAGGATGTCCATAGAAACTTCTCAGCTCATCTCTGCCCATCTATAGGATCATTTTGTCCCACACTTGTTGGTGTTAATTCCTATTGTTGTTTACTTATTATCTTTTGGGCATATTACTAAAACATATATTTTCTATATCAACAAAACAGACTCATACAGCTACCTCTTAATGATGTTCAGCAGGTGGCAAAACATTTTATGGTCCACTTTCTCAAATGTGAGGATTTGCCGCTCTTCCATGTCTTGGATTATATTTTTATTGTATCCCACCGTGACCATTAGAGTCCATTATAAATGAAATGAATGCACACTGACCACAGCTGCTGATCTATCATTTTAAGCCGTGAAATTTATATAGGGATTATTAAAGGGTACAACCATACCGCAAAGAACCCTGGATTCATTCTCCAGCTTAGTAACATTTCCAACGAATACAACTGGTGGGAAGCTGTTGAGGGACCATGTCCTTGTTGCTTCACCAGCAACTCCTACTTCACAAGTTTTTGCATTTGTAGTGTGTTAAAACCGAAAAATTACATAATTATTCACTATATTTATTTCCAAAAATCAGATTAAAATAAGGCTTGATTTTCATTGTTTTGGAGGAGCTACTTGCAACTTAAAACAATTTGTGTACAGTGATGAGACAGCTCCAGAAGGATCTTAGAAAACCATAATAAAAAAGAACGTTATTTTCTTCACAGTTGTAGTTTTTGAATACAACTTTTATAGGAATTGCAAAACAGCATGCTATGAAAACTAGTATAGTACACGAGCAGATTATTACAAACTCACAATATTCACAATATCTTTGTTAGGAAGAAATAATATATTCATAGGGTTTCTTGAGCCTTCGCTATAGTGAAGCTGAAGTAACAGCAGAATATGGTCTACAACAAATCAATAGTCCTCTGTTACTAGGTACACTCTCATTAGAACTTTATTAGGAACACCATACTAGTACTGGGTAGCTCCTCCCTTTGCTCCCAAAACAGCCTCAGTCTTTCATGGACTTGATTCCACAAGATGTTGGAAAATTTCCTCTGAGATTCTGGTCCATGTTGACATGATTGCATCACATCATTTCCGCCTATTTATCAGCTACACATTGATGCTGCCAATTTCCCATTCTACCACATCCCAAAGGTTTTCCACTGGATTCAGATCTGTTGACTGGGAAGTCAGTGAAGTTCACTGAACTCACTGTCATGTTCATGAAACCAGTTTGAGACAGTTTCTGCTTTGTGACATGCAGCATTATTCTGCTGGAAGTAGCTATTGGATGATAAATTGTGGCCATAAAGGGACACACATGGTGTGCAACAACCCTCAGACAGGCTGTGACATTCAAACAATGAGTGATTGGTATTTAGGGACCCAAAATGAGCCAAGAAAACATTCCCCACACCATCACACCACCACCAGCCTACCTTTTGATACAAGGCAGGTCAGATTCCATGGATTCATGCTGTTGATACCAGATTCTGACTGTACCATCTGCTGCCTCTGCAGAAATCCAGATTTATCAGACCAGACTATGTTTTTCCAATCTTCAGCTTCCCAGTTTTGAAGAGCCTGTGTCCACTGCAGCATTAGATTTCTGTTCTTGGCTGACAGGAGTGGAACCTGACATGGTCTTCTGCTGTTGTAGCCCATCCACCACAAGGTTCAACATATTGTTCATTCTGACATGGTTTCCTGCTCACCGCAGTCATAAAGCGGGGTTATCTAAGTAACTGAAGCTCCAACAAGTCTGGCCATTCTCCTCTGACCTCCTCCACAGAACTGCTGCTCTTGGATGTTTTTGTTTTTTGCACCATTCTGATTGAACCATAGAAACTGTTGTGAGTGAAAATCTCCAGAGATCAGCAGTTTAAGAAATAGTCAAACCATCTTGTCTGGCACCAACAGTCATGCCACAGTCAGAGTCACCGAGATCACATCATTTCGCCCATTCTGATATTTGAGGTGAACATTAACTGAAGCTCCTGACCTGTATCAGCAGGATTTCAATTATAGCACTGCTCCCAAATGATTGGCTGATTGCCAAACTACAGGACTAACCAGATGTTCCTAATAAAGTGCTCCGTGAGTGTACAACTACTATGTAATATGGAATTGGGACACAAGAAAGAACTGCAGTGCAGAGACAACTGGACATTTCAGACTATATTAAAAAAAAATAATAATAATGAAATTGAATTTTCTCTCTGAAGAGGTGATGGACAAAAAAAAAACATAAAAATCTGTTTCATCTTGTGGACGCTCCCTTCCTTTGTGAGTGTAAGCTCTCATTTATGAAAAAGATTTTCTCCTGCATATGTTCTAAATTATGCATCAAGTCAGGGTCTGAGTTTGTGTGTGTGTGTGTGTGCATGTGCGTGTGTGTGTGTGTGTGTGCGTGTGTGTGTGTGTATAACAGTAATCCCTTGGATGGTTTACTAGGCCGGTGGTGTGGCGTGAGTGAGACATGAGGCTTTAACCCCAAAACATATGCCACTTCCTGTCTGTCTGTATTTGTGTGTGTGTGTGTGTGCATATGTGTGTGTTTGTGTGTTTGTGTGTGTGTGTGTGTGTGTGTGTGTGTGTGTTTGTGTGTGTGTGTGTGTGTGTGTGTGTGTGTGTGTGTGTGTGCGTGTGTGTGTTTATGTGTGTGTGTGTGCGTGTGTGTGTATCTCTAACTGCTTAAAGAATTCCAGTCCTGCCAATCTATGTAATGGATTCATTTGCCATGAAAGGATGTGTTTTTGCTGTGTTATATGTGTGCGCGCTGTCTAACTTGTTTGTGCGAGCGTAAACTTTCCATCTGGGATCTGCTATCAGGAGGAATGAGCTGTAAGCATATCAGTCTCCCCGCTCCAGTGTGTGCGTGCCTGTGTGTGTGTGTGTTTGTGTGTGTGTGTGTGCCTGAGTGAGTGAGTGAGTGAGTGAGGGGGGGTTGTGTGTGGGTGCTCATCTGGTCCTGTGAGGTCACTTCCTTCCTCTCTGGCCTCAGTGCTCTTCAAGTGTGTGAAACAGATTTAGTTGTATCTAAATCCAGTACTTGCAGACATACACACACACTCACACGTGCACGCGCTGTCAGTCACTTAAAATGTGAACAGAAGTAGATGTTGAATGTCGGTTCCTATTCACCTCTGTTCCTGATTTTTAACATTATTTGAATAAGAGTCTGGTTGCACCACAATTTATGACAGCAAAGATTTGGAGCAAAATGACTGCAATCATGCATAGAGCTCTAGTAAATCTGCATATAACTGTCACATAATGTTCAACATGGGTGAACTTTAACATGAGAATTTGCTCCTCTTGGAAATTGCCTTTACAGTGCTGACCCTTAAGGGAACATAAAGCTGGAGAGTCAAAAAGAGAGGATACTATCATATTAGCGGTGTCACACCATCCGTCAGAGTATGAACAGCTCCACGAAAGAGATGCATCATGGTCTGCAGCCAGTCGTGAAAAGTCCTCGGTACATATAGGTCTCTTATAGTTAAACGTGTGTCCAGCTAGCACGTGGACAACATGCAGTTTTCCTAATGGAAACAACAACGACAACAAATAGAGTTTCTCTTACAGCTTCCAGACGAAAGGTGTAATTTTCAGTTTTAATGAATATGTGTTGCCGGTTTGAGTGCTGAAGGGATGGACCGACGGTGTACAATTAGACAGAACAATTAAAATATGTAGTTAACAACATCCTCATTTAAAAAAATACATCCCTGTTTTTGTGTGTGGGTGTGTGTGTGTGTCATAGCTAACCGAGCACAGAGCGGAGCAGCCAGCAGCTCTCAGACAGGAGACGCCTTAGGGAAGGCGCTCGCATCGGTAAGTACAGCACACACACACACACACACACACACACACACACACACACACACACACACATAGATTTGAGAAACCTGTTCAGACCTTGAATAATGCAAAATGATTTTATAATTCATTTTCCTCCGTTCCGTTTCTGTCCTAGTCTTTTGAAGATCTTTTTTCAAGACTATTCAAGAGTCAGTCATATTACTTTATTTCTATCTGTACTTGTCACTGACTTTTCTTCTGTTTTTTCTCAGATTTACTCTCCCGACCACACGAACAACAGCTTCTCGTCCAATCCCTCCACCCCAGTTGGCTCCCCACCCTCCCTCACAGGTAAGCACGGGTGTGTGGTTCTTACCTGGGATTCCCCGTGTAAGAACCACACACCATCAACACTAGGTCAACACAAACGCAGCAGAGAAACAACATTCACAGAAGCAGGAAGCAGAGCTGACTTCAGATTTGGACTAGAGTCACAAAAACAAGGACTTGAGACTTAACTTGAACTTGACTCGTACAACTTGAGACTGGACTGTGTCTGGGACTTGGCTTAAACTGCTTTCAAATGACTTGAGACTTGACTTGGATTTACCCCAGAAGATTTAGATACAGCTCTAGGTAAAGGAAGAGAAAGAAAGAGAAATGTAAATTCTAATGTACATTTTACTGAACTATATATTTGATTTTTAATTTAAAAGCAATTCTGCTCTTTATCAGAAGATCAACCCCTATGCGTAAGAAGAAACCATAAGAACATGAATAATTGTTGTGTCTCCTCTCTGTACCCCTCCTCCTCCCCTTATTTCCACCAATTACTTCTCCCCTTTGCTGATGTTGTAGACTCTCTCTGCTCCTTAAAGTGAAAAATGACTTTTCCTAATAATAGTTGTGTCGAATTTGTCTCTAATTGTCGCTGCTACACACACCGTTTGATATTTCTCTGCCAAGCCTTGTGACTGATAGCTTTAATTATGAGCACCACTTTGACAAATTGTTCACAAACCTACCGGCTCTGCGAACACAAGCCCCCTCCCCTCTTCCTCCTCTCCTCCTTGTCATTATAGCTGCCTGGGATATTGCCTGCTAAACCATAATTGGTGTTTATCATTGTGTCAGAGTTACTCCACTTTTTACAAATTAGAAATGAAGCCTATTAGAGTAAACCACATGCAAATTGATATCCAAGGCTAATTCTGCGAGGGTGTTGGACTCGTAATAATTTACCCTGCCGTTTAATACATATATTTGTATTTGCACATGAATGTACCCAGGTGATTATTCATTAATTAGCATATGGAAATGAGCATGTAATATGAATAAAGGAGAGGGGAGAGAAAAGACTGCGAGACAAAATGGGAAGACAATAAAAAAAAAAGATACATGAGCTAATGAGATGAGATCAGAGGTACAAGGAAGAGATCAGTGGTGAGGGCAGAGGGGAGAAGGGGAAAAAAGAGAAAGGAACAAGAACGAAGAGCTAAAGATAGAGAGAAGGAGCGAGGGGAGGAGATATGATGGAGGTGTAAGAAAATAATGAAATAAAGGAAAGGAGAGGAGAGGAAACAAAAGGGAGAGAAGAGGTGGAGAAGGGAGGAGGAAAGAGGAGGACTACAAGGGAGGATAATGATGGGAGGATAGGAACAGAGAGAGGAAGAGCAGAAAAAAGTATAAAAAGCAAGATGCAAGGATTGGGAGAAAGGAGGAGGAAAACAAGATATGAGAGAGGAGGACATCATAGAAAAGAAGTAGGAAATCAAAAAGGAGGGAAAAAAATGCTGGTAAATTTCCCTTAATCTATCCAACAAAATAATCGTCAAAGCTTTCTTTTTAAACGGGTTTTTTTTTAGTTTTGTTTTCTTACTACAAGTGAGAAACGGGCCATAATACTTATCATCATATCTACACCACCAAGTGTTGATCAGTGTTAACAAGCTTCATGAGTGTCGGGTCACGTTAACATTTTGCTGATTGGTATGTGATCCAGATTAAAAGTTGATTCTTTGAAAGCTACAAGATCGAGCCTGTCTCTGTGAGGACTTGGTAACAAATGTCTCTAGCATTAGCAGTGGAGCATTTGCTTGGAGCTTGTTTTGCCTCAAGGGCAACATTTTGAGGTAAAATCAGTTCATTCCAGATTTGCACAGGGGAATTTGCAGGGGCGACGTAAATCTTCACAGAGTTTTCGCATTAACTTTGATGATGTAATTCTTTGAATGTAATGATAGACAAACAGCATATTCCTTTCCAGGCAATTCACTGTATCAACAAGCTTCTAGAACCAACTATTTCATGAAGATGTGTACATGAATTGCACTGTGCCTTTACAACTTATCTTTGTGGTTCCTATCCAAACAAAAATCAACCTGTAAGTTTTTCTCTCCTCTGGAACATAAACATTGTTGAAACGACTATTCACCAGCCCGACATCTCTCAGAGCCTCATATTAATGTAGATTCACACAAGCTGCTGTCTTTCTTCTGTCTACCAGCTAATGAGACCTGTCGACTCAGATACAACCCTTCAGAGCGCTGTCAAACACAAAAGCAGAGAGGAACAGAGACACAAAGCTTGTTTATTCTGCAGAGGGCCCATGCTAATCAACCACTTGTACCTTTTCAAAAACAAAAGCCTGACATTAGCATTTCTGCTATGAGATATGTGTTGGTTTGTTTTTGTCTTTTCTTGCACATCTCTGTGTCTATTATGTCCGAGCACCATGAGTGGGTACGATGAGAGACTCCTCATGTGTAAAGACAATTTGTGTGGTGTTTGGCTCTGTATGTCGAGTTCTTTCTCTTTGCAACATATAAAAGGAGAGGAGGTTTTGGCTCTAATCCACACTCAGATATCCATCCTGTGCAGGGTCACAGGAGGCTGGAGCGTATCCCAGCTTGTATTGGATGAGACGCAGGGTACACCATGAACAGGCTTGCAGTCTATCATAGAATAAACATGAAAGGAAGTCACTTTGCAACCGAACCAAGCATCTCTACATCTCCTCTCCTGATGATGTCTCCTCGTCTCCTCTTTCCTAGCTGCCAGTTCAGCTGTTTGGTCAAGGAATGGTGGACAGGGAGCGTCATCGCCAAACTACGAGGCTCCGCTGCACTCTCTGGTATGCACACGCACAACCATTATGTACATGCCTAAATATACCATGTTTATGCAATACCACAATGTAACATAAAAAAGGTTTGCTTTGTGGTGCCTAAATCATTTTATGCATTTAAAAGGCAGCCTGTCTTCTACTTACAAGACTGTTCAAACCTCTGTTCACATTCTTGAGGTCTGTGGAATAACAGGGGGCATGGTTTCTTGAGTTTTTAAAGACTTTTTGTCAAAGCTGTGACCAGCACAAACTAAATTCCATTCACCTCCATTGATAGACAGGTTTGCCACTCAAAAACAGTCCTGTTCCCAGCAGGGTGGTGGAAAACAGGACACCACACTGTGGTGATAGCTTAATTATGGGCATTCTAAGGAAAATTGGACACCGCCCTTGTCTGTGCATTTTCAAATTGTCTTACCTCACATGTGCACAACGTGTCACATTATGAGACTGTTTTGTATACAGGCCAAACTCATAAGAAAGTGTGTCAGTACAGGACTTAATAAGTATTAATGATCATCTGTTTGTGAGCAGCATTCTCGTAAAAATGATTTGTAATGATGTGATGTATTTTCCATCCAAAGCCATCAGTCTGCGCCTCTAGATGTCAACAAATCACACACTGATCACCAAGGCGCTGAACACAGTCTGACAAAAGTGTGTCACAAACACACTGTAACAGCGTCAGCTGTTTTACCTTAAAACTGGTGTTTCCTAGTCACCATGTTCTGTGTAAAACTAATCACCACCTTCCAAAACTTTACACCATGCAGTAAAAAAAACCTCCAAGGGCCTGGGGGGGTCGAGGGGTAAATGAGGGGTAAAAAGTCTAAATTTTGGCAGCTATGCAGGGATGGATTATGCACATTTGGTGCTTTAGTGGATATTTATGGCAGCAGGAAAGTGTATGTGCTACCATCTCTAAATAAACTGCAACTCGTGTGTTCACGGTAATGAAGCTGTGTTAATTATAAACAAGTTTTTTTGGACAACAATGGAACTCTCTGGCACAGAAGAGTCACATATATCAGGCTTTGGAAACTTGTGCAACACATGTTAGTAGGATCAATAAGTTTCCTTATAATCTTTGTGATCCTGAAGACGCTTCCAATAAATCACAGGCATCAGGAACTTAATCATAGGATGTATGTTGAGAGTCAGAGCAACACCAGTTTATAGATTAGGAGAAAGGAGAAAAGGAGAAAGCTTTCTCACGTCCTTCTGTATCCATTCGTTCCACAGCAAAGTCGTATTGAGGACCGTCTTGAGCGTTTGGATGATGCCATCCATGTACTGCGGAGCCACGCAGTGGGACCATCTACGGGTATGACCAGTGGGCACGGTGACATGCACAGCCTCATTGGGGCTGCACATACGCACAACGGTGCCATGGGTGCTCTGGGCAGCGGATACGGGACAGGACTCCTGTCAGCCAACAGACACTCCCTCATGGTAGGACCTGAGAGCATGTTTTTGTATTGTGATAATGGCTGTAAAGGTGATGTTAGAGGTAGCGTAACACTAATGTAAAAACTTCCCCCTTTAATATGTTCTTTGGGCTGATATTCATTTTAAAAATCTTTAAAAAATAATTATTTTACGATTTTTTTTATAGTTAAAAAGTTAGTTAAAAAGTGGCACTTATTTAGCAGAGGATACTTTGATTTTGAAATCTCTTTTATTAAAATATTACCACCAACCACTTGTTACAGTACAGTGGTACAGTGGTATGTAGACTATTAAAAAAAGGCAACCAGCCCGTCACTCACTCAGCCACCCAACACACCCCCCCTTTAAAACTAGATCAAAACATAACATTAAGCCCATATACACCCCACATCATCTGAAACATATCAAGGTAAAAAGCATATAAAACATGATATTCATACTCAGCCTTGGGGTAGCAACCATTTCCATTTAGACAACTGAGAACATTCTTTCTGCTTAGCCTCCTACCAGTTCTCTCTTTGAAAGCCCTTAGTGCCCAAAAATACTACCAGAACTTCAGCCCCTCCTTCCCCCGTTCAAATCCTCCATGCAAGCTGGGCACTACCTGATTCCTCCACTGTTCCACCAACAAAGTCTCACTTTTAACCGAGGTCACCCATTCAGATGATGCCTTTTTCATAAAGAGTCAGGGTATCCTGTAAACACTGAATGTCCCCCTTACTGGACAAAGATATAAACATCATCTGCAGGAACAAAAACAGTAGGAAGACAATGACTTTCAGAGCACCTAGGCAGTGAGGGACCACTGGGCTGACCTCTCAACCTGCACAGCAAGGGCTCATAGCTAAGCTATATAGTTGACCTGAGATAGAACAACCATCCCTCACTCTCTGTGGATTGGCCAACTCAACCATGTCCCCATCTTCACCATACATTGTCCACCATTAAACTATAAACCAAGCCAAGCCCAAACACCATCACCACTACCAAAAGCCCTAAGTGCAGACAATAAATAAGAGTGATCAACCCTATCAAAAGCTTTCTCCTGGTCTAGACAACACCACAAGTAACATTAATGTACTTACACACACGAATGAATAATGTCTTAGTTAAGACAATGCTGTCCATGTTTGTCTTGTGGCGTACACAATAAGTTTGGTCTGTATGATTACTCCCCGGATATCCTTAAGTCTATTTGATAAGGCTCGAGAAAGCACAGTATAGTCTGAACAGAGGAGGGACTGGCCTCCAGTTTTTAAGTAAAACCAGGTCTCCTGTTTTGGGTAACAGAAAGAGCACTGCTCACTGGCAAGAGACTGAGAGGGATTCTGTTCTGATGCACTCCAACAAAACACCATGTAAATCAGGTCCAATGGTATGCCAGAAATGTTTTTTAAAGTAATTGGAGAGATCATGAATCCCTGATGCCTGGCCTGATGCCAACGGGTTAACATAAACTGTCAACTCCTCCAGAGTCAGCTCACAATCCAGAGTAGCTTTCTCATCTGGGCTAAACTGGGGAAGCTCCTCAGGAGCTCCTTGTGGCACTCCATGCTGCATCGCTTCATGCCAAAGAGGTCAGCATGGAAATCGGTTGCATGGTTCCTCATTTCGCCCGAGATAGGGGTCCCTCTGCCTCCTGGCAGCCTAAGGCAGGTCATCTGCTTTGCATGTGCCACTGATCACTCCAGATTGGAAAAGAAGGAGCTTGGAGCATCCAGATCATTTAGTTGGTGGAAAAGAGAGCTGACAAGGACTCCCATCACTCCCTCCTGAAGGAAGGAGCTCAATTCCATCCTCTTCTCGTGCAGCAGTTGACCTTTAGTGGGATATGAGTTTCAATGCAACCCCTCCTCAATGTTCCTAAGGTTGGCTTCAAGTTTTTGAATTTCTGCCTCAATGCTAGCAGTGGAATGGGAGGTGTACTTCTGGCAAAAAACACACTATTCTCCCACCACAAATTGAATGAGCTAAAATCCTTTTTTTTTTATTTTTCCACTGCAGCCAAAAGCTCTCAAAGTCTTGCAGGAGTTCATTCTTAAAAATCCATTAGGACCAAACCCTTCCACCTGGCAAAATGATCAGGTTTGTGCTGACTAATTAGTGGTCAGTGAAACCAGCCGAGCTTTTGTTACTGTCACTACTTCAGTAGAAGATAGAACTGTTGCATTTGCCGTTCCCCTGAACAGGACAGCTAAAGCTGTGCTAAAGTTAATGCCATTACTGAGGGCATTAGATCCCTCCCAAAATGAAACTCAAAACTGCCTATTCTGTTTGATGAACATGTGTCTCTTGCCAAAGCAACATATCAACCTCTTTTTTTACTAGTGACTTCAGAAATTAAAGCCCTTCTGTGATTGCGATGTGACTGCGATTGTACCTCAGCGTCTGCAGACCAAGAGCTGCTCAGGTTCTCTGCAGTCACAGAAGCCTGTTGCTTCTCAGGCTGACTCTGTTCCTCCCCATCTAGACCATTATACTCAGAATGTGAATCAGTGGCACCAGTTGGCACATCCGCAGGTGGGCCCACCATGAGTCCACCTGCTGTTTATGTGGACATTGAAAGCAATTGAGACCTACATCTCCTCCAGAGTCAGCTTGCCACCCCTGAAACATTTCAACTGTTGTAAGCTAGCATAAACCATATAATAGCCATCACTGTTATTTACTTTAAAAGACAATTCCAGCATTTGCGTAGAGTCCAGGAACATGAACACCTGCTGCCCCAGAGACTGAACACGCTTCAGTTTGGGATCCTTACATCCCAATTTTGCTGTTTTGAATCCGCTGGGAAAGGTTTTTGAACCTGCGGAACTTGTTCTCTAATAACTTGTCAGGTATAAACTACGGAACACCAGATACGATGCTCCATTTGGAGGGAACTGATGTATATGAGGCTCATCTTTAAAGAACATAACCACTGCCCTGTTCACTCTTGATGCAAAAGATAATTTATCATGTTCTACCTGTTCGCCGACAGCCAACAGAACCTCCTCCAAAGTTTTGTTGCTATTCGACAGGACTATCCTTGCTCAATGCCTAATAGATAGAGGCATCTCAGAGTATGCCACCCCTCCCAAAAACCACCTGACAAATCCACTGATCTCTTGGCAAACACTCCACGAAACTATTAAGAAAATATACCTGATTATGCATGTAGGATAGATGAAGAGTACCATGGAAAATCCAGAAACAGAGACAGAAAAATATTCAAAATTCTGTGCCACTCACACAGCCATCAGCCTTACTCACAGTTACAATAAAGAGAGAAAATGAGAGGAGAGGAAACAAGTGGAGAGAAGGAAGAATTGAAAATGTGAAGTAAGACAGCAGTAATGTTTTCCATATTTAAGGCTTTTGGCTTTGTCTACTTGAAACAATAAACATAAAGAACCAAACAGCTGTGTGACATGAGGAGAAGTAGGATGGCGAGAGAGAGAAAGAGCATTAGAGAGAGAGAAAGAGAAAGCATTATAAAACCAGTATAAACACAGTCAGATGTCTGAAAATGTTCAGTCAGACCCACTTCGTTTGTTTGCATTGTACATTTGTCCATATTCCCATTTACGTGCACACACCAGATGTTCGTCCAAGCTAAGGTACAAGATCCTCTGTTGCACTGTTGCAACCTCTTCAACATCTCTGACTCCCCTCAAATCTTCAGCCCACTTTCTTTCAATCCAAAAGCTTTGTATTAAGGCTGTAATAAGAACCGCAGCCTATAGGAGGCACTAGCTGTAGCTATACACTGATCTCGCTATAGTAGTTCAGGAGCGTTGTCCCTCTCCTGCTGCTCTTTGTTAAAGCATTTACTTTGATGTGTTATTTTATAAATGGAGAGCACCTGTGTTAAAGGTGAAGTGGTTGTATGTGTCTGTGTGCGCATACGTGTGTGTATCTGTGTGTGTGTGTGTGTTTGTCTGTGTTTGTGTGTGTGTGTGTGTGTGTGTGTTTATCTGTGTTTGTGTGTGTGTGTGTGTGTTTGTGCCTAAGTGAGTGTGTTGGCCGGTCTCCCACAGAGATTTTCTTATTCTCATGCATACCTATCCAGCTCTCCTTCTCTCTTCCTCTCTCCTAGAGGTCAGTACTGCGTCACTGTGTGGGTTAAACACATGCATTTTCTTCCATGTGTTTGTTTTATAGTTTTTCCTGCGTCTTTCATCTTGAAGTTGCGCTAATATTATAGAACCAGGGAATGAGATGACTCAATGTAATGTGAAATGTGTGAATCCTGAGAGTTATTTGCAACTCTGCAGCTCAACTAAGTTTTTTAGCCCCTTTCAGCTCGTAGTTTTGTTGTGTAATGTAGGTCTGTCCCTGAAGCAAGATTTTCAGTCGACTGGGCATTAACATTTCTGGCCAATGCGTAGACTCTGGGGGGCAGGGTTGTCTTCGTTCATCATCTGAGATGTAGCAACATCCGATTTCTACACGGTCACTGGAAGAAAAAGTGTGGGTCCTGCTCATTGCTCAGTGCTACAATTCTAGTGCCCCCCGGAGTGTCTCTCCTGGTGGGCTGTTGACAGCAGCGGAGCTGAGAGCATGATTGGTTTTGTGCTTCGGTCATTTTGAGACAGCGCTCAGTTTGTGTAGTTTACATCCTGCTGTGCTGTTGCCCCTACATTGCTCCGTGTCAGTGACACAGCTCACTTCTCGGGGCCCTCTCCACTTCCACATCAACTCATCAATTTTTAGGGGGCAGCCCTTGTATCATGGGTTTTTACTCTTTGGTTCGGTCTCAGGAATCTCATCAGCCTCATTTCCAGCTGCCATTTTCAGCGAACATAAGTCGTTTTACATTACCTGCCCAGCACGAGATGACAGACACGGTTTGTAACTAGCTGGTAAACATAGGTAGGAGTGCAGCTACATTACCTGATATTTTTCCCAGGAGTCGGAGACAAAACAGGAGCTAAAAGGAAAAAGAAAAGGTCAATATTGGTCTTAACACAAACACAACTCCAACAAGGTGATACTGTTGCTGTGTGTGTTTGTTTGCTAATATTTTAGCTCCATGAACCTCTTAGGGTGATAATGTTGCAAATGTGCATGATGTTCAGCTTGTTGTGGAGTTTGGCATCCAAGTGGCCATAAAACTGGATTATTGCAGTTTTAAGATTAGTACTTTTTGGAGGTTGTTTTAAACACTTTTTCCAATTCAGACATCCGCAGATACAAATTTGGCATTAAGCCTAAGAAAACATTTAAAATTTGCCTCTTGCTAAGGCTAATATTTTTCAAACTCCTTTTCAGTTTAATCTTGAAATCATTCCAAGTTATGTCTGGTTTTTGAATGTAACCAGTGGCAAAGAGAATAAAGTCAAGTGAAGGATGTGTGCTGAAAAACACTGTTTACTTATGGAGTCATAAAAATACACACATGCACGCTCTCGTAAATTGCTCCTTGTGTTGTCATTAGAGCTCTTGTGAGTGTGTGTGTGTTTATTTGGGCTCTGGATTGTTGGCTGATAGAAAAACAGACTCATTACTGTGAGTCTGAAAACACACCAGCTCTATAACAGCAAACTCACACAAACGCTTAAATGCACGGATGTATTCTAGAAGAGTGCACGGGGCCGTTAACATCACATTGTGGGGACCCATATGTGAAAGCCTTCTTCTCATATTGTGGGGACTCTCTTCTCCCTTCTCACTTCCATTGAGCACTAAAATTGGAGGAGCTGCTGATTGACATCGTTTCTCCCAACCTGGAAATTTCCCTATGTTAAGTTTTCTTTTGGGGATCTCCTTAATGTTACTCAACATAAAAACACAGGCATTTCCTGAATAATTCAGCAGTACTATAGGGTATAGCTAAGTCTCAGTACTAATAACTAAGGAAAGATCGTGATGGTGGCAAATATACTATGGTTAAAGCAAAGCCAGGATTAGACCACTAAAACACCTGGTTAAGAATCAGGGAAAGATAATGATCATGTTATTAATTATTGTTCAGTTACAAATGCATAATCAAAGAGGATGCAAAATTATGAATTTAATGAGACATTCAGGGCCAGTTGAAGTTTTTTCTTTCTTTCTTAACCACCTCTTTCTTTTCTTTCAATACTCTTTTTCCTTCTCTTTCCTCTTTTTATTTTCATATTTCTTCATTCTCATCTTCAATTGTCTACCTTTTCCAGTTCCTCTCTACTTCTTTTTCTCTCTTTTCTTTTCCTGTTATCTCTCTGCAACTTTTCCACAATTCCCTCACTGTATTTCACCTCTTCTTTCTCTTCTTTTTAATGTCTTTTCCATTTACTTCCTTGTAGATGTGACTACACTCTTGTGTGTTTCATAAACCCTCTCACTCACACACATGTCCTCTCTTATTTACTCACATTTTATTACATATTTACTTTATTACATATTTTGTGTCCCTTTTGTTTCCATTTTCCCATCTACATGGCCACCCCCTCTCTTTTTCACAGAAACAAACACATACACACACACACACACACACACACACACACACACACAGCTGTATGTAGTTTGGCAGTGTTTGGCAGAGACGCCTGCAGGCTGAGGTCATAACTCTGGGAAAACAGGTGGTAGACTGATGTGGGAGAGGCAGAGGGAGAGAGACATATACATAGACAGGAATGCATCATACACACATCTAAATACATACAGACAGTAAATAATACAACACACTGATACAGAAGTTGACATGTGCATGTGTTCCAGCATTCTCTTTTGTCATTTCGCTTTATATTTTCTTTAGGAATGACCGAATGATTACAGTTAGTCTTTATATGGAACTGTATATATATACAGTACATATATACAGAGAGGTCCGAGAGTCTGAGACCACACTCCCAGTCTCAGACTCAGACCCCACATGGTAAATCAGTTTTTTTATCGAATGTGAAGTGATTTTGGAGCATCGTTGGGCTGATGTTAAGTCGTCTGATCCCAGCATAACACCCCACAGACACCAGAAAGCAGAGCAGTGGAGGGATAGAGTGAGGAGATATTTTACTAAATGTGATCTGTTTTAAAACATACGGCTGAAAAAGAAAAGGCATGACTGTCCAGACTCCCTGTGAAGGTTTTGAAATGTGTTTTCTATTCTGCTGTCTGCCTTTGATGATGTGTTTGTCACACCAGTAATTTTACTGCATCTCAGCTCAATGCGGATGGTGACACTGAAACGAGGGGAAAGGTTGAGGGAGAGAATTTGTTTCTCTCTCTCTCCATTAAGCAGTGTTACGTTAAGAGAAATGCATCATAATCTGAATCACTTTGCTGTAAAACTCAATAAAGCCTTTTAATACTCTGCATTTCCTCTTTTCTCAGTCACCAAGTTCACTCCTATAAGCCGATGGAAACCCACTGCCCTCCATTTACCTTCAGTACAACAATGATAATTATAATAATGATGAACTTTCTTTATATGACCTTGTTCTAAAATGATTTTTTAAAGAAAAAGGTCAAAAGTATATGGACTTACTCTTAATGCTCCAGCATAGAGCATCTTGTGGAAAGCTTTCCCAGAGGGGTGGAGGCTGCTCCAGTTAATGCCCACAGTTTTGGAATGACATGTTGATTTATCACATAGAGGATGTCCACATACTTCTGGCCATGTTGCATAATAACTGCCTGAAATAGCTGGGAGACAAACAGGAGGCTAAAATGAAAGGTTTCTTTGCATTTCTTAAACGGATTTAAATTATTTAACATACAACATACAGTTTGGCAGTTTAAGACGGTTTATTCAGGCATTTGCTCTAATGAGACTGTTTTGCTGCCAGTTTATTCAGTGATGTAATGCTAAGCAAAACTAATGTTAAACTCTGACCTTCAACTCACGATCATCGTACAGTAAACAACCATAAACATCAAGGGAAAAGAATAATGCTTTCAGAAAAGCATTATTCTTTTCCTGTTTTTTTAGCTTAAAAAAGCCTTTGTTATACAGTTACAGTTCCCTTGATAAACATGGGATGCTGTAGTCCCCCTCAACATACACTGTATGTTCCTGAAGGAATAAATTAGACAGCATTATTGTATGGTAATGATGGTTGTCTTCACTGTTTGTATTCAAAAGCCGTGGGATATGAATATTCATGAGTGAAAAGAGGTTGTGGTCATTGGCCATTTGTGTGTCTTCATGAAGCTGAGTAGATAAATAAATTTTAACGACCTTGATGACTGCTAAATACAACATTATTCTGAGTCTCAGGTTGAGCTATTAGAATGCAAAAACTGCGATAAAATTTTTTATATCTTAATGAAAATTTAATGAATACACCTTATACTACTAACATTTACATAAAAGTATAAAATATAGTTTGAATAGATGCAAAATGCAAAAATGTAAGATGTCTCTTACCATGCACGCATTTGTTTAAAACTTTAAATTTGAATATTAAAGAATAATTAACAAACAATTCTTAAGTTCCATCTACAAGCTTTTTCTGGAGCTTTCAATGACATCTTACACTTAACATCAGCAGAGTTTGTTTTGCCATTAGGTGCAGCTAAAAGCTCCAGAAAATCCTAGAAAGTAAACCTTGATTTGACTGTTAAAGAATGTTTAACAGCACCTGTATAAAATATCAGTGTGACATAACATTGTAAGTACATGAACCGTCTTCAGTTGATTTATTTCACAATATAAAATATGATAATTTACAAATAAAATAAAAAAATAGTATAAAAAAAAATATTTAGTAAAATATAAGTAGGTGCAACTATGACATGATAAAACATGTTTTCAGTAAAACATTAATCATAGATTTAAATCTGAAAATGTAATGTAATATAATGTAAATACATTCAAATGATTTTTGTTCTGGATTGGCGCATTGACAAAAATGTATTTCAGTACCAAATGTGTCTCTCTATATGTAGTTTAAAACTTACCAATCAAGTATAGTATTTAAAATTCTCAAAAGTAGGAAACCATGCCACAGTACAGAAGAATAGATCCTCAGTTCTTTTTGATACAGTATTGACAAATTATCCAGTTGGATTTCGATTCGACAAAAACATTTTCACCTCATAACATTTTTCCAAATAACATATTTCCCTGGGCCTCCTTCTCTCTCTCTGTTTCGTTTCATTATTTTATTGACATTTTACATGACAGAGGAGTCTGCTGTTCTTCACTCTGGTCATTACACGGAAAACTAAAAAAAAAAAAAAAACCTACATAATCCACCGCTGGAAAATGTTGCTGTACTTTTCCTCCCATGGAAGTCCAACCTCAACACTGAGCTCTCTCTCTCTCTCTGTGCGAGTGTGTGTGTGTGTGTGTGTGTGTGTGTGTGTGTGTGTGTGTGTGTGTGTGTGTGTGTGAGTGTGTTGACGTTGCTGCAGCAGGTGCTTTCTGTCAAGTGTTCAGTTTGCACAGAGGAGAGACTGTACAGTCTGGAGACTGTTCCACTGTGTGTGTGTAGTAAAGTCAGACCAGTGTAGTCTCCAGTTTAAATATGCAATGTACAATGTTTCACATTAGCCCTGCATTTGCCACAGAAAACAAAACTGGGAGATTTCCATGTAATTATGACTTTCACTCACCTCATAGTTACAAAAAACGTCCTACAATGTAATCTTTGATCACCAGTCTACTTTTGTTAGTCTTTGCATGAGTTTTCTTGAATTGTTCACATTTTGAGGCCAAAGCTAATCTATTTAACCTAAAAACTGCCAACTCCTCCAGTGTCAGAGGATAAGATTCTGGCTGTTGTCCTGTAAAAAAACAAGCCCACGGTTTGTCTGTACCAGCAGCATATTACGACCAATAGTTACGTTTTATCATCAGGTAACTGTTAGTGGCCGTAGTAATTGTGACAGAAGCAAAGGACGAGGTCAGCTGACGTATAAAGAGCATTGTATAAAAGTCTAAATTGGGAGGAAGGTGGGTTGGATGGATGGATCGACAAAAAACACAGGAGTTTCACACGGGAGACTGGTGTTTGTTTCCTGTTTGAAACCGATAGTCCACGTTGCTTCTTTTATCCATGACTGTTCCAAAACCTTCACCGTATGTTTATTAATGTTACCATGACGACAAACGGCGGGCATGCCTGCCGTCACCGGGGCGCTATTTCAGGAGCCGCTCCTATGGGACATGTCAGAGGGTAGGAAAGAACAACCTATATGCTTAGACGATGGAGAGTTTGTTTGAATATCTCTCCTCACCAGAGGAAGATTTATGATGGTTTTACACAAGAAATACCAAAATTATTGGCAAGGTTGACATGAAATTTTCTGATGACATTCCTGGAGGATGCATCTTTGATAGTTTAACAACCCACTGACAACCCGCAGACCTTTATTCTACCGTCACTGCCTGGACAAGGTTTACATTTAAATATTCTGACTTCTTCTCTATGTAGCATGTAGCAGAATCCTGAATCTGCTCTGTAGAGTAATGAAATTGAGCAATATGTTTTTTTTGATGAGATTTCAAAGTGGACTTGTTTCATGTTCTTCCTCTCTCTCCCTCTCCGCCTTGAATTTTTCCTTTTTGCAGAGGTGTGTTTCTTTCATACTGCGACAATAATCGAAAACGACAAATGGAAATTGCAGAAATCCACCTAATATAGGGTGAAATATTACAATTTGCAGTTAGTAAATTGACAGAGTTTATTTTTCTTTTCTCAGAGAGACACAGAGACTTGTCCCTACTGTTTACAACTGCATGAAAAATCTGTGTTTGTGTGTGTGTGTTTGTATGTGTTAGAGCGCACGACAGAGAAAGTCTGTGTGTGTGTGTGTGTATGTGTGTGTGTGCTTGTGTGTGTGTGTGTGTGCGTGTGTGCGTGTGTGTGCGTGTGTGTGCGTGTGCGCGTGTGTGTGTGTCTGTGTGACTGTCTGTCTGTCTCTGTGTCTGTGTTTGTGTCATCTCTTGACCCAGAAATTCTCGTCTTTCTCTTCTTCCTGTGTAATCAGTGCACTCACACACAAACACACATTTTAAATGAACACATTTTGCACTGATCAACAACATTGCAGATGACAGCTACTCCTCTACCTCCTCCTCTATCTCGTCCTCTTGCTCTTTCTTTTTATTTTTTATCTGCTTTATTCAAATGGAATTTATACACGTCTCTGCCATCCTAACAGAGAAGAAAATATCTTATAAAAGAATGGAAATAGTAGAGAATGGTGTTAGAATCTGCTAATAAACATTTATAGTGATGGATAATCAAAATATGTAAGTACTTGTTATTTGGGATTCTTATGTATGCTGTAATTCTCTACCTACATGTATAGAATCAAGCTACAGCAGTTTCCAAAGTTGGCGTCAAATGCTTGGTCAGAATTTTCTCTTAATTTTCTCATTGGTTATAAAAAAGGTGTAAACAATCTAAACAAGCCAGTGTTTCTAACTTTAAACCCTGTTTTATTTAAGCATCATGCATTTAGGACTCTGGCATAAACATCTTTATATTCCCCAAACTAAGGTACTGAAATGGGGACACAAACACATTCACACACACACACACACACACGCAAACATACACACACACACACACACACACACACACACACACACACACACACACACACACAAACACAAACACACACACACACACACATACACACACACACGAAAAAACAAAACCCTCAGCTCTGGACCAACTTTATTTACTCAAGCATTTTTGCAAGTGATAGAGTGAGTAGCATGTTCAACAAAATGTGTTACTCAGCAGAACTTTTTTTTATGTTGGTCCAGAGTTCCTTTGGTGTGTGTCAAGACCTGACTAGTTGCTCTACAGATGAAAACTAATCTTCATTTTTTATTTGCTTTACTACAAATACACCACTGCATCCAAATCATCCATTGTTTAAAAGTGGTTTACCTCCTTTAAGGCAGCAACTGGTTTCATTCCATTTCTACTGAAACCAAATCACAGAGATATGAAACACATAACAGTCAATATATCCATATTAATTTTCTTTTGTCACTGTACATTAACATGACAATGAACCGAAAAATGCTCCCTGGTGGTGCATTCATAAAACTCTGACATCCACAATTTTTATGCTGATTGCAGAAGCACGGTGATGAACTAGTGTATGTCTGACAAGCAGAAGCTCACAAGACGTTGTGAAAAGAATCATGTGTATGGTCATTGTGGTCATCAGCAACCAGCTGTCAGATGTTGAAGGGTCCTTGAATGCTCCAAAGAGGACAGTTTTCAACACTTTTTGTTTTGTTATGTGTTGCACAGTAAAACAGTTGAGAGCAGCACTGCTTTGAAAACTCCCTGTTGGTGCATTCAAGGACACTCTGACATCTGAGTTTTGAGAGCTGGCTGCTGAACAGCAACATTTTTAAGGCAAGAGAAAAAACAATATTTACTTTATCTTTTCCACAGAAACCATGTGTCCTTTTTTCCCTCTCAAATCACAGATGTTAGAGTGTCCTTGAATGCAGCTCTGACAAAAATCAGAAAAAACCAAAACAAATGTGAACACTGACAAAATAATCATAACTCAAGGTCCACTTTTTTTGTGGGTTTTCAACTTAATTTCATGGCCATAGCTAAAAAAAAACCTACTTTTGATGGTTTACAGTAAAATCAAAGCATTTCAGTGATGCCTCTGTGTTGTTATTGGCTTCAAAATTAAGTTTATCTGACGTCCCATTGGATGCCTTGAACCCATGGGGCGGTGGGTACATGGGTGTGGCAGTTAATCATGGCAAATATTTGAGCCACATCGGCAAAAATCAGTTTCTGTGTAATTTATTTATATTTTTCTTCTCCGTCTGTCTCCCCATCTTCGCTACTCATTGAACTAAATTAAGGAAGAGAGAAGGAAGGCTCGTTAAAATATAAAAGCCCTCCATTAAAAATGTACACCACCCTCTCTGTCTCCCTCTCTGCTGCCATTTTACATTTGGGAATCCAGGCGTTGATGAAAGGCAGAAGGAGAAAGAAAAAACATAAAGAAAGACAAGAGGCAAATAATAGATAAGGGGGTGAACAGAAGTATGGACAGATAGACTGAGGACGCTTAGTTCGAAACGCACATGCAAACACACACGAAGACACACACATGCCTGCTGACAAACAGGTCGACATTTTGTGATATTTGCATGGAGCGAGAGCATGTGTTGGGCGAGACCCACTGTCAGCCAGCTGGATTAACAGACAGACAGAGGGATTTGATGTTCAAAACAACTTTATCCATGCTATGGTTATCATACATTACATTTAAAAACACAAACAGTGAGGATCACATTATATATGACATTCGAAAATAAGCTGACATATAAATCTGACATATAAAAAAACATGAACACATGTCATCTCAAACCGACAATAAACATTAACTTCCCATCTAGAATAGTGATGGTTTTATATCGCAGTAACATCAACTTTGGATAAATCATTTACATTTTAAAGTCCACACAGAAAACAGACAAAACAGACTGTTAACATCTTGACCATCCCTTTTTCCATCTCGTTTCATCTACTTTTACAAACCACCAGTTTTTCCTGCCCGACAAAAAACTAAAAAAGCTGCCCCCTTTTTTGATTTGACCTGTTATAATCTGCTTCGTAACACACCTTAGTTTTAGCCTTCTGTTGAATTAAAAATCCTGAAATTATTTTCTAATGTCTAAAAAACAATACACTCTTTTCTTTTACCCTCAAACCGTGAGATATATTTCTATCCTTTCAAGGCTGATTATGAAATCGAGGAACCTTAGACCCCCATGGGCCCAAAAATTCCCAGGCTCAGTGTCTCTCAATTGGTTTTAGTAATGTGATTAATTCCAAATTTGTTAGGGAATTTGCACACATATCAACTAAGGCAGGTTCTATACTAGCTGATCTCGTTGCCCTATTTTGACTTTTTCTGTTTGTTAAAACTCTAGTATAATTATGGTGGAAAATTCTGAAAAAAAGTTGTACATAATTAAATTACTTGAGACTAAATGAAAACACCCTGGGCCAGGTAGTTTTATTCAGATGGTCTTGTGGCTCAAAGTTTTTTTTCCCCAAGCTGGAAAAGCAATTGAGCCAATAATTAGCTTTTTAGGTGTGAACCAACGATTTTACACATCAAAGTCTGTTTCCAGGTGTTGGGGAGTCCAACTGCATATATGAAAAAGTTGTATGAAGCCTTTTGTGCCTCTAGAGGGAGCTGTGTGAAGTCTAAAACATCGCTTTAAATGATGTTACTTGAGTCAGTTGGGGCTGAAGACTACAAGTTTGAAAAGTAAAAACAATCTTGAGCTGTGGAGTCAGAAAGAAGTGAGCTCACCAAATGTCTGCAGCCCACTTGCTCACCTCTGCCTGAGGCTCGAGGCTCGAGGCTAGATAGCCGCTTCTACCTTGAAAAATCCTAAATCTGTCACTAAACTATTGACAGTAAATTATCTTTTGGGTAATGTGGGCCCCAGGTTCGACAGGGAAGAAAGATTTGTGATCTAAAAAAAACAAAACAAAATATCACATGTTCTGCAATGATTTTAACACTTTTTTCAACAGTATATCATGAGTCGAACAATCCTAGAGAATGTTAAATGCTAAATCTGTGCAGTGCTCGTTGAATATGTACCGATCATCTTGCTGTGCCGCAGCCAGAAATATAGAGTAGATTATATGGTACAGGTGATTCTAATGAAATGATAACTTTTAAAATTAACAGTTATTTGATCAATGTGACAAACATTGATTTATGCTCTGCTAGCAACCAACCAAACTGAATCACATCACCTGAATAGATACGTCAATCGCTGCTAATTGGTCAGAGCAAAATAACCCCTAAACAGAAAACAGCTAACATTAGCACAACGTCAGGCTGAATAATGAATTGAAAATTAAATGGCAATTCATTCCAATTATTGCATTATTAAAGACCAACCACACTGTGTCCCCACTGCTGTTCAGCTTACTATTGTTCAGAACTTTGACACAGTGTTTATAAACCATGTAACTGTTCACTCTATTAAGATCTAAACATCGATCGTCATTCATATGGAGCAACTGTCCTGCAAGTAAAACAAAGCTCAGGAGAAGGAGGGTGAGAGAGAGAGACTATCCTGAACCACAGGATGCAATAAGAAAGCTGACATCACACACAAATACACACACGCACACACACACACACACACACAAACACACACACACACACACATAAAGCAAGCCCATCTCATGCCAAAACAGTGAGTCCCTGCTGGAAGCTGCTCGGTGCTCTGGGAATTAGAAATCCCACAATTAAACATATGGGCATTAAGATAATTGTCAGTTGTTGTGCTTGTCTATGTGTGTGTGTGCGTGCGTGTGCATGTGTGTGTGTATGTGTGTGTCAGACAGATGGATAGGATTCAGCGAAGCACATGCACCCTACTGTATTCATTGAAAAAAAACACATGAAGAATAAGGAGACACATACAAGTTAAAAAAAAAAACCTTAAATATACATGTCAGACATGCAGATATGAACTCAGACTGGGACCCACACATATGAATGCACTCACACACACACACATACAGGCGAACACAGGGAGTCTGGTGGAGCAGAGCACAGTTTGCCTACCTGAGCTCTACTGTATAGGATGAAATGGAGAAAAAAAACACATCGAGGAATGGTGTATATGGGAGTGTGTATGTTGTTTGTGTGCGTCTGTGTGTGAGAGTGAGAGAGAGAGATAGAGAGGGAGAGGGAAAGCAAGATAGAGAGAGAGGAGGACAGATGGAGATCTTCAGTAGAATAGAGCTTAGAAAGGTAGAGGATGCCCTCAACAGGCCAAAGACAAAACTACAATATCTGGAGGAGAAAGAAAGAAAGAAAGAAAATATAACACATATAATTTTACAATGTTATGGTTTTTTTTTCCATTATGTTGAATACAGACATTTTTTATCCTCTCAATTACACAAAAATAAATGTAGTAATACAGAGTTCTAGTCATATAGTACTATATCGACTGAAGGGTGGCATAAACTATATTAACATCTAGAAAAATAAATACTGTACAGTATTAGCAATAGTTCACTCACACAATATTTCACAAAACCAAGATACATCAATAAATGTTTAATAATTTAAATACTTTGACTAATTATGTGATCAATAAAATATTTTCTGAAAGAATATGCCACTGCCAAGAAAAGAATTTGAGCCCAGTCAAGTTAATTTTGGATTTGCAGTATATGGAACAATTTTTTTCTAAGAGGGCTTTACAATTTTTATTTGCAAAGATAATAAAACTGTAACAAGTTCTAAGAAAATTCTATCAGGTTAGATAACAAAAACCATTTTCAAATAATATAATATATAAAACATAATATATAATATATAAAAAAATTGAAGTGCATAAATGTAGCTCCCCTTCATATTCCTTCATTACATGAAGATACACTGTAGTTGTTTTTTGTTTTTACTAAATCAGTGAACTACTGCTGTAAATACTGACTAAAGCGCCACAGTTAGATTAGTGCCTGCATGAATTAAGCCCCAACCAAAGCACTATATCCTCCCATTTTTTCATGAACTCTCATTTAAAAAATAACTAAATGTGAATGCCATCAAAATAATAAAAACAGGAATATTAAACACAACCAACCAACAAGCCTGAGAGAGTTTAGAAGCCCAAACCAGCCTCAGACCATCACTTCAGCCCTGAAACAGGTTCAGACTAAATGTGGAAATTTAAGTCCTGTTGTGTTTCACACTTTCAACGGCAGACTGAATCAGAGCAGCTGTTTGTTCACATGACAGCCTCTCTCATGTCTTTGTTTTGCTACCCTCTGTTTTCCAGGTGGGCTCTCACAGAGAAGACGGCGGCGGCGTTGGCGGTTTGCGTGGCGGACACTCAATGGCAGGTCAGGTGCCGGTGCCTCAGCTGCCTGTTCAGTCGGCCACTTCGCCAGACCTCAGCCAGCCAGACCCCTACCGCGGTAAGTCACGAAATGCTCTGACAAACCCCACCCACGTAGATACACCGAGCAACCCACACTGTCCCCAAACCCCAGAATTAATGGGAAAAAAATCAGGAGGAGTATCCTGCAAGGAATATTTCTTCTAATATTATTAGTTACTTCGTATGCAGACAACAAGAATCACCTAGTCACGAGTGTGTCTTCACTTTGTACCAGAATTTGTATTCATTGTCCAGAGAAAGACAGACACAGTCAAAGTCTCAGTAATGGACAAACTGTATTTGCATCTGTTGTTTTTGTTCATTGGTGTATGTGTTTCCATGAAGGCACAGGCATCCCACTGGTATCCCATCATACACTTGTGCACACACACAAATACAAGCATTTCTATGCTGCATTGTTTTTGTTGTTGTTGTTGTTGTTTTTGTTGATAGTAGGGGGGAGAATAAGGACAACAAGGTGCATGAAAAGGACAGAAACAACAGTAAAATAGCTCAGAACAACATAGAGATCACATAGACGGAAGTACTCAAAATTAAGTAAAGGAGGAGGAAATTAATATCAAGAAGGACAAAGCTGGAAGGGAAGAGCAAGAAAAAGAAAGTTGACAAAGAATGAAGAAAAAGATGAACAAAACAAGAGCATATGAAAAAATACATCAAAAAGGGAAGAGAAAGAAGAAGAAAAGATCAAAAATACAAAAAAGAAGATGTGTTGGAAAGGCAGTAATTAAGAAGATGAAAACAAAAACAATATAGAAAGGGATGAAGTAAGACAGATGAGTTACAGATGAGACACAAGATGTAGAGGAAAGACCAGATGAAAAGAAGAGAAGGAAAGTGAAGAAGATACAGAAAAAGAGAAGAGAACAAGAAGGGAACAGAGAAGGGAAAGGAAAGAAACAGAAAAGTAGCAAGAAATGAAATGATAAAAAAAGGAAATCATTGAAGAAGTGGAAACTATCCCAGAGTGAATATCAAAAAATTGAAAAACACGGAGAGTCAGATCTCAGCTGGCAAGCCTCAACTTCACTGCCCGTGCGATTAAAAACTCCACGAGGAGGGTAAATAAACATACAGAGTGTGTGATATGGATTTAGAGGAGCGGAAGTGTATATGAGCGCTCCGTGGAGCAAATTAGCCCTGAGCGCGTTTTTAAAGGCTGAAAATGAGTCTGCTGGCAGCAAAGTTCAGCCAGCAGCAACTACAGCCAAGTGTGTAATGAGGTGAGAGAGAAAGGAGCACACACTCACACTCAGCCAGAAGAAGTTGTTCCTCATAACTCCTAACGCACACACTCACACACATCAGGGTGTGTGTAGGCTGTAAATAAAGGATATTGAAATGATGTTGGCAGCAAAAGCTAATACATTGGCAGAGCTGTGATTTCCTAAGCTCTCTCAATTTTAAAACAATTATGAACAGTAAACATTTGTATTATTTAGATAGTATAATGTGTTTAGATTGCTTTTACATGTCATTTGTCATTGTGCAAAATATTTTAAAGCCTGTGAAAATTTGGCTTCAGTTTTTTGTTGTTTTTTTTTTTGTTCTCCATAACAAAAGATATTAATGACTGCATAAATGACGAAGTCAAAACACATCTTTATGTATTATTGATCAGTTCTAACTCTTTAAAAATTTAGCTAATCTGCTTGACCTAGACTGTGTATGTGATGTTCCTGTAATTTGGATCGACGGTGACCAACAACGCTCCAAGAGTTGTCCAGTTCTGATTCATTTGTTGCTAAATCCTGATTGGTTAACAAAAGTCACTTTTTTTCCAATTGAAACCTGCCCACCTGAAACCAGTTGTAAGGGCACAGAAAAAATGCTTCTGACCAGAGTCTCTTATGAAGTAACCAAAACTGTTTTCGGCTTTTAACCTCTTTGGGTTTGTTAATTTTACCGCTTTTCCAATTTGAACACATCTCTGAGTTAAAACATGCGTAGAGTTGCATGTAATCTGGCACTGGGACACAGCGACGGAGAAAGCCAGGAAGCACCGTGGGGGACGTTTAGAAACTGAGGGAGGAAAGTGAGTAAAAGACGGGCCAGAAAAGAAACTGAAAAGTCACTTTCCACAGTTTTAGGTCTATTCAAACGCAGCAATTTATGCACAAGCACAAACAGCGGTTGTATGGAAAGAGACACGCACGCAAACACACACACAAACCAAACAGGGGCCATCATTCAAAGCTGCACACAAAATGCCTCCACTCAGACAAATGGAGATCCAAAATGGCCGACAGATATGTGCGTGTGTGCGCGTGTGCATGTGTGTTTGTGTGTGTGTGTGAGTGTGTGTTTGTGTTGACTGAGATGTTGGCAGCATCCCAGTGACGGATCCAAACAGACGTCAAATAAAGACTGCACTGTTCAGCCCCGAGGAGAGAAGCAGACAGCGGGTACACAAGCTTTACATTTGCACCACAACCCTCCATGCCGCCATCTTGGAGGTCAACTTGAGAATTAGCCTTGTTGGCATTATGTTGGTAGAATGGGGAATAACATATTCTGACCATGGAGCATTCCGTTTTTATCTCTAGCCTGAATTTGCTGGGGGGGGTTTGTTTGTTTGGGGTTTTTTTTACAAGTAAATCAGATACATACCAAAAAGTGTCTAGCTTCTTTACAATCAAGTGTAGTAGTGTTACTAATGGATTTTATATAGATGTAACTTAATCTGATGATGCAGCCACATCTTTGCCACCAGTTTGCTGACATGTCTAGTTTCTTACACAAGATGGGAGTTGCTGCTGTCAGAAATTCAAAAAAATCTCTGACTTAGATTTACAACTATTGTTTTTCCACACGGCTGCACATAATTAGTTAACATTTGCAACATAATGTCCACATATTATTAAACCAATTGATTAAGGTACTTTTCCATCCTCCATTTCTGAACCTGCTCCTTTTAAATCAAACCAGAATAGGAAATTCCAACCTGCACATCCACCACTATCCCATTTAATTGTCAGCTTGCTTTGTATGTTTATTCTTGGAAGTGAAAGCTTCAGATTTTCTCAAAGCTATCGTGTTCTGGGACTCCTCTGCTGTAGTGATCCTAGCAAGTCCTCAAAGGTAGATGACAGAATAGATCGTTTGTCAGTTGGTTCCAAGAAAGAAAAAAGACTCATACGTGTGTTTTTTGATTTTCCTCAGCTACTGTATGGAAAAGTTTTGTAAAGTGTAGGCAATTAAAGCTACTTGGAGACCGGCCCCTCTAATCCGACATGGAAAAGGTTTGAGGAGAGGGTTTTTTAAGCTGTTTGACAATTGGCTAAACAGTTCTGATGACATATACCAACACCTTTACACCCTCAGTTTAGATAAGTAAAAACGCTCAAAAAAAACAAGAAAAAAAATTAAGAAAGCTGAGGAAAGCTTGACAGTTAATGAGACATAAAATTAACAAATAAAGATTATTTAAGTGAAATTACAAATTACATATGTATTTTTTTATCACTATTCTGTCTTGGTTTCAACTTAGCAACACCCCTACCACAAGTCTGCATCTATGATTTCTAGGCCGCAACTTGCACATGAAGGGATGAAGAGTAACTGAATAAAAGCATTTTGTATTTGTAACAAAATACTACTTACCTGCTTTCTGTGAGATACAGTTGAAAAATCACATCTCACAGTCTTCTTTCAGTCAGTGCAGCTGGCTCAGGTATCCTCACTTGACCAAAGTGTGGAACACAGCTCACATGATAACAAGTGGTCATATATTACATTTATATTTGTGCACCTTTTTAAGCCTCCTTCTCCTTTCTCCTCCTGCAGCTCTGTCCGGAGGACTTCAGGGCCAGAGCACCTCCTCAGTCAGCTCAGAGATCAAGTCTGAGGACGAGGGGGACGAGAACCTCCTCCAGGACACAAAGCCCCTGGACCCCAAGAAGGAGGACGCTGACAACAAGGAGCTGAAAGCTATTGAGAGGTCAAGATCTTGGTAAACCCCACCACCTCTCAGTTGTTAGCTTCCATCAAACCCCTCAGCTGGGCTGAGATGCATCTTCCCAAAACACTCTGAGACCGTCCTTGTTCCACATGTCATTGAAAGCCAGAACCTCCAGAAGAAAGTTCCAAGTGTCTCATTTTTTTTCTCAGTCACAAGGCAGAAATGAACATGTGACCATCTAGCATCCTCATGTGATAGAGTAAGAATCATAAAAAAGAATGTGTAGTAATTTATTGGCGAACTCTCAGGGGATCATGAGGGATCACTATGAAAACTCACCCAATCAAACTGCAAGACCTTTACATGTAATGGAATATTTTTGATATTGGTATCGCTACTTTGACTTAGGTAAATTATATAAATGCTTCTTCTACCACTGGGTAACAACCGCCGAAAAAAGTGTTTTATGATTTTTGCAGAGAAAGGAAACAAGGAAGGACTTTAACTCATAAGTGTTTTGGGAACCAGCCTCTGGATTTTGATGAAGTGACCAAGTGTGATGAGAAGCAGCTAAATAAATCAGTCGATACAGAGACTACTTGTACTTGAAATATCTGTGTCCACCAGGCATCTCTCTCTTTTTTTTTTAAATGGCCGCTTTTGATCTTTCTTTATCAAAGGCAGCGATCTTGAGAAGGGAAGAGGGTTTCCTGGTGGACATGGAGTTCCTGGTTTTATTACCATCAGTCTCTCCATGGTCTTGAGCCTGGTTTTAACCGTTTCTCACACAAGAGAGTAGAGCCCACAGTCAATATTCTCAAAGAAGTGCCGTCTCACATTCAGGACTGGGAAATTAAACACCAACAGAAGCACTGAAAGGATTTTTTTTCCTGCAAAAAAGTTTGTTTTTTTTAAACATGTTTCAAAGGACCAAAAGGATTTATCTCATATTCCATAAGGGCTGTCAGGAAGTCAGCTTTAAATTTGAAATCAGGCAACATCAGAAGTATTGGGTTTGATCTCAGTGTTGATTTCCCATCCTGTATGAAGCTGAGCGGCCTTCATCCCTCTAACAATAAACAAACAGTTTATCAGGTTTAAAATTTTGCCTGGAGGGCCACTGAAATCAGAAACATTTGGATCCCAAACCCAGAGATTGTACATAATGGTGGCGGTCATGATGATGATGATGATGATGATGATGATGATGATGATGATGATGACGACGATGACAACAACGGCAACAATGATGATGATGATGATGATGATGCAAACGGTTTGGCTGATGAAGATAAGAAATATAGATGAAAATGTTGCCCCTGCTGTGGTAAAGGGTTTGGGAATGTACCCTGGTGTGAAGCAGCAAACTTGTGGCCAGCTGGTTATGTGCTGTTCATTATACCTTTGCTCATTATGTTGACTTTGTGTGACACATCCATTTTCTGCATTTTCTCTTAACCTCTGGTCACCATCACCAGCAATAGTTAAAGGAGAACTCTGCTGATTTTACACGTCAATGTCTGTTTGCAAGTGTAGGGGGGTACTGCTGCATATGTGCAAATAGTTTAACCAAGCTTTTAGAGGGAGTTGGTAAAAAGCCACCTTCACCACCGATAAGGATGCAGAGAAAAACAGTCCGGTACAAGGTTACCTATGTAGTTCAACCACCCTACTTTACTCTATGTTGCAGCAGTAGCTTGATGTAGTTATGCTAAAAATTTTCAAGAGCTCTGATGCATAACTTATCAATGCTATGATAATTGTAATTAGGGTTCCTATCATTATTATGATTTTAATGGATCTGATATGCATCCAGATATCAGATCCACAGAAAATCCTGCATAGTGTAATAGTATGACTAAATCCAAAGAGTCTCCATTGTGACTCTGTGTTTAGGATGAAGAAATATTGCATTACCGTGTTTTGAGCACATTAAGACAAATTCTGTTATCATACCATATTGTATTATAAACTATGTATGAATTTCTAAGAGATGTAGAGAGAGATGTAAGCAGGTACGTTAGAACTCATTGCAGAATAAGCAATGCTTGTACATTATAAATAATTAGTGGGTCAGTGAGGTGTTGGGTCTTAAATACCAGTATTAACTGACCCTGAGAGACCCTTAAGTTATAATGGTTATAATCATATTGTGCAGAGACAGTAAAAGAGTCAGTTAAAATACATGCATTCTGTGATTGGCTGCACTGAATCACCACACAAGCCATCAAAAAGAAATCTGACATCTTACCAGCTAAAAAATTATGAAATACCCTTCCGCTATGCATGTCAAAACAATCTCAACTGTGATAAATTGAACTTTTCTTTTAACTGTTTAAGCTTAATGATTTGTGCTAAAACAAAAATGAAAGGAAATATGGTCCAGTCAATAAATTTAAATTAATGTTTACGTCTCTTAATCTTTGACTGTAGTAAAATGATTCATTTCATTCTTATACACAAAGAAAGTCACAAAACTCCCTTAAAAAGTGGACAAAAACGGAAAGCATTCTATTCTTTGTGACACACTGTCTATGCCCTATTTCTAATTGATATCATCGCCTTTTTCCTAGTTATTTTGTCACTTGATGAATCATTTCATAAAAGTCAGCAAGTTGTACAATCACAGCTCATCTACTGCAGGTTTATATTATTATTAGACTATACAAAGAAATATATTTAATATAGAAATATATTTCATCCTCAAATCTGTCCCCTGCTGCTCTTGTCCTATTCTCATCCCCCGTGTTCTCTCTTTCTCTCTTCCTTGTCCTCATCATTGGTCACCATAGCAACAATGATGATGAGGACCTGTCTCCAGAGCAAAAGATGGAGAGAGAGAGGGAACGGAGGATGGCAAACAACGCACGTGAGCGCCTGCGTGTCCGCGACATCAACGAGGCTTTCAAGGAGCTGGGCAGGATGGTCCAGCTACACCTGAAGAGTGACAAGCCTCAGACCAAGTTACTGATCCTGCACCAGGCCGTGGCCGTCATCCTCAGTCTGGAGCAACAAGTCAGAGGTCGGTTCCGTATGAGGACATATGATTTTCAACCTCAATAACTAACAACAGTTGTTGAGATTTCTTTCTTTTTGGCAGAAATAGTGACTAAACTGTTTGTTCACTAAAACAGACAAACTCCCTAGATATGATCACATCACCAATATATAGTACTGTATCTTGTGGTCCATGTGGTCCAACTGACATCTACTGTATATGGAGATAATAAATAAAGTATAGGCTCATTTTACATTCGTACATTTTAAAAAATTATGAACATGGATAGTTTCTTTTTGTGAATTAGTCTAATTAGTCCTATTAATGAAACGATATGATAATTTACTCAGGAACAAATATGGTAAAAATGTGACATTTCTTGCCTATGTGTTTTTTTTTTTTTTTTAATTTCTACTCTTCTGTTTGCAACAAGCAACTGTAGCTGCGTTGACATTCTTAAAGAATTATACTGATAACATTCATTCTTTTTCTTATTGTCAACAAATCCCATAAAAGACCAAAAACAGAGGATTTTAGTATTATCTGTGGATTTAAAGCCTAATGTATCTAGTTCGGGTCCATTTTCCAAAAACTGTTAAAGACACACCACTCAGCCACACTGTTTCACTGAGTGACATGTTCCCTCATTTCCATGAACACACACGCTGTAGTTTATTTAGATTTTAAAACACTATAGCTGTTTGAGGAAAATAGTGTGGGTTTTTTTTCTTTTCTTGACATGTTTCTTTTACAGTGTATTGTTTGTTAAGATTAAGTGAGGTTTCAGTTAGATACCAGTATTATAGATGCTGCTTTCTAAAGGGCTGATAAGTTTTAGAAACAATTTACATTTACCTTTTTAAATACTGCCCAAGCCGTCTTTTCAAACACATTATGAACAGCTAAGCTTTGTTGAAACTCACAGAATTATATTCTAAATTCTAGTCAAGGTTTTGAAAGTTGCAAACAGCCAGCTCTCTCTGCCATTTTGAGGAAATGTGTCTAAAATAATGCAGAACATTTCTTGAATGTTTCCATTTAATGTAATGGTTCAGCTATTTTAAAAAAATGGGAGTCTTGGTTTTGAATATTTCAATTTATGGAGATATCATATAATTCCAATCAAGAGTCAGAACAGTTCTATCATAAAGTGTGAGAAATGTGCCATTAAGCTGCTTTAGGAAAATATCATAAGTGAAAATCAGGGTTCAAGAGGTTAAATGAGACTGCCAGCACATGTAGTGCTGCAGCAGCTCCAGGAGAGGGAAGCACTGACACCTGTTGATTGTGTTGACCCTGGCTGTAATTTTAGGCTCTTTGGCTTCAGTCTCACTACTGAATTAGTGATCCAACTGAAAGAAACACCTCTCTGAAAAGAAAGAGAAAAAGACACAAAACACAGTCAAAAGACATTTTTCATAATAATAATATTACCAATAAGTCTCCTTTGATTTCCTTCTCCTCCCAGAGCGGAACCTGAACCCCAAGGCAGCCTGTCTGAAGCGCCGCGAGGAGGAGAAGGTGACCGTGACGTCGGACGGGACTCCCCTCTCACTGGCTGCCGCACACCATGCCGCTGCCGCCATGGGCGATGGGTCGAACCCCATGGGACAAATGTAAAACGCAGCAACATCTCCTCCCCCCCTGAATGGTCAGAAGATTTCACTTATAAACTAATCTGCTGTTGTACCTTTAACTCAAACCAAAGAATCCTAATTCAGGAACCAGTCCGGAAACTTTAATCATTTTAAAAATACTATCACTTACCATTAAACAGGAAATTACAGGCAAACAAAACATACCTCCCATGAAAATAGGATGAGGTTACTAGTATATATTTATAAAATTTTAATGTTGTTACATTTTGGCTTCCAATGAATCAACTGACCCTGTTTTTAGGGTCAAAAGTTATCCCAAAGGATGGATAGGTTATCAGTCATCCATCAATTTTCTTATATCCATTAATGTGTTGTTTGTGTATTTTTTTTTACCATTTGCTTCCTGCAGAACAGAAATATAGTAGCCAAAAGACAATACAACTGAAAAGATGCTATTTGAAATCTCATTCTATCTTGATTAATAATATATATATAAATTGATCAGTTTTATTGGCAACAGCTGCACTAAGCAGTCAAACGGAAAATACTGATTGAGAGACAACACTTCCTGTGCGATTTCCAAGTTTCAAAATAAAAGCACAAAACAAATTGAGCACTGCTCACAATGAAATTTTCCTGGATTAATAAAGGCTTACAAAAAGCAGATATGTTCATATTTAAATTGAATTGTATAACGTTTTATTTCCTCATTTTATGAGGAACTTAATTTTGGGGGGGAATTTTATTGGTAAAATATTTAGATAGATCTGTTAAAAGATCATCAATCCAAATATGGCTTTTACTTTACATTTTATTGTTTGGATGGTATCTCTATGAAGCTAAAGATGCTAAATAAACAAAAGCATCCAGTTGTGTTGTCATTGCTGCTACTGTCACTCTGATGCCAAAAAAGGGGTTAAAACTTACACAGACAACATGCAGATAAATTGTCATTTAGATAATATTTGCCCCATTCATTGAATTGATTTGTAAAGCAACGTTCGTTCAGCTCCTGACAGTTAAAGTCTGGCAGAGCTGATGATACTGTGGCTGCAAAAAAACAGAAGCCAGAACAAGAGTTAGTTTCTGTCTGGTCTGGGTACATTTTAACAACAGATTGGCAGTAAGTGTGATTTTAATGTCTTTAATGTCTGACTGTATTTATTGCTGTTTTTGACTGAAAATGTGTCATTTGTGTTTCTTTACTCTCGAACTTTGCTTTCCCTTAACAGTCGAATTGTATTTGTGTTTGCATGTTACCTATGTAGCGATTTAAATGTGAAATTCAACTTGTTTTCTAATTTTCTGTAGTGTTAGGGTATCACAAAGACAAACCCACACATGGTTTCTTAACTGAAAAAGCTTTACAGTGAGAGAAATAGAGTAATGCAAGTTTTAGGTCATTTCAGATTATTTCTCGACACATTAATCATTCTGTACAAGGAAGTGGGCCAAAAGTACCAAAATCTGTGGCCTAAGGAAGCTTCCTCACTCTGCATTTAGCATAGCTGGGTGCCATTAGTACCTACAGATTTGTCTGTGAACTTAGTGAAGATTTGTCCTAAAAATATACATCCCTCCAAACGGATGCTTCACTGTTTTCTTAGTAGAAAATCATACCTTCCTGACTATCATTTTCCAAATCAGAAATCAGTGTTTAATTTTACTTCCTTTATTTCAAGCAGCCACTGGTTTCAAGGAAACTGGTTTTCTAGGAAAATAACCTCTGTCAACAATAGGGAACTTATGTTACTATATGTTTGACATTGTCACAGTCACAGATAATTCAGGAAACTGGAGATTCTCCTTGTTGGTGCATTCAGCAAACTGCAACACCCAAAATGTATGACATAGTTCACTGGATATTTTGAAGTGATGGTATTAATTTGTATCATTTTACTTTGGTCATTGTGTTTCTGCTTGGCAACAACTAATGTTGACAAATTATTTTGTGTGTGAATGCACCAAAAAGGAGCATCTTTCTAACACTAGCCAGACCAAGACAGGTCTGGAGAAAGTAATCTCAAGAACTACTGAGCATAATATCATGAAATTCGCTTTTGAAATTCATGATCAACTGAGGATGAATCCTAATTTCAACGTAACCTTTCCAGTATCGTCACCACCAGCACAACATATCCACATGTACAACAGAGATACAAACATCCCAACTGGATGTAGCCTTGGATTTTATTGAGCACACCCTTGCTGCCCAGATTTCTATTTTCGCCACTCCTTGACTTTTTTCAAAAATGACAGGACCACTTCATAATTTTAGATCTAATGTTATTGCGGGGTGTAATAAAAACTACGACCACTAAGGGCCACTAGAAGGGCTTTGGAGTTAAAGTAAAGAATTTTTTCCATGTGCATGTTTGTATGTGCAGTGTATTATTTCATTTCTAATCCCCCTTCCTTTATCACTTTATTTGTCCCTCCAGGTCTAAGGTGCCAGAGTTCATCAAGATGATGAGTGACCACTTCCTCTGACACGTTTCCATGACAACCCAGCAATCGATCAAACCCGTTGTTGCTTCAGCCTGACCAATCAGATCAGCCTCTTTCTCTCCTCTCGTCTGTCATCTCTGATCCTCCTCTTCGCCTTTGTCTCCTTCTTCTGTTGAGAAAAAAAAACTGCAGAGTCACATTAATCGCTCTCGTCACTTTGCATCTCCAGCTAAAGTGAACTGGATAGTACTTTGTGGAGACGTTAGAACGGCCACTTTAACATGGCTGCTACAAAGTGACAGTTTGTGGGATCTTTTTCAAACGAAGTGGACAAATTCATTGGAATCACATCCTCCAAGAAATTCTTCTTGTAATACTTGTTTTATCAGCATTCCCAGTTTTAAAGAACAAAAGGGTTCTATATATATATAAATATATATATATAGTAAATATATATATATGAGAAAAGGAAAAAATGATGAAAAACTTGTTTTAAAAAAAGTTCAAGCGGATGCAGCAGTGAGGAGGTTAGAGGTTGGAGAGGGTTGTTCAGAATGGAACAAAACATATCACAAAGTGTTTAAAGAGATTTTTTTTAAAAAGCAAATTGCGCAGCTGTTGTTGAACGCAGCCCCAGCGCATCTCTGACTGAATGGCAATCTAACGCCACACTGTGGATGAAGCTGTGCCTGATCTCCTCTTGGATGAAAACCAGTCAGATAGATACACACGGAGAGGTAAAGCAAACAAACTAAAAAAAGAACAAGAAATTTCCATGAAGTATCAATTAAGCAGGCTGCACACCCATACATCCCCGCGCGAACCACACACCTTTAAGTATATATTAAAATGAGAAGAGATTAGCAAAATCTGTGTGACTTCCTGCTTTTTGGAGATGCTTAAATTGTTAAGTCATCTGAACAAAAACTAAGTTCACAAATGCTTTTTGACTATCATAGATGGCTAGAAACTAGTGGGGCAAAACAAGAAAAAGGAGGCAGCATGTTCCTCCTCTTCTTCTCTTCATTCCCTCCTAAACATTTAGATTGTAAGTGTAAAACAAATATGAACATTTATGTTTATCTATTTTTATTTGTGTTTCATGCTAATAGCCACATTGACTTTCTTCAGACTGCAAAATTGTATTAACTTATAAGTTTGTAGTGTGAACACAAATACAAAAACCCTCGACAGTTGTTCCCAAATGGCCCGTGTGTATCTACTGGGAGAAGAGAGTATTGAGAGACACAATCACTGAATCAATTAAACAATCAATCAATGAGTGACTCCAGAGGTTTTGGGGTGTTTAAATTATTAATGATAGAGGGATTAGAGGAGAAAGACAGGGAACAAGAATCCTGCTGTAATGCAAAAGTGTACTTCTAAATGTGGCAGAAAGGCATGGCTTTTCTTGACATCTTCATCTGAGATTGTTGTTGAAGGTTTGCAGTGTCGATGCAAAAAATGAGAAAAAGGAAAGCAAACATCAAATCCAAGTTCTCTGTCTGATATTCAACAGCATCCCAACTGCGGAGCAGGCAGAGTTTGAGACTGGTGTTCAAACTGGTCCTGAAATTTAAGGATTACTGGGCAGATAATTGAGAGGATGGACAGATGAAAGAAAATACAGTTAGATGGAGGGTGGGTGAGAGGAAAGAGGGCTGGACTGAGCACTGAAGTGAATTCTATTCCATGTTTAGCACATTCCCTAATTCACAGTCTCTGTACTTGAACTGAGTGCTCCAGATGTCCTGAAGGCCTGAACTACAGGAGATGGGGGAGTCACTGAAGGGGAAGGCAGGATTGAGGTGGGCCATCATTCCAGGAGTTTGAGCTTGAGGGAGAGAAAAACAGAATCCAGAGGTCTCAGTGGTGATAATGCTGCAGGGGGAGCAAGGAAACAATCATTGGGGTTAGGTGTGTATATTTTTTTCTGGGGGCCAAGCAGCAGTGATCAAAGCATTCCTGTATTGGATTCATTAGATTCTCTCATTCTCTCTGGTTTAGTGTCTGTCCAATCATTACCCTAAACCTTTAACCCAAACTTCAGACTGCACCCCTGCCCCAAGCACCAACCTTGAGGGGGGTTTCCTGGTTGACACTTAATGTTTCGCAAAATAAGAGATGAGTCTATGTCATTTGTTGAGGTGTCTGTCGCTGTAGAAGCTCAAATCTGATCAGGAATCCTACATTTCCAATGGGATTAGAGAAGAGGAGTGTTTGGACTGTTCAGTACATGAAAACTAGACATCAGTAGTGGACAGGAACTGGGAGAAATATTAGCAAAAAGTCGCTGCCAGTTATCAGCTTTATGATTGGATAGCTATACGAATGAGGCAGCTGAGCGAAAGAACAAATGTTTCTGTTTGATCATCTTAGTTTGCTCGAGACGCATGAAAACTCAGAATGTTTCCACAAATATGCTTATTTGAGTCAACTCAAATCAGATCAGCGTTGCCCCCTTTGCTTAGACTTACCCTGCGGGTAGATGTTCTATGACCTTCGTGATTGGGAAAGTGCCAGGATCAGGAATAGGATGGGACTGGCAGTGACAAAAGTCATGGCCGCAACCAGGTGGAAACAAACATATTCATCAGCATCAGATAGGTCAGGAAGAAAACTTTAAGCCTAGTTGGAATATCTACAACAGGGTCCATTGTTTTCTGGTGTCAATCTGAAAGCCCCCTTTCACCCTCACCACGATTTGAACCCTTCTCAGTCCAGGCCTATGTTTAACCTCCAGTCCCAGGACTGTTTTCTCTGCTGACCCTAGCCTTATTAGCCCTGAATGAGAGTCCTAGCCCCTCTCCCCAGCCCTCTTGCCCCACCTAAGCGGTCCCACAGATGCAATTTGAACATTCACACTTCTACCAATGTGCCTTTTTAGAGTTCATATCATTCGAGTTACCAGAGGAGGACATTTACCTGGTCTTTTAATAGGATGCAAGCTTAGGGAAACCTGTTCTTAGTCGTTAGGTTCTATGCAGTCAGGTTTTTTACCAGACCTGGGAATTTAAAAAAAGCTAAAAAGGAAAAAAAAGTATTTTTTGGATAAAAAAAACAAAAAAAAAACAAAACTGTATTTAATGTACTGTACGCTTATATGTAAGTAGACAGCGTGTTCTGGCTTTAAGCCATTGGGACAGACGCTTGATTTAGCAAGACAAGCCCCCGTCCTAGTCCTCCCTGTCCTAGTCCCCGTCCTAGTCCTCCCCATCCTAGTCCCTGTCCTAGTCCCTGTCCTAGTCCTCCCCGTCCTAGTCCCCGTCCTAGTCCCTGTCCTAGTCCTCCCCGTCCTAGTCCCCATCCTATTCCCCGTCCTAGTCCCTGTCCTAGTCCTCCCCGTCCTAGTCTCCATCCTAGTCCCCGTCCTAGTCCCTGTCCTAGTCCTCCCCCCAAGTCCTCCACCCCCTGTCCTGTTCCCCCCAAGTCCCTCCATATTGTTCCAGGCCCCAGCCCTGTATTATAGCTTATCAGCTTTTTATCAATATTTGATCGGCTTGTCCATAAGCCAATGTAGTCTTCAGTACAAAGTGTGTGGTTGTATGTTGTAAAACAGATTTTCTTTTTCTCTCTCTCTCTCTCTCTCTCTCTCTCTCTGTTTTTTAAGAAGAATCTTTTCTCTTATTACTTTTTCTTTGTCTGTTCTTGTTTACATGTCTATTACAGAAAATGTAAAAAAAAAAAACAAAACAAAACAAAACAAAACAAAACAAAACAAAAAACAAAACAAAAAATAAGACAATACAATTCTCTATCCGACAGCATTGTTCTCTGTCGGTGGTCATTTTGACGCGGTTAAAACCCAATCAACAGGAAGGCACGGAAACTGGAAAAGAATCTATTTGAATAAATCAATCTATATATAAATGTACAAAAATATATTCAATATATAAGGAGGGTGCCGTTTTCTGTTATTTTTTTATTTTCTTTTGCAAAGGAGTGTTTGCTTGGGGAGGAATTATTTTCTCAGAGACTGACCTGGCAGAAGGTGGCGAGGCCCCTCAGTGTTATAAATTTTCAACTGACTTTGTCGTGTTATCTGTTGTTGCCGTGACAACACCCTCTGACTAGTACGGCAACCTGCGCAGGACAAAAATGGGACCGGAGTTCCATCGAGTCTATTCACTGCTATCTATCCAAGGCAACAACACACAGACATTTGTAAATTGTATGCAACAAAATGGCAAACTTTACCATTATTTTGAAATTGTGTATGTAAAAGTTATATTTTTACATGTAGACTGTTGTTATTTTGTGTTTTAGAAATATGTTGTATCGGTTTTTTTGTTAAAAGATGAAAAAGTAAAATTCAGTGTGTGTTGAAAAAATGTGTCACATTGAAAATGTAGTGAGGTCAAAAGTTCTGAAATCTTTTTTTTTTTCTTTTTTTTTTAACTTTTGTTTATATCTGTGGGGAACATTTTTGAGGGTTTAAGGGAGGAATCATAAATCATAAAAGATATATGATATTTGTTTTAATTCTCCATGCCTCATGACATTACCATTTTTAATTGTATTTTTTGCAGAGAATTGTGTAAATAGTCATAAAACGTTTTCTGTGAGGTCTCTGTGGGGTGAGGGCTTGCCAGTAAGAGGCGATGATGATGAACTTGTTTTGAGTTTCAGTGAGTTTGTATTCATCCAGTTACAGTAGCCAGGTGCCAATCTTAGTTTCGGTCAGTGATGCTCAGTACTATATGTGGATTTGGTTGCCAACCATCTGAGGTGTGAGTTAAATTCTTGTCTTTAATTGCACCAAGAATCAATCCTGTCAGAGCAGGAACAAGCCATTTTTGGGGCTGTGAGAAGGATTCATTTACAAAAAAAAAAATACAAATTAAATATTAAACACAAAAAATACCAAACCCTAAGATGCACTTCTTAGTGTTTAATTTCTTAAATTATGATAACTGAACTGAGGTTCCCACAGACCTCTCACATACACTGACCCCCCCCCCCAAAGACATTGGGCAAACTATGACTCCTGTGCATTTATTTCCTTCAAAATGGCTTGTAAATGTTGATTAAACGAAACACCTTTAGCACCTGATTCAATATTAATATATGAAATTTTTGTAAAGGATTGGAGTGTTGCTAATATAAAAAAAGCAGTTTGTCAGCAATCAATCTTATCAGCTATTTCCCCAAAAAGATATCAGACCATGTGCAAGGCAGTTTCAGTCATTTCTTTTTAGTGTTTGACATTAAAATTGAGCTTTTTGTCTATAGGAAAAGCTGCTTTGAATTGGACCTAGGTTAAACACTACGATTGAATCTGTCAGTGTAAGTGCTAAATGTATTTTTTAAGTAATGTTATTTTTACAATGCTTCATTTCATATTTTCTCTTTGTTGTATAATCAAGTCATCTCCCAATTACAGTATCTTCATTTTTATGTTACCCCTGATGTTTCTATTAGCCAAAATGTTAACTTTTTTCTTTTCCCTCCTTGTTGTACATACACACCTCATTTCTCTTTTCAGTGACTGTGCCATGAGCTTTGTAATCTGTTACTCTGTACCAGTTTTACTGCAATAATGAGTTGAATTCAAAATGGCCACTCCTGTCCTTTATTTTCCAGGCAATGGTTAAAAACAGGAATCATTTCTCCCTTTTCTCATGAAAGCTAACCCCATTTAAATGGAGAAATACATTTGGTACACACCAGAGATAAGTACAACATCAGTAGCACAACAAATCTGAAATTTGGTACATTTTGCTGTATATGCTATTAATTTAAATTAGCATTTTTCCACACAAAATAATTTTAAAACATTTTAGACAAATTATCAGTATGAATGTTGATGTGCAACAGAAAATTGCTATAATACTATAATAAGAAAATGACAAAATGAACTATCAAAGGCCTTTTTCAGGTCTTTCACCTCTAGATATCAGAAGTTTAATTTTTATAAATGTCCACTGCCAGAAGAAAATGTAATTTAAAACCCCTGCCAGTATTTTTTTTTTTTTATCTATATCTTTTCTTGATGAGTATTTCTCTAATGAAATTCATATTTTTCCAGTTTCGTATTCGAAATCAGTACTAAGTATTCGTAATTTAGTGTATGTCTTATTTTTTGAAACTTCAACTCAGATTTAAGCAATTTAATGTGGCGTGGCCTTTAGCCTATAATTACTGAACAACATTGGTATTTGAGTTTTTACTAAGTAGGGCTGCCAGGTATATATATTGAGCTAAATTCTCTTACTAGACTGGTAAAATTCACAGATGATTTAAAGTTATGAAAGGGCCTGTGACCTGAATAAAACAACCAAGAGATTTTGTCATTTTTGAGACAGCTTTTCTCTTAGGGTCCTAAGAAAGTTTTATGAAGTAGTATTTGACATTCAGTTTTATTAAAATATGTGCAGTAAAGCCACAGTCGATGATAGCAGCAGTAAATAGATCAGTTTGGGACATTTTGCATCTGTAAAATGGTTTTCAACTGGTCATTTCTACCACACATTCTCACTTAGAGTCAGATCAGAAGATTCAAATCAGTTTCATCTCTGCTTGTGCAGTGCAGAGACAAGTCCACAACATATTTAGCCTGGATCAGCATAAACAATGAAATCAGGAAAAACTACTAGCCTTACTACATCAAGGGAGAAAATAATATACCTGGACGGAATATATGTCACATTTGTCTAACCAGTAAGCTTGTCACCTATCCAACCTGTTGTCAGCTGTGTTTTGTTGACAGTATAATCAACAGGACATTTGCTGCGTGCAGTTAATACTAAAACTGTGGAACACAAACTGCTAAAGCCATAGTCTGAGTTTTCACCTTTTTATTTCAGCTCATGCTCAATAAACAAGACACATGCAAATCAGACAGCTTCAGAGCTGATGCTGATTTTCAGTAACAAAATCAGTCCTTCCATTTTACTTGGCTGGTGGAAGATAACTCCAAAACAAATAAAACCCAAACTACATGCATGGCTAGATGCCAGTAAGTCTTTGTAAGAAATCTTTATTTGCAATTCGAGTGAACTGATTGTTTAAGAGAACCTGAGGACAAATAGTGTACAATATATCTTAAAAGGTTTGAATTTATTATACGTAACTTGGTCCAGAGTTACTTGATAGTCTGGGTTCCCCAGCAAGAACAGTATGGCTTTATTTAGTCTTGATTTTTTTTGGTCCACTTTATAACTTTAGACTCTCTAAATTGACTAACTAGTTCCCTCAAATTATTAGGTTTGTGCCTTGGAAAATGTAGATAATGTACTGTTACCACAAATTAACTGCGTCAGTATAATTACTGTTCAGTTATTGACTTAAAATGATTTATCTGTGTCCCCCTCAGCCCTCTCACTATAGACCACTTAGTTTATAGTGAGAGTTTGTGTTTGATTTTTGACCGAGATTTTTTTTTACTTTTGGGTTTTTGCTGTCAGACGGAACATTGTGTAATCCTTCAAAACTTTTAAAGTAGTACTGTCTTCCATAAATTAGAAGTGATCTGAGAGTATGACTGGTTGAAAATATGCCGTTGATCAGACTGACTTGCCAGTTCAGTCAGCAAAGTCACCACGGTAAAATAGTTGCAAGAAGCAGTAAATTGAAACTTTTTCACACATCAAATCATCCAACCGGAACAGCCAATACAACGTTTTTTCCTAACCTCTGACTCGACCCATCTGCTGAAGTAGTGCCCCTATAGCAGCAGGCCTTTGTTGTCATGGTTAACATACAGTTAAGGTTGTGGAATGGTTATTGATAAAACAAACAATGCTCACTTGGTAAAACTCGATATGAAGGGGCTGTGTTTTGTTGATCCATCCATCCACCCCAACCTCCTCCTAATGCAGACTTTTTTGCTTTTTATACAACGTCACCCGTCATCATATTTCCTATGGTGGCCAGAGGTTGCCTGATTATAACACCTAACTATTGCTCATAATAAGTTGCTTGCACAGACGATCTTTGGGCTTGTTTGTTACAAGGGAACGCTCTCTTTTTACAGTGATCAAAGATATTTGTTGATTTGAGAGCTATATTTTTCTGTAAATCAACTCACAGCAACCTGTACAGCTACATTCATCTTATCCTCACTTGTCGCAAAAGGATGACTACATGTTAAGCTGTGATGGTCAGTTGTGTCTCCAGCTGGCTAAGTAGCTTTCAGTGAGAACACCAGACCTATTGAGATTGGTGATGTCGGCTACAATTCAGAAGTTCAGAATTACAATTTGATATAGCAATTGAAACACTAAAGGTAGTTTCCAGCAACAGTAATAACAAGCACAGCTGATGTTGACTCATCTTCCTATTCAGTCAGGTTCCGTGTGTAAGTATTGTCGTTGTCAAACACATACCTCATTTTTCAGTATTATTCTCAACATATGAGACATATGATCTGTGGCCTTTTTCTTCCTTCATGTTCCTTGTGATCGAATTCAGTGAAGAGACCGAAAAGAAAAAAAAGAAAAAAGCACCCTGCTGTCAGTGCCTGGGCCTTTTTGTTTAAGCTAATGCTCTTTTGCTGTAGGGTAGATTTAGTGTAAAACTTAAACTACATCAATCATATATTAATTATTATTTTTGGCAGAGGCAATCGTTTTATACCAAGAACACTGAAAAGAAAAAGTGAAGAAAAATTAAGTCAAATTACTGAGTGAAAACAGCGTATCCACAATAAAATATTCAAATTGGTAAATTTTTGGAAATATTCAAAATAGACAAAAGAGATTTTTTTTTTAATTCCAGTTTATTTAAAGATGCTTCATTTGAACCATGTGTTAGTGTAGACAAGCATGTGGGGGTTCCTGTGTCATTATGGCTAGAGGCCACAATGCTACCCCCCCCCCCCCCCGCCAACAGATGACAGTACAAATATCAGAAAAAAAAACAAAAATAAAAACCTAAAAGTTACATTTTTTTTTTCCAGTGTGTGGCTGAGTGCCTCGAAACCTTATTTCAGTGTATTTGTCTGTGCACATCCTTTTTTCTACATTTATATTTTCTTAATAATTCTGGTTAATGATGTATTCTTTAACTGTTTTTTATGTTCTATAATTGTTATCGTCCTTATGGTTGCTATTATTGTTGATGTTGTTAATATTACATTTTGTTTTTATTCCAGATCAGTGGAGCTGTTGGAGAACAGATTCTTTTTGATTTCTGTGCTGAGGGTTTTATTCTTCGTACCAGCCCAACAGTTGGCCGTTCTTTGCCTGTTGGTTCTCATCTTGTAGTGATTCAATGACGTTCATGTTCATGACTGTTCTGTAGCAATAAATGTGCCATTTTTATAATGCAGTACTTTGAATGTTTCTTTTGTTTTTATTGCTCACGGCCTGAAGGGGAAATGACATGAAGTGAATAAGGCGGTCGATTTAAGTAAAAGTACAGTTCTAAGCTAAAACACTCTATAACATGTAAAAGTCCTGCATTCAAATTTTCTTTTAGGTAACAGGAAGGAGTAAAAACTCACGGTATATTATTTTGCTGTTATATTATTAAAGTTCCTTAAAATTTGGTTTCAAATTTTCAAATTTTCTTTACCATTAAAATTTTTTGACTAAATACTTTTTTGTGTATAGCTGTTTCATTTGTAGTAGGTAGCTTGCTAGGAAGTAATAAAATGGTAGATTATGATGCTATGAAAGCTGCTAGAGTGACTGAAGGATAAGAATCTGAATGGCAAGTCAGCATTGGTGGAAGAAGTAATCAAATCCTTTACTGAAGTAAATTTACCAGTACGGTATTTGTACATTACAAGTAAAAGTCCTGCATAAAAGGCACTTAAGGAAAAGTACATGTGCACTAAGAGTAAAGTGTAGTTGAATAATGAAAGTAAAAGTGATGGTTTTGTTCCTCTGATTAATAATATTGTTATATACGACATTACTGTATAGCAGCATATCACTTTATATACAGTTTTATACACAGGGACAATAGATGAATCTGAGGGGTGGTGAGATAATTAATACAAGAGGAAAGAAGAAACAAAGTTCGATTGCAGAAGCCTTTTTTCAGTTTTTTGGCTTTCTCTCTTATCTTAGATTTTTGGTGAGATATTGGATCATGTGAACAGTTATTGAAATTAAACAATGTGAGAAGTTTAGAGCAAAAAATCTCTGTTTGTTGGAGCTGTTAACAACTCATAGACTTGGTGATCTGCAAGCTGCCCTTCCAGCGTCTGGTCAGGGAAGTCGCCCAGGACTTCAAGACCGACCTGTGCTTCCAGAGCTCGGCCATCATTGCTCTGCAGGAGGCCAGCGAGGCCTACCTGGTCGGCCTCTTCGAGGACACCAACCTGTGCGCCATCCACGCCAAGAGGGTCACCATCATGCCCAAGGACATCCAGCTGGCCCGCCGCATCTGCCTCCATTCACCTAAGACCAGCTTTAAACACAAGTTTATGTGTAAGGTGCTACTACTGTTAAAACTATACTCATCCATTTCATCACCCATCATTGCCCAAATGCAAAGTTAGGGAACGAGAGTCAATTCAGTTCAATTCAGTTTTATTAATATAGCGCCATATCATAAGAGGGTTTATCTCAGGGCACTTTTCATATAGAGCAGGTCTAGACCAGACTCTTTATAATTATTATTTACAGAGACCCAACATTCCCCCATGAGCAACCACTTGGTGACAATGGCAAAGAAAAACTCTCCTTTAAAAGGTAGAAATGTTGAACGGGACTCGGCTCATCTGCCTCGACTGGCTGGGTTGAGAGTGAAAAAGGAGGAAGAGAGGAGACGACGCACAGGACTGCAGGGGGGAGGAAGGACATTTAGTAACAAGCAATCTTGAGGTGTTAATGTGCACAGGGAGAGAGGAGGAGGTGGTGGAAAGGAAAGCTCGGTGCATCATGGGAAGTCCCCCGGCAGTCTAGGCCTATAGCAGCATAATGAGGGGAAGGCTCAAGCTAATGCTGAGCCAGTTCTAACCATAAGCTATATCAGAGAGGAAGGTTTTAAGCTGACTCTTAAATGTGGAGAGGGTGTTGGCCTCATTGACCCAAAGTGGAAGATGGTTCCACAGCAGAGGAGCCTGATAACTAAAAGCTCTGCTTCCCATTCTACTAGTGAAGACTCTAGGAACCACTAGTAGTCCTGCATTCTGGGAACGAAGTGTTCTACTGGGATAATGAGGTTAGATTAGGTCGCTCTAGTCCTAGTTAGGAGTTTCCTGTGTACACCGACCAACTATCAGGGCTATGGATTTCCTGAGCTGATCTCCACTCTCCCCTGTGGAAGAAACACAGTTAGCCCGGTTCGAGACCATGGATCGACCCTCTCGCCCGGATGCCAAAGGATACCCACGGATGCGAAACCTGGTAGTTAACGAGCCCTACCCATTTCAAGAAGAAGACGAAGGAACACACACTTTGCTTCTTTCAAAGTCAACGAACTAATTCAGTATTAGGTCGACTTGCCGAAGACTAGCCATCTCGCCGAGAGGACACGTTAGCCGCTGATAGCCGCTAACCAACGCCTCCTCGCCTGCACAGGAACACCGAGGACGAACTAACCACACCGCTGGATTTGCAAAGAGTAAGAGACATATAGCTCTGGGCAGATATTAGCAGTTAGTGCGTGTTAAGCTGTTTGAATTGTTGTGAAAATATTGTGTGCTGCTGTTATTTATTCATTGGTGACCTTACTTGTATGAAATATAATTCATCCGTCTGCAGCGGATAACTTCTGTCCCACTCTGCACTCACGATCGAGACCAGTACTTTCCGTGTCGGTTAAAGGCCCAGACTTGCGACACTAATCAGCTGAACTGAGTGAAGTCTGCGTGACACAGATAAATACTGCCCCTCGATCGCCAGAACGTCACTGCCGAACTCATCTACCTCTTTTCTTCTTTTACTAACACACATTCTTATTCGAACACCTGAGCGCAGGGAAGTTTTGTGCAGTCATGTGTTGCCAACAAGCCACCATTACACTCGACAGACTTCCTTCCGGCCGACCCTCACGTGACGTGACAGTAATGAGTCACGTCCGCCATCTTGCACCGCCTCTCCTCAGGCGCACACACACATATATATCCTCGTAAACACACCCACACATTTACACTAAAACACACATACCCCCCCCCAACACACACTACAATACTTGTTTTATGATCTGTAGTCGGTAGTCAGTAGTAGTAGTGCATGATAGGACCTATTAGTCAGAAATGATATTAATTGGAAATTGATATTACTGATGATAATAAATTCTGTTATCTTTAAATGAGAAGTGGTCTTTGTGTTTTCTGTTCATATACTGTGATACCGAGCTGGTTGATGGAGTCAGTGCCGACCTCTACTCCTTCTCTATTCACTCTAGAAATACCAATATTTCCTAAATATTGGCAATTCTGAGCGATCACCCCTTTGAGACTGCATCCAATATTTGGTTATTGGTCCAGGTTTTCACGTGGTGCCCTGTTATTGATGGTCTAGATTAATCAGATTCCTTTAAATTTTAATAATTACCAATGATTATCTTTGATCATCAGTAATTATTGCTAATAGCCAGATCTTGTTCCTGCACTGCACAACAAGTGGTGCTTTATGTGAGGTTGCATCTGAATTTTGTTTATTAGTCTGGGTTTTCCCGGTGATGCCCTGTTATTATTAATCTTGATTAATCCCACTCATCTCAATCTTGATAATTATTAATGATTATCTTTGATAATCATTAACTATTGCCGATAACCAAATCCCGTATGAGGCTCTGAAGCACAACAGTGCCTGGCCATTAAGGGTTTTGTAGGTGAGGAGGAGGAGGATTTTAAATTGTCTTTCAGATTTCACAGGAAGCCAATGCAGAGAAGCTAACACAGGAGAAATATGATCTCTGTTTCTGGTTCTTGTCAATACTGAATTAGCTGGAGACTATTTATGTTTTATTGGGACAGACTGATAATAGGGAGTTGCAATAATCAAGTCTAGAAGTAACGAAAGCATCTTCTAGTTTTTCTGTGTCATTTTGAGGAAGGATGTGCCTGATTTTTGCGATATTACGAAGCTGAATAAAGTCAGTCCTTGAAGTTTGTTTTATGTGGGAGTTAAAGGACGTGTCCTGATTGAAGACAACTCCAAGATTCCTAACAGTGGTGCTAGAGGCCAGAGCAGTGCCATCTAGAGTAAGTATTTCATATGATAATGTGTTTCTGAGGTGTTGCTGGCCAAGTGCAATAACTTCAGTTTTATCTGAGTTCAATAGTAGGAAGTTCCTGGTCATCCAGATCTTTATATCCCTAAGGCATTCTTGAAGTTTAGCTAATTGATTGGTTTCATCAGGCTTCATTGAAAGGGACAATTGGGTGTCATCTGCATAACAATAGAAGTTTAAGGAATGTTTCCTGATTAAATTGCCTAAAGGAAGCATATATATGGTGATTAAAAATGGTCCAAGCACTGAACCTTTTGGAACTCCGTGACTAACTTTTGAGTAGATGGAGAATTCATTGTTAATGTGCACAGATTTAAATCGGTCTGATAAGTAGGACTCAAATCATCTAAGAGTGAGCCCTTAATGCTAGTAAAATGCTCCAGTCTCTGTGATAGGATTTGATGGTCAATAGTGTCAAATGCAGCACTAAGATTTAACAGTACGGAGACAAGTCCTTTATCTGATGCGGTTAGTAGATCATTCAAAACCTTCACCAGTGTTGTTAGACATGGCTCAATAGTTGGCTAAAACATCTGGATTGAAGGAAGGCTTTTTGAGAGGAGGTTATTTTAAAGGACTGCGGTACATAGCCTGATGATAAGGACAGAATGATTAAGTCTAATAGAGAAGTGCTAACTAAGAGTAAGATCTTCCTTAAGTAGCCTGGTTGTGATGGAGTCTAAGAGACAGGTTGATGGTTTAGATAAAGAGATCACTGAAGTCAGTTGTGGAATGTCAATAGGAGAGAAACTGTCTAAGTATATATCAGGTCTCCTATTTGCTTTTAATTCCATAGATTAGACAAATGACTATGACAGTTATGTGCATTTCTGGCTATTTTTAACTAGTTCAACAGTAAATTCCAGGGCTCATAGGTGGGCATTAGTCATTCATATGTGTATACACACCAATGCACCTCTGGTAACTACCCATACAATTATCATCTGTGTATAGTTTAAACAAACAAAAAATATACAACAAACTGTTGGATCTCACCTTTGTGAATCTTTTTCTTTAGCTTTGGTAATTTCTGTTTAATTCAGGAAAAGTCCCCACTTGATACTAATCGCATATGTTTACGGACTTCATGTTACGACCTGTCGCAGCAAGCCTGGACTTGTTACATGTCATGTCACAAGTTCAGAGGAACTGGTTGTTCAGAGGAAGGAACTGCTTCCTGAGCTGAAGATGTGTCTGCAATAGACTGTCTTCTCTCCCACGCTCGGGGTGAAACTTTGTTTCTGACTCGCTGAAGTGGTTTCATCTGTTCCCGCCCTCGAGCATTAGAGAGTGACATCATATAACCTAATGCTGAAGGGAAAGTTGTTTAGTTATTAGTCAAGATATTTCACTGAATTGGGCCAACTAAAAAAAACTTATGTCGAAAGCATGCCAGTGTAATGCACCACTTCCTCTTAAGAGCTGCAAAGTGGGACTCAGAATTAGTTCCAGAAGTATTTTTCCTGCTGTAAATTTCCATTTGAAAGTTTGTTTCAAATGATATATTCCCTATTCCTCAACACAGAAATATCTGAGACTGCAATGTCATCTTCTTCAGTTAGATGGCTCTAAATACTGCAATACCCATTAGCCTCAGCTGCTACGGAAAATCCTTTTAGGCTAAATTTACATTCCGCTTGCTTTTTTAGCTTTGACCTATATCCAAGAGCCTGATATTTCCTCATACAGCTGTTCAGCTTTTGTACTGACGACTCAACCTCATCCTCAGCTGTCAGTGACATAACATTGCCGCCCTGTTCAAGCAATAATACGCAATTCAACCCCCCATAAAATTAAACTTGTCATTTTTTCAGTTCTATACTTTACAGTTTGTTTTACAGTAGCTGCTGGAGGTAGATGAGGTAGCAATTGCTATCCCTGTTTCCAGTCTTTATGCTATACTAAGTGGCTACTGGCTGTAGCTTCATATTCATCCGACAGACATGAAAGTGGTATTGATCAATATCAATAAGGGGAAATGACCCTTTGACTAAACTCATTCCAGCCTGAAAATATTTCAATTAAAACTTAGTCTTGAGGGATTGCAAGTCATTGATTCTCAACTCGAGAGCTAGAAGTTAAGATTGGTAGTGAGCTATGATGCCTTATTTCTGTTTGCCTCATTTTGTCACAGCAGCAGAGTCCTGGTGAGTGTTAACTACAGAGACGATGTGAGAGCTCCACCCTTCAGTGATTTTTTTTATTTTTCTTATGAGGTGGGGCTGGTGGATGTTTTCCAGTGTTCTGAACAGATTTCACTACAGCTAATCTCTCAGCATGTTCTCTTTAAGTTATCAGCTATGTGAAATATAATTTTTAGGAATTACACAGTACCAGTAGTACTACTGACAAGTCAATAACTAAACAACAAAATAGGTCAATGTTCAGCTCACTTCCAAAACATCTGTATGAGGCTTTTGCAGTAGATATACCACTTTTAGCCACTTTAGTGAACGTGCAATGCATTCTGCAAATTTTTTTTTTCACATTTTGTTTTGTTGCAGCCCTAAGATAAAAACATTTAAATCCATTTTCCCTAATCAGTCTATAATCAATATCCCATAATGACAAAGAGAAAACAGAATTTTATTTTTTTCCCCACATTTAGTAAACCAGAAAAATTGAAATATCATATTGACATAAGTATTCAGACCCTTTGCTATGACACTTGAAATTTATCTCCAGTGCCTCAAAATTCTCTGGATCATCTCGGAAATGTTTCTTCACCTTGATTTGAGTCCACCTGTGGGAAATTCAACTGGCTGGACAGGATTTGGAAACGGCACACTCCTCTTTATTTATGAAATACTTTCTGAATGTACTACATATTCTCGACTAACAGTTGGATTACTATGATTTGTTTGTACAGACATTCATGGTTTCCATAGGATGTTTTCTAATGACTCTGATCTCCAGATTTGCCGCTAGGAGGGTGACATCTTTTGTTTTAAATTAAAATTTATAGAGTGGATGGTCATAAATTTGGTACTGACTTCCATGGTGCCCAGAGGATTAATCCTAATGACTTTTAAATTAAGGTGTCAGATCAGTAAGTACCCATGCAAAACGTTTTGGAAAGCAATGACAAATGACAAATTGTTTTGGTTTCTTTTAATTTGTTTGTTTTTTGTTATGAAAAGGTGTTTCTCTTACAGTATGGTTAATTTCTGCACATGTTAAATAATAAAAAGTCACATATTCAAAATAAAGGGAAAGATAATGGTCATGGTTACAGGAAACCAGTGTTCATTGTTGGTCAGCAATGAGACAATGCTTTATCTCATCTCTGGTCTTTAATTGAGACACTTTTGCCCATCCAGCCATCCCAACCTCCTCAGTAATACCTTTCACTTTGGGAATTTTCTTGTGACATCCTACTCTCCTTGTCAGGGTTCAAGCCAGGACCCTCCAGGGTCTTGCATCCTCTCTCTCGCCCCCTCTTTCCCTTCTGTTTTTGTTTTCTGTGTGTGTGTGTGTGTGTGTGTGTGTGTGTGTGTGTGTGTGTGTGTGTGTGTGGAGGGCATGTCTCACCTGATTCAGCAGCTGCAGAGGAGAACCTCTTCTTCTCATCTCACTAATCTCCACTCCACAGTAAAACTTCCCCAGTGTCAGACTGTTCCTCCTCGGTGGTAGCTACTCCCTTGGCCCCTGAGCATTTTCTAGCATTTACAAAGTGATTTTCTGTGTTTCTAATGCTTGACATGACTTCACATGATTTCTGTTTCCAGTGCTTCAATCCCACCATCTACAGCGATCAACTCCCAGCCTCCTGTTTCCACCCTCCATTTCCACGCTTTCCTCCAGCACTAGCACCTCTCCTGTTTCACAATAAACCATCTTAAACTCCCTGTTTCAACTCCTGTTTCTCCGTCCAATATTACCAAACCAAAATACTGCTATTAGTCGTTACACAGGATGTTTTAAGCTGTTTGAACAGACGACGAATTATCATGATAACATTCTGTATTAGTGATTTCAGTAAAAGAAACTGTGCTGTAATTCATCAAAACATTTTGTCTCTCTCTTTGTAATAATAGTAATAATAGAATGAAACTAATGTAACTAATGAATCTGCTGTATCTCTGTGACCCTTAACATATCAGTGTCCTTATTGTGATACTGGGACTTTTCTGTGAACTCACCTGCAGATAAAGAATCAACCCAAAACAAATAATTTCTTTGACTTTCCTGGTTTAGTGTCACACTCCCTACTTATTTGTTCATGATAGCTTTTTTGTCCTTGTACATTGCTGAATGGGGTATTTTCAATTTTCATGTTAACCTTAGGATTATCCTTTTTTGTTCATTTTATCATTTTATCATTCCTGAAAAATCTTTTTTCATCTGAGCCACCTGGTTAAATAAAGGTTGAAGACAGAAAATCCCTCCACAGAGGGGTCAGTTTCGGTTTGAATGTTTTTAGCAGCACTGGCTCTAGAGATGGCAATGATTGTCTGTCTTATGTAAAAAGGTCCACCACTATCTAAGTATGAAATTTTATACAGACATTTATGGTCCCTGGAGGATGAATTGTAATAACTTGATCTCCTTACTTTCAGGTCAAGTTTTTCATTTAGTCCAATTTTTTTTTTTTTTATGACCAGCTACCTGAAAAACTAATAAAATTCCCAATCGGCTGTTGGAAAGGTCCAGTCGGGGGGGGGGGGGGGGTTCCTGAAGATATTGACAGGTAGTTTGAATGCAGTATACTGGCCCTTTTAGTTTTGTTTTCTTACATTTAAATTTCTTAACGCACAAATTTTAAATGTAGAAAGTATAGAATTTAGGTTTTTGTAGAAACCTAAAATTTTCAGGCATTATCCTGTTATGCAGAATATTAAAGAGACCTGGATGACATGCCTTCTGTTTAAGTTTGATCATTGCTACACGTTACATGAAGATGGATATGAAACATTTTAAGGATACAAACAATAACAAAAAGAAACTTACAAAACAACTTAAACAAAGTGAAAAGGTGGAAAACACATTGACAGAAAAGCAAATTTTAAAAAAAAGTCAAGAAATAATTATAATAATAATATAATGACAATAATAAAAATAATTTCAAGAATAATTCTGACTTGTAGTTTAGCTGCATACCTGTAGAAATGTATCAACTCAGGTGTCTTATGTAAGTTACTGCAGCAGGGTGGATAATCAGAGTGTGACTAAAGGTTGCCTCACTGGGACGCTCCCATCCACAGCTTTCTTTGTCACAATGCGAACTACAGGTGACACTTTGCTGGGTGATTCATAACCATGAAAAAGCAAGTAGATCCTGTAGATGACGAAATTATCAGTGACATGCAATTTACCCTTTTATTTCCCTGCAAGTACTTTAAACGTTGGAAAAATCCTCCTTTCCCAGTCTGTCTGAGTGTGTATATATTTATTTTGCTCTTCCCGCTCTTAATTGAAACTGCATCATGCTTACACTGAATGAGATATTCAAACCCAAAACTCCCTGTTTTTAGGCTGTACCATTTTATTACGTGGAAATATTCTAAATGTCTTATGCATAATTGAGAGACAATTTTCCAAAACTCCACCTGACGTATTACATTCATAATTAGATTCTTTTGGAAACATTTGTTTTTGCAGTTTACATACTACAGGAGGATTTGAATTTCTAACTCTGACAGTGTTGATATCAGTTGCCAGTTTAATCGCAAACCTGACAGTGAAGCCAAAGTCTATTTCTTGGTGATTCAGTATATAAGTAGAGAATACAGACAGCAAACAATTAAAAAATATCCAGAGATGAGACAAGCTCTGATGAAGCCAATTAAGATTTTAGATCTGCTTGTCGCAGGGAACATGGCATATGCTTTCCAAATTGTTCACAGTTTGGAGGTGTGCAGTGGGGAATAGGCATTGAAACACTAAAACTAGTGAAGCTTCCATCCAAATTTAGTGTAAATCTAAACCGGATTTCCAGAAAATCAGTGAAAGAAAATTCCAGTCACTACTGTTATGTGGATATTAGGAATATTAGAAAATAAATCTCCAGTCAGGTGTCATTGACCCACTGCAGAAGAAGAGGGAGTTTAATTTATTAAAAGAGCAGAACCTAAAATGAAGGAAAACAGTGTATACAACATGACTTAAATAAGACATTTCTTTTTGTTTCATGAAGGTTACAGTCTCCTCATCACTGCACATGGATCTGACGTCTTCAGTGGAGCTTCAGGTGACAGTTAAGTTACATGCTTGAACGCTCCCTGATGTATGTGGCAAGGCATACGGGCCATGAAAGACTTCAGGGGGAAAGACAATCAGGAGCAACCCCTCACTAGCGGAGGACCTTAACAGGTTCTTTGTCTGCTCGGAGGCAGATAACAACCCTAGGGTAATGGACAGTGACACCAGATGACGAGGGACTGATTCTGGACACAAATGAGGTCAGGATGCTCTTCTCAGACTTTAGTTCGCCCTTTAACACCATCATCCCTGATACCCTAGAACCTAAACTTCATAGACTGGGCCTGAACTAAACCATCTGAAACTGGGTCCTGGACTTCCTGACCAACCATCCCCAGATTGTCAGGCAGGGAAAACAAACATCCTCGACTCTCTTCCTTAACACTTCCTCAGGGGTGTGTCCTGAGCCCTATTCTTTATGCCCTCTTCACCCATGACTGTCAGCCTGTCCATGCAACTAACATCATCATAAAGTTTGCAGACAAAACCACAGTCATGGGCCTGATCTCCAACAACAAAGAGTCAGCATATATGGATGAGGTGCAGAACCTTATAGTCCAGTGTTCCACTAATAATCTCATCCTGAACAACAAGAAGACAAAGGAGATTGTAGTGGACTTCAGGAAGAAGAGAAGTACTAATCGCAACCCAATGTTCAACAATGGCAAAGCAGTGGAAAGTGTCTCCAGTTTTAAATTTCTGTGGGCAGACATCACTAAAGACCTTTCCTGGAACTCACGTACATCCGCTGTCATTGGGAAGGAAAACAACGTCTCTTTTTCCTGAGGTTGCTGAGGAGAGCCAGTCTGCCACAGAACCTCCTGGTAAACTTCTGAAGTTGCACTGTGGAGAGTCATCACAGTGTGGTTTGCCAGCTGCATCAAGAAGGACCAAAGAGCTCTGCAAAGACTCATCAGGACGGCACAGTACATCTTTAGGACCCAGCTTCCTGCAACTGGGGGCATTTACCAGGCCTGCTGTCGGGGCAGGGCCTTAAACATCATCCATGACCCAAAAAATCCTGACTAACACCAGTTCCAATTACTTCCCCCTGGCAGGCAATTCACGCAAGCTGTCAAACTTATGAACATGGCCTGAGCTCCCCCATTCACTCAGACACACTCAATGGAGGAGCACTAATCTAAAAACTAAACAACAAAGTATTGGTCCTGCCTGTGGTGTTTGCACTTTTTATATTATATATTGCACTTTAGTCCCCTTCTTTATTACTGCTAATGTTTTTTTATGTCTTGTTTTGAATTGTTTTAAATGGTTCTATGGCTCAGGGATTACTATCTAAATTTCATTACATTGTTGACTGACTCATAATATAATGACATAGAGCTACTACTGCTACTACTACTGTTACTGCTTGACGATGCTTGCTTCATGATTTATTTACTAAGTCTGTTTCCAATGCAAGTTGTCACATTTTATCAAATCGATACACCAACTTCTCCACTTCAACCAAATATAAAAACTTTTGTGTGATGTCGCGACTGCAAAATTAGAAGTGCACATAAACAGGTGGATGAAGTGACACTCACTAGCAGGGAGAATGTCTTGCTCCTCTTTACTTTGTCAAAAATTGTTTCTTACACTTTACTAGGATGCTGTCGTTGGCCTAATGTTGTCATGGACGTCTTGGACTTTTTACTCACAGAGGTACCACACTGACACACTTGTTCACCAAAATTTTCACCATCCAGATTACAACAAACTGCAGAAATACACATTTAATTGCCTTGTATTGATTAGAGGAAAGTACATTTGCTTAAGTGCTGTACTTAAGTACAATTTTACGGAGCTTGTACTTTACTTGGCTTCTTCCATTTTCTGAATACTTTACATTTTAGTACTCTACATTTATTTTAAAGCTTCAGTTACTTTGCATACACACACTTTACAACATATAATCAACAAATAAATTATGATGTATTTTTATATATTAAGCCAACCAGCTAAACAAAATTAGTTCCTTCTTTACCAACATGAAACCTGAAAAATAAGAAATAAAAATTATTCTTTTATATTAATGCACCATAATTATAATCACTTAATATATTGTGTATAATTCTAAAAAGAAATGAGCCATGTTATGTACTTTTACTTTTTATACTTTCAGTATGATTTGATAATATTTTTGTTGATAATACTGTACTTTTACATTTAAAAAAGATTTGAATGCATGGCCTTACTTGTAGGTGGTTATTTCTACAGCGTGGGAAATCTGCTTTTGTCCAAGTAAAAGAGCAGAGTACTTCTTCCACTACTGCTTGTGGATAGTTGGGATAGATTCCTTCTCATTCAATCCTGAAACCAGTAGTGACGTGCTTCACCCTCAGGGAGAAACAAAGACTCACCGGAGATTTTTGACCAATCCTCCACCTCTGCACCGCCAATTACTCTTGAATCCTCCAACATCAAAATCCTGTTACCACTGGAGACATGATCCTCGATCAAAACCATCGAACAACTTTTTTCTTCATTTATCTAATTAATCAAGTAATTTTTAGTGTATACAATATCAGAAAATATTATTTTTTAAAAATAGACATTGGAGCCATGAGAATGTTTGGTGATTTTGCTTCATTTTTGAATCAAGAATTTTTTAATTATTAACTGATTTTCTGTTGAGTATTTTTGAGCCCTATTTTTGAGGATGGAAGGCTCATCCTGGCTTCTTCACAGATCTAAGTGTTGTGTTCAGACTGGATTTATGAGGATTAGAGGGGATTTGAAAAGTGATCAATTCGGAAAAAATGTATTACAACATCCACAGAAAAGTCCAAACCCTGGCATTGTCGCAACACAATGCCTTTACCGTCTACGTCTTAGTCCTCACCTGCCAAGCTAATAAGCAGGCATGTGCAGGAGTTTGTACATGATAAAGTACCCTGTGCTAAACTTTAAGCACTTCAGATTGAGACAAGAAATTTCCTAATCACTTCCTCAGGTGAGTCACACCTGCCTGGAACCTGACAATGAGACTTCGGGACAGATCGAAGAAGTATTTATTTTCAGAATGATTCAATCCAACTTCTTACAAACAAAAGACTTCAAGGAACTCAGTGCCATTTGAATGGATGTGTTCAGTTGTGTGTGTGTGTGTGTGTGTGTGTGTGTGTGTGTGTCCACAGTATAGCATGCTGATGGGTGTGTTCACAGCTCCAGTACAGAGGAATGTGAGGAGTGGTTGCCTGTGTTGCCCAACACAAAGCCCCTATAGCAACCAGCAACTGTTTAACCAACAGTCAGTGCTCTCATATCCACAAGACTCTGAACCTCGACTGCAATCTGTCAGTTTATCTGCCACTCTATCATGTCTTGCTCAGGCTGATGGAATAGAACAAGTGTTTCTCCTTTTCATTCTTTGGCAAGACTTTACTCATGTTTATTAGGTTGTAAACAGAGATTAGATTTGTGTGGTCAGATACCACAGAGGACCTTTCTTACATAAAACTGTAAGCATTGCTTTCTGATTCTTCACCTGAATATCTGACTTTGACTGTGAAGGATGATAGACAGACAGACAGACAGATAGACAGACAGATAGATGATTCAGTATTTTTGCTCCACACAGGGACCTAGTGACCAAGTTACCGTAACTGGCATCAGAGAGAAGAAAACGGAAAACAAAATGCCCCATGGGCTGCAAAAATTCCTGAAATAGTTTCAAAAGTTGCATTTTGGTGAGAGACTGGTGCTCCAGATTTCCAAAAATGGTGTCTGAGAGAAAGGGAGAGAGAGAGAGAGAGAGAGAGAGAAGGAGGGGTGGTTTTGGTATGTGTGTGTGTGTGTGTGGGGGGGGGGGTCATATGCGTCTTAAAACTTTGTCTCTGGATCTCTGCCAGAGTCTTTTACAATGTGGATTTTTGCGCACTCACATCACATCTCTCCCCTCGCGTAAATCAGCTCTGACAGGCGGCGCAGGTAAAACGAACGCTGACTCTGCGTGCGTCATTACGCACGGCCCGGTGGGCTGCAGGTGCAGCCCCGGATCCGCCCACAAGGCAAACTCCTGTCAGCCAGACACCGCTGCGTGTCAGTTGGCTGCAGAGCACCGCGGCGGGAGCGCTACCAGGTAAGTGGCTGATGATTTACTCGGACACTTGTTGGATTTTAACCAGACTGATGCGTCGCCTTCAGCTGGGTCGTTGACACTCATTCCGAGGCCTCTGCTGTCTGAAAATGCGTCCATTTGCTTTTAGTTGTCTCTGTTAGTTTATTGTCCGGAGTTGGAGTTCAAGTAACTCAATGCTTTCTGAAATCTTTTAGAGGGGCAACAGCTGAGCAGATACCTGCTGCAGGAAACAGCTAATCACACAAACCACTTAGATCAAAAAGTACCAAAACAGAGTAAGAACAAAGTGCAGCGAGGTCCCTGTCTCATCACAGTTTGATGTTTAGATTGTGTTAGGTTTTTAATCTGTTTAGATTGATAAAGTTAGCCTCGGTACATAACATAGACCACAATAGGAACTTTGCTGAAAACACTCAAAGCCGCTATGGATATTGTAGATTCATCATAGTCTAATCATTAGATAAAGTCAATGAATGTCTTATACCGGCAACAAACTGCAAGTCCATAAAGTACTGTGAAGTATGATAAATATCTCTCTGGAGAATAAAAAAAAACTATATCATATGATTAAAGTGATTGATGCATGTGCTACTCTAATTTCCCGGCCTTTAATGTGACCTCTTAGTGTGTGGTGTTTATGGTTTAATGCAGAAGCTACCCACTTTGTGGAACTGAAGAATTTAGCGGAGAGCTTCTCCAGAATAGTGGAGCACGTTAAAGCAGCTCTTGGTTATGGGCTCGACACATTCAGCTGTCCGATGTGGCTGGAATGATAGGGTGTCCACATACTTTTGGCCAAGCTGTGTAGTCCCGGGTCAGTTTTGGTCACTCTATGACCTCATAATATTATTTGGGCCATTATGTTGGAGAAAAAAAAAAATACAATAAAAACAGCACACATGCCATAAAGAACCACAGAAATATAATATAACTCGTGTAGTGTCTTGTCATTGTTGCCCAGTTGTTCCAGCTGATGCAGCCGTTTCCACAGACACCGTTACTTTATCTTTAAACTACATTAGATTAAAACAGAAACAGAAAATATGTTCAAGGCCAAGCTTGTAGCGACTAATCACCCCAACCATGAAATTCCCATTTGTCGTAATGATGAAACATATCGTTTCATGTTTTCTCAACATGCCTTTAATGGGTGAGTCCTGCTGTACTCTGCACTGCGCTCCGATAAGAACGCTGCAGAAAGGAGAAGTTATCTTTATTTCAGCTTGGTGATGGGCCATCATGTCGCCGAATCCGCCTGCACAGGGCCAGCCACGCTGTCAGTTATTACTTAAATAATGATGACAATAATAACAATAAGGCCGGACTGTTTTTATTGGGCCTTCATCCCAGGCAGGGCTACAGCCTTCAGGTCGGGCGACTGTTCAGCGACGGTGACGGTTTTTGTTCTCTGGCAGTGTTGTTACGTAATATAAGAGATTACGTTTTCTCCCAATAGCTGTGTGTGTGTCTGTGTGGTGCTCCATAGTGTGTGATGATAGCAGGAAAAACAAAGCTCACCTTATGTGTCAGATACTGTGAAAGAAAAGAGTCACATGGACTTGAGCAGGTGCGTCTTAATTCTAGAGAACATCTCTATCCTACTGTCCTGTCACTCAACATTTAAAATGTTGTTATCTTAGTGGCTTCTAAAGCAAACAGAGGAGTCATTCATGCATGTGTAAGTGTTTTCCCAGGCTAAGGAATTCTGTAACCCTGATTTAATAAGGCTGTTAGCATCTCTGACTCTCTGCCTGTGGCTCTTCGATGTCTGTCTCTCTCTGCCTTCCTCCTCTTTATCTCTCTGTCCATCTTCTTCTGCTCTAATTGTCTTTGTCTCCTTTCTTTCTCACTTTCTCCTTCCCTTTGTGTTCTTTTGTTAATCTCTTGATTTTCAACTTCATTGTGTCTCTGTCACTCTTGTTTTTTTAGTTGTGCCTCTTTCTCATTTGCTTTCTTATGTTTAACTTTCAATCTTCTCTCTCCACATGCTTTTGCTCTGTAGCTCTCCACACATGTTTGTGTTCATTTGTTTTTCCTTCTAGGATGTTTTGCTGTAGCTACTGGGGTATTTCTGAGCAGCACACAGTCTCTTTTTAATTCAGTTTTCAATTTTCATAGTTTTGTATCTTTTTTTCTATTTCATTTTTAGTATTGTTTTTTTTTAGATGTGATATAATTTTTTTATATGGATAGTGATTGATTTGTTCTAATGATGTACACCCCACACTCTTTTCCTCTTTACATCAGGATGGACTTTGACAGTTTCTGAGCACTACACTTTACAAGTACATACTAATATATATATATATATAGCACTTGTTCTGTAATATAATAGATGGGAAGACCCCATTTCACTTTATTCCTCCATCACTTGCTTTCTTTCCTCATCCTTCTGTCCCTAACACACATTTTCCTGTATTTCTCTCATTTCTTCTGTTTCTCCAGATCTTCCTTTCCCCTTTTCCCCAATATCTTTTATCTCTCTCTCATCAATTTCTTCACGCCCATTTCTCCTTATTTGGTTATTTAAATCTTTCCTCATTTCATTTCTCTTTTATCATGTTTTTTTAATCATGTTTATCTGCAGGACCAGAAGAGTTTGTCTTGATTGACAAAAACATATCTGAATATAAGGACAGTTTACCATCTGTTTATCGTTATCTAGCTCTCTCTCTCTCTCTCTCTCTCTCTCTCTCTCGCTCTCTCTCTGTCCCTACCACTGACACACACCCATTCTCCCACCCTCTCTCTCTCAGTCTCTCTGTGTCTGTAATGCTTTTTAATGGGACTACATTCTTTCCCTTCACTCTGGCCCAGACAGTTAACCAACCAGACCAACGGGAAAATACAACTGTTTTATCTCACACACCCACCACTCTCTCTCAGTGTCTCTCATGCACTCTCTCGCCTCCTCAGTGTCTCTCACACACACTTGCTAAGAAGGAAGTTCAGAAAGAGAGACATGTAAAAAGCCTCCCATAGTTCCCTGCCTTCCACTGACCTTTTTATATAAGAGTAAGTGAGAATGCAGGCCAATAGATGAGGTATTTTCCTCACATACAAAGGACTGAGTATTGAAATTTTTCAACACCAGTACTGATATAATACCAGAGTTTCAGGACTGTTACTAAATCACTTTTTTGATTGCGTACTTTGTATGGCAAGCTAACTGCTAACACACTGATCTCCTGGGAACATGCGAGCACCAGTAACTAACAATAGCTCTCAGAGTTTCTTTCTATTTTCTCTGTACTGTGCCATTTACTCCCCTGCAAGCAAACTTATAGTGTGAACAGACCTTTATGCATCACTGATGTTGCTATGGTTACATGTATTGTTGTGGCCTCAGTAAATAAGGACAGAAATTGAGTTAGACAATCTTACACATGGAGAGACAGTTCGATTACAAACTTGAGGACAGTTTTGAAAAATTAGGATTTTTTTTTCTCTGGTCTTCACTTCACTATTTGCTATTTGAGGTTTGGTTTTGGTTTTTGGTTTAAGTTTAAATAATTAATCAGGCTAAGGTCTTGACCTGGGGTAAGACCAGTCTGGGACTGTGACATCTGTGGAAGCAAGTGCAGAATGCTTCTGTTGGAAAAGCTTTAGGGAAGCAGCTGTGCAGGAGTGAGAAAGCTAACTAGACATACAAGCTATTTGCCAAACCAAACACCCAGTCTTGATCCTATAAGTCTTGTGATGACTGAAAGGATGAGGACTTAGCAGCAGCTCTTACCAACTGCAGCTGCAACTTTCTTGGACAAACTGCACCAAGACAAGCTATATGCTTTGTCATCAGGGGTTTTTAACTCCCATGTTTCAGTTTTTTAAAGAGAGGGGGCTGGTTTGGTGAACATATTTCTTTTCAGCCTCCTCAAGTAAGAAGCGGCACACTACTGCTTCAATAAAATTTTAAAATTTTCTATGGGAAGCATCTGGGACTGACGCAGTGGATGTTACAGTCCCAGATGGGGCTGAGTCAAGGGCGAGACATTAGGGAATTTATTAAGTGTTGTCCTTATAAGTTCAGTCACAATTTCTGTGTGTGTGTGTGTGTGTGTGTGTGTGTGTGTGTGTTTGTTTGTTTGTTTGCATGTGTATTTGTTTGTGTGTGTTTCTGTGTGTGTGCGCATGAACTCCCATTATGCTATTACCTTGATATTTAGCGTCAACACACATCTTTGTCAAAGTTATATTGAAATGTTGGGACTAGCACTATTACCTCATCAATGATCAATGAGGTGATACACTCTTAGATACTGTAGACACAAATAACCTTCAGTATATAAGTATTATAAGACAGACATAGACATACATGAAAACACAAACTCGTATATTTTCCAGCATTTTGGAAAAAAGGCTGATACTTAAAAGATGCATGTTTTGGTTTTGTTGAAGCTGTGTTTTGTCAATTTCAAATACTGAAACATTTTCTGAGTTTCATTATCGACCTGATAACCGTATACTACCCTCCAACATTCCCTTAATTTACCTTAAGGATATCGTAATCTGTGCAGGGAAAATGTTTTACATAGTCAGTTCTCCTAAAGTCATTCCTTGATCATTTTAAGGAATAAAGATCATTTAATATCCTAACCGTAAATATTTATAGATGCTTTCAAAATTAATACTTTATCTGATCTCTTGAACACCATAATCCAGATAGAGGAGTATTTATTCAGGTGATCAAATCGAGTGTGTATTGTCATGTTGCTGTGCAGTTTCATTGCTGCCTGATTGTTTTTTTGTTGAGGGTGTTGTCTGTCAGCTGCCAGGATGTTTTAGAAAGAGAAAGGTTTGTCTGTGTTTTTGGCTTTGTTCATTCCCAAGCTTCACTCCTGTTGCTTTCACGTTTGCAGAGGGGATCGCACACCTCGCGCAATCCAGATAAAACATACACTAAATACCTATACCATGAGGGTTTTAATGTTGTGGTTGATTGTTGTATCATCTGCTGCCACAACATTTCACTGAAGGTGGCGTCTATCGTGTTTTACATTCTTTACTATTCTAATTCAAATGTCAAGTTGTCTAGTATGAAGAACACCCCAAGGTGGCATCTGGTGCCCAACAATCATTAACAAAGTGGAATTCAGGTGCAGCAGGAGAAAGTCCCTATAAACCTTCAAAAAAACAGAATAAAAAGTCTCTGTGTGGTTCAATAGTCACTTTGGTCCTGACATCAATCCACTGTTTAACTCTGCAAAGAGACAACTGTCAGAGTCAGTTTGAGATATCTGTCTTAAACTGAAAAATAACTTACTCGCAGTAATTACATCTTTGACTGAAGACATTTAGTGCTAATAATTGTGCTTCTACTGGTGCATGCAGCAGCAGCACTGCTTTGAAAAACTATACTTTTTATGATTAAAATAAGAAACTTATTGTTGAGGATACGAAATGCCGATACAAATTAACAGTGTATTCATGGTAAATGCTACATTTTTGGCACGATTTGGCATAAATGTACACAGTGGATGGTAAAATGTTAGCTAAGAATGCTAAACAGTTAGTCAGGAGCTTCCTGTGAAAGTGTTATATCCAAGTTAGGAGTCAGTGCCCTGATGCTGTTAGTGTTTATCCTTCATTGTTTTAGCATCATCACAGTAGACAGATGTCTTTCCTTGCAGCCTACTGTGAATGATCTAAAGGGTCATGCAGCTAACATGACATGTTGATGATTTTTCTCAGAATAAGATGATAAAAACCAAGCTGAATGTTTCATTACAGGCAAAGATTCTGAATATATACCGTCACCAACTGCACCTCAGCATTGAATCATGAGAAGGTGACAAGGTGGATGAAGACGACAGTTACGTTAGGAATGAGGGTGTGAGCCTTGAATGCAGGACTAATATTCTCACACAAAATTGTTTGGAATGGTAACATTGCATACCGAACATTTTGTGTGTGTGTGTGTGTGTGTGTGTGTGTGTGTGTGTGTGTGTAAGTGTGTGTTTGTTTGTGTGTGTGTACGTGTGTGTTTGTGTGTTGACATGGTCAAGTAGCCCTGTTATTGTTTTGTTTACCGCTGGAATGTTTGTTACAGCCGTGTATGTGTCTGTGTGGTGCTGTGTTGATGGATCTGTTTACAACTCACAGACTTCTTCAACCGATAATAAGGCTTTATATTTACATGTACTTTGTCTCGAGGCTCCTACACACTGAATGATAACAGCATCACAATATCACACTGTATGACAGATGTCTGGTGAATTGCATAACTGTGATGTAAATAAGAAAAAAAAATTGCAACTAGAGACAGGTCATCAACTTGCAACCTCCACTTCCATGTGTGTAGCTCCAATGTTTGGAGGAAGCAGTGTCTTAGTTAACTCAGAGTTATTCAAGTCAGTCACCAAGGCTGCAAATCAGCCGACTCTGCACATGTCCCACATTGGGATCTAGCACTGCTGTCGGATTGATGAACAAAGATTTCACCACGTAAAAATGTGGGCCAAATGTGTCAATATATCAAAGTGGATCAAAGCGGAGTCTCTGTCAGCTCTGATCATGTGGTGTGTCATAATCATCACAGGAGAAAAATGTGTTTTCTGAGGCAGACGAAGAGTGGGAACAAAGCCCTAACCCGTCTTCTGAACAAATCCAAATGGAGTCAGAGTTTACAAATCCGTCTCTAATCTCAGTGTCTGTGGTAGATTTAATTTACAAAATGATGGACTGGAAAAGATCTTTCATGACCTAAAGGAACACAGTGTTCTGATATTATGTAGGTCTTCACTGACATTTAGGTGAAGGAAAAGAAAACCATGCAAGAACAGTAATGCTCAGAGCTTTTTCGATGGATAATAGAGCACTTTTTTTAAAATCAAGGCAGGAGCATTTGAGCAAAAAATAACTCCTGGAATACATTGAACTCTACAGATTTATGGTACAATATATATCACCTTCAGTTGACCTGCATTTAAGTAATCACACCATAAGACTGATGGCAGGAACGGAAAGGAACGGAACGGAAAGGAACAGAATGGCAAGGAACGGAAAGGAAACTATTTGATTAATAGTATGAACAACCATGGTGTACATATCAGAAAAACATTAGGCCTGCGTTTAAGGCAATATTGAGGCTGAGGGTCAATAAATCTCTGTACCACTTGTAAGAAACACAACCACTGTGTTGACAAAGTCCCTCACCCTCTCTGTCTTATCTAACAAACCCAGCACTCTTCTGAGTGGTTCACCACACAGCCCAGCTCTGCCTCCTTAACAGTCGTGTTTCTTAGATTTTCATCTGTTTCTCCTCTTTACCAGCTTGCGACACCACAAAATCTATTATTTATTATCATTTACTAGCTTCATACTTAGTCTTCACTTCTGAGAGTGGCATTAGTCTTCTCAAAACTTAAACTATTATTACTATTATTTCCATAATGACCATACATGCATTTGGATTGTAGTTTTGATTTTGCCGTTAATTAAAAAAAACAGCCAGCCAGTGATTTTGTTCCTAAAAGACATATGTGCTGTTTGTACTTGTGTTGTACGGAAACATGAATTCTAGGAGGCAGGGAGTAGGATATTGTGAAATTTTGTGTTACTTTTAAAAAAGTAGACTTGCAGGAAAAAACAGTTAAACATTTTCATCTTTGTTTTGTTGGTTCAGTCAGTCTTTTTTCTGTTGTTTGGTTTTACAGCAATTACTCTTTTTTCCAAAACACATATATTTATTCTGGACCTAAGCAAACTGTAAACTGACAGTTATTCTCATTCAACTCATCTGAAAGCTTCATAATATTTTTCTGCAGCTGAAAACCCCCCTTTTTTGCCTTTCATTCCATCTCATCATCCTTTCCAAAGCTCACATTCTCCACCTTAACATAATGTTCAGGCCAAACTGTTTAGGTTTTCCGGTCATCAGTGAGTTTTGGAGCCCATTTCCTCCATCTTGTAATCTCTCCCGCTAATGGATGCTTGAAAATCCTAATTATTCATCTCTGTCACTTAGAAACTGCCACGGCGCTTTCCTGAAATGCATCTTGGTGCATTTTTGCATTTTATAGCTCCTTGTTTTTTTTCCTCCAAGTTTTAATGAGTGTTGTTTTGCATTATGAAGTAGCTCCGGGCTTCAATTTGGCATCTGGGAAAGTTGGCTTGACTCCAAGACTGTGGTCACCCAGTGCTTATTACTCATTAAGCCTCGTTGGAGGGCCGAGTGGGTGCAGACTAGGTGGGTGCTGGGTGGGGGGCTGCAGTGCTTGGAGATTAGATGTTGTTGTTGTTTTTGTCGATGTTCTAGTTCTGAAACTGAACCCAGAGATCAAAACTGAAAGAGTTTGGAAGCCTTTATCATCTACCGGTGTCCATTCAGACACCTTATTTTTGTTTACATTTGGGCTACTTATTAGAATGATTATGATGATTATGGTTTTTGTTCTAGTTAATTAAACTTAAGATTTGGGTTTTTTTTGTTTTAGATTTTAATTTCAAAGCATATAGATCTATTAATTTGTAGAGCTCATATTAGTGTTTTATAATTTTATAAAAGAGAGTGTTATTTTAACAATTTTCTCTCATTCAAACCATTTAAGAGCACTTAACTAACTTTTTGACAAAGATGTATGAATAGTTATAATAATGTAATAATGTACCAATCTGAATATTGATAAAAAATATTTATTGCTGTTAAAGACAACATCCATTGAGTGTTTTTCAGTTCTCTATCCCTCGGATATCCAAATGTGCCAACTGCTGTTATGGTTAATTTATGGTTACTGTTGAGTAACTAAATTTCATGGTTATTTTTTTAAAGCATTTAGTATGTATATCAAATACATTACACACTCATCTACAATAAGAGATGGATGGTGGTGATGGGAAAGGTCATTATAGTGCTTTACCTTTTAAAATTTTGGTTTAATTACCGTGAGTAAGAGAGACATGCATGATCATGCATGAGGCATTCATATTTGTTGGCCTCTAATATGACCTTATCACAGTATTACACATCACCACACTTGGTGAATACTGAACTGCTTCATGCGTAGCCACTGATAATTGCCAGTGACCATAAAACTTTGCACTGTAGAATCATCCAATATAGAAATTACAAGTCCTCGTACCTAAATGAAAAAATAATTAAGAAATTGCTTCAATGAATGTATGTTTTAAACTTTCCTGACCTCTCACCTAACCAAATTATACTGGTTAGTTGAGGTCTGAAGTACAGATAATTGTTAAAGAAAACTACTTCTACCTGCCTCTAAGGAGAAGCCTTATTCACAGACAACCAAAGGTCAGAAAACACAAACATAATTTTTAGGCTTTTGAACAGCAAACAAATAGTCTCCAGCTGATTCAGAATGCTGCTGCAAGAGTATTGACACGAACCAGAAAGAGAGATGATACATCTCCTGTGTTATCTTCCCTACATTGGCTCCCTGTGAAATCTGGAATACAATTTAAAATCCTCCTCACCTACAAAGCCCTTAATGATCAGGCACCATCCTATCTTAAAGAGCTCATAGTACCTTATCCCAGTAGAACACTTAGTTCCCAGAATGCAGGACTACTAGTGTTTCCTAGAGTCTCCACAAACAGAATGGGAGGCAGAAATTACAGTAACAGGCTCCTCTGCTGTGGAACCGTCTTCCAGTTTAGGTCCAGGAGGTAGACACACTCTCCACGTTTAAGAGTCGGCTTAAAACCTTCCTTTTTGATAAAGCTTATGGTTAGAACTGACTCAGCATTAGCTCAAGCCTTCCCCTCACTATGCTGCTATAGGACTGGACTACTGGGGGACTTCCCATGATGCACTGAGCTTCCCTTTCCTCCACCTCCTCCTCTCTCCTCTTGTGCATTAACATCTCAAAAATGCTCGTTACTAACTGTCCTTCCACTCTCCCACAGTTTTGTGCTTCCTCTCCTCTCTCCTCTTCCTCCTGTTGCATTCTACAAGTTTTCCTGATACTCCTGAGTCTGGATCCATGGTTGCAGACCATCTACTGCCCCATGAGCCTGATCAACACCCACTGCTTTAATTATTATGATTACTGCTGTTACCATTTCATTTAGTCCTAGTAGTAATAATATCAGCCCTGTTAGCATAACTATAGTATATATAGCTATTAGTCCCATTATTGTGCTATGCTCCCCCCCCATTGTCTCCCTCTCTCTCTCTTTGTCACTCTCAACCCAGCTGGTTGAGGCAGACCCCCCCCCCCCACCACCACCACCATCACCATCAGCCAGGATCTGCTGTCACCAAGTTCTTGCTCATGGGGGAAATGTTGTGTCTCTGTAAATAATAACTATAAAGAGTCTGGTCTAGACCTGCTCTATATGAAAGGTGCCCTGAGATAAAATCTTTTATGATATGGCACTATATTAATAAGTTGAATTGAATTGAATTGAACAAATGGCAGATTTTTTCCTTTTTCTGCTGAGGACAGTGTGGACAATTCTACATTCAGCAGGACACAAGGCTGTCTGTTTTGTGACTGTCTACCTGTCTGGTTGAATACCTATCTATTTCCTCTGCATTTCTACATGTCTACCTGCTCTTTTTTTGTGCTGTTCTACCTGTCTTCCTTCCCGGCTGCCAAACAAATTACAGCTCAGTGACATTTTATTATTTCTTTCTGGCTAAGTGGTTGCGGATGCGGTTGGGTGGTGGTGAGAGCTGTGTTGCACCAAACCTAAAAAAAAACCTGTGGCACTACCTGTTCACAGTGAAAACATGCCATTAATCAGTCCAATATGCACGGTATGGGAGGGACAAAATCATTTAACCAGAAATGTCACATTATTTTCAATAGCTGCACTTTTCTGGCACAACTTACCTTCTATATTTTGAACATGAAAATAAAAATCCTTGATTTCTCTATAACATTGGCTATACGCTGCTTTTGGGTGCCACTTCTTCTGCTTGTGATGAAAAATAAGAGGAAGTTTAGGAAGCAATTAACAGTCAGAGTTCAGAAAGTAGAGAATACATTTTCTGTGTGAGTACTCTTAAGGAAAAACAGAGGCTGAAGCAAGTGGCTATTTGTTCTGTATTATATTGATAATTATAGTGGTTTGGAGCAAGAGAGACATGATCCTCAACTTATGACATTGTTAAATACAAAGAAACAGGTTCGGTTCTGCTTCAGCTAACAGGAAACCAGCAGAGAGAGAGAAAATAAATACAGGAGAGGTGATACCTTGCTTTTCCAAATCATCATTGGCAGAGACAAACTGGTTCTGCGTTTTTTTTACAGTGGGTGTTTATAAAGAGAGGAAGCTGCATGCCACTGTATAGTACATTGCACAGTCCAGTTTGAATTACAATGAACTAATCTATTGGAATCAACCTTCCTTGTTCCATTAACATAGTTAGGAACAGTGAAAGCAATTTGTGCAAACTCGTTTCAAAAGCATTTTATTTTGAAATCTACTGGAGATGTCACTGTTTCGAAAGAGTCCAAATACGCTACGTGGCCAATAGTATCTGGACAACCCTTTCAACAGGACGAAAGCCCCTGTGCACACATCAAGATTCCTAGGAAATATGTTTCTCCATTCCATCTGTTTGCTGTGGAAGAACTTGACCTCAGCTTTACGATGAACTGGAACACACACCATGAACCCAGTTTTAGTGCTGGACCTATCTGATGCCTTTATAGAACTCTCTAATAAATAAAATAAATATGAATAAAGATTAATTTGAAATTAATATATATATTAGGAAGGTTTTCTATATAGTCATGTAGTTGAATCCAAACCATTGATCTTATTTAGAAAGGATACTTAGGTTCTACTGATATTCACTTTAAAATAATTAAAAAAAAATTGTATTTCATGTTAACAAGACTGAATTTTTAGTGTGAAGTGACATTTGTGTAATTTCCAACTCTTTTTTACAGTGCAAGAGAACTCAGATTAGCAGATAAAAGTTGTTTACATCATGATGAAACTTACCCTGGCAGTAAATGAGCTTACAGGGCGTCTCCAGCCATTCACTCCAAGTTTAAAGTTCCAGCTGGTTCAAAGTCCATTAGCACACAAGGTGACGTACCACAGCTGTGAGTCTTGAGTGAGGCTTGCTGAGTAGGGACGTCCCACCGGTGTTCTTCATCACACATAGGTTGTTTCGCTTAGTCATGACATGTCTTTATCATGACAGTGCAGGTCCACTTATGACCTATGACCATTTACCAGATTAAAAATCTCAGCTGCAGATGATGAAATAGTACCAGGCTGATGTATTTTAAATGTACTTTCAGACACAGAGTTGAGCACCCACAATAGTTTAGGTTTAACTTTTTTGGATTTATCATTTTATAAGGTTTTATTTTAAATGTATTCTTTCCCTTTCCTTTCTTTTTTTTGCAAGACAATTTATCTATTTTTTTGTAAATGACCAAGATGATAGACTGATTCATAACTTCATGCGGGTGGAGAAGAAACGTCACCTAACTACATGATAGTTTTTGTTCTTACAGGTAGAGGCCGCAGTGTCTCATATGGAAAGAACTGGGTGCTCCTCTGGACTGCTGCCAGAGTTTTTCAGTCACTATAATTTTACTTTTACAGTAGTGGATTTTTCATTAAACATTGGTGGAGTCATTTTAAAGCACTACCTTCATTAAGTCAATTTGGTGGAACGTTGTATGATGATGGAGAAATGATTTTGTCTTTGATGAGCAGCACTGCACTGCAGGGTGACTGGTTTGTTGGATATTTACTGATATTTACAATCCAGATTTCACAATGTCCCTTTTTCCCTGTGTCATGTGAAACTAACTGTAACTCTAACTCAGGATAGAGCAGTTATAGCACTTGTACTTAGAGCTGCAGAAGTCAGTAGTTAAATATTTTTTTATAAATGGGTTGGGTGCCTCTTTAAACTCATAGTTTCGTTTTTATGACACATAACTGTTTTCTGAACATTTAGCAGCTAAAGAGCCGCACACTGTCCTGAAGAGATGGTGGAGACCCAAAACAGAGCTAACAGAAGAGTGAATATTATACTTCAGGCAGACAAACATGACTCCAAATGAGATGATGATGTTGCTCAAGATCTAAAATAACCATTTTTTATTTTTTCCAACACTTTTGAAGTGTAATGATTGTTGCAACATCTGCAAAGTTTTAGTCAGTCTATCTTGTTACATAAAATCTTTTGTGTGTGTGGTTATGTGTGTGTTTGTTCACGATAGATAGAAATAAGGTATCAAAAGAACTAAGTCAACAAAAAAGAGAGAGAGAATTGCAAACATGCATAGAGGCCCCACCCTCCTCATACCTGTCTGCTTATCAAGGTGTGTCTGACCTGGCAACCTACCATAGTCATCAGGCCCCACCCAGACCCACCCTGGGGAGGGAATTAGGACTTCTCCGACTTGGGTGGGGTTGAGGGCTGGAACCTTGGGATCCAACCCAAGCTCAGGTTTAGTCATGATTTTCTTTAGTCTTAGCACCAGCTTGACTGGACTTGATAATTATGGGTTGTCAAAGCGTTTAGGGCTTTTTCTTTGTGTATTTTTTTTTTTTTTTTTTTTTTTTGGTTTCTAATGAATTTTGTTTAGTTTTCTAGTGGGACAGTAAGGACCAAAGATCCTCTTTTTTAATCCTTGCTATTTGACAATTAATGGATGATTGTTATTACTGATTTTTTAAATGTAGATTTTTTTTTTTTAGTCACTACTTTTAATTGATATTTTAGGCTGTGTTCATATTTCCATACTAACATTATATATGTATTACTAATGGTATATAGTATAAACTATATTGTAACGTTTGTAGTTTATAGTAAATTCTGCAATTAGTATAAAAAAACTAGTGCATGTTACTATCGTGTACTATGAGGAAATTATGCAATAAATGCACTAACATTCATCACTCAAACTGCAACTTTGGAATACTGCTACCAAATAATTCTCACTAAGAGGAAGTAAAGTTTTGTTTAATTGAAAATGTTTTAGTTCTTTTCCAGGATTTTCCCAGAGCTCACCACCATACACAATTTAGTCACTGAAGTAGTTGCAATGTAATGTGATAGATGAGATGACAATGCCCATTATGCACATAAAACATAAATCAAATGTAAGGCAATTACTTTCTTTTGAGCATACTCCATATTGGTGCACTACACACTCAAAACTCAGACTTTAATGTAGCATTAAACTGAGGCACAGTCTCTGTCTTCATACATGTATATAGTTGTGTCTTCATTGGTTTGATGTTCCCTTGGTTTTTAGTTTCCTCCCTTCTTTCATAGCTTGTGTTTCCTCTCTCTCTGTCACATACACAAAATGGTTGGTCAGGCACAGAAACCCTTACAAACCCTGGCTGGATATTAACTAACAAACTCACATTCTCGCTCCTCTCTCTGTCCGTCTGCTTTTTCATTCTGGTCAATGTGGGGGGGTTGTAGTTAGGGTCATCTCCATGTACACAGTGGTGCAGCCCACCCACTAACACACACTCACACAGAAACCCCCTGTGGTCTGAGCTCAGTCAAGAAATTACTTTTCAGTCTGACTGTAATCATGAACTTTTCTCTCTCCCCAAGACCTGTGAGTATTTTGGAAACATTTTATGACTCAGTGGTTGTTAAATAGCAGAGAAGAGTCAGAGAGTTTGTTGTGCTGAACAGTTTACCCAGCTAATTCAATTGGAATGACTTGGGTCAGTTACAAAATGGACATTAACTAAAATTGGGTTAACTTTTAGTTTTGTTGTTTCAAAAGTCTTAAGTGCAACTCAGACCTGACACCCGTAGCTCACAACACACTTGTCATACAGTGGATGGGATGTTTCATTCCGGCCTGAAAATGTAAGTGAAATGTGAAATTTTGTTTCTCAGAAATAGGACAGTAGTGTAGGTCTACCCTGTGTTGCTAAATGTGGTCTTTCTAAACCCTTTCTATTAAAAGAGTTAGCTAAGTTTGGTCATTTGAAGGCCTCAGCATTGAGTTATCTGCATGTGGTCACTTTAATGCCTTAGTTATTTAGCTAGGCTAATGATATATATATATATATATATCTTATTAATACTGTAACAATTAACCAGTTAGTGAAAATATTTGCTGAGTAATTTTAAATATCATTTAATTGTTTCCGTTGTTAAAAGGGACTGTCCACTGTTTTTTTAAATGGTTAGAATAATAATCAGACCATAATGCAGACATTTTCATTTCGATGTAGTAGAAAGCCTGTTTCACAAATTGGGAGTTTGGAGTAGACGTCCCCTTGGGCTCGCAGAACTTGTGATGAGCATTTTTAACAATGCTGTTTTGTTTTTTGACATTCCATACCCTTTATTTTTTTTGATTAAGTATAAAAAATAATAATCCTCAGAAATAAAGACAAGTCTCAGCACATGCTTTTACCTTTACTAATTGCATTTTTTAAATGCTGAAATAAATACAGTAAACAAAAATTGTATATCCATACAATTCTAAGGGTAAAATGCTATTTTGATCGTATATTGTACTCATTTATCCTAAATGATGTATACATTCAATCAGATGTCTTTCTGCCTCATTCTGACTTTAGTGCACTAGTGTGTTTCTACATCTCAGGTGGGAAACATTGTGCGCTGGTGTTGAGCACATCCTCTCTGTGTATGTCTCTGAAGTCTTACAAGTTAGAGTGATTGGTGTGGAGGGCAGGATTCTCTGCATTTCACACATTTATCTCTCCCGGCATTCCTGTCACTCCCCACCCAATTGTTTTGCTAAATGGGTGTTGTGTTGATTCTGTCTGACAGTGGCATCTAGACATTAAGGAAAAATATGCCCTTAAACATTCTACAACCACAGTGTACATTTAGAATAGAGACTGAATTTTTTTTTTTTTTTTTTTTTTTTTTTAAAGATGTTATCACTACTCGAGCAGCCAATAGCATCAGAATACCATTGGTGTCTGGTTGCTTTCCAAAGCTGCTGGTTGTGAAACACAAGTCAAGTTTTATTTGTAAGAGTTACTGTGATGAAACTTGATAAAATGCAAGAACTATTCTGTTTCTTTCTTTAAAGTCTCCAGAGTTCCAGAGAAACCGAGAGGACCTCCCTGCTTCTGGGGACAAATTACAACAGCTAATAGAAGATAAAGTTCACATTCTTCAATCCCACATCACTGAGAACGAGCAGGTAAATTACATGAAATATCCTTATTATCATAATTATCATCATAATTATAAATGCTCATGAAAAATTACATAGTATTTACTGGCCACTTACGACAGGAAAAGTCATAGAATCAAGCAAATATGATCTAATAATAGCAATAATAAACTTGCTTTCTTAGTCGGTGGAGAGACCAACATTCAAGTTGGTCAGATAAAAGAAAACATTTTAGTTTTTAATGACTTAAATCCCCATTAAATTTGCTTGGACTTGTTTCAGAGCAGCATCACTGAACTGTTAAACATGACACCTACAGTAAAAAACAGTTAAATAATTATCACCAGTGAGCCATCAAGAGTCATTTTGTCTTTGCCGAAGTAGGAGTTGGCTAGGTTTACTTTTTTGTTTGTTTTGTTTTGTATATATTTAACCTGATGGTTATAAAATGTGAATCCTTTCCAGAGGGTACAAGGCTAATTGCTCAACACAGTCTTAACTTCATCCTTCTTTGCAGGGATTGGGGTTTTTTTGTTTTTTTTTTTTTTAAAGATGTTATCACTACTCGAGCAGCCAATAGCATCAGAATACCATTGGTGTCTGGTTGCTTTCCAAAGCTGCTGGTTGTGAAACACAAGTCAAGTTTTATTTGTAAGAGTTACTGTGATGAAACTTGATAAAATGCAAGAACTATTCTGTTTCTTTCTTTAAAGTCTCCAGAGTTCCAGAGAAACCGAGAGGACCTCCCTGCTTCTGGGGACAAATTACAACAGCTAATAGAAGATAAAGTTCACATTCTTCAATCCCACATCACTGAGAACGAGCAGGTAAATTACATGAAATATCCTTATTATCATAATTATCATCATAATTATAAATGCTCATGAAAAATTACATAGTATTTACTGGCCACTTACGACAGGAAAAGTCATAGAATCAAGCAAATATGATCTAATAAAAGCAATAATAAACTTGCTTTCTTAGTCGGTGGAGAGACCAACATTCAAGTTGGTCAGATAAAAGAAAACATTTTAGTTTTTAATGACTTAAATCCCCATTAAATTTGCTTGGACTTGTTTCAGAGCAGCATCACTGAAATGTTAAACATGACACCTACAGTAAAAAACAGTTAAATAATTATCACCAGTGAGCCATCAAGAGTCATTTTGTCTTTGCCGAAGTAGGAGTTGGCTAGGTTTACTTTTTTGTTTGTTTTGTTTTGTATATATTTAACCTGATGGTTATAAAATGTGAATCCTTTCCAGAGGGTACAAGGCTAATTGCTCAACACAGTCTTAACTTCATCCTTCTTTGCAGGGATTGGGGTTTTTTTGTTTTTTTTTTGTTTTTTTGTTTTCTTGTTTCTTTGTTTGATTTGCTTATTTTTCTCTCCATTTCTCACGGAGAATCCTTGTGCCTTTCTGCTTTCCTCTCTTTCTTTTCCCTGTTGTTGCTCTGTCCTGAGGCTATGTTCAGACAGGCAGCTCAAATCCAATTTACTGGCTTGCTCCAGTGTCAAGTATCATTTTTTTCTGAAGCCTTAATTGCAACAATACAATGAAATACTGAGGAAAAATCCAATTAAAACAAGGATTGAAATGCTTATCGACGAGTTTTAATGTCACTTTAAAAAGTCAATCCCACTATCAGTGGTGTGATCACAAGGATTCGAACATAAAACCTAGAAGATCGTACCCTTTTTTTCACATACCCACAGTTTGTCTACTGTAAATGGTCAAGAAGCTTTCAAATTTTCTTTTTTGCATAATCATCCGATTAAGAGCCAAAGTTGCCTTTTTCAATAAAATGTGTTTTCTCCAGCAGCACTTGACCCCAGGTTAAGTTTCATTCTAACTTTCTACTATAACCTAAAGTATCTGTTTGGTTCATGGAGCTTTTTGATGATGATTTATCATGGTTGAAAGCAATTACCTTGTTATAAATCTTGATCAAACAAAGGTTTTAAATTGTTAAAATTTGCCCATAGTAGTTAATTGCGGATGGAACTGTAATGGTATATATCTCAGTCAATGAAGGACGAGAAGTTAAAGTACAGAAATCCTGGAGGGACTGTAAAGTGAAAGAAATCTATTTTCCTGAAAGGAGGAAATGGAGGACAGACAACATAAACTAGAAAGTAAACTGAAACAGAATGTGATAGAAAGTAAAGGTGTGGAGGTCAGCTGGGTAAGTGGATGCATATTTATCTTCAATCTAGTGACCCGGGGTTACCATTTGGGATTCATACCTGTAGTTTGGCCTGAACTGGTGCAAATATCTACATTTGACTGCCTTATGCTACTTTAAATCGGTGGGTATGCACAGCACCTGGGACCGATTATGTGATTTGTGGATCTGTAAAAAAAAAAAAAAAAAAAAGTTTTCCAGGAACCTTAGTGTGTGTCTCTGTCATCACTTTTACTAGAGAAAATCATTTAAATGTCCGAAAGTACAAATTTCATACTGCCACTGGTATGTTTCAGTTTGGACAGTGAGGACTAAACATTTGAAAGGCAGATCAGATTTGGTTGCTATGTGAACATAGTGGCAGTTTGTCTGAGACTGAGTCACATGGACACAGACAGACAGCCGAAGGCGAGGATGAGCATCGTGTTCTGCCAGAATGACTCAGTCGGTCTGTTGTCTGTCAGCCCACAGCCGCTCTTTGAAGGACTCCGTCACATCAACGAGTTCGGACCCGCCACTTTAGATTTCACTTTTTCCAACTTCATCTTTACTCTTCATGTCCTCAATTTTCTCCTCTTGTCTATCTGTCTCTCTCCTCCTCCAGCTGGTGATTCATCCTTCCTCTGTTTTACTCAACATGTTGCTATGTCTAACTGAGACCACAGACTACTGAGAGCTGTCATGTTATATGGGTACATTCTCATATAAAATACACTCCAGACTAAATATTATATAATTACGTATTGAGCATTTTCGAGTTATTGTCAACACTCTTTATTTTTCTTTGATGATTAGGATGAAAGAATCTTCCTTTTCACCCTGGTATTAATCTGGGTGTGTCATTTGGAGACAGTACATCCAGCCTAAGGATATAGCACTGTCTTTTTCTCAGCCATGAAAGGGTCAGGGTGCAGTAATTATTTTAGATCTGCTCTCTGAAAATTGCCAACGCTGCTTTCTGTATCTTGATTTCTTCTACTGTCTGTACGGTGCGCTCAGTGTTTGCTACTAGCACAAAACGATGGATGTGTTTCCACCTTTTTATAAGTATGTGCACCTAAGACAAGACCCACCCTGTTCGTTGTTCTCCAAAAGCAGAGGCAACTCACCAAACCTGAACAAACTAGCCAAAACATACAGGTCCATTATTTACATCACTGTAGTTTTTTTAAAGCAAAATTTACTGAGAAGGTTAAATTCATATCCTGATACCTTTACATAAATTAAATGTGATTCCAGAGAGATGCATGCAAATGAACTGCTATGCTGTGTTTGCAAATTAACTGTTCACTAAGGTAGCGTAGGTCCAGAGGATAAACGTTTGTTTGATTCCTTGCCAAACAAATTCCATGCAAAATGAAAACTGGGTTGAGGGTGTCAAGTCTATCAGTTTGAGACATAACAAACTGTTAGCTTGCTTACATTAATGTTCATTTTAGCTGACTGTATGTTAGCATTATAATCAGATTAATATCAGAAGAAGCTACTATGGACTGTTCGGTGGTTCTCAACCTGGTTCTCAACCTGGGGGTCGTGCGATAGGTTTTGGAAAAAAAAAACAAAATAGTTGTTAAAACCAAACAAAAATAAACTCATCACAAATAAAGCATTATTTTTTATTCATTTACATTTCTTATTCAGAGCTTTCACAATGTTCACTCAAAATCAACAGGGGGAGACGCTTAGAAACAAGTGTTAATGGGTTGCTGTTGTCTCTCTCAGTCTCTTGTTGACTGTCCGTTCTCTTCCATGTCTGGTTTGCTAAAATTTGGGGAAATGGAATTAGGACAGTTCCATTTACAACCACAAACAGCAAGTAGGCTAAGAAACCAAACTAAGTAATGTAGATCTCTTCCGCTCTGTTTCAGTGACCTCATATAAAACCAAATCTATGGATTTCACGTTTGGTTTGTAGTTGGCAGTAATTTTGTGTACCTCCAATATGGCCGCCAGACAAAGTGTGTTCCACCTGAAAGCTACTGTAACTTCCCTTGTCTCCTGCTGTTATCAGGGCCTGGTGTGTGAGGAGAACACCGGAGGAGAAGGACTGTGGAGGTTTGCCGTTTTGAGCAAGGAGCTGACCCTTGACCTCCAACAGCTGCAAAGACAGACAGAGCAGGAGCTCAGTAACATACACTCACAGTGAGTCAACAATGTGATAAGTGCTGATCAAGCTATGGTACATGTATGTGTGAGAATGCATTAGTCTCTTTCCCCCCAGCAGAGGATATTTTCAGAATATTGCTCCAGAATAATTTAGCATGGTGGACGCTTGCAAAGGGGCTGAACCAGATTTGTGTCTGAAGGACGGTGTCTTTGCGTTGAACTCATCCCTGGTTTCCATTCAAATTAAATCCAATTGTTCTGATACTTTATTTTCTAAATGCAGACAACACTCTCTTATTAGTCTGTAATGCAAAATTTAGAAAAACATAACATAGTTATACAATTACTATCAAAATCTACAAAATATGAATATCATATTCACTAATAAACAATTAACAATCAACAATGAACGATCAAGAGGTTATTTATAAAATTTGAAAATCAACATTCATGTTACAGGCCATAAGAATGGCTTATGACTGAATGTATATATGTTTCCTAAGCAACTAATATAGCCGGGGTGTTGAGTGTAGTACTAACAGCTAAAGACAAACACCATGCAAAAAACTACATGCAAATATCACAAAGTTCTTTCATCTCAAGCTTTCACAATCTTCTCTAGTTTGTACTCTCTTTTGATGATCCTTGTTCTTGTCATTTAAAAATATTCAAAAAAAATATCCTGAAGCTGGACTGTCCTCCTTCTAGAATAGGACCATGTTGTGTGGTGTTTGAACATGTGAGTAGGAGGCAGCTCTGTGTTGGTTTGTGGGGTTTTGTCACAGAACTGAAACACGACTGTGGGAGTTTCACTGTATCTCACAACAGCAGCAGGTTCTGCTCCACTGGAGAAAACAGGATCCAGCTTGCGTGTGTGCGTGCGTGCGCACGTGCGTGTGTGTGTGTGTGTGTGTGTGTGTGTGTGTGTGTGTGTGTGTGTGGGCATGTGTGCATGTGCGCATGTGCGTGTGCATGTGCATGGGTGTGTGCGTGTGTGCGTGCGTGCTCCTTGAAATCCATCTTCATAAGGACCAAATCGAGCTTTTGAGTTTAGATTATTTAGTTGCATATACTTTTCATAAAGGTCCACAATTAGAACCCATACTCAAATATTTTTTTTTGTTTTCATTTATTTTCACTTTCATTTTTTATTTTAACACAGTTGTAACTGCTGATAAAAAGGCATTTTGCTACCTCTATTTTTTTGTGTGACTGTGTTTGTATTCGGGACATCAAGCTGGCTGGTAAAACTGTAAAATGTTCTTGTTGATATATTTTTATTAGTTGTCAGAAGGTGAAAGATTACGGTGAATTTTCAGATTTTCTTACCACTTGTGGTGTTCTGACATTAAATCTTCAGATGGTGGTAGGTGGCTGCTGCCTCGCCCTATTCGCTCCTATTCTCTGTACTTCTGCCTTGATGAGCAGTTCTGGCAGAAAATCATTTTAATTGGTTTCAACTCAATCCAACAAGACAAGCTAAAACATATCTCGGGATTCAAGGTGTGCAAGCAGACACACAATATTCTGATGATATTCTAGGAAACCCCCTATTTTCTCAGGACCCCTGGTTCTCGTTGCCAAGACTGATTGGCTCCTGTCACAGGTTGGACAGAAGGCTTAATGTGAGGAAATGAATCATTTTTTTGATAAAACTTGTTACATGTTGTCAGCGTGCTGCCCTGCCAACCTGATTCCCATTACTCATATCCACTTTGTTTGCTGGAAGAAGACATCACCCTGCTTTCATTTTACTGGGGTTTTCCTCCACTTTAAGGGAGGCTTATGTGGTAATGTCAGCTACAACACAGGCTTCAGTTTTGTGCACGAAAAGAGGATAGAACGAAAACCCTGCAACTTTCACGAATAGAGATAAAGCCTTTTTTATTTTCTGAGTGGACCTTAAGCTGCCAAAATCAAGCAGCTTTCACACTAAGACCTTCTTAAACAGTTTTTTAAAACTCTTGCTTTAGTTCGGTTTTGTTGTCAAGGTGATAATGATGCCTTCAAAACTCTCCTGACACAACATAGTCTCCCTCCTCCGACAAGAGAACCATGCTGCTGTTTGTTCAAAGTGGGAGCTTAATCCCAACCATGCCGTAACCCTCATGGCTCTGTGTTAAAGCTAATGCAGTCTTATTGGTTTTTCACACCAAACTTTACTCTCAACAAGCTGGGAGAGTGTAGAATGAAGAGAATCACCTAAAATATTGCCATCCTACAAAGCAGCTAACTAGGATACTGCAAACTACAACAGAATGTAAACAGTCAAAATAGTCATTCTTCATTTGTAGTGTGTACTTGATCATCATAATCGATAACAACAAGTGCTTCTCAAGGAATCAAATCAAACCAAATCATAATAACTCTGTCTGTAATCCCCCCACCAGCACATCTAAACTATAAAAGAAATTTAAAAAAAAGATGATTGATTTATCACCTCCTGTTTTTTTCATTATCTGCTTAAGTGCTTTTACTCTTTATTACAGACAGTTACCTCCATCTACCTCTATCAGTTTATTACTATTTCCTAAGAGATATTAAAAACACGGTCGGCCCTAAAGCTCAGCCACGCTGGCTTCTGTTGCCCTTTGCTGCTGTAAAAACACGTTTTTTTCTTCAGTGGTGTGTTACTGCCAATCCTGGCCCGTCCCGACACAAAGGAGTGGATTGCTTTTGAAATAAGGTGACAATTGAGCGCTTTAACCTGTGGTTTGCACTTTGTTTCAGCCACAAATGTCTGGATGTAACACTGCAGTTCCTCTAATGGCCACAAGATTCTGCTCCATGAAAACTGACTGTATTGAAGTGAATGGGAGCTACTGTCACTTGTTGATGCTAATGTTGAAAATCTTGGCTCCATTTAGATGTTTTTACAGCTTGAATACAGGTATGGTTAGGATGTTTTGATGTCGTTTACAGTCGTCTTACAGGTTCACTCCCCAGTGGTGTTTTCTGTTTCCTAATTCTACCTCCGCTTTTCCCCACATTCTACCAAATTGGTCTAAATTTTTTAACAACTTCTGTTTTCACTGATAGACAAAGATGGTAACAAGTGGTAAACCCAGTTCCAGGCTTTGAATCATCCAATGAGTAACGTCATATCTTTATAAACATTAAAAACAAATGACCTCAAAAGGAGATGGCAGCTGTTTAGTAGAAAAAAATGAAGTCTGGAATGACATTAATATTCTGGTCCAAAGACAGACAGCAAATTATTAGATCTGCTGTGCTTAGATAAAATTACAGGAACTCAGACTTGTTTATTTTTTTCAGTAAACAAATTCCTTGGGAGTCTTACATTAGTTGTTTCTTTAAGCCCTGTTTTATTTAAAACTTTATTTTATGTGCACGGTTAATTTAAATGTATCAGACTCTGTCATTGTAGCTGAATTAACTGGAAATAAACCGCTTCCAGAGAAGCAGGGTGACCCAGTCGTTACCACGGCAGTCCAAAAACTGGATGGTCACCATTAATTCAAACAAGCCTTCAGCCTGTTCTGTTGAAGAACCCTTGGCCTGTGGCCTTTCTCCCAAAAGAGTCTGGAACACCAGGTTTTTGGGGTTCTTTTGATTTTATATTCTTGTTTTTGTTTGTATGTTGTTTTATATAGAAGTAATCTGGTTACATATAAAAGCCATTTAAGATTTATAAATATAAGTTACAGATGAGGCATCTTAAGGGGTCAGTTGCACAATTTACAAAGGAAAAACATGTTTGAGATATCTGTGAATATATGAGGATTCTTGCTTTGTATTTGTAGCCTGCTACTCCCTTTCAACTACTTCTTTGGTATATTTCCAGTGTTATGTGGATTACCCAGAGTATTATTTATTAATATTATATATAGTATTAATTTTAATATTGAGAAATCTCCTACTTTTGATTTTCTTGATCGCTTTGTTGCGTAATTACTTTACTTTATTACTTTACCATTGTTCTGGTAAGTTAAACCAAAACAGTCTGCATAACTAGAGGCCGCTAGGACTGTTGGGATGAACTGAGTATATACTAAGTAACATGCAGATGTAAGGACAGGGGCAGAAAACAAAAATAAAGCAAGATTCCTCATATTTTTGACAATTACTGAAACCTACTGATGTTCCCCTTCAGATGTTTCATGATGACCAAACCAACCTGAATTCCTAACCCGTTTCATTTAGAAAAAAACAGACAAACTGGATTATATGCATATTATATTATATGCAGCAGTGCATGATGGATGGAAAGCTACAAATAGAGGTAGACCCCAGCACAGATTGAGGAGTAGATGAAGTCTGATTCTGATGAATTATATTTGTTGCTTTCACTGGTATTTTCCCATAGATAGACTAAAACAGAGTCTCTAGCCTGGTTACGCAAGGAGAGTTCCTGTTGCTCCCAAGAGTAACAGGCAGATTGGCAGTTTGGAAAACAACCAGCTGAACTCTGTCCAACCTCTATTCACCGTCTTTTTCCTTTTCTCTGAAGGATAATCTGCTCTTTCTTCTCCATACTCAAATCAACTGATATCGACCATGAAATCAATTTACAAGGTGGAAAAGTACGAATGCGTCATTGATGTACGGGGTCTTGTCAAATGAGATCTCTGAGCCAGACAGAAGCTGGATTTCCTTTGTTAGGATACCACCATCACACAGGTCAGAGGTCACACTGATCTGGAAACAGACTATGGTCATTTATGCCCATGGTCAGAAAAGCATGCAGTTGGATTTTGCCTCAAGACTTAACACAGAAGACTGAGTAACATGGTCCTTTTTCCTGATCACCTGCTGCCGAGGTGCCCCTGAGCAATGCACTGAAACCGTAACTGATGCTTTAGCCGCTCAGTGGCCTCCAGCTGCGAGTAACGGTTACATTTACAGGGGCAGGAGTCAGAAGTTCACCTTGACAGTGCAGTGACTAAAACCTATTACTAGCTTTTCAGTGGCTTTTAACCACATCGCATGGGCTTTGTCAGTGAATGGTGTTTACTTAGTCGTCATCTAAGTTTGAAACATCAGTAATCTGATCAGATGGTCCTACATATAAATGCAATATATGTATATGATTAACTGAGCTATCTGCATGACAACATGGTTTTTCTATCTGTTGATGAAGGCTGCGAGATGCATTGAAAGTTAGCAAATGGACCTTGAGGTTTTTTCGGTTTGTTTTTTGTCAAAATAATAATATTGATATAAATATATTCTGGATGTCCTCAGTGATTGTTCTTTATTTTGTTAGTTGTGTCAGTTGTCAGATAGTTTTTGTTATATTCATTATTTTTTAACTATTTTTGCGTCTTTTTGATTTGTTTAATGTAATTTTCCTCTTTTTTCTTCCATCTCTCACTTTCTTATCCTCCATCTGCTCTCTTACTTTCTTTTTTGACTTTAAAAACACACAAGAGTTGTTTAATGATAGAAAAGACCAAACGTGATTTTTCTTTTCTTCACTTCTTCTTCATCTTGCTCTTTTTTCTTCTGCTGTCCTCCTCCTCCTCACTCTGTCAAAACATTTTGCATTCCTCTAATTCTTTTTCTTCCTTTCACTTTTTCTTGCTTCAAGATGTTCATCTTGTTTTCCTCCCTCTCTGTCAGCTGTTTATTATTTTCATCCAAATCTTTTTGCTCTTTCTCAACCGTTCTACTCCTCTTTCTTTAAATATCTTTCTATGTATATATGTATATATATTTGTATATATATATGTATATGTGTATATATGTATGTAATATATATATATATGTGTATATATATATATATATATATATATATATATATATATATATATATATATATATATATTATATACACACCCACACATATATATATATATGTGTATATGTGTGTGTGTGTGTGTATATGTGTATGTGTATGTGTATATAATATAAGGAAAGAGTAACGCTCACATTTGAGAAGCTGCGTTTTTTGTGTTTTTGCTTGAAAAACAACTTGATTAACCTGTAACCAAAATTTCTGACATTTATTTTTCTGTCAGTTGGAATCATTTCAGCACTGAACCTGTAACTTCAGTTGTAATTGCGAATATACTGTATAGAGAGAGATTTTTAACACAAACAGTATGATGTAGAAGTGTAGTCAACATTAAAATTCATGTTCATTTACATACTGTCACCTTTGTCTAGGATAGAAACACTGTGGAGTGAATTTTATTCTTCTGGAAATTAATTCTTTTTTCACTATAAATACACACACACACATAGATTGTATACATCTGGTGTAACCTCGACACACTAAAAATTATATGTGACAGGCTGCCTGTGATGAGATACATTAATGTAAAAAATATAAATAAATAATTAACACCCACACATTTTTCACTTGCAATTATGAAGTGAAATGTGTTTGTCACATACATTCACATAATTATGGAGTCCTATTCACGCTTTTCTGTATGTAAGCACCTAATCAGAGCACACTGACAGCTGGCACACTGTGTGTGTGTGTGTCTGTGTGAGATTCACTCTCAAATTTTCAACAACAGGCACTAACACACTGATATACATTGGTAATTACCATCTTCCCACAACGATGGACAACGTTGCTCACAGTTCGTCACACACAGTATTTTAATGAAGTTCATCTGATTGGTTAAGATCAGTTTTGATTGACAGGTGACAAAGTAGCTCATTTGCATGAAGCTACAGACTCTTGAAATCTGTTTGTCTCAGGAAGTGCACTTCTTCTAAACACTGAAACAAAGGTTATTACCAGTATGTTTCTGAGTCAAAGTTAAAAGTTTTCTTTTTTAGAAAAAAGACATACTGAAGATCAAAGCTATAATATGCACGTTCTGGAAATCAAGCTAGCGCTAGGATAATGCTCCAAAAGCAAACCACTTCATTCCTCACACCGCTCCCACTCCCTGCTCCATTATGCTCCACCCATAACTTTATCCCCATCCCCATCATGTTCACTGTCCCAGCAAGCGGTTTCTTCCAGCAGCTAACACCAGCTTGGAACCTTGGTGCACGAGGAGCAGATGGGCGTTAATGTGTTGATTGACTCCCCTCAGCTCACAGCACTGACTTTGGCCTTGTTCGATTTGATAGAAGGGCGAGGCTCACTCTAAAACGTTTGAGGGGAATATCACTGCTCTGCTGCCAGGCTGCTAAATGAGTCCGGGTCACTGAAACCTTTGACAGCACCACCATTAAAATGTGCGGAGGAGTATTTTCAACTAAAAAATATCAGAAAAGCTTTAGCTTTAAGAAGAAGAAGTTACTGTTCCTGTGTGAACTGAGAAAGAATGATATTACAAACTTAATTGCAAAAAGAAAAAAAAAAAAGAACAGAATTACACTTCTCTCCCTTAATCAGTGACCAGTTATTGTGAACAGTCCCTAAATTTAAGATTAGTAGTGAGAAACATGAACTCAGTTTAGTAGGGCTGGATATTGAATTCAAATAATTTTTTTAGTACCAAAATGTTACTGTTGCACCAAGAATCAAAAACTATCAGGTAACTACTATTGGGTAATAGTTTTTGATTGATTTGATCAGGTATTGCAGCCGAATACTTATGCTTGTTTACTTGCTCCTTGATCACTTTTGGCCTTCGGTCATCTTTGGCACTATATTAAACATATATATAAACATACTCAGCCCAAAAAAATATCAATCATTTTAATAAGGGCCAAATAAATTCAGAAAAGTGATTTAACTTGACTTTAATGAAGGACAAAACATTCAAGCTGTATTACTTGATAAAAATTATGATAATTGAAAAATCATCCCAGACTCAGCTAGACTTAGATCAAAATACTGATATTATATTGAGAAATCTGAAAAATATATATATATGAACCCCCAACATTAAAAACCGTCAAAACTAACACTTATTTTCTTGTTATCAGATATTTGCCTAATTAGAGTTTGAAGTATTTATTCTGGCAGAGCCGAATGGATGTAAATCTGAGTTCGCCGTCGTCTTTAGGTTTACTCTAGCTTCCAGTCATTCTCATAACACACATAGAGTGGAGTCAGTAGGCCTCCTTGAAAACCTCATTAACACAATGTTAGGATATTCCCTGGAGGGCCTTGTGTTTTCATACCATTGTTGGTGGCGTTTCTACTAATTTGCCTTTTCTCTACATGTTGATGTCACTTCTTTAGCTAGTTCATCAAAGGCTTCCCTCAGATGAGCCCCCTGTTCTTCCTCACAAACAAAACACTTCTGTGGCTCTTATCACCTGCTGTTCTCACACTAATACACAGAGGTTTAGTGGCTCCCAGTGGACAGAGGATCCATTACACCCTGATGTCTGAGTGCAACTTCACCTTGGCCTTTATGTCAGGTTTTAATGATGCTGTGAATACGAGTTCACATGCAAACAGATATGTTCTTTATTAAATATAAATCCTTTTATTGACGCCCCTCTTAATACTACTACCACAGTTATTGTGTATCTGCCTCTTGTACTGCTACTGCTACTGCTACTGCACTGATTATTATTGCTGTTGCATGTGCTACCACTGCTATACAGTTATTATGTTGTAATTCTGTTCTAAAAATTATTAGTTCTGCTTGTAAAAGCATTCATAATAATAATTATTACACTGCTGCTGCTGCTAAAAGCAACACAATGCTACTAACATAATGATACTACATCTGTTAGTAATACTAATAGTACTGCTGCTACTATAACTCCAACCCATTATTACTGCTACTACTTTTATTAGTGATACTATTGTTGTTGCATTTGCTGTTACTATTACACAGTTGTTATAAGGGAGTATTGATACTCTTGATTGCTAATACTAGTAGCACTGCACAAGAATTATCAGCCTTATTTACTATTACACTTCTGCTACTAGTGGTACTAGTACACAACTGAAATAATTGTGCCACAACTATTTCTAAAGCTAGAGCTCTAATAGTACACTGTTGTGCTCCCTAGTATTACTGGTACTACTACTACTACTACTAGTACTACTACTAGCACCGCTAGTACTTCTACACCTATTGCTACTTACACCAATCAGCCACAATGTTAAAACCAGTTACTGTCTTACCATGGTATTACTGAAGTAATACCACTGGTACAAGAGTTTGTGCTATTGTAACTAATACTGTTTATGTATTAATACAACAGCTTCTACAACAGCTTCACTAGTACTATTGTTACTACTACTACATTACTGCTACTACTGTTAATACTAAAACTCTGATAATACTAGTAGTAGTATTGCTACTACCACTGCATTATCTAGTACTATTACTGCTACCCCTCTGTTTCCAGTGCTACTACTATACTGCTACATATACCAATATTGGCACAGTAAATAGTGCTAGTACTGCAACACTTAGCACTGCTAGTACAAGTGCTAGTACAGGTAACACTTCAGTTACCCCTATTGATACTGTTGCTACTACTGTTCTTCCTGTATAACTCAAACTACAAACTCCACTTCTATTACTGACCACACTTTGTCTGACTGTGCTAAAATGGATACTACTTCTCCTCTATTCTTGCTACTCTGTATATTTTTATACTATAGTTTTTGGCCGCTGCTGACTTTTAACAGAGAGAATTAATCACTGAATCTGCATCAGCTCTGTGTGTATCTATGAAAACACAAACCTGTTTGTTAAAGGAAGGAACAGTTTAGTGTCAAACAGGGTGATGAGAGCCCACAGGCCAGGAATGTTTGTTGGTGCTTTGTTTGTGCTTTGAAGGATCAGGAAGTGAGGCCAGAGGGTTGATGATTCAAATCCCAGGACCATGTTTAAACCCTTATGTTTATCCCGGGACAACCTCTGAAACAAAAGAAAACAGAAAACGAATATATCAAAGCTTATTCAGCCATTTAAAAGTTCCAGAGGAAATTTGACACTGTAGCTATCATCAGTTTTATTTCTCAGGCAAATCTCTCAGCTGCTAAAAAAACAAAACAAAAAACAAACTGAGAACAGAAAGTTTGTCTTTTCTGGTACATTCCATTGTGTATCTTCAAAAAGAAATCAGATTCTCCCTGCAGTAATTATTGCAAATATGGCAAACTGTCCTGCACATTTGCTTTATTTTTGCATTTTATTGTTAGTTGTTGTCTCACTAGTTGTTAGTTGTCTTCTTTCTAAGCATAATATACTTCATGTTAGTCTGTGTCAGACTGTATACATGCATGGTTATTATTTCCCACAGATTTGTCTTAATCCTAAAATGTACATTTAATGTCTTTTTTGTCCCTTTATCTGGTGTTTCTGTCAGTTTCTGCCTACAACATTAACACCAATATTATCTCCACTGATGCATCTCCACATTTATTGAATTACCAACAAAATGAATCGAAATATAGACCTAAGTTTTCTTATTACATGTTATCTAATACAATTGACGCCGTGCAAATTCTAATCTAAGAGCTAAGTTAGGAATTGCAGTGCATTTGTGTAAACTTTTGTTTCCTGTGTTTGTATGTTGTCAGACTCTTTCAAATCGAACACCGTCGGCAGCTGCTAACCACTGAGCTCTTTAATCTTCAAGAGAGGAAGAAACAGACCGAACAAGAGCTGAGGAGAAGCTCCAGCCTTCAGACGTCCACTGTAAGTGACCACAGCAAGGAACTGATATCATGCACGCTGGTCACATATCATAGTAGGATTAAAACATATCTTTGGTTCATAGAACCCTTAAAAACAGTGGTTTAAAAATGTCATCATGACTAGAAGTAAGCAAATGTTTAAGTAAACCAATACAACTGCTGTATTTCCTTACAGCACCTCCTTTGGAGCCAAGAAGTAAAACATGTTTTTTATTATTTTCTTTTCCAGTATAAGTTGTGTGCTTGTCAGGAGCTTCAGGCCTCCATCACAAAGCATTTGGTCCAGTCCGAGGGGCTGGTGTTCCAGGAGGAGGCACTGAGCGCGCTACGTAACCTGCTGACCCAAGACCTGCAGAGGTACCAGGAGGAGACCGAGAGACTGACCCACTTCACCCAGAAAATCCTCCAACAATCCCACAGGTACCCAACACCACATTCCGATTAACTGACAACTGAAATGTTTGTTTTGTTAAACTTTGATGACTTTAACTTTCCCAGCTAAATTTATGATGTCTTTTTCCTTCAGTTCAGACCGAGAGGAAACCTTCACTAACAGACAGGGCGACCGCAGCATGCAAGGAAAGAACGAGACAGAACAAGACATCAACATGGTACAGTTAAACTCATCATCTTCGACAGCCTCCACAGCTCCTCTCTATTCTGTCAATTCACAGCATTTTAGGTTGTCTTTCCGATTTTTATTCCTCTTTCTCTAAAGTCAAACCTAAAGATCAATATATAACAGGATTTATTGTCCTCTGTTGATGAGTTTATGGGCCTAACACTCTACTATAACCCAACTAACACACCTAACCCTGCCCACCCCTCTGTAAGGTTAGGGGAGGGGTTCAGCCTTGAAACACAGTCAGTCTTTCAAAGTTTTCAAAAGACACAGAAACATTTCAAGATCAGCATCTGAACCTTGGACAAAGGAACACGGAACAATCTGATTGGTCAAGGGAAAAACCACCCCCTGTATAATACTGTCAAATTATGTTATTTTGGCTGCTAAGGGTCTTTGTGCAAGAACTTTACCATAATGTTTCTGCAGGACCTTTATCTTCCTTTTCGTGGGAATGTTATGGTCACCCGAACCACGTTACCCTCCACCCCCTACCACCGGCCAAGCAGATGCAGCTAGCTTGGTGACCACAGATGAAGAAAAATCTGTGAAAATGTCTATCCACTCTCCTGTACTTTTGGTTTCTGTCTCAGTCAAGGCGCAGCCTTTCTCGCAGCCATGGTATTAATGACTTTAACGAAGATAACTGGGCCGTTCGTTGGCCTGAAGCCAACATATCTGACGTTTGGTGAGATATTAGGCCAGTCTCTGAATTGTGGCAATGACGTTTCACTAGCCCCGTGTTCCAATTCTTTAAAGTCTCAGTATGGCTGTTGGTTGTGGTCAGAACGGTGACTCTAACAGGTGGAGTCTTCATTGTCATGATGAAATTTACTTTTTCATGTTAGGTATACTTACTTTCAAGTCACCAGTAGCATCCAGGATAGCTTTCTTTGCTGCGGTAGCTCCATGCAGCGACTTGGCTGTGAGTCAGACAAAAGGTCTTTTGTGGAGTGGGCTTGACACTCTGCAAGTGCAATTAAATTCTTCCTTAACTTTGATAAAATGATGCCTGAGCATAAAAGGAAAAGTTGAGCTAAAAATCTGTCAAAGTAAGTAAAAGTTAATATATGTTAGAATCATGACCAATCAGAGGCTCTGAGAGATTTGATATCTGAACTCTCCTAAAAAAAATTGGTTTAAACAATTTTTACAGGTGTACTGTAAAATTATCCAAAATTGGACTAGTTAATTAGTGAACTCTCAGGAGAAATTAGCACCAACATATCTGCATTAAAAGCTACCGTTGCAGCTGAATCAGGGTAAAATATCTTTGTTCAACAAAATTCCGACACAACAGAGGAAAAATAATCACGAAGTGAAAATAAAAGGCGAAACAAAATGAAAATTCTCAGTGCAGTTTAGTTGCGGTAAAACAGTGTCACTGTGGTTTTATCTACCTGTGTGTGTGTGTGTCTGTGTGTGTGTGTGTGTGTGTGTGTGTGTGTGTGTGTGTGTGTGTGTGTGTGTGTGTGTGTGTGCGCGCGTGTGTGTCTGGCAATGGTCCAGCTGTTGTCAGTCTTTCTCAGACAGTCAGAGTAGAGACAGAGGAAACATCTGCCTGCTCATCTGGCTCTGTCTGTCACATACACAGATGCATATACACACACACACACACACCACACACACACACACACACACACACACACACATACATTCTCTTTCTTTTTCTCCCTGTGTTTGTCTCTCTCTTTTAGCATCTTCTCCCTTAAAAAAAAAAAAACAACAAAAAAAAACATAGTAAACTGACACAGTTGTGACAGGGAACGAAGAGGGAGGAAACCTGGTTTGGAGTCTTGTTATAACAGAAAACCTGTCAAAGTGTCACCACAGTTTAACTCATGAAGCTTCAACACAAACAGCAGACAGGCTGGCTGCCGACATGCTGCGTCTCCTGCACAGAAACACACAGGCACAAGGCTTATTATTTTTCATTATTACAGATTTTCACTTAAAAAAAAACAAAAAAAACAACTTTTTTTAAAAATGGGAATTCAAAGTGAAACTGCACCAAGAATCTATCGTTTGAGTGACTTATATTTTGAAAGCTGACAATTTATGGCCTTTCTCCCCACATTTAACAGCTGCTCTGGTTGAATTCATTAAGTATCAGTTATGATCATTTTTAGTGGATCAGAATAGATAATTAAGAATCAACACATTTGCAAAAACTTCTCCAACCATTCCTCCACTGTAATCCAGCTCTCATCTGCCCGCCTGTATGATCTTTGTGCTCAATATATTCACATTTTCACTGAAACAACTGATTAAACTAAATATACACTAAATGTTACCAGTCCAGTCTTCAACATTCCTCCCACATTATGAGTCTTGATGGCAGGTGCATTGGAAAAAAGCTCTTAATTAACTTAGAAGGAGACAGACATCCCACACACTGTCAGTCACCTGTACTTACTTCATCATGTAACACTCTTTTAGTCAGCAGACCATCATCAGGTAAGATAGCCCCTAGCTGGGGAGACTTTATGCATCCCTCAGATCAATAAACACTAAAAAAAATGCACATAACTTAAAAACAGATGTTTTCATTTTGTGCATTTAACTGACTTATCAATGCATTGTTTCCATTTTTCAAAGTATTTTTGGGGGTTTTGGCCACTCTATTTTATATCACCAGCTTTCCAGAAAATTAACAGTTTTATCACATTAGATGCCAGCTGCTATGCATCGACTATTTCTGTGTGTTTTACACAGTGGGTATGCGCTGTAGGCGTCAACTCATCCACTCTACAATGTGGCTGAATTTTAGACTTTTTGCAGGGATTTCAAATAACTTCCAGTTTGTCTGGAGAGGATCATCCAAGATAACAGATACATACCCCCCTCAGTCATATATGAGCAAGACAGAAACGCCCTATCTTCCATTTATTTATCTATAAGAACACTGCTCATTACTGGTTTGACAGCAGCTGCCCTGATTTTGCCAGGAGATTGTCCATCTTAGCCTTCCCTATGCGTGGAACCATAGTTACTTGTCTAAAATCCCCCCTTTTACTTATGTGATTAAAGTGGTAAAACTTATTGTAATTGTATTGATTCAATTTTGTCATCATTGACAAACCTTCAACATCTTCAGCCCACAGTCTAATGCTCTGTCCTGCTAACCTTGACAAACCACTCTGTCCTCAGAGAGGCTCAGTAACCTTTTTATCAGATTATTTGGGGTTAATCTGTCAGAAAATGAGCCAGGATTTGTATAATCACACATCATTTGATAAATTTAATAGATTTAGATTATATTTGATAAAGAGGTTTTTGTGGATTCAGTGATCTGTTCCAGAGTTATTAATTGTAAAATGGACCCTGTGCAGTCTGCTGAATGTGAGGTCTATGTGTCATGTGTTTTGTCTCATATACAGTATACAGTATAAAGTCTAGGTAGAGGTCAGGCACACAGAACATAGATCTGCATTGTGGGTAAGAACAATGACCCAACAGCCAACAAACCAAACCGCAGCTCTACTCAAAAGGATTAAAAGTAAACTTGTAAGTAAAAAGTAAAATTGTTCTACAAGAAGCAAGAAAATGAATACTTACTTTACTGTATAACCAGACCTATCTGTATTCTAATTCAGTTTTTAACCTTTTATCTGAACCCATGACTTTAAAAACCTTTTATATCACAGTAGACAGAAGCTAGAACACAGGGCCAAGGAGGTTCATATAGACTCAATATTTAGTAAAGACTCTATCAATGTGTAGATTATGGTGTAAGACCAGGTGTCATCTGTTTATGCATTTTTTGAGAGGAGCAGCTGGATGAACTACATTATCACCATTTCTTCAAACTGCACTCAGAGACAGAAACCACTCTGAGTAATTATCAAAAACACGTAAATCTCTCAAAAAAAAAAATCGTAAAAGCATGTAAACCTAAAGGTTGGACACAGGTGCGATTAGACTTCATATGAGGACGTCTGGGGTGTGAAACAGACACAGCTCCTGCAGCACTTTATGCTTATGGGAAAATGTTTGGGAAAATATGTTAGTCCAGGATGAGAGGTACTGATGATTCTTGTTTTATAATAATATACAAGAACATGTGCAATGATATGCACAATATAAATTACTCCTTTGACAAAGTCAAATTTAAACATTTTTTCCTGTTATTTTGTGCTTTCTCCCTTCCACTGACACAACGCATGTAGGGACTCTAAATAAGCCGTTTTTCACTTTCCATATTTAACATATCGCTAATAGATTTTTCATATTTGATAGGCTTACACTAATGAAATAAACCCTGTGATCATTTTTGTTATTACCACATAAAGAGACATCCAGGATTAGTTCAGCAGATTTTAGCCTGATTTGTAACAAATATTCCTGTTGAAGGGATAATAGTGGGCTATGCGAAGTGTGAAAGCGGGCAGGCCTTAAGGCGAGGACAGAGCACCGTCGGATGTTTAATCTCTGTTATTTACAGCCTTGGGGAGGGGAGGAGTGGGGGGGGGCAACAAAAACAACAACACAAGAACATATTGCCAAGCAGATTGCCTCAGGCCAAATGTAGCTCTATGTTTTGCTCTATGTGAGAAACGTACGTGTCCAACACAAGACTGCTGCCACTAATTGGTTATTTATTTTATTTTTTAGTAAACTGTTGTTTACACCCCACCCCACCCCCCTTCCTGCTGCAGTGACAGTTTCGATTTTGCGTGCCATTAAAGTGCATCTGCTTGTTTGTAACTGTGTGTCACTCCGACAACTTGGACAACAGTTATTTTTTCACTATTCTACTTAATGTTAAGTATGATTTGCATGTCACACACTGATGAGTCTGACAGTGAGAGGCTTCAATGGGAGAAGAAAGTCAAATGTGAAATGAGAAAAGTTGTGAGCTTGATGCAGCACTGTGGTTAAAGGTCATGTTTGTGAGACACTCTTCAAACACAGCTGGAACTGAAGACAATGAAAAGTAGCATCACACACACCCCCACACACAGACTGCATTTAATAGTGAGGCATATTAATATACACAGTAATCATCTTTTCTCAGCTGCAGATAGCATTCTATTAAATATATTGAGAAAAAAGAGAAAAAACTAAATCAAACAACTAAGAGAACCTGAGCATGACCAGGAGAAACTATAAAACAATGCTGAAAATCTAGACAACCTAATTACAAAAAAAACACATTGACAAAGCAACAGAAAAACTTAAAGAAGCTAGAAAACAATCTTAAAAAGCTAGGCAGCAACTCAAAAAGTCAGATAACAACTACAAACAACCATGTAAAATTAGAACATCATTCAAAGGGACTAAAAAAAAGTTGAGGAAGATGGAACAGCACCCAGAAGAACTAAAAAACAACCTGAGGGTGCTAGAATACAACCCGAAGGACATTTAGTAAATGAAATTGAAAAGCTAGAAAACTGCCTAAAAGGGCTTAAAAAAGCTAGAAAACAATTTGAATAAGCTGCAAAACAACCTAAAGAAACTTAAAAAAAAATAAAAAAAATAATTCTAAAAAGCTAAAGAAAAGCCATGAAAAAGTCGGACGCAGCACAAAGGAGCTAGAAAACAACCCCAAGTCACTGAAAAACAACCAAGAGAAGCTAGATTCAAGACGCTAGATAACGAAACATACTGTAGAACACCTAAAGACGCCAGATAACACAAGCTAGAAAGCAAGCTGAAGACAATGTTAGACAGCATTAAAACAACCTACAGAAGCTACAGAATAAAACAGGAGGAGCAAGAACATGAAGAGAAGAGGGCTGGAACATAACATGGAGGAAAAAAACAGTTCAAAGGAACTAGAAAACAACTATAAATGAATAGAAGGCAAACAAGGAAGCTTGAAAGAAGGAAAAAACAACTGGGAACAGAGAAATCAATTCAAAGGAGTGAGGAAAAACAGCCATGTGTCACTTAGACAAACATAGATTAAGTGCTTTACTTATGCCATTAGAAAACATCCTTCCCTCTCTTTCCCTTCTGATGGAGTTTGTGTTGTCACTGTGAGATGTTTATTTTTGCTTAAATTCACCAAAACTTTATCTCCACTATCATCCTCAAGACTGTCAGGTGGCCACAAACACTGGTATAATGAACTTTTTGGAATTCTTTTAGCTAAAAATGGGAGAGGCAGGCTGGGTCCTGACAGTTGATCAAATTTATTGTTTCAGTCTAAAAAAAGTTCTCACTCTGTTCTCTGTCGTTTAGTGTGCAGGTGGCCACAAGCTGAATCTCTGTGTGATCTCTAAGTAAATCAGCCTGTCAAAGAAATCTGTGTAAACTCTCACAAACATTTCCAACACCCTCCACACCGATTTAGCTTTTTCTCTGTGTAACATCCAGGAGATGGAGCCAGGGTGGTGCAATCCCCTGATTTTTCTAATCAAGATTCATTTGCTTGTCAAGATAGTTCAGTCCAACCTGTGAAAGGAGTTGGAAGAAGTCTCTCGTAGCTCCATTGCAAACTGGAGCTGTGGAGTTTCACAGGCTCTAGCAAAACTATGCTATTAACTTGGATTGTGGGAAATGTAGGATGTAGGGTTTTGTGGACTAAACCACACTACAGGCTAAATGATTGCAGCTTTTCCAGTCCCCCAACTTCAACTTCATGACAGTTCTCTTTGCTGGTTTTGAACAGAAAACATATAGTGTTGTCTCATAAAAGTAGAGCAGAATAACTGTTTATGAAAGTCCTTAGCCAGATCTTTCATAGTCAGATCAAAACTGTGTCTTTGCTTTTTGATAACAAATCAGTGCAGCGTGTCATCATGTCGGGTAAAAAACAGAAAAACCTCCCGTGTCGGGTTCAAACAGTCACAGAGTTCACTGCCTCCACTGAACTTTTATTCTGGAGAAAAACTGAGCGCTTCTGCACCAAACATCAGCGACGCGTTCACTGTATTTCCCAGGGTGCATTGCTGTCACATATCTGGGTCAGATGGCATACAGCTCTATGCCATATGTCAGTACTGTAGTGAGGCCACAGGGAATGGGGGACCAATGTGTGTTTTGTGTGTATGTGTGATTCCAGGACTTTTGGGAATACGGACGTGGTTTTCCTGAATGAAGCTGTCTGAGCGTGTTGAACGTCTCTTAAAAACGCGGAAATGTTTCTTTCTCCTATATTCATATTTCTTGTGCAGGTTTGACAGGTTTGGGGGAAAAAATGAAAATCACTCCCTTATTTTAGACTGTGATTTTCAGAAAAATGAATAACTCAATAAGTTGAGTGTTGATTGATGTGTGATCAAAATATCTGACTTTGACATAACTGGCCATAGTGATGCTTTCATGCATGAATTGTCATAGCATAGAGAATGTTCAGTCATTTATTTTTAGAATATAAAATATACATATATAACATTGTCCTCAATGTATAAAAACAGATTTTATTATTTTCTTACATGGAACATTCCTCAAAAAGTCAGAAAATTCTGACTAAAATGGCAACGTGTGATCTTTGTCCAAAACTGCAACAATCCAAATAGTTTTGGTTTGAAGAGCAGTGTGTGTGAGTAGCCACAGCATTAAAATGGATTAGGAATTATTAATTTCAAATATATATATATATATATATATATATATATATATATATATATATATATATATATATGATCCTTATAATAATTTATTCAAAATAATCAATTTCAGTTCAGTTTTGTTTATATAGCACCGAATTTTAAAATGCATTATCACAAGGCACTTTACAGAGTAAAGTCAAGACCTTACAATATTCTCGAGAGAAACACAACATTTCCCACCATGAGCAAGCACTTGGAGACGTTACATAATATTTTAACTGATATTATTTTATCAGTCTCCTGTGACCCTGCCTGCCTCTCACGTGACCCCATGAGGGATCTTGACCTAAATACACAGAAACGCATCACAATAAATGTTCTGTACCTTAGGACAGAAATACAAGAACACGCACATTTCATCAGCAATCACTGTGCCCTCGTCTCCTCATTCCATGAGGCTCAGTCAATCCACACCGAGCACGCTCAGCTCACAGGGCAAAAATAATAACATTAAAAGTCATCAGCTCAGAGCTAATCCCACCACGGCCCATAAACATTTTAATACCGTGGTGATTAGCAGTGATCCCAAACCTCTGACGCCCACCCTCCCTCAAAGCCTTCCCAGGCCCCAGCACCTCTCCTACCCCAGCCTCGGTTCAGTGTCCCTGGGGAAGCCGGCCAGGCGAGTCCCTGGATTAAGGCCACTCAGTGCTTTGGACCCTCAAGAGCCGAAAGTTAAACCTCTGGATTCTTGCCAATTCATTTCTCTAAATGGCATCAGCCTTCTTGTTAGGATTGTTAATTAAAGTTGGATTTATTCAAGTGGCTTTTTAGCAGAGGAAAAAAAATAAGAGAAATGCTGCCTTTTTTCAGTTATGTTTTTTGCTCTCTTTGTTCTGTGTTTGAATTGAGTTTTGTGAATTTTTGAGTCTCTCTGTCTATATATTGCATCCGCCTTTTTATTTGTGTGAGAAAGTGGGATGCTGTGTTTCAGGGGAGGGTGGTGATTTTTTTCAGATGAGCGAGCAGATGTTGCAGTTTCTCAAGGGGGATTTATGTCAGGATGGGATCACGCATGCACACAAAAACACACCCTGCGCTTCACATCATTATGTATGCATTGCAACAGTCAACAACATATACACACAACACACAAAGGTCCAAGTTAGAGACTAGATTCTAACTATTAATGTACTGCTTTCAAAGAATAACTAAAAGTTCATATTAAAGTGATGGAATCACTGGACCTTGGATTTAATAGGTTTAAAAAAAAAGACTATGTAACTGCTCAATAAAAGAAGTAACACAACTGTCCTCTTGCCACTACAACCTTACTTGGTCTTGTACGACTAACAGTAGCTAATGTTTGTAACTGACATTACTGAGGTGGTTTGCTGACTTGATTACTCTTCTCGGAGTGTGATACGGTTACATCGTCGTTTAGCAGGGCAGAGATAAAGACTTAAAAGCTCTTATCACTGACATAAACACAAAGTAGAGAAGCAGACTGCGACTCACCAGGGGACATGTTTGATGTGTCCTGCTTGTGGTCATTTCACTTAGTCAAGTCACTTAAAAAAGAATTCCATTGATTCAGATTTGCATTGCTATAACATTACTGGCCTCAGGAGGGGCGGTAACAGAGCATCAAATCAAATCGATGCAGCAGAACCAGAGATATTGTCTTTTTATTACACCCGTTCTTCTACCATGTCAAACTTTGGCACTTACATTAACCACAATGCAACTTGGCCACCGACAGTTCAGAGGGAGATTTGTTGGTGTCATGGTAGTAGCAGCTAACGTAGCCTTGAGCCCCTAACCTCAAGAAGAAATGGGAGTGGGCTACAGAAGTCTTGTGAGGTTAATTTTTTTAACTCACGACTCCCGTTTTTTTTTTTTTTGTTGTTGCCTTGTAGCCTTCAAGCCTAACTGAGACTGACTCAAGAAACATCACTTGAGGCAATTTATCAGATTTCAAACAGCTTCCTCTGGAGAAACAGAGGGCTTCATACAACTTTTTTCATGTTCAATGGAACAGATTCTTTGAAAATGAAGTGTGCGTGGGCATGTATGTGTGTGTGTGTGTGTGTGTGTGTGTGTATGTGTGTGTCTGCGTGTGTGTGAGTGTGTGTGAGTGTGTGTGTGTGTGTGAGTGTGTGCCCTTCCATCTTGGCAATAATGCTTGTTTTTGTCTAATCCAGTGAATTAATTACCAGACAAGTCCAGGAATTTCATCACGTGGATCCAAAACCTAAAATCCAACATTGTCAATAAAACAGCTCTTCTCTGTGACTGGCACAATTGCACATGATGGTCTAATACACACAGAGCTATTAAAGCAATAGCTGCCACAGTCTAAACCGTATGGTTAATTTATATTGTCAGTCATATTACCTCGCACACACTGGTACATCTGCTACTAGAACTCTTGCTTATAAGTTTTTGGGGATCTGTTATTGTGTTCACCTCTTTCAGCACACGCCTGAGTCCTCTTCCTTCCAATCACCACGTACTCCTCACCAGACCACCAACGAAGAAGAGGCAGAGCAGGCCTGGAGACCCAGTCATAAGAGACCTGCAAACCTGTCCTGTAAAACAAACCTGCACCGAGCCGGAAGCATCAAAGATCTGATCAGTAAATTCTCTGGTCCAGATCACATCTCTGCTTCCAGTTCCCCTAAAAGTCCTGCTTTTGGAGGAGGACAAGCCCTAAAGTCTGCTTCTGCAGAGGCTCTTGAGTCTCCAAAGTCCAAATCATGTCTGTCCACACAAAGCAGTGTTGTACCAGACAAGAGTCCGGTTCCCAGCATCACTGTTACTCCACCATTCAGAGAAACCAGTCAGAACGAGGCTCAGTCAGCTCAGGGAAAGACCAGAACTAGTCAGATTGCTGGAAGAATCGATTGTCCGGTAGGAGGCAGTGCTGAGAACACTGATTCTGAATCAAGGAGAAAAACACAGACCACAGACTCTGGTAGAGACTCATTGGCCGACTCTGGAATGGGATCGGTAAGGAAAAAAATCGATCTCATGGCCGTTTGTTTAGATGTTTTTGCATGAAACAAAAATCTTGCATCTTCTCTATGTGAGGACGACGCAACAGCACGGCACTGTAGGTTTTTAAATACAAATCCTTGCATGATTAAAGCACTGCTCTCAATCCGCATGATGACCCAAACACATGAAACCACAATGAGACTAAAGCATTTCCTCTTTAATCATACTAATCAATACGGTGTCACAGATCTACATCTCACTTTTCTCTTTGATCTTTTACGTACATATGAGTTTCACATGTTGCAGTTTTTTTCCTTGGACTAAAATAATAACAACCATTACTCTTATTGTGGTGTTTTTTACTGCATGAAGTGATTGTGACAAATTGAGCGGTCGTGCATCTTTTGCATTCTGTTCACTCGAGTTTCTGCCTGCAACTTTGCTGGATGAGAGACATGAATCCAGTTTATTGTGGCATATTATCTGTAGTATTTGCAACGGTGGGACAAAAACAATGCTTTGCAAATCCCAAGTCTTGGCCAAGCAGTCCTGAGTCAACAAGTTCCAAGTAAAGCCCAAGTCTAAAGCCCTAAACAAATGTATTATTTGTTCATCTGTACTGCAAAACACAACTTTCCCTCCTCGATTGGCTGGTGATGGATTGATTCTAAGTATATTTATTGTCCAGAAAAGCTGAAGAAGTTGATTTGCTGCACACCTGTAATGTACCTTTTAATCTTTTGGTGCATTGAGGATATCAAGTCATTGCAAGTCAACAGTCTAAAGTCCAAGTGAAGACACAAGTATCTGGTATCTGGTATTTTATCATTAGTTTCATGGTTTGACTCATGTCATGAGCAGTGGGATTAGATTCCACACTCTGCCGTGAAAAAAGGAAAAAAAAAACAGCTCTTCTGCCAAATGGTCTGTTTATTCCCTAATGTTGTTGTTTTTTTTTTTTCCTTTGACTTAAGAGAGGTTGATATTTTAGTTGTTCCACAACTGTTAAAATAAATTAAGTTACTTTATCTGTAAATTAATTATTACCCAGCTAAGATCCACCAATCATTATTAAACAGCAAAATTGCCAAATTTTGCCAGTAAATCTAATGATTTTGAATATCATAGAATCAGATAGAGAGATAGTCTATGGAGAGATAGTGGTATCTCTGCTACTCTATGAAGTATTTTAGTCTCTTTTAGCTCATGGTTTTGCTTCACAGTAGATTTATTCCGATGGGATGATTGTGTTGCTATAGTTCTGAAGGATGTGGAACTAGGCAGCTGTTTGCCAGTATGTTTGTCATAATATCTTAGCTATCTTATTAATGTTGATAATATGTCAGCACTGTTTTATCCAGCTTTTGTGGAGCTCTTCTGCCCCCTAGAGCCAGAGAAGACATTTACCCAGTTTACAGGAACCCTAGTTAGCACCTTGGTGAAGGCACTAAAGCTGGAAAAACTTGGAAATAAATTGCATACAGCTAGTAAAGCAGAACAACTTGATTTTACTTGTTTGTACCATAAATCCGTCTTATTTCTGCTTCAATGACTAAAAACCACATCAACTGCTCAGTAAATTCATCTTTTCAGCGTTGTCTGTCTATTTGCTTGGGTGCATCAGGGCATTCTTGTGCAAGAAGAATACCCCCCCCACCCGTGATGTATTTTCACTGTTGTCGCAGTTTATTTCAACTCCCCTTCTTCACCTTCTGCCTCCCTCAGGAGTCTGAATTCGATTCAAACAAGCAGCTGGACAGCCCGTCAGAGGAAGAGCCCTCCACAACAAGAATCGTGCAGACCAGCCATAGCCCGAAATATCAGTTGTTCCTCAACAATGACCTGAGGAGCAATGGATTGAGTGGCAAGGATGCAGATGGTCCAGGAGGCAGTGGGTCAGTCGGGGAAAACAGCCCCAGGCTGGCCCAATGGGAGACCACCCGGCTGGGGCTGAACCATAATCGAGGCTCCCTGGAGTCCCTCGCCTCACGGGATTGGGACACTATGTCTGACAGGGTGGGTGAGGTAGCCCATGGACTCTATGCATCGGTGTTTGTGTGAGTCAGATCAGAGAGATTAGAGATAAGAGAGTTTTTATGATAATCACATTCTGTTTCACTGCTGGGTAACTGTAATTCCATAGACACTGATCCTCTTATTCAACAGTGCCATCTTCTGGAGAGAACACTTTTTTAATTACACATTTACTATACAAATAATCCACTTATTATTGTACATACTTAAAAGGCTCCTTAAATTATCTCACTGTCAGCGTTCTTTAAAAAAAAGATTCAAACAAACTTAATAAAACCAAATTATTTGGTGAAGTGGAGACTTTTTTGCAGAAATTTTTATTACAAATTTGTTTATTCCTTAGTTTCTCATTATTGTCTTGTTATGTTGCCCAGACCTTCATCAGTTAATGTTGTGAAGGTTTTGTGTTAATTTAAGAACTCTTTTATTCTGAATCTAATGATCTCTAATGAAATCCACTCTTGGATGGCACTTATCACAAAGCATTGCAGAATGACATGGTTGACATACAGTAGTACAGTAAGTCATAAAAATAAATCTATCCTGTATTAGTGCAGCTACAGGTAACTAACCTGACTCACTCTACAATACTATTAGCATATACAAATCTGTGTAATTTATAATGTCATATTCCTTTTAAAGTGATCCATATCTTTTGAAGCATTAAAATAATAAAACTTTTCCTTTCCAGTTATTGAACCATGCCAACTCCTGGACAAAACTAAGATATAAGATTTCTCATTGGCCGCCCATGTTACCCCACTGTTATCACAAGATACAATTACACCTTCAAATTCTTTAAATTCTTCTGGTCCTTTACCTTGTTTTTAGTCATTTTCAAGACCAACACAATGAAAGATTGTTTAATGAATTATAGTTGAGAAACTCTGGTTTGTATAGTGACAAAAGACTTTTCTTTCTGCAACTAATCAAATCCAATCAACTGCTTTATAAGCATCTGTCATGCAAAATTTCAAAATGACATTGTAACTTATTTATTTAATGTCTTTTAAATGCATCTGCTGCAAATAAATACACCAACTATCTTAACAGTAATTTTCAAATTTATTTAATTACCAGCTAACAATATTAATAATATAATCATCCTGTTAAATAAGAAATACCTTGTTAGTGTCTCTTTTGATTTAGGACTAGTAAAATAAAATTTTCTATCTTTTTGTCAGCTTTGCTAACAAGGTTAACATGTTTTTATATCATATTTAGATGTTTTGGACTAATTCATTTTAAATTTCAATTCTATTTCAATATCTGTTTAGAAAACTAAAAACATCAGTGTTAAAATTTATTACATTAACAGGGTTTTCAACCACATTTAGTAAATAAATCAGTTTACAATACTGTCTTTGTAGCAGCGCCGCTTCTGTTCGTTTCTGCTTTATACTAAAGTGAGAACCTGACTTATTTATGCAAACAACAATCATGGCTACATCTGCACTTTTGAATCCTCTTTCCTCATTGAATGGAGCTATATGATCTGTCCTGTGTTGTTTGCTTGTTTACAGCTGAGTGCTGTCGACAGCCCTCCCCGAGTCTTCAACAGTCCATACACCACAACCACCCCCACGGATTACAACCCAATGTACCGAATGTCAGAGTTCAAGGTTTGCAACTGTTTGGTTTTTTTTCATTACCAGCGGGGAAAGACATGTTTTGAAGTGTTTGCACTTCACTTGTACATTGTCATTTTATGGTACTTTGTTTCATTTTATTTCTGAGGAAAGTATTGCTCTTTTTACTCTGCTACATTTATTTCACAGCTGTAGTTAATATTTACTATTCAGATAAAGATTTTACGTTTAAGACTAAAACTGTATATTAAGTTGTTGAAAGTAAGTTACACCTCAAGAAGCTACGGTCTTAACAATCTAATAATGTCATATATTATATATAATAATCAAGTACTTGATTGCTTTGATAAGTAAATTTTTCTGATTACAATGTTGTTGTATTGCTACTTTTATTTACATAAAGGATCTGGCTACTTCTTCCAACGTTGGTTATTACCATATCTATAGATTATTTTTTGTTTTAGTTCTTCAATTTTCAGTTTTAGAAACACTTAAATAAACATAACAAATTGATATGAATCAGTCTCCAAAATTCAAGTTTGTAAATAAAACCTTTCAAATACTTCAATTTTGAACTGAAAACAATGTTTGTGAAATTAGATAATCAGACCCTCGTCTATCTCCAGGTTCAGGGTGGACTGTCTCCTTCCACCTCTGAGATGAACTTGTACAGTTTCCCAAGTCGCAGCACCAGTCCAGTGGGCATACCTTCCCCCATCCTCACCCCCCGCGCCCGATTCTCCGCCTACGACACTCTGGTGAAGAGGAGGGCTGAGGTCAACAGCACTGTATGTTTACACACTCTCCCATTACTTTCACACTATAAAATGTGTTTTATATAACGTATACAGACATATACAAATCTAAATTTTCATGCTACAGGTGATACCTACTCACTACAGCATGCGCTCAGCCACTCTGGGGGCACCCAATAAAAAAGACTACATAGAAGAACTGACCAAGCAGCTGGATGCCTGTCAGAAGGTAGGCCTTATCAGGTTGATGTTCTGCTGTAAGGATGTGGTTCATTACCACGAGTAAGAATCCACAGATGTCAGATGGACGCCAGCCACAGTAGCAGAGGTCTTGAGCCAGAACATCTGTTTGATGGCTCTGCAGCTTCAGGAGGTTTTGTGATTTGAACCTATGTTGTTACAGCTGTTGATATTCTGATATAGAAAACAACATTTTAGACTGTATGTTTGTTCTCTCCAGCGTAACCAGTTCCTGGAAGCAGAGAGTGTGGAAATGGAAAAGGAGAGGAACCAGATCAGGTCTTTTCTTCTTTCATTTTTCCATAACTATCTCTCATGATGTCCCCCCTTGATCTTATGTGTCTTTTTCTTATGAAACCATCTGTCTGTAAACAATCCCCTTATACAAGCTGATAATCTTGTTTTGGTGTACTGTGGGTGTAGTCAGTACACTGTGGGTGTGGTTGTGTTTGAAACTTTAAACCAAAAGAGGATGGTAAAAATTACCAAAATTTGAAGGCTTTTTGTACCTTTAACCAAACCAGTGATGTCACAGAGTATTGACCAAGCCCTCAGTACATTTACTGCAGCAGGGTGAGATCTTTCACCCCTGCAGGTCAGCACAAACAGGTCTCTCAGCGGATGTTGAATTACTCTTGAACTCCTCCTATACCTCGGCTTCACTCTCTGTCATCTCAGTGTAAACCCAAGTTTAACACACTGACTGCTGTCTCTCTGTGAAGGTTTGAGATGCGCGGTCTTCTGGTGAACAACGAGGACCTGCTAAGGACCAACGCTCAGCTGTCCAATGAGCTGAAGAGGATGAGAGAGCAGATGGTAGAGATGGAGAAAGGGCACCAGTCAATGGGAGAGAGATTCAGAGAGATGGAGGTATGAAGGGATGGAAGGATAGATGGATAGAATGATACTGTAGCTATACATATATGTGTGCATAATGACTCTTGTTTTGTCTTGTGCAGATTGAGGTGAAGGAGGCCCGAGACATGATGTTGGAGGCCAACACTCAGGAGTACGCCTTCAACTTCCTCCAGCAGTCCCTCAAAAACAAGATCCAGGACGCTGAGGTACACATTTCTGCAGCAGTAACAAAACTTAGAAACTAGAGTAGATAAATTCCACTTATTGATCCTGAAAACTAGATGTGTACCTTTAAGCCTCTGTGTGATAATTTGACACAGTAGCTTAAACCCTCACTTGTGAACAAGTTAGATAATAAACAAGTATGTGCTCACTGATGCTTCAGATCACAGTGGAGCCAGAAACACATGCACATTACTATTACAAAATAGAGTGTATGCATATCCCAATATTTTACCAGGTGTTTTGGCGACAAGGCAAATTCTGCTATTGTAGAAAAAGATGAAGATGTGATGTCAAAACATCGAAGCTGTTCTCAATACATCATTTTGGGAGCATCATCCCTGTGTGCAGATGCAGTTTTCTAGAATTTGAGTGTATTAGCCCATTAACTGCCATCAGTTTTAAAATTGATTACCTTTCTCCCATGCAGCCTTTGGGGATGTTTAATTCTGTGAAAAAAAAAAAAAATACTCTAATTCATCACAGTCGACATAATGCCTGGTTCCATTAGTCAGGGTGGGAATGAAGTTGAGAGCATGGTACGTCGTCAAAATGTTTCTCTGTTGATGAATTCAGGTGTTTACAGGAATCTCCATCAGCATATGTTATCTGAGGAAGCAGAGCTCTGAACTGTGTGTGCGTGTGCGTTTGTGTGCGCCTGGTTCGTGTTCAGGAGAACCTGGAGAAACAGACGCAGCACGCTAAGTCTCTGGCTGAGAAGTTGTGGCTGGCGGAGAGACAGCTGGAGGAGCTGGAGGTCGACAAAGGCACCAAAGACAAGAGGACGTCTGAGCTCAACAGCACCATCCTCAGACTGGAGACAGAGGTACAGAGGCAGTGTCTTTTTAACTCTATGAGGAAAACCAGTTAATAAAACTGTCTCCCTTAATTTCATAGGTCCCATTCTTCCTTAATAATTTTCCTTAAAAATTAGCTTAAAAAAACAATGGAATTTGATATTAATCATACCAAAATGGATGCAAATATGGATGCATATTTAGTAGTGAGATAAAAACAGGTAGACAGGTAAAAACAAGTGCGGGCAAGTGTGTAACATCTTGTGTGTTTCCAGCTGGGCGACACCCTGCAGGCATCCACGCAGGCTACAGCAGAGCTGAACCTGCAGCTGAAGCTGCGTGAGGACGCCCAGCTGAGGGTGGAGGAGCTGGAGGAGTCTCTGCTGGAGAAGGACCAGGAGCTGCAGAGACTGCAGCTCCTCGTCAGCAAACTGCAGGGAGAGGTATTCCAGCTGTCTGAAAAGCATTTGATGTCAAACTAGTAACATGCATGTCCCGTTTTCTGGCATCTTGGTGATTTGGTTTCACTCGTTTTTTTGTTGACGAATAAATGAAACAAACTCCTCATTCTAAATAAAGCAGACTCAGGACTGATGTTTTAACATTTGTGTTTGCAGGTCTCTGGTAAGCTGATCGATAAGGAGCGGACACTCGAAGATGAGATCCAGCTGAGAGAGAGGATACAGCTGCAATGTAAGCAGGCGGAGAGGACAGTGGACGACCTCCACATGGAACTGCAGAGCACAAACCAGGCCAGAGACGATCTGGCCAAACAACTCAAACAGGCTCAGGTACTGATCAGTAAAATCAAACATTGCCACAGGCAGTGGCACTCAGCCCAGTGGTTTTTATTAGAGATGTAAACCTTTATAAAGAGCTCCCAAATATATAATTTCATTTTTTTAAAAGGTCTTAGTAATTTCCTTAAACAGCTTTAGTTTTTAGCAAATGTTATTCAGACAGGAGGAGATGGTGGACGTGACTATTTTCCATCTGAAGTTTAAAAATTAGTTCATATTTTTTCATTCCTTAATGTTTTACCCTTAAAGTGAACTCTTCACAGTGTGTTTACATGCATGACCTAACGATTTAAACAGAGATGTCCACTTAAATTATTCAGTCACGAAAACCACCAGAGTTTGGGGTTAATGGGGCATTAATTATGCAAATCCTGTTTAGCAATCATTACACTAATTCCTTAATCCCAAATATTCATCATGTCACTATTTCTGAAGATGCTTAATCTGCCCCATTTCTAAATAACCTGGGTGACAAGCAGTTGTCATCATGAGAACTGACCTCAGATCAGAGGCTTGCTGAAAGAAAGTTTGTTTGGATGACAACATGTCTCTTCCAGGAGAAGATGATCGATCTGGAAAGTGACGTGGAGGAGCTGCACGACAGTGAGCAGAGATGGGCCTCCAAACACAAGAGAGCTATCGAGCAGGTAAACACACTGGAGACGGGGGATGAGTTCACTAAAAATATTGGCATTTTGTTTGTTATTGACACATTTTTTTCTGTTTTTCTTGTCAGACGGAGCAGCTGCAGCTGAAGCTCATTCAGGAGAAAGATCTGAACGACCAGCTGGAAACTGAGAAGGCTCTCTTAGAGAGACAGGTAATGTGCGTGTGTGTGTGTGTGTGTGTGTGTGTGTGTGTGTGTGTGTGTGTGTGTGAGTGTGTTTTCACCACACAGATTCACAATGCTCACCAGCACTAAACTTTAGACACCTATTTTGGGGATAAATCGGCTGATAAGCACTTTAATAATGAGGCCTAACATTTGGAAATTGAAGAATTGTGACCAAGTCTCATACGGAGGGGGAAATTTTACACATAAAATATAAACATATCAGTGCTCTCTGGTGGACAAATCAGGAAACGACACTATCTTCAAATTACATCAAATTTTTCTATTCTGTAATGTTGGTAATCTAATGGACAACATAATATACATGCAGTTACGGTGTATCTATGATAAACTAATGTTGGACAAAAATATCAACCGTGCCTCAGTCAAGCTCTGATGATTATTCTAAGATATTCTATTCCCAAAGCACTGTATAAATACTGACACTAGACCTGCAGTATATCAGGAATATTGTTTAAAAAAATTACACAGGTAAATATGTAAATAATCAGCAGTGGAGGAACAAAAGGAAACTGAGCTCTTTCCGTGTATGCAGTTACGTGAGCTGCGTCTGGAGGTGGAGGAGCTTCAGAGCTCCAGAGTTCAGGAGGACGTCATCTCCAGGGCAGAGAGCCGAGTCAAAGACATGGAGAACTCTCTGAGGATTGAGGAGAGGTGAGTCAGTTGTTGTTTTAGACAAATCGCTGTTCCACCGCCAGCAGTGGTGTCATGCATCAGTATTTACTGTCACAGAGACTTTCTTTTTTCCTGTTCTTTCTGAAAAAATAAACTCTTGTTTCTGAGACTTTCCGACCACATTCTAAGATCACTTTCACATCTGCAGGATGGTGCATCTGGTCTGGACCATGAAAGAATGTTTTTATCAGCATTTTAGTTCTGGTCAGGTTCATGTTCACTGTGATTTTCTACGAGCTAACTTTGGGGCATAAATGTGACATGACAACATAAACATGTTGTTATTAGGAATTACATTTAGCTCATTGCGGTGCGTTCAGGTGTTCAGTTCATGTTTCCTTCTTGAGGGATTAGGTGATTTTCCTTTATTTTTATTTTCTCTCTTAGTATTATTAGGAATTAAAGGCCACAGGTCAATAAGAATAATGCCCTGAGGGTAAAAGTGCATTGTTTATCTTACTTTAGCTGTGAAGATGCAACTGCACAATCCTCAATGGAAGCTGCCATGGCAACCAAGGTTGTGGTACATACCCTACGCATGTGATAAAGCTAATCCTCAGGGGGAAGGTCATAGTAACAACAAAAAGCCAGTGTCTTAGTGTCTCATTGTCGGAAAGAAACACAAGTCTTCTCTTAGCAGGACAGGAGTATTGTATTGGGTAATACAAGGGGATTTAGGGGATTCAAACGTGAATTAATGTTTAGAATACGCTACCCAACAGAATCTTCACGCATGTATGGATGTTGTTCCATGAACAGTAAGTATGTAGTAAGAGGTAGAATAAGGTTTACCAGGACGAAACTGAGTGGCTTTATACTTGTTAACTTGTTTACTACTCATCGCATCAAAAAATAACATTTGCTCAAGACATATGAGTCTTCATGCTTCAGCTCACAAGATTTACATCAAACCTAATAAACACTAAAACACAGTTAACTGTTCTCAAAACTGATTTTTTTTCCTCTAATGCTCAATCCATATCATCCAAACACATGAGCAAAATCAAAAATGAACTGATTCATCGAACTATAATTTTCTATGCGTACATAGTGTGATAAAACATGTTACGCTGTGTTGTGGAGGTGGAGGCAACTTCCCAGCACCTTCTGTATGTGATCACTGAACGGGACATAAAACAAAAGTACAAAACAGAGCATGAAGTACAGGCTACAAAACAAAAGAAAACACAGTAGAGTAGTGTTTACGAGTTCTGTCTCATCCACAGTAGTCGTCCTCTGCTGTTGAAAGATGGGGACAAAAAGCTGTAATTTTGCAGTGGAGCAGTATGTTCCTTTCAAAGTCAGTTGTTGGCTAATGTTTGTGTGTTTTATGCAGGAACAAGGCTGTTCTGACAAACACCATCAGTAAACTGGAGAGGAGGATCAATGAGCTGAGTGATCAGATGGACGAGGAGCACAGGATCGCTACTGAACAGAAAGACCTGGTGAGACGCTCACAGCCACACTGACATAGATGGAAATGCACTTTTTTAGCCTATCAAAAGTATACAGGGTTTTCAGAAGAGGGTCCTGGCAGCAGTTATATTGAGTCACAGACAAACTTCCTTTTCATCAAATCAAATGGAATGATTGGTGTGACAAAATTTGAAATGTAAATATGAAATAACTCTATAGGAGGAAACCTTTATTACTGGAAAAACTTGAATTTGAAGCAATTTAAGACTTTGATATCTTCTTTATACTTCATAAGTTGTATCACGGTTTCCAGTTTTAGGAAATAGCTATCCTGTGGGCAAATGTCCTTCTTTTATATCTGGAGACTCTTAGAGATTTTCAACATTGTCTTGTTCAATATCTAAAATGTATTCAAGCATGTGGAAACAAAAACCTGAGAGTATGATGTTTTGATGTATTTTGTAGAGAGAATTACTGTATATGATGATGACTGCCGTGCTGTTTTGACATATGATGCAGTGAAACTCATATTGGCTGATGCACAAAAGTGAAAATGAAGTGATGATTCATTAGATAGGATAGGATGAAATGAACAGAGAGGTTTTTAAGCCTCGAGTGTTGCCAGGCCCGTCCTTCCAAACTAACTGGAGCCCCGTGATCCTCCAGATGACCCAGAGGATCCGCTCTCTGAAGCGTCAGCTGAACGAGGCGGAGGAAGAGGCGAGCAGGAAGGAGGCACAGTACCGCCATACCCAGAGAGAGCTGTCCGAGGAGAGGGAGACCACCAGCCGGCTGCAGAGGCAGCTTGACCAACAGCTGCAAACAAAGTACACACACTATACACACTCAAAAACACATATTCAAAGTTTAGATTAAGCAGTCACCTTCATACGCCTAAATGCTTTTTAAAAAAGTTTATACTTGGCCTCTTAATGTAGTATGACTGCTTTGGTTACCATTGAATAAAGTGTCAGTTCATCCCAAAAAAGCACTTCCTCACTTACCTCTCGTGTATAATATCCATGCAGTTTCCAGGATCTGAGACGCCTGCCTCTTTGGATTTATGCTAATGTCCCTCTCTCCTATTCACATACCGTCACATAATTTCTGTGGCAAAAAGAAATCAAACATCATCTCTCTGTCTTTCTAACAGGCGTAAGGAGACTCTGACATTTCGTCAGACCCTGGATAATCTGAGGCTGGACCTGAGCATGGATGACGAAGACGACGATCAGCAGCAACAGCAACAAACACCCAACGTTACCAAAGTCTAAACCCTCACACTCCACGTTGGCTCAGTAAATAAGAGTGTTTATGTCATCATCTACTTCCTTACACTGACAGTGAGGCTAGGCTGTCTTTTTTAAACCTGCTAACACCAGTTTCCTAAGAAAAAAAAAAAGAACTGAAACTCTAGGCCTAGTAATATCATCCCCTCAATTTGTCTGCTAAACTGCTTACATGTGACCACACCCAAAATTCTACCGGGATCTTTTCCAGAATATTTGTTAGCTCTGTTTTGGTAAAAGCTTAGATCTTACTTGACATTTATTTTATTTTAGTTTCCTGTGATTTCCCCAGAAAGAACTATGTCATTTAGTACTAGTTACAGTTTAAACAGAGCCGTGACTTTGAGACTATAACTGCATTCAGTTAGTTTTGTCGAGTTTGTAAGCATCTGTTGATTTGCAGAGGGGTTGGACTGAAGGATCTGCTCTATTTCAACCAAAGTAAACTGTATATAAATTCATTATGCGTTTATTTTTGATAACTTATTCTCCATATATAGTGAATTGTCAGATTAATGCACTTACTAAAAACCTCTCAAGGTTAAGTTTTTGGAAGTGTACCACCTGAGGTCTGTCTCTATAGTATTTTTTTCCTATAATCAATATCAAATTACATAGCTCTTTCCTGGGAATACCCAGCAAATTTATTAGGAAATTAAGGAACTCACTGCCACTCTCTCCCGGTGATGAGAAGAAATACACCACTAACCCATTTTATTTACTTTAAAAACAAAACAAATCACAAGGATTAGTGTGAAGGACTCACAGCCTCACTGTCACCGAAACACTCAGACACACTGATACACCTTTAAACGATGAAGTCAAATGCATCTTTTGACGAGTTGGACATCATCTTTTCTCCTTACTATCAGGATCTGCTTTTTTTCCAAAGAAAATAAATGTGCAGAAGGTTTCTGCAGAGAGACGCTCTCATATACAATAATGGGAAAAGTCCACAGGTGACATTAATGAGATGATAAGGGTTACAGTTCCTTGGAGATTTTAATCTGCTTCAGTAGTTGCCAGAGCAGACAACTGAAGTCTGTTAGAATCAGCTTTGAACAAGTAGAACAAAATTTTGAAGTTTGAATGTTGTAAGCCAACCAAGCGTTTAATTCTAAATGGACAGTTTTGACTGTTTTGTTTTCACTCACTTTGTTTCAGTCAGTTTCGGAGCTTTCAAGAAAGAAAGCGTGACTCAAAGATCAGCAGTTTCCTGTGAACTTCTCCGGTTGTGCGGCATTTGTTTTTATTTGATGGAGCTCTGCTGACAGCCTTTTCATAAGAAAAGGATTTTCCACATCAGAAACCATTTAGTTTAATGGCACATTCTTCTGCAGTATTTAAACATATCTTGCGCTGGTTGTTGATATATGACGGGCCAATGGTGCATAACAAGGAATTACTTCAGAGGGGGTTCTTTGGATATGACTGTAGCTGTTGTTGATTCAGACCCAGAAACAATTAAGAGATTTATTTATATTTAATACTTTTTGTGTGCTTGTTTTCTATGATTTGAAGATCCTTGAATTTTCTGGTTATGCAGTTGTAGTGAATGAAAATAATTGTAGTAAATGAAATAATGTAAGATTTTAGAGAGCAGTTTTGGTTATTTTAGGGGCGGTTGCTGCTGTATTAATATAACTTACTGTGCCTCCCACATACGCTATCTATTCATGAGATAAAATTTAAGGGATAGAATTTCTAGTATCAACAAAGAAGACCAAAAAAAAAAGAAAATCTCACATCACACACCACTCATGTGCATCTCGAGTTGAATGTATGTTATTCAAATTCAGTCAAACCCGACAAAAGTCCAGGCTGAAGGCACATTAAAAACATTTAGGCTGGACAACAAGAGGTTTACTTAAAAATGCAGTTTTTAAATGGTCAATATTGCAACAAAGGAGACATTTTATATGTCACAAGTAAATAGATGTCTAAATACTGTTTGGATACAAGACACATGTTGATTAAAAGTATAGAAGAGGAAAAAACAAAACATATTTTTTATTGTATTAGAAACACAGTCTGTATGCTATGTGGTTTTCTGTACCATCTGCTTAATGTTCTCTATGCTCTAATTTTGTAGGATATATCGTTTTTGAAAAGAAAGTAACACAAACAGAAACAAAAAAGATTGAGTAATTAAATTCAAATCATTGGTAGAAAATTAGGCTTATTCACTAACAGTTCTTTGTTTCTTTGTTTGTTTCTTTGTTCTTTGTTTGAATCTTTTGTATCTGGTAATAACACATCGAACTAATATTCAGATACTCTTTGGATTCTTATGTTTACACATTGGTGTATTTTACTTTTTGGAAAGAGGAGCATAAATCAAATAAGTTTTGAATGAAAGAGTTTTATATTCAGCTTTTTAGAATATAATTACTGCATAGTGTCAGTAGTGTTTTAAAGCTTTTCTCATAAAAGAAATTGGCAGTGTCTACAAACATGTAAAAAGAAATGAAATACACTGACTTATTTTTGTACCTACACTTCACATTCTGCCGGTTCTACTGTTCTTGGGTATTTATTTTTGTTTTTCATATTCTCTCTTGGTGAGAAGTTTCTTAATAACAAATGCAAATAAACTCTATTCCACCTTGAGCTTTAGCCATTATGTGTATTTGTTTATGAGAGAAATCCCTTTTAAAAACACAAATATTTGAAACAGCTGATGTGATTTTCTGTTTTGCCTTCATTTTGGATTTTCATCTCCAAATATAGATGAAAACCGTCCTCACAGAGGGGTTGCTTTACTGTTAGAGCCACTATTTCATAACATGAGTAAGAGGTAAAATATTTATCTTTGTTTTTCTTGAGTCCTCTGGGCAATTGCAAAAAAAATTTCCACCAAAAATCACAGCTGAGGTAGTGTGCGAGAAACTTTGACTCAGAAATTGATATTAAATTATCATTTAAATGATGGAGAAGTAGAGGAGGAGAGAGGAGCTTGGTAGATGATGGGAAGCCCTGCTCTAGGCCTATAACAGCATAATTAGGCAAAGTTTCAAGCAAACTCTGAGCCAAGAGGAAGGTTTTAAACCTATTCTTAAACGTGGAGAGTGTGTCTGCCTCCTGGACCCAAACTGGAAGATGATTCCACAGTAGAGGAGCCTGAGAACTGAAGGGGTAACTACTGGGGTAATAGGGTACTTTATAGTAAAATTGAAGATAAGATGATATCTGACCATTACAGGCTTCGTAGATGAGGAGGAGGATTTTAAATTCTATTCTGGTGTTTACAGGGAGCCCATTCAGAGAAAATACAAAAAGGGGAGATATATCTCTTTTCCAAGTTCCTGTCAGTACTTGTGCTGCAGCATTCTGGATAAACTTATTAATTTAAAATTTTGTTTGGAGAGCCTCATAATAAGGAGTTACAATAATCCAACCAAGAAGTAACAAAAGCATGCGGTTATTTATCTGAGTCTCTTTGAAACAGGATGTGCCGGATTTTTGCAATATTATGAAGGTGAATAAAGTCAGTCCTTGAAGTTTGTTTTAGGCGGGAGTTAAAGGACATGTCCTGATTGAAGACAACTCCAAGATTCCTAGCAGTGGTGCTAGAGGCCAGAGCAACGCCATCTAGAGTAAGTATGTCATATAATAATGTGTTTCTGAGGTGTTGCAGGCCAAGCCCAATAACTTCAGTTTTATTTGAGTTTAACAGCAGAAGGTTGGTTATCATCCAATTTAGCTGAGTGGTTTCATCAGGCTTAATTGACAAATAAAACTGTGTTTCATCTGCATAACAATGGAAGTTTATGGTGTGTTTCTTGATAATATTGCATAAAGGATAAAGCATATAAAACTTATGGAACTCTGTAACTAACTTTTAAGTATATGGAAAATATATCATTAATGTGCACAAACCGTAACTGTAAATATAACCTGTAATAGGATTTGATGGTCAATAGTGTCAAATGCAGCACTAAGATCTAACAGAACAAGTAAGGAGACAAGTCCTTTGTCCGATGTGGTTAGTAGATCATTTGTAACCTTCACCAGTTCTGTCTCAGTCTATGATGCCTCTATATTTTGACTGAAAATCCTCAAATAAACTATTATTATGTGAAAAGTCACACAACTGGTCTGCGACAGCTTTCTCAAGGCCCTTAGAGAGAAAGGGAAGGTTGGATATGCGATAAATATCTGGATCAAGTTTCTCAGAAGAGGCTTAATTAAAGCTATTTTAAAGGACTAGAGTACATGGCCTGTTAATAAAGACAGATTGAATATATCTAATAAAGAGGTACTGTCTAATACTGTGTATTCCTTGAGCCGCCTGGTTGGGAGCAGGTCTAAGAAACAGGTTGATGGTTTACATGAGGAACTTGGTCAAGGTTAATGGGAGAAAAACTGCCTATGTATTTATTTGGTTCTGCAGCCTTTTCTAAGGTTCCTGTTTTTACGGATAACTTGTTGTCAGTTGAGGGAAGGAGGTGATGGATTTTTCTCTAATACTGAGAATTACATCAACAAAGACGCTCAAGGAAACATCACTACTGCGAGCTACAGTATATGGATACATGGATCAATCGAGCTGAGTCTGTCAGCCTGGCTGTAGTGCTGAAAAAGAAACCTATGTTTTTTTGGATGGTCACCTCGTCTGGAGTACCTCGTCTATGATGAGGGCTTTATTTCAGTTTAATACTAATGTCATTTTAAAACCGTTAGCACTGGTTAAACCTGTATAGGAGACATGGACCAAACCACAGTGGTGGCAAGTGTTTTTAAATGAGCTTGAACTATCAACCAGTTCTGAACAAGCATCTTGACAAATTTGCAATTGTCACATTTGTTACTCAGGCTAACTTGTCTATTTTCAAAAGCTTTTAAACAATAATTGCAACAAAAAGGAGGACACCGTAAAAAATAAATAAGATTTTGGTTGTTACAAGACCTTGTTCCATTTCCCTGTTCTGCCACTTTTTATGATCAATGGGGTATCGTGCTTAAAAATTAAGAGAAGATGCTGATATTTTAGATAATGTATAAGAACCCGAAGGACTCCAATATTTAAATCGGTTTTATGAGTAAATCTGAGATGTTTTCATGTGTAATGTTCTGGGTGTATCTATGGTATAAAATGAAAGGTGCATCTACACAAGTGGTTGATGTTTTTGTTTTCTTGTTTTAGTTGTTGGTTTTCTTTTGTACATATTTATCCTCTGTTTTTACAGGTGAGGACCGTCAGACTTGAGGGATTCTTTTTACACTTTTCTGCCTTTTTTATGTTTCATCTATGTTTCATCACACTTAAAAAGATGTTCACTTTAGGAAGTGCACTTATTTTAAAGAAAATAAATAAATAAATGAAAGGAAAGAAAAAAGAAAACAATACAAAAGTTGGTGGAATTTTTAAAATGGCTCCCACACTGCGGACGCTGTTCCTGGGGACTGAATGAAGAACGTCTCATTCACGTATGGCAGGTTACAGTTGGCGCACACAGGTACAGTCACTGGAGTGTCCATGGGAGGCAGCTTCACCCGGACTGTCAGGGGGGAAGGAGCCTCCATCACCACTGCCTGTGTGTGAGGAGCCCCCACTGCAAATGTCTGTGAGGCGGGGGGCTCCGTCATGACTGAATGGCAGTGAGGGTAATCCACTCCAACTGCATTCGAGGAACAAGGCTCCAGCGTCGCGGTCTGCACCGATGTCACACACGGCTTCTTGGCTCGCTGAGTGACATCCTCAGGTTTTGATGCAGATGCTGCAACCAACAAATACTGATCAGTCCACTGAGACTCTAGTCAAATCCTTCCCACGGGATCACGTCTTCTAGTTTTCATCACGTCAGATGAAAACACACTGTGATCCACAGAAACACTGTCTTAGCTTGAGCCCTGTTGGGAGCCTTGCTCCTGACCCTCTTTCTCTTTTTGCCCTACACAAAAACAAACACATCAGACTTCCCATCTCATTCAGTTACTGTGTTGCATCATCTAGTACAACGATGTAAACAAGCATGAGTTGTACATGAGCATAGTCTACATACATAATTGTCCCTGGATGACCAGTCCGGGAACAGCTGGGCGTGGAGCCGCCTCTCCTTGTCAGCTTCCTCGTAATATTTGGCCTGCTCCTCCTTCGACAGCAACTTCCACTGTCAACATATTAACATATCAACATATTAACAGATGCACACAGGTCCACATAAATACTTGCAGGCCCTGCAATGCAAACTCCCACAGTGTGTTTATGTCATAAATGCTGGGAATTTAGATTTGTTCTCCAGTCACATGACAATAACTGAAACTCATTCTCTTTCAAGAAAAGAACAAAAATCACAGTCAAGATGTGAAGATTCATTGTTTAGAGGAAAATCTTAGAAGTTTTGTCTGAGATGCTGCTCAATACATGACGACAGAAAACTTCCCGATTGTTTGTCAAACTCTGAGGGCGTTTGTGTGACACTGAGCGTCTCAAACCTATGGAGCAAAGACACTTACCCTCTGTCCAAGGACGGCGTTGACTGTCGCACTGTCACTGACTTTGAGCTCGGCCACAACTTTCGGTCTCTGCTCCTTCCTGAACAGCATGAAGGCGTTGGGCGGCTTCTTAATGTAGGGCCGACCTTCATGCTGATGGCCCTCGTGCTGTCTCTTTCTATGGGAATTCAGACAAAACAGAATGACAGCATCCATAAGCACTCTGCAAAAACTGAGTGAGGGAAGAAGTACTTCAGAAACAACCAGTAAAGTTTTCTGGGATCTTGGTGGACAAATAACAGACACCTGCAATCACAAAATGGCTGCAAGAAATGAAATATGAGGTGACAGTGATTGGATGATGAGTCTGGCTTTGTTATGGTCTTCCAGTTGGTGACCAGTGCCACAGATCATTATCCAGTCAGGCTGACTTACTGGGACACGGGGGCGAACAGGGGAGGAGCAAAAGACGGAGAAGCACAAGGAGCAAATCTGTCTGGTGGAATCCCATAAACCACCTCTCCATTCCTGCATGAAATCAAATGGGGCAGATACATTAGATAAAGGAAAAAGTGTGTATGAAGATACCAACAGAGGCACATAGTTGTTTGTCTGCATTTACGTGCGTGTGTTACTTACACTGTTCCAACAGGAACCAGGTTCTCCTCCATGACCTGGGGGAGCCTGGACACATGCTCATTGTTATACTGGAGCATTTCCACTGGCTGAGGGTGGATGTTGATCCCTTTCTCAGCAGGGGGAGGTGGAGGTGGAGATGAAATGTTGGGTTCTTCTCCCAAAATTTCATCTACCACCACCTGGAGGCTGTCAAGCACGTCGCTCCACTCCATCTCCTGTATTATGCGTTCCAGCTCCTCACTGAGATCCATGCTCTTGAAAGAGGTTGACAGATGCCAGAGGTTTATCTCACTTGATCTCAGTGTTATTTCAGTCTGAGCTTGTGTGAAATAAAAAGGAAGCTGACTCGAGACACTTTTACAGGGAAGAGCATCAGGGATGAAAGTACCAAGTGCATACTCCTCCACTACTTCACTACATTTCAGAGGGAGATACTGAACATTTCACTCCCCTACATTTACCTGACAGCTAAACTTACTAATTACTCTGCAGATAAAGATTTCATGTGGTTTATTTTACATATGAACAGCTTGAAAATATGATGCATTATTAAAGATTAAACCGTCCAACATTACTGTCTATGATACCTGGTTTCACCTCAGCATATAAAGTTCAAATACAGCTTACATGTTGATGAGTAAGTATCAATAATCCAATGATATAACGGATAAGGACATAAAACTTTAGGAGCAACCAGTACTTTTAATCTAAGCAATTTTGCTAATGAAATTTATTTAAGTTGAGAAACAAGTTGACCTTTCTAGTATTATATTTACATTTTAGTGTTTCCACTTCTACTTAAGTAAAATATCTTGATGATTTAGCTGTTGCGGCGTTTGAAAACACATTGAAAACCGAGCGAGATTCATCAGTAATTTGAGGACGTACCTGATGCGCTAACTGACTCATTTTTCTAACCTGTGTGTTTCTGGTCGAGTAAATCTGAATTTCTCTTCCAGTTTCCACTCAAGATTTCTTTTGTTTACATCCTGAAGTCTCCAGGTGATGTGAGCGAACCCAGTGACTTGATGTGGCGTCACGTCTTATAGAATCTTATGGTCACAATTAACAATGAAAGATTCCACTGGAGGATCAGATCTAACGGGATCATATCACCATGAACACTTGTAATCACTGGTTGAAGAAGCAGTTCAATATTATACAAAATATATGTATAATTACAAAAAAAGAAAAAAAAAACTCCACTGTGTATATATATAGTCATTTATTGTCTAATTGTCTAAATATTCCAGAAACTAACTTTATTATATCATGTTCTCCAGCTGGTCTAAGGTTCCTGTGTCTGAGGATAAATCAGTGTCACTTGAGGGCAGGAGTTTGAATAAAATTTTGAATGAATTTTGTCTCTTATAGCTACAATTATACTCACTGAAATTGAGTGTTTACGTGTAAAATAAATGTGAAAGTGAGGCAATATAACTGAAATTTAGAGCTCATTTTAATACTCAAATGTAATCATCGTGTTGTTCATGGTTTTCACTCCAACTAGAGTAAACCCAAGCTCAAAGGGCAGGGGGTTACTAACCTCTAACTCCAAAGGGAGAGTTTTATATTTCAGAACACAGCATCAACAATAAAACCCGAACAAACTCCTTTTTATTGACTCAACTAGCTTAGTGTGAGCCTGCATAAGTGGTGAAGTGAACAACAAACACAACAGACTCCAAAGTTATTATAGTACTAAGTCATCTTTAATCAGCTGTCAGATCTCACAATGCCTGGATAAATTAACTGCAAAGTCAATCAGTCATTATCTATAACAAATACTTCAGCTAGATAAATGCAAACAACTCACTACAAATATACTCATCAAACATATGTGTTCAGTTCCAGTTTATAACACTTAAAACCAAAAAGGCATCTTTTTTTTTTTACATTTTACAGCTGTCATGAATAAACACAACCCATTATTTTTATTGGACAATTAGGTTTATTTGTCAAAGATAACAGAAGTGGTAAATTCACAGGTGAGGAGTGAGAGAAGGAGCTGAACCACAGTATTTTCAGGATCGTTTTTCGGTCGTTGGTTGGTTGGGGCTTTGGTGTGATTGTAAATGCCTCGGCAGGGCATCCCTGTCCTGAAGGGGCACTGACCTCACTGGTTCAGTCAGTGCCCCGTCATGTGAAACAAATCCGAGTAGCTTTCCTGTTTATTAGAAAGCTAAAATATACACGTTTTAAATTTACAAAAAAATATCTTTGAAACATTAGCTCTAATGTTTGTGTGTGGTATTGGAAAATATCGGCATGCAAATAAATGTCAACATGCCAAAAGTTTGGCTATTACTGGCTAACGTGTTAGTTAGTGTTAAGGTAGTACTAAGTACTAGCATGCTAAGGCTATAGGGTAAACACTGGTAACCATGGATTTAAATAAATTTGATAATGTGCATCTTAGAGTCAGATATTCACCAAATACTATTAACAATGGTTCTGTTGGGAGCAGTTGCACTGTCAAGCTCTGTTTATTCAAGTAGCTACAGTTAGCAGGTAGGCTAGCTAGATTTTATTCTACTTTTCTGGCTCCTTAAAAATGTACCAAAAATTGAAATACATCTTCTACTGTCTTTTGTTTAGCTTGTAGGGCTGTTAATAAAACTGTATAAATACTGTTGAAATGTTTGCAATATTTCATAGCATCATTTCAGATCAGACCATGAGGAAATGCTCAAGACATTTTTGAGAAATGATTGAAATTACCAGTGATGTAGCGAAAAAAATTAAAGTACTAATGCTACTTTATTTGTACTTTAGTCAGGTATTTATATATCAGTTTTACTTTACTTCATTTTGAGTATAAAATGGATATTTATTTTTCCCCCACATACTAAATCAGCATATTAAGACTTCTAATTTAAGATATATTACATGATTTTGGTATAGTGCCTTTAGATTAACGACTTTCTTATCAGATGACTAAAAACCTCAAATTTATCTTATAAACATTTTTTACCTAAATAATTTAATCTTGTGCACACAAATATGTGCATACTAGATCCTCATCTTGTTCACTAGTCATAATAACCTTTGCCCAAACTGGTTACTATCTTTACCCAGGTACATTATTGCATTCGTTTGGACAATTTACAATATATAAGCTGAAGACTCGAATGCTGAAAACAAAAACAAAACCATTATTTAATTTTGGGGTAGAGATGCAGTTAGCCTTTGTGAACACCAAACCAACAGAAATGTCTCGCTGTTACTGGTATAAGACTCTTTTGGAGGATTTGGACATCGAATGCACAAACTTTTTTTTTTTAAATTTATCCTTAAAACAAAGTGGTCACAATCTGCTTCACATCAGAACCTATTCCTCCAGAGGAAAAAACCCAATAGGTAAAAACAAATACTGATTTTATTTGCAGCTCTGAAATCAGAAACACTAAACGCATCACAGGTCATTCCATTCTCAATGTGTCAATCATGCTGACAGTGCAACAAACCCAACAAACACACACAGGCATTGATCGTACAGTGAAAACTGAACAAACGTGTGCAAACCGCAGGCATCAGTGAGAATTTACACACAGAGGATTTTCCAAAAATAAAAGCTCTTAGAGGTACTTGGATTGATTAATTGTTTTGATATATTGGGCACAAAAACAACATCAGGACTTCTGTTCTCTTTTGCCTTTCTTTTGTAATCTATAATCAATAAAGCATTAAAATATTCAGTAGCTCACAAACTTTACAGAGGATGAGACAGAAGAGTTAATAACAGGCACAACATGACTCCTCAAACAGTGTAAACTTTCTAAGTGAATTCAAAAACTATATTAAAGACTGAGAAGGTTTATTGAAGAGATTCTTTAAGAAAAACATGATTCAAGACAGTGAACTAGTCAAGATGCAACTGTGGCACAACTGGACACTAAATTTAAGCAAAGAGGACAAAAATATTTCACAAATTCAAATTAAATTTGGGAGAAGATAATGAGCAGCATAAGGAGGAAATCTCAGATAAAAGCTGAAAAACTGGTCCAGAAGATTGTCACTATTAAAAGGCATTGGTTCAAGATGTTATGAAAAAATGGGTCAGCTATCTGGAGGTGAGGTGCACTGCCCATGTGGACTCAAAAAGTTCAAAGTATGAAAACAACAAAAAAAGTACGCTTAAGTTATTTGTGCCTCCTTGTGTAATTTGATCTGAGCTGATGGGTAGATCTTAAGGATATTTTTAAATTCATTCAAATAGTTGAACATTTTTTTTTCTAAATTAGTTGCCAGTCATCATGATCAGTAAGGCTATATGACATTTACAGGCAAATCATCTACTTTCTACCTCATAATTGAACCGTTTCACTATATTTTTATGAAAAAAAAATGCCCCTTTTTTCATAGGCTGAAAAAAATTACAAATTTGACTAGTAGCTTTAATGTAATGAATACATTGAACTCACTGAAAGTCTTTTAAAAGTATAGATGAGACATTTTCCTGCTGCATTGATCAATATTTTTATAGTAGTAATGGATGACATTACTACAGTATGTGTATTTTGAAAGGTGACACTCACAGGCAACCCAAAGAGACTTATGCAGCATGGTATAGAACTCTTTAGCCTCTCTCAGCTAATTTTTTTGGTTTTACATCATATTTACTGTCTGAGTTGGTCTCAGGAGAGACCAACTCCTACTGAATGTGGCATGTAGTGTAAAGCACTTTGAGTGGCTGATAAGGTTAGAAAAGTGCTACGTAAGCACTGTTCAACCACCATTTGACAATAACTTCATGAATGAAAGCTGGAACAAAGGAAACAAACAACAACCCATAGTCAGTGGTGGAAGAAGTATTCAGATTCTTTACTGAAGTAAAATTACCACTACAGTAATGGAAAAATACCCCATTACAAGTAGACCTGCATGAGTATCCTACTTAAGAAAAAGTACATTAGTATTAACTGTAAAATGTAGTTGAAGTATGACAGTAAATTTAGTGATTTTGTCCCTCTGACTGATATTAAATACATCATTAAATGATTATTAGTGAAGTATTAGTGTGTAGCAGGATGTTACTGTTGTAGCTGCTGGAGGCAGAGCTGGTTTAAACTACTTTATTTACAGTTTTATATAGGGGACAACAGATAAATCTGAAGGGTTGTGGGATGATTCATGAGAGAGAAGAAAAGTAAACGCCGAAGAAGAATCTATTTTCAGTTTTTGTACTTTCTCTCTCATCTTAGATTTTTGACGAGATAATGGATCATGTGAACAATTATTGAAATCAAACTTAGAAGTTTAGAGGGAATAAATCTCTATTTGGTGGAGCTGTTAACAACTCAGACGTCTGACATGTGACCCCCACTACACACTGATATTAGTAAGACGTCAGAAGCCAAAAAGGTTGGAAACTGGTTTAATCTTCAGCCATGTATTGTATTTATCTATTGTGTAAAATCTTCATCCTAAAAGTTACCAGTAACTAAGGCTGTCAAATAAATGTAGTGAGGTGGAAGTATAAAGTAACATGAAGTGGAATACTCAAGTGAAGTACAAGTACCTTTTAATTTATACCTAACCTAAGTATAAAGTACTTGAGTAAATGTACTTAGTCCACCCCTGCCTATAGTAAGATGATTTGACTTAGGAGCTCTATTAAGTCTTTAGAAATATGAATAGAAAAAATATACAATGGTTCTAATCTAACCTGTACATGATGATTATATAAATTAAAATCAAAATAAATGATCAAATCTACAGATTTGAACAAAAAAGCAAGCAGATGATAAGCTGAAATAGTACAAACCAACCTATTGAGACAGTATTTCTCAGGGACATTATCGCTATAATGCTGCTAAATAACGGAGAGAATGTTAGTGTGAGCCAGCTCTGTCCATCTGTCTGTCTTCTTATTAGTGTTTAATATGGCACTCACATTGTTGGCAGATGACTCTGCTTGGCTTTCAAACAAACAAAAAAAGGAACAGACGCAAAAAAAACCCCACACATTTTTTAACTGTGAAGACAGAATGAGGTTTGAGTTTTTCAGTGCTTCTTTGTGCTGTTTCTTGTTTTCATTTGGCACACTGTCAGATTAAACATACGTGACTCAGCCACAGCTCAGTGGTGCTTTAACTTGCCATTAATTAGCCACAGGTTATATATTTAACATTACTGTTGACGTATTTGGCAGCCGCTGGTTCTAATATACTTTGAAAACCACCATGCAGTCATCCTAATATAATACAGCTGTGAGTTGGGACTGCGATAAAAAGAAACCTTCTGAGTTTGTTCACTGACGGACAAAATAAGATCTAATTGGCAGCGGGTGGAAAGGAATATTGACAATGATGATGACTTCCCTTGTTTTATGATGCACCTCATCTAGGCTCAAGATCTTTCATGAAGTAAGGCAGATCAAGGTGTTGCTTAAGAGGAAAAATACTGAGTTGCACTTTAAACAAAAGAGATACATTTGGAACTGAAGCTTATTTTGATATTTAAATAAAGTGTATTTTTATAGTAAATTTCCATCTAAATGGCTTCAAAAGATGAATGCTTTTCAATGTGCTCAGGCGTAGCATGGTACAAAACATGCAGCCTTTTGTACTGAACTCAGTGGAATTCAACGCCATGAGTTCACTGGGTTTTCTGCACACCAACCATTAAATGGTCTTGTGTGCGATGGAAAAAAACCAACATTGAATGTTGCATGACAAAGCATGACAAAGACTTGGTCCACAGTAACCTGAAGTGTTGAGCCAAAAAAAGTCCAGTCCAGAGCAGAGCAAACAATTTATACTATACTTCTTCAGGAGTTTATAATTTTCATCATGACACACATTTGGTTGGTAATTCTGTAATTCTGGGATAATTTGACAACTGTGCTTAGTAGCATGGTAATGAAAAAATATATCACAACTATTAATGCAGTTGAGATCATTTGCTCTCGACAAACATGAAAATGTTAAAAACAAAAGAATAAATGGGTGCGAGAAATATAAAGGATTTAAGAAAAATGTGAAATATAACAACACAAATAATATTCTATGTTTTACATTTCTTCTAATATAAATAATCAGTCACTTTATATTCTAACAATATTGGTCATTTATGGGGCCTTAAAGCGGCATTTCACTTTGTCTGATTATTCATCAAAAAGAGATGAAAGGTCAAATTAAAATCTGCTGCCCTGAGGATCTAACGTCACCCGACTGGCATTTCTTCCGTTATCAGAGAGGTTTCTTTTTTATTATAGAAAATTATATTAGACATGATTATCCTCTCTACTCTCCTGATTATTTATGGGTTTTTTTCAGTGCATACATAATTGACTCAATTGTCATTTTTGTCCTATCTATAAAATATAAATTTTCATTCAGGCTGTGTTATAATTTTGGCGACAATAGACCCCCAGAGCAACCAACAGAGCTGACTTGGCTCAAACGGTCTCTTGACAGTGGAATAACGCTTTAGAAGCCAAGGCAGTAGATCAGTTTGGAACAATGAGTCTATCCTGGTCTACAATACTTTATTGATATACAATGTACATTTTTTGTCCTCCATTGCACATGCACCATGCTGTAACCATATTTATCCTACATGAGCACTCAGAATTGGCAAAGAAAGCAATAACTCAACAGTTACAATAACCTTAGACATACCGTGCTGTTGTGGATAACAAGATGTTGGCTCTGCAGCAAGTAGACTGATGTGAAAAGGTTTTGCGGGATTCCTCTGTTTGACTTTTTTTCCATGTGATAGCTAGGGAAACACTGTAGAGTGTCTTTACTCCAAAATCGTAACAGCTTATAGGATGTATGTTCAGAAACACAATCAGCTGTCAACAGCCATCATCACTCAGGTGTTGAGGATCTCCTAAATGTGGCTTATAATAAAAAAACACGATTGGGTGAATTTTTGGCAATCTTCTGCATTATTGAAACACACTGCTGTGAAAACAATATCATTTTTGGCAAACATGGGTACAGCATAGAACTCGGTATGAAATGGGGGAAAATAAGAGTAAAAACACATCAGTCAGACAGTTGTTCAGCCTGGTCCAGGAGGAGACCTTCAGGAATTTACATACATATTCATCATGATGTTAAACTCTTTATTCCCCAGATGAGGCTGTAAACCAGAGAAAGCCTAAACTGAATGCAAAATCTTTTCTGTCACCAAGGGATGAACAGATCAGCTGTTTAAGAGCTGAAATTTCAGTTTAAAACATCTTTTTAATATTTAGAGCCATTTGAATCATCCAAACCACTTACGAGCAGAAAAAGTGGGAGCTACAGAGCTTAATTCCCAGGCTGCATGTTTTAATCGAGGCACATCATGTGTCTGATAGTATCGAAACTGCCTCCTCCTGTTATAACTTCCTCCTAAACGGAGTTCAAAGACAGACAGGCTGAGACTGTGATTTCTTGGATATCCACTAGAGGGGGATAGGGTTGTCTCCCTGCCCGAGAGGCAGAAAGTTTCGGAGGAAAAAGAAAGAAAAGAGGAAGGTTAGAGGTTAGTTTTAGAGAGAAGGAAGAGGAGACAAAGAAAAAAAAAATCAATCTAAGATAACAGAAGGAGGAAGTAAAAGACAGAGGAAATGTGAGTGAGTAGAAAGAAGAGACGACAGAGGAGTGCTGAGTGGTCGTTTCCTGAATCGCCTCGTGATCTAACATGCACATTTCTTCTCGTTGGGCTGTGCGTCACTGAGCTTCGTGGCCCCGTTCCCATTTGCCGGTTCGGCGGGGGGTTTGTCGACACACTGCTCCATCCTCTTCATGACCAGGTCCAGCAGCGTTATCACCGCCTTGTCCACCTCTACTCCTGTCGCGGCGCTCGTTTCAAAGTATGGGATCCTGTGAGCAAAAAGAAGAGGGGATAGTTTATTAAAGGGTCCTTAAGAGCAGAAGGGTTCTAGCCCACTGCACCATGACCCATTTTGAAAATAACTGCAACCGTTTGCAGACTGGTTTCCACTTTCATCAAATTATTTTGGAATCTAGAAACATCACACAAGTAGGGAGTCCATAACACGTTTTTGTTTTTTTTAATAATGTTTTTGTTTGTTTTTTCAAAGCCCCACAATCAATACGGAGTGCATCAATTAATTATGGATCCCATTAGGGATCAAAAAGTAAAAAAAAAATGAATTCCGATAACTACGATTGATAAAAGCAAAAGGTTGATTGGAAATTTAAAGCAAGACTTATGAAATATGTATGTGGTTTTCAGAGTAAAAGCAGGACATTCTAATTTTCTAAAATAATAATAATGAAAGGTGCTATATAAATAAAGTTAAGTATTATTCCTATTATTCATGGAATCGTCTGACTATTAGACAATACTTTATGTTGTAAATAAATCATCAATTTATTTGTTTACATTTTATGACTAAACAGATTGATATAACAAAAAAAAAACCCTTTTAAACATTTTCCATCTATAAAAAAGATTTGTTCATCTTTTAGACATGTACAGAATCATGTATTTGGAAATAAGACTGAAGCTGAATTTAGTATATTTAATGTATCTAAAATGAAGATATACATTTAACATTTAACCTCCAGTGTCTGATGTTTATACCGAATGTACATCGCTGAACATTTTTAAGTTTAAGAGTTTATACTTCCTGGAGCTGAGCTTTGTTGCCAGGCAACATCAGACTGAGGTCCTGGCTGGCTGGAAGGGCTCGTTGAACAGGAAGTCATTTTTGTTGAGACATCAGCGCTGCACGGGAGTCATGGGCTGTCTGTCTTCAATGTTGTGTTATGTCTCAATGCTTGTCTTACAGTTGCCCCGCTCTTTATGAAAAGCCTGCTCTTTCTATTGTGTACGTGTGTGTGTGTGTTTCTGATGTGAGGTTACATCTGCATCACAGTGTATGCCATATTCTTTATGTCTATAAATCCTTGCCCTAAGTAAAATACATGTTCAAAATACTTTAAATGAGAAAAACATACCCGTATTTATCAGCCAGCTCCTTGGCCTGTTTCTCCTGAACCTCCCGCTGGTCGGCCAGGTCAGCCTTGTTTCCTACCAACACAATATCTGGGTTCTCACAGTAGGCGTTGGCCTGTAGCTGGCCTGCAAATCAGATGAGATATGCAAATGTAATACTGACAAAATGTACATTGATACTGTGTATCAGGAGGACTAGTTTTTGACCACTAGTGGGACTGTGGAGTAATGTTTTAGTACAAAAATAGCAGAGGAAGACCAAAAGCTAAAATAATGCAGGTCTATAACATGCAAAAAATCTGAAGTTAACAACATACTCATCCAGTTTCTGACATTGAGGAAGCTCTGCTGGCTGGTGAGATCAAACATCAGCAGGAACCCCATGGCGTCTCTGAAGAACGCCGTTGTCAGGCTGCGGAACCTAGAACATGCAAACAAAAAGTAAAAATAACACAAACTGCCATATTGGCTTACTGTACATTTAAATGCTTATTAAAAGCCCTTAATTTAGTTATGTCACACAACATTCAGATTATATGTGAGGTTTGAACTCTTAAACCTGCATTAATTGATTCGGCCACTTGGTGGCAGTAGAATCAACTTGTAAATAAAACAGTGAAATTACTTTTCCAGTTGATATGGTGAACTTGATGCTGGTATTGAGCAACAATGAGACAAATTATCGGGTTTGTGAATGATGTTGGTCTTTTTGACAGACACGCAAAAAAATGATCACCCATCACACCCAACTCTGCCATTTCCACTGGCGGCAGGCAGCTCTTTTCATGAGAAAAGCTTTAAAATCCCACTGTCCGCTTCCTGCCCGGCCAGACAGCAGACAGACACAGTTAGAAACTAGCTGCTAAAAGCAGTGGAGCATTCAGCAGCTAACGAGCAACATATTTCCCTTCTGAGTTGGCGCAGACCAAAGACAGAGCTACAAGAGAGTGAATATTGGACTGAGATTCATCAGGTGGCCTGAAACACAACTGCAAACGAATGATAATGTTGCTCTATATCTTCTGGATTTTTAAAGGAGCCACTGTTTGCTAACAACATCACCTTCAGTTTTACAGCTGATAAACTGATGGTTTTGTTTATAGAAAAAGAAAGTTTATACAGGTTTGAATTTATAAAAACTCTCTTGCATAAAACAAAAACAGACCCGCTGTTATCTTAATAAACCTCTTTTATGTAGGGTCAACAACCAACGACCAACAATCAATAATCCAGTCATTTAATCTGTGAGCTTGAGCATATAACACCAGCAAGAATTTAGCTGTGTGTAAACATCTGTTTTGAAACTTCACACTATTCAAAAATATATATAATGTTTTCACATTAAACAGTCTAATGAACCAGTCACACAGGTGATAAAATAACTTTAGTTTCTTAATTAAAAAATAATGAAGATCAGTTTATGAAAACAGGAATTTCTCCTGTTACACTGCACTGAATCATGATAACTTATATTTATGTAACTATCACTGATTCATCCTGCAGTGACTCACCAGGCCTTTATAAACAGATTCAATAGATCCAATTAGAGACAACAAACACATACATACTATACCAAAATCATAGATAGTGATCTGATTCTGTGTGACTGGATTTCATGAGTGAGCTTTGTCGCTTTACAGTCTTTGTTCAAACTGGATTTGCCATTTCTGGATCTTTGCATAGGCTTTTCTGCGTAGTTTTGAAAATGTGAGACTGAGGGGAAAAGCCCCTTTTGCCAGCGTTTCACAGTGTTGTAGCATCTCAATTTGAAGCACCCCAGAACAACCTCAGAGTTTTTGCAGCCATTTCAAAGAAGGAAAAGTTTTCTTGCAGCAGTGTCTAGTTAGCTTGACAATCTTAACTAATGGCTTTTTTGTTTCATTTCATTCATTCAGTCTGACATTTTTTGCATTTTAGGTGATTTCTTGGGAAGTTAAGTTGGTTTTTTTAGACCAAGGCCACTGAGAAGTCTCAATTCTGATAGGCTGGAAGGTGTGGAATAACTCTTCATGACAGGAAACTGTAACTGGGCGTTTATGACACATGAGTCTAATTACAGATTTAAATAATGCAAACTGTAGGTAAAGACAGTGAGGCTTAACTAAGGTTTGGAGCTCAGCTTATCTGTGTAACTCCCAACAGCAACCAGAAAAAAATGGATGAAGAGCTTGTTGGTGGGGCAGAAATTTAATTTCAAATGTGTTTGATATTTGTGTGAATCCTGAAATCCAAATCAACTGACAGTTAAGAGGATGGTCAGAGGCTGGAAAGAGAGGACTTAAAATAAGATTAGGTGCGGTCAAGCTGGTAGATTGAGTCTGAGGGACGGCTGCGAGGGAAAGGAGAGAAGACCGATGAGGAAATGTGATTAAATCCTGCGCAGAAAATTAAGTCACCATTTTCATTTGATTTTAAACCTGTGGTGGTAGTTGCCAGGAGCTCACTGATCAAAGGAAAGAAGTTGACTGAAAACGGTAAGCTGACTTAGAATAAACTTGTAGAGTTCCATCAATTTTTAGTTCGACCAAAATTGCACCCACACTTTATAACAGACATCATAAGTGACACATGGATGACAAGCTGGACTAATATAAAGACACTGCCCTGATAACTGTCCCCCATGATGGGAAATAAAAACACAGCCCCACTGGTCTGAGTAGCCCACCTCTCTTGTCCAGCTGTGTCCCAGAGCTGAAGGTGAACCTTGAAGGTTTTCCCTGTTGTCGTTCCATTGGGGTTGGACGCTGTGTACACCTGAGGAGAAAGAAACAACACTAGGTTATTTTCATTTAGGTAACACTTTGCTTGTAGCCTAAACCTATACATTGAATCTGGTTATATTAAACAGAGTTTTTCCTAGTATTTGTTTATGTCAGCTAGCTTGAACTAGAGTGTAAAAAAATTGGAACATCTTTCAGCTCAGTGTAATACAAATAAACAGCCCCACAAAGCGCAACCTATCAATCATACTGTTAAAGAAAATAATCAGTGGGATGATTGTTGTGTATGATCCTATTAGGGGCAGTGAGGACTTTTCCTGGCCCCTGCCCTTGTGCTCAGTCTTGTAGACAATTTTCTAAGAATTTCTAAAGAATTTTCTAAAATAATTTTTTAGAGTAAAAAGTAACTCCTGTATAAAGGGAAATCATTGCCACCTTTCCCCAGGAAGAAAAAGCAGAAGTTCTTTGAACAGACCCATGATCTCAGCTGGTTGTGGTCAGTTGTAGTCTCTCCCAAACGTGATGTACTGCAAACCTGTTTATTTGCCTGTTTAAACACCCTGTCTCACGACCACCATGGCAAAAACATTTCATTGGGTGGATTCTCCTGCAGGGGCCAAGTACATCCACACACATTTTTTTGTTCATTTGGGAACAGAGCGTTTCACTTTCTGGAGGATTCACAGCGAGCCAGTTGGTCTGTTGATGATGTGTCTATCCTTTCTCCTGCACGCTTTACTAAGGCGCCATCCCTCATCTAAAGCAAACAGAGTATCTCCAGTAGTCGTGAACGCTTCAGCTAGTTTTGTTTGTGTTTCTGTAGGAAGCCTCGGACATCGTTCCCACCTCTGACTCTTCCAGATGAGACACGCTGTGACTTTCTCTGACACTCTAATAAGGGTGCGTTCATACCAATCATATTCAGAGCAATTAGGTTAAACTCCAGAGTGTTTTTTGTTCAGTTTTTCAGGTGATACCTGAAACAACAGGTATCTGACAGAGTCCTCTATGGTGAGAGCTAGGTTGCAGTTTGCCATCATAGCATATTGCTGGAATATGATACTGAGTTTTTGCAAAAAAGCAACAACTGCATATAGCAGTTACTTTGCTAAAATTTTTGCACAAAAGCCATGTTTTAGTTTTCATTTAAATAAATTATTTACCATCCCCCATATAGAACACATCAGTGTTTGTCTTCACACAAAAAGCTAAAAACTGGCTAAATAAAATACAATATATGGTTAATAATGATACTAAAATCACAAACTATTTGATCAAAGTAAAAAAACTCTCACTGACTATTTGGTTTTAGTCAGTATATCAAAAGTATTTAAGTTCAATACCCAGTCAGCATTACAAAGGGCAGTGAAATCAAGGTATATATTATTTTAAGATGAATGAATCTTTTGAATGAATCACTTTTGTTTTTTATAATTAGCATGTGTATTCAGCTTTTATAAAATAGGGGTAAACTTGATGAAAAAGGCAACTGACCCCTTTCCCACAACAGGAAGGGATAACATTCAATTAACCTGCAGGTTATGGTGGACCACATTTTCTGGTAAGCATGACTTTCTGGGAACATAGTTTATTTTTGGCCTGGCCGTGACAGTGGAGGCCAGTTCTACACGGAACTTAAAGTGAGCTGCTAGCATCTGTGCAGAGTGGTAAAAAGGATCTGTCGTGAAAGGTTTGTGCACCTGTCAGTGTGAGAGCCAACGTGTGAGACGCCTCAGTTGGTAAATGTGTGTTTTTCAAAATTATTTTGGGGCTGCACTCACTCTTTCCAAGAGGAGAGGAAGAAAAGAGGCGAAAAATTAGCATCTCCCCCTGGCCATCATGTTTCCATCACTGCTGAATGGAGCTGGAGCTGATAAACACCCCTGACAAATGGACTCATTTGACCCTGCAATAAGTGCTACTTGTACCCTTTCCTATTTAAAATAAAAGCCAGCTCCACAGTCCACATGAATCAAGTGCCAAAAGGCAGCAGGTGTAACATGTCAGGCGTAACATGTACGTGTATAGAAAATGTCCTTTTTTATTTTTGAAAGAGAGAAAGTAGCAACTGAACATGTGAAATAGTTTTTTTTGGCTCACGTTTGAATAAAGTAGAGAGCAATAATCAAGCGGTGACAGAATAAAAGTACGAATGACCATATACTATGTCTAAGTAAGAAGAACAGTCCAACATGGAGAAACAAAATTATGTCCATTTACGGCAGTTTCAGTCATGAAAGTGATTAAGTGAGAATTGCTCTAAAGGGATGGGGCTTCAATGAAATTTAACATGTTCAGGTTTACCGCTAAGCCCCTCAATGGAGAGACCCACTGCCAGTTCCTACCAGCCTAAAATGAAGAAATTGTGGGCAGAAGGTAATTTAAAAATCTCTATGCATGTAAATTCCATTAGAAAAATAAAGTCTAGATCTTATTTTCATCTGTTTTAACCGTGTTCACTATATCCAGCTCAGTGTACAGCAGCTGGAGGTTTGGCTTCATCTCTTTTGAACAAAACTGTCAAATAAATGACCTGGGAGTCATTTGACTTCTGTCTAACAAAATCTGGTTAAGTGGCTCAATGGAAAAAACAAACTGGTGAGCAGTTGGGTTCAGGTCCCATAAAGATCTTGAGAATGAACCACTGACAGCAACAAACTACAGCTGTGATCACACATCTGTCTTCCTCTGTCGGATTTTGGATAATATAGGGTGTGATCTTAACGCGCATGCGCGCGCGCGCACACACACACACACACACACACACACACACACAAAGGAGGCAAGGAACAATGATCGATATCGTGCGAGTCATCCAGAGCTGTTAAAGCAGCATTGTCAGTATTTCAGATTTGTGAAAGCAGCACAGCACCAAGGTGACCAAACCAAGCCTCTCTGGGTCAGACAACTGCATCTGAGAGAAACATATATTTCTCTTGGTAATAATCCAACAAAAGGAGTGAATGTTTGTATCAGGCCTCAGAGACAGTTTGAAGTGCTTCTCCACCCAAATCATAATCAATCAATGAGTAAAAAAAAAAATCCCTGTGTTTGTGTTTGTCATTGGTTTCTTCACAGTGACAAATTTATGTCACTGACAGTAGAATCCAATATTAGCAAGGTTCTACACTGAGAAAACAGTCCATTTATACCTCAAAAATTCACATCTCTAGTGCCGTCCATGTGTATGATCAATATTTTTTATAATAGCTGCACCAAAATATGGCTACATACAGCACTTCTGTCTCATTAGCCAACTTTCAAGCCTAAAACAATTTTGATCAGACTGTCAGCTGTCACTGTCATATTTCCTGGTGTTAATGTGCATCAACTCTACAGGAAAGCAGCAATTTTATCACAGTCACTCCTCTGATCAGCACGTTCCGCTACTGTACTTTGACTATTAATGGTCAGTATGACACCAGTCATCAACTTAAACATGTCAAATGGTTCCTATTAACCATGACCACGACCATTTCCTTAACCATAGCGGCAGCAGTTTGGAAAATATCCTACAATTCATTTCTCTACAGCCGGCCAGAACTCACTATCAGCCTGATCTACAGCATGTGCTTTTGACCAATCAGTCAGTAAAGCTAATAAATGAAAATGGGGGAGGACACAAGCGAGTAGCAGAAAACCATGCCGATCAGATAAGCACAACTCCAGAGCATCTGAGAAGCAATGTTTGTGAAATATTTTGGCCTCTGCAATGTTAATAGCAAAATGACCAAAAAAGATAAGGCTGCTTGCCAACTTTGTAAAAAGGAGCAGGCACAACCAAAACAAATTTGAGGTTTCATCTGAAATAAAGGAGGCACCAGTTGCATTAGACTCCATGGGCTGCGCTTGAAATCCTACAAATTTGTTCGACTTTAACTTCTTCAAAAAATGAGAGTCCTAATCTACCAAATTCATGGCATTCCATACAATAGTTAAAGCCTGGGTCTTTCCTACTACAGCTAAAAATATTTGTGTCTCGCAAATATGTTTTTTTCTGTATTTTCTGTCTTGCCTCTATTCTTGTGACATGCTGCACGCTTTAAAAATAACCCTATGAAATCAACAGTTTGAAGAGAGAAGTAACTTATATACGCTGATTTCTTTTTTCCTTTTTTTGTACCTATCAATACCACAGAAATTAACAAGTTAACCTAAGCCATCTATTCACAGATCATTTACCCCAGGTTACCAGAGATCCTGACCAAGGTTCAATCACCCCGTCTGTGACTCGACAAGCAGCAGAAAAACCAGACCTAACCCGACCCAGAAACTGCCCGGGAAAATGCCACGGTAACTATGGTAACCAATCTGCATCACCTGTTCGTCAGGTGGGCATGTGCCTGTCTTTGAATCCACCAGTAACAAGCACAGATGAGAACTCACCACTCTCTTTTCCCTGAAGTCGATGCCGACTGTGGTGATGAACTTGGGGTTGAACTTGTTGTCTGTGTAACGGTACAGGAAGGTGGTCTTCCCCACACCAGAGTCCCCCAGGGCAAGGAGCTTTATAAGGTAGTCATAATCCCCATCAGTCATAGTGATGGCCACGATAAACCTGTGGAAAACAGACGGAGATGCCTATTAACATACAGACACATACACAAAAACTCACAGCTCGAGTTACTGCTCCCATGCTGCTGGGACATGATTAATGAAATAGAACAAAAAGAGGATATAAGAGGTGAACAAGCATCAACATCACCAAGATGAGACGTCAGAAATTAAACAAGCCGATGTACAGAAAAAATCCTCAGTGATAGAAAGGAGGTGGTGTGTGTGTGTGTGTGTCTCCCTGTGTGTGTGTACTTATAATACAGCTACTAGTAGCTACTACAAGTTAGCCACTACTGCTGAATTATGGAAGTGGGGATCATAGGGTCGTCCCGACCAGAATATGACTTTCTGGGAAAATACTAACTTGGTATATGTGTGTGTGACGGGGGGAGAGAGAGGGAGAGGGAGAGAAGGAGAGAGAACGAGCTTAAGTGGGAGATGGAGAGTGAATGTGTGTTTGTATGTCTAAAGCAGAAGAGAGTGAACATGGACGGTGTTAAAATTCATTTTAAGAAACAGAGCAGTATATAAACAAACTCAAGTATCAGCATGACTTTCTGTTTTACATAATGAAAAACTGGAAATGTGTCAAACGACAAAAAGCCAGTGTTGGAAAATACAAAAGCATGTTACTCTTAATTAATGTTCTTCGGTACAGTTTAGTGACCCCTTAACTTTGCTTGAGTAATTCCAATTTGTTTGACTTCATACCTCTACCTGAATACTTTTAATAAGGAAATGTACTTTTTACCCCATAATTTTTATTTGATGCAGAGATTGCACACCCAGAGCTGATCATCTTCATGAGCAAGATACATTTTGAATTATACTGTCTAAGAGATCAAATAGTTAACATTCTGTACTTTTGATAATACTTCAGTACTTTTCTTTAAAGTGCATCCACAGTGCTACTAGTGGTCAGACCCCACAGTTGGTCCCTGTTTGTCGTCATATCGTGCAAACGATGACATACAATGCAACACACATGCGAGAGGCTAACACGCTCATGTACATCAGTTAGTGGGGATGGTATCTGTAAAGAAAACAAATACCATTTTCTTTTGAAATTCTTAATTATCTAGTGAGTTGTAGTCTGCTATCGTCTGTTCGCCTCATGGCTCAATGTGGTATATTTAGAGAGAGGGTCATAAGACTCTAACTCACTCAGCTGAGAGGAAGCACATATAATGCTGTGCTTTATTACAGTGTGGATAGTGATTAACCAGGAGCTCTGATCTCTTCACAATAACCTCCCTGTACCTCAGACTGTACAGGGAGGATCAGGGTGATACCCTTCACCAACCAGAATGAAGTAAGACAATACACCTATATCTGATCTAAAGCATATTCAATTAGCACTCAGTCCTTATTGCAGCTCTAATCAGTTAGGTTTGTATAAATAGTAACTTCAGTATTTCCCGTAATCTTGAGTAGAAAGAGTGGCTGTGAATGCGAGTGCACTCAATTGTTAAATTCCATTTAAGTCATTTTTACTTTTGTTCAAATGTGCTTTGACTTAGCACCCACTGACATTTTCAGAAACACCAATTTACAGAAATCCAGCCTGGGAATATATTGTCATTAATATGACATTTTTAGACAGCAGACATAACAAAAAAGTTCTCAATATAAAAATGGAGTAGAAAATTGTTGAATATTATGGATATGGAAGAGACAAAATTAGCCAAAGTACCTACACAGCTGTGCAGCTCATTTTCACGGAAGCTGTAGTTTTCTTGTATGCTAACAAATAAATCCTTGTTTAACTTTGTTATGGTCACTAAGGTGTCAGAATCTAATAGGAAGTTCTGATAAAGATACACATTTAAATTGGATTATGGCTTGTATACTGCATATTAATCTGTTATCATCATTTCCATTTATTATTTCCCATTTGTACATATGCTAACATATTGCCCATTCTCTGTCAGTGAGTAAACATCCAATAACTAGTTAATACGTACTAATTAATATCCATACTGTACAGGCATGTTACCATTTACAAAAGCGTGTCACCATGCTGATGTTAGTATTCATTGTGAAGTACAGCTCAGGCTAAAAAAGTTCCATCTCAGACTGATGAAAGTTAAGCAAAATTAAAAATGACTAACAAACTGAATATAAGTTGTCCTAAAAAGGCCCCCTTCCAGAGGATAAAGCTAATGAGCTTTTCTTCCCACTTCCCTATTTGCAATTGATGGCAAATGATGCACTTTGCTGGAGTATAGGGTCATGTATATCAGGTGATAATAAGTTACACCAAGCATCTCATTAAGAAATTGGACTTATTTACTGAAGAACAATACATAATGGTGAAGAATACATCTCACATATGTATTTTTGTTATGTTCTTACTGCATGTTAACACAGAGCAGACTTTTCAAATTGATTTGCTGTAATGTCTACACTGATTGTAGATTGTGATCCTTGCTGTCAAGGATTAATGAACCAACACCAATGGTGGTAAAAAATGCAAATCTAAAACTGCTTTAGGAATGGCCCAGACTTATGGCCGGTATATTCAATAAACATGCTGATCTGGTCCATCCATAGGGTCTAGAAAACAGATCTTATAACTCAGTTAGGTTTCCTTTACTCGTGTGGACACTTTCTCTTTCCTATATTAAACCTTTCTTTTTTTCCTTCTTCCGTTGCTCTCCCACAGTTTGCATCCATCAGTCTTGGTAATGATGTAGCTCTCTGGAGGTGTGAGCTAGGCTGGAGACAAGATGTGGGAGTGGAGCTTATTGATCTAACGTCATTGGTATAAAAAAAACCCAGGAATGTCTGTAGTGTGATCAGTCTGTCAGTTATGATTCCCTGAGGGTAAACCAGTCAACAGCAGGGCAGTCAGCTGAGGACAAAGAACAACATGACTCACAGTCACCCCATCAACGAAGAAAAAAACAGTACAAATCAGCATCGAGCAGAAAGTAGTATTTGAAAATGTGTGCTCATTTCCTTGTGGTGGTGGAGGAGGGGGAAAAAAAGTACAGTTGAATTCTGAACTGATTAACAAATTCATAAAACAGATCCTTATACATGAATAATTTTTAAGAAAAATGGTTATATTTGGGATTTATCTTTAAAATATTGCTTATTTGTTGTGCAAAGCAATGTTTTTCGTCTAAAAATTTCATAACATTGCTCATAGCGGCTATTTTTATACCATAATTCCTCAAATAAAAACCAGTTGTCAATTAAATGCCAAGTCTCTGATAATGGCTGAGGGTGTGGTCAACACAAACACAAAATTTGGCCTCCATATACAGGCCAGGGAAACACCATCATAATGTGCTTGTCAGTTATGCATAATGTACATTTCTACTGCTTTAATAAATTCAACAATATAATCATGCTATTTTCAACACTTTGTTGTTCTGATTTACTCATCTAGTTTTGGTAATGCATCAGCGTATTGTAGCTTTTAGTAACATACAATGTTTCATAATAAAAGCCCTGTTAAGAAAAAAAGGTTTGCTGTCAAGTGAAACACTAGACGGCTTTTAACCGCTCTTTGGGCATGTGACCATATAAAAGGGGTCACTTACAGAGAATTAATAAAAAAGTTTTAAAAGGCTAATGGAGCTTTATGGTGAGTATCAGTTAATTGTTTAGCAGCCCTGAACCTCAGTTTACTGTTCTGGTTCTCACTACTCTCTCATTAGTTTGTCTTTCAGCAACAGTAGACGGCTATTATCAGGGAAAAAGCTGTAAAGAGTCCCTGTCCACTACCAGCAAACAGCAGAAAGTAGCTTGTGAACACAGTGGAGTATTTAGTATCTAAAGACCCAGATATTGCCCTCTGAGGTTAGCTATTGATGATATTTCATGTCAATGCATTTCACATTAATTGCAAAAATTTAACCACCAAAATGCTTTTGCAATCTTATGAACCGACGTACGAAGATGTGTTATTGCTATTGTTAAAAAATATTCCTTTGAGAGGCAGAATATTGACTACCACAAACATACTAATTTAATTCATAATTCACTGCAGCACTGTTCAGTTGCACTGCATTTATCTTAGTTAGGTATGCTTAATAAAGCAGCAAATGAGTACATACTGAATAACAAATGTATACACTGTATACGGACACACAATTTGGTTCACAGCTTTGTCACATTCAGGTTGTGGATGAAACATTTTCCCTGGTGCCTGCTAAACACTGTATCTCAATAACAAGCAAAGGCAAAACCATAAAACAAATGGAGACATTAAAAATTCATGACCAATAACAGACAATAGGAGAGAGGAGAAACAAAGAGGAGGGAGGACAGAAGCTGGGTCTCCAACAATCTAGTCCTGCAGCATGGAGGAAAAAATGAATCGTGAGCTCGTATGGGGACACATCTGTGTCAGTATCAGAACATCTATCAGGAAGTTGTGTTTTGGTCATTCTTCTTCCTTCATTACTGTGAAAAAAAACCAAACATGACCGCTTCAGGTCAGAACACACGTGTAAAAAGTCGGCAGCTTTACAAACAAATACTAGAGTTATAAAGTTAGCGGTGTTTTTTTAAATATATATATATATTTTTTAGGTTAAATGAGCCAGAATATGCCTATATGATTGCACTGTATCATACTCCTGAGGATTCATTTCACCAAGCAGACAGCTTTTTACTTATATTTTATTGAACATTGGCAATTGTAATTAGTAGTATAAGCTCATAAAACACATCGTCACTACCTACGTCCAGACTATCACCTGAGTAAAGGCTGGTATGCAGGACTTTTATTTGGCAGGTAGTGTTTAGACAATTGGTACTGCAACTTCAGAATGCTCACTTCCTGTTGTGGAAAAAAATAGCTTTGACACGTTTGTTCAATGGTCTGATAAGTAAATAACAGAAAGATAGACATTTTCTAAAGAACGAACAAGCAAAAAACTGAAAACTACTGAAAATACCATCCTAGCCTAGTATGGCTAAATAAGGAAGAAACAATGGAAGACAGAAAGAAGAACTAATCAAAAAAAAACAAAAAAACGAAAGAACAAAAACAGATTAGCAACATGGATGCAATATGCTTGGCCTGCTTCCTAGGAGACTCCCCTCAAGAGAAAAACAATTACATTAAATGAATGTTCAAATGCCACAAGTGTCTGACTTTGAAACTACAGGCTGCTGCCAAAATTTTTTTAACTTAACCAAGCAGTTTTAGTTGAAGCAAAACTTAACCTTGGAGCTGACACCAAAAAACAGTCACATGATTCATTGCAGTAGCAGTAACGGGTGATTCTGGAAGGCAATCAATGTTGATAGTGCTTGTCGAGTGAAGACAACAAAGAGCTGTTAAACAAAGGCACATGAATATACATTTTTGATCTTATATTCCTAATCCCTATCACATTCTTTCTATATATGCTGGATGCAGCATAGAGTATATCACATCCATCTCGTGCTGTGGTGTTATGTTTACAATCAACAGGTTAAATCTACTGTATAAATCAGCTCCAACACCAGAGAAATCTGCACCTCCATGGAGAAGCATAAATCCACTCGACTGACCCTGAGTGTAAATTCCACCGTTCTGTGCCCTTCTACCCTAAACACACACAGTTATTACGCACTATAAATCAAGGATAAAAAAACAAAAACAAAACAAAGCACAAAGAAGGAGAAGCATAGACTGTGTGGAGTCATACAATATGTTTGCAGCAATGATGTACAATTATTATTCCATTAAGAGATGAGCACTCAATCTTTCAGACCTTAGCAACCTGGCTCTTATGATCTATGTTCGGATAATGTAAGAGACTGAATGTCCCCTAACTTTTGCAGCTTGATTCTGAGAAGACAGATGCCCTCATCATTGGTCCTAAACATCTTTTGAAACATACAGCTACTCCTTGGCCGCTTCACTACTACTATAAAGTGTTGAGTGTGGCTCGAGCCCAAAGCAACATTAAAAGGATGTAAGACTCGTGTTTTTATCAACTGAGGAATATCTCCAAATTAAGATAAATTCTATCACTAAGAAACACAGAAAACTGGGCATGCCAATTTATTACTTTATCTTTGTGCTTTGATTGTAATGCCTTGCTTAGTTGTCTCAAAGGGGCACTCCCAGGATTTTAAGCGTCAAAGATCCAGTGCTTTTAGAGGTCGACCCATAATAGGGACTGAAAGTGAAGATATTCTAGCCTCCTCTATGTAAATTTTGAAAATTCTTTTCTAATCCCTCTCTCACAAATCTCAAACCTTATAAAAGGTGCAGTACTAAAGAGCGTACCGATTGCCACATAGGCTCTAAACAATTTTATGCAAAACTGAGCAGCCATATTTGATAACCCCAAAAAAAGCATCTTCCACACATCGCCACAGAATGATATCCATTGCACTGGCTGTGCATGCAAGGCCTTGTCTGCGGTACTGGGGTATATACTGAAATTTCTAGCTGCTCGTTGTCTAAGATCTGCTGTTTTAGATCTTTTCACTATTCAAGAGACTACACCCATTCTAGCTGCTCTCTGAGCCTTTGCTTAATCACAATGCCGATTGTTTTAATTGCTAAATGCTAATGTTACCATGCTTATGTGCTGAAAATGCTGATTATTGAGGATGAATAAAACATTTAATGTTGATAATAGCCTTCTTAAAAAATGATACATCATCTTTTCTTTACTGTGAGGTGTCTTTTTACATAGCTCATTTCTGTGTTATGTGTTTTATACAGATAAACATCTGTTTTAACACTGATTTTGTCCTGTAATTGATTTTATTTCCCTCACTCTGAAAAGCACTATGTGCTTCTTGCAAAAAAAAGTGCTTAATAAATGAGTGTAAATTGTGTAAATAATGAATTGTCATACTGTTGTGAATTAACAGTAAAATGGTTTGAAGAGAGGTGTCTCAACCCTAAAATAACCCAGGCTTCAACCTAAATCCTTTAATTAAATCAATAAATAATTCATGTCAGTTTAATGTTTTCATCCAAATCCAAGTCAGATTTCCAAATTAGATTTATTCTCATAAGACCAGAGGGCTCTGAGCAAAAACAGAAAACAGTTTTCTGTAGTTTAGAGCTGCACAACAACATGTTTACACAGTTTAAATGACAGGAGGCAGCCTGATTTTCAAAGATTTTTGAGGCAACTCTACCAAAGCCCATCAGTTAAAGGTTTCAGTGTAATCAGTAACAGTTTTTAAGTCTAAAAACACTATTTTGTACAGAGAAGATGGATGTTATTTAAAGATTTCCCTTGTGCTACTAAAAGAAGCAGGGTATTGATAGTATCTTGGGATTTGCAGTAAGGGACTGAAAGCATTTATTTGTCTCCTCTCACTGAAAATAGTCACTGCGCTTTAAAATAGTTATCACAGAAAAATTAAATAGCTTTAACACTTGAATCATGAAGCATACTCAAAAAACCACAGTATCCTATAAACTGTGTGACATGAGCATCATGTCTTTAAATGCAAATAATTAGAAGAATGAGAACCTTGCTTTAAAATATTAAGGGTCTGGCCATACATGCATTTAAAATAATCAAATTTTCATCAATTTTAATTAATTACAAAAGAACTGTCACGATTAGCAGATTCACTTGCAAGGATCAAGTAAATACATGCAGTTTTTTAAAATTCAAGTTAAGCTCCAATGACTCTCAGCCGCAAATTTGCATGATTGACCACTAGTGATCCGTCACATGAAAGCTATCACTCTGGAAGCTTCTATTCCACAATCCACTTTCACACTCACTACTACTGTACAAAAGATTAATGGTGTAAAACACAGGGCATGATATGAGACAAGCGTCAACAGTACCAATACGTGTGAACTTACTGTTCAGTTAGCGACCAAGTCAAGCTAACGAACCAACAAACTTGTTAACTTGTTAGGAGTACTTCATTTTTCCTATTCAATCACTCTATACTGAAAGAAATGGCGTGCAATGGCACAGATGCCAGGCCTTCATACAAAAGAGAACAGACAACAAGCCGAGGTAATTTCTCTTTATACGGTTGGTGGGGACATTTAAATTTAAAAGTGGTTAATCTGAGGATGTTTCATCACCGCAACAAAATTCCCAACCTGTGACCAAACCTGTGGCAATGGTAAGTGCATTTAAATAATACAGGTCAAAGAGTTCTGCTAGAAATTATATAAGTGTTGACTGGGAGTAGCCTTGAGCAGCTACTCTGTCAGAGATGCAACAAAAGAGGAAGACCGCAGGAAAAAGCCGACAAATACACTGCCTTTTTCTATGCCTGTTTCACAATAAAAGCCAGGTCAAGGTTTGCCAGTTGAGCTCTAATAAGTGGGAGCAGAGGCAGCAGGAAACATTTGGTTTACATTAGCAGCAGACGAACACAGCTCCAGTACGGCTGTATGGGTGCACTCATTTAGGATGGAGGCTTGCAATGAGTTAAAATTATTTAGTGACATTTAATTAGGTGCATGCATCAGTTTTTATTCTTCTTTTGTGAATGAGAGTGGCTGATTTCACTAATTATGGTGAAAATAGTATACAAAAAGGTAAAATGCATAAACTGACTATATATTTGCAAAAAAATGATTTCAAACAATAAAAAAAATGGTCAAGAATGACCCTTTTACAATACAAATCTGAAATTATTTGAACAAAGAATGAGTAACGATTACAGATCTGAAAAAACATTTGACGTCCTTCAATGTTAGATAACCACAAGTCCTAAGTATTTAAGACATTTCCCCTCAAAACCGTTTTTTTAAAAACCTGTGTCTCATAATTATCCATCCTATATAAAAGGTCAGCAGACATTTGTCAGGGACCATTATGTTTGACTGTTGTGCCCCCCGTCAGTTTAAACAGATCAAACAACCGATTTGTTTTCCATCTGCTCCTTGGACTCTGCTCAGGGCCTTTGTTGTCCCTACGAATCTAGTCTCCAGAGACAACAATCAATAACCGCTAACATGGATGAAGATTGACTCTAATTATCTTATTTGAGCACACTTCCCTCCTGGTTTATCCCTCAGATTTTCCAAAACCTTTCAGCATTTCAGACCCACTTAGCAGATCACATTTGTGACGACAACAGCAGAGAAACCACAGTGGAATTTAGCAGCAGCTGAGTGAGCTGACGGGTACCGCTTCTCTTTACAGTAACTGCAGTTACTACTATTAGTTATTCTTATAGCTACACAAACAAGACATCCTCTGTGTGTACAAACCGATGACTTTCATCCACACAGTTTTATGCAGGTGTAGTGTGTGCTTGATGAAAGGTCTTATTCTTGTTGTCACTCTTCCTTCGGTCCACTTTGTTAAATTGGTTTTTAAGTGGGGCCACAGAGTCTCACTGTGTTCATGAATCCACTGGCTGCTGGAGTCTGATCAGATAGAATATGAGACACTTGACTCAGGTGCACTGTATTTATTTATTTATCAATCACTGAGTCCCAGCAGGGCTTCTTCGATCCCTCCCTAATCCCACAGCAGGACATGGGCTAACATCTGTATGGACGGCTCACACAGCTGGATCTGAAAGGTCAGCATGGATATGGTAATACTGTTAGGCAAAAGAAGGAGGAAGCAGGAGGTCAAGGAGCAGGCGTCAGGCTTGTACTGCAGGTTTACAAGGGTTTACTGGGATATTAGATTAAAAAATTAGTCAAACACAGGTTTGTTATTCAAGTTATATGAGAGGAAAGGTTTGTCATTTATTAAGGTACACAACAATCAGCTGTCAAGTGAAAAGATGGTAGCGTTGGATTATTAGTCTTTTCAACCATCCAGCAAAGCGAACTATCCCAAAACTACTGTCAAGCTTATTGTGCAATTTCTTGTTGATGTTCTTGGATTCTAGAAGTTAAATCTTCAGTATTTAGATAAACTCATGACCTTTTCTCTAGCACCATCTTTTCCTGCCATGCTGGCAGCTCTGTGGCACTGAACCTAGGGACAGAAGTGCTTTAAGCGACATGCTTATGTCAGTATATGAACATGTCAACAATTAGAAGCCATTCTCTGGAAACAATGAATGTCTGTACAAAAACTTATTCCAATAGTTGCTGAGTAAAGGCTTATCCTCTTTTCACATTCATGTTATAAGTTTTACTCTAGATTAAATGTCTAATTTGTACCAAAAAGAAAAAAAACACCAAAAACAACTCTATAATGAATTGATATTAGGAATATTCTTAAATCAAATTCAGATCACAAAATACTATAGGAAAGAGTGCTTAAAATGTTAATAAAACACCTAAATTCAAGGTGTATTTGATCTTTATACAAGTCAATGAAATGGCCTATTTGTGTGTTATCTATTCAACTTCACTCTGAATAACTAGGACCAGTGGTTGAACAGATTGTGTTTACAGTACTGCAGTAAAAAGCTGTGACATCTCCATCTTAATCAATATGTTCTGCTGTTCTGTCTTTGGTTTAGTGGTAATTTTTTCAGCTATTTTTAAATTTAGTCTTAGTCCCTAGATAAAAGTCCTTGTTATTTTGAATCACAGTTAGTCAATTTTCAATCGACTAAATCTAAACATTTTAAAGGACATTTTAGTCTCGACTTAAAGAAAAACATAACACAAAACATTTTGGTGTAGTTTAGTCAACAAAAAAACAGTTTTAGTCAAAAACGAAAATTGAGCATTTCAGTTAAATTTTTAGCAAACTGCTTTCAAATAAAATTTCATCCAGCTGATTTTCACAATTAAGTCTGCAATGAGAATGAAAACAACATTTGCAAATCCAATGCATTCCAACTCTTGAAATATGAGTAAATCTGAAAGTAACCAGAAAAAAAACCCTTCACAATGAAAAAGTTCAATAACCAATGTAATAAATGTTCAGTTGTTGGGACCGTGCCAGAATGGTGTTGATATTTTCTGTAATTTTGTCGGCCTTAGTGACAGTGTTATACTAGATTGTGTAAGTACAATAAGTGTTTATAAAAGATTGCAATTGTATTTAAATGGTAGTGTACAAAGAAATTATTTGGAACCTCTTGCACACAAAGCAAGCTAAGTATGAGACAGCTGACTACTACCAGACATTATTCAAGCCCAAAACAATCTATCATACATAACAAAACAATAAACAAATACAGCTATCAAGGGTCCTGATATGAAGACCTGAAATGTGTATGACATTTGAGTTGTGTGTTCTTTCACATGGATAGTGTTTTAAATATGCCAAAACAAACATGTCTTAAGCAAAAGGTTGGCCACCGTAGCTGATGGGGCTACTGACTTTCAGTCAGGCTTAACCTCCATCTGCAAGCAATGTAGCAACATCCCATTGTTGTGAGATGCTAATAGATAATGTTACACCGCTGCCTTTGTTAGTTGACTTAATGTGGCTTTAAAAGCTTTACTGAATAATAACATTAGGTCACCTCAGTTTCTATGGTGCGTCTTAAGGTGTCTCTGCAGGTTTGTGGTTTTCTAGTCATTGATTTTGTAGTCATAAGGCTTCTCCCCTGACAATACTACACACCCACTTTTTCTCTCAGCGACATTATGTTTGAAATGGGTCCAAATGTCAACCTGTTTTGTTGTCGTCATGTTTTTTTTTCCCCTTCACTGTATGATATCTAATCATGGCTAGGTCCAGTCTAGCACTGCTGGCAGTGTGTTCATTGGCACGCTGGTCTACTGCTGGTGTGACTCACCAGATGCGCCAAACTACACAACAGAAGTGCAATGTTAAAAGAACCCAACAGCAAGGACAGCAAAAATGGAGATTGAAAGGACGCCACTTACAACAAAGAAGGCACTGGCAAGTAACACTTAAGAAGCTATCTCGAAATTCCAACTGCAATGCTCTTCCTGTCCCGATAGTAATAAAAAAAAAAAAAACAAAAACAAACCTTTCAAGTGCATGACCTTAATTCTATTACCCACAGCCACATGAAACCTGATAAATTACAAATCAGAACATAACACTGTGGAATTCAAACTGATGTGGAGAGACACAACTGAGCATTGTGCTGCAACCTGCTGGTCTCATGACTCCAATAGTCTTATGTTTTCACTTTAACCTGGTTACATTTACCAGCTCCAGACTTGAACATAACAAACTGCTGAGCTGTAATGTGAAGGGTTTTAGGCGAAGAATTTCTTCCCTGATGCCGATTCCATCATTTTTTCAATATATTCTGGAGTTATGGCAATTATACCATGTCACATTTACTGAATAAAAGAGGAAGAGAGAGAGAGAGAGACTGTGCTTAAATTCCAACTGCTAAAACTGTGAGATGAAGAGCTAGATCATTTCACCAGAGAAGACGAATCACTCTTGGTCTTGGATCTGCAGTAACACAGCCGACTTGTGATTGATGGGTGGTGTTAGACAAAAGTCCTTTTTTTCTCTGACCAACTATCTTTAAGCTGCATACATAACACCAAAGAATGAAGAGGGACAACAGAATTGATAAGAGATTAATCTCGGAGCTGTAAAAATCTGGGTACTTTGCATAGCTGGAACCGGACCCATAGTGGAACTGGCTTTTGGAACCCAACTCTCAGCAAAACTACTGACAATAGTGACAACATATGTGTAATTAATAAGGTTAATGTTAGCAAATGGGGAACAGCTAAGGTAATGATATGCGACTTGTAACATTAATGACAAGATAGTTTTATGTAATAACATCACCAATAGCGCGGATATCTTATAACTAATAATAGCACAGCTGTAACTACAAATATCAATGACAGAACCGTTGTGTGGGGCGAGTCAAAATGTCGTCATCTAGAAAACATCATCTGTTCTACTCTTTTTCAACTTCACTCTTGTATTTGTCTCATATCTTATTCTACTCTTCTGTCGTCTGCTCAGTTCTTCCCCTTATTCCTTTCAATCTACTTCGCCTCATTACTCTTTGAGTTGACAGTCATGTGACCAGTCAGCTGACTGAATTTGTGGTCTTGTTGTTTGCCCCAGGACACGAGTGAAACATGCAGCATCATTATCAGCCAGAGCACCCGCTCTTCTGTTGTCTACTCGATCTCAAAGCAAAATGGTTTGGCCTCACTGCTCGAATGTTAAAGTACATGCACTTTCAAGGTTTTTTATAATCATTACATATCATTTGTTACACAACATTGATATTTATGGGTTTAAGTCAGGGTGTCCCTTTCTACTTTTAAAATTCTATGGAGAAGCAGGGTAAATGTACAAAGTAATTTTTTTTTTATAGTAAATAAAAACTGAAGTCTGTGCACCAAGCTGAGGTACTAAGTGTGTGCAAAATCAAATTTTTTCTACAATTTAATTTAAATGTCTCATCTGGTTTACCGACTCTCAATCCAATTAAAGATATCTTTTCTGATATTATTTGAGGTCCAAAGATATCATGATCCCAGCTGTGAGGGTTTTTTCCCCACGTGTTTATCAAAACCGTTGCGTAAAATAAAAGATTTTCTTATCCTAGCCAAAGTTTCTCAAAACACATCGGAAAAACACACTGATATGGCAATTTAGTAATACAGAAGTATAGCAAACCACAGACAATACGGGCTTAGAGGTTATTTTTTAGTAAAATTCACGCTAGTCCTAAACCGAAATACAAGAGGAGAAAGTCTCATTATAGCCCTGATGTTGAAGTTGAAATTCTTTCCATTTTCAGTTTTGGCTGATTTGAATTTCTGAACCATTTTAGCAACCTGAATGATATTTTTTGAATAGTGGACACTTTTAAATTTCTATCCAAATTTATCTCCTTTAAAAATGACCTATCAGCAAATTCAAAGGGTGGACAATTAATAGAACATAAATCTAACAACATAAACCCCAATTTTAAAATTAAAGTATTTCAGTTGCTATAATCTTAGCTGGATTTCAATTTCAGGATCAAGTATTCAGTACTAATTGTATTTTAGAATAAAGTATGGATTAACTACTATAAGACTGACTATTACAGGTATTATTTGCTTCTGTAAAATATAATCAGTGACAACTTTGCTGCAGATGTGAACCTAGAGATGCTGTTGTCGTACTCTGTGGCCGCTGGCCTCATTTTACCATACTATACAGTACTTACTACCCACAGGAAGTGGCTTACACGCCACAATGTCCACAACATCACTGAAAGGCCAGTATCAAGTAAACAGAGGATTTAACCACAAAACACACAGGGTCACAGTCTGAATACTGACAGCGAACGGAGACTTATAACTCGTTTATTTATTTCTTCAAGATGAAAACAAGCTCATGTACTACTGTCAGTGTGTACTGGGACCTATTATAACAAATATATTAAACATTTCACTATATAATGCCTTTTATCATGCATTAACACACACACACACACACACACACACACACACACACACACACACGTATCACTATGCTCCACTATGAATAGACAAAGGGGAGATTTACACTTCTAATGTGTCACATGGCTGACTCAATAAAGATGGACAGGAGAGGAGCGGGGGATATGAGTGTAAGAAATTACTTCCCCCAGTTCACGTGAATTATTTCAGCTGTAAATCATGTTGTATAAGACAAAAAATAAAGCTGACCCGTCTGCTACTGCTTTGCTCTGTCCATCTTATCCTTTACTGATTGATAACTTTCAAACGATTTTTCAGAATTTATTTTTTTTTTTGAACAAAACTAAAAATGTTGGTCTTTTAAAGCCTTTATATAATCACATGATTTAAATAGTGGGTTTGATGAAAAAAATAGATAAATAAAATTTTTAAAAAGCTGGTCTTTCCTTAGTGGTATTTGTTCAGAAAATGAATGAGGTTTACGGTTTTTACATTTTTACAGCCTTAGTACATAGAGAAAAAAGAGGTCTTTTTAAAGCATTCAATTAGAAGTACAAAAAACCTTAATGTCTATTTTATAACAGCAGACACACATTACGTAGCCATAAGACATGACTGTAACAGCAAAATCTGAAAAAAAAAAAGTTTCTGTTTACATTTTCCTTTAGTGCCTCAAAGTTTCAAGAACAAGAGCAAGACACCAGTTATTCATTTCCACAGGAGGTTTCACATATTAGAAACAAACACACATGATTTTTATTTTTCAGAATGATGTCAGTGTTTTCAGTCAAGTATTGACCTTCGATTATGCTCTGCTATAAGTCAAAAAAAGAGGGAACGCCACTGATATGTGAGCAGGAGGAGACATTCAGCGCAAAGTAATTTCAGGTCAGCACTTCTTGTCTCGTCCAGTGTGGCCTGCAGCTAGTTACTGTTCCCTAACATCTCACAAGCTTCAAATGACGTAGTTTAAACAACACTTTTCCCACTGTTTAGTTAAACTAGTTGAAAGTATTGTGGTTTTAAACAAAGCTGATGAGTTTTGTTTTTCATCTACAAAGTTCAAGACGCTTCGGTCGCCGACTGATAGCCTTTAGCCTTTTGTCCAGTTCACAAGTCACATTAAAGAAGGGTTCAGTGCTATGAAAGATTGTTCTCTGGAGGGTTATTAAACAATCCAAACATCAAAGACTCAACCTGAGTGGAGAACAAATTCAGCTATAAATGTCCTAAGTATTGGTTTTATACATCAGCATCTATTGGTTTTTCTGAGACGACATCTCTACACTTGTCACAGTTTGACAGTAAATTAAAATATCTTAAAATATGGAAGTTAAAAGAATTAATTTGACAAAAAAATTCAAAAACATTACGTTAGTTTCGTTGAGATTATGGCTGATGTTACTTTATATCTTTCTAGTTGTAAACAAATCCAATGAAAAGACCAAAACCAGCGTGTTGGTGCATCTCTCAATACTTTGACTTCTCTTACCGGCCCCCAGCTTCCCGCTGGCCCTAGAAATCTTTTAATACAAATATTTAATTTAATTTTTGAAAAAAAAGGTTCAACCGATTCTTCAAACAACTGGGCACTTAGGGCTAACGTTACTCAATCGGAAACAAGTACTTCATTTCGATGGGGAATATTTTCAGTGGCGGTTAAATACCCATTTTTTGCTTTGGAGTATATATAGCACCCAAGAGGTGTATGATTGACTCACTGTGTGTCCCTGTTTGTAGTAATGAAGGAACATGTCTTCCAAATCAACAATGTGCCTCAGTAATAGTCAATGGCAATGTAGATAAACAATCAACCTTTGGCTATACAGCAATACTTTGTAGTAGAATACATTTTTTTGGTTTTGGTCCTTTTGATGAGTAAGAAAAATGTATACGACCATCTTTACCTCTTAAGGCCGCTGTCAAATCAAAATCATTGCATTTTTCGTGTGAAAATTTTTCTCAGCACATTGGTATTAAGCCCTGGTCAAACAAGAAAGTGGCACAGCAAAGATAATCCACATATTTCACGAAACATTTGTTTATAACGGTTAGTGACACAGTAAGTAGCCACAGAGCTTCCTGGTGAGCTACTATAGCTGCAGAGCTAACTGGTAAACGCTGGCCAGCCTGAGTTGCCAGCTATGTTTAACAAAATGTAGCTAAAACCTGCACAATGTGGCCGGTTAACTCTGGATGACGTCATACTCTAATTAACATATTTATTCATTAGTGACGTCAGGACAAACAATGGGGATCAGCGATTGGTTGCTCATTCTCAACTCATTCACGCCAAACAGGGACACCGGAGTGCAATCCATTGGGAGTAACATGGAATGTTTTTCACTGATGGCAGAAATCTAAATCCTGTTTTTGGTCACCCTGCCGTTTCTAAATCTGTTTAATAAAAAACAAACACTTGTGCTTATCGCAAATTTTTCATCGAAGTCGTGACTCTGCACCATCCTCCCTCTAAGTCTCAAAGAAGACAGATCAGTTCGTATTAGTCTGGAGCTGTCTTGGGATTTGAAAGTTGAATGTGTTTCTCCTAATGTTTTTACTCATTGTGTCTGACTTTATCTTCCCTTTTTTCCTGTCCGTTGAGGAAATGTTTCAAAAAAATGCTAGACTCAAAAATGAGTAAACTATTTTTGTGACATATGCTTATTTCTACAATATTATACATCATACAACAAAAGCTATCTTTTAAAAAGAATCCTGACAAAACTGACTAGTTATTGAACAGATTTTTTGTGAATGTGACTGGGCAGCATCAATATGCAGGAGGAATCATTTTACTGATGTGTGTCTTACTTTATAACTAACTTTGGCAAAGCTGCTCATTGTTTCAGATGATCCTCGAAAAATTAGAAAAAAAACAACCCAAAAACAGTGGCATGTTTTCCAATCACAAGACTAAGTTGATCAAAGCCAGCTCTTAATAGAACGGCTTTAAGTAGAAAGCAGCAGCTGTAAGCCTCCTACTTTCCTTTAGAACATCACCACTACCATGAAACTGAGCCTGAGAGAATATTCATGGCCAGCCTCTGTCCCCGCTGGTCCGCTGCTCAGAGCCCAGACAATGAGCCGCCTGGATGATGCAGCTCAGTGCAACACCACACCAGCAGTTATCAACTTGTAGAAAAAGGGTGTGATCGCATTCCACAGCCACAGATGCACCGATTGCATTTCCCTGCCGCCGCCGCCGCTGTTGTATTTGTCTACACATCTGTACAGAAAACCCTCCCCGTCTGTCCCAGTTCACCCTGCAGCCTGTCACATGCCAACAAAAGTCAGCGAACCGCTCCAAAATGCACTCGACAAACTGGCCAAACACACACACAAACCCTTGCTGAGAGTGTCTGAGCTCCTTACCTCTCAGTGGCTCCTCTGCTGATTCAACAGTGTGAGATCCTGAGGGAGATTATCAGGCATCCAGAGCAGCTGACCAGCAGCCCAGCATCTACACCCACTGTCTGACTGTCTGACTGACTGAGGGAGTGGGAGGCTGGATCACTGGATGACTGGATGACTGACCACCATTCAGCTGAAGGCAGCAGAGCAGAAAGTCACTCCTCTCACCAACCAGCTGACTGGCTGCAGGAACGGTTGGATGACTCTGATTTGCTGCTGTTGTTCAGTGGTTAACCTGCTAACTGCATTCGCATCTGAGTAACTGACTGAAAAACAAAGAACTAAGAGAATAATTAAAAGATTAAAACTGATAATCTGCCCATTGACTGATTAACTAATTTGCTCAAATACTGGCAGAGTGAATAACTAACTACCATCAGAAAATAAAAAATTGACCAAGTGACTAAACTTTTTGGCTAACTGACTGGTTGAATAACTAACTGGCTGACAACATCCCAGACTTACTAACTAACCAACTAACTGACCCATTATCCACATTTATGTCTGAATGAATGATTAACTGATGTACTTGACACACTTGAATGTGTCTAATGACCAAAGGTTTTACTAAATGACTGACTGACTGACTGGCTAATGAAATGACTAACCAACTAACCAACTAACCCAACGATTTGACCAACTACCTGACTGACTGAATAGTTCACTGTCTGCCTGACAAACTCATTTCCTGACTCAAAGTTTTGACCAGCAGTCGACTGGTTGTCTTCCTGGCTGAACAGCCGACTGACTGGTTACCTGGCTGTGCTTTGTTACCTCCAGAGGTTCAGATGCAGTTTCATGGTTTCCCTCTCTTTACTTTTCACTCTTTCTTCATTCCTCTTCTGCTATTTTCTGCTTCTATCGGTCTCTCTTGTCTGTTTCCCCGTGTAATGAGAGGGTGGGGCCAAACTACATTCAGTGAGCCAGCTCCCCACACACACACACACACACACACACACACACACACACACACACACACACACACACTAACTGATAAGGGGTGTGTGTGTGTAAGTACAGAGCAAAGCAGCCTCAGGTCATGCTGGTCAGGGAAATTGTTAAATGTGTGTGTGTCTGCGTTGTATGTGTAGGTGTGTGTGTGTAGTTGGCAGTGGTAAAGCAGGAAGTAGTACAGGACAGCCCCAGGTAAATTCTTGAATGGAGGAAATACATGCAGTTTTTTCTATGCAATCCATAGGCCGATGTGGATTCACTACAGCAAATATTGGTTGTTGACCAATGTTTATTCAGTGCAGCAGCGGGTGGGGCTGCTGGTTCTTAGGACTGAACTGTTTCAAATTAACTTTATTTTCACAAGAGACTCAATTTTTCTCATCTCTTGGATGACTGAACTATTACAGTATAAGCAAATACTTATAATTTCCTAAGGGCTATGTGAGACATCAGTTATGAAATATCCTAGTGCTCATTGTACATGTACGTACACTTACTACACTATTTATAATATTAGTGGTGTATTTGAGGACTTTGACTGATGGTGTACTATACAACAAGCTACTTTACGCTTGAGACAGACGCTTTGGGAACTGCCTCCTTCCTTTTTAGGATAAGTGCAGTTTTTTTTCTCAACTTTGGTCTTATATTTTCTCTTTTCTTTTTATCATGTCCTCTCTTAACAAAATCTTACAGATGACTGCACAGTGGAAAAGAGGAGAGGAGAAAGGAAGGAGGGATATTTTTAAAAATTGGTCGTTTCCACAGCCAAAGGTAAACTACTGTGGGTAGCTCACTGCTAACATGCTAGCCAGTCGGAACATGTTATGGCTTGTGAGAACAGACGAAACAGCTCTGAGAGTCTTTTATGTTTTGTACCCCCCCTAGCATTTTTGATCTCAGAATAGTAGGCCATTAAATCATTCAATAAAGTTAGTGAAGGGTGAGAAAAAGCTCTCCCAGCTAGCGAGCTTACTGGCCATCAGCTGGTTACACTTGGTTACTAACAGAATAAAGGCTTGTTCAATATAGTTTATTCAAAAGAAATGGCCGATATTTTAACACGGATTCCCGTCTCATAACAAAGGACCCTTCATTTTTTGTGGAGCGACTTATGTCCTTAAGAAGGGAAGGTGAAATAAAAGTGGACTGTGCGACACAGCGACTAAGATACAATGACTTTCTCCATTTTGGACACATTTGTGTGATTTTCTCAGGCTACAAGGACTCATGTGGAGAAACTGAATCCCTGTGACTGAAAGAAAGTGAGGCAGCCTTTTACTTTACTGAACCTTATTTAATATCTTGAGTGTGACTTTTTTTATTTACTAATGCATCAGGGGAAATCCCTTCATCTACAAGCTGATACACATACAGGTTACTATGGCTAAAAAATGATGTGTAATTATATGAGCTTGCTTTCTTGAGAATCACCACGATCAGCAGGCAGATTCTGCAAATTTAAGAGCAGTTCAGCTTTTTAAATCACTTCATCGATCAAATACAAAAAAATGCAGCTTCAGACTTCGTTTGTGTCCATTTCACATTTTCACTTTCTGCCAGTGTTGCAATTTGGGAAGTGTGTTTGTGCGTCCCAAAAACAGGTCCGGGCAACTAATGAACAGCCTATAGCTTATGGAGATTTTTTAAAAATAAAATATCTTGTTTTATAACAAAACTGTACATGTCTTAATTAATCTGAATTCAGATTAATGCCTTCTCGGAAACCATTTGCAATTTTTGGGTTGTGTGAAAGAAATCGTGAACACGTGTGACTGGAGAGATGTGAAAAATAAAATAAAATAAATAAAGAGAAAATACCTCCTGTCCTCTCTGAGCTGGTTTGGAGTCTCCATGTGTCCAGACGATGAAGCATCATGCAGCTTGTGTCGGTGACCTTTAGGTGACATTAAAGGCCACCTAACCACAGCATAGACAGTTACCATGACAAAACAACTATCACCGTCTCTGCAAGGAAACGCCGACAGCGGGAGATGATATTCTGTCACATCAGAATTTATTCATTTAAGCCAGTGTCTGTCGGCTCTGTTCTAGTCTTTAAGATGATACAAGGCTAGATATGAGTGTCAGAAATAGTGTCAGGAATTTCTCCTGTTATCATCCAGAAACACAAGTCTTCTATCCATTTTATCTATTTATATCCTTTATACCGTCTGTCAAGGATTATGTTCACACCGCAAGCCATCCTTTTCCCCTCTACCGATTTTCTTGGATAAATCCACATCCTTTCTCGATCGTGATACAAATCCAGTAGGAATATGGTGATTATTGATCATCAAAATGTATTTTTGTCTACTGACTAATCAATTATTTGTTGAAATAATTTTTCAAGAAAACAAAAATGCCGCATAATTAATGTAATAACTGTCTTTTTTGGACTGTTGTTTCAATAGGAAGACAACTGACGACAATGCCTTTGGCTCTGGGCAATTGTGATAGACACTTTTCACTATCTGTTCAGACATTATAATCGATATAATTGGCAAATTAATTGACAGTGACAATAGTCACTAGCTGAAGCCCTTGGGTTCAGTTTTTTGTTGAATGGTGGGAATTAGGATCCCAGTATCGTGAGACTCCAGTGAGAATCCAATATTTTTGGCGTGTGTGTGCACTTGTGTTTTCGCATACTGGAAGTATGTACTGTAAGAAAGACTCTCCAAACTTCATTAAAGCTAACATCTAACTATGGAAGCTACGGTCCAACCATGATATGCCATTATAAAAATATCTGGATTGATCAGCTGACTTGAGACACACACACACACACGCGATAGATAGATATGGTAGCCAACTTCCATTCTTTTGGTATGAGACATCTGTTGTCTATCTCTGTTTCATGAGCAGTAATTAATTACCATTAAATGCTCTGTATTTGTCCCTACACCGGAATGTGTTAAGATGAATTAAAAAGTTAAAGAGATTCCAAGTTTATACAGAGAAAATATTTGATATTTGAAATATAGCAGTCCCTGTTAGGAAGAACTCTAAGCTCCATCACAGTTGTCAGCACATGCAAAATACATTAAATAAGTAAGCCTATGCTAAACCCACACAACTAAAAACACACTAAGAAATCTCATCCAGTCCACTCCAGACCTTAGTTATCATGGAGATGGTTTGGCTTTTTTTTCATGTGACTCAATTATGGAATAGAACAGAGACAAGGACAATCCCTATCTACATATACTGTATATGATCACCTGTTATCATGAATACTAAGGAATAAAAAAAAAGCCATCTCCATTTGTCTGAAAGCTTCAGATGCACCAAGTAAGTGGACCCTTTTTTGAGAAATCACATTAAAGCTGATACTGAAAATCACATTAAAGCTGATACTGAAAATATTAATTGCAGCCTTTTTTATTTTTTTTAGTAGGAAATGAATATTGTCTTTCTTAAGTGTTGTAGAATTTTTTTTCTCCCACATTTCATGCTTGCATGACTGCTATGACAGAAAGCAGAAGGTTACCAGGCACTCAGAAGTAATCTTATTGTGGGGGGCCAACATGGCGACATCAGCAGGACATGACATCACCCCATGTCATGTATAGTTCAGTCTTTCATTCTGTTCCACATGATTTGTTTAATAGGAAAATGCACTGAGGGCAGGCAGAGATGTGAAGGCCACTGGACCAAACAGAGGAATCACTGAGACAACATAACCGCTCATGTCACTCTGGTTGAATATTACAAGAGTTTCTTTCATCCTTTTTTTTGTCCACACCCTTATCATACGTGCACGTGTCTGTGTGTTTCCTTCAATCAAATTAGCATCAACAGCTGTGCCAAACCCTGCTCCCAACAGCAGAAGAAATGTGAAGCATTTACAATCTCTCAGCCTCCTTCGTTGGCTGAATGAGAAAAGGGCAACTGGGTCCAAATCAATCCACTAAGACACGGACATGAAGCATAAACGTACACTGAGCCGATGACTGCAACAAGCGCCAGTGAACCAGAAAGGGGCGCTAAACAATTCATTGTATTAATATACTTTATCGAATGGGTCTCGCTGGTATGGAACAAAGACACACAACTGACATGGTGTTGGAAATAAACTCACAGTGGGTCTTAATGGCCGCAAGACAGACAAACACACACACACACACACACACACACACACAGCTAGCATCCGTTTAACAGGGTCCACTGGTGATATGACAGTAAGTGCAACAGTGCAATGTGAATTTTTCTGAAATAACTGCAAAGCAGAAACAAAAGAAGATGTCGAAGAAGATGGTCTGTACGACCACAGCGAACGAGGAGAAGCCAGAAATGTGATGCTACTAACCCAACCGATCACAGTACTTGCGGTCTGCCTCACCACAACACATAGTTATAGATTTTGGGAGGTGCACGTCAGGCTCTGGCATAGGGTACAAGGCTACGTTGCATGTACGATGCAGGTTTCATAGAGAAACATAAATCGGCCTTAATTTACTTCACATTATTGTGCCGAGTTTTAGAATAATATAAAAATTCTCATCTTTAAAGACAGCCATGTCTGACTGACAGCTGAGGGCTGGTATTGCAAGGAGACACGCTGTCAACTTTGGTACACAACTTGATGTAGCTAAGAGTTCACCTTTAAGAACATTTTAAAAAACTACTTTGGGACATGTGCTTTTTTGCTTTCTTTCTAAGAGTTAGATGAGAAGATCGATACCATTCTCAAACAAACTATTTGTTGATGAGGGTGTAGCCAGTCCGAATGCCCACACATCAGTTGGGTCTGAAGACTACAAGTTTGAAAATGGAAAAAAAAAACATTGTTGGTGTAGAGTTAGAAAGAAACAGGCTTACCAGACTTCTTCAGGCTGGTGCTCATCTCTGTTCCAAGCTAAAAGCTTATGGCTACATTGGCCGCTTCTGGCGTAACACACCTGTGTGTAATCTAGGCAAATGGCCAGCGATCAATTGTGCATTGTGGGTAATGTAGGCACCAGGCTATGACGAGGAAGAAGCGTGCATGGATTAATGAAGACAATATCTGTGGTTCTGCTTCATCGATTTTGATACTTTTTTTTTTTATTCAAGCTATATGAGTACAACATTAATTAACAAGTGACATCTTGATCGTTTAATTTGTACAAAACCTTACGTTTTTATTCAGGGTATGTGCCTCACTATTTCTTGATTCGGCTAAACTAATTTGTAGTAACAGCCAGTAAAGTCATAGCTAAGCTGAAGGCAGAAAACAATCACTCAGTCATGCAGTTTCTATTACTGCCATGTTAAAAACACTGCAAGAATGTCCGTTCCTACTTAAAACTGTTTACCCAGTGTCTGACACTCAGCAGAACACAACAAGCAAGCCACTGTTTTAATAGGGACGAACTTGACAGCTTGTAAACTAAAGGTCACCAGTTCAAATCCCAGTGCTGAGACAAAGCTGCCCCTTACAAAGATGAGAAAAAGTATATATTTTTTTCCTTATTTTTATTGAAAAACTTAGACTTTTGAAACCTGAATCCTCCAATATTTGAGAATACGGACAAAAGAAGCCTAAAGTCCACAATGGGTTGACCAAGGGAGCAAATGTGATGAAAGTTGCTGGTTTTCTAAGCAGACTGCATGAGCACTGAATGCTCTATCGTCAGGCAACTGAACTTGAATTTGGGAATTTAGATAAAACACCTCTGACCAAAGGGATTTATTGGGCTGACAAACTATAAACATAAAGGACATATTGTACATAACCACCATCAAGTTCTGTATAGGAGCAAGTCAATTCTGTGATGAACAGGAGTCAGAGAGAATCGCTGGGATATGATCACATTTCTCTGTCTTGGTCAAGATATGATCCAGGCGAACACATTTTGAATTAGCTGAAGGTGCTTATCGGCTTCTAGTCAGCCAGTAAAAAGAGGCCTGGCAGTGACTAGTCCCCTGATGATGAACGCAGGATCTGTTTCTGAATTTTAAAGCTGACCTGACACTTCTTTTTTTTTTTTGTTCAGCTACAGAAGATTTGTGACATTCAGAGATTAATGTCGTTCAAGCAGTTGAACAGCAAACCTAAGAGGACGTAGTAAAATTTTCATAGATATCGTGACCGGTCAACTACCTTGTCACGAGATCTATGACAACAGATACTTTGATCACTGAGATTGAGTTCTAATATTAGGAATCTTACCTGTAAGTCAATGAAGTTTATTTTTGTATCTCATCATAATCTCAAGGGAAGACAAAAAACACACCAGAGCGCTCGGAAGAAATTTAGAAAGCAGTAAGAGTCTAGATTTGGATTTGGACAAACTAGATGTGATGCTAGAAAATCTTGTTTACGTCACCTCTGAAATGAGATATCCAGCATGAAATCAACATGCTGAGTCTGAACACAATAGCCTGACAAAGAGAGGAGAACAGGTATTGTTTGGACACACTGTGGCAAATGTGACTCAGGAGGTGCTCACATTGTTGTTTCCTGTCAGTGCAACAGGAACGTTGATCATCATGTCTTAATGTCACGCTCTTTTATGGCGGCGTTGATGTCCACAAGTCAGCAAAAGGCGCGGTCACTGATGTAATGACCGCTTCCAGCTTTCTTTTAGATTAACACTTTCAGTCAACAGGAAATAAATTTGGTGAGGATGAACGACAGCATGTGCATTTACTGATAATAGTCTGAGGATGAGGATAATGTCAGCAACAGATGGTGTGTTTCTAGTACTTCTAATGAACTAAAATAGTTCACGTTAGCTTCGTTTTTGAAGACTTTAATGCCAAAGCAAGACAATAGTCGTCTGAAGTCACTGTGAACTCCTCAAACAAAGGAGCAAGACATATCCTACTGTGGGGTATTGGTGAAAATAAAAAGCTGTCACGAATTGGGGTGTCACTAATTCCTAAAAATTTAACATTGAATGGATGTGAATTAACATTTAACCCATATAGCGTACCACCAACCACCAGCCGCCTTTAAGTGACTTACCCCTGAGTAAAAACTACACTTTTTCCTGTGTGGTATCACAAAACTGCATCATGAGACTGTAGTGTTATATTGTGGCTTCAGTTCTGACCTTATCCTGAAAATTTCCCAAAATAATGCTAACTGGTCACACATCCCTAGATATAAATCCTGCTGTCTTCCACACTCCGCTTCTCAGGTGCTTCGATGTCATGATTATTTGATTGGCACGGCTTAACTCACTACTGTCCCACGTTTTTATTTATTAACTTGGTTTATTGTTAGGTCGATAGCACATACAATAAATCACACTAAAAGTGAATTTCAACAGACCCCTCTGCTAGTCACACAGCAAAATACATATAAGTGTCTTTTGTGCCTACAGACAGTAAATTGTGAATAGCCTGTAAAAAGGTCATTACAAATTGAAGATTTATTTATTTTAAACGTTTGAATGACTAAAATTCAAATAAAAAGTCAGAGCACAAATCCTTATATCCCAATTAGAAAGGAGGGAGAAAAGAGAAGAGATAGGCTTACAAACCCTGAAAATGTCTTGGCAGTTAGCAGTTGGTCTGGTTTGTGTCTCAGCAGTATGAATCACTGGCTACTACAGTGTAACGCACTGTGCTTTCCAAGTTCAGTTTGAACAGCAGCAAACTGGCAAAACTCCTCAAGGAGTACAGATGGATTGTAGATGGGGATGTGACCCCAGCACCCACAGCCTTATGTTTTGGTCCTGTTTGCTGCTTGAGACAGAAGTTTTTGATTCCCATTTCAATGTGCTGTACGTGACAACAGCTATCGATCCTCACTCCTCTATCATTCGTATTCCTTGTGGCCCCCAAAGACTTAAACATGATATCACCGCTAACTGAGCTGAAAGCTAAAACCAATCAAACCCCCAAACGCCTCCCTACATGAGCTCTGAGGCTCTGTAACGTTGTCTTTCCTCCTGACAGAAAAGATTCATTTCCACAGCCACTGAGTGGCTCAGGTAAATGTGCAAATATGTCACTTTCCAGGCATTTTCACAAACAACTGACACTGTTGTTTTTCTTGGGAGAACAGTCTCCTTCATTCATTAGCAACAATTCAGTCCAAAAGACAACATGTGACCTTTTACTTAGGGAAGAAATACAGAAGAAAAAAGTAAGAAGGGACTGGGGGAAGAGAGAGGAAGAACAAGCTAACAGCAACATTGCAGTTTAAAAATGTATGGGTCTCCAGCCCCCAGCACATCGCCTGTATGTGTGTGAGTGTGTGTGTGTGTGTGTGTGTGTGTGTGTGTGTGTGTGTGTGTGTGTGTGTGTGTGTGTGTGTGTGTGTGTGGAGCACTCTGCCCATTTAAAAGTCAGAATGAAGAACACATAAAGAGGAAACAGTTGAGGATGAGGTTAAAATAAGTGATGTAGTGATTACTTTATGTTAATTTGGCTACTTCAGGACTGTTATCTGTCATGCATCATGTGCTGCTGTGCTGTGTGTGTGATTTCACAAACTCCCTGCTGATGATATTTATGTATGTGAGAGAGAAAGAGACGCCTCTGTTTGACTTATAATAAAAGTCATGTCAGCTGAAGCTCGGCGTATGAGTCACGAGTGCCCAAACGAGGAGGAGGATGAGAAAACAACTTAGAAAAGGAGTGGAGGAAAAGAAAAGTTAGAAGAGGAGACCAGGGAGGAAGGAAATGGGGAGGAGGAAGGAAAAGAAACAGAGGAAGAGGAGAGGAGAGGCAAGACCAGAGGAAGTACCAGGAGGAAACGAGGGAGTGTGAGGAAGAGGCAAGTGTGCAGGAGAGGATGAGGAAAAGGAATCTTGCACTTCCATTCAGCTGCAACAAAAGAAATGTCGTATGTGTTAATGGCTACTTTTCACTGGCAGTCGGTTATCACAGAGCGACAGCTTCATGTTGGAGGAGAAACAGAACAATTTCTACACCCACAGGATCGGGATAAAAACCAGAATGCAATGCAGCAACATGACAGCTATTATTCAATACCACATCACAATTATTTTCACTACATGTACAAGTAATGTACAACCTGCAGGCAGCAGGTCCTGGTTCGTTCTCTAAGGCCACTGAAATGTACAGGGCTGGGTGTCTGTCCTACATAAAGAAATGTGTGTGTAACAACAGGTCCCAAAGCCAGTCCAGCACTCAAAGCTGGCACTAAAACTCAGATTCATCATCATGCTCACTTGTTCCTTGAACACATAGTTCATCGTATTTTTGACAGTTGTAAGCAAAGCTGTTGTACGGCTGCTTGAGTTAAGACAAAATTCAACCTTTGAGAAAGTTTTTCTTCACTTCTAAAGAGAAAAAAGGTTTTTTATAGGAAAACATTTTTATATTCCTAAAAATGAATCAAAAAAGCATAAATTTGGTACCAAAACTTAGGTGAGATAAATAAAATTGTAAAATCTGAAACAAATGTACCAAACAAATTTGTATGATTAGTGTGTTATTGCATAGTATAGTATAGTATAGTATAGTATAGTATAGTATAGTATAGTATAGTATAGTATAATATAGTATAGTATAGTATAGTATAACTAAAATTAAGGAGAAGACAATTTAGTAATCTGGGAGAACAGGATTGACTAAATTAAGCCAACAAAATAGGTGCTATTGTTATAATTACTATTTTACACCATTTTTAAAAAGTAGTTTAGATTTCCCTGTTTAAAAGATAATATTTGTTAGACATTCAAATATTTACTATTCTATGCCCTTTCTGCACATGCTTACAGCAATAGCTGAAAAATCTGGGCCTCCACAGCTTATTTCCTGCCTTGATTTTAAAATGTATTAAAATATTATCCTTCCATGGACTGAAGAGTGAATAAATAAGAAGTAAAATGTGGATGTAAAGCTGGAAACTGCAGTGACTCCCAGTGGATTCAGCTCTATATGGCCTCAGCCTTAAATAATGAATTCCTCCTCCAAACCATCCAGTCTGACTCCATTTCGTAGGCTGCTGCCTGTGAATCTCACCTCATCTGACGGTAAGCATCTCTGTGACAGTAATAAGGAAAACACATTAAGAGAAAAAAAAAAGATAGAGAACGAAAATGCAGACAGGGGGAGAGCGCATAAAAAAGGGATGAGGAGGAGAAAGAGGAGCAGAGAGAGACGAGAAAGAGAAGAATGAATTGAAGTGATTAAACGCTTTTAGATCAAAAAATGCAATTTTAACTATGATTCACATCAGCAGATCAAAACCTTTTTACTTAAATGACTGCTTACACTTCAGTTGTTGTTGCTTGAAATCCCTTGACACATGTTGCATGTTAGTGAATGATGAAATTAGTTTTTACCTCACATTTTGGAAAAAGAAAAAGCAAGGATTAGGAAAATTTTGAAAACAGTCCATATAATTTTAGGTTCTACCCTCTTCCTTTATCTGTTCATCATCTTGCAACTGAAGCCTCACATTTATCTTGTGGCCCTTCTGAGGGGTCCCTGGGGATCCAAATTAACAAGCTGCAGGTTTTAGTTAGCAGCTTTTGATTTCACCAGTTATGTTGACAAAGTACATGTAAAGTAGTAAAATGTACGATGTATATATTCCAATCAGCTGCTTCAATGCTTGATCACAGTCCCACTGTCATGGCTCAGTGGGACACTTGAATAGAACAGAGCCAATGAACTAATGCTATTAGTAACCATCCTGCTTTTTACTAGTAGAATAAGTTTAAACATTTGTTGTGAAAAAGGCCAGCTGGAAAGAAAAAGAAAAGGATGAGGATGACTAAAGGAGAAAGAAGAAGAAACAGGAGAAATACAAAGGAGGAGAGGACATGAAAGACTATAAAAATTAAAAAACAGTAAAAAAATAAAAAACTGTAGACAGAAAAACAAGACTGACAATAGCAGAGGGAGAAGAAAAGTTATGACGTTGTGAAAGGTACAGGGAATCATTCAAATCTGCAGCTGCCCTCGGCTTCTGTGTCCATGACTCCAGAGAAATAGTGGTTAGTAGCTGATGTTGTGTGGTGAGGGAATGAGGCTGAACAATAGAGCAAATGTTCAATATTAAAAAAACGAAAACAAAAAACACCTCTGGGCAAAAGAAGAAGAAAAGCTCTGTAGAGCTGCAGAGTTGGTGAGAATTCTCTGCAGCTTCATCAATACAATAAACACTACACTACAATAAAATTAAATACAGTTATTATTTGATCAGGGATGGGAAGCCTACTGGAAACACATACTGAAATAATTACTACCGCTTGTGCAAAATTGTCCTTGGTACTGAGTAAACATTACTGCATTTTAATTTTAAAAAGGAGAGGGAAGATAATAAAAAATTTTTATATGATTATGAATATGTTAAGGATAGAACAAATAAACTAAAGAAAGTTCCTTGCATTCCTCTTCAGTGCAGGCGTACAAGAATCAACCAGGGAGGTAAATAAAGCTGAGACAATTAAAAGTGACAGTAAATAAAAATGTATGTAGTAATATGCCGGGGTGATGCATGGTTGTGTTTTTTAACAAACTGCCAGGCCTGGCGCGGGTGCAACCACCAGCCCTCACTCACCCGACGCGCTACATTTAGAGCATGTGCTGTAGCTGTTAACGTGTGGTCCGGTATATGAATATTCAATTGGTTTCCCATTCACTTCTAATGAAGCCCAACACCGGACAAAATCAAATGTGCAATTCCTGTTTTTGCTGCTATTTCCAGACGGCTCCAGCGATTTCACAGTTAACTCCAGCTTTGACTGAATGGATGCGTTCGGTGGCCCATAGGAACACCTCTGCACCGTGTCTGGAAATGCTAATGTTAGTATCTTTACACTACTAACCTTCAAACTCTGCTTTTTCAGAGCCTGATGCAGGAAAATTCCATCTGATGAAAACATAATGTGACCACGCCATCACAGAAAGCAGGCTGAGTGCTGAGGGTCACTTCTCCAAACATGGAGCTTTGCCCTCCAGCAGCCACTGACTCCCCAGCAGCTTCTTCTCTGCTGCAGTTGCTGATGTGGCTCCTTTATTTTGTTCCTGTTTCTCACAGGACTTTCTGATGTGACTTTTATTTTTATTCTGTGAAATTTAATGAAGTACAATACTTAGGATACAAAAAAAAATTCTAAAAGCATTCTGATTGATTGTGAGGTCTGTGAGGTCTTGGTGAAATAGAGCAATCCTTATCCAGCATTCGTAAAAGCCGAATTCAGTCTGAAAAATTGCAAAAAATATAATTGGGCTGCCAATTTAAAAACACACTTTTATTACAACAATTAAATAAATAAATCATTCAAAATGACACAACAAGTAAAAACTGAGAGACAACTCTTCTTTCCCATCCTCAGAGAGAGCCAGAGCCGGAGAGAGCACAGTGGTGGGGAGGGATGGCAGCAGCGCATGTAGCATCGTGACCAGTAACTCTTTGCACTTGGAAAACAACTCCACACCTCTCCTCCTCCTCCTCCCCCTCCTCCTCCTCCTCCTCCTCCTCCTCGTTTTTTATCTTCTCTCTTCACCTTCTATCTCACTTGTCTCCTTCTGACTCCGTCACCAGGCAACTGCCCCCCCTTAGCTTTTTCTCCTTCTGTCTCATCTTTGTCACTCCCTCTTTTCTCATGCATAAATCCTCTCTCCTTCCCTGGCCCAGAATTGTATGTAGGGTTTATACTCCATCTTATGTGGTGATAGATGATGAAATGTGGAAATATGTCTGTAAAAGACCAGCAATTTCATTATTTAAAAATTATTTCAGACACAACATCCCTGGTTTCACCTACCTGTTAAAGAAACACTATCTTTGAAAAATGACATTCACTTATGAAACACATTTTATAGTAAACCTAATGCAACCCAGATTCAGCTTTTTATCAATATGATGATAAAACATTGAGGGTGAACCTATCTGTGAACAGTTCACTGCCAACGCAAACTACTATCTCCACATACTGTAACACACACTGTCCATGTATTTAATCCTACATTATCTGCTCCAATAACTAAGCATGATCACCATTTTAATGGTTCTGTTTTGGGGAAACTCCTGGTTAACAGAGATGAGAAGCACCAAGTCTAGATAGTGAATATCACACTTCCTTCAGCCTCATGACCAGCAGTGCAGCCGGAGCTCCTCTTGTCAACTGTTCGCCTTGACATTTCCCATCATGTAAAAACTGAGAGGGTTTATCTTTGTTTCTCTGATGAATTACAGTTAAGCCAATGTGATTGTAAAATCACAGAAATCTTGTCTCATGTAGCCTAAAGTGATAAAGTGAGTTAGCATATGACGGTGTGAATGGTAGCCTCATTCATTAAACACGTGTAAACTGACACCTCTGCTCTTTATTCATGAAGCTTAATTTTATGTTTCATTAAAGTGTGACACCTTTTTGTGTCATAAGGGAGGCACCCTCTATTAAGCATTACTGGGCCCCTAATATACAACAAGAAACCCTGAATTTAAAGTACTTGGTAAAGATTTGGGAGAGATGGTGATTTTAATTAAATACCAAAAACACTAACACTGACCTGAAGCACAAGATACTTCGTTTCCTGCAATTCTTCACAATGGAAGCCGATCCATGATTTGCACTTAATGTGAAAAAGCAGCAGCAGTTTGCATCAGCAGTAACTTAATACCCTCTGGTTTGCCAAGGCAATATCACAGAAAAGCTTGGGAGAGATTCACACTTTTGATCAATTCTACTTTACTAAAACCTGACTGAACTTGGGCTGTCCCCCAACTCAGGGCCACTAACCATGGGCTCATCTAAAGGATCATCTAGACGAGCCTGATGCATTTTGGAAACAATTTCTGTGGACTGATGAAGTTAAAACAGAACTTTTTGGTCACAATTAGTATGTTTGGAGGAAATAAAGGCTACAGAATTTCATGAAAAAACCTCTCCAACTGTAAAGCATGGGGGCGGATCAATCATGTTTTGGACTTGTGTTGAAGCCAGTGGCACGGGAACATTTTACTGGTAGACGGCAAAATGCATTCAGTTAAATAACAGAAATTTCTAGGAGCAAACATTACATTGTAAAAAAGCTGAAGAGGAAGAGGGGGTGGCTTCTACAACAGGACAATCCTCCTAGATACACCTCAAGATTCACAATGGACGACCTCAAGAGGCCAAAAAATTGAGGCTTTGGCGTGGCCCTCAGTCTCTCAACCAAAACTTCATTGAAAAACCTGTGGTTAGACCTCAAAAGAGCAACACGGCCTGAGAATTTTACTGAGCTAGAAGCCTGAAGAAGTTGCTTGACTAGAGGGATGCTACATCAGGCACCGGTATTGCTAAATTAGTGACAAAAAAGTGCAGTTAATTACATTAATAAATGTTTCAGATGCTGTATTATTGAGTATGTTTTATCTTTTCTCTCAATTCAAGTTTAATATATTTTGAATGTGTGACGTTGTTTACAGTGAAATCTGGTGAAGTTTACCAAAATGTATTGTTATATGTGTACTGTGTTAACCTTATTTATTTATTTGTGTCAAATACAATCACACACATAAAAATAGTCTTATATAAACACACTGTGGATTACACACAGACAAATAGAAAAAGAGACAAAATTTGAGTCCAAAAGAAAGCCCTCACTGACACACACGCGCACGCGCACACACACACACTCTCACACACTCACACACACACACACACTCACACACACACACACACACACACACACACACACACACACACACACACACACACACACACACACACACACACACACACACACACACACTGTGCACTCCCCAGTGTGGCATCTCTGTGGATGTGGCACATCCACTGCCGCTGGTTTCATTCATTATTAATAAACTGAATTCCGTTCCTAATCTGCTGCTTCCTTTTACAGCACAGACATTGTCTGATCACGGTCTGACAATTAAACAAAAACATTCCAGTCTTTGTGCTCATTCTTTACAAAGTTTGGTTGACACAGTGATCTATCAGAGAACTTCCAGAGTTCCTGCCCTTATTTTACAGACCTGAACCTTTAACCCTGGTGTTTTAGCACCTTAGTCTATGAAAGTTAAATTCTGACCCAGGCATGTAAATGTCTCCTTTAGGGAACTGAACTTTCCCATCCTAGCAGTGTTATCAGCTTGATTTGGGAAGCTGTACTTCCAACCACGACAATGTTAGCGCCTTGCTCTATAGAAGACAACATCTAAAACTGGCACTGTTGGTGCCTTGCTTTAGAGAATTGAACTTTCAACTCTGGGGATATTAGTTCCCGCTCTAGGAAACTAACAGTCGAAATCTGAAACTTTCAACCATGGCACGATTGATACTTTGTTTTAGGGAACTTGACTTCCAAAACTTGATGTTAATATGTAAATCTTGTTAAGTGTTAATGCCATACTTAGTGGAACTGAACTTTTACAACTGTCAATTTTTGGTGCCTTGCTTTAGGTGAGTGTACTTCTAGCCATGAGTTTAGTGGGTGGCACCAAAGATTAAAGGTTAAAAAAAAACCTGCACTTGTAACGGCCTGATTCATTTCACCATTTCACTTTACCAAGAATCTCTACAGCAAAAATTGATCTGAACATCCTTGCAAAAATATTTGGTTCTAGGAGCTTGGTGGTGTAGTGACTACTTGCAGGGTTTGTTGGTGATATTCTGTAGCTGGCTAGCTAACTGCTAACCCACTAGCCAGCCAGGCAAGTACTAGTCAGTCAAACCAGCCCCGAGAATCTCTCCATTTTCTCCCTTCTCCCCAATTTACTGCCTCTTGGCATTTTATTCAACACTGTACCACACTGCCTGTAGTGAAACTGAATGGTGCAACACAGCTAAAAAGTTACAATAGCTTCTTCTCTTCTGGACTCTCACACTCTCTGACTCTTCAAAGGCACAAAAATCTCCATTCAAAGTTTACCAAAGTTAAACCTGATGTTAAACATGTGAGAATATTTACTTGGCCCCAGCTGGTTAATTGGCATATCACTGTGATTCCATTGGGATACTTTGAAATTGCAAAGAAATGTTGAGAATTTAACCTCTAATCCTGGGGATTTTAGTGCCTTGCTCAATGTGGCTAAAAATTCCAACATTTGTGCCTTACTGTAAACAAATGAACATCTACTTTTTAAAGACTGGCAGAAGGAAAAGAGGGCCCCAGTTACAACTTGGTATTAATTTCTTAGATAAGGTGAAATTTTATATTTAATGCTCTTTTTCTCCCACTGGGCTTATTTAGTTCTGTTGTAAAAGAACATTTCAATCTGGTTCTGCAGAAAAGTCCTTCTGAAGACACCCTTTCCTCCCACAGCATGGAAGGAAAAGAAAAACAAAACCATGGTACCAAATCACAAAATGTCAAGGCAACAATTTAACAGAGGATGACTCTGCACTCGCCTGACTTTCTGTCAAAATAGAGAGAGCGCAGTGATGAAGAAATGAAAAAACTATATTGTGCAGAAAAATCAAAATGTCAAGGATTCCCCCAGAATCAGAAGAAACTTCAAATGTTGAATAGAGGTTGTGCCTCCAGGTGCACACAGCTCAGAGCCTGTTGGATGCAAAGGCTATGGGAAATATTCACCATTTGTCAAAACGGGCTAGGAAAAGAAAGGAGAGTGACTGAATGATTTTATCTTGCACACACAAAAAGTCAAATCCCGGGTGTGAGAGATGAAGGTGTACAGGTTAAAATGAAGGGTAGAACAGGTAATTCATCCAGAGACTTTCTAGCAGCAAACTGAAGGCATTTACTGCATGAAAGACAGAAAGAAGCAAAGACAGAGAATGGACGAAAGATTGGAGAAAGAATCAAAGAAGTACAGACCTAGTTTAGTCCCATGATACATTTTTGGCAGTGACATATATTTCTCATTACTTTTTAGTTTATTAATTCATGGTCAGTTGATCTAAAAATGATCTCAACTCTCTTCAGATGCTCGATCAGATGCTTTCATTTTCTCCATCAAAAATATAATAATGTTCCTAGTTGCCTACAGCCGGTTACATACAAAGCCGGGCTGTCACATTTTCAAAAAGACTGAAGGAATTCTAACATATAATTTGTTCAAATTAAGACAGTATGGTGCAACTTAGAGTTTAAATCATCGCTTCAACTCTGCCATTATTCTGAAAACCTTGTCCTGAAACAATGCCGATGGGCTGCATATGTAGTGAAGAGAAGGCAGTCGGACGACGCTGTAAACTTGATGTTGATCCTCTCCTCTGCCACACTTGGCTGGCAGGCTAGCAGATGAGTCCTCAGATTTGTTGTTGTTGCAGAGGAAGGCATCCCCTTTTTACAAAGTCAGTAAATAGCCTGATCTTTATGGGTAACATAGCTGCAAAAATATATCTGTATGCTGCTTCTCCGACGCTTCGGTGCAGTGATTATCAGATCATTCGCTAATGTCTTCATCCGTTTTTACTTACTACCTTTGTTTACGTATGGCTCAATAGCATAATTCAAGCGGATGGTCAATTTTAATAGCGGATAATCAATTTTAATAGAAACCTTTGCTTGAACACGAGGATGATTGCTTCAAACCGTTGCACTAGGAGATTGTAAATACTGAATTCAAAACAGATCATTAGAGTTTAGATATTTAGTTTTTTCCTGCCTGCGAAGGAAAGTTTTGAATTTTCGGATGGAGGTAAATACAACCAGAGGAAGTGGTTCAAGGACTTTTCCCGTGTGATTGGAATTTTTGCCACTCATTTAGAGCATTGACTGAATGCTGACTCAATATCAAAGCTGATATGACAAAATGTTGAGGCGTTCCACAATGGATACCTAGGATAGGTTATGGGGTATCTTATGACAAACTTAAAATTATACAGAATATCAAAATTATAAAAAGGCATAGGTGTCTGCAATGATTGGGCCACGTGCTTAGAATAGAAGCAGATCACATCCCAAAGGTTGCTCTGAAGAAAACCAAAAGAAAACCTGGAGCACCAAAAAGGACAGAATGTAAGGGACAAGCTTGACAAGATGAACAGAGGGTAAGGCCAAAGTCAGTCAGACTGAGTTCACAGGAAGTGTTTAAAGTTGTTTTTGAACTGATATATGATAAAGGTATCATGAAGTGGGTGTGAATGTCGGATTGTCAGTTTCAGAAAGATGAGGGAGGGTATTCCTGAAGTTAATGGAGAAAATCTGACATCAGATGACATTTTAAAGTTTCTTATGTTTAGTAATCATGTACATTCCTTGATTTTAATGCATGATGCAGGGACTAAGAACCACCTGAACTGTCTTTTTTACTCCATGCTCCATGCTCCATGCTCTCTTCTTCCTTGTCAAAACTTAGCACATACATTACCCACAATTCAACTTATTTCGACCATCGACAATCTGTTGGGAGATTCAGGTGTATTATGTTAATAGGAGCTGACGCACTGAAGCTCAGAGAGAAACCCAATGTGAAACTGCACTGACATTCAACCCCTGTCAATGTGTGATGAGGACACTTAGATTTCAGATTTGAGCTTCAGATTAGAAGCGTAACCAAGAATGCATTTTATCATCTGAAGAACTTTGCCAGAATAGGCTCCCCAAGAAGATTAGATCTCAACTATAACTGCTTCAAAACTCAGCTGCACCATTAAACCAATTTTAAAGTCTCTGCACTGGCTACCCGTCTGCTTCTGAATTGATTTTAAGATCCCTTTATTGGTTTATAAAGCTCTTAATGTCCTGGGCCCTAGCTATTTATCAGATTTTGCTTTTATCCTATTATCCCTCTAGAACCCTCAGGTCTCCTGGTAGTGGCCTTTTAATTATAACAAAAGTCAGAACAAAAACTTTTTATTATAATTGCCCACATCTCTGGAACAGCCTTCCTGAAAAGGCCTTCCTTTTTTTTAATATTTGATGTCTTTGCCTATTTACTTTATGCATTATAGTCTTGTTGCCATATATATGCTTTTAATCTTATTTTATTTACTCAATTGTTTTCATTTTAATGCCTTACTTTTACCTCTGGTCTTACTCACTTCAACACATCTCCTCTCTTTTAGTATTTTCTTTTCTTTTTCACACTTCACGTTCCTGTTATTGTCTTTTTTTCTATTCTGAATTTTGAAATATTTATCCTGGTCTATTCTGTCTTTTCCTCATTGCAAATTCTTAATTTACCATAGTGTTTCCTCATTTCCCTTTTTTTTTACTTTAGTCCTTAAAAGACTTTTCACAACTTTCTCACAAATGCAGTAGAACTCCCGAGGAACTGAAAAAAAAGATTTTTTATGGTACGTGTGTAAAACGTGGCTTGCATGGAACTGCAATGATTAAAAGTAAAACATATCTGAGAATTAAATCAAAGAGAAACAATGAATGAAGGAGGGCACTGATTTGACTCTGTTCATTTTAAAGTTTTTTGGGAGATCCAAAGATGTTAGGAGACCACGGCAGAAAGATGCAGAAAGATGGAGAAATCCTTCAGAGAACATTGTTGCCCCTGCTGTATATAAATCAACATGAGCCTCCTTCATTAAAACAGCACTACATGGCGAGGATTCCTTCTGATGCCAAGTCATAATCCTGGTATTTATGAGTGAGGATATTAAAGTGGCAGCTGAGGGGAGAGAATGTACTGCCGAGCTCATTTACTGTCCAGAAGAAAACTCTTTATTATTGATCTTACACTAGTCAGACCCAGAGACTCTCTCCACTTCTCCATCCCTCGCCGAGGCGAAGCAAACTTCTAGGAATGTGTTTTTTAACAAGTAGCCTCAGGGATAAATGATAACTGGGGCAGAGCCGGTATTAACTAATTCAGCAATGGTCAATAAGTAACAAGTAAGTAAGTAACAAGGAAAATGAAGCACGTAAATGTCATAAATATTTGAAGTAGTCAAGTAGTAGTCTCTCCATTATATAGTTTGTCTACCCGAGTAACTAAGTAAAAAATATATTGGCCAACTCTTGTATATCAGTTTCAGTCAGGAACTCAGTCTGAGGCTCAAAGTTTTTTAAATGCATTTACAGGATATTTTTATATTATGAGAATAAGAACAACAAACGGGTGAATTTCACTGTCAAAGTTAGTCAGCGCACAGTTTGCATGGAGGACTCTGACTGTTAAGTAAATGGGTTTAGCTCAACAAATATAAATGCTCTTAGTTTGGATTTTATCTCTTGCAGAATCTAGAAATTTTTCATAAAATCAGCTCAGTTAGATATTATGTGTTAAACTCTCAGAGTCTGTTGTCAGTCTTTGTCATCCAAGGTCTTTTAAACTCCTCGCTCTCCGTCAACCCCCTCCCCTGTTTATCCAGCTGTGAGTTATACAGACTGACTGGCTGAACTGAGCGAGACACTGGAGATCACGTCGTTAACCTGAATGTGTCGCAGCGTCTCCGTCCTCCAGCCACAAGACCACTACAAACAAGTGCAGAGAACTTTAACGACAAAGGGCTAGACGGGCTCTAAATATGGCCAGAGCTTATTTTCATTAAAAGAGATCTGTTTAATTTGTTTTCATTTAATCATGTATAATCTTATGAATCAAATAATCACAAATTATGAAAACTTCCCAGTGTCACAACTGGTATTTAAAAATCGATCACTTAACCAGTAGCTTCAGCTTACAGCCTGATCAATGTGTTGATAACTATCAGACGTGACAATATGAGGAACAGTGTATTACACTCAAACCAAGGAAAGTCCTGTGGTGGGGTTTTTTTTTAAGCAATTGTTATCTTTCAATCACTAGAGAGGAGGGGGCTACTCTGATGATGACAAATCAATTCAGATTCAATCCCAAAAATAGTCTGACTGTGGATGAGCCTGACATCCGGCCACGACAGCAGATCATCAGTCCATAGTACGACAAATATCATAACAATGAAGTTGAGTCACAAGTTTTAAAACACAGGATGCTGAACTCATGTCTTTATTTCTATCTATTGTTATATGTCAATACAAGCACCAAAAGGTTTTAACAGTGTATAGGGGTGCAAAAATATTATCATTTCTAATATATTGAATAATCACTCAGTTATTGATGAATCTATGAAAAATGGCCATAAGTTCTCAAAGCCAAGACTGATGTTTTTCAACTAACAATCCAAAACCTAAAGATATTCAGTTTGATCTCATTTAAGGCTATAGGTCATAAAATAGTCATGAAACATAAACTGATGAGAGGAACATAAATGTCCGTGCCAATTTTATGGGCCCTCCTGCTCGCGGTTGTCAAAACATTTCCCTCCGGTCCAAATGTCAACCCAACCGACGCTGCCTCGCCGCCAACGTGCTGCGTATGAAAATAACTTAAGCAATTCATCAGTTAGCAACGTTGCTGATTCATGAACCAATTGTTCCAGGTCTATTTTAATAGGGACCAAAGTGGCAGACACAGTAATTTGCTGCTGTCTTCAGAAACCAACTAATATGAGCCTCATTTCTTTATCTTAGAGGCCAGTTTCTTGACATTTTGTAAAGATCCTTCTAAACCTACGCATCTTTCCAGATGATGTGGTGGATGATGAATGACTTCAAAAGTTGTGTAGTGCTTCAGTCGACGTAGTTTATTCTTTAAAGTTTGCAGCTAATGATTCATGCTGAGGACACGTTGCTGAGGCTCTGTAGCACCGAGTATAAAGGCAGGTAGAAGCCAGGATTACATAACCAGCAAAGGTGTTTGCAGTTGACTCAGAACCATCAAAACTGGACTGTTGTTGGCCGTTGTCTGGTGTAATGAATCCCAGCTGCAACGGCTCACTGAGTTTATAATTGACCAGCTTTATTCACTCCCGCTCTGATTTTGCAATTTAGCTCATTAGTACTGTGAAGAAAAGTGGGTTCTTTGGCTCCCACAGGCGTCTGAGCTGTAACTCAACCAGATTATTTCTGCCAAGAATAATATCCACCACTAAAACTTAATTCTGCTCACACACCACACACACACACACTAATCTTGACTTGGAGAGGAGCATTACTGCTATCAGGTGGAAATCTTATCTATGCATTAATCATCTTAAGAAGGCTGAATCCCGCTGTTTCTGGTCAATACATTGCAGGTGGGCGGCAGGAGAAAGGGAGAGAGACAGCGACAGAGAAAGACAGAGAGCGAGAAGAAAAGGGCACAGTGGTGAGGAAGAGCCGTCCCAGAGTTAAGAGGTCACAGAGAGTCATCACATCAATATACCTCACCTGAATCCTGACGGGCTGCGATTCTCTCTGGATAAACCTCAAAAGTATGACTGGATTTTCAAACACTACCATGGAAACTGTTGATGTAGCTGGTGGAAACTAAACAACAATGGCTTGAAATATCTACACGCCCTGAACATGTGGAAGTACTGTGAGCGCTTAGACTCAGACTGTGAGCACAGATAATTGTTATCTCAGTCAGATCCCCGTCTGTCATGAGCCTCTGTAGGAAGATGGACGAAGCAGCAAGGAAAGAAGAACGGAAGAGGAGGAGGAGGGGGAGGAGGGGGAGGAGATTTTAGCTTTTGATTAGAAGAAATGGGAAAATAAACTGCACATGGATGAAAAGGGAAATGTGAGTTACCTTTAAGGCAGCGTTGCCCAACCTAGAGGAAATTCAGAAGAAATATTTTTGCAGCACAAAATTCTGTTAATTTTTTATCCTGGTTTGAATCATTTTATAGGATTATATATGGATCATAATCTGGGTATTAATATCCCTGAATGACTCTAACCTTATTCCAGGTTTCTAATGGCCTGTGAGTGTGCAGGAGGGTTTTTGATGCCTCCACATCTTAGACAGTGCCTGTCATTTCTGTACTGAGCTGCTGTTATTCAGCATCAGACTCTGCTTTACATCTGTCCTGACCACGTTTTATGATCCAGTAATTTTTAAATTTTACATACAGCTCATACTGTACCTTTTAGACCCACATCAAAATTTTTGAATCAGCTGAGATTTGGTTTACAGCCACAAAGTTCTGCTTTAAGAAAATTTTAACTGCTGATTCCTTTGCAATATTTTGCACCGTGTCCTATAATAATATCCAAGCGAGAACGTCAGTGTGAGACAGCCAGTAGTTTCAACTAATGACAATAGATTGGATGAGCCTACGCCTGAAAACGGGACCATATACTGCTCTATTACAGTGAAACAGTCTGAAAAGGACAAAATAGTCAAAGAGTCACAAATACACATGGCCTGACTTTAAACAAGATCAAAAGGTTGGGGACCAGTGAACTCAAGGGTTGATGTGAACAGTTCTTCCATGTCAGTAGCTGATATTTAAACCTGACAGGCCATGAATGCATCACCAGCCAGGGCTGCTGTACGGTGAACCGGACACAAGTGTAGTAAAAACTTAGAGGAAATAAAAATAATTCACTTGACAGTGTGCATCTTTGGTCACACCACTATTTCTCTGGCTCTTTGCCTCGTTTTTGTTGATTAATCTTACTTTTTATGAAATATTTACAAATGAATAGCAGTTTGAGGAAACTGAGCCCTTACGTGCATATTAACAGCAGCTGATAGCAGCCCCATGAGCAAAATGTAATCCGTATTTTCCATTTTGAGTCCATCAGTGAAGAATCAACTCGATGATACTGAGGACATGAAACAATAAAGCTGCCAGCAGCTCTGGGGACATCGACTGTATTACCAGACCAATAAACTCATCTTCCTCTAATTATCTCTGCTCCTTCCACCTTTGTTTGCAAACTGATTTATAAGTCAACAAATAACCAAGTCTGCCAATGGGACACTCAATACTGTCAGAGTTGCAGAGGAGCTGCTGAAATATTATCTCCCATTCAGGGAAACACTCGGCTGCACAGTTTACAGGGAATATAAAACAAGCACCAATCTCAGAGAAGTCTCAGTGTTTGACATGTAATAGAAGCTGAAGAATCTTATACAGATTCAAAGATTCCAAGGCTTAGATGGACAAGAAAGTCTAGTGCTGGAATCATCAAAACACGAACAACTGTGTCAGAAAAGACCAGGCTCCTTGATAAAGGTCAAAGGTAAAGGCTGTGGACATGAAAAATGAAAGAGAAGTCAACTACGAGTCCCAAGGTGCATTTCTGTAAACGACATCGCATCACAGAGCTTAAAATTGTGCCGTGCTCTGCTAATAGCGCACTGAGGCTATATGATGAGACGAGTTTTGAATCTGTGCCTCTCACTGGCTTCTTCTCTGTCCCGGCGGTAGCTTAGCCTCTTGGGCTCTGTAGTTCTTTGAGCCATCTGCCACACAGAACTGAAAAACAGGATTTTTAAGAAACAAATTTAAAACTGGAGACCATCTTGCAATGGGATCCCACCAATAACGACGCCTGTCACTCTTGTAGCAGTGACTAGTGAGACTTCAACATGGTTACAGGCGTTACAGCTGTGATCCCATCGTAGGATGGTCTGTAGTTTTACCTAATGTCTCAGCGTGGAAACTGGGCTCTGGGCCTCAAAACTGAGGTGGGCCAAGGGGATGAAGTAGGGGCCAATGGCCCAGTCCCCATCCCCAACCTCCCTATTTCCGGTTCTCAGACCACACCCATGATCTCACCTACACATCTGTTAAGTTTCTCGACGACATTTTGCACGGTTGTTACGCCGTCATGGAGACCAGATGTGTCCACAGGTGGAAAGGCAGAGTCCTTCACTCTTTGGTTTCAGACTTTCCACCTGATGTTGGACCCGGCTGCAAGGGTTTGCTCCCATTCAGCCCCAACAGCATCGGTGAGGTCCAGCACTAAAGCTGGGTGGTGATGTCCGGACCGAAGTCCGTGTTCCGGTTCGTCCTGAAACTCTTGGACGGGGTCGAGCTCAGGGCTCAGTGCAGGCCTGTCAAGTTCTTCGGCGTCAGACAGGTGGAGTGGAAGACCATCCCTTTATGGAGCTGGGTTTGCGTCTATCGTGTTGAAACAGGAGAAAGTCTGTCTAAATATCACTGGAGGTTTAAAGCTAGGGCCGAACCATCAAAACCAGCCCCGGACCAAAACTAGACCAGGGTGTCCACATACTTTTTGCCTCAGGAATTTAACCCTCAATGCTTCATAGACCCTAATGAGCTTCAGGCTCCTACGCGTTACATCAAGTGTCCTGTCATATACACGTACCTTCACACACACACAGATACCAACAACAAACACACTGTACACTAACTTAGACACACACACACACACACACACACACACCGACTGCACGCATTCATCCGCCTGAACCGCACGGAGGTGCAGCGCCTCGCATGCGGGGCGGCCGACAGGTGCCCGTGGGTCCGGAGGCTGCGGACACGTTGCTCCTCATCTGATCCTCCAGCAGCCCTGCGCCGGGCTATGACTCATCCCGCCCGCCCGCCTCGCACCGACGCCGGAGACAAGTGACACGGAAACGCGCCGCTACGCGACGACCGTCCGCCGTCTGGACGCGGCGAGCGCCGAGGCTGAAGGGTCCCCGGGGGCGTCGCGGTGTCTCCCCGCCGCGGCTCTTACCTTTTCTTTGACGTTACGGAAACAAACTCAGATCCGGCTCGCAGGTGTCTGCTCCTGCTGCTGCTGCTCCTGCTCCTCCTGCTGCTGCTGCCTGGCCGGTTCGTCTCCTCCTCCTCCTCCGAGACGTCGCATCTCTCCCACGGTCCCGATCGAGAGGAAAAGCCCGCGCAGAGGCCACCACACCTGGCCGGAGCTCAGCGTGACGGGCCGGCGGGGCGTCGGACGGCGGGGCGGGCGGCGCGGGGCTCGGGGTCGGGCTCCAGCCTCTCGGAGTCCGGTGGGTCTGATGGACGTCGCTCCGCTTCCTCCAGGGGTGGAGGGTTGACGCTCCCGCTGCATTCAGGGACTCGTCGAAAGCTCGGATTTCGTAGCCGCCTGAGCTTTTGATGACTTTATAGCGTCGTGGCAGTTTGATTTCATGTTCATCTTTTTCCACAAATAATTGTATTGTGGTTATGAATTCGCAAGAATGCGAATAAGCATATATAAAATGTGATTTAAGTAAAATATGCTCTTCAGTGCCAGTTCTACAACTTTATTTACAATATTTTCCTGGAAAAAACATGGTACCCAACAAAATCTTTCCTTGTGTTAATTCACAAATAAGAACTTGTGTAAGTGTTTAAAAAGAAAAAACAAGGATGTTGCACTTCTAGGGACTGGATTTTACCTGATGAATTTTAATCTTGGTGAAATTTATATTAAATTGTAATTTATGTTAATAAATGAAAATACCTGCCACTTTTCCTGAAATAAAAAAACCATATTTCCATTATGGCTTACAGTGTGAACAGAAAAGATTTTAAAACATTATACTTGAGTTTCATTTAGCGGTTTTGCTTAATCTGGACCTTGATTGGGAAGAACTGTGTAGCTTAACTGCAGCTTTTCTTTGTCTCTGCTTGTTTGTTTGGCTGTGTATTTTGTTGCGTGTTAGTGTGTGTGTGTGTGTGTGTGTGTGTTAGTGTGTGTGTGTGTGTTTGTGTGTGTGTGTGTATGTGGGGGGGTGTTAGTGTATGTGTACCTGGGGTTTAATTTAGAAATAAAACACAATATATACGTATCATAAAATTTAAATGAGTTTGGCCAAGCTTCATGTTCCCACGCATTTTAAATCCAGCACATATTCGAAGTGTCTGAGCAGATTAAGATTTTATACTTTTCACATCCCACAAAGACTATGGACTTTGTACTCTGGTCCATATGGTTTAGCCTACAGCAAAATAAAAATAAATAAACAAACATGAAATTCACATGTTTTCACTAAATTCAATTTAAGCAAATTAAAATCTTTAATCTAGGGACAGTGAGTATAGAAATACCACAAATAAAACCATTGACTGATTATTGAAAATTCACATTTCACCACAAATTTTATGTGCAACCGCACATACGAAATACACAGCTAATAATTCCTATAACATATGAAGGCAGCATGGTCTGTGTGTGGCGGCTACACATTTATCTTGCTTGTAAAGATTTTCCGCGCGCTGGGTCCTAACACCTTCAGGTTACTTCCTGATTCACTTTGGAATAAATGTTCAACAGGTGGAAACATAAAGAATTAATGCTCTGATATATAATATGACAGAATTACAAAGAAAAGAAAAGAAGAGAAAAGAAAACAGTCTGGTCTTTTTAAACACTCCCTGAGACTACTATACTGATTTTTTGGGTAAATTATAAAGTGAGTGTCATTTGTACAGATCATCATATTTGAAAAAAAATAATATTGAAATTTAGCACAAATCAAAGCACAGAGTTATCAACAGTAAAAGGAAGATCATAACCATGAATTAGATGCTCAAATATGCTGATGTGCAATGTATGTAACAACGTGCATCAAACTGTGGTTTAAATGCAACTCAGCTGTGAGAGGGGTGCAGCAAGTTCGCATAAAAACAAGGTAATAATAATATATTTTCTTTTAAAATGATTAAAGGCTTAAATTTAAAATTAAAAAATTAAACTTGTGCAGCATGATCCAAAGGTAAATCTCCACAGACTCTTTATTGGATATAGGTTGCTAAGAAACAGCTTCATTTGCCATCACAGCTCGAAATTAACTAACACTCTAGCAAAAAATAACCTTGGAACCATTTTTACAGAATATATTTTGTAAAGCAAACCGATGAACAAACCAGGTGTTATTTGAGTCTGTGAATCATCTCTTATATTCTTATTCAAATAGAGAAAAACTACCATAATTATGTTTCTACGCATCAGTAGAATGACTAACTCAGCAGTTGCTGTACTTCCTCCACACCTGTTAAGTCCTCATGTTTTATTTAATTACCTTTGCTTTTTTAACAATATAGCACTGATTCCCTGCATCAGTTACACTTTGGAAATTAAACTTTTCAGTAAAGATAAAACGATAAAGTGGTGTGTCTTATACAATCCAACAAATATAAAAACATTCATCATTATCATTATTTTAGAGTCATATAGTTTATAATTCATGTCAGATTGAAACAAAGAAAAGCAAGAATTTAAGTGAGTCTAAGTCAAGTTTATTTTCATAGTGCAAAATGACAAGTTTAGCTTAAGGTACTATACGGCTCCCTCTTCTTAACTTAGCATATATGAAACATGGCATTTATGCAATTTGACAAAGTAGCTCTAATGGAAATAAAAGGATACATGCTGCGATATTCTATATTTTTCTTTTTTTCATCAAATCCGTGAAAAAGAGCAAAACCAACAAGTAACTGATCCTACTAAGAAATATTGCATGTGTTTCATAGCCTGATATTTAATTCCTTTTTGCCATAGAGTTTCATTGTTGTCCAAAACCTATTTAAAAACACATCAGTTAGTCAAACTGTAGGGTGACATCGTTCGGTGATTACTATGAACACACACACACTGTAGTTTATTTTAAAACAATCCCACTTACACACTGTCCTACTGCTGCAAATGATCGCAAGGGCACCAAATGTGTACTAACTTGCAGCTGAAAATAGTCCCCCCAGCAAATGCATTATTTCTCTCATAGATGTTTATTAAAAACTAAAGTGCCCAGCTGTTTTAGGAAACAACTTAGCCCTTCCAAAAAATATATAAACACATATTTGTGACACATTTTTCAAAATCTTTGTTTTCAGATAAAATAAATGGGCTTTTAGCTGAAAGTCACAGAGTAGAGAAGTTAGAACATATTGAGAAATGTAATTTTCTTTTTTTTTTTTTCAAAGGGAATTTGTTGACAATAAGAAAAATTATAGAATAAAATCAGTCCTACATTTTAAAGCATGTGTTTTACTGTTACTGACTTTTTTTCCTGTGGAAGGAAAAAAAAATGTGTCACTCTTTCTATGATGTAGAATCTAATATACTGTCTAATAAAGTTTCCTTTCACAGATGGCTAATACCTACTTACTGGGTTCCAGTTAATATTTCAATCAAATCATATTGGCTGCGTCTTAGTCGTCATGGATACCACACGCCTCTGCAAAAATGTGAAGTGCCAAAGCAAATTCTCTATCACCTCCTAAGCACATGTATACACGTGACTACCAGGAGCATAGTTTATATTTGCAGGTCTGTGCTGTATTTGTGTGTTTGTGGGAAATTGTGTGTGCATGTGTATGTGTGTGTGTGTGTGTGTGATCGTGCCGATGTCAAGCTGCATTCAGGATCAAAGTTTTACCATCATCACCTGTTGCCATAGAGACATGAGAGTGGATTCATCATGCCATTTTTCTCTGGTGTAATTAGTAAGGAAATGTGGAGACTGTCTCATCAGGGCCTCATTGTATATTTGAATCAACTTAACAAAAGGGGATGTGGAGATGTATGCGAGCAGTCTGCTGATAAAGCTGTGGAGAACATAGAGAAGATCTTCACTCAGCTGGTCTGTCTTATCGAGAAAAGAAGCTCTGATCAGATCCAGATCCTGGCAGAAAACTAAAGTTAGTAGGTCCAGGAAAAAATGGAGAAGGAAATTGCTGAGATGAGGAAGAAACATGATGAGCTGGAGCAGCTCTCACACAGAGAAGATCGCATCCATTTCTCTACCACTACCTCTCACTGTCAGATCTCACTGAGTCTTCAGAGCCACCCAGCATCAGTATCCTACCTCTATAGTACTTTGAGGATGTGATGGCAGCTGTGTCAGAGGCCAGAGATAAACTAGAGGTCATTCTTGAAGAAGAAAGGACTAAGATCTCACTGACAATGACTGATGTGGACATTTTGCTGCCACAAGCAGAACCCAAGACCAGAGCTGAATTCTTAGAATATTTACAACAAAAATCACATTGGATCCAAACACAGCAAATACACAGCTGCTCTCACCTGAAATGAGCAGAAAGGCAACAGTGTTAAGTAAGAAATATTCTAGTTACCCAGACAGATTCACAGACATGTTTCAGGTCCTGAGTAGAGAGAGTCTGAGTGGAAGTCATTCCTGGGAGGTGGAGAGATGTGGCTTTGTAGCAGTTACATATAAGGACATCAGCAGAACAGGTGATGATTTTTTTTTTTTTGGAAACGATGACAAATCTTTGGCTTTAGCATGTTTTAACAAAAGTTATGAATTCAGACAAAACAGTATGAATACCTCCATCTCAGTCCCAGGGTCCTCCAGAGTAGGAGTGTAACTGGATCACGGGGCAGTTGTTCTGTCCTTCTATGATGTCTCTGAAACAATGACCCTCCTCCACAGAGTTCAGACCACGTTCACTCACCTGCTCTATCAGGGATGAGATGTTTTTTACTCATTCATCGATCGACTTCTATAAGCTGAAGCAGACAGAAGTTATGAGGCAGTGAGTGCAGGGGTGTGATTCAGGAGCTTCACAGACATTCAACTTGCTTCATGATTCAGTGATTTTTGATGTGATTTAATAACAGGTAAAGCATTTTGTTTTAGCCAATACTTAAACACAAAACAATAAACAATACATCTTTCAAAAGAAATTACTATGGTTTTTGCTCATGAGATATTTCAGCGGAGCTTCATGATGCTACGGTAATGCAAGTGTTCCTCTGCCTCTGGGAGGAGCCCCGAGAGACGACAGAGTAACGTTTCAAGAAAATACAATAATTAAAAAATAATAATAAGTGTTTTCTTTACTTTTTTCAAGGTTTATTGTATCAATTCTTGTTGCTGTAGTATATATGTATTTACAGTTGTGTAATGATTAAAATTGCTTTATCTGTAAATAATATAACATGCTCAGCTGTCTACCCTCATAGTGTCCCTTTGTTTATGTGAACATTTGCACTTTCATTTTCGACTAAGAAAATAGACATATTTGTGATTTTAATTTTCAATATAACTCAAGCTTATGATAATTGTGTACCATTGACTCAGAAATCCCTTTTGGCTTTCTTTACTGTGATGTTGTACTTTACTTGAGTACTTTTTTACTTCATTTAAACTTTTTCTTTACTGCATTTAGAGGCAGATATATTTAATGCATTGTTGATAACCAACAGTGGTTACAATTAATACAATATTTTAAAAAAATGTTTTCAAATTTTGGCTTTTCAGTATAATAACAACAATGGTGCTACTATTACTACTACCACAAATAATAGCAATGACAGAAGAATAATTACTTTTAATTTGTTCCCTAAGTACATTTCGCCGTTTGATTGCGTCACTTATTCTTGCAGTGGCGTAGTTGTCCATTTGTGGCGTAATGTTATTTCTAATTAACTGATGTAGTTACTCGGTGGCTTTAATCGAAACAAGACTGATTTTTAATAAGTGATCTAATTTACTAGGATCGTCTCATTCTCAATGCAATTACATTACCTAACGCATTAAAGGTAAGCGGAACCATTGCGCGGCTCGGGGGCCGCCTGCTCCCGTACGGATTGTTTTGGTGCGACGCTCCATAATACGGAAGCGAAGCGCCGCCCCTGTTTGTGTTTACGTCTCCGTCCTCGCCCGGACACACGGTGAGTATGGCGGTGAGCGCGGTCCACCTGGAGTCGGACGCCTTCCTGGTGTGCATGAACCACGCGTTGAGCACCGAGAAGGAGGAGGTGATGGGTCTGTGCATCGGCGAGGTGGAGGTCAGCCGCATCGTCCACATCCACTCCGTCATCATCCTCCGCCGCTCGGACAAGAGGAAGGACCGGGTGGAGATCTCGCCGGAGCAGCTGTCGGCGGCCTCCACGGAGGCGGAGAGGCTGGCCGACATGACGGGCAGGCCGATGCGGGTGGTCGGCTGGTACCACTCCCACCCGCACATCACCGTGTGGCCGTCCCACGTCGACGTGCGGACCCAGGCCATGTACCAGATGCTGGACCAGTGCTTCGTGGGCCTCATCTTCTCCTGCTTCATCGAGGACAAGAACACCAAGACGGGCCGGGTGCTGTACACCTGCTTCCAGTCGGTGCAGGCGCAGAAGGGCTCCGAGTACGAGCGGGTGGAGATCCCCGTCCACGTAGTGCCCCGCGAAGCCATCGGCAAAGTGTGTCTGGAGTCGGCCGTGGAGCTGCCGCGGATCCTGTGCCAGGAGGAGCAGGACACGTACCGCAAGATCCACAGCCTGGCGCACCTGGACCCGGTCACCAAGATCCACAACGGCTCGGTGTTCACCAAGAACCTGTGCAGCCAGATGTCGGCGGTGAGCGGGCCGCTGCTCCAGTGGCTGGAGGACCGGCTGGAGCAGAACAAGCAGAGCATCGCCGAGCTGCGGCGGGAGAAGGAGAGGCTGCTGCAGGAGCTGGGCTGCTCCGTGAGCCGGGAGGACGTGGATGGTGGAGGAGGAGGACGACGGCGGTCTAGAGACCACGATGGTTCGGCCTTTAAAATGCCAAAATGAGTGAAAAACCCTGAAAGCAGGTTCAACATCTGGTGGAAAGACAGACGCCTGAAGAGGAGGCTTTTATAGCAGCAGATTACTGCCCATTGTTTTGGAATGGTATGTTCCACTATTACATGCGGTAGTAATTTCCAGATATCTACATGTCACCCACCTATGATATAAAGAAATGGTTAATGAAAACATTGAGCAATTTGTGGTGAATGGGCAAAAATGCTTTAAATTACAGTTGGGCCCTTGTGGAGCCCCCCCCCCCATTGTAATCACTGAATCAGAGCCTGCTGAGTCTGTTGTTGGATGAGTGACAAAGACAATGTGCCTTGGGCCTGATGAAAGTGTAGATAATGTAAACTTTATATGAAGCTTTTGAGGTGTAAACTTTGTGTGTGCGGTTACTTACCATCGATGCCATTTGACTTTTGCTAACGCCGTTTACTGTTTCTGTGTTGTTTCAGATCTGACATGTGTGACTAAAACCTGCGGTGGTCTTTTTCTCTGAAAAACTATAAAATAAAACATACTTTGTTATTGTGCCGGGACTCAGTTTTACACAGACTTCATTGTCCCTTCGTTTCAGTTCTGAAAGAGTTTTTGTCATTTAACTATTGACTATTTGCTGAGTACAGCTTTCTCTACTGTGCATGTCTATGTGCTTTCTGGTCGCACCGTCAGTATGTTAACATTTAAGCCTAGTTAAGGATAATACTTAATAAATACTTCACCTCACTAATTAGTTCTTACGATGTAATTTATTTGTTAGTTTACACCCAGTAACTGTAAGGTCTAACTGTTATAGTACCACTAGGTGACAATAAGATTACCTTGCTGACATAATCTGGGCTGAAACTTGATATCTTGAATATTTAAGATTTTAAATTACATTTCACAAAAGTAACACAAAATTCCAAAAGGCTGTGCACATAACCTTTGACTAAAGGAGTAGAAAAAAAATCCGTAATAACTGAATATTTCCCACTCATACTAAATTTTATGAAAAGGTTTTACGCTGAGACACATATTTCTCCATGTGTGCAAGCATAAATAAAACAAAGTAATACCTGCATTTAGAAAAGATAAATCTTATGTGCCTCTAAAGCTTGTGATGCTACAGTCTCGCGCTGTTGGCACAGCTGATTGCTCCTGATGGGATGTAGAATATTTAAATGGATTTATCTGATCCGGTTTAACTACCGAGACCCAGCATCCATCACGAAGGCAGCTGGCATTTTATTTGTGAGTAAATTTAAACGTATACACAGTATGGTTCCCTCTAAAATTCACCACGCTGCAGCTCATTTGTCTTGGTGTGAACTGCAGCATGTCAGTCTATCAGAAATTATAAGACTGAGTTTTCCCCTTTTCTCCATTACTGGTCCATTTACTGTTGATTTTGTTTGGACCTTATCGTCGCGTTTGTTTTTTACCACCAGGTGTCGCCCTTGGCCTATTCCTCCCTTGGTGGCAGATCTCGTCTTCATTTGTGATGATTAATGTTATCACCTGTGTTTAGACCTGTTTCCCAAAGTTTGTCTCTTGATGTTGACCTGTAGTGTTTGTATAGTGTCTGTTTAATTGAGTTTAAACTGTTCTCTGTTGTTAGTGTCTGTTATTGTGTGTGAACCTTTGGGGAGACTGCTGTCAGTGCTGGGTAATCCATAGTTAGATCGTAACTACAAACTTTGTTCATTTCATCTCCAGTTAATTCATATTGTGAGCTAATGAAATTTTTGTCACTGCAGTAGAAGCTGCTGTTTTACTTACTGTTTTAATTTATTTAATTTGTAGCGTCTTGTTGAGGCATTTTCAGATTCTTCAGTCTTTTTAGCTCGTTACTCCATTGGATGCCCTGTTGAAGCAAGCAGCCGAAGACTCCACCCAGAGACAAAATGAGAAAACTCCATACAAATCTATGTGGGTAACTAGAATGTGTTTCAGTAATGTTGCTTTTCTGTTTCCTTCAGATAATAATGGTGAATATGGCGGAAATTCAACCCTAAACTTGTAGGAGTATGACATTCATTTAATCACTGAGATCTTGTTCCATTCCCCACCATAACTTTTGTGTAGTGTATCTCTGGCCTCTGACACAGCCAGTAACATCCTTAAGGTATCAGATGATGGAGAGTGATGCTGGGTGAGTCTGTAGATTCACTACAACATGACAACAATGGGGCAAATGTGTAGAAAGTCATGATCCAGCCCTATTAGCATTGATTAGAGTTGGGTTGGATTAGAGCACCTGTGTGAAATTTTCCATTCGCATATATTTTCCTAAATTTTAACAGTGGTATGCTCGTGTAGAAAAAATACAAGAGAATGATTTGCTCTCTTAACTATTCATAAGATGCATTACCAGACACAAGATGAGAACATTCGCATTTAACAAGCGTTATGTGACGTGTCTTATGTTTCAAAGTAGACCAGTTGCTGTTTCATATCATGTTTACCTACAGAGAGTGAATTTTACTCCTGACAGCATTTTCGGTAGAGGGAGGCAGTGAGGACGATATTTACACTGAGGAAGAGGAGATAAACACGTTAACTATTTACCTGGTAATTTGATGTAATACGTAGAGTAATTAAATGTCTTCTGACTGTGTCATTAACTCTTTCTGACCCAAGGTCACAGTTTTGTTTCTCAGTATAATTTACTCATTTGCCCTATGAACAGTTGGTCAGATTGATGGCAACAGAGAGCTGAATGCCTTCCACATAGGAGATAAAATTTATGACTAATCTTCAAATGTACTGCTCAGCTGTCTAAACTCAGGTTGACAAGGAGATAAACAGAAGCAAGGCAAAGTAGCATTTGGTCGAAAATTCAAAGATGTGGAACGGAAATGTGTCTGGAAATCAGTCTGAAGTCGACCTGTTCAAGGCTTCTTGACATTTAACTTAAACCAAGAAACTCAACTCAACTTTTAGCAGCCCTGCATTTTTTGCTTTTTTGTTTTCAACATCTATCTCAAAACATTACTTAATAAATTAATTAGTTGACAGTGATGCTAGATGAAAGGTCACATGGGACAAAAATATCAAAAGGTTTTACACTCTGAGGACCAGCAGATAGCTTCAGTAAAGACAAAATCAGACACCGACACCGTCATCATTTAAGACTGTGACATAAGAATAAACACAGTTGTCAAAAAACAAATGTAATTTTGTCTACATTTCAAAGGAAAGAAATATTACTGAGCAGAGGCTTCTGACAATACAATAACTAAGTTTTTTCTGGCCTCTGTTAAATAGCTCCCTGTCTACTTGGTGAGTTTTGTCCTTGAAGCAGTTTGGATGGACCTGCTGATCCTTGTTTGCCAGTGTGGCTGCGGTCTGTAAGGGAGGGTAAGGGGGCGAGCGGGGGCAGCGGGGCGTGGCCGGGGGGCAAAACATGGCCTCCTTTACGGGACAGGAGGTCAATCTCTCTCCTTAGGGCCTCTCTCTGCTGTGACTGTACTTTCACCAGCATCTGTAGCTGTCGGATCTCCTCCTGATCCACACGTCTCCTGTAATCCTGGAAGTGTCTGCTCTGGATATACAAACACATACCTATAAACTTGTATGTTCATCCACCCCAACAGTCACAAACTTCAATCATTTGTGCATGTAGAAATAGAAGAAAGCAGGTTTAAAGATGGATTTAGCGATTCTTATCCAATACACTTTTTGTTAAATCTCCTCACAGTCAGCTAGTTGTCTGTTCTGTGAGTGTATGCTGAAAAAAAAACATGTCTCATTTGTGCTGAAAAATCTCTTCTGTTAAACACACTGATTGCTTGTTGACTGTGGGAATTCTTAAAACTCTACTAATTCATGTTTTATATTTACAATAGATCAAATGAGTGTGTGTAATGTGAAAATTGCAGTGGTGGTTTATTTGGTTTATTTTGGAATTTTTATACAACTTACTGGCCAAAAGGGAACCTGTCACCCCCTCCACAGTCTCAAGACATAAGTGAAAGTCCTCTTGCTTGTCCCAGCTTTGGTTAATATTTGGTGTGAAATTAATTTGTTCCACAGAAATTACCATTTTCTTCTGCCTGGTGTTGAGTTTCTGTTCCAGTTCCTTCCTCTCATCAGAGAGATTTGTCATGCTGAGGAGAAGTTCTGTGTTACACTTGGTCACCTCCATCAGAGCCTGACGTGCCGTCTCTACCTTTGCCTGAATATCACACATGCACACAAAACCAGTAAAAAAAAAATAATAAACTCATTTCAATATAAGTTGTTTTATAAAGTAACATTTTGATTTTGAAGAGGCTTGGAACAAAAGGCATTGATGCAGATATCTCAGACTTGCCAAAGCACACACACACATAAATACACACATATACACACTCACGCACACACTCAAAACCACACAGAGGTCAGCATACATCCCACTGTCTGAGTTCCTTGGCGTAGGCAGCCTCTCGAAGGAGTTTCTCCTGCTTGAGCTCCTCTACCACTCTGTTCCCCGCCAGTGTCTGCAGAGCCTCCAGATCCACCAGCCTCCCGTACTTCATCATCATCAGCTCGTTGCACTGCTTCTCCAGCACTACAACACCACACACACACAAATACACAGAGAGATAAACACACTCAATCCAGCAAGCACAGGTATTTTGCGCTGCCATTCTGTCTCTGCCAAGGCCACATAACTTTGCCCAACTCTGTTTTCATTCATTGATGTCATTTCTGTAACGTGTTTGTGTTCATGTGGCATCTGAATTTCACATAGAATCTTTACACATCATGGGTCTTACACTGGATCTTAGTGTCCATGTCCTTGCGTTCGCGGATGAGCCTGATGTGCTGTTGTCGGGCCTGAGAGTACAGATCTCTCTGCTGGCACTTCTCCTCCTGGAGCTGCCTGATGCGCTCCTGCAGCCTGCTCAGCTCCGTCCTGTCCAGCACCAGTGCTGGGCTCAGATCAGACGGCAGCGAGCCATTAGCAATAAACTCAATCTGAGAGACAAAGGTGAAGAGAGAAAAGGAGTGGAAGGGAAAGGGAAAGTCTGTGTTTTACAGGGTTTTACAAAAGATGCAAGCAGAGGAGTCCAGGGCTGCCCATACTAAAATAAAATAAAATCCTTTAAACTCCTTTCAAACTGATATTTCATTTTTCATTCCCCAGCACAGAATAAACAATAAAAAAATGTACAAATCTCATTTTAATTTTCATTGTCACATTTGAAAATATACAAAACTAATAATGATAAACTTAGATTTGAAACTGAAGAAAAACTGAGGAAAAAAACAAAACCTAAACTTGAAAGGAACATTGAACAGAAAATTAGCCAGCTTATATTTTGATTGTATGATATTAAACTATCTTTGGGGTTGTCAAATAAAAACAAGTAATCTGAATATGTCAATATCAGGCTTTTGGAAATGGTGGTAGCTATTTTGTTTTTACTATTTTCTGACGTTTTTAGTACCAATTTAGTACTAATTGATATTTAAATCAAGAAAATCACAGCTTAGATGACGATAAAAATTTGTCTGTTGCAAGTGAATTATTTTGAATGTTGTTCTGATTTTAGCTCATTCTTAATAAATAGAAAATGTCCTTTCTTATGGTCATTTTCATTATTGTAGGATTGTCTCAGGCCCCTTTTTTATAATCAGAGAACACCATTCCACTGCTTTTGACTCTGACCAGATTTTACAGTCTGATGGCTGGTCTAGTTGCCATTTGTATCACACATCCTAACAGCAGAAAGACAGTTGGTCAAACAAGAAGAATACTGTTTTACTCCATGTTGAGGTTTAACCATACTGCATTGCCAACTGTCATCCAAGGTTACCAAAAATGTGGTTACAAATCTGTTGACTAGAGCTTTAATTTTTTTTTTGCCTCCACTTAGTGGTTTAGTCGTCACAGTTTTTGGCTGTTTACCTGATGTAGTCTGAGAGGTACCACGACATCCAGGTCATTCATTTTCTGCTGCCTCTCCCTGTTAACTAACTCCAACTCATCCTCTACTGCCTTCCTGCTGCTCTTCACTGTTTTCTCCTGTGGAGCCAAGCAAAAAAAGTAAAACACACACACACACACACACACACACACACACACACACACACACACACACACACACACACACACACACACACACACACTAGGATCTCAGTGAAAAAAGAGCATATGGTAACAGAAACATGTCAGGGGACAGAACGATGAAAAACAAGTTTGACCTTCTTGAGAAGGGTGTCGCACTCCTTCCTCAGGACTTCAGTACTCTTCTTCTCCTCCACCAGTTGTTCCTCCAGGTCGAGCCGATGCTCACGTAGCTGCAGTGTCATCTCAAACAACTCTGGCTGACAGCCTGAAACACACACACATACTGTGGCCATCTCACAGTTCTACTACCACTGGCACTATAGTGACACCTCAGACACAAAGCCAAAGTTTGTAACTCCTGTCTGTTACATTTTTAATGACATTGAACAGGTGTGGACTGATGACACGGCACTAAAAACACATGCAGAGCAGTTTTTCTATTGTTTCTTTTCAGGATAAACCAAACAGCTACCCATGTGACTGTAGTACCAGTATATCATGCAGCACAAGAAAGATCCACAAGCCGATAGAGTTTTTTTTTCCAACTCCTACCTCTACTTAAGAACTTCTCATGTGATTTATGTTTCTGTTTGACACTTTTGTTGACATGCTAATTAAAACAGGAACTTCAGGTTGTGTTATAGAAGAAGTCTGCCCTTGCATCTGAATGCAAACAGGTTCAAATTACATTGAGTCTGAAGTAGGGTTCAGCCGTATTACCTAACCTGACACGTGCTGTATTTATTGGGTCTGTTCGGGTTGTCTTCATTTTGTATTGGGTCCAATTAACCTTGGGTCTTTTCGGGAATGGGGCCAGATTCATAAACCTGTAGGTTTAGGACTTAAACTGTGTGAACACACAAAGAAAAACGTACACATTCTCTTCATCAGATTTATAAAGCCACACAGCCTTCATCAGATTTATAAAGCCACACGTAAGGCATCTAAATACTTGTATTTCCATTACAGTACTGACCTGGAGGGCAAACACTATCATCCAGAGCAGCAACTCCTTCTTCTGTGCCACTCTCATAATCATCATCATCATCATCATCATCATACAAGTCATCGTCTTCATCAGAGTAATCATCACTGTCCACTTCTTCTTCTTCTGCAAACACACACAGTAGGATCATATAGAACACATGGAAAAACTGATACACCCACAGCTTCACATGATCACACACACTGTTTTACTTCCCCTCACCTTCATTTCCGGTCTGCTCCTTCTTCTTGACACGTTTGACCTTCTTCTTGAAGACTCGGGCCAGAAACTCCTCAAACTTGTTGTTTTCGCCCAGTGAGGCTTGGAAGGCAGTGAGCAGAGCCTTCTCTCTCTCCTGCAGCTTTACTATATCTCTCTGCTTCATTTCCAGCTGTACTTTACATTCCTCCAGTTTTGACTGTCAGGAAACAAAGAAGAGGATATAACAAATAACAACACAAGGATCTGTTAACAGTGATCTGAGGGATCCACACGGTAACACACAGAAAATGTGACAGTGTCCACACAGGAGGCATTCAGGCACAGTATCAAGTGTAGGTCATCATAAAAAGAAAATAGATAAGAGGGGCAAACATAAGGTTCTGTTTACTTATGTATAATACAATAAAACACAAGCCATTACACCACTGTGTATATAGTTGGAGGTTAAAATCTAATGAGTTCTTGTTACTTTCACGCTCATTCACTGTTGGAAACAAAATTTTACTTAATCCTCCACTTGTAGAATCAAAATTACATGCTGTTAGGCAAATGTGCTGCTTTTCTTTTGTCAGAAGTACAGTATTGTCTAGTAATTTAAGTGTTAAGTGAATCAAACAATTGTTTTAAAATGATTCTGGCTTAAATGGCAAAATCCTGGAGGTAGTAATGAACATGTACAAAAATTTCAAATCAATAATTAAATATCTTGATCTCACTGGATTAAAGTGGCCCATTTAAGATTGCCATTCAAGATAAAGTGAATAGCGTTGATTATCTCACATAAATGGCACATGTCCAGATCTAGACTATATTAGACTGTATGTGAACAGTCAGTCCTCGAAGTCAACATTTTGAATGCAGAAGAAATGGGCAGGTGTAAAGACCTGGGCACCTTTGACAAGGGCCAGGTGACTGGGTTGGAAAATCTCTGAAACAGGGTGCTCCCCGTCATCTGTGTGAGACAAGCCAAGAAATGGTGACAAAGTACTGAGTCCCCAAGATTCAGTGATGCGCAAGAACAATGAAGTCTGTCGCATCGGGTCTGAACTGAGAGAGAATTCTACTGTGACAGAGGCTGCAGAAATGTTGATGGTTATGTGCATAGGGCTGTGCAGCCATAGAACAGTCAGAAAGGCCATGCTGTTCATTATGTTCTGGCTCATCACCATGTGTTTGTTTTGTACTGTGTATGTATTGGTCCTGAACTCTGTCAATAAACAATGCAAGAAAATACTGATTTCGAAAATATGCTCTACTGCAACAACAGTTAAAACCACAAAATGTCACTATAGCAACCTTCAAATGTAAGTATGCAATTAGGGTCTCAAATGCAAAAAATACTGGTATCGTCCTTTAAACAGATTGCTTAAATACATGATGAAATGAAAAGATAATCCACATCAACCAGTTCATGAGCACAAAGACTCCCTCGCACCATGATGCTGTTCTCCTCCTTAATGCATCCGTTGAGCTTCTCCTGCAGGCTGTCCTCCCTCTTCTTGAACTCCTTGAGGAGCAGCAGCTCCTGGTAGAGCGTCAGCTGACGGAGGTCGGCCAGCTTCAGCTGCCAGTCCAGACGCAGCTTCTGATGACGCAGCAACAGGAGCTCCGCGTCAAACTGACACACCGCACACTCCATCTGTTGGTTTTAAAGAACACATTGACATTATATTACAATGTTATACACCGTACTGTGAGATGTCCAAGTTATTCCAGGTGATATTTTGTTTATGGTTACACGTTTAATCTAAAATAATGGCCTTTAGTTTGATACTTCATTTAATTATGATCGGAGACCTGCTCCAGCAGGAGGTCCTGCTCATGCAGCAGTCTGATCTCCTCCTCCTTCCGCAGCTCCTCCTCCAGCTCACTCAGCTCCACTCCCTCTTCCACTGATGTCTCTACTTCTCTGATTACAGATGAAGCTGATGGGCTGAAGATCCCCTCTTCTCCTCTCTCATCATTTTCCTCTTTCTCCTCCTCCCCCTCAATCTCTTTTTCCTGCTGCTCCAACAAATATGTAGTTCCCTCTTGCTCCTCCTGTTGCATGACTTTAAACCTGTTTAAAAGTAAAAAGGGAGATGACTGATGACTGCTATTGATCTGCTGGTCTTCCAAAGAATAATTTCCTAAAAAGCAAAAAAGGACAGTATTTATTGTGAGCTTTGGTTTGAGTGTAGACTTGGTGTTGGATCATACTAAATCCTGTACCTCTGTTCCCTAAGAATATGGTATCGCTCCAGGGTGGTGCGGCTGTAGTTCAGCCTCTTCTCTGGAGTTTCTTCTGGTAGTATGGAAGGCAGGGCAGGTGGAGGGCGGTGGAGATGGGCTGCCAGACGCTGCTGGATCTTATGGAGCTGCTGAGTCTGAACACACAGTCGAGACACCAGGCGAATCTTGGAGTCCCGCAACGCCACGATACGTCCATTCATCTCAGTCTGCTTCTCCCGGATCTGATAGGAAGAAAGGAGTCAGTTAATGAATTTTATATACCTGCAACTTATGTCCTTTCCATTAATGACTAACCTATTGTTTTTTAATAAATCTGTTTATTATTTATGCTGTACAATTAAAAAAAAAAAGAAAGAGAAACATGCATCAAAACAACCCCAGGCAGAAAAGTTCTTGTTTTTGCATCTTGTTTCCCTTTTTGTTTTGTCAGATCAATAGTTAAAACCTGAAGATATATTATTTACTACAATATAAAACTGAGACAAGCAGCAAGTTCTCACATTTGAGAAACTGGAACCAGAGAATGTTGGGCATTTTTGTAAAATACAAACTCAAACTCATGACTCAAACCACTATCAAAATAAATCAAAATTAAGACAAGGATTCTAATTTCTCCCTCTCTTTGATTTTTTAAGAAGACTGGTAATATGTATTTGTGTGTGTTGTTTATTCTACTGAAAAAAATAGAAAGATGTGATGAAAAAATAGATTGCAAGAAGTTCAAAAGTTCATGCTCTGAAGGAGTTGTAGCATATACTGTTTATAGTAGCATGTGTGTCTGTGTATACATTTTCCTCCAGTCCTATCAGCTCTGCTCTCTTCTTCTCAGCATTCATCCTCAGGTGTTTCGGCACTGGGAGGTCTTTGGCTGACTTTAGCTTCAAGTCTCCGATGTTCTCTCTGGCTTCGCGGATGGCCTGCACATTCCGTGGATCCTCATAGTTCTCGTCTGGTTTCTCTGCATAACTGAGGCACCAACATTGTATCACTGTTTGGGTCTGAAGCATTGCAGTGGTTACACTTCATTTCAACTCCAGATTCTCCTCTAAAGTTAAATTGGCATTGCATTTTTTAAATTCATCTTTGAGAATACAGGGAGCCCAAAGACCATGAAACCAAATGGTAAATATTGTGCAAATATAAGTAAAGGCCAGAGGATGGAGCAGACATTGTTAAACATTGTACTCACAGTTGGGCCCATTCCTTCCTCCTCTTCTCTATTTTGGAACGAGCTTGTTCAGCTTTCTCTGCAGCCTTTCGGAGCCTCTCAACCTGCCGATCTCCCAGCTTAATCCCTGCCGGACGAGTCACCTTGGGGCGTAGCACCTCCTCTGGACCACACACACAGGTGATAGGTCAGGCCTGTCTCTCACAGGTGAAACAAACACACCAGCATTTTCCTACCTTCTATTTTACCGCTTTCTTCTGCAGGTTCAGATCTGGATTTTCTGCATTCTGTTGCAGCATCTCTGTCTCCATCAGGCCCGTCGGTTGAGCTCTTATGTTTGAGCTGGGTTGAAGGTTTGTTGAGTTTTGGCAAACGGTAGGTAGTGACTCTGTGGTTGGTGCAGATGGCGACCACGGTGACCTCCAGAGAGTCCCCGAACCTGTAAACAAACATTATCATTTTCACATTTTGATTTTGGTCGGAGGCTTGTTATCTTTACCTGCTAACTTTGTAACTACAGTGACAAAATCAAAATTAAATCAAAACTTTGTAGGATGTCATGTATATAAATGTAAATAAATGTAATATTAACAATCTTTATAGGTTTGGTTTCAAGGGTCAGGTCAGAGTTGGGTTTAGGTAAGGGGGTTAGAGAATGTATTATATCAATGACTGTTGCAAAGGGGATAATGGAACATATTTGTGTGTGTGTGTGTGTGTGTGTGTGTGTGTGTGTGTCTGAGTCTGTGTGTGTCTGTGTGTGTCTGTGGGTGTCTGTGTTCAGTCAGTACCAGTCCTGCACTTTGCTGAGTGCTATGCGGCTGCGCTCCCTCTCCCAGCCCAGCTGCTTTCTGGTTTCCATTACCCGCTGGGACTTCAGCTTTTCTGCCTGTTCAGTGAAACGTCGATCCAGCTGAAGCTCCTACAAACAGAAATAGACCACATATAACTGAGGACATCAATTATCTTACATGTATTCCCTGGAGGCTAACCCAGAATTTAATGATAACATGCCCTTGGCTGAGCTTTTCAATCCTACATCGAATGATGTCCCAAGTCAGTCAATTTATATCTGCTTAAGAAACTTTATACAGTCAGCATTCTCCAGTATCTTTATTTCTTAAACATGATGTAAACAAGAAACCATAAGCAAGGTCGCATATTAGAGAATTTCCTTTGGCAGATTTCCTGAAAGGAATATAAGTCTAAAAAAGTCAGCAAGCAAAGTTGTGGTAGGGGAGAAATGTGATTACTGACCAGCTGCATTTACTGTATATTCAAATTTACAATAACCAGCCTACTACAGTGAATGTAAACACATCTGTATTACCTGTATAACCTGGTTTGTCCGAGTAACCTTGTTACTTAAGTGCAGGTAAACATTATGTCACTGTGACACCAGATTTTGTCCCCAAATATTTTTGGTGTCCAGATTTTTATTTTAAGTGTTAAAAGCTGAACTAAAAAAATTGTGTGGGTAACAGTGTTACTAATACTAATAAAAATATGTGCTTTAAAAACTACTTTTGCCCAGTAACCATACCAATAAAGGCTTTTCTCCTCCCCTGTAGTGGAGGTCAGGGTCAATCAGGATAAAATTAACAGACACTTCACTTTGTTTAAATTCTGGTGTGAATTTTGGCTGCAACTTTTTTTAGTTTTAGCAAAATCATTTTTTAGTTTTGGCATAATATTAAAATAAAATCAATTAAGAGCAGCTGCAATATAAAGCAGCATTACTCACTCAGACCAGTAGATAATACCCAAGTGTGTGTGTGTACCTCAGGTTTCAGTCGAACGTGCTCTGGCAGACTCTGGTTGTTGTTCAACAGCTGTTTAAACTTTTTCTGAAGCTCAGCCAGCTTCTTCCGCTTCCCTGCAATCTTCAGCTCAGCCTCGCGATGCAAACGGTCCTTCTCTAGCTTCTGTTTAGCTGTCTCTATGCTGAAGGGAGTTGGGTGTGGGTGTGGGTTAAAAAGTTAAAGAGATAAAACTTTCATGATTTTTCTTGAGTCAGTGAGTCCAAGAACAGAACATACAGTACTACAACCCAGTTACTTACTAAAAAAAATGAATAAACAGAGAGACAGAAGGAAAGAAACAAGATAGATACACAGCAGGAGACAGGAAAAGAATGTCAGAGAAAAAGAGGAAGACCAGTTTATCCCTAAACAGTTCATTCACACTCACCTGTAAGCTGCTGGATCCTCAATGTCCTGAGCCAATACCTCATTTTCAAGACCCACCTGTTAGATATTGATATTCAGCTTCAGCCAACCAGTTTGCCAACATTCACTATTTTTTTTGTTTTCACGGGCCATTAATATTTTTTCCCTCTAAAAAATAGACCCATGTGATTATTTCTATTAAAAAAAACACTGCTGTGTGTAAACGCCTCGATCAAAAACATGTTACAGCTGTGAGAGTTTAAACTTCATTGAAATGCATGACACCTGTTAACAACTTAAATGCACAGTTAGATTCCTTTTAAACCTGGATTTGAGTTCACATTTGTTTGAATACATAAACAAATGTGAAATCTAAAATGTTAATAAAATGTGGACCAACCCTGGGTGAAGGAACCTTGGCCCTCTTTCTCTTCAGGCCTTTCAGGAGCTCCTCTGGAGGAAGCAGGCTGAAGGAGAAGATGTTCCCGTCATCTCCTGAGGTCAGCACAAATTGGTCGTCATGACTACAGCGTATGTGCCGCAGGTGTCCGTACTGGTTGTCGTGAACACTGAGAGCCCAGTGGGCCTGCATAGAGGTGAGGCTGTGGTCACCGGGCTGCAGCAGGTAAACCCTGATGGAACCCGAGTGCATACCGCAGAGCAACAGCTGCCTGTTGGAGCTGCAAAAACACCAAAACAACAAAGCATCGGGCAGGACGCTTCAACTACCATCTTAGAAAGGTAATACTACCATGGTTCCGTATGTGGAAGAGGCTGCGGAGTTAAAAGAACACTGATTTTTTGGTTTGCCCTCCAGCTACCTGAAGGTGATGGAGCGAATGGGGTCATCATCTGTGTTGTGAACAGGCAGAAGGTCAAAGGGCTCATCCTGCCGTTGGTCTGGATCCTCATCCTGCTTCTCAGAGAACTTACAGTGATATAAGTAACCTGAGTCAAAGCCTCCCTACAGGAGGGAGAGAATAGAAAAAATGGATCTTTAAGAAGGGATACTACTTCATAATGCCTCTAATCAGCTTCTTGCTATATAGTACCTTTGGTAACAATGTAATTAACACCATTACAATTAGGAAACACATGACAATTGTAGAGTCAGTCATTAATTTAACAACTGATCAAACCAATAAGGACTGAATGTAATGTTCAGTGATTTCAGTGAGGGAAAATCACAGAGACTGGAAGCAAAACAACCGACAGAGACACAAGGAAATTAATTTCAAAATATGAAAGGAAATACAGAGTCAAAGATTCACTGAGAGGGGCGCATCGTGACCCTGAATCTGTTTCAGTCTGGGTCAGCAGGAGACTGGAGCTTAAAATCCTACTGCAGACGGTGCTGTAAGCTTCTAATTGTTTGTCATCTGATCCATTTGCTGCTTGTTTATTCACTGTTGAATGTCATCTGATGAATTTCTCCCACTTTTTCCTCATTTTCTATTCCTTCTCTTCGTCGAGTGGAGAAAAAGTTAACAAAGCCAACTCTCAATGAAGAATGTGCAACCTAATCCAGCCATATTAAAAGGTTGCTCACCATCCTCCCTGCTACATGTTCCTCATAGATGTTACAATCCATCTATAGTTTTGTCGTCCTGATTGTCCACACTATAATTTTTCTGTGTTAGTCCATTCTCTAAGTCCATCCTCAAAGAGGGATCCATCCTCTGTTGCTCCTCCTAAGGTTTCTTCCATTTTTTTCATTGTTATATTTGAGAAGTTTTTACAAAATTTATCAAGGGTCGAAGGATAGAGGATGTAAAGACTGTAAAGCCCCTTGAGGGAAAATTATAATATTGGACAACATAAATAAAACTGACTAGACTTGATTTCTTTGATCTCCTTGTATGTACATATTGATATAAAACTTCCTCTACTTTTTAATTTTGACTGATTTACAAGGTGACTAACTTAGTTGATTGTAGCTGATTCTTATGTGATTTCCATCAGCACTGAGGCATAATTGTGCACTGACAAGAAATACATGACGTGTGTGTCCATGTTTCTGTGTACCATGGAGAGCCAGAATTGGCCAGGTTGTGAGTAGAAGCCACAGTAGAGAGGACTTGGAGGGTTGGGGATGTAGATAGGCGGTAACTCTTCCTCTTCCTCCTCTTCCTCTTGCTCTACCTCTGGCTGCTTCGATTCTTTCAGCATTTCCTCTCTCTCTTTCTTCTTCTTCTCCTTCACGGCTTGACGTCTTGCGATTTCCTCCTCTCTCTGAAATGCAAACATACAAATCAAAAAACAAAATGTTCTAAAACTGAAATGGAGTTAGTTATTTTCAAAAAATTCATGCAGGAATAAATAAATAAACAAATAAAATACATAAACTTTAAAAAAGGATGAAATGAAGGAAAGAAAAATACTTGAACGACATATGGATACAGAGATGACATCATGAGCAATTATAATGGAGATTAGTATGATATCATACAACCATAAAAAGGAACATGTACAATTAAAGTGCAGCAAACGAAGGCTAAGATAAACCAAGCCCAGACCTTTACGCGAGATTTGATGCTTCTGAACCTGAAGGATCTGGTGGGCAGGTCAGGCAACTGGAAGGTTTTGCTTGGCTTCTGGGCTTCAGGATCAGGACTCTGCACCTCAACCACATGACCACTCTGACACAGGATGAGGAGCCTGTTTTCACTCTGAGTAAAAATGCAAAACAAATCGGTCGAACCAGTAACATTCCACTAAAGAGATATTTGAGTGACAGTGTATTAGTTCAATTATATATGTGAGCGCTTCCTTTCTGACAGCAGAAGCGGCCAGAGAACAGACTTACATGAGAATGAGGTGACCACTCCAGCCCCTGCACCGGCCCGGGAACATGGACAAAGCCGATAGGGTTGTATTTTTCCCCAACACTGAAGAAGAACACAGTGCAGTCTGAGCTCTGAGCAGAGAGAAAACAGAAAGGTTAGATGAGTAACAAAAAAGGACAATAAAACACACCAGAAATGCAGAAAAAATTATAAATAAAGTACAGAGGTCTAGACTATGATTTTATCTGATCCTGAAATCCTTTCAGTGGAATCAGTGGCTAATTCCTTTAAATATTTAAGCCTTTCCAAAATACAAGATTTCAAAAATCCCATTTGCCAATAAATTGATGAAGCACAGTCATAGCTGTGTTTTTCATAATCATAAACATGAATTTTGACTATCTGCTGTGTCCTGAGCAGTTGTAGCTTTTCTAGCACTGGCTCTCACAGTGATAAACACAGTTTTTCTGGAAAACTTCTTACCCCTGTTGCTAAGATGTCTCCATTTCGCTCATATGCCACAGATGTTACAGGGGCATTATGGGGTTTGAAGGCTTGTTTGAGGGTCAGCTTGGCATCTCCTTTGGGGATTTGCCCAGTGACCACATGCAACCTCTGAGGGTCATACAGCTCCAGTAAGCGGACCACCCCATCCTCAAAACCTGCCACCAACAAACCTCCACTCTGGTTCACCTAAAGACAAACTCCGGTGGTCAGTTTTCTGGCAATACACATCATATGAGCTAGCATGGTTAATTTTCATACTGACACACTTACCAACGGTGGGGCCCAGCAGAGAGCACTTCCCCCGTGATTGAAGCGGGTGCTGGTCAGTTCTCTTTTTGCCAGGAAGTCAAAAACTCTGACCGAACCTGAAGAGCAGGGAGAGACACAGTGCCTGTTATGCTTTGTGTGTCAGTAAGTCTGCAGGTTTGGAAATGTGTGTGACTCACGGTCCAGTGCGGTCGTGGCCATCAGGTGGGATTTCTTTGACACGTCAAGGCCTTGGATTGCCCCGGCATGGAAGGAAAACAGGCACTCTGGATCAGGAGTCTGCACACACAGACCGTACATCGACTGTTATCACACTGGGAGACCACATAATGTGCTTTTACAACACGTGATGATACAATACGCTGGGCTTTACGTTTTGTTTGAGAAATTGGAGGGGTATGCAAACATATTTTGTACTGAGCCAAAAGACAACTTGCTACAATATTACAGTGACAGCCAAAAAAGTTATATAATTAGTTTAAAGTATTTTCTCTCCTTCTTCCTTGTGTTCCTTGTATCTTGCACTAAACAAAGTGTCCTTGTAATGCGAGAGCACAGAAAATTCTCTGATTACACAGTGTGAGAGAAAAACCCAAATAAGCTGCTGATAAATCCATTAAAGTCAGCAAAAGAAATGGATTTTCACCCAGAATTGCGGTGTAATTTATTTTTTACCTGATATTATCTAGCATGAGATGTTCAAAATAAACACGGATGAAGTCCTTTATTTTTGATTCAAGAAAGTTGTGAAAAAAGCTCATTACAATGAAGTATAACATACACAGCCCTTATATAAAAACTTAAGTGTCAGCGTAGGGAACTTGCCGTGTAGGTGAATGAAAGATCAATTTTCCAAATGGCTCCACTGGAGTCCTACAGTACAAGACCACATAGCAGAGAGATCAGGACTGAGTTGACATGGGATCATGTATCACAAATGGTTTTAGTCAGTGATCTTTGGCTTTTTGTACTCCGACCTGAGCAAACCAGATAAAGGAGTCCGACAGGGAGCTCTTGACCACAGAGGAGAGGCAGACATTGTGTCCAACCACCATTTCATTCATCGGTTCCATCTCAAACCGGCAGCTGTTGCTGTTGCTGTCAGCAGCGTCAATGCTCTCAAAGTCCCAGCCCTGCAGCATCCAAATTACACATTGCAATACTTGATTACAGAAATTCTCATTGTCCCCGTTCAATCATTCTTATTAGGAATATGAAGAAGGCTCAATCATCTCTTCAGAATCTAAACTAGATGATCCACTTTCCATACAGAGCCTCTCCAGATTGAAACTTACATAAAACTACTTCAAATGCAAACAGCTTGAAATTGTAAGTAAAATATATTATTGAAATTATTGTCTGATTTGATATATATCTAAATTTGACATGTATCTAAATCTGTAATAACCTTTTTTTATTTTTATTTTATTTCATTTACCTTCTTCTTGTCATTTTTCCTTTGTAACTGTTTATGTCCACACATTTGTTCTGTGTGTATTTTTATTCCCACCATCACTCTCTGTGCTGTGTTTGGACTGTCTGGTAGCTGTTTGGAGTCCAATACCAGAGCACCAAATGTGTTTAATCTGTCGCAAACAAATGTATTGTTTTACCTGCTTGAATAAACTGAATAAACTTTCAAAACTGTAGTGCTCAGCTGTTTTAGGAAATGACTGAAACTATTTTTAAAAAATAAAAATACATAGTCCCACAGACAAAGTAAGGAAGGAAGTATTATGAGAGTATTATAATAATCCCAGACTGTTGCTTTAATGCCTGTTTCGGTACATTTGGTTTGCGGCCATGAAACAGAGCAAATATTACAACTCTTCAATGAACATCAGTCATCTGCATTTGTCCCTTCACACGAACAGTCACGTCTCACTCTAGGGTAAACCAGTCTTATACTGCATGAAAAATCAAATGTAACAGTGTTTTTGACTAGAGAACTCAGTAACAGTACTTGGTGATATAATGTTACAATGTTTTTAAGGGATGAATACTGCTGCCTTCAAAAAATATTCACACAAAAAAAGTTCAGAATAAAAACCATCAGTCAAAAACTCTTTTAGAAAAAACTTCCAATAACAAAAATGATAGACTTGTTTTAAACGTGTGGCATTTTCAGAGTATTAGGTTATTTCATTGAAAGTATCTGACCCTGACAACTCCATCAGAGCCAATCGTCATCAGCTGCCCATCCTCAAGGGTAAACGGCTGAACCTTCCCTGCATGGCAGGTCCGCCCCTCCTTTCGGCAAATCTCCACCTTAATGGCATTTCCATCCCACAGCAGCAAGTTGCCCCAGTCTGTGCCGGACACCACCTGACAGAAAGACATGAAGGGAGACAGGGGTCAGAAGTAAGTATTAGCTCTCTTGACGCTTACTGAGGATTTTTCAAATCAAAATATTGTTGAATGTTCATCAATGACCTTACAACAGCCGACTAAAACTATCTCACTCAAAGTCCACACAGTAGCTGCCCTGGGGTTTTTGATCAGATCACAGGATCTGGAGCGATAAGCGCTAAAAAAATGGAAAATTTGAACATCTACATTTCCATAACAACTGGGCAACTTCATCTGCCAAAGAAGATAGTGTGATGCAGCTACAGATACTGTGTAGAGCTTGTGGTGAGACAGACCTGACTTTTCAGGCCTTCCTGAGAGCCGAGCACAGACCTTTCCATCAGGAAGTTCCACGTAGCCCTCAATATCAGTTGCTGCAGTTTTCCCAAAATGTCCCATAAGCCCTTGCAGTTTAAGACCTGTGAATGTGCTAGCCATTTTCCAGAATCTAACAGAGAGAAACGGAGAAAGTAATTGCATCTTATATGAAAAAAATGTAATATTAATGTGAGGGAATAATTCTTTTTACTATTACTTGGGCTACAGCAGTGAGTTCCTGGAGTTTCCTTTTCTTGCAAGTGGGGAAAAGATGTCCCTGGTCTTGGCCAAGAAACAGTCATATTACCCCCCTTAAAACTGCAGCATTGTATTTTTTTTAACTTCAAGTTTTGTACAAGATATACCATGTAAATGAGAGAAAGTTTGAGGTGTAAGGGGTTTAGAAGTGGGTTTAATAACATTTGGTCAGAGCCAGGCTTAGTATTTTTTCCTATGCTAAGTTTAGCAAACCACTGCTAGCTCTAGACAGATATGAGCACAGTAGCAATCTTTTCATCTAGCCAACAGCAAGAAGGGGGATACGAAAATCCCCAAAATGTAAAACTATTCCTTTAAAGTATGAGAATCTGCCCTTATCTGAATATGATCAATGTATGAGCTGTGGATCCCTCCCTAACTTTGAGGAAAGGGTCTCTAATCTGATGGATTTGTCCTTTTATGATTGTTAAACATTAAAAGAAAGAAAAAAAAGTTGTTTTTTATTTTGGTGGGCCAAGACAAAAACCTGATGTTTACCGTTCTTACAAATCCCAGAAACATTTTCTGCAGTCACACTAGACTTCTTCTCCATTTGCTCATTTTACACTTTCAGGGTCACTAAGTGGGCTTAAAAAAGTTTTTGTAGCAGGGCTGTAAGTCTATAGGATGATTCAGTAGATCCTTTACTTGATGTGTCCAGATCCTGACGATGTGAGCAGTCCTGGGTTGTATGGTGAGAAGCTAACTCGGTAGACCTCCTGAGAAATGGCCTTGCAGCTCAGCATCACCTCCTCCTGCCTCCAGTTCCACAGTGTTAGCATGAAGTCAGGTGTGCTGCCCACGCTGGCCAGCAGGCTCCCATCACAGTTAAAAACAACAAAGCTATATGCCTGCTCTGTACCACCTACAGACACACAGGTTAAAACATGATCAGCAAATAATGAAACATAATGAATTCTAAAAGATGTAACTGAATGCATCTTGGTCCCATTTACCTCTGAGGATGCGGTACAATCGTAACGAGGGATATTCATATACCATGATGTTGGGCTGGTTTCCCTTCTCTGCTGCAACAAAGTATTCTTTGCTAGGGTGCACCTTTACACACACCCACAAACACACACACACACACACACACACACACACACACACACACAGAGTGGAAGTTACCAATCTGTTTTAACCAATGGTAGTGACATGGCATGGGGACCTTGTTTGCATGTCATTTCCATCCTCGCCATAGCCTTTTATGCAATCTCTAATCAGCTCTGATCATAATAAGCCATAAAAGCCCCAAAAATAATTTAAAGTAAATAAATAAATAAAGAAATAAATAACATAACCTTTTCTTAAAGACTCACACCAGCATTTTTTGAAGCTCCTTAACCTTAAAAATTAATACTATACGATTTGCTGATGTTTCCGCTCCAAATGAAGGCTGCAATTGATTTCCATTGCTTTCCATATTATATGAAAATCTATAGGTGCACTCTTGAAACTTGTTGTGAACGAGTCTACATACATTTTTGCTAAAGTAACACATTATTCTGTGATAGTACGGATTTTTTCAGATCAGTCTGCACTTAAATGAATCACTGTCTGGAACACTGAGGACAAACACATCCAAAAAGCTAAAAACTCCTGAGCGAAATTTGCCAAATTTGCTATGATTTAGAAAATATATAATTTCTGTTAGTTCTGGTTCTGGTAAAACATACAAAACCTCTGGTACTGTCTTCAAAACAAACAAAGAAACAAACAAATAGAAATACGACAAGTGCCAAATTCCATTCTTTACATAATAAATGCTAAATAATAATGTTACTCCTGCAATCAAATGTATAATTACTGTGTTATTGTGTTGCTGGTGTTTAGGAAAAATGTATTAAGTGTCAATATACTCATTTCCTTATAAGTAGGCAGGACTTTAAAATCATAAGTGATCCTGCATATTATTCTGCATAGTTTATACTCTAGTTTAGACTTGATCTTATGTAATTCTTCCTTTAAACATTGACTGGGTACTCCAGTATTTCCCTGTGAAATATAGTGATGTCAAATATAAATCCTCAAACAGCGACTTAAATACCATGACTTCAAAGCTTCACTGGAGTAAATGTCAAATTACCTGCTGTTTTTCCTGCTATGTGTCACAAAAAGATTGAAGCCTCAGTGTGACTTGTACATGACATACAGAATACTGTAGTTTGTGTGCCATCTTACCGCAATGGAACCGATTCCTCCTCCACTGCAGGAGCGGAGGAATCTCTGCTCCTTGGTGGAAACGTCCACCAAGACGAGCAGGTTGCCTGCTATGAAGATCAAAGTTCTGTCATCTAGTAGTTGCAGGTTCGCCCTGCGCCCACTGTCGTAACCAAAGGAGTGACTGAATGTAGGATGAAACTAAGGATCAAGATCAATTTCACTGAATGTTATTACTGTTAAGTCTGTTTAAGGCTATATCAATAGTCATACTGCCTTTATACCTATACTTATATTCTGTATAGTGTACATATAATGGCTGCAAATACTTGCACAGTTCTCTTAATTAGTCAAAGATATTGTAATGTGTATATTATGTGAATATAGCATTTTATTGTCATTTGTATTTATTTCAAATTTCAAACAGTTATTTGAAATAAATAATTTGATCAATACAGTGTTATTTTATTTTATCTTACCTTGTTAAAAGTCTGTGACCTTACAAACAAAAAGGGACAGGCCTAAAAATGAAGTCTCGATGAAGAAACTTCAGGCAATGAAGACCAAAACTTCAGATCAGAACAGGTTCTGTTTTGTCCAGAAAGTGCTCTATAGGGTTTTTCCTCAGGCATAAATTTCTTTCTGACTGTGATGATAGTCCCTTTGATATATGTTTATTAGCCTCTAATTGCTAAGCATGGTGAGCACATGTGAGAAGAACTGTGGTGTGATATATTTATCAGGGAACAATTTCACAAAGAAGGATACGAGAGGTGAAGGAGGTTCTCTGGGATTTCAGAGTCGGGTGTGACAGACGGTCTGGAGTGAAGATCCTCATACTTGTAATACATGTCTGCAGGGAGCTGCTTTTCTGATTCCTCCTCAGCTTCCTGCTCAGTATCACATGCTGTAAAGGGGTGAGATATTTGATAGCAGTTTTACAGTAGATTTACAGTAACTTGTGCAGTTTTTCCCCAAAAAGAAAGAAAAATAATAATTCTCATTCTCTCAGGTGTGTGGCCAGATGCGTGGCCAGATGTGTGGCTAGGTGTGTAGCTAGGTGTGCTTACTCTCTACCTTCAGAGTTTTCTTCAGCCTGTTCACAGTCACAAACGGTGTTTTCTCCTTCCATTTTGAATCATACTCCGCTCCGTCTTTGTTTATCTGTAAAAAAAAAAAAAAGAGATTTAAGAAATTTCCGACTCAACCTAACTGAAATTGATCTTTAAAGGGCAAGTGAAAGCAAAACACGGCGTTAGCGACTAAATTTTCAGTCATTCCCTGTCAGGTTAAAATTTACCAAACGTTTTCACGTCAACTTTGACTTATATTTCTTTGTTTTCTACCTTCTCTATTTGGCTGTAGCTGATATTCCAAGTGTGGGGAGTTTAGTTTGGGGTCGTTGCCAGGCAACAAAGTAATTAACTCCGCTGCAAAGCCTGCTGGTTAATGTAGTTCTTAACCCTTCGATCGTTGCAGTTGATCTTTTGAGTTGCTTAATCTCGGGATTAAAAAAAGATATTTTTTTACGTCGGTTATAGATTAATAGTTATATAAGAACCATGATTTATCCCATAAAAGGACACACGAAATTAATTTAAACACATAAGTTACCAAAAAACGAGTTTTAGGGTCAGACTGCCCCTTTAAATACTACGAAACAAACATGGCGACTTCACAATCGCCACACACTACTGCCGTGTATTAAATGCTGCTAAGAAAACATGGCGGCTTCACAAACGCCACAGACTGTCGCCACATGTTGAACTACATTATTATCTGTTCACTTTTTGACTGCGGATCCGACCAAAGTCTGCAAATGTGATGAAATACAGACGCGATCTTTCACTGTTTCTCGGCTACAGAGAGTTGTCGCGACAACCTTCGCTTTACGGCAGCGAAACCTGAACGCGATTGGACGTTTTGTGCCGTAATTCGCGCCCGCGACAGAACGCATGGGACGGCGGTGGGCAACGTGTGTGTACCTCTGAAATGTAAGTAGCGGCGTTAAAACAGTTTTTAAAGTGTGTAATTGTTCACGTTGACATTACAGATAAACCCGCAGAGGACGCGCCTCAGTATTAAGAGTGAAGCAACGAGCTGACATCTATTGCTAACTTAATTTTTTACTCTCTAGTTTGGGAAAAAGTAGCCAAACCTTTAAGCGAGGTCAAAGTAGCGACGGCAGAGGCGAAAAATGAGTCAAAAATAAAGCAAATGTGCGGCATTAAAATTAAAATGAAGTGATGTATCAGAATTAGTTATGAAAAATAGTTTTAGAGTGTTAGGATACATATTCCGGAGTCGTTAGCTAGTCGTCACCGGTATTTTCCTTGTTGTTTGTGGTCTGACTCCTTAAGAGAACCTCTAAGTAGCAGTTATAGCTAACAGACTATCTAACAGCTAACATAGAAATGTAGTAGATCAAGGTAAAACGAACCCCCTCAAAATGTCGTAACATATAATTCATTACATATAACTTTCAACACTCAATGTTCAGTGAAGTTTTTTGGTTTTGGCGTTGTAGAATCTCCCATATGCATGTCTTACATTCTGTTTCCTCAGTGTTTACATAGCAAACATTAAAAGTTACTACATTGTATTAAGTTTGTTTATATGAGTTTTTGATTCTAATTTAACATTTTGATATATGATGTCTCCATGTCGCTCTGGGACCTACTTTAGAATGGAGGCCAAGTCCAAAAAACCCTTTTCTCCTAAAGGTGGAAAGAAGCAGAAGCTTACACAGAAAGGAAAAGGTAAGTAATGTTTCACACCAACCAGCTATGAGTAACTTCATTTTCAAACATGTGTCATTCACATGTCTTACTCTATCAAGATTCCATAGGGGCCAGATTTGGTGGAAAGCCTGGTGGAAAGCCAGGTGGAAAGCCAGGCGGTAAGAAGCCCTTCAAACCGTACAACAACACAGAAAGGAAGAACAGACCAGGGAAAGGTAGAGATGGTGGCAAGAAAGAACATAAATTTGCTTTCTCAAGAGCGGGGAATGGGCCGAATAAGAGGAAACTGCACCAGGTTAAAGATGAAGATGGTGGAGGTGAGAAAACATCTGCTTGCGACTCTTTGTAATCTGCAAAAACAATCTAAGTTTTTACATTTAAGTCTATTTCTTCAGATTTCTGCAGCATTTTGACCAGTTAGTGTTTGCACTCAACAGGAAGATCAGCTTTGATTCAAAATTTGTTTCAAATAGTTTTAAACAGATGAATACACCCACATATTCAGTTCTAAAGAGCTGATTTATGTGAGTTTTTGAATTTGTCTAAAAATTTCTCCCTTTCTTGAGTCCTGACTCCTGAACAATCTGAAGAAATATTTTTAGACATTGCATAGATCATTTGGTTTTTGGAGAAAATTTGAGAATATAACACAAAATAGTCTTTACCTTTGGTCATTCTGCCTGTTTTGTTGGAATTCTAATTTGAGTTTCAGCTATGCCTTGATTCAGCCTGAATCTTTTCTTGATGATTATGACTGACATGTCAAAACAGGTCCAGTGTCTAAGAGGTTGAAGGCGGATGAGTTTAAGTCAAAGAAGAAGGAGCTGACGGAGGAGGAGCTAAAGAAGAACAGGCAGCAGAGGAAGAAGGACCTGAAGAAGAGCAGGCAGCAGGCGGAGAGGAAGGACATGTTCCAGATAATCTGTCAATCAAAAAAAGTGTGGGGAGACCTCAGGAGGTACAGAGGCCCTTCAAATACTTCTTTATATATTTTTTCTTTTTTTACCTTGTGAACTAAACTTAAACTTAAAGCTGAAAGGAAACATTTCACCACAGGTCGATAAAAGTATAGTGAAACTAGCCCCATTATACATGCAGGCTCATAACTGATGATGATTAACAAGGCCACAGAATATCTTCTTGGAAGATATTCCAAGAAGATATTCTGGTAATGTCCTGCCAGTCCATCACCGTTCCAGCGTTGGAAGTGTGTGGGAGTGGCAGTGCTGATGGAGTGCACTGGCAGCTTAAAAATAATGCCATCTACTTGTAAAAAAAAGGATTTTGAAAAATCTGTCTTGTCAACATTGATTTGACACAAACATGGTATTTGGAATTATTTATATATCTTGCTCAGTGTTGGGTGTAATGATTGAAATTTGTATTTGCTGTTTTTTTTAAATTGTATTAGTATTAATTGCATTGGTTATATTAGTGTTTGTGTCTACGTGCCCAGAGAATGCGGATGGAAATTAGCGAGTAGCTTAATCTTCTTTGTATGGGAGTATTGTGTTTTTGTATATGGTCCCTGACAAATTTGAATGTTTGTCTTTTAGCAGAACTCCTGAACGTAGTGGAATAAGTTATACAAATTTTTTACCCTTTAGACTTTTATGTCTCCCTTTGACAGTGGTCAAGCTCAGACCAATAATCTGCAGTAAAAAAAATATATGATGGCCCAGCAAAAAAGTTGAATCTGGCACAACTTTTGATGCAACACAGTGCAACATCATCCAAATATATTCTGATGTAATCTATCACATTCCTGGTAGATAACCTTGTAATATAATTACTTTGTGTGCTGCCTCCTGCTTATTGACAGTTGATACTGGTCTATGTGTGTGTCAACAGGAAGGACTGTGACAACAACTTAAAGAAGAAACTTATGAAGGATCTTCATGATCTGATGCGTGGCAAAATCAAACAGGTGAGTCTCACACTGTGACTTCATCTAACCTGTACATATGTGTTATTCTGTTTGTTTGAAATGGCAGATCAGCTCTGGGAATCTGAAGAGTGCTGTGACCAAGAATAACTTTCTCTCCCTCCGGAATTTACTGTCCATAAACACAGCAGAATCAGAAACAGAAACAAAATGTTCTATTGGCATCCATGGTGTCAATGGTTGCAATGGATGCTGTTTCTCTTGCTCTTATATTTTACCTTTACTTGAAATCTTGTGAACTATTGTATCTGCCTCCAGATGGCGTTTGCCCATGACTCAGTGCGAGTGCTGCAGTGTTTTATCCAGTTTGGCAGCAATGAGCAGAGACAGGAAGTATTTGATGAACTTAAAGGTGAGGGCCAAGGTTTTTCCTATGCATCTGCTGCTTATTTACGGTTATCGGATTTTAATGAAGTAGTGGATAGTTTTGCACAGACACTAGTGAGGATGTTGTATGGTAAGGCAGCTCACACTGTCAATGCACATTTGTGCAAAAATTTGCCAGACTCTATGATGATGATGCTTTATTGATCAGATGTGTGCTATAGAGTTTCCTGTGTGGCTGATGAATAATACTTCACATCTTTTATTGACATAGTGAAATTTTGCTGAATACCTTGCAGGCATCTCAAAAAAATGTAAAACATTTTTTAATTCTAACTTAAATTATGTGAGGGAGGGCAACTGTGCTCCTAATTTTAATTCTGCCCTTAATGTTACCAAAATTATACTGGCAAGTTGAGTCATTGCTCATATGAAACCGTCCATATATAAGCTATATGACACTGTGGCAATGAGTTCTCTAGCCACACTGCGTTGTTTATAATCAGGAATCGCATCTGTTAAGTGAATAGTTTCCCTTTTTTACATCAAGGTCTGATCAGCAGCATCTAAGACATGAATTTGATGGATGGAAGATCTGGAGCTGACCTGTAGTTCACTTCCTCCTTTTATAGTTGTGACATCTGTGCAGAGCAGCTAATTAACAAGCATTAACCGTTGACGCTTTGTTGTTTCCTCCAGATGACATCATTGGTTTGTGTAAGTCGCAGTACGGCAAACACGTTGTGAAAAAACTGCTGATGTATGGGTGAGTCGGCTCAGCTTGGTTTCTTCTTCTCTCTCTCAGCAGCCTTCTGTTGTACTGACGTGTGTATTTTGTCCATTGCATTTATATCAGTGAGCATAGGTCAAATAACAGAAACACCTCTCTGCACAATTCAGTATAGTTACAGTACCTAATAAACTGCTAACTGGGTATGTATAGATGTAATTTCTGGCTGTGGACTTGTTCGTAAGAGTGGTGTGTATCTATTTCCTCCATAGGAACAAGGAGCTGGTGGCGGCTGTGATTCAAACATTCAAAGGTCACGTGCGCCCGATGCTTCGCCACGCTGCCGCCTCGTCCATCATCGAGTATGCCTACAATGACAAAGCCGTGCTCGCACAGAGACTCATGCTCAGTGAGGAGCTGTATGGGAATACCTTCACTTTCTGCAAGGTACACACACACACGCACGCACGCACGCACACCCGTACCTGTGACAACTATAATGACTGATATGGTTTGGTTTTTCAAATATCGGATGACTGACTGACTGTGAACATTTCTCTCTCCGTGTCCAGTCGTCAGTGTGTAACACCATCGAGAAAGTTGTGGAGACAAAGCCAGAAAAATTGAACAACATCGTTGATGAGATGAAGCAGATTCTCACACCCATGGCCCAGAAGTAAGACCGAAAAAACAAAATTCATGTGACATCAGAACTGAATTGAAATGAAGTCCAACCAGCTGAAAACACAAACATAAAATAATTGGGACAAGGTGAAACTGTGCAGGGAAATATTTGATATATTGTCAGTATTAGCTGGTTAAAAGAGTAGAGTCTGAGTAGTTGTTCTGATGCATCAATCAGCAAGAAAGGAATCAACATTTTTGATAACTGATTATCAATTATTTAAGTCATTTGTCAAGGAAGACGACAAACAGTTTGTGATTCCAGCTTCTCAAATGTGAGGATTTGCTGCTTTTCTGTGGAATTTTTATCTTTGTTTGGATAAAATAGTGAATTTAAAGACATCACTTTGGCTTCTGGACAAATGAGATGGGCATTTTAAACTTTTTTTTTTTTTTTTTTTTACATTTAATCAACTATATAATTAACTAAAAAAATAATGGTTAGCTGCAGCCCTACATCAGGGTAAAGGAATAACAATAGACACAAAGAGTAATATGGCACTGACAAGGAAGTGGACAAAAAGAGAAATTCCTGCCTTTCAGCACCACGTTAATGAGATTCATTATAATTTTCTGATCATAAAACCAACGTCAGAAAAAACTTGAAAGCAGGAGACCTTGAGTTTGGAACACAATTTTGGTCAGGCTTTAAATCAACTAGATGAGTTACATGAATTCCCACTGGCTTCTTTGTAATGAATTTTGGTTATTATTTTCTTGGATAAGTTGGAGGTAATCAGAACATCCATAAACAAAAGTACGAAATATTTTTGAAATTTTTTTCATTTTCCATATCTACTTCAATGTCATTTAAATGAATACATCACATTATTTCACTTATTTCGATTGCAGTTTATTAATATGTAGCATTAAACCCATGTAACTATTAACTGCGGCTGTTGTATTTCAGAGAGCAGGTGATTAAACACTCCCTGGTCCACAAAGTCTTCCTTGACTTCTTCCTGATCACCCCTGAAAAGCAGAGAACGGTGAGCAGCACTGACTTTGCACTGAATGTTACATAATTGCATAATTTTGTGTAGCAGTGCATTTTCTCTAGTAATGCTCTTAGGTACAGTGTGGTGTAAAATAAAACTCAAGTTATTTTGGTGCTGACTGTATGATTAGTTATGACGTGATTACACTGACATTTTTATTTTGATGTGAGCAGGAGATGATCGAGTCCATCAGAGAGTCAGTCGTCTACATGGCTCACACGCATGACGGAGCACGAGTGGCGATGCACTGTCTGTGGCACGGGACGGCCAAGGTGTGTTAGCACACGCACGCACAAAAAATGGATTTTAGAAAAATCAGTCTTGTCAACCTTAATTTGACTCAGACACAGTATTTAGGATTATTTATATATCTTGCATAGTGTAGGGTTTAATGATTTGAAATTTGTATTGATGTTTGGTTGACTTTAGAGTCTGCTGTTTTTTTTTAACTGTATTTGTATTAATTGCATTAGTTATATTAGTGTTTGTGTCTATGTGCCCAGAGAATGTGGATGGAAATTAGCGAGTAGCTGAATCTTCTTTAAACGAGAGTAATGTTTTTGTATATGATTGATTGTTTGTCTTTTAGCAGAACTCATAAATGTAATAGCAAATTTTGCCAAATTAAGTGCAGTTGTTGGTGAGTGAGGTGCAGGTGTGCATGGATGTGAGGATAGTGCCTCAGACAAAGAGGGTCTGCAACTTACATTATTTGTGTAAAGTGTATTAGATACTGTAGATTGTCACTGAGGGCATCAACCGTCATCAAACAACAGACTGTTGGACAGTATCCAAAATACTGTAGGAGACAATCAAAGGAGAACTAGTGTTATTCAGCTCTAAATGCATGTTGACCTTCTTAACAGAATGCAGAATTCCATACGATAAAGCAGGGATGAGATATTGGCCTCCTAATTACCTTTCGAACTTAATATCCGCAGCTACAGGAATAAAAGGATTTAAAGTAAAAGTTTGTTCTTTTATCATGTTTCAGGACAGAAAAGTCATCATCAAAACTATGAAGACGTACATGGTGAAGTTTGCCACGGTGAGTTTTCAATGCTCCTCCATCCATTCATTCATTCATTATAGAAACAAGCTTTGGCTATTTTATTCGATCTGAGTATTTACCAGCAGGGAGAGTCAACCCAGAGTAAATATTTACCTGGGAGTGTTTTTAAGCTTTATTGGAGGAAAGAGTCAAAGACTATGTCCACACTGAGCCATCTTAGGAAAATTTTCAGTGTTCAGATCAGGTTACAACACCTATAGAAATATCTGAGCTCAAGCATCAGTCCAGACTTTAACTCCTGGTTACCAAACCTTAAAGTCTCCTGCTGTTCGTTGGTCAGCTGTTAACCTCCACTGTTGTTCGTCCACAGGGGGAGTTTGGTCACCTGGTTCTTCTAGCCATCTTTGACTGTGTGGACGACACCAAGCTGGTCAAACAGGCAGTTCTCTCAGTAAGTTCTACTTCCTGTGCTTTGATGATGCTCGATGATAGTCCTGACCATTTATTCAGTTCCTTTATTATCAGTCTTAATCATGTTTTATGTAGCTATTGTCTATAAATCCTGTCTCAACTGTTTCCCACCTGTTAAGGAGATCTTGTCGTCTTTGGATGAGGTCATCAGTAATAAATACGGTAAGAAGGTTCTGTTGTACCTCCTGAGCCCCAGAGACCCGGCTCACCTGTTGCCAGAGATCATCAAAGTGTTGGAGAAAGGAGACGGAAATGCACACAGGTAACAACTTGATCTTCACAAGAGATCTGTTGCTATTTAAAATAGTTGTGAGCTGTTTTTTTTTTTTTTTACCTCTGTCTCAAAGTGAAGAGGTTAATTCAGTTACCGCCACTGTGTTGTGATTCTTAAGATGTTCCTTGAAGAAGTAGGTACAGCTGTTTCATGGTCTCTGTGGTCAATAGAAGCTGTGACATTATGAAATAAAATGTGATATAATGGATTTGTTACTGCAAAAAGTAAAGAAAGTAATATTTGATTTTGTTAGAACTGGACTGAGACAAACAGCTGCCTTAAGGAAGGAAATTAATGGAGCAGTCAAACTAAGGCCCAGAATGAACCACACTAACATGAGCTCTGTCTTCCCTTCCTCAGTAAAAAGGACTCAGCCGTTCGGAGGAAAGAGCTGCTGGAAGTCGTCTCCCCACCACTGCTTGAGTATCTCCGGGACAACGCCTCCACCATGGTGATGGACAAGGCCACCAGTGTCACAGTTAGCGACATCTTGGCGTCAGCCTGCGGGGACTTGCGACCCGCCATGATGGCCGTAGCTCAGCTGGCCAATGCAGAGTTGGTGCCAGGAGGAACCAACGAAATGGTGTGTATGAGAATTCAAGAGGAGTAGATTAAAACTAGAAACAAGCAGAAAATGGCAGCGGGTTAATAGCATTCAAAGCATTTTAATTTTTTAAAAGTCAACTTTGTTTTTCATATTTAATAATCATTAGAGAAAGCAGTCGTATAGTTTATTCCTTTATTTAGTATAAAAGCTTTGAAGGGGGTTTTCCTCAAAACTGATCTGAGAAAAGTTTTTTATTTATTTTGTACATTGTCTTGTCTGCTGCTCTTCAGTATGAACTATGTTTAATTCCTCTGTAGCTCCACATGGCCGAGCATCCAGCAGGACACCTGGTCCTGAAATGGCTCATAGAGCAGGACATGACGCTAGCAGACGCCGGCAAGGAAGGTAAACACACACCACTTAATGTTCATACACCCACTGTAATTATAAAGATGAAAACATTCTGCTTCAAGGTGTGAAAGTGTAAAATGATTTAACTGTACCAAAAACTATTGACCCATGGACTCCTTGTTCCTCTCTCTCTCTCTCCTCTCTTCCCTCTCCCTGTTGGTGTCTACCTCTCTCACCCTCTCAGAGAGGTTTGGCAGGATACTGGTGGACACGGTGGGAACTGACAAAATGAAGAGCTGGGTGAAAGTCAACAGAGGAGCCATGGTGCTCTGCAGGTCAGTGTACACAGACAGTGATAAGACAAAATGATCACGCAATATGATGCTGTTACTTAGAGTCCACATCACATCACGGTTTGAATATCTGCTAAGCAACTTTTTAACATCTGCCTTTGTTTGTGTTTGGCAGCCTCTTGAACAGCTGTGAAAAGTCTGTGGCCACAGAGGTGAAGGAGGCGCTGAAATCCATCGTATCAGAGCTCCGCAGCATCAGCAACAACAAAGGCGCTGAAATCCTGCTGGAGAATCTGAACAAGTAGAGACTTTTTATTTCAAACAAACCGGTGATGTTAAAACACAATCACTCCCTATGCAGCAGTGGCTTTTTCCAGCAAAAGCCTACAAGACTGCGAGTGGGGGATGTTTTCAGAACGTGGACACAACTTGGACCACTGTCATTTCAGTCACTGATGGCCAAATGGATTGTGTGTGTGAATATTGAAGTAAGGGTTTGGAGGTGATGCTACGAGAAAACAGCTTCAAATAGGTTCACACAGAGGCTGCTTGTGTGCTGACATAGACAGTTTTGCCATATATGAAAAGTGCACACAACTTCAATCCTCAACTAATTAATTTGTCAAAATGTGCATAAATAAAACCAAAACTATCTGCATGGCTAGGTAGAAACTAAAGGGTTTTATTTCTGTAATTTGGGTGAAATGGCCCTTTAACCAGGACTTGTTAATGTGGAGGCTGTACAGTTGCTGAATATATATCAGCACAAGTACTTCTTGTCCAGTAATCCTGATTGTTTATGCCATCCTCTGTGTGTCTTTGTAATATTTTCTACTTTGTGAGTGATAATTTTATTGCCTGAAAAGAAAATTTCTTTGCAAAATAAAGTTATTGTGAACTATTCATTATGCACCATAATATTAAAATGACATTGATTTAGCTACAAATACTCACAACCCTCTTGCTCACTCACTTTCAAAGAGCTTAGTGACTGGAAAACAGGAAACTGCTTACTCTATCTAAAGTTCGCAAAATAACACTGATCCATTCAAAAACACACATAACCACACTGGCACTCAGAGCTCATACCTCCACCAAGGCAGACGATGCCTTGGTGCGGAAAAGTGATTAAAAAAATTCAAGGATCTACACCAAAATGTAAAGGGCTCTTCCCTGTGCCATGACCCATCCCTCCACTGAGTTTGATGCCAATTGGTTAGATATTTTTTGCGCGATCACACGGGTGATAACATACATAGTTACAGTTTGGGGTTTAATGGCGAGTTACATGCAGGGACCACTTCTTGGTTGGGTGGGTGACGTCCTGGAGTCTCCGCCGATTGCCTAGAAGTCCCCTCTTTTATATTTGGACTGAGCTAGGAAAGCTGCATCTGGTCTTTGCCCTATGAGAAGCTAATCACCTGCGAGCTTTAGCTTAGCATATAGACTGTACTGGTATAAGTGTTTTTTCCAAGAATGTCAGACGATTACAGCATTAGTTCAGTAGCCACCTTTCAAAAAATACATCTATCATCTCATGATCTGTAGCTTTGCAGTCTTTTGGTAAGATTTTAACCAGGAAGTAACAGTACTGCTGATCTGACACTAGTCAGGAGAGCTCCACTGCTAAAAACGCTGATGACTGAGAACAGTGGAAAGTCAAGCTTAAAGGTTCGGTATTATACACGTCCTGTACTATTCAGTAGTGATGACTAATGGTTCACACACGCAGGGCATCATGAGCTTTATGGCCACATAGAGACAGGTTTATTAGTATTAGAGGAGAGAGAGACATGGAGAGATAAACAGGTCACATATCCATCGTCCAGATGTTGGGTCTTCAACTTTTGATTTATTTCAGTCCTGTCTTTCATGCCTGAATCCTGGATTACATGTGAGCTTTAGAGACCGATGGAGAAGAGGTTGATGATGATGGTGGTGGTATGGACAGATTTAGTGTAGCTGTATGTGGAAGAAACAGACTAAAAGGATGAGAATATTTTACTCTGGCAAATGAAATGAAAAAAAGTACATTTTTCTTTCTCCTAGCTTCTATGAACTTGCAGCACTGATAAGGAGAATATTTCATGCGTGCTGATAGAAGCTTAACAGGACTGGACAGGCATAGAGAACAGACAGAAGGACACAGGATGAAATGTCCCCACAGGAACAAGACAAACTGTTCAAACAGCCATGACCTCTGCAGTCTTATTCTGAAACAGGGTTTGAAGGAGTAAAGTTATCACTGTACAGAATGTCAGGTTCCTTGTCAAACTGTAGAAAAACCTTAGCATGCCATCCTGTTTCTGAAGGGACTGTTATCCATGGTCCATCCATGGTCAACAATCAGCAATTTCACAAAAAAAACTGTCAGCATTTCAATTTTCCAGACAAATCTTAACCTAGAATCGGAAATCTATAACCTGGCTCAATCCAGGTGGGAGGTCCTTAGCTGAACAACTTCCTCGCCCCACTCGGCGAACTTCTTTGCCGCCCTCCTGGCGAGTTGCAGCTTCCCGCGGGCCTTGGTGACAGCGGTGTATTCGTGGGACTTGAGCTTGGCATAGTAGTCGGAGAACTTGTTGTAGAGGATGGAGATAGGCATACCGTTAAGGATGATGCCAAAAGAGATGCAGGCGAAGGCAAAGATACGGCCCAGGTTGGTCTCTGGAAACATGTCACCGTAACCCACCGTGCAAATACTGACCTGATGGATGAAAGAGACAAAGCGGAAGGAGGATAAAAAAAACAAAAACGAAAGTCGAGACGTATCTTCAAATTAGGATGCTGAGGACACAAACTTTTGTTTTTTGTTTTTTTTTTTCAAATGCAGACATTGTAATTTATGTTAGCCTTCCTCAAACATGGTCTTATGGTTCTGAAGGGTTTTTTCTGGCAGTGTAAAAACACTGGCATGAAAAGTTCGGTTCAAGCTTTCAGGGGATATATGTCCCAAACCCATCTTTCACCTCAGGCTTCATTTTGATCTCAAAGACAACTATAAAGTTTCCGGACTGTGGTCATATGTGATCTCGCTTTCAAAACCAAAAGTTCTCATGGCAGATACTGGTTTCAGGGAGGTAACACACATAGTCACATGCAGTATGTGAACAGTGCTGCTCGGAGACCCTTCACTATACTGTATGTGTTGAATATACAGTACAGTTTCTGTGTCCAAGTTTTGTAGCTTGCTGTCATCATAAATACTGCTTCTGCTAGTAAACAGTCACAGTCTGATTGAAGTAGGGTCATCAGAGATGTATTTATACACAGGTAGCGAAGAGATATTTAGCCGGTTGAATGTTTGAGTGAATATGTGCACATTTTCTCAAGTTATTACTTACAGCGGCCCACCACCATGCATGCGGCATTGAGGTGAAGTTTGTGTTGTAAACGTCATGCTCCACAGTGTACACCATGGCCGAAAACATGAAGATCCCCATGCCGATGAAGAGAAGTAAACAGCCCACCTGAACACACAAACACATTTTATTTTCAATATCCTCAAGATGTCAAAAATGTTTGTTTTGGTTCATAACTATGAGGCCTATAAATCTTAGATTCATTGATTCAACTTGTGCGTATCCATATAGGCCACGCACATTTCCATTTTCATTCATTCTTGACATTCTTTAAAAAAGTTTCTTCACTTATACTCCAACAAATTTCATCAAATTCTCACTAGATTTGTAACTTCCTAAATATGAAAACACAAGTAAAATGTTATTCCTTTTTTAAATTTTAATTCAGTAACTGGTTTATGTAACTTAAGCTGCAGTCTGACCTGCTGGTAGCACTGTCTCAATGTGAAGCCAAAGGCTCTGAGGCCTGTCGAGTGACGAGCCAGCTTCAAAATCCTGAAGATTCGCATCAGACGCATGATCCTCAGAACCTGACCCACCTGAAGAGAGAAAAAACACAGAAGAACCAATGAATTTGGGTGACACAAAGAAATCTGATGTATTGGTTTCACCCTTATTCTGAATTTTCTGTTTCTAATCATAACCCCCTTTCCATCAGCCACATTTTACTTTTCCAACACGGGCCACGGTCTCAATATCCCCTGAATGCAGGTGAATGTCCTCATCCTCAAAATACTCCAGGACCATCTGCAGGTAGTGCGGCAGGATGGCGATCAGGTCGACGGTGTTCAGCACGCTGCGTCCGAAACGCTTGAGGTCAGGGGTGGACACCAGGCGTAGCAGGTACTCCAGGGTGAAGAAGGCGATGCAGAATGTCTCCACATACTCGCCATAGAATCTTCCGCTGAGCTGGCCCGACGCTGTCTGGAGAAACAATCAACAGATACCCTGTTTTTGACTGTTTATTTGATGAGATATTACTCCACATTGGCTCTGCTGGTAAGAGAATATGGGGGAAAATGTTTTTTACTGAGATTTGTTAAGATCTGCTTCTTAACGATAATAATTATATATCTGTTACCAATGACTGTAATGTTAAAGGTGCTATCTATGTTTTCTCTGCCTCTGCCTCTGACCTTGATGAGTAAAGGAATGAAGTTTGATGCTAAACTCTCTGTAGTTAAGTAAATAGCTGTTAATGCTAATGTTGACCATGAAGCCAAAGCAAACACTTGCATGTAGACCCTTTAAACATCTGTTCTGTCTAAATGTCCATACTGATCATTTTCTTAGTTGAACCAGTGACAGATGGAAATCACTGGATTATATGCATACATCCACACAGTGAAACAACACACTTTGTACTGCATCTCCTCCACCGTGTTGAGAGTCATAGCAACCAGAGAGACCAGCACAAAGACCGAGGAGGCGACCCCCATCAGCCTGGCGGTGACCGAAGCGAACGGCTTCTCCATCAGGTTCCAGATTTTCCTCCGGGTCGGCCCGAAGGCCATGCCGTGAAAAAACTCCTCGTTCTCCTCCATCTCCACCTGGAGGACACAGGACAGAAATATTACAGAGCAGAAACCGGAGGAATGGTAGTGTCCCTGGGGAAAGAAGAGCCTGAATGAGCAAAAAGCCTATATGTATGTAGGTAAAAGAAACGAACGAACAAAAGAAAAACAGGAGTAATAACTATAGATATTGCAACTTAAAATGAGGGCAAGGTAAAATACCTGAATTTAAAAAATGATAATATCACACAAATGTATTTTAAAGAAAAATCCAACAACCTTAAACTGGTAAAACAAACTGCAGTGGGACCTCTGTCTGTCTTAAACTGTGCCAAGAAAAAGCTTATTCTCCAATCTCCATCTGTCAGGACAGTAGTAGTGATTTATAATGTAGGTCAGACAGGCTCAGAGTCAGCCAGCAGATTACTGACAAAATCTCAGAGGAAAAGAAAATGCTGAACCAGTGAAGCCAGTAGGTGATGACCTCTTGACATCTTTATTTTGAAGTTCTTGAAAAACATCTGGAACCTGGCCGGCGGGAAAACCAATAATTAGAGTGCGCAGATTATCACCTCTTTACGTCTTTATGTTTTATTTTATATCTGAAAATCAATAGTATCCATGGTAACTGGAGCATGGTTCCTGGAAAAGAGGTATAAAAAAATGCCATTTTTCAAAGATAAAACCAAATCTGTGTACAATGACAGCACTGGAGCGAGTTGAGAGAATAAGTCCACACACAGCAGTTATGCTGTTGTAGGAGAAATGAATTCTCTCCATCCAGTTTGTTGTTTATTTATCTGAGGATGGCTGGAGGAGCCAAGATTTATTGAAACTCTGACTACTGCTACTTCCTAGCATTTGTTAGCTTAGTTAGCTAACTTATTATGTACTGTAAGTCCCTCTTGCACTACCAGCAATTCTCCTCATGTACTCTTACAAAGAACATTTAACTAAAATTAGTATGATAATGTGAGGTAAAAGAGCATGACTGGGACGGGAGCAGGATTTTTAGCTGTACCTACTATGTTAGCTAATGTAGCTAGCATGCGTCAGGCTGCCCTTGTTAGCCTGTGTTGCTAATATATTGCAAGATGACTGACATCTCTTACAAAACAAGAGTAAGTGGTGCTTTGAACTAAATGACGTTTAGCAGGTATGTTTACCATGTTCACCGTCTTAGTTTAGCAAGTAGGTATTTTAACATTCGCCAATAAGCACTAAAAGCGATTGTCAGCCTAGGCTGATGGGAACGGTGATAGTTTTGCAGGTATTCATTCATTTAAAGGGGTCATATGGCGCTAGATGAAAAGCCAGAGGTCTAATCATCGAGAAGGAAACATGGATTACTGTACAACATTTTATGGCCCTCTGACCGAAATTGCCGCCCATAGTTTAATCCACATTTATTCAATTGGACTGGAGAAGAGCCAGCAGTCTGCAGCTTTTCTTTCCAACCAATTACCCACTGATGAGCCCTCCTTTAAGTGGACGGGAGAAACTCATGTGGTTACGGGGAGACGCTTCTCCACGTCAGCCAGCCCACCTCTGCCATCAGCTGCTCCTGTATTTTCAGCTGCTCGTTCAGCTCATCCTGCCTCTCTTCGAAGGAGATGCGGCAGCAGCGTTGGCTGTTTTTGATTCTGACACCCCAGTAGTTTATCTCCTCCAGAAAATTGCGGGGACACAGCTCATCTTTAATCCATAGCACTCCAGTTCTGACGATGAGGAGAAAGACAGGAGAATGGTGATATAAAGGAGATGAAAACTCACTGTGTAGATTGGATAAATGTGTGGCCTGCTTCTGAATTTCATGTTAACATTTAACTGTGTTTTATATATATATATATATTTTTTTTTCACCTGTAGAAGTTGAAGATGTTGTGGAAGATTTTGGGGTCTCGATCAAAAAAGAACTCATTGCTCTGGACGATGTAGTCGTCACACAGGTCCAACTTCCTGCTGTGGTCCGTGTAAGTGGCCAAACGCCCGATCCGTGTTTTCGGATACCTGGCAGCTAACCTGTAGGGCAGGTGGTACACCTGGGGAAAGGAAAAGACTCAAGACCATAGTAGCAAGAGGGTCTGAACTATTTTGAGAATGCAGTGGTGATAGAAGGCCACACATTTAATAACTGACCTTTGCAGATTACAACTGTTTCTGTTCAGATATGTCTGTCATTAACCATGTGATACCATAGAATTACCTTCAGATTTGTCTGGGTTCATATAAATCAAAGATGGTATATTTGAAATCCTTGTGACTAAGGCTGCAACATCATCTCATTATATATTAATTTGTTGATATTCTCTCTATTAAAGGGACAATGTGTAAGAACTGGCCGACTGTTGAATTCATACTCCAAACAGGGGGCAGCATAATACCAGGAAGTTGGGGTGTCCGACCCTATTGTGTAGTTTGGGCTCTTCTTCACCACCAACAAATGACTGCTGCAAATGATAATGGGTGCGGTTCGCAGGGTCTGCAAGGCTGCAGCTGGACCCTTCTTGGCTCCTGCTTGAGGACGGGGCGGTGGAATGTTGCCAGGAGAGGACGGCTAAAGCACAGGTTTATAATCTGCTCGCAGTTACGACTTCTTCTCACACTCGTGTTGGACTGAGGGCAGACTGGACACTACAGCGACTCAGTCGCCTCTTGAGGTATAGTGTGGTATTGCTAGATGCTAACCTCAACAGATCTCTGCAACACAATACACAGATGTCTTTGACATAACATCAAAACTGTTATTTCTTTACATTCTTTCATGTCTTCTTTTTATTTTTTTTTTTACATTTTTTAATGTTTTGACTAAAATACTTACATATTGTCGCCTTAATGGAGTAACTGTACCCAAATTAAAGTCACCAAATTGCTCATTTTGTACAATAGCCAAAAAAATATTCAAATAATTCAGGTATTCAAGAAACTGGAAACTGTTTGGTATCTTTGCTTCTTAAATTAGTTAAACAATTACATGCTTTTAAAATCGCTGAATTCATTTACGGTTCCTCGACTAATCAGTTAAACTTGTAATTTCTGCAAAGGAATCAGCAGCTATAAAATACAAAGAAAAATGCAGCTCATTGCCCACAAGTGGCCCTAGAATTACCAATCAAATTACGGCAGCTATTCCTTATTCAGATTATCTTTATCTGCCGGTCTAAATGCTACTGCCGTTACCTTTATTCCCCAGGTGGCGCTGGTTTGCAGGCGAACAACTTATCTAACAGTGACTCAACAACCTCTCCTGGTCGAGATCCTGCAGTTTGCTGAATTGTTTGCGAGCGCGTTACAATCTAGTTCAAAGAGGTCCCTCATACCTAATATTAAAAAAGGTGAAGCCGCCAGTCTACTGAAGCAGTGTGTTTGGGGGCAGAGGTGAGTACAGTTACCGTTCCTCCAACATTGATGTTGAGAATGAAGTGTTTGGTCGGAGAGATCAGCAGGTGGGAGGGAGACACCGGGAATCGATCTTCCTCCTCGTCTTCATACTCAGCATAAAGATCATAGATGTCTCTGCCCAGATCCTTCACAAATAAAGAAAAAACTTTGTTAATTAAACACAAGGTTTTATACAGCATGAATGAGACAGAATGAAGAAAAAATTAAAATACTGAAAATAATAGTTGCAAATACTGAGCATGAAAGGAAAAAAAATATGAAAATATAGTAAAAGAATAAAAGCTGAAGAGATTCAAAGGAACTTAAATCATATTGTAGATGCATCTGTAATCAAAGATGATTTAAAAATAGCTTTTCAGTGTTCATTTCAGTTCAGTATTTGATTTAATTTCAAAACTGAATCAAGCAAATTTACAACTGGAATTGGTTCAGATTAAATTCCGGTAATATGTGACTACCAACTAGTACTAATCGATAAAAAAAAATTAAGATGGTGTTTCCATAAACCACTAATATCTAGCACTGAACTCAACTGACAGAAAATTTATGACCAACAATTTTGACAACAGAGACAAAAAACCCCAAACATTTTCTGGTTCCAGCCTCTAAAATGTGAGGATTTGCTGCTTTTCTCCATTAGATTTTGGACTGTTTTTCATGAGGAGGAGCAAATTTAAAACAGCTACAACAAATGGAAAAAAAAACCAAAACAAGAACCGTGAATAATTAACTGAGTGTCTGACCTGCATGGAGTTCCATGGCTTAAAGGTGTAGGTGAAGTCCAGGCACTGCAGCGGTTCTTTGACGGCTTGAGTGTGGCTGCCGGGGTCGTAGCTGTGGAACAAACTCCTGCTACGAGCTCTGAGGTGGGTCAACATGGTCACCGCTGAATGTGGATGTGTCTAGAAATCTAAAATGAACGAAGCTGCATGGAGAGACGTCTGAACATCATTTAACACTCAGACACACAGAGCCGGCAATCGCACATTTGCACAAAACTTCGATCACACATACACAAGGAGACAGTACAAGTGAGTGAATATGGTAGGATGATAGACGACTAATACAAACTCATACAGCTGATACAAACAAACAGCTATTAAAAAAGCGATGATAGACAGACACAGACACACAGAGTAATGAGGTAGGAAGTGACTCTCATCGTCTAATGCAGCTCACTGAGATGATCCTGGTGCTTAAAGTTTTAAATACTATTATCCTCTTCATCCATCTCTGGATCACTCTCCCTCTCCTCCCACTTCCGAGATATTCTGTGAAATCTCTCAACATCTACGAGATGAATCGGGATAACATTTCATACGTATATTGGTCCTTCCCAGACAATGTATCCCAATAATTTGGGGATCATCTGATATTTCACTTGGCAACACTAGATTCATGTTCCCCTGTGGATAAACTGCATTAACTTTGGTGACTTTTCATTTACCATCATTATCAGGTCAAAAGTTGAGTTTCTTCTTTCTACCTGCAAAACTAATGGCATTCCCATCAGCCTCGGCTGTATTCTGTGTCCCAATAAGCAACAGTTAGCACACTAAACTAAGATGGTTAACGAGGCAAACATCATACTTGCTAAACATAGGCATATTAGCATGCTGACAATAGCATTTACCTCAAAGCACAGCTGTGCCTGAGTACAACCTGATATAGCTGCTAGCATGGCTGTAGTACCTAGAGTGGTTTCTATCTCGCTCTCATATCTATATCTACATATCTATCATGTGCATTTAAAAAAAACATTACTTGAAATCATTTAATTTGACTGAATTTTAAGTTTTGTCAAGTGGTTTTTCAAGATATAACCCATAAAGTATGCATTTGACATTTTCTCTAGATATTAAACCTCGCTACAGTTAAACATGAATAATAAATTGATATAGCCAGACTCGTTCTAATTAACGTGACTTATGGCTCTTACTCTCTGCCTCACCCCACTTCCTTTACATAACACATGCCCTCCCATTTTTTTTTTCCTCTGCTGGTGTGATCCGGCCAAGACAGGAGCAGTGGTGTTTTGTAGAGATTACAGCTGGGTGCACAGAGGAAAGAGCTTGTAGCTGCATTGGCTATGTAGGTTCGACTCCTGACACAGACTTTTGTTTCATGTTTTTCTGCCTCTGCCTGCTTCTTGAAACATAATTGAGATCAGGGTGTATATTGAATCTGTCCTCTAACCTTTGAATCTTCTCTGCCATTCTGATCCTCACTTTTGTGATGTGATCATTTTTCCTAATCTAAAATAGCAAATTTAACTATAATACATGCCAAGATCTATGTAGGCACCAGAGCATTTCACCCATGTGATAGTGGGATATGTCCATGGCCATTAATCTGTTACTGCAACAGCCTTCACTCTTTTGGTTTCAGGCTTTCCAGCAGATTTTAGAGCCTTGCTTCAGAGATTTGTTTCCAGCCACAAGTCTTAGTGAGGTACAACCACTGATGTGGGGTTATAAGGTCTGGCTCGCAGTCTGGTGTTCAGTTCATCAAAAAGGTGATGGATGAGCTTGAGGTCAGTGCTCAAAATGAAATGAAAAGGATATGGGCAGGTGTGTCCACATACCATATCTGCACATATACACACAGACATGCATGACAGAAAAGACCAGATGCCATGTTTTGAACAATGTTGTTGATTAGGTTTTAATTCTTAATTGATTTGCAAATCAGTTTCTTCACAGATACAGAGTTGGCAAGTTTTAATAGTGTTCCCCTTCACTGTACAAGGCTAGAAAAAGTTCACAGCAACAGCACACAAACATACAAAATAGTTTTACCAAATTCAGTTGTGTTGTTTTTTTTTTCCTCTTTTTTTGAGCTTTTTCTTTCTTGTTAAATACATCTGTTCTCTAACCCTGGTATGATGCCCAACAATAGCAAAAAATTGATTTCAAGTCAAATGTATACAATCTTATTTACACAAGGAATATTTGATCAAAGTGCATTGAAGAGAGTCCTGATTGACGGTCATGTCTCCGAGGGATGATGGGTAAATATGTACAGTGTTTACAAATGCTGTAATTATGGTGATCCTTACAAAGCTTCAATAATAACAACAATAGTAATCACTGACTGAGAAAACTGCTTGTAAGAATGAGCTCCAGGAGGTACCGTAGGAAACATAAAAATGAACAAAGGACCGAAAACTTGTATTTTTTTTGGATATTGCTGCCAAAAAAAATGATCCTACATAAATATTAAATATAAAGTTTTGGGCCAAGTTTTCCCCAGGAATGCTTCATCGATAAATGACCCTCGAATCTCCCACCATCTTCAAACTGAGAGCTCAGATCTAGTTTCAAATCCTGTCCAGCAGAGTTGATCTGTTTGGTGAGTAATACTTGTCTGTTTTCCAGTTCAGTCTGAAGACAGAAAGCCCAGTAAGAGACAAATAGTGGGAATTCACTGTCTCTCTCTCTCTCTCTCTCATCTGCTGTGAAAAGATGCTTTCTGACTAATTTATGAGAGCGGGGCAAAAATAGGCAGGAAGTTGATAGAGGCCCGAAAAATAAAGTACACAAAAGAAAGAAAATACAGAACGCATTGGAAACACTGAGTGAAAACGGTTATGACAAAATTCATTGTAGTATTCACATAATAAATAACATTTCCTCAGGTCATCCTCACCACAGATAATGACATAATGCACTTAAGAAGGCATGTGGTCGTACTGTAAGGGCTGTTGCTGCTACTGACAACCGTTGGCACGGGAACGAGGAGGCGCCATGCAACGTTATAGGCTGCCATTAAAAAAACACAACAAAATAATAATCATTTAAAAAAAACAAACAAAAAACAAACAAAAAAAAAAACCCATAACCAAGATGATCAGGACAAATCATCATCTGTGCTCACTATCGAAATCTGGAGACAGAAAAGGAGGGAGGGGGAGGAGAAGAGAGGAGAACAGGCTTAATTAAACATTTCCTTTATTCATTCTGTCCTAGAGTTTAGAAATGGATAGCCTAGCTTAGCATCGAGACCCGAAGCAGTGGGAAACAGCTGGTCTGCTCTGTAGAAAGTGATAACTACAAAGGTTGATTAATTAACATGCTTCACCTTTTTTATCTAATTTGTACAAACAATTTCTTATTTTACGGGGAGTTTTGTGCTGCAGCTATTTCTGCCTGTTCGCTCAGCCGGGGAGAAGCCAAGAAGAGATGTGTACTGCAGCTGTGAGGCTGACGGCAGAGGTTTGTGTCATCTTATGGCTGTGGTTGGGTTTAGGTTAATCCGTTTAATCTGTGAACAGAGAGATGTGCTCTGTGGACGACCAACAATGCACCAGGGATTACTACAGACTACCAGGTCGGGGTGAGAGTAGAGGTCATCAACACGTGGTCCGCATCCTTTGCAGCAGGGGAAATTATTTTAAGATGCCTGGCTGCTCAGAAACTCCTCAGCCCCAGATTATTCTGTACTGTTAACTATACTGATTTAAGAGTGTGCCTCATGATTTTAGAGCAAAGGGCTCTACCAGTGTTGTGTGTAGCATTTTGTCATTTCAGTTCTACTGAGATGAGCATGTGCTTTGGAAACCGTACATCCAGACTCTGAGGTTGTCTAGTGACCCAGTCTTACCCATGATACCCTTCGTCCCGGGCTGCAGGGCTGTTTACTCACCGCAGGGTAGGTGTGTCCCACATTAGCGCCATGTCGGGTTATATCGATGTTGAGGTCTTCTTCTGTGGTCTTAAGGTACACGGGGTTGTCAAAGTTCATGCTCTTCTGGTTCTTCAGCTGCCAGTTCCTCCACATCAGGTAGCCACCTGCCGCTGCCATCGCCAGCAGCACTGAGACGAGGGACAAATGGACACAATTACAGTCATGTTTATGTGTGTTTAAGTAATTCAGGAAATATCTTGGGGAAATCTTTGCTAAATCATTCCCTAAATACGAATTAATTATTTCACCATCATGTCAATTTACATTCATTAAGTTCTCACCCGTTTCCATTTACAATATCCTTTTCTCTTTGAAATACTCACAATGGACATCTATGGATTTTAAAGTGGAGAGTCATGGATAGATTTCCCAACATTTTTTTCATCACTTGCTGACGACTTTATAGTACGTTTAATTTTAGACAAAAATGACTAATTTGATGCAATCAAACCATGACCTATACATCCATCCAGCCTCCTACGTGTGTGAGTGCAAGTGTCTGTGTGGTTTCCACTTACAGACAGGAAGTATGGCCCAGGCAGCAGCAGAGCCTCTGGCTGTGGAGTTCACCTGGATTGATGTGCTCACGTTGGCTTCTGGAAAACAAACAACAAAAAACAATGAACATCTGTGGCCAACAACAACAAAGAAACTGATGATGTTTTTAAGTCATTTCCTTGTTCAGTTTGGGAAAACACTTATTTCAAAAAACTGAAAAAGAAAGGTGGTTTAGTGAGAAGTTACAAGTGATAGAGGCCTCTTCATAGGCAGCAGCATCAGAAGCCCACAATAAATTATTAAAAAAAACAAAACAATAAAACCCCATTTAAAATAATAAATCACCAACCTGTTACCAGCAAATTTCTATATGAACTGACACTGTGATAATGACGCCATACTGCATGTGGCCAAAATGGGAAACATGCTGACTGCGCCCTGCTTCACCTCTTGTTCATGACACTGAAGTTGTCAACAACACAAGGAGAACGACTTTCCACTTTCCAAATGGTTGTGTTAAAAGGACTTCCAGCAGTGAAAAGAGCAGTGAAATCTGTTTGACAAAAGGAGGAAAAACATCTCTATGTTTAACAAAAAAAAAAAAATCGAATTGACAAAATCCGCTGTTTTCACAGTAGCAATGGAAAAAAAATCCTTAAAAAAAAAAACATGTAACAAAGATTGCAAAAATGTGAAAAAGACTAGAATATCTTTTCTATGAATATGCTCAGAGCACATTCAGGACAAAAATTATCAGCCTGTAAAAATTCAGTCAAATCTGATTCAGGCTGCTGACTGTCCTTTCAAATGTTTAATAAGCTGCTGTAAATCTGAGCCGTCATGTTCTGATTCTGTAGTTGTCAATCTGACAATCTTTTTCCAGACTTTCTATAGATAAATGTTAAACTTTGTAAGTTCTGGATAAAGATTCGTTTTATTTTGTTTCCAAGTTCAACAGTATCCAGACTCAGGGCGTTCATGGAGCGAACCAGAGTGTTCTGGTGTCCAGCATCAAGTGAGTGACATGACTGGCAAACAGCTTGGCTGAAAGCAGCGACACAGACTCCAGCACAAGAGAGACAAAAGACAGGGTTTAGTTAACCCCTGTTCTTCCTGCCACCCTGTCTGCTGCCAAATGGCTCAGTGATGTCATCGACATGCCTCTTCAACCGCTCTAAGCCACAAAATGAAGGAGGCAGAGTGGTTAACCTGCCAAACTCCAACAATGTCAACAATAAAAACTTAAAACTTGTTAAATAGAAGTGCAGCATATATTATAGTGGCCCAGCTCTAGGGATGGCAGTGTTGTTCTGTCGGTTGGCCCATTACGCTGGTCCAGAATGAAAAATAGCCTTTGTCATGACATTTGGTGCACACATTCATGTCCTCCTTAGGATGAATTTACTCACTTGGTGATCCCTCAACCTTTCATCTAGTGCCATAATAAGGTCAAAAGTTTATTTTGTTCAGTACTTTGGTTTATGACTAAATCCTGGCATAGCAAATGACTTCCCAACAGCCTCAGGTGCACTTCTTTTTTTTTTTTTAGTGCTAATTAGCCAATGCAAGTACAGCCTTACAGAGTTGCTTGCTTGGCTGTAGACTCTTGTTAAAAGGATTAGGTTAATGCTATTCTATATCTTTTACTGTCAACAAACCTCAAGGGGGAAAAAAAAAAAAAAACTCACTTTCTCTTCTTCAGTTCCCTGTCTATGGCTCTCAGCTTCAAGTCCGCTGGTTACTACTGAAGATATAAATCTTTAAAAAGTTTATGTTTTTGGTGTGTTTGGTATGAGTCAAGATAAATTACGTTGACTGTTTGCGTTCATGGTATGAAGGAGCAAACCAAGCAGTTCAACAGTGTGTCTCACTAATGTCTTTGGAATAAGATCAGGCTACACAGAAAATACTCATTAGCAGCATCAGTTCATTGTTTTCTTTTGGCCTTTTCATGGAATTTGTTGACTATAAGGAAAAGGTATCACAAAACCATCCTTCAAGTTTCCACATTTTTTTTAGTTTCCTATAATACTCTGTAGATATAAATCTAGGACTGTATTTTGAGTTTCCGTGGAAGGAGAAAACAGATTCACATTATTCAAAAACAAAACCAACCTTTTTGACCCACAGAGTTTGCATTTTTTCTTTGTGCTCTTCAGAAAGCAGGGGTCACAGAATTAGATAATGATGCAAAAGTATTCCTACAATACAGCAGTCCAATTTCAATATCCATAGCATAATAACAACTTGCTCAGATTCGTAATGGTTTCTGTGATTTGGTCCTTTTCAGTCACTTCCCTGTTTCTACCAATAGGTGCTGCTCCTGAGCTGTGCTTGCAGACAAGCATCTGCCTGTGTAGATTTTAATACCAAACTGTGGTTTAATATCCAAATACTCTTCCTCACCAACTAATTCAACACAAACAAGAGCAGAACATATAAAGTGCACAAAATCCAATGAAGATGCATCCAAAGAACCATACTGTATTATATGTGCAGTAAGGAGAAGAGAAAACAGCTTTTAACAACATTATGGCTTCAATCAAGGATAAAACTAATTGAATAAAAGCCACAAGAACAAGCTCTGTAATTGGAAACAAAGTGGAACTCATCATCAAATTTTATCTGTGCTCCTTGTGGTGCTGATCATGGTCTTTCTCTGCTTAACTCATTCATACACAGCATCTTTCAGAGGATTAGGACAAAGTTACTGAGTTAACACCTCAGTCAAGCACATGTTTACCAATCATAGTTTACACCTTTTGATTCTGAAATGTTTGCAGGACTGAATAATGTGGCAAAGTCCACATTGAGTAGAAGTCACGCTAGAAATTTGTCACATTGCAGACACATAGCACATATGTACATTGTGCTCAAACTAAAACTAATAATTGAGCAGGAGCAAAATCAAATGTTTAAACAGAGAATCCAATGAGAAACATTGAGAAGACAACCCTGAAAAACAGGCAAGGAATATTTGCAAAGGTGAGCAACTAAAAAAACAATCACAAAACCACAAAAAAAGTTAAAATCTAGCCGCAACACTTAATTTAACCCCCTAAACACACTTTTTGCTCTTTTTTCTCACTTTATTTACAAGGGTCACTACATATCACAGATAGTCATGCGATTAAAATTTATTTTCAGGTCAAGATCTGCTCATCCACATAAGAGTGTATTTAACATGTTCTAGGACAGTCTTCATGAAAAAAAGATTAAAACAACTTAATTACTGTATCTAGAAAACTAGTTTAACTGAATGGATGAATTCATGGGGGTGTGTGTCATTCTTCAGGGATATAACTGTGGTGTGGGGACAGTAAACACTCATGATACCTATTTTTTTGGTTGACAAACATGTTCTGGATTTTGGCTCTACATTTCCCATCATTTTTTGAGTGATGCAGTGAGGAAGCATTGGTGCCACAGAGTCAATGGCTGAAAATGTCTGAAATTCCTCCCTATTTGTTACAATTTGCTCTACGTTTTCCAAAGCCTTTTTATTTGAGTGTCTGTATAGTGAATAGTTTCTAACATTCAATTCAGTGCCCTTAATAATTCCCACAATAGAATAAAGTAATCTTTCTGCTGACAACCCAAAATGAGCTGTCTTTTATAGAAGCAAAAATTAACAGTCAAGCTATAATTAACTTGTAAATGATGATGCAAAATGGTGGTAAGGGTTCATAAAACTAATGTTCACAGGCAAAAGTAGTCAAGTATTCTTATTGTTTTACAAATATTTGGTTCTGATTCTCAGTTATAACTAGTTGAATTTTTAGTCCTAAACAGCAAAAGAAAACTGGGCAGAACAAGGGGCAGCTGGGATTTAAATAACTCTGGATCATGTGTTAAAAATCTAGTATTAACTATCTTACAACAGCTTACTTTAATGCACCAAGGCCTTAAACACATCTGAATGTGTGTCATAAACCAACAACATAAACCAAAACACAGTCAGAAGTCACTGTTACAGAAACAGCTAGACAGGAAGACATCCAACCAAGGATGTTAAAAAGGCCATGTAGGACTGTTGACCGGGGGGGGGGTGTTCCCCTTTCTGGTTGGCAGCTGACTAAGAGAGTTGGGAACACATGCAAAGAAAAGTCATAACCTACAACTGTGTGTGTAGCCCAACCAGGTAAGAGACAGATGTTAAAATGTTTCAAGAGTGAGGGTGGGGAACGGTGCTTGTAGTTTTAATTTTTGAACAAAGCCCAACATGCTTTCAACAAGTCAACATCCCACAAAGCAGAACAGTCGACGACTGGTGGTTTTACCTGGGGGCGGCTTTATTAGAGCTTTCCCATCATCCTTTGAGGGACCTTTGGTAGATGGGTCTGTCACAGAGAAGAGCCAAGAGTCACACTTTGGAAAGCAAAAACTTAAAAAAACAAACATCAAGCTACAGAAGTTGTCTTTTTTTTTTTTTTTTTTTTTTAACTGCACACATGTAAACAGACTCAGAAGACTAAACTAGTAGATTTTTGCTAGATAGATCAAAGCAGCATCCACTTTTCTTCAGCGAGAAAGAAGCTAAGCCATCACCAAGTGAAGACACAAGACAGTCATTACATAATCTGCAATGTACAGCAGCGTTGCATCTTATGAAGACGATTCCCTGCTTTTATATAACAGTTAACATCAGAGTAAGATGCACAAAAATGCCAGTAAAGTGAGGGGTCAACATTCAGAAACAATTTACAGAAAAAGCCAGAATGCACGGTAAACTGTATCGATCGACATGTCCATTTCAGCATCTGTAAACCCAGGAGGGACAGCTGCAGCAACAACACAAACCCTACAAGCAGATCGATGCAACCTTGATTAGCTGAGGCAACCGAGTGCTGATGTGTTTAATGTAAAACCACAGGGCTGTTAAGTCTGCTGTGTGGGAGTTGGAAATGAATGCATATCATGCTTAGTGCCCAACAAAACATTAAGCTCAGACTAAAGCATTTTCCCAAGCCTTTAATTACTGCAGACTGTACTAGTGCAGAAACAATTGATTAAGTCATTAGTTAATCAACAAAAAATTATGACAAAGAAAGATGCTGAACACTAAAAGAGTACTCCAGTGATTTAGCATTTCTGGACTCAAGTGATTTGTGGGTAAAAAAAGAAAAAACGAAATCAGTGTTGTTGCATCAGAGCCAGAGATGATATCTTTTTTTATTCCATGCATACTTCTTCCCTGTCAGAACCTGATGCCTACATAACCCACAATTCAACTCGACTGCTTATAGTTCACAGCTAATGTATCCTTGAGCCTGAGGCAGAGATGAGCAGTGGAATATTTTTTATTTTCAAAACCTTAGTCTTCATCGCCATCCAACATTGACTTTAGTCTTCTTTGATATCTTCCTGTTTATAGTGTCTCAGAAACAGGCGACAGAACAACAGTAATAACAGTCTACAGTAAACTATAATTAGGCTCATTTTTGTTCTGGAAATTTTTACCCTTTTTCCACTCGCAAAAAATTGGAGTGACAGGATCCAGATAGGATCTGGATTTGATGTGCAGAATATGAATATATAAAATTAAAACAATTCACAGCCCTACTTCTCTCTTAAGCTCCCCCTAAATTCCTTACGCCTACTTCTGTCAAATTGTTTATATAACAATGCAACACCACGAAAGCCTTCGAAGAGAGACTGAGTATTGTTATTAGAATTTGTAGAGTTTATCACATTGCATCTAGAAAGAGACACTGAAAAGGCACAAAATTCTGAGAACGAACAGGAATGCAGTCACAAGGATGCCAGGCTTTTTCCTCTGCCTTTGAGTGTGGCAGAAGCTTTTTTTGGAGAATCCCTAAATGCAAAGGAAGCTGCTACAATAAAAACTTCACAGGGTTCCTTTCAAGACTGCTGAAAGGTAGATCTAAATAAATACAGTAAGAGATCGGAAAGTCTGTAGGCTGGATTTGTATATTTAATTTAGAATTGGCCTTGAATAAAACATTGACAAAACAAAACTCCTTATTCTAAAACTGAACATTTTATAGACAGTTCGGACTAATAATCGATATCTTAGAAAACATTGTGGAATTAAGTGTCCCAACAGAGTCAGAAAATCCCCTCACCCTCCTCTATTTCATCCCAATATTAATCAGCCTGTAGGAAAACACTCCCCCAGGTTCCTCTAAAGACTGTTATATGAATCCCTCTGTGGTAGATTTCAGTTTCAACCCTGAAATGAAGAGCATTTCTTATTACTTCTCTCACTAACAAGATTAGAGCCGGTCAAAGCTGAACCCACACAATGCCCTACAGTTTTGTTTGGTCCAGCTGCAGCAGCTGTAAAATGGGATAAATATGTTAGCTGGAGGTTTTAGTAAAGAGCAACAGGGCCTCTGGCTGCAGCCCAACAAGGAGGAAGGTGGAGGAGCATTCAGCGAGTGACAGGCATCCCTCTCTAACCCCTCCCACACAGTTCTCACTGTTTAAATAGCACTGGAGACACAGACAGGCGTGTAAACACAGTTGTAGAAATAGACACATGCACATAAAGACAGTTGCAAGACAACCCAAGCATGCATGAAAACGCGCAGAAGCACTCACACTCTCTCTCTCTCACACACACACACACAAAAGCCTCTTTTGTATAGAGAAAATCAAGTTTGCATTCATCACATGCTAAGACACACACCAACTACATGCATGCACTCACTCACACACACACTTTGAAGGAACAAAAGCTTCACTCCAAGAAGAAAAACAACATCACATACACACATACACCCTGGCAGTGTGGGTGGTACATTCAGTCATCACAACGGATGTAAAGAGTCTCAAGGCAGCTACAGATTTCCAAAACCGTTTATGAGGAGGTGAGTCTGGCTGCAGGGCCATTCATTACATGAAGACCAGTGCATTTCTGTGAAGCAGGCAGGCTGGGAAACCTACTGCAGAGCTGACACAGCTGACTGGTGCAGAGATTTCATCTCATCCCACTATTTGATCTTAGATCCTTCAAATAAGTCTCCTAGTGGTGAAATAAACAAAGCTATAGTGTCAGCATACTCCTTCCCCACCTTTCCATCATATGTAGCTTTTTCTTTCAGCGTATACACCAGCCACTTCCCGCAATTAGACTGTAACTGACACTCAAAATCCTCTAATTGCTAAAATGACTGATCTGCAACTTACATTGTTTTTTGTTCCTTGCCTGTTTTTCCAAATGCCACGTTTTCTAATTGTAGTGCTTACAATTCTACCTACACTTCCACTCCCTCCAGCTCTTTTCCTCCAACTGACAGTTAAACTGCATTCAGTATTTTTTTGTTCAGACCTTTTGTTTCAACTGTCACTTCGGCTTCTTTCAGTGCTCATGCATGCAGTGTTTACAGTGTTGTCAACTTAGCACCTTTCTGGCTAGACTGACCAATTGACAACACCTTCCCCCACCTATCCATATCAAAATCTCTCATTTTTTGCAGGTACTACCAAGTGCAACACCTTGATTGTCTGAGGTGAGACTATTCAATAGCGTACACTGTTATCCCCATATTTGTAGGATTATTGCGTATACCCCCTCTCTTTGACAGCAGGCTTTTAAGGCAATGTCGTATAAATGAGTTTGTTCCAAGCATACCAACACCCAAAATTTGGCTGTAGGCTGAAGTAAACAAGCCACCATTACTGCAGTGGCATCTAATTATTGAATCTGCATAATAACCAATGTATGGTGAGGATTTTAGTTTTTAAAAGTTTTCACACGTTTTGCTCAAAAGCCTGTCAAGGAGATACCGTAGAACCTGCTTTATGTTTAAGACATGGTACTTGAAATGCCTTTGAACTAAAAAAAAAAAAAAAAAAAAAAAAAAAAACACAACTGGACTCAACAAAATACCAGGAAAAACTGCAAAAGTCTAACGGTTTCCCAGTAAACTTCAATTTTTACATTAAAAATGTTAGATGCTTTACTGACCAAAAAGAAACAAATTAATCCAGTGCAGTAGCCACTGTAGCTCACTTCATGCCCAAGGCAAATTATGTAAATTTTGAGATATTTCACAAAGTGAAAACTTTGAATCCCTTCAACATTTCCTCTGCTGCCTCTAGAAGGTCAAAGTGTTAAAAACATGGATATATTTACTAAATTTCATGGCATTTCATCAAGTAGTAGTTGAAATACTTCAATCCGGACCAAGGTTGTGGACCAAACAAAGTGAACTGGCTAACAATGCCATCCATATAGCAATTCTGCTAGCATAATCACTAACATTAAATGTCCTTGTCAAAGAATAACTAATAGTTGCTACTGTTGATGCATAATGATTAATGTTGGATTACTATTTCTTATTTCATTAATTTGGTATTTTTGTTGTAATGCATATATAACTAGAATGACACACAGAGCACATGATTCCTCCATGGCAAAATAATGCCAAAAAATGCTGTCTCTTTCAATGTTAAGGATAATGATCAATATTTCCGGGATCTGCACCAAAATTTAACAGATGGGCCCATGCCCCATCCCGCCACCAAGTGTGGTGTAATTTTGCATTTTCCTGCTGACAAATAAACAAACCAACAGGCCAACCAACACGCATAACAAGTGATAACATATCCACCTTGGCAAAGGTGACCAAAAAACCCCCAAACAAAAACCCAAAAGAAAACTGCAGTATCCAAATACTGATTTGAACATTGATTGCCATGGCAACAGACAAAGCTCTTAAGCTTCAAGGCATTTGGGTCAGCCCTCGTAAGAGTTATGATTATAACATGTTGAAAACCCTTAAGACATATGAATGGGAGAAAAGAAATGCTTCCTTTAAATGTAAATACATGTTCTGCACAAGACAGGAGAATTAATTTATTAGAGAGACCAATTTCACAACTATACAACATGAAACAGACAAGTGTGAAGTAATTATTATTGGAGCAGCACAGTAGATTCCAAATAGATACAAAAAAAGATGACAGGCTGCAAAATATGTTCAAGAAATGCTGCAAACAGACTCTTAGCTCTCACCTGGAAACAGAGCAGAGTAAAGCGGTCAAGTCTTAAAGAAAACCTGACATGTTAACAAGGCACACTTTTATATAGGAGGGCAGGAGGATGGCGGTGCAGAGAGTTTTCAAGGAAATGTTTCAGTACTTTGTGTAAACTAAGAGTCTTGGTCTAAAGTTTGAGTCCAATTAGGAGAGACTGTGTACTTAATTCAGCTGCCAGGTTCCTATCTGACACTGCTTCAGTATGAAAAGGCTAATCTGTGGGAGCATGGAAAGGAGCTGGACAACTTGAGACAATAACTGGAGAGGAGTAGATCAGAGAGAGCAGCTTTTCCCAGCAACCCTTTCACAGCAAAGAAAAAGAGGTATGGAGGGTAGGACTGCAATTTGATTTAGTTTTCTAAAGGCATTAATTCAGTCATACTCAATCTCATGTTTTACACTGGAAGTAACAGTTCAAACCAGTACTTTGCTACTTTTGACCCAAGTGCTAGATTTATTTCTCTTGAAAGCAGCTATATACAGTAAGTGAAATATTTAAAATTAAGTTTGTAATGACATAACACTTTTCCAGGAACTAGTGAATCTTACTAGAAACCATCTTCATATAAAGTCAGTGTGAAGTTGTGAGTGGATGAAAAGACCTACAATTTCACTCTAGGTAGTGCAAATTAAGGTGAAGATGTGCCTGTATCTGAATGTGTTTAAACTTGAGAAATAATTTAGACTTATCCCAAAGCTGTTTGACTCCAGTTCAGGAATGTACAGAGAAAAAAGGAAACAAAGTGAAACAGAAGGAAATTAACTGTAAAATTTGAGCTTCCGGTAAATTATAGAAGGAGTTCCCAAGGGGTCCATTTTCTGCCTCTTCTGTTTAACATCCACGTGCTCCCAATAGCTCAGAATATGGAAAAGCACCAAATATCCAACCATAACTATGCATATGACAAGATCACTAAGTGACTACGGTCTCATACAATCATTAATCAAGAGCAGTGAACAAATCATTGACTGATCTCCTGAAATTTTCTCCCGATAATCAAGCTTGGTGCCAAAGAAGTATGATTAAAAGTAAGTGCTCACCCTGTCCACATACTTATGTACTTTTGTTCTGGGGCTGGATTTCCTGGTTTGGTCTAGACCCAAGAGAAAGGGTAATACTAATGCTACATATATACATATAGTACTTCTAACTTTGTGGCAACAGTTTGGTAAAGACCCTTTCTTATTTTAACAAATAGTGAAAGTGTCAATGTACACAAAGCTAGGTCCTTAAAGAAATGGTCTTTCCAGTTTGGAAACAGAGCCAAATTCTTCCACAACCAGAGAAACGAGCACAGATCAGACCAAGCCTGAAACTAGCAGGCAAAAAGGAAGTAGCACAACAGGACTAGAACGACTGGAAGAAAAATCAACCTTGGGAATTCAGCTACCAGGATGAGACAACAAAGACACTTTCAAACACCAGAGGAGGAGACAGAACTGCAGCTGAGATGTGAAGGAGGACGATGTTGAGGCTATGCCAAGGAGCTGCAAAAAACTGGATCACACCACCAACTGACTCAGCTACTGTTGAGCTGTCAGACTACTAACACACACAGACAGCTGGCTTTGTGGCTGGCAAAGATACAGTTAGAAGACTTGCAGAGGAATACACAAACCAAGGAAATATGCTTGAGTGGCTGAGAAGCAAAAGGGAGAGGGTTAAGCCAGCTTAAGAACTGGACTGAATTAATTGCGCTTCTTAAAATTGATTCTGGTTGTTGGGGATCCTCCCAACTCTCTTTAGCCTTTTCCTTTAATAATTTCTTTAGAGAGACGCACATTTGAGACAAACAGCACAGTAAAGGATAGATGAAGGGGAGAGGAATACAAAGGATCACCATCAAATATGCATTTGTGTGCATAGTAACTAAAATGCACATTAGCACAATTAGCAACTATAGATTTATTTGTATTTACTGTTAAAATGAATACTGGTAAAATAAAACAAGTCATGACTTTTGTATTTATGGGACAGACCCAGCTGTTGTGTTTCAGCCAACAGCTGGCAGGGTTTCCTTGATTCTGAAGAACTGTTTTTCCCAAATCATCTTGAGCTTTTTCTTCTATCGTGTTTTCTTACAATGTGATCTCTTACAAAATGCCAGATTCATTTTATATTCTGCCCCCACTGTGTGTACATTTCATGATAATACAGTCCTGTCATTTTGCGATGCATTTTGGAAAAAATTAGGACTGTCTGAAGCAACAGATCTCCCTACCAATGCGGCAGAACTGTCACAAGAATACATACAAGTATCAATCAATATTTTGATTTTAGATTCATTATGCAATTCTACAGCCTTCATGCAGGATTTCAAATTGAAACAAAGTGCTCTGTTTGACATCTTCATAAGCCCTGCAGCCTGTTCACAAAGCAGTTTTAAAGCCATGCTTGCACGCAGATCACAAATAGCAGTGCCACATTTCACAAATGACTGTTGCTAGCAAAGAGCAAATAAATCTGAGTCCTACAGGGTTCATGGAATTTGGTTAGTGTATAGAAACATTTTGAAAATGAACGCTGAACAAAATATTTAATGTTGCAAATTTGGTAAAATGTGCTCCAGGTTTGGTGGAAAAATGAATGACTGAATTGCCAAAGATGAATCCACTGCAATCTAGACTCACCAGGTCGGCAGCGTAAGCCGTCAGCAGAGAGCTCCTGCCCCTCTGGACAGACACAAGTGTATTTGGGGGAGTGTTTGTTGATTTGTGGTGCAGGCAGACACATGTAGCTACAGCCTCCATTTTCACCTTTTTCTGTGCACCAGTTAGTACCTGTCAACACAGTCAGAAGCTCTGATTAGTTTGCCAGAAATATAGAAAATCTGCACACTGAAGATTCATTAAGCAATAGTTCTCCAACTAACACAAAAATTAAACCTTGTAATGTTGAGTTGTTACTAGTGCTTCAGAGAAGACCATAAGTTTGTGCTGGAAAGTGCTGATAAAGGCATGAAGCTACACCAACATCTTCCTCAGTTTGACAAAGATACAGTATATACACATACACAATCTGCATTATTTTCTAACAAAATCTTTTTTTAATTATTATCTATATTAATAAAGTTTGAAGTCTGATCTGTGCAGTCTGATGGAGTTGTAGGAATTGTGAACTAGAACCATGTGGTTATGAAACTAAGATTAAACAGTAAGATAAAAAATTAATCACCACAACTCAAGGCCCACTCACTAGCATGTTCAGGAAGCTTTTGACTGTATCACATGGTTTGTATCGACAGGTGGTATTTGTTGGTTGTTAAAAGACTGTAGATGTATTTGAGTACTTCTAATGTTTCTCACCTGTTGGCTTATAAGAAACTTTCAAGCTAATCCACTGATGACCATATGGTATGATCAAAACCTTCCAGAACAAACTAGTAAGCAGACCCTGATTTGAGTCTGGCTGTCAAAAAGCAAGACACAGGCGTGTAATTTATATCAGATGCTAGCAGACTTGCGTAAATGATAGCTGCATGGTTATAGTTACTGTGGTAATTATCATTGGAAGACCCTGTGTATCTCAAGCATGTGTAATTACAGTAATTTCGGATTTTTTCCTCATTAATCTTCATTAACCAGCAGAAGTAGCTACGATAAGAAAAAAATTAAAAACATCAGCCCTATGTTTGATGTGATGTCACAGAGCCTACAGGACTCAGCTCGCTGATCCCTTTTATGTCTGCACTTTCAACCTGCCTCTCATTACTCATTCAATCCTCCTTCAATCCCCAAACACCAGGTTCTTACCCGATAGCTGGATCAGCTCGTGATAGACTATGATGTCCTGGGGGTCATTAAGGTTACTCGCCAGCGTGACTACGTCGGAGCCGGTGAACTTGTTTGCTCCGTAGATCGCTTCATTTTCACCATCTGTCCAGAAGACTCGATCCTGGAGATGGGACAGGAAATTACAGTTCATTTCTCTTACTGTTAGGCTGAATGAAAAATTTCAGTAAATATAATACAGACTCTGTGCCAATGTAAGAAAACTGAAAACACCATAAACTGCTTCCATACTCAGCCCATTATTTTTATAGGTTTACTGTATGAAAAGGAATCATCACTTTAACAAAAGCCGCTTGCCAAAGGAAAAAAAAAAAAAAAGGAAGATAAAACTTATCCATTGATTTAGCCATTCAAAGTTATTTTAGTGATAAAACAAGGGTATTGTTATGGTTACCTGTGGCAGATTAAAGAACCCTAATATACAGTTTAATAGGCCCTTCAGCGTGTGAACATGGTATCAATATCATCTGAATATAATTCTGCACAACAAATCATTTTTCTTCATGCAATTAATACTTTTGCAGACACCAAGCTTTCCACTAAATGTAAGTTTTTCCTCTTCTTCGTCTTAAAAACAATAAGTCTAACCCTTTTATCTGAGATATTCAGACTGTTTCCACTTCTGTGAGGAAAATGTAGCATGTTAATACTGTGCAAAAAGGGGGATGGAGAGATTCTACATCACCAAGGCAGCCATCTGTCTACTGAGACCATCTGTGTTCCTGCACTGCGTTCTGCAGAACCCACCTGTCAATCAGATTCACTTCTCTCCTTAGATTTTCTGCTTTTTAAGGTGATGCTCTGTTTTAGTCTGTTCAGCCTCAGTAGCTTTCACTGCTCATATTGTCGTCTTAACCAGCTTCTTCATACGTCTATTCCCCACCCTCCCAAAAAATAATAAAAAAAAAAGAAAATTCTTGTACAGCAGAGGATTTCATCCTTCAGAAGCTACAAGATGGCAAGTGATGAGAGCATTAGACAGAAAAAGCTTTTCCAGAGTATTACAGTACGCTATTTAGCAGAAATCATTTGTTAAAACCATTCAGAAATGGGCTGAACCTTAAGCACATTACATGCATGTGAATAAGTATGTCATCAGAAAGAGTGAGTAAGCAGATGAGTTAGTGGGTGTAGGTGAGGGAGACAGCATGAGAGCCACATGTATAAACATCAGATATTATTGTTAGTAGTTAATATCAGCACTGTGCTTAGTAGTTTTCATATAGAATGTCATACACTACGTGTACCTGATTTCTTAATCCCCTCAGTAGAACAGCGTTGAATCTTTTTTTTTTTTTTAAATAGGTGAAATGATGCGAAGTCAGTGTTTTGGCTTTTGTGTGTGACATTTCTTCATTGAGGTTTATTACATCCTTGAATTTATTTCACTTATTTTGAAACCAGAAATTTTAACTGCGAAGGGCTGCACCATGTTAATGTGTAACCTTCAAAAAGGAAAACAAGATTATTAAAATGTACTATACACTACAAACATTTCCACCAACATCCATTCATTTTTTTAGTGTACAGATTCAGGAAGCAGCACATATAATAAAACTAAGTAAATTCAGAGGATGACACACTGAACAACATATAGACTATAATTAGTTACATCACTAGGCACAAAACCCTACACAAGCTCAAATTGCTGTATATGATTGTACAAAGACAGATATAAACAGAGGTTTTTCTTGCTAATTTATATTGCAATCTCTGCTGAAAAGTCAAAGAAACAGTGGAAAATCACTATATTGGGACCAGATGGTGGAACTGGTGTATGAAGGCAAGAAAGACTGTAAACTTGAGGTGAAGTTTACTCTACACTGTCTTGAATCAGGGCTACCTGTTTTGTTAGTTTTCTCTATTATTCTAACATACATAAGGCTGACTTCCCTGATTCCAGTAGCAGCATCTGGATGAGGATTTAAACAACTAGACAAAAATACTAAACACCAAACGCTATGAGTTTTTCTCCCCACTGTTAGCACCAACTGAGACCAGTCAGGATGACCAAACCCAGAACTATAATTTTCTCATCAATCATAGTATGTATACGACCTTTATTTCCAGAGTGAATGCGAATGTGTGTCAGAGAGAATAAGAGCTGCAGTACCTCAAAAACAGTGAGGGCGAAGGGATGAGCCAGGTAGTCTGAGGACTGCAGTACTTTCTTTCTGTTGTCTCCATTCAGGTCAACGCTGCAAAGCATGTGGAGTTTAGAGTCGACCCAGTACAGCCTTCCTTTGATCAAGTCTGGGAGGAGGATGAAGTATAAGAAGAAACAAGAGATGAGGTTGCAAAGAGGTGAGAAATGAAAGCAGGAAATGGAAGAAATGACAGAAAATTAGAAAAAAAAATGATAAAAATGAGTGACAAGAAAAATGGGGGGAGAAAAACAGGAGGAAAAAAAATGATTACACAAGGTATGAAAGACAAGAAAAAGACCAGATTAACATTGAACAAAAGTGTATTAGACAAGGGAAAGGAGAGGAGGGTGAAAGGATGAAGAAGAGTGGAGAAGACATGAGTCATGGAAGGCAGAGGAGTAAGAGGAAAGAAGAAGAGAAAAAATAAAATCAATACATTTCATTAACAAGGAAAAAACTGTGGCTTTCCTGCCATGTTGTTGATGCAAATACAGGAAGAGAAAGAGACCGAACAAAGAACATTTGATAATATGATCTGGTTTTAGAGAGTAGTGAAGGAACTTTACTGGATTAAAAAAAAAAAAAAAAAAAAAAAAAACAAACAAGAGTGGCGTTTTTTTGATTCACTTTTAAAAAAAAAAAAATAAAAAATAACACTATTGATTCTCATTTGGGAAATTCACAATGATTAATGATAAAGCCTTTTCAACTTTGGTCACATTTTCATTTGACTAAGGTTTGTGTATGTGCTTTCTTAAGAGTCATTAGTCATTGGTAAATGTAGCTCATGAAGGAGACAGATAACAACACTAGGTCAAATCCTGGTGCACGGCTGGACTGTGCTTTATATATTTGCTTCTCTCCTAGTCTCTGTGCTCACATGTACAGTAATTTAATAAAGCTAAATAAAGCTGTTCTCATTTAGTTGTGTTTCTGTTGTCAGACAATGGAGTAACTATGAAATAGTGACTGAAACACGGAACATTAAATCAGCATGTTAACTAACAGTCATATTTACTTGTAAAGTGATCACTTGGATAAAGTTAGAAGCCTATTCATGTATGTGTCAGCTGCTATGCTGAAGCTAAAGGAGACATATATAGATAAGCCTATGGAAGCAAAGTCTGACGTCTTGCTTATGGGGCAACACTGGCAACTCTTCTACAGAGAGTAGCTAAGGTTTGTTGCAAAATAAAAAAAAAAAGTTGCTAACAGAGTCTGTTAAGTTGGTCAATCTAGCAACAAAGGCGCTAAGAAGCACTGAAAGAAGCCGAAGTGACAGTTGAAACAAAAGGTCTGAACAAAAAAAATACTAAAAGTTTAACTGTCAGTTGGAGGAGAAGAGCTGGAGGGAGTGGAAGTGTAGGTAGTATTGTAAGAACTGCATTTAGGAAACGTGGCATTTGAAAAACATGCAGAATATTTACCATTTACACCTTGTAGATAATTTATCAGAGATTTTATTTTTGAAAAGTACTGTTTAAACTCATCATAAAATTATTTTTTACCTCTAATTTTCAGAATGTCTTAAAAACCCGCAGAGAATTTACAGGTATGTAAATTCGGCCAACTAGTTTATAGAAAATTGAGAGAATCTGGTCACAGATCATTGTAGCTTCAATGCACTCTGGTAATTTTCCAATTCTGTGTGTGTGGGAATCTTCCATGGTGACTTCTCCATGCATGATTCAGTAAATAGGTAATTCCCTGCTGGATTCAGAGGGACTGACAATTAAAACCTGACACTGTATACTGACGAATGAAGTGGTCTCTAATGCTTCCTACCCAGAGTAATTCCATTAGGCCATTGGATGTCTGTCGCCACCAGAACCTGTCTGTCGACTCCGTTCATACCAGATTTCTCAATCTTGGCAGGTTCGCCCCAGTCAGACCAGTATAGAAACCTAAAGGACCAACATACAGACACAGACAGACACACACACACGTTTAAACATATATATTCATAAGTATACATTTGTCAAGTAGAGATACATTGTTTTCATTTGACATCAACTAACCCAGACAGTGGATCCACAGCGATGGAAGCCGGTTCTTTAAGTCCCCTGTTGAACAGAACTTTCTGTTTGGTTCCATTGAAGTTGGCCACAGAAATGGTTTTGGTGCTGAGATCAGACCAGTACAAGTTCTTGTAGATCCAGTCCACGGCGACCCCCACTGGAGTCTGGACATTGTCAATCACTTTGCTGTGGGCGCCAACATCTCCTCGTTTGTCTAGAACAGTGCTGTGAGGGAAGAAAGGAAAGATTAATGTGAATATGAATTTTCAGTCTCTCAATTACTGAAAATTCAGCATGTTAACTTGGTAAACTGTCAAACAAGAAGTATGTAGGACCACCATAATATTTTAGGATTCATATCTACCAAGGCTGCCAAAAATAAGATATCCAACAGTTCAATTATCTCATGGCCATATATAGAACAGTCCTTTAAAAAAAACAAGTCTTATCAACAACTCTTGTCTAATTAAGTCTAAAAGTCTGATGCAGGCAGAGCATATCAAACTTGGTGATTAAGAACATGGAAGTCCATGAAAATTTAAATGAAAGAGAGATGCTTGACGTTTACCAAAGTCCACTATTAAAGGTAATTAATCCCAAATCTAATCAATCCCAAATCTAATCAATCCCAAATGCTCTATGGTCAATGCAGTATTTTTGAGCCTCACATGACCAATTCTTCAATCATACAACTCGCCCGAGTTTGTCTGTTGATGTCAGCACTCACACCTCACAACAAACCTTTCCTACATATATATATATATATATATATAATATCATTGTAAATATACCATACCATGTATGGAAATGTATCTGATCATTTTTGCTGACCAGGATATTGCTGTTTTGTTTACATAAGATGTCACCAACATTTTAGCCACAACAATGCCAGAATAAACAGCAGAGTTTTTCACTACCATTGTAAGACTTGGGCACAACACAAGTGCTTTTTTCAAAAGGGCCAAGTGAAGAGAGATGTAGAGACATGTTTTGCAGTAATTTCTAGTCTGATGCTTCTGCCCTCTCATCTGCTCCGTGTGTGGGTGGGGCTCAAGCAGTTCCCCTACCCAGCACACAAACTTGTTTTTTTACTAACTAATTTTTGGCAACACACATGTCCGAGTTGTGTGTGCCTCAGTAACTGAGTGAGGACTAGGGGCTTCTCTTTGCGCAGCAACCTGTGAGGCCTTTTTCCGAACATCAGTAAATTGTAGCTTTCTACTGATAGTCTTCATGTGAGGTGTTGAGGGGACATCTGTACATTGCACTCTCCCCGTCTAAATGGTATGCACATTGGTAACACACCACACCAACCAACTCCACGATCAAATTCTTAAACTGTGGGAACAAGGGACGAGGTGGTATGTTAATTTTGTTTAATTATTATGCAGGTTTTACTAATTTAGGCTACTTTTTAAATGTTCAAATACTCTTCAGAATATAAAATTTAACTGCTCTTTAAAATGATGTACTTGAATTTTGATGTTATTATTTTATCAGTGGCATACAATGGTCAATCAAATGACAATAACATTGTTACACAATTATTTCTGGTACAATATATTGTTCAACAAAAGTTGATGTTGTAACAGGTCTAATCCTATGTCAAGAACATGGCATTAGTAATATGTTATCATTCACTTCAAAGTACAGCTAAAATTGATGAATTCAGTAAAAAATAAGGCTATTTGGACTTATGATTCCATGGTTGAAGACACTAAAGATGTCACAAAAGAAGTCTATAAAAACACCCAAGCAGGTTTCATTGTTTTCATGCACCAGCCCTGTTTAATTCATGTTAGAAAATATGAAATTCAAACTGGGCAACTTTGGATGTAACTATAGAATCGTACTTTCTGGATTCTGCAACTTTTATAATTGCTTGGCTGTATCACGTTGCTTCTGTGTGGCTGTGTGTTGGGTGTAATCTACCTGTATATGGCCTTTTGGCCCAGGTCAGCCCAGAAGATAATCTGCTGGTCAAAGTCTGCATCCAGAGCCACTGTGTTTCTCTGCTGCTCCACAATCTGAGTGTACTCCTTCCTCTCCAGACCTAAACGACGGATGTCACGACGGTTGGTAAAGATCAGGCATGGCTCCTTACCTGAGGACAGGAGGACAGTTCTTTATCAAACATATTGTTAAAGTGTGTGGGCTCTTTCTCCTCCATTCTCCACCCAGAATATGTCTGAACAGAGCCACACAGAGACCAATCTGTTGTCGTGTATAACCAGATATCATCAGAAATCATTTCTAATGTTCCAATTCCAAATTAGTGGCATTTTTCCAGAGAATAATATGAAGTTTAGTTTTGTATTATTAGAGGAATTTTAGTTTAAAGAAGGGTTTATAGGATCTGTGGACAAATGACAGTATTTGAAAAAAAAAAGTTTAAGGATACAGTGATGGTCTTTGTCAGCTAGCAACACAAAGCCTTTTTTATTGCAGAAAAAGTCAAACAACATGTGATCACTAGAGGATGGCATTGCCATCTCAAGCTGAGCAACAACTCCAAAGCCTCTCTGATGATATTCAAGAGAAATACCATTTTCTGGCAACATCTTGAAGATATATAAGGTCCATTTCTAAATCTTAAGATTCTTTGATTGTGTGCCTCATTTCCCCTGCTGCTGTCACTGAAGCAGGAGGAGAGTTTTTGTTCACTTTACTAGTTAAGATTTTAAAAGCTTTTTTTTTTTTTTTAAGATTAGACCCAGTAATTCTAATGATAAACTAAACTTCAGTGTGTATTAGACCAATGGCTCTAAATGCACTTATTAGATAGTGGTAGTAGAGGTACAAAGATGACAGGAAATGAGGAGGAGAGAGATGCTGAACTCAAAGTGGAGATTCATGAACAAAGTCCTAAGCCCTAACCATGGGGACACCTCTATAGAACTTTTACAATACAGACATCTAAAACATGACATTCAAATATATTTCACTGATGACGGCTTTGCTATTTAGCTCATCTAAATTGAATGCATTTGTTTTTAATGTTATCAACTACATATGTATGTTTCCTGCTATGGCAAGCAAAAATGTCTGCTGTGAAAAATGGCCCAGTATTAATATTTTTCTCCATTATGCAAATTGGTACTCAAAAAAAAATGAAATGTTCAACACAATGTTGCCAATGCAGGACCCTTGAAGAAACACTTTTTCAACAACCTAGTAACACATTTTTTGTGCTTTGTTATTTAGGAAGAGTGATAAATTTGGTCAGTCTACTGTGTATGACCAATGTAATCCTTGCAATAGCCAAAGAAAAGTGGCTCAAGATATTTTCCAAAAAGAAAAAAAAAAGATTTAGCACCAAGTTTAATCTTCCAGCTGTTGCAGGGTCATGACATGCAAAAACTATGTTGCAAGGCAGGAATTTGTTTCACAATGAAAACAGAACAGTTTTTTCCAGGACCTCCACTGTTCCACGACAGAAAGAGCTGCTTTATACATTCAAATGCCAGTCTACTAACATCACTTATCTAACACTAATGCAGTCTTATACAGTCTTGCAATAAATACTACCTTCATCAAAGTCAAAAGGTTAAGTTTTAGTTGGAAACTGTTTTACATTTGGACAATCACTGCTAAATGGGGTGGACAAAATATTAGAAATCAGTATGATGCAATACAGTTCAACATATCCACCAACTACAGCCTCCAACATAAACTTTTAATTGAATCAACACTTCTCTAAAAGTTGGAGTCGGATCAAACAGCCTGTCAGAGTCTGGTGTGGAGCAGCTCACTACCAGAGTCTGGTGTGGAGCAGCTCACTACCAGAGTCTGGTGTGGAGCAGCTCACTGCAGCGCCTCTGAATGTGTTTGCACTATATAATTCTGGTTTATTCTGAGTTTTCTTGAGCACAAACCAAGTGAGGCCTGAGACACTAGGACACAGTAATAGTTGAAAACATTGCATTTTTACGGCTAAGGGGTGATTTTACATTTCTGGGAGTTATATTGACTCACCGACAGCCTTGCAGACGCCGGTGGTTGGATCCATCTGGTAGCCATTGTGACATTCACACTTGTATCCTCCCTTCAGGTTGATGCAGATCTGACTGCAGATGCCTGGGTTCAAACACTCATTGATGTCTGCAACCATAGACAGGGAGATGAAGATATCAGAGAGGGATGAGGGAAGACAAATGGAGGAAGACAGCTGGTATCTGAATTGTTTAATTAATTAGGTCCGCTGACCTGCTTAATTTTGGGTAATCAGACATTTCCACTCAGCTGTGCTACAAACATGCTGAAAACCTGTCTAGATACATGTCCAGACAAAGAGGTTGTTATTTAAATTACATTTCTTTTTGGAGGGAAAAAAACAAAAAAACAAAGCAACTTTCCTGAAACATTCCCACGATTACTATTGCATGTGATGATGCATAAAATGAAAATTACACCTAGCCTCAATTGCTGTTGATGTTTTGCCAGAACACTCATCAGAATTAATTGTTACTATTCAAATGTTTTCAGAGGTTTAGTGAGGATTTTACATCTGGGAGTAGGTTAAGCACCACAGTGCAACCAGTGTAGTTCACTCTGGAAGGGATTATACACATTTCAAAATATCCAAAGCAGTGTTTGAGGCCAAGATTGGTTTAATAACAAAACTGTCAGATCATTGCCTCCTGAACTAGTCTTTTTGACTGCTCAAAGTGTTTTTACACTTCTGTCATATTCACCCATTCATTCACACAGCACATATTTCTACACTGTTCCACACCTACACTGATGACACAAACATCTGGGGCAATTTGGGGTTCAGTATCTTGCCCAAGGACACTTTGACATTGTGGACTGGAGGAGCCAGGGATCGAACCACCAGCCTTAAAGTTGGTGGGCAACCAGTCTACCACCTGAGCCACAGCCAAATGTGCTTTTTAATTTAAATGGAGAGTAAGAACTGATAAGGGAAGGAAAACTGACTTGCTGTTCCGTCTGTTCACATCCTTTTGATGGCCCATGATGGACAGGGGAGAATAAAAAATAGTATTAAGATTGATGGAGCAGAACCAGAGATAGCAATTTCTTTTAGTCCACACTTGCTTCTCCATTGGCAAAACCTAGTTCCTACATTACCCACAATGCAACGTCACCACCAATAGTTCATTTTGAGATAGATTTACTAGTAGTTGGTAATATAGCCTCAAGCCTCTATCCTCAGACAGAGATGAGGAATCAGTAAGTTGATTAGGAGTGGGTTGAAATGATTGACTGAATTATGGGAGTATAAATATACACAGCCATCTTGAGTGATCCAATATGGCTCTAATAAAAGGGTCACCTACCTCCGCAGGTCTTGTGGTCAATGAGCTGCAGTCCAGGAGTGCAGTCACACTCAAACCCAATAACCATGTCTTTGCAGATGTGAGAGCAGCCGCCATTGTTCAAGAGACACTCGTTTAAATCTGAAGCATGTGAAGGAAACAGACATTGACAGGTTAGACAGGAAGGAACGAGAGAGAGAGAGAGAGAAGATGCAAAGGTCGGCCTAGATTCAAACTGACGCTACTGAGGGTGTGGTAGTTATGGTCCAATGTGAATATTTTAATACTGAAATAAGATTAGAGAAGAGCTTATGTTTTTCTATCTTTTATTTGTCTAATTGAGTCTCTAAGCTTGAAAAGTTAAAAGTGGTTTGATTGTCTCCTCTAATGAAGAACAAAGTAGTACAGAGCTTTAACTTTTGACAATGCAGTAATGAGTAGTTTTTTTGATTGATTTATTGGATAATTTACAAAGATATACAGTTTAACTATGTACCATACTCTACTCCCCATGTACCCCGACTACAGGAAAAAAACACTTCTCTCACACCAAAACTGAAAACAGCAACAACTGCACAACATTAAACTTTAGAATAAAAAGAACATCTCTCAAATTCATCCATTTCATCCATTAAATTGATTATTTACACAATCTTTTCCTCTGTTAGACAGTGGTACAGTTCAGACTGAGATGTTTCGTATTCCGATTGTGGAAAGCATAATGACTTTTCATTGAGTTCTTTGATCCATGAAAGGGAATTATTCAGAACTGAACTGCAGGACACATTAAAGCTGCATGAGGCCAGATTTATGTAAAAATCCACATATCATCAGCATAAATGAATGCGCAATAGAGATATGTCAAGTAATTTCATTCTGTTTGCCCAAATTAAACTTCTGTTCTCTCAGGTATGGACGCTTTCTCCCTACAGATCACCACAGCTGACCTGGAAAGCAAATCATCTCCTAAACATTTAGACTTCTGTGTCCTTTTTTTCTTCTTCTCTTTACTTTGGTGTAGAAGATCAGAATACAGAATCAGAAATCTGGAAACTCAAGTTCAAACATTTCTAGTTCAAACAGTGCCATGTTGCTGACATTTAGAGCCGCAAGCTCGAGAGAAACGACAAGACTTTATAACAAGTGACATTTTCTGATCACAGTACACAGAGACGGTGGGTTCATCACAGGTCATACTTCATATACACACAGATTCTACTGCAATCTGTGGTGGTGGGGGTTTTATGATAATCAATACAAATGTGATTTTTGTGCTCTGAAAAAACAGCAAGGGAGGGGGGGGGGGTCTCTCCTCCCCTGGAGGACAATCTGTGGTTTCAAGTTAACGCTACCTGGCTACAACATGAGATGTGTCTGCTGCTGTGATTCTAAAGCTGCAGCTCAGTGATGTTGGCAAGAAGTTTGGACAGATGAACTATGTGCTCATTTCACCCACACAAACTCTGTCTTCTGAAAATGTTCATATTTAGAAAATAACTGAAAAATCATTGTGTTACAAAGACTGTATCCTAAGAGGATCGAACTAATAAAAAAAAAAAAACAAAACATCTAGTAAGTCAAAAATGTAAAAATGGCTTCAGATAATTGATGAGATTTTTGAAGATGTGTGTTTTTCTTCTTTTTATATTAATTACTCACTGCATTCCTTGATGGGTTCATCACTCCAGTCGGGACAGTCTCGGGCCTTATTACACACTTTGCTCATTTCGATACACTCCCCGCTGCGACACTTGAACTTCTCTGGCCCATTACACTGAGTCACTGTGGACAGACACATTTTTATGTCACGAACCACCACTGTTTAGAGGTAACATTCTTTCATAAATGTCCCTATATGTCCCTTTTGAAAATATGAATGTAAAGCTGCAAGAGCATCACTGCATCACAGGACATACAGTAACTTCTCTCTACAGTTCTGTGTACAGAGCCAGGCTGCAGTCTTTATTCTCACTCTTGCTAAGAAAGCAAAAATCTGGAGAAATGTCAAACTAACTGCTCGACAGATTCATTAAGGTTTCACTACTTAAAAAAAAAAAAAAAAAAAACAACAAAAAAACAACAAAAATATCTCAATATATTACAGTGAGTGAGACGGTAGATTATCTACAGGCCTGTGTGGGAGATAACAAGATACTGAAACTATGTACAAAATGAAACCATTGGAATTTCAGTTTTGATAAGATTTTATTAACCCAAAAGCTCAGGCTCTTCTCAGTCTTTTGAGGAACATCTGATCTCTCAGTTTGGGTTAAAAAAACCAGCAAGAATCTCCCACAAACTTGTCAATCTTTAATATCTGTTCTCAAAGCAATGTTTTACTCTACTGGAGCAAAAACAAAGAAAGGGAACAAAATAACCATGAGTGCCCCTCCCCCCCAAGTACATTTATCTACTAGATGAGTGCACAAAATAAAACAACGCATCAGTGGATTGTGAAAGCATTAGATCGTTGGGGGGAAAAAAGCCTCCTACACACATCCTCTATCGTGATCAAACATTCTGCTTTTTGTACCAGAGCACAACCTGAAATGAATTGTAAATTTTTTCTTTTTTAAAATTTATTTAGTTATGGTAAAAATACATCTGGAAAACACACAAAGACCTTTTACATTCATACATAATCTACACCGAAAACAAACGTGTACACACACACACACACACACACACGTTGTGAACCTTCGGATGTCTAAGGTTGAATACAAAAACAGACAAAAATAAGACAAACAATGCCTTCGGGATAATTAAAAAGTCATCTGTAAAGCTGCACACACATAGAGCACATACTATTTTTGCAGCTGAATTCATCTGATCCATCGGTGCAGTCTCTGATGCCGTTACACTGTCTGCTGCCCAGGATGCAGTTTCCGTCATCACATTTGAACTGATCTGCTCCACAGGTGCGTACAGCTGCACACACACAAAAGCGCAAGCACACACACAACAACCACCTGGGTTACACATCTTAAGTAGTGCCGGAATAATTTATCAATGAGCTGATCAACAAAAAACTTAAATCAACAATTATTAATCTTCAAACATTAAAGTTATTTATCAATTAAAAAGCCAAACTTTCTCTGGTTGCAGCCTCTAAAATGTGAACAACAAGAACATTTAAAAACTTCCAGCAGCCTGCTGCTGTGACTAAAAATAACGTGACTGATGTTAAAAAATTCTCCTTTAATGTGTGACTGGTCAGTTGTGCTGTACATACGACAGTTGGCTTCATCGCTGCCATCCTTGCAGTCTGGGTCTCCGTCACATCTCCACTTCTTGTGAATACACTCTCCTGTTCGGCACTGCATCTCACTGGACGAACATTTGGCTGGCGGCGTCGGGTGACGGCCACAACGAGATGGAGACTCGTCCGACTGGTCCTGCAGATGTTTTATAGAGGAAAAGAAATTTGATCATGGTGAGATTTACTGCTCACACATTTATTTCCTTGATGGGAAACAAATGTTGACAATATTGACAACTGGAGTCCATTTAGAATGTCATTTAGTCATTAACACTTGTCTCTTGTAGCAATTTCCTGGCAGGTGCTAATATTTTACCTAAGACTTTCAAGATTAGCTAGACTAGAAAATTTGAATTTGAACTAATTTTGAAGTGAGAAAATGCTTCATGTTTATATGATATTTGGACTGAAGACAAATCATGTGACCATACAGGATCTTACATACAAAATCTGTTAATTAGTGAGCTTTAGAAGTTGATAGGTGGATTTTGTTACCACTGGACAGTCATGCTAGTTGTTTCCCCCACATTTCCAGTCTTTATGCCAAGCTAAGCTAAAAGGGCTGATGGCTCTACCTTCTTATTCACTGTACAGACACGAGTGGTGACGATCTTTTCATTTAACTCTCAGCAAGAGGGCATATTCAAAAAAAATAAAAATAAAAGTTTAACTAATTCATCCAGGGATATTTGGCCGACTGGTCCTTTTCTTAATTTATTATAATAATAAGACATTTAGGAAACAAAGCTCTAGCAAAAATGACTTTTACAAGAATTTTATTTGAAAGTTCATCTTAAACACTTAAAGTAGCTCCCTGGAAACCCCTACATTGCTGCTGTGGAGCAGGAGGCCAAAACTGGAGTCCATTTACAGTGTCATTTGGTGTGTCATTCTATTTTTGAAATTAGGAAATTTCCAACACAAACCACCTCCTATAATTAGAAACTACTTCTCTAGCATAAGAACAAGCTAAGAAAACCGGCATGCATGCAAGAATACATCAGATAATCTAGCCTGACAAGTTAACCATGCAATGGATCTGCTGCTCTATGTAGATTGGTAAAAACAGCAAAAATTTTCCAGAGGGGACCAATTCCTGTGTTTACATTTGGTCGAATTCAAGAATTTGAGATCATTTGCTTTTTGGAAGCTGTAGGATATTTGCACTCACTGACCAATCAGTCAGTGTTTCCGAACATCTTCGAGGAAGGTGGTGAGTTGTATGTTATGACAAATAGTCATACTGGACGAAATGTGTGAGTACACCCATGTAGACAAATATCAAAATTTTCCTTTTAGACTATTCAAAGACTATAAGACATCAGCCATTTAAGTGAGATTTCCAGGGTTTGCACAGGCATCAGCCGCTGAAGCAAACAGCAAACGTCATTAACAGCAACCCATCGTTGAAGACAGTCCAAACTGATTGACCTGCAAGTCCCTCTGAACACATGTCAGAGAGGAGAGAGCAGAGAGCATCTAGGACTCAGATCTCACAGATGACTACTGCCTTATTCAGAACTAAAACTGGGAAATCAGACAAAATGGGATCAAGAGGAGCAGCAGGACGGGTTTCTCACACTTTCATCATCTCAAAAAAGTCACTGACTCATGTGGGAGCAGATTAATGGAGTGTGAGAATGTGTGTCGTGTGTGTGTCTGGAGCTCCATTACTTTTAAAAATGATGCAGGGCTGGCTGGGTGTGAAGAGGCAAGGGAGTGAATAACAATGACCTTCTCACTGACGACAGCTTTTTAAATGTTTGTGGGTGTGAGTGGTTTTTTTTTGTTGTTTTTTTTTCTTGTGAAGCCGTCACAGTAAAAACCACACAGTCGATTAACAGGTGCACAGCAAAACGCTGACTCAGTGGAACCTGTTCTGCCATGTGTGAAAATGTGTTGAGCGGTTTTAAGTCTGCGTGCGTGTAGGTGTATGTGACAGGTCAATAACCCCTGGGTGTTGAACTTGCAGAACCAGAGTCTATGTGCGTGTGGCAGTTCGTTTTAGTTGAGGCTAAATCTGCTTAGAAAATGAGAGGGTGTGTGTTTGTGTGTGCCTCATATATAAAGTACTTTGTGATATAAAAAAAGTCAGACTAAAATCCTTTAAAGCCCCACAGAACATTTTAATCTTTAACCTCAGTTTTATAATTTGAGATCTATTGAGAGTAGTAGCAAGTGGCAGTCACACAGAAGGACACAGACAGACAGACAGACAGACAGACCAATCTCAATGATGCATCACACTGAATGTAGTTTGGCTGGTAAACAGAGGTCAACAGAGGTAAGAGCCAAATGGCTTTCCCTTCTCCATGGACCTTGGCAGTGGGTGCATTTCCATATTGTGGAACTTGGATAATAATTTGGTGAAATTAGTATGCTTTGTTGCTTGTAGTGTTTTCAAACTGTTTAATGAATAGATGTAAAAGTAATAAGCATATATCCACAAAATTACTGATATTCATATGTACAAGGACCAATACACAAACTTCAGCAGCCAGCTGTAGATCAGTCTTTTTGACCATCTTAAAATCACTTGCATTTCCTCTCTTTGAGAATTTGATTATTTCTAACTGTTAAAGTTGAAACAGTACTGAAAAGGTTTGGTGGGTCAATTCGCATTCAATGATATAAACACTCAAGACCACTGAATTATACTGCTTACTTTTACAACATTTAGGGGTTCAAGGCATAAGAGAGCCAGGACTAGATCTGGTTTTAACGGATTTAAACTGATTCTCCAAGGATTTGATAGGTAATAAATGATTTTCGAAGTGGTAATTACAAATGTTTGGGTAATTTCAAAATCAGAGCTAGTAAGGATGTCATTTCATAACAGTCACTGTTCAGTTTTAATTTGGAGAGGTACAGTAATTTGAATTTCAGGAAATCATGACTATTATACAGTAAACTGTAGATATGTAAAACTTCCCACTGATCATCAGTGACATCCACTTCCAGATCTTCTTGCCATTTCACTCTAGTGTAATTAGTAACTGTCAGCCATCCAGACAGGCTTTTCAGACTTCTGCTGCCCAAATCTGCAGCCATTAATCTCTACAATTCGGAAATGGCTACGATTCACAAGGACCAGATCCAGGTCAACTAAAAATGGCTTGCAAAAGTCCTGTTTCTGTCACTCCTGTCTGATGGTGAAAGTGCAAGTATCTACTCTTCCTTAAAACTGTTTGTGTCCACAATTGTAATCTACCTGTCGTGTGTGTGTCATTTCACCGCATTTGTTTTTCTTACCTGGCAGTCAACGTCATCGTCACACACCCAACTGGACGGGATGCACGAAGAGTTTCCACACTGGAATTCACTGGGACCGCAGGAGGAAGGAGCACAGTCCACCTCATCTGAGCCATCACCACAGTCATCCTCGCCATTACAGACAAAGTTGCGTGAGATGCAGCGGCCGCTGGCACATGTGAACTCATTTGGAGCACAGGTGATGTTACCTGGAAGCAGTTAGGAGGAGAGGAAGAGAGCGTAAGTGATGTGATGAGCTTAGTAGCCAAGTTATAAAAAAAGGTTTCATTTACATCAAGCACAAGGGCACATAAATTTTGCAATTTCAATTTATGTACTGCAAGGGCTTAACGTCAACCAATAATTTAACTTTCAAGATGTCCTATTATAAGAGCTAACATCACTCCCCAAATGGCAGACAGGTCACCTTGAAATGGAACTCTTCATAACGAAACTTAAGGTGCCATATACGTCAAAAGCCTTCAACTTCTGCTGCTCATCTGACTTTTTGGATTCTCTCTCTCATATATATATATATATATATATATATATATATATATATATATATATATATATATATATATATATATATCCTAGAAAATAGCCCACCCACAATACCACTATAAACTGACAGCCAATGACCTAATGGTCCATGCAATTTTTGCAAAAAAAAAAAAAAAAAAAAAAATCACTGGACATAAACACTTTGCCAAAAGGTTCATAAAATTATGTGTACAGATATGCACTCTCCACTGGCAAATATTTTTTTCATTAAAAATCTGGGTTTGGCAGGTGTTAGGAAAACACTTCCAGCCTGAACACAAAATGCTCATCTGCTCCCCTGATTTTGGCACAGCCAGATAGTTCAAATGTGGAAATATTACTGCTACACATACAAAAATATTTTTGAAAATACTGCTTTTTTTTAAAAAACATGGCTGGAAAAGCACAATTTTTGGTTTTCAGATGTCCACATACTTCTGACAGTTTGAACGGTATCTTTATGTAAGTATTTATCATACCAGATTTATTGAGACCATGATAATACCTTTTTTGGACATCACTGCTGTCCTTCGTAAAACATCACCAGTGTTGGGAGGAGGAAGTGGAACACGTAGGTGACTGAAGGATGAGTCAGTATATGATATATGATGGTGACCTTGAGGTCCAGTAAATGGTCCAACTTTACTTTTATACCATCCCAACAGTGAAGCGTGGTGGAGGCAGCATCAAGCTGTGGGGCTGTTTCACAGCAGCAGGGACAGGAAGACTGGTCAAGGTTGAAGGAAAGATGAACAGGGAACAGTACAGAAATATCTTCAATGAAAACCTGGTCTAGGGCACTAAGGACTTCAGACTGGGCTGAAGGTTCACCTTCCAACGGGACAATGACCCTAAGGACACAACCAAACCCCTGCTCCTCCAATCCGCATATCAAAGTGTCCTCAGGCAAGATACCAAACCCAAAATTTGCCCCTGATGTCTGTGCCATCAGTGTGTATGCTCTTTGAATGAATGCAACATATGAATGAGTGTGAATGGGTAAATGTGGCATGTGGTGTAAAGCGCTTTGAGTGGTCAACAAGATTAGAAAAGTTACATAAATGCTTCAACAAAGCGCTAAATAAAGCGTCTGAATACTCAGTGATTTGACATGTCAGTTTTTCCTTAATAAATTTTCAAAAATTTGAAAATCCTGTTTTTGCTTTGTTATTAAGGGATACTGAGTATAGACTGATGAGGGAAAAATGAATTTAAAAGATACCAGCATAAGGCTGCAAAATAAAGGGTGAAAAAAGTGGAAGGGACCGGAATACTTTCTGAATGAATGTATGGTGATGCACAAATACAATCTACTGCACTACAAGCTGATGCAGCTCATCATACTGATTAGCATTTTTTAGATTAAACAACTGACATATATTCATTGTTAAGAGACTGTTTTAAGTGATTAACACCTTCAACAATGCAAAATGTGGAAATCCACTGCCAATCATTACCTGATATTCCGTCATTTTGTTATAGCTAACAGTGTGTGTGTGTGTGTGTATTAAATATCCCCTCATTAAAATCTACCAGCATGCTACAGGCTACTTCACTGTTTTTTGTTAGATCCAATTATCTTCGTCTGTCCAGGCAGAGCTTCACACTCTGCAGAAAGGGCTGTTTCGTGGGTTTAAGATAAAAAGCTAGTGGCAGAGAGGTAACTGATACACACATCCATGGAACCTTTTCAGTGCTTGAACACTTACAGGACATGAGCTGTTATGCCTAATAGCACATGAAAAAAATAACTGCATCTCTAAAAGCCACAGCAGTATTGTGTGCTTGTGCAAACAGTCTTCTGACCTTGCCCTGTATGAATCAGGCAGAAAGGCACACGGCACAGCTGCTGCTGAAGGGAGGCTGCAGTGAGTCCAGAACCATTTCATCTGAAATTCATTCAGCTAATCTGGTGCTACAGGCAAATTAGGTTGATGCAACAATTCTGTTTAATCTGTTTACATATAAATTAAGAGGTTACACCCTAAGATGATACTGTAAACAAGCCCCACTTCAAAGTCTTCTGCAAATTCCCAAAAAAGCAACCACTTCAGAATTCTTGCATCAGTATCCCATAGACCACAAAGGCCAATAGACAGGTCATGCGTTCAGGCAACCTTTTTCAACTCAAGGTCTGAAAATATCTATCACATTAGCAGTCATCATCACAGTAGTTTGCCTTCAAGTCCTCACCGATCGCTGGTAACTGCACACTATCATCCGGACAACTGAAAACATCACAGCGGGATGTTAATTATGAAAACCAAACAAACTGCATTCCAAATTAATCAAAGAATATAACCTACAAGTCACAAATCCCTTACTGTTGACATGGAATCTGCATGTTTTTTGATAGCAGCTGCCTGGTAATAAACTTGGAAATTAGTCTTTATGGTGACCAAACCAAAAAGGAACCAACCAAAAAGAAATTGTTTGGGTTCTCATCAGCTTGTAAAGTTGGACATTTTACTGGACCTCAGGGTCCTCTGAAAGACACACCTACAGCACATGGGCCCTGGAACCAAACACATGGACACCTGAGGAGCAATGATATGCTGCCTGTAGGGATTTCAGGAGAACCGATGCTTAGGTACGAGGTTGATGCCAAAATTCTGACATTACTTGTTTTTCCCTACAATACTGTAGGTACTGAAGGTCAAATATATACCTTTAATGAAGAACAATGTTATCTTGTTTAGGCTAATGTGTGTGCATGTATGTTTGCAACCAAGTGTGTGCGTGTTAACACAATGTGTGTGCAGTCGCCTCGGTTTTCTATGTTTTTGCCTTGGTATTAAATTGGGTATTGAGAATCACAGAATTTCACTTAATTCCTCTCTGCTGAAAGAATTTTAATTATTCCCTTCCCATTTTCTGCGTTACATGACTGCAAAAATCAACATAATAATCATGTTGAAATCTAGGTAGTAATTAAAGTGATTTTAAAAGGTAAATTCTACCTTGAAGCAAAAAAATTTGTCCCCATGTCTGCCACAGCATTTAGAATAAATATTCGTCCCATATAAGTGTGTTTCCACCTACCACAGTTGACTTCGTCCTCCCCGTTGTCACAGTCCTTCTCTCCATCACATTTCCAGAAGACGGGGATACACTGGGTGGAGCCCACGCCGCAGCTAAACTCGTTCACACGACATGTCCTCATGTCTGCATGAAAACAAACACAAAATGCACCGTTAATATTGTGCTGTTTAAATTCTTGTCCTGCCTAACACTGTTGGTTATATTGTGTTTTTTTTTTTCCTTAGATAAGACATTAGCAAGAACCTTTGTAACTTTGTATTGTGCATTTGAGCAAAAAGAAGACAGGATAATTTTCATATTTAATGAATTAATGAATGACACTTTTTTCCGCAAATTCTGCATTTTAAATATTTTTAGTATTCTGACTGAAAAAGAGTGGACTTGAAGTTGCTGTGAAGCCAGAAGGCCATTTACTTGATTTTTAAAAGTAAAAGAAAAAAAAATTCCAAGTCTTGAATTAATCAAGGTGACATCCACATCATCAGGTTTATACTTTAATCAGATGAAAACAAATAGTTCCAAACCTTGGAAGTTTCTAGACTGAATGAACAGACTACAGCTGTATAGAGTAGTTCTGTTTAAAGGCTTTTGCAGCCACATCTCTAATCACCGGATTGTATATTTAGGATTTCAAGGTTACAACCAAGCCTTTTTCTCTCATTACCAATTCTGATTTACTGCTAAGATGAAGCGTACAAGTGTAATGACTTATGGTGTCACACAGCTGCAGTGGCTCTACTTGTTGCCTCCTGTGTGCCTTTCCCCCGTGACAGCAGGGCCAAAAATAACAAGAGGACAGAACAAGGACACGGGATAACTGCCTGATTCTGTGCTGGAAATGGCAGAGCACTTCTGGAAGAGTAAAGACATTGTTGAGCAAGAAGCTACCTGTCACAAGAATGAGGTTTTGCTGAAGTAAGATGGTGAACATAAAGTCCTCACCTCAGTTAACTCAGTATCCTGACAACCAGAAAACTCTTATCTGTTACATAATCCAGTTTGCTGGAACATCAACAGCTGAGGTCTGGGAAAATCATATTTATATAACAATGTTGTGGTTTATAGATCAAATATTTTTTTCTCCTGATATCTGAGCAACATTAGTAGCGAACACTATTTTTTAATACTTCTTCCGTTATTTTGAAACCATCTGCTCTGTCATATTGTAAATCAGGCAAGTAGGTAGGTTAGTAGGTAGGTTGGTTATATTCATTAGTTTCCAACTGTCTTCTCTTTAAAAGATAAGTTTTAGTGCAATATCATTCAGATTTTTTCTTCTTTTTTCATTTGCTTGTTAATTCAAAAACTTAAAAACACCTGAGATTCTGTCCAGATAAGGAGCATACTATCAGTTCTGGTAGATGAGGGTTAAACTCTAGGAGCATTAAATGTAACTCAAAGATCTTCTTGCATTAACAGGAACCATTTTATAACTCTTCACACATATTCACCCAACAATACTAGTTTCCATAAATTATCAGCTTCAACACCTGGTTTGCTTTTTGCAGCGCTACACTCAAGAGTATGACAACTGAATCTGGTGTCTGTTCACGAGACTAATCCTGTTTATTACTAGACCATTACATAATTTTTTCTCCATACATACCTCTTGCTTGGTGCCAATTCCAGAGATTGGGTCCCAATACAAATATTTTCTTCAACATCTTAGTTTGAGGGATCAAACATATATCGACCTTCTATTTATATAAGAAAATAGGTGCTGCCAAGAAAGTGGCAAATGTTAAATATTAAAATATGGTCTAAAGTTTGCCAAGTTCTGATGTAGACCAGAATATGCCTGTTTGAAGAATGAATAAAATGGTCAACAGAATCTAGCCAACATATTTAATGCAGAGTTTCAATTTGTGTCACTTTTCAATAAAACACTACAAAAACACTTCAGCTGGTAGTTCAAGTATTGAGGGCCATAAACTAGCTTATTCCACTGACCAAAAAAAGGAAGAAATGTAGGGGCGAGAGATGAGGAAGCCTTATACCCAAAGTAAACATGATTATGAACAAGCCTTAAAAATAAGTTTTAAATATTCTGCATTTGAAATATTTTTAGCAAAAAAGGAAATGCATGCAACACATTTGTTGTTCTCAAGAATACTAGAACTTTGTGAGTTCTCTCTGTTTGCCATCACTCTCATCTGTTGTCTCTGCCCTAGCTGGCTCTCTCCTCTTCATTATCTACAGCTATCACTTTCCTAGCTCTTTGGTTGTTTAAAGCCTGGGAATAGGAAAAACAAATTATTTGATAGTTAATCAAACTGGTTGGACTGTTCAGTTTTCCCTTGTGTGTTTTTAGGTTCTCTGTTTGTTAATACCTCTGGTGCAGAATGTCTTTTTGCCTTTGGCTAAGAGAATCAATTTACTGCTCTATAATAAAATAAGATGTTACTCATTTGAAATGGTAAAATAAATAAATAGAAAAAAAAAAATCAATGTGTTGATACTGCACCACTTCCATTGTTGATTCACTTCCACATTTGCAAGTTGAAATGAGCCATGAAATTTGTTACAGTCCCTTTAAAAGTCTACACTGAACACAAAAAGTAACACCTGTCTGATAGAGTGATCAGCTAAAAGACAAGTTGTAACTTGAGTATTAATAGAGAACTCAGACATGTTGTGTTTTCATAAATGTATATGATTAGGAACTGCAGCTCATTTCCCAAACTCACTCTGATGCAAGAAAGTGTTCATGCATTCTCTCTCTCTCTCTCTCTCTCTCTCACTCACACCCCCCCCCTTTAGATTCCAATCCATGCTACCGAGTCATGTGTAACAGCTGGTCAAACAGTGTAGTGATATAACAGCTATAAGAGCAGAGTTGACCTGCACGTACACCACTGCAGTTATGTCTGGAACTTACAAACACACGCACACACACTCACACACACACACACACTCTCTCACTATATGGACTACAGACTGGAATCCTTCTCATGACCTTCAGTTGATTGACACTTTTCCAAGAGGAACGGAAACATGCTCACAGGTTGTGCGATTTAATCTGCACAAGCACAGCCTGATTTTGCAGAGTTGCTAAATCTGTAGAGGGAAAGATCAAATGGCACAACAGGACTTTCACTCATTCAAGTTCTCAGTAGGCAACCGCAACAATTTCAATTTTTGAGTATGTGGATAAAAAGAGGATAAAATTAAGCAGAAATGTAAAAAAGGAAAATGGCACTGTTAAATTTGTACAGCTTTGATAAAAGTTGTCCTTACCATTTTCTGAGGGAAAGAATTCTCAGCTTAGGCTATAATTAACTGAAAACGCCTGACAAGTCTTCTTTAATACTACTGCATCACTGTGGGGAGCGAGTTTGGCAAGGGTGCTAATCCTTGCAGTTTAACCAAGAAATGAACTTTAAAACTGACAATTTTAGTTTTTACTAACAGAGTAAAGCATTGCACAAGGACAACATGCTGCTGATACTTTCAAGCTGTGCAGCAGCTTCTCCAGGATCTGCTGGACACACTTGTTACAGAAGAAAAACCTTTTATATAAAAATCAATGTTTTTTGCAAGTGAGATGTACTCACTTACAAAAACAAGAATGTTGGATTGTTTATTTCACCTACAACCTGGATTCACCTATAGACACATTACAAGCTTGTTTACTGTGCCAAATAAAAACTCAGTTATACTGAAGGTTGTAGTGAATCAACTAAATCTATTAAACCCTGCTCTCTATAGTGTTGGAGGAAGTCCCAGTTTGTATTTATCTGATCGGTGAAGCCATGTTGTGAAGCCAGTACTGTTGAGTAATTATTCAACTAGTAGAGATGTAGTCAAAATAACAAAGCTTTACAAATAAAGAAATGATGCAGGATAAAGAGGTCATCCTTGCCCTCTACAGAACCCTGGCTCATCCATGTGTTGTGTGACAAGATCATACAAAGACCAGACAGAGAAATTCCAGCCCTAGGTTTGTGCTGTTACAGACTAGAATTAAACCAAAGCTCTATCTGTCATCTCGACTATTAATGTAGCTTTAGAATCGAATTACTATTCTGTGACTGCTTTTCCACTCTATTTTTCAGGCTCATTCAGCGGCAACTTTTTTGCACCTTATCCACTTTCTTTTGTCTTTCAGGAGGGCCTTTGCCACACCAAAGCCAACAGAGCTTTGAATAACTCTGGGGTTTCAACAGCTCCTCAAATGGCATCGCTCTCATTCTGGCAGCAAGAACACAGCTTCACATCCAAGAGTGCAGCAGGGATTTGCCCCGACTCTAAGATGGCATGCTGTTTTCTTTTCTGCCAGAGGTAAAGAATTTATTTTTATATTGTTTTCAGGTTGGTATGCTCAACCTGCTGTGTTGACACACTGCAGCAGAAAGCAAAGAGGACAGCTCTGTGAAAACTTAGCAACAGTCTAACCCTGTCTTGAACACCTGTGCTGCCCCAGCAAATAAAGTTTCACAAACGCTGAGAGATGGATAACTCCCTGGCAGTACTTTATATTAAATGCCTGGCTGAAGGATTGGTTGCATTATTTCTGTAATTTTTTTGCCTACTTTTCAATCCTATCCTCTTATATCTGGAAAATCAAGTTAGATTTCACTGAAAAAAATGTCTTACTGGTGCTCTCTCAAAAACCCAAGACCTTCTTATCAGTTATTATTCTACATCAATACTTCTGGAAAGTAACATTTCTAGTAGTATTGTTCATTGAATACTTCTATCAACGAAGTTGTCAAGTCAAACTCTTAGCTAAGAGCTTTATTATTTTGTAAATGTGACAAATAAAAAGGATAAACTGTTTTCCAAAGGGTTTAAGACCCAGAATTACTTGTTAAGTTAAATAGATCTGTTGTGTCACCTTCTCTATTGCGTCATTGTTTTACTCAGAGCCAGACCCTCTACTGATGCTTTGTGAGTATTTAGACAAGTTTTGTGGTCATGAGCTTATGTACAAAATATTGTTTAGAATTTCTAGAAGTCTTGTGTACTTGCTTTGCCAATACCTAAGGAGCAATTTCCATTTTTCAGAATTTTTGGATTGTACAGGCTTTTACAGTATGAACCCATTTAGTTTCATTAAAGTTGTTATTAATTTCCTATGGATATTGTGTTGACCTAGTTATCTTAAATAATCCATCTTGACATCTTCTATTGGTATGGCTGAGAGCACGTCTTGACCACCTTGCACCTGATACTGTTAAATCTATCATTTACGACCTTGTCGCCTTGAATCTGGAATAGGTTCAGTATTCAGTTACAGTATCATGGATGACACACACTTTCTACCTTTCTTTAACTGACTTACAGAAAAAAAGACTAAGAATTCAGGATGAATGAGGCAGTAAGCACAGCATACATCAAATCACCAAGTGTTTGATGAGGTGCCTTCATCTTTCCTGTGATGTTTATCTCTATACTTGAGGACACTAACGTCCATTTGTCTTTACAACGGCTCAGTGAAGGAAGTGTAGATGAGAGATTGTCATTAAAAAGCAACATCGGTATAAACACTTTCTATCATCAATCATCTCTTTGATTCCCGCAACCACCTCAGTGAGATCACATCACAGTTATACCTCAGAAGCAACCTTGAAGCTCAGCAGCTCTCTTTAATTTCATTTAAAACGACAACTTTATTTGACAGGAGACTCCCCTTCACTGCTTATAAGTGCCTTACTGAATCTCTGCAGCAGTGTGAGATACTGTTAAAACAGCATAAAGTCCATACAACTCACTGATTGTTAAAAAAAAAAAGCGACTGGTTGCTAAATTAACTCAAAGAATAATCAACCACATGTCTTAAATTTTACTGGGCTCATGGAAAGTTTTCCCAATTTATTATCACGATGATTGAAAGATTATTCAGAAACCTAACAGAAGAATAAATATTGCTATACAAAACTATTGCATTACAATAAGAAGTGCTGTGATCAAATCTTTGGTTTATTGTAAATTTTTTTTAAAGTTAATGTAATCATTCTACGAATGGCCTCTTTAATATATTTTCTACATTGATTTAGCTTTACTGATTCCTTGTTCTGAAGAATCCCTCCTTAGAAAGGTCTCTAAGCAGCTTTTTCAAATGATTTCAACAATATCTCCTAGTTATCAGCAAATGATGGCTCATGTCTCAAAAACTGACAGAGTATTGAACTTTAATCAGTTGAATGCTCCAGAAAAAGTAAGTCAGTGGACCTTTGAGTTGAGATTATTCTTTAAACACTACTTTTCTCAAGATCAAGAATGAATTTCCACACTAAAATTAGATTGTGTCTATTAATAAATGCAGCCCTGTTTGTTTTTAGCAGCTTTACTATAAATACTTTGTTTTTAGCAGCTTTACTGTGCAAATAGGGAACTGCTTTAACTCAAGTCTGTACCCAACCATGGCATTTGCTACAGACCCTGAACTGAGGCTCTTATATAGAATGGGTAAACACTGGCAATTGTCTAATCATTGTGGAATGCTCTCCGCAGGTTTTCGGTACCTACTTCGCTACTGTGTTTTTATTTACTAATTTGCTATAACTTTATTACCAAATGTGCTATGGCATTAATAAAGTCTAAAAAAATAAAAATTAAAAAAAAAGTCAGAATTATACAACAAATACTGGTACATGGCTGACACTGAACCAAAGATCCTTCACTTCCAGCCTCCCTGGCTATTCCTAGACAAACAACGCAAGTGTATTTAAACCTGAACAGATTCCTGACAGTATGTATTTATATATTTGCCACTAATAAAAGTTAGTGGCAAATATATAAATACATACTGTCAGTGTGTTATCGTTCCATAGCAGCAGCTGCTAATACAAAACAATTTCACTCTCAGAACAATTAGCCTACTTTCACTCACTATTATATTTACTACAAATCAGTGACACAAATGTGTGTTATGTAGGTTGGATAAACTGTTTTTAGGTTAATTTTAGCCTTGCCATTTATTGCTTTAGCCTGAACCTGTGCAATGCAGGTACAGAGTCTGAAGTGAAGGCTGCTCACACTGGCCGACCTCCTGGGGGACACATGTACCCTCCCTGATTTCATGTGTTAATGTTCATTATGTTCTGCCGTGTTAATGTTCGTTAAAGTTCTGCCTTGTTGTTTATCTGCATTTCTGCGCTTAGTCACTGGATGAACACATCATCAGTATGGCTGTTCTTCAAATTATCTGAGAAATGAAATGTATGTGTTGTGGCAAAGAGGCTTCCATCAACACACTCATGAGGAAAATCTGACCTTAAGTCTATGTGAAGTTAAGAGAGGAAACATCTACTCACGGCAGATTTCTAAGCTCTCGTCCGACCCGTCCTCGCAGTCTGGCTCCCCATCACAGTGCCACCTCTTCGGAACACACTGACCGTTGTGACACACAAAGTCCACCTCTGCACACGTCTTTTTAACTGGGGTGGGAGAGAAAACAGATGAATTCATTACACATAGAAGAGACACAAGCTTTATGGGCTGCAATCCTTGCACACAGATGTTTAAACCCTGTGCTAATGACTTCTTTCTTCAGGTTTTAGAGTGAAAAGAACAATAAGTACAACGTTACACACAAAGGAAGCTGTGAGAGGGTCAATGAAAAACTAATCATAAATCTAGCTACATTGGACTTATTTGGCAGATGTGGTCGCTGTTGAAATGCTCCACAGTTTATAAACAATGTGCACCAGTTTGTAAGTGGTGGACTGCTTAAGCTAACATTAAAGCTACTTTCACAGACTGACAGAATGAGCTGCTTCATTGCCCTGAATCACAGAGATTAAGATTCAGAGGTTTTAAAAATTTGAAACAATGATATGTTGTTTAACAGGGGATTCTGACAACTCTATTCATCAATTCTCATTTATTTTGACTCAATAACTACCAAGCTACCTACTTAGTAGCTGCCTGTCTGAAACGAGTCAATCACTAGAGAAAAACCCACCCCTCTTACGACACAGCCCTAGTTCTATTTCTTTTTTTTTTTTTTTTTTTTTTTTTTTTTTTTACAGAGTGGCGAGTCTCCAGGAACAAAACCATCTTTAGCCCAGCATGTTACTAACATGCAGAGAAAATTAATCAGAACAAAGCCAAGAGTTTTATGATGTTCTGGAAACTCACAGAATTACAGTTAATTAACTAGAGCAAAGTAAATGTGCCATTATATAGCTCCAGAATTAATGATCGAACTCCAACTCAACCTTTCACCTCCTACGACTTATTAAAGACACTGGTAATTATGGTGGTTATTATTAGATTTTAGGCTGCTGCAATTTGAGTTAATATTTGTTTTATATCATAATTTGATTTACAATCATTCAGCCTCATTACCAGGTAATGCTGGTCTTGTTCTGCAAGTAATTTCTTGTACGATTTCCTGCATACTTATATCTGAAGGGTTTCTTTTGGTTAGCAGGATTTTGTCTCTTTCATAATAGCCCACAGTGTGATCATCTGTTCTTTTTCCCCACTTCCCTCCCTTAGTTGCTTCCTTCATCATTCGAGGTCTTTCACTTGTTCTCTCCCCTCTCTCTCTTTTCTCCCTCCCTTCCAGTATCATATGACCCAGATAGATGAGCAACATGAGAAAATGGAGATGTGAAATTTATTGCGCGCAAACACACACACTTCTGTTATATCCATATTTGGCTCTAGCTGATATCTTCCCATCACCAGGTCATTCTGTCCCAAAGGATACAGGGAAGGTTTATGGTGGGGCCGAGCTAAAACGTGACATCTGTCATTTAACATCTATATGAGAGAATATGAACTAGTGAGAACATAACCACCCATTTTATCCTGTCTGTGAGCATTTAATACAGAAATCAAATGACAAATTAAATACGCTAGTCTGTACTACAACTGTACAGAATGTATGACAAAAGAAATGAACGTACATACATGACATCAATGTATAATTTCATGCAGCATTCGAGTATGTGGTTTATAAAGATCCTAAATCTGCACTTGGTTTCCTAAGGGAATTACTTTTAAAAGTTTTCAGAGCATTTGTAAGTGATATACTGAAAACTGAATGTGCTTTTCATGAGATTGCATCTACAGAAACTTGTAATAGACATAATCTTGATTTTTTTTCCCAATATAGACCAACTAATACATTAGCTGCCAAATCAAATCAATCTCTTTTGCAGGCCTTCAACAATGAAGCAAAATTAATCAAGGACAGAGGTACGGAGCAGTCGGAGCCAACTACATCATTATTTATCTAAACATTTTTTGAAAAACACCAAAGCACTGTGGTTTATTGAAAAAAGAAAAAAAAGAAGAAAAAAAAAAAAAAAACACTCACCGGTCCTTAAATTGTAAAAAATTTAATCTGGCACCCTGTGAATAGACCTTTCAAGATACAAATTCAGACTCCTTTTCTGATTTTAGTCACACATTGTTCACTTTGGCAGGCATTAGTAAAGGCTACGTTAACGGTGTAAATACATATCCAGCCCACATACTGCACAGTATCAACAGGACAGTATCATCCTAACTAAGATGGACTGTTGGGACTACAGGAGGTTAATAAGAGAAAAAAAGTTTTGATGTGGGTTAAAGGGTATGAGGCTGTTACATACCATATGTCTTTCTGTGAAAATAAATCCAACGAAAAGTCCAAAAACCAGCAATGATAGTCCATCTCTAAAGGAATTCTGACTTCCCTACCCTGATTATGGCACTCAGCCCAATGGTTCTTAATGAAGACAAACATTAAAAACAGGTCCCAAGTATATAGTTTTATTATTATCTTTTCTTTTTATAGTTTTTGGACATTGAAGCCATATAGCGAAGATATATCCAGCTTTGGCGACTCATAGTTCTTTTTAGGGAGATCCATTCATTGTTGGTTTTGATGTTTTCATGAGATTTATTGATATTTAAAAAAACAGAAATTATCATTGCCTGGTGAAGGGAAAAAGGTAAATTTCTACATTTTCATGGATGTGAAAGGTGGTGACCCGAGTGTTTGATTTACAGTAGAGACTCCATCTAATGCTCAGACTAACCTACCCTTAATTGTTCGGTAACTCCCTATGTTGTTTTACTGAACAAAGACAGCTCTCCATACTGGCATTCATGATGCTGGCAGCGCATCAGCGATTCAGCTCTCTGGGCTCAGAGTGTGTGTGCGCGCTGTGTGACATCAGTGTGGGGTTATTTTCCTCACCACAGGAGTTCTCATCGCTGCCGTCGGTGCAGTCGTCATCTCCGTCACACTGCCAGACAGACGGGATGCAGCGACCGTTTCCACACTGAAACTGGCTGGCCTCACATTCTGTCTTCGTACCTGTAGAGGAAGAAAGACACAGAGGGAGTATGAGGAAAAATGAAGTGGTTCATCCCAAACGTTTCCATAATCATCATTTACTGTTTGTTTAGATGTAATTTGTCTTTTGTTTTGCTCTGGCAGGGTTCCCTGCAGAGCTCTAATTTCGAAACAAATTGTTTTAAACAATTAGTAAGCACTGGGAGCAGCCACCACTGGGCCACTGTGGAGATGCGCCAGCTCAACATGTTGGATTTCCACTCAGAGTTTGATTTCTTCTGCCTCCTCAACAACTTGTTTCACATTTTCTATACAGCTCTATAAACATAATGAACAGGAGGAAAAAACTCTCTCTAATGATGGATGTTTGAGCACTTAGTAACACACACGATTTCTGGACTCATATCACTTTTTACAACTGAAGATGAAGTGACATCAGTATTTTAGTGGAGAGCTAAACATCAGTGTCCTGAAAATGTCAACTGTGTAACATCTGTTCAACTTTCCTTTGAAAGACATCAGATGTGCAAAAACTAAACAGACAGGAAAATGAAAAAACTCAGTGGTAATTAGTCAATCAACAAATTTAACAAATTTGATATATGCTTAATGTTAAATTACAAACAGAAATGCCTAAAATTTGCTGGTTTTAACATTAAATAAATTTAAAAAAAAGGATTCCCTTACTACATTTGTAAAATGACATAAATATAGGCTCTGAACTACAAAGATGAGGCATTTGAAAAAGGATTTATTGGGCTCTGGGATCTCAGATTAGGCAGATTTATCTATTTTCTGATGCTTTATAAAGCAAACAGTTAAGCTATTAATGTGAAAAGTATTTGGAAGAGTAATTGCCAATCAATCAATAACCAATACTGACTCAAAATAGCTTAAAAAATTACCATTATGAATAAAGAAACAATTAACAAAACCTTATCCAATGTTGAATGAATTAAAAACTACAATAGAAGAGAGAAAGGTTCTAGACTCTCAACTAGAGAGTATAACTTGCAGTGCCCTGTAGTCTGTTATAATAGAGAAAGCAACAACTCCAGGTCCTAAAATAACTGACCTTGACACTCGCTTTAGTCTGGACTGTATGTCTGTCCAGGTGGTTAAATGAAGCACAAAAAAAAAAGCAACAGAAGCCCAGGAGAGGCTGCAGTTCCAGCTGAATCGCTGTGCCACTGAAAGGTCAACTATTTTTCATAATAAAAGTTCAGTTTTTCCATGTTACACTTTTTAAGGTTTTTGTCAAAATACATCAATTTTCAAAACATATTTTCGGACCAAATGGATCGCACGAATTTACACCTAAATTGAATTCTTGTCATGATGGAAAAAGCCTTTAAAAATTGCATTCAGTCACAGAATCACCCTTATGAAGAAAAGTACTATAAGTGGGTCAGAAACTCCTTAAGGGAGAGAAACACGCCCCACTGATTTGATCTGAACCTGAGGAGCTTCTTCCCTTTAACAGTAGCAGCAACACAAACAGAAAACGAATAGTCCCACAGACTTACTATGTAGCTGTGGCTTGTACATGTAAGGAACCTCCATCTTACTGAGAGTGTGACCAACTGATAACTGATATTCAGTAAAATATGTCATGTTTTGTATGTGGCAGTCAGTTAACAAAATTAAACAGTAATGATATTCATTCACTGCTAACTGTTTATCATGTTAAACAACAGACAGTCCCCAGCCTCTGAAATGTGAGGAGTAAGAGACTCAGGCTCCGGTGACTGCTTAGACTTGTGTTGATCAAAAACAAATTACCATGGGAATCAGAGAAGAACATGGTTTCACCCAGGAACTTGCTTAGCCAAGGTAGTTTAAGAAGATGTCAACTTGGGTTCTGAGAGATTATGATGGACATTCATTATTTTCCTGACATTTTATTGACTGAAGAACAAAGGGGAAAAAAACCCATGAAATGCCCTCTGTTTTATGTTAACCATGTCTGTTTTGGTTTTATGCACGTTTTCCCCAATGGGAACTCTCATAGGATCTGAAAGTATTTGTGACAGCATTACTCTCATTTTTAAGAAAAGCACAAAAATCCCTAAAAAGGAGTCAATCTACAGAGACACTAAACATAACCTTGGAAAAAGCAAAGACTCATGGGAAAGGTGTTTGACATTTCTCTCTTTTTCTGGCTATGCCTGATAAATCTTCATAGCACAGGAAGTAAATACAAGGCCAGGGGTGCTAAGAGCCTACAGACTTCCACTCAGCCAAGATTACACCCGCTCTATTCACACAGTCATGTTACAGAACAGAGAGTATGTTGATCTTTCATCCATATTCCCACTTCAATCACCACAATCAAGGTATAAGGGGTAACAGCATACTTTACCTGCATTTTAATCAGAACAAATGGAGCATATCAGTCCATCCAGCAAATAAATGCAAGTGCACTGATAAGCGATACAGAAAAAAGGTTCAAGGATATTCACAGCCCTGCAAATGTTCCTTAGGAAGACAGTTCCAAACTTCTCAACGTGTTACCCCAGACTAGTAAGATCTGGCCAACTGTTGGCTTGCATCGCCTTGTTAAACAATGGCTGCGATTATCCACCTATTCATCAGCTACACCCATATAGCCGGGGGCTGGAGCAGTTCCTGTTGACATTGAGTGTGACGCCAGGCAAACCACTGACAGATCACAGGGCTGACACATATACTACCGATCAATACATCCATTTTTCTAGTTGGTACTGAAATTTACTAAGTCTAATGTCAAAACACAATTTAGAATATTAGTTAAAAGACTGTTTATATGAAAAAAAAATCAAATAAGGACACTTGCCCTTAACTTCCTGGAGCTCAGGGTGCCATTTTCCAACAGCTTGTTTTTTTTCTTAAATGAAACCTCATGAAATTCAGGTATTGATATGAGAAACAAAAAACTGCTTATCCTGGATAAGATGTAATTCTTTTCACTTTTCTGCAGAACTTACTGAATAACCCAGTAATTTCAACACTTTTGTCTAGTAATAACAAATTGCAACATAGAGATAAAAGACTTGTTCCTCAAACATCTTGTAACAATTACAGCAGTACATCAAGCCCGTGGACACAGGAACTAACTAGAACCAGTAATCATGTCTCATAAATGTAAACAAAATTAACTAAATGTGTCATTACCTTATGCAGCCAATCTATATAAAAACATCTCTATGCAAAAGAAATATTTCAAATGACCACCACGTTTCTGTGAGGGACATAGCGATACACAAAGGGAGAGTTTAGAAATAATCATAAGCCAGCCGTTACCAAAGACTAGAATATTGGGTTAAAAAAGGACAAGTCAAACAAGTTTAAATATATAATCAAAAAGGACACAAAAAGTCTAATCCTTCCTCCTTTTTCTCCAAGTTTAATGCAACATTTTGTAAGCTGGTTTAAAATGAGCTGGGAAAAAAAAAAAATTACATCGACCAAGACATTTCCTGGAAAAAGAGGAAAGACTCAAATGAGTCAGAAGTGACAAAGTTTGGCTTTAATCTTACACAAAGTACAAGATTTTTTTAAAATCTAAACAAAAAAAGACAAAAGAGACATTAAACTCATTAAATAAGATGCTTGGAGAGACTCACTTCTATGCATCCAGTGGGTTGAGCAGAGAGGAGCTTTGGGACACAATGGGCCAATTTAAAAATTTGGTATATCTTGTAATTTTGGTGAATAGAAAACTCTGGCACAGTTCCAGAAATGTTGGGCACAACCCCATGATCTACAAAAGCAATCTGCATTTCAATTATGTGCCACAATTCATCCTAGAAAATATAGGGAGGGAAAAAAGGAACCCATTTATCGTACAAAACCTAAAACTCTACAGCAAAAAATTAGACAACATTAGAATTTATTCACCCAAAGGAAGTTCTTCTTGCACATATACTACACTTGCTGTTAAAAAAAAAAACAAACAAACAACAAAACAGTCATTCACATACACAGCAACTCTACACTTGTTACTAACAAACCACTGCACATTCCCTTCATAAAATGTATCCTCGTGAATTCTTATCCAGAATAAATAAGTACAGTGTGAGATTAATATAAATAAGTAATTTTAAAAAACAAACAAAAAAAATGGCTTACATAGCTTTGGCTAGCTTGTTGTGAGAGACTCGATGGATAAAAAGACAAGAGTTCTTAAAAACCAAGATAACTAAGTAATAAATAAAATTAATCCTTGGCTAACTGAGTTATTCAAAGGGTTATTTATTTTTGATGGACAGGGGAATAAAGGAGTTCAAAAACCCTTCAGCCTGCACATGGGGACTCTAAAACATCTGCCTGAAGGGAGAAGCCGATGGTATCTCAGACATGAGTGGGGTCTGAATCCTCTGGGCCTGTCTAGTGATTATTTCATTGAAGATATCCAGTGGGGTAGGATGCTGCCTGACTCCCATAAATTTTCATAGCTCTCAGGGTGACTAGGGAGATGAGTAATTCAGGATTTCAACTGTACACCAAACCAGACTGCAGTGCTGTACTGAATGATGCTCTCAACTGCAGCATGTTAGAAGTGAAGCACCGCTTTCAGGCTGTGTATATAGTGCTCCATGTGCATACACTGGTGTGCAGGGTGAACAAGACTGGTGATCTGATGCACTCTGGAGTGGTGTCAGTGTGAATGGTAAGAGCATTGAACAAAGTCTTGTTCACCCTGAGCTGTTGGGTGCAATGGCTCAGAAATGAGTGGTCACCAATTGGCGTCACCATGTTTTTCCACTTCCTATAAACATGCAACAGGCTGCTGCAGCATCATTTACATTGGAAAACTGGAGACAGACTTTTCAGTCCAATCCTTACAAAGTTTGGCTATTGCTTCCTGGTGTGTCCACTGTGACAGCAATGTAGGGAGGCCAACCTTTATCTGGAGTTCTTTAATCTGGGGTAACCTGCCATCACCTAAACATTAACAACACAGAAAACTAAAGGAGGTTTGAGCTCAAGTAAACCGAGTGATAAGAAGTGCAGTGGTTTTGTTAAACATCTAGTTTCTGGTAAAATCAGGGTTGGTGTTGTAATTTGCTCAAACCAGCCAGCTGCCAAAAGACATTTCCACCTCATTAGTGTGTCTACTGCTCAATATGTTTGAAATTTATGTAGGGCTGCACCTAAACATCTTTTCCATTAGAGAATGGTCTGTGACTCTAGTTACACAAGTATGTAGTAGCCTACCAGTATGCTATAACAAAAACATGTGAGTGAAACATCTGACTCAAATTTTTCCAGGTATGTGCGTCAGAATAAATGTTTGAAAGTACAGACTCAGACCATGTGAGGTTTGCTTTATAGGTGGTGGTGACGACTTTATCACTGACCTTGAAAAGAATTTTCTTACTTTCCGTTACCAAAAAAAAAAAAAAAAAAAAAAAAAAAGATTAAAAAATGAAAAAAGATTTAGTGGAATGATGCATGAGTCAGTCACACTAGCACCATCAATCCAAGGTCCCGACAAATTATATATAGGAAGAGCATTATTCAGTGTTTTGTGATTTCAAAATTGAAATTTATACAAAAAGGTTCCTCTGGGAAATGCTGTGGTGAAATGGCAGTGTGGGTTTGTCCTTTAAATTTTATCACACTGGAAGAGAGCATTTTATTCCTTATTTTTGTAACAAGGAAAAAGCGCCCAGCCACACTTATGTTGCTAGCATGAAGTCCTCCATGAAAAAACTCTTACTTCGCAAACCTCAATGATCAATACTGGACATTCAGACTGTAACTGTCAGCTGTTGGTCATCACATGAGTGAATAACCACATATCATGAGAGACACCGCTAGAGATAATGAAAATATTTGGCATTTGGAATACGTATTTTCCATTTAACTAAAGTAGCCAAGGTTTGTCTAAACACAAGAATCTTTACATAAACCTTGCCTGAGTGTAACACAATCTAAAATTGGCAGAATATTTTAAGTTTGAAATTTTGATTTAATTCTGATAAAAGAAAAAAAAAAACAAAGAATCTGTCTAGTCCATTACAGTTGGTTACTCAGTGCTACACACATTTCATTCAGTTTGTAAGTAGTTTTGTAAGTGTTGAAACAGTGAGTTTCAGAGAAAAATTAACTGTTCATTTTGATATCATTTTACTGCAGTGGTTAATGGGGTACCACAGAAGCACCGTAACCAAGAATTCAATTTGCAGGGGACGATGTATTCCAGTGTTAGTTTCTTTATGGATGTATTCTCTTGGGTTACTATTCCAGTGTCTACAGAAACCCACCGACTTTCTGACTGGCAAACTGCACTCTCTGCTCTTTGATCCAATCAGAACAATAACAGATGCCTGTAGCAACCTAAAGTATAAAAACCTGCACAAGAGTATTCTCCTTTTACTCCGCAGAGTCAGACTCAATTTCTAGCTGACATTTAAAGTCTCAACTCTCCAGTTTTCACCGTTGCCACAGCATGAGCACTGAGGAAGCTTTCACCACTTTTTCTTGTCAAGGTTAGGAAAATTGTCACCATTTCTTCCTCTACAAAATCCTTCACGTTTTTGGTTGTTGTTATCATATATTACTCGGGACGGCTAAATAAGAACACATAACTTAGAATTTTGGAGGGCAAGAGGCACTAACATGTCTCCTGTGGCTGCAGAGTACCATTTACCAACCTCAAAAATGTCAACTCACAATACTAGGTCAAACCCAGTGTATGGCTGAACTGCCCTTATCCGTTTGCTTTTCTCCTTCTCTGTGCTCAACTACACAGTGTTTTAATTTAGCTGAATTCCCAATAAAGCTGTTCTTATTTACGTTTTTCTGTTTCTGTTTTCAGACAATGGAACAAGTATGAAATAGTGATTGAAATGTGACCCATTAAGACAACATGTTAAACGGCAGTCACATCCAAGCTGCTGGTCTGCTGCTGAATTCCTGATTTTATAGCCACGATGTGTCTGACAAAATCACCATACAGAAAGACAACAGCTTTGCTGTGATTTAGATATTTACGAGTAAAATGATCACTCAGAAAATTAGAAGTTCATTCACGTCTATGTAGCTGCCATGTGTTCAACTGAATGAAACGCACTGAGGTTTGCCTGCAGAGGGAAAGCCTGACCTTAGGCCTGTGGGACAACACTGGTAACGACTCTTCTACGGAAAGTAGCTTAGGATTTTCCAAGAAGCTGCTGTATTTGTCACTAATTGCTTTTATGAAAAAAAAAAGGTGGAAAAAAGTTGGTAAATCCAGTAACAAAGGCCCTAATATGTAATACTGCCTGTAAGCATGCCCCGATGACAAAACTATTCGTGAAAAGTCATTTTGAAAGAGCAACAGCAATTCGGGAAACTCCAACACTCGACAGGGCAACCAACGGTCCAACTTCAGCACTCAGTCATACTCAGTCGGTCAGTTATGGACATTTGCATTTCTAAGGCCTTGCTGTGTCCAGCCAAAACTTGCTTAGTGAATCCAGTACCATGTAAAACAGGAGAATAACTATCCAAGAAGAGTAATGTCTAATTTATGGGTGTTCATTGCCTAGAGTAATGCAGCTTGCCAAACAGCAACTGTGTCTGTCTGAGTGTCCTGTCTACTATTTCAGGTTATGTTATGCGTGAAAATTTGTTGATTGCGGTCTCTCAACTTAAAATTACCAACTTTCTTGATACAGCTGTTAACTGAAGGCATGAGCCTTAAACTACACATTATTTCACGTGATAATCATTCACCTACTGTTGCTGCCCGTGGGTTTGGAATCATAGATTCAAGAAGCATGGAGCTACAATGAACCGTCTCCCTCCCAAAATAGCAGATCATTGTGCGCTATATAAAAGCTGTCACATTGGAGGTCATGGTAATGCAATTTTCCCCTCGTAACAGAGACAGTTGCAATGCACTCCTCCTCCTCCTCCTCCTCCTCCTTATCCTCCTGCTGCTGTCCACCACCCCACCCACTTCAAGAACCAAGCATACCCTCACACAGCCTTCCCCTCCTGTGGCTGAGGATCTAGGTCTAGCATGGTATCACAGTAACCATGGAGGAAAAGAAATACATCTATTTTAAATCAGGCCAGCGTTGACGCTCTTCCTCTAGCTGGTATCTAATTTGTGTGATATCTTGTTCAAATAGGCTCATACAATCTCAATCTGTGTGTGCATACATGTGTGTTTAGGTTTTTGTTTATAACCGAGAATAAGAACGAAGTGGTGGCAGTGGTGGGTGTATGATATCGCGTGTGTGTGTTTGTGTCAGTGTACACTTTGCAAGCACTAGCCATTTCCCCCAAAGGCCATTTTCCAAAGGAGGTGGGAAATCAAGAGACAGAAATCTGTGCAAGACAAAAGTGGAAAGACACAGCTCTCGCTGCCTCTCAGAGCCGTTTTATAATTTAACCTGCATTCCAACTACTGCTGACATGATTAGTAACTGCATTAATAAAATTGTGCCAAAGTAACGTACTTATTTTATGTGCCTGAAGCCAGGGAGGAACCTCGACAATATCAGAAGGTAGCCCTGACCCAAGACTGTCATACTACATATCAATGTCCTCCAAGAACCCGAAACTGAAATCAGCTAATGTAATAAACTCATGATTGCAACTTATCTTTTTAGCTACCTGTAAGGTGGAAGAAAAAGCCATGTTGGGTGAGCTAAATGACAATGTAACCTTACCCAGAAAGGCATCTTCAATTTACACACAACACAAACCTTTTCTTTTTTGCTTAGTGCTAAATACATTGTCTGACAGTCCTGGATTAATCCTAGTGGCAGCATTAATGGCTGATATCTGACAATTTAATGCAAATCAAGTTTTTTTATTTGGCAGTCTATGGTATTAAAAAACAAAAGCATGTTAATTAGTGTTGGAAAAATTAGCCCAAAACTAATGAGGAAAAAAAAAAAAAAGTTAATTAATCAAGCTAAAACACCAAACATTTGCTGGTTTGCATTGTCTCAAATGTGCAGCTCTGCTGTAGGGCTGCAACAACAGTTTATTTGAAGTATGGTGTAACATGAGAAAAAAATATTACAGCTCCTGATATAAAAAGGGAAAAGCAGCAAATCTTCACATTTGAGAGGCCGGAACCAGCAGTTATTTAGATTTTATCTTATCAACGTCTTAGTCATTTGACTAATCACATGAGAACCTTTGTGCCTGTCTCTGTTTCTTATCCTTTTTATCGGACAGCACCGTCACCGGGTGATAACTTTACTTTGGCCGCTCTGCTCATCATCAGGCCTCAGCGGGTTCACCTGTGGTCGCTCATGGTCCGCGGCCTCCCCTCGGCTCCCCCCCCGGGACTGCGGTGCTGCTCTCTACCCCAGTTCTCGATGTTATCGCTCCGTATCAATCCACCGTAACACCGACCCCCTCTCTCTGTGTGTCTGCTTCCACTTCAGGAATAAATAAATAAATTACAAACCTCGTTGGGGGTGGTGATAGGAGAATCCCACAGCGGAAAGGAAAGAGAAATCGGGACACGCATAGACGCCGACGGTGCAAGAAGCGGGTTTTATTCTTCCAGGGCTGCTCGTTTTCGGGGGGGATTAATTGACCGCGGGGCTAATTGGCCGTGAATGAGCGGCGACAGGAAACCAAACGGGCCTCTCCATCCCCCTCATCACACACCGAGCGAGAAAACACCCAAGCTAAAGCGGCGTCTGATTTAAAAGGGGGGGGAGCGGATAATAATAAATCCGAATAAATCCTAAAACACACACAAGGAAGCGAGCACCCGACGTAGCCCTCTCAAAACGCGTTATATCAGGGGCTCCCCGCCGGGGGAAGGGGCGCAAGGTCCGAGGCGCCCAGGGCGCAGCCGAGCCCGGTCGCTGCTCCGGGCAGCAGCCGGGACAGGTGTGCGGGCTCGGCGGCGTTAGCTACGACCTCTGACGCCGAGCGCGTCCGCGGAACAAAAACACCGCGACGCGCCGGCGGGGCCGGCCCCAGACTTACCGTGGACGTCGGCGCGGTGGCGGAGACACATCAGCAGCGGCAGCAGCAGCAGGATCCCCGGGGCGGACGCCGCCATCTCTGCCGGTTGCCGTGCGGCTGCTAGCTGGGCGCTCGCGGGTCGCCTCGCTCCCTCCGCCCTGCCCTCGCGCTGGCCTGCTCGCTTCTTTGGTTTCTGCCGGTTCACGCGCACACCACAACATACATATACACACACATATATATATATATTTATATATATATATGTGTGTATGTATATATATATGTATACACACGCACACACACGCACACACACGCAGACGGAGAACGGCCGCTCCCGCGGACGCCACCGACCCGATCAGCAGCACGCGCTTCCCAGACCGCGTGCGGCGAGGAGCAGCGAGGGTGAAACGTAGGCGGCCGCCGCGCGCCGCGCGCCTTTTGATCTCGCTCCTACAGCCGCGCGCCGTGCGGGCCGCTCGGGCTCCCGTCCGCTGCGCTCGCGCTGGGGTCCATGTGGCGGAGGGGTGGCGGTGACGAGCGGCTCCGGTCGCCGGTTCGTCCGCGGTGCTGCGGAGCCCGTCGCTGCGGAGCACGGCGTTTCTTCTCTCTCTCTCCCCCCTTCGGTGCGTCTTGTGCGGATTGTTAACCCTTCGCCATCCGCGTGGAATATCAGATCCGTGGAGTAGATTTCCTTTGCACGCTCAACGGGGGGGAAATGGCCATAATTCTGTATAATGATCATTTCGAGCGATTCTGTCTGTACGTCATGGTTGTTCACCTGTCTATGGATCGATAAATGGATTAATATGGGTGACAGATTTAAAACAACCTCTAACTGGAGTTTATCGGGTCTATATTCATTAAATTCTCTTTTGATCGACTGATCGATTGATTAATTGATCGTTAACCGGATTGTAAACACAATTAATCGGGCGATCAAAACTCTAATCGCTCAAGTTCCTGTCAATTTATCATTTACTCGGGGGACTTAATACAAGCGGTCGATTGGTTTGTGTTGACTGTAGCAGCGTTTTAAAACGCCTCCAGCTGACAGACCGAGTTTTCTATCAACATATCTCGTACCATTTTAATGCCTTGAGTTAAGTTCTAAACTGTAATATCCACATTTTTTAAAACTGATCTGAGGACGTTTCTGTCCTTTCAGTGACACTTTAAAAGGAGAGCCTGTCTAACTTTAGCTGACCAGCGGCCACTGTGGCCACGTGTGGTAATTACTGGATATCAGCTCATTAAATTTCCTTCCCAAGATTCTCTGTTGACTAAGAGCAAATTTAACAGAATAATTGGGCACATCCTTCATCGTAAACTAGCTTTTTATCTAAGCAACACTATGTTTGGTCCTATTATGCACGGAGTCTGAATAGGAACAAACTGGAAAAACACAATTACCGGAAGCACATTATTTAAGATGTTAAAATGATGGAAGAATAAGTGTTTTTGGCAACTAAACACCTAAAGTACCTACCAGTTCAAAAGCGCCATATGTTTAGTTCTGGTTTTCCTGATGATCGTTCTGTAAGAACAGATGTCTCGTTTTTCAGAAGGGTGATACCAAAGTCTTGGAACCAACCTCCTCTCCGACGTTTTCTTCCCTCTGTCTGTCTGATGTGATTTCTCCCCATTTTGATCACCAGGCCTTTGGATTTTCCAGAGGGCTGTGTGCTGCCAGGTTTCATAGGCTCCAACAGTTCTTATCAGAGGACTGAACCTCATCTTCACTGATGGCTGATGGCTGCTGATACACCCCAAGGCTCATTCTGTCCCAGATTTTTTTCATTCCCTGGAAAAAAAGAAGAAACAAAATCACATGAACACACAAACCACAATACAAGTCTGTTTGAGGAGGTCTCTCTGATTCCCAGTATTGCTTTCTTGCTGTCACCTCCAAACACACGCTAACACACACATACCAATTATAGATCTGAAGGCTGGAAATTCAGTCTCTTATAAGACAACTTCGGAAAATCATTATTTGCAGGCTCACCAGCCGGATCCTGAATATTGTGGACAACCAGCTCCACAACTGGTGGAAAAAATTTTGACTTTGAAAGAACAATAAGCAGAGTTTTTTTAATTTCTTGATGGCAGAAAATGGTAAGAATATATTTGCAGTTGTTGATCATTAACACACAGTAAATTATTGTGCCAGAATTTAGTGAAATCAACTCATCTTTCATTTTCAATCATGTGTTTAGAGCAAAGACAGAACTGCACTGGTCTGGACATGTGACTGGTAACCGTTAGTGACATCCAGTCCAGGAGTCCAGTTTGAGTAATAGATCCATGAGTTTGAAGGCTTATCAGACACCAAAGCACCATAGAGCAGTTTATAATACTGTACTATGAAACGAGATTTTTCAAGTCTGGAAAGTTCACTCAGTCGTTTTACTCTCCGTTATGATGATGGACATGTTAACAGTAAAACGATTTGGTCCTCTCATAAAGAAATCTACCAGGAATGTAAAATTGCAGGTATTTGATTGGCTAGAAGTCAATGCAGTAGACGTTGAGGCCAGATTGAACTTTTTCAACATCTTCTTTTGTGGGGGAAGGCAGGACGCTCCTCATGCTCTTGACTGTTGGCTGGAGAACGTGGGGGTGGAAGAGGGGGGTTATTTTTTTACTCACTGGGTCTTCAGATAGCATTCGGGGTCTGGAAGTGAGGACATTGCTGAGTGGTTCAGGACACCGCTTTGTGTTACACAGAATATAATCAACGAATGTACTGTACACTTTATCTAATCACCACTTTATGTGACTATTGGTACCGTCTAATGTTACTGAGGGGATAACCTGATGAGCCCACTGAAACACAGGTGACCTATCCTTAACAGCTGGTACGGTGGTCATCCATCCTTCTGATTGGTCTGGAATAAACATATCTTGTCTCTCATCAATTAAACAGTGTTAGTTGTGTCTCTGTCTCATGTCTTCCACAATGTAGCTTCTTAGAGGTTTGGTTAGGCTAGAAAGGGCCACCCACCTCTACTGGCTGCAGTGAATGATTGGAAGTGCTCCAGCCTCCACAAAAGCTGATAGTGAAGTGGTGGTTCCTGGGATCAGGGTTCCCCAGTGGGTCTCATCTTTTGCATGGGACTGTACTGCAGGAGTCTTGAGATCTTGATTCAGCCATCTATACCTGAGTAAAAATAGATTCCTAATACAGGAGAGCCAGTAAAGTGAATAACCAATTCTAAGATTTGCAGTTCATTTTAGGTGATGTTGTCATTAGCTTTGTCTGGTATAGCCACCTCCTACTTAAAGAAAAAAATACATTAAATATTACAGTGTCAGATAATAAATAACCTTTTGAACTATTGAATATGTGAAATTAAAACTTGTTGGAGACCTTTATTAATGCTGTCATTAATAAATTAATTACCTCTGGTGAAGAGTTAGTAGGATGCATTGTGTTACCTCTGCACATGTAGAGGTATCCACTGTGGCTCTCCGAGGAGCAGGGAAGGAGCAGGGTCTTCAGACCTTTAAGGAAAATGACGTTCTACAAACACTTCAGTGACCAGCAAGAGGAAACACTTCTATAGGTTGTAGTTGTCACTGGTCTGGAAGCTCCTGAGTTTGAACAGGAACCTAAAGGTGCCTGACAATCAGCTGCTGAGGTGCAGCAGCAAGAACAGGAAAAGCAAGAGGAAGACCAGCAGGAACAGGAGGAAGCTTGTAGATCCTCAGTCAAAAAAAAAGAGAGCGATGCATGGACTTACCTGTCAACTAAATGCTTTAATGAGAGCAAATTCAACTCAGCTGATTTGACACCAAGGAGTTGAATAATCCCCAGCTTGACCATGGTCAAATAACAAGGATGGAAATATCTAAACTCATGTGGATCTGGATATTTATGAATGGAAAATGTTTACAAAGTTCTTAATGTTTTTGATGTTTTCAAATTAAAAAAAAAAAAGATAAACTAGCTTAGAACATTTTACAGTGCAGTTACTCCATGTTTACCAGTTCAGAGAGTCCAACTTTTCAACCTCTCTGTTCCCACATAAGTAAGATTTGAAGGGACACGTCTATTCAACAAAAATTTAGGCTTTGCACCAAAGCTCAACAACAGAGTGGCTCAGGGTAACCATAAGGGCGCTTGGGCTGGCATGAGAGGGACTTGGTCTGTGATTTTAGGGCAAAAAGTGACTATGGAAGTTTCCCTGGTTAAAAATACTTTCAAATCAAAAACCTACTACATGTTGCTGTCACTATGTGATCAACCACTCTGCATTAGCAGCAAGGTTATTGGGTGCAGTCAGGGAGCTCTAATCAAACATGGCAGAGAGATGTCAGCGCAAAATATCAACCTGCACAAAGCCCAGGAGAATGCTTACAGGACCAGATGCTTTCAATTAAGCCACTTTCCCTGACATTCATGTTAACCTGTTAAAATGATCTTGCAGTCTCCCAATGATAGTGTCATTTGGGAATGGAAGAACATATTCGATTCCCAGGAATCTGCCACCACAAAGAAGAACTGCAGCAGTTGTATTCCCAGGAATAAAATACAAGAGAAAACCAATTTCTCACAGTAGGACTGTGTTGTGTATCTACCAAGGTGATTCGAACACATTTGACTTTGTAATGCTTATCTATGCAGAGTGAATCTCAGCGGGACAGCAGAGAGAGACGTTAAGTATATGTCCAGCAGTGCAATGAAACAGCAGTTTTAAAGTTGGTTGTAGAGAAGAAAGAAAATCAACTGAACTACTGAGATTTATCTAGAACAAAGGGGGCGGATGAAGCCACTCAGCTACAGATGCTTTATAAAAACAGGCCCAGTAGAGTGCTTTTTTTTTTTTTTAAATCTTTGTCCCATCATGGAAAAATATGACTCTGTATATAGCAGAGAGGTGACATTTATCAGGCAGAGAATAGCACACAGCCTACGGATATCAACGCTTCCTGAGAGCAAACAGCTTTATCCTCATCTCACCAGGGAGCCATGGGGACTCTCCATAACTGGCTAGAAGCAGATATGTAATCATGCCAAGATCTGGGCCAGGTTTCTGAAGATGCTCATAGCCAAAGGGAGAGCGTCTTTATCTCTCTGTGAAGGAGAGCTGGTAGTCAACTCTCTCGAGGGTTTTAATTCTCTCTACTTAGACCTTAGAGAGAGGAAACGAGTTTCTGCTGTGATGTAAAAACACACACTTTCTCCTGTCCAAAATGAGCTATGACCTTGTAAAAATGATTGCACCCACACACTGAAATATACAGTATAAAAGCAATACATTTCACTCCACCTTCCACAGAACTGGCATCTACCAGTAATGAAAAGAAACAATGAAAATGTCATTGTTTGGAAACATGCTGTGGACCTGTCTGTACTGTCGATGGACCTGAAGAGCTGTTCAGCACCACAGACAGCGACACTCAAAGCCGCTCACGCTCATCTGGAAATATCAGATTTTTAAAAAAAATGAATGTTATTTCTAATATCTATAACACAGTTTGTGCTTCCCTTTAGCCACAGTGAGCTGAACATATAAAACTAGTTTTTGAGTAAAATAAATATTTGGTTATGATTACACTAATTGTAGTAAATGCCAAAGGAAATATTTGCAGTCTGCCTCCTCACATCCTAGTGTGTCATGTGTTTACCCTGTCCTCTGCATGTCATGTCTGTCTCTCCCTGTCTGTGAGTCTGTCTTCCTCAGGGCGGGGCTGGCCGGCACTCCACCTGTGTTGTCTCTGCCTCACCTGCGCAGGTGCTACTTCCCTTCTCATCAACCACACCCATTAGACCTCAGCTTCCTACAGCATAAAAGATCAGGCCAGATCACCGGTGTTTGTCAAACTGCCTGTTGCTTCATGTGCTCACTTGCCTGACCAGCTTCACTGGAGAGTTTGCCTAGATTAAAAGCACGCTGATCTCTATTTGCGTCTGCCACAAACTAATCCGCCTGCAGTTAGCCACCAGCCTCGCCCTGAGAGAGTGTGTGTGTGAGTCCTCCTCCTCTGTTGGATTCCCTTCTCTGTATACCTTTTTCTCTTTGCTTTTGGTGGACTGAGGAGGAGACCTGTCTGCTGCTAGTCAGCTAAACCTAAGATTCTTTGTTAAACCTGCTTGGCCGACTCTTAGCCATGGACATGTGAACTGCCTGAAAACCAAGATTATTAAAACCACTGTACTATCACTTGTAATCTTGCCTCTGTCTCTGAGCTTCAGCATTTGGGTCCCGTCTGTCCCGGGAAATCACAACACATGTACTGTATTATCACAGTACCTCGCTTGTCTCTGAGGGTTTCAGAGCTTGGTCCAGCACCCCTGTCTATTTCATATCAATCCAGCAGATGGTTTTTGAGGGAACGTGTCGGTGCCTTTAAGTAAGACACATCACCACGGCTTCCCCCGGCTCCTCCAGGAAAAGCTTCCTCTTGAATGTCTTCTCCTGATTCCAGCCTGGATTCACCTGCCTCCTCACTACAAAAACACTGTGGGCTGATACATCTAGGAGGATGAAAAATAAGGGCCATCATGCATTCATTCTTTCAGATGAGTATCTGCCATGTATTGTGTACAATGGCCAAGTCAGGTATCGCTATTGTTAACAAATGACTGAAAAAAAACCCTGCCCAAATTAGACTCTACATGTAAACTATAGGTGGATTAATTTCTGGCTCTATATACATCAGACAGAATCAACAGACCTGGGAATGCTTGGATTTCTGTCTGGTCTACCGAATTCCAGTCCCTCCCCAAAGTTTGCCATATTTAGGACTATTGTTCAGATAGGCTCTGTCAGGGACAGTTCAAAGCAGGATTTGATGTCATCAGTTAAGGATGTGGTATATCTTGTTGTCCCGGGGGTCGTCCTGATAATACTCTGTCTGGCTTCTCCTCTCAGATGGGGATGAAGACCAGGACAGAGTCAGCATCAGCACCCTCCTCCCCATCACTTGCTTGCTTAAATTTTTGTCTGGAAGGCCACAGCCTTCGTTACACATTTTCATATATTTCAAACTCTATCTAGATGTGGATGAACAGTAGTTTGGCCTCAAATGTGATAACTAGTCAGAGTGGTTGCTTTCTGCTGGGGGCCACAGGGGACAGTAATGAACCCATTAAGTCAAGGCCCATCAGAATGAGCTCAAGAAGACGCCCTGCCCACACTCAGCCGGACAATCTGCTCAAACATGAGATTTATGCTTTATTGTCAGTGCCTCTCTTCTCATGAGGAAAGGCTACAAGGTTGAGGTGTTGCCTGATTTGTTTTCTGCCAGTGTGTCTTTATCTAAAATATCTATGCTGTTATAGTTTCTCTGTCCCAACTCCAAACTACTGTAAATCATAACATTATGGACTTTATACTTTATATTATAGTAAAGTGATTTTGCAGGTAATATACAAAAAAACCCCAAAACTAAACTAAACAGAAGTCACCATTTTTGCTGCCGGACCAAACTTTACTGCATCTATGTCTATGATACATTGTTTTCTGAGTTTGAGTTATCTGACATCAGAATCAGGAAATTTAGCTCAGAATCGCAGTTTGGTGATGGAACAATTAGTCTATTCATGGATTGGCTGACTTGGGGATTGTAAAATAAATAGCTTTGGGCTTTGGTCTGTTTTTGAAATTGTCACCTTGGGCTCTGGGATTTTGTATTTACTAAAAAAAATGGGATTGATAATGAAATATAAGGTTAAATCAATAATTAAAAATAATAATCTACCTATCCTTTTACATTCGGTGACTTACTGGTTGTGTCTAACTTGAGTGATACAGTTGTAGATGTGTGCAATAACGCTCAAACTTGTTACTTTTACTTTATGGGACACTACACATTAGATACAGAAATTTGAAAAGAAGACAAAACTAACAGAAGCTCTGAGTTCTTAACATATGTTTCATTAGAAAAAAATCTATTTACATTTTTACATTTTTTTTACAGTATACACAGCATTTACATATAAATATAGAGTTATCTACAGCATTAAAAACAGTGCTGCACAAACTTTATTTGCAGAATGTCAACATTTTCTGCAGCTCAGTAGAAAATGAGTTCTGATTTCTTTATGTTCAGTCTAAGATGTCAATGGTCTGGTTTTATTCCATGTTAACACATAGAAGTTTTCTACCTCTCAAGGACTCACAAAACTGAAGAATCACACTTCTGTTTTGAATCAGAAAAACTACAACATTGTTGAAAGTCCAAAAACCTAATAAAGTGCCAATTTGAGTGGAAAATGTTTTCTGCTTCTAATGCAGTAAAAAGGAAAAGTTTCAAGGAGTGTTCTACAGTGTTACAAGTCCTTGGGAGGCATAGGTCACAGTAACAGTTTAAATAAGAGCAATGTTGCCTGTTATTTCTGATTCTAATAGAGGTAAATAGGCGAAACAGGAGGCTAAAGGCATATAGATATATAGATATGGCTGTCGTCTCATTTGTGACTTTGATAGTTGAGGTTCAGTCTAAAGTATCTGGGTCTGTATGGGAAGACAAGCCTTTTGAGTCAATTGATCCTGAATGTGGGCCGACTGGAATTGTCTCAGGACACATGATGAGAACACAGGCGATGGTGAGTCTGTCCCAGTGACTACACTTGCAGTCTTCACCATTTAAGCAGATGTCATGTGCCACCAGGTAGAAAGTGAGTGTGTTCCATCTCTGAAAAATGTCTGCCTGGGGTTAACTTAGCTTACGCTTGATTTACACACATTTAACATTCAGAGCTAAGTCTATCCAACAATTCACCACAATGTCATACCAGTCTGCTTATTGGTAGTAAAGCAACTATTGTCAGTTTTAGGAGTGACAATAATCAGCAGACATGTTGAGTTTTATTCCTGTTTAAACAATATGCGCTTGTGGCCTCCACAGATACTTATCATTAGACATAAAAAAATCTATGAATCTTGATGAGACTAATTTGACGAATTATGGATATCTGATGCTGTAAAAGGGAAAGTTGGTAACCTTAAGTGAATTTGATAAATCCTTTCATAAATGTTTTATCAGACATAGACCGTTCAATAACAACACAATTTTTCAATGACTTCCTGAATCCATGTTTGCTGTTCACTGTCATCTGAATGTGTCTGTAGTGCTTGTACGGCTGACCCTGATTAAATCTTCCAAATGTTCCCAGTAGGGACTTGACCCAATTGCAGGTGCAGGTTTTGGGGCAGACCCACAGGAACCACAGATAAACAAAAATCCCATCCATCTGAGAGGGTCCTGGATTGTGCTTTATCATTTCATCGTTTCCCACTTTCCTGTTTGCTCTCCTCAGTTTGCATTAAGCAACCAGGATGATTCAAAAACAGAGCAGATGTGTGATTAACTGAGATTTCTTTTTGATCCATTAGAGCATATTCTCTCTTTCTTTTTTTTTTGTCTTGTCTTGTTTGTCTTTGTCATATCCAAGATCTGCAGTTAATAACTAATATTTACCTCAACTGATTTGTCCAGTGTGCAGAAATAGGCTGAGGACTGAAGTCTAGTTTGTCTAAAAGTAAATCAAATAATGTCTAATTTGCACAAACAATAAAGGTGTCTTGAGTCAAAATTTTAGAAACTACTGTCCTTGTTTAACATGGAGCTTTCTGGTCCATTCTGGTGCACCATCAGGCGAAAAAGGATCTTTTCTTTGGTCCAGTGTAATATACTGTGACAGTTGTTTAATCTGTGTGAGTTTGTGTTTTTTGAAGAGGATCAATTTCAGTTCATTCTTCGCCCCATTCTACGCCCCATTCTTCTGCTTCCGTTTTAGTCGTATGTTTTGACTGTGTGGATCAAATGCTCAGTGTCTTTGTGAAGGGCATCTGCAGGCAGAGTGAGCCATGGTGAGGAAGAGGATGGCTGTGGTAGTGTTCAATCAGGGCTGACAGAGCGGGGAAGGTCATGTCACCCTCCAGAAAGATGCGGCCCTCCTGTCAAAGCAACCACCGTAGACAGGAGACGTTATTACTGTCACACTGTTTTATGCCTAATCTTTAAACATAAATAATCATGGTTTTATTTATAATGTCAAAATATGATGGTGAGCAGAAGGTTTCTTACCTCTTCAAACAGACGGTAGTTTCTGGCTTTGCCTATACTGACATCCCACACTACCAGCACCTGGATAAGGTATCAGACCAAAATATCAGCTACTGGCAACTTCAGTGTAAAATAATGAAGCCTGTTCTCAAATAAACATTATTTAAACCCTGTGTTAATAGGTAGTAACAGGTAGTAACAGCACTGACAAAGCAGAGGTTAAAAGATAATGAGACAATGTCAAAGATGTGAGTTTTCATTGTATTCATATAACTTTTATGGTGTCTTTTGATATGGCTGCATCATAGTTAAGTGAATGTCTTTATTGGTCCCTTTGACCACTGCTGCTTTTTATTTTTTACCTTGGAGGTTTTGGTTCCAGAGTTTCTGATGCCATAGAGTCCGTCCTGGGGAGGGAAGGGGCCCTCTCTGAATAGCCTGCAGGCACAGACATCACTATAGGTTACAATAGAACACATAAATAAGTGAAATAGTCAAGGTAATGTCAATAAAATAATTGCTTGAAATTAAGCAGAAAAAGAAAGCTATTTTATTTTTGCCACTAGAGGGCAGAGGCAGAGTCTGCAGAAGGAATATTCCAGTTTACAGCTCTATATTTGAAAAAGTGTATGTTTCTTACTTTTCTACAAAGCTGGTTTCAGTCGTGTCAATGAACACAGAGTCCGGCAGCTGCACCTGTGGATTGAAACACTGATGTTAGCTCATACAACGGTCATTAGGATTTTGAGAATGAGAAATACACTTAGAGATAATAATCAAAGACCTAAATGTTAAAGTAATTCAAGTTTGTTTCAAAAGATTAAAAATGATATCAATGTTGTTGTGACACAAAGACTCTGAGAAAAAGTAAGTGCTTTTGTGAACATATGACAGCAGATTCAAAACAAAGAATTTTGTGGAACTCCCACATTATGTGTGATACTGAACTGACACTGAATTCATGAATGCACATTTTTAAGTTACAGGTATAATCTAAAGTGTGTGTTAGTTTTCCAGACATTCACAAAGTAGGACAAACAACCACAGGCTGCAAGAACGAGTAGAAAATCTTACTGATCTTCATTTGAACCCACAAAACTCAGATTTCAACCAAAACACAGATGCTGAAATGGAAGCATTGACCTGAAAAGTATTTTGATTTATTATGTCTTTCAATTTTCATTGTTCATTAAAACTGTTTCCCCATCGTCATGATTTACAATCTGGATAGATAAATTTTCTCCTCAGAATAGGTGAGTACCGTGTTTCATATAAGGTTTTCTCTTAACATACGAATACTGCAGTATTACTTCAGAATTGTGGCTGTTTTGTAATAGAAGATGTCCAGTTTTACTGTCTTATTTTGAAATGAAACACCTAATTTATCTATATAGTTGAGGCAAGATGGAAAGAGGCTGATGCAGCCTGAATTATGAGGCCTATAAGCACAAAGGAGTGCCTCGTTTCAAGAATCCAAGAATACAAAAAACAAAAAGTCTATGTGTTTAGAGCAGAAGGAAAGAGGGTTAAATAAAGTTTATCTGAGCATCAAAACTGGTTTGTGTAAGACACATTATTTAAAGTAACATCTTTACAGTTAATATCAGCTCTTACGTTCTCATAGTCATCATCAGAGTCTTGTCTTCTGCTATGTTTGGGTGAGTCTTGTTTCCTCCAGAACTCTGACAGGGCCTCGTCTCCTAAGGTGCGGAAGCTCTGGCCCTCTGGAGACGATCTTCTGGTGGGAAAACATGTCTAAGTGAGGCAAACTCAGCCAGAGAGATTTTCAGGGAAAGCTTAATGGAACTGAAAACTATGAAAGTCTGTGGTTTGTATCAGTTGACAGTTTCTACATTTGTGTTTCTACGATTACTCAATAAATTAGCCAAAACATGTAAATCAGTTGTTGTTGGAAGTCTGAGGATCAGACTCATTTCTGTACCGAATGCACAGAGACGAGTCTGATCTTAACTATCCGTATTCTCTTTTGTCTTTATGATAACCAGGCAGAAAGTAGGATTTCTTAAAATGCAGAACTTCTTTTAAAAAGTATTTTGACTTGTTTTTTTTCTTGTATGTTTGAGTCAAACTTACTGAAGTGGGGTTCCTGGCTGCTTGGACTTGGCTCCAAGCAGCGGGGGCTTGACAGATGGCGGAGGAGGTTTGGTAGGCCCTAGTTTATTGTTCAGTCCAGTTTTGAGTTGAGGAGACAGTGGAGGGAAGACGGTAGACCCTCCCATATTTGCAGGATGAGGAGGTGGAAGCGTTGGCTTGCTGCGGAGGTTACTCATCCCCCCATGGTGATTGTTGCCCATTGACTGGCTCCCTCCAACACTAAAGGAGCAGTGAGCAGGACCATTTAAGACCATCCTGGTCTCTAATTGGTCACAGATGGGCAGAGTGGCGGGAGTTTGGACTGAAATGGCTGGCAGAGGCCTCGGGTCTGTCCTGTCACACCCAGACTCCCCAACGGATACTGCTCTGTTGTGAAGAGTTCTCTTTAGGTTGGGGGGAGGAGGAGGTGGAGGGCCTGGAGACAGGGGCTTCTGCAGATGGGGAGCATAGGGCAGAGGAGGAGGCAGGCCTTTATTAGGGTCCTTTGGCAGGGAGGGAGGTGGGAAGGAGGGCAGGGGTTTTTTATGGAGCATAGTAGTTTGGATTCTGTGTGGTGATGGGACAGGAGGCGGGGGGGCTTTGTGGAAACCTGGACCAGAATCCTGACGGGGCTGGAACACTGCCGGTACAGGGGGAGGAGGATAGGAAGGGGGTGGCCCCGTGGGTCGACCTGAGGAGGTGAGAAGAGAGAAATCGGACTGATTTCTTTTATGTAAAGGTTCAATTTTTGTTTCTATACACATTTGCCCTCAGATTGTATGTACTTTTTTTGATATATGAAAAAAACTGCATATGAATGATTTTATGAAACTATATAAATGAGTGAGTTTACAATTTTTTTTTAACCAATTTTTACTGAAAAATGTTCAGATTATTTAATAAGGAGATCAGATTTTAATCTAGATTTTATGTGCCCCAAAACCAAGAGTTGTTATGTTTTTGCATTACAGTTCTACCAAGGCCCACTGCTGGCGCCAGAGTCCATCCAAGTAAAAACAATAAAATGATAGATAAATACATGAATGAATAAATATTAGGACAATATAGTTGCTAGAATTATCCATGACCTCTATCATCTATCTGACACTTTCTCATCAGCTTGTGTTTCATTTCTAGTTTGTATGATTGATAATGAAGGACACTTTTGCTGTGGATGGTCTGGTCAGCTAAAATGTGTGTGTGTGTGTGTGTGTGTGTGTGTGTGTGTGTGTGGCATCACCTGTAGATGTAGGCGAACAGTCAGCGTCTGGCTTCAGATAGTCTTCCTCATCATCATCGTCCTCCTCCTCAACGTAGTCTACACATGGAAGGAAGAGTTACAACAGTTTATAGAGGTACAGCAGACTTCAACATGTTGTTGGAGCTTTGTCAGCATTTTCAAAATTATTATGTGGGTGGAGCTATACTCAGAACTGGGGTCTGTGGTTATAATTTAATTACTCACTATTATCATATGAGTGTTTTGTTTATGCGTCCATTGAGCTGGTCTTACCATCATCTGCATTACTGTCGGTGTGTTTAATATCCATGGGCTTCTCAATGGTGCCATAGAAACTGTCGGTGTCTGAATCTGAGTCACTACGATAACAAAGAAAATGTTGTTGTGAAGGAACAACAAGCAGAAACATCAAATTTGTGTGGATTTTTAGACTTTTAGACTTTGTTTTTTCATAGAGGTAAATACAAATTTCCTGAGAGATCAGGCTCCACAAGCTTTTGGACGTACTCAATAGATTTCTGTCATTTCTTTTTTTTTTTTTTTTTTTTGTTCAATTGTGCCTCTGGTTTTTATATGAAGAAGCTCTGGGCTCTCGTCAGATTATACGATAGTTGGAGTCTACATTGGGTTTTAAAACCTGAATTGATCTGTGTTTTGACATTACCTGGGAATATGGCACTCCTTTCGGTCGTTATAGTGATCTATCTCCCTCCGCAGGTGTCGCATCCATTTCTGTCAGCCAGCAAAAACAAAATTTAGCATGTGTCTGAGTGCATGTGAATTTTGCTCAAAAACACATATATTACATAATGATATAAATAGTTATTAAACTCATAGTGTGTTTGTTCTCACCCTCCTCTCATCCTCACTGGCTGCAGAAAACAACCAAGTCCTGTGTTTTTTACTGAAGTGGACAATCTTAAAAGGAAAAACATTACTGGATGTTGTCTCCTCTGCTGCTCTCATCACTCTGTGGAAGTGTATGAATGTAAGAGTCATGTTTCTATTCACAGGAAAATATATACAATCAATGCTGTTAATAAGCCAAGATTTTAAAACTATCCTAATGAACTGTTGAGCCATTGTGCTCTGTAATTGACATGATGGTTTGTGATGGTCTTGACTATGTGTGAATGACAGGGAAAATATAAAGGGCTTTGTATACAACTGCTATGTGCTTTAAATTAAGTTCATTCACTCCATTTAGAATGCAAACACACCCACAAGCCCCAGGCCTGTGAGACAAGAGCCTGAGGCTCTTTGTGCATGTCAATGCAATTCTAATATGAAAAGAAAGGTTTCTCAGCACACCCTACATAAAAGAAAAGATTTTTAATACAAAGAAAAATATTTATGTATGGATTTATATAGTGGAAAAAACTACACAGGTTTTTAATTTATAACTGCTGATATTTATAGGTTTTTACCAAACCATGGCCCTGGAAATAATGCTAAAAAACATCATTACGGATTTAAGACTCTCAGCAGCTGAAGAATTTTCACTGACCTGTTGTAGCCATTGAGAGAGAACGCCCCCTGTGGTGCAGGAGAGGTACTGCTCTTAAAATAGTACACACAGCCCTTGTGGATGATGATGTACCTCAGGGGCCCTGAAGGACAGGTGACACATTAAAAATTACACTTAACCGAGGTTGAAAAGTTGCTTGACCAATAAAGAAAATTGTATTGCAAATTGCTGGATAGTCAGGTTTTCCTCAAGTCCCACCCATCCACACTTAAATCTTTTTCTTAGGAACTCACATTTCATGAGGCTGAACTGGCTGCCTCCTTTCTTGTGGAGGTATCCTGCAGTGGAAACTCCTCCTGGCATGGTGAGGAGGTTCTGAGCCCCGATGGCTCGCATCGGCACTGGCCAGCACACCTCTGGAGTTGACATGGTTCTAAAGGGGAGGGGAGGAGAGAACTGGATGTAAGTATTGCACCGCTCTGTAACAGATCGAAGATCCATCTCGGGGTCCTGTACAAGATCATTGTGATATGGGTTTGAATCCCAGCAGATATTAAAAAAATAAAAAACCTTCTTGTTCAGAATCTGTTGTGTAGAGAGAAATTCTGTAAATTCTTCAGGAAAACAGAAGACAGATACAATATTTGAGGATTCATAAAGAATTCAAACCACCATCGCGAGTTACCACACCTGCTTCCTAACCACACCTGCTTCCTAACCAACTAGGCTGTCCAAGCTATAGCCAAGCAGTGAACAAGAAAGTGCCCAGAGATGTTGGTACCTCCGTAAAGACTGTGTAGGCCTCTAAATCAAAAACATGCACAATGATCAACAGTTGTGGGAAGAATTTTCATTGAAATATGTGCACAATTTCAGGAGAACGTGGTAAAAACCCCAAAGTAAAAAAAGCCTATTATTACAACGTTTTTGGAAAATGATCTGCAACTGGATTCAAATCATAACAAAGATGCTCTTTTTAACTAAATAAAAAAAAATCTCACTCTCCACAACAGAAAAAGTTTCTGCTCCAAAAGGCTATAATTGTGTCCCTGTGTCCTACTGTAGCCTGGAGTAAATAGATCATCCATCTTCATGAAAAATAAAGACACATTTTCATTTTCTGTTTGGTCTCTTATGTCTCTTGACCTAAGGATATGATCCTGTTTTAATATAAAGTTTTGTGTGTGTGCAGACAGGTCTACAGAGCGATCTGGTGGACACTCATTAACCTATATGCCTCTTCAAAGACCTCTGTTGGCTGTGCCATATCGGGCTGTCAGTTCAAAGTCCTAGATCCAAGATCACACGGGAGATGCACCTGCCAACGGCCAAGACCAAACACAAACTGTGTCAAAATTCTGCCACTGTAAGAATTTTAGGACCCAATTCTAGGACTTGTGCTATAATCCACAGCTGCTACAACCATGCCCACATAATCTCTCTCTGCCTCTCTCTCCCTCTCTCTCTCTCTCACGCTCTAAAAAAACAAACATTCGACAGATTTTGGTGAAATCTGCCTATTTGAAAAGATGCTGGATGCTAGAAATCTAGCAGGCAAGACACACCGATCAGTTGTTTGCTAATGTTTGATTAGAAAACACAGTTTCGGCTGTTTATCAGGCCAAGTGAAATTTTTTTCCTCTGCCCACTGAGTTTTTCAGGGAAACTCTTTTTGATTCATCCAATGTCAGCCAATGTCAGCAGCTAGTGGATGCTGCTGTGAGCAGTTCTCCAATGCACGTGGAGAAAAAAACATCATTCCGAATTCTTAAGATTGTCTTAAAAATGGAGGAGAAGACAGTCGTCTTGTTTTCCTCAGTTTGCCATCCTCTAACGCTATCTGCCAGGCATTCAAGAGTTACCTGCTCAGGTGGTGCCTACCTCCTCTTGAGCCTCCCGGTGATGCTCTGAACAGCAGCATTGTCCCTCAGCAGGCTGACTGTGTAGGCTAACATTGGCAGGACGTCCATCACAGAGAAGCCAGACTGGAATTACAGCCGACCAGACTCAAACTGTCTCAGCGTCCCTCTCTCTGTTTCACTCTTTCTCTCTCTCTCTCCCTGGCTGCCTTTGTTGATTTCTATCTCCCTTGCTCTTTCTCTCTCTCTTGCACACGAATACACTTAAACTGAGATAATGCACTAATGAAAGCACATACACACATGGTCACACACATGGTCACACACACATGCACACACACACACGCACACACACACACGCACATATAGAGCTCTGACAGGAAACACTTAATGTCCTGAGTCCTAAAGTGCTGAGGTTCAGGGCTCTGAGACAGAGCAGTGGTTAAAATAAACATTTAAAGTGAGGTTCCTCATCCTCTAATCTGTTTATGTGTAACTTCCAGTTTATCAAGAGCATCTACTGACTTCAGAGGGAGAGAGGTTGTTTGTGTGTGTGTGTGTGTGTGTATGTGTGTGTGTATGTGTGTGTGTGAAGCCTAGGAATGAGGGACTCAGTATTCAGTATAAGATGTCCTGCCAAAATCCACTCCCTTTAACTGAGATAAAAACTGCAGAAATGCTACTTTGTCTACTCATTATACTCAAATAAAACTGCCTCCTCCACATGTGTGACAAATATGTGAAAAATGCCCTTGATATGCAATTACTGGCAGGCTGGCATTAAATGGCTCTCTACTGAGTTTTGTCATGGTTAAGGCCTCGGTGTGTTTCAAGCAAGCTCCTTTTACGAAAGGCAAAATGTTTATATTCCAAATGCGCACAAGGCAAAGAGAAAAACTTGCTGTCATAGAGACGAGTGTGTTGTGATGAATTGTGCAAATCACCCCACGCTTAAAGGACAGAATTTCCTCAAAGGTTCTCATGGTCTTGGACTTGCGTATAGACACAAAAATAGATGGAAACACTTTTTCAGAGAATGCAGAAGTGAGAGCTTGGGAGAGAAGTTCAACCCCTGCCTCCTCGGAGTGAGCTATTTCAGAAAGTTACAAAAATTTTCAGATGGAGCCACCAATCCTTTGTTCAACCGTCGGAAAAGTGGTTTACAGACGCTCTTAGAAGATCTGACGAGCCCTTTGTCTGAAGCATAAACTTAGGCTGTGCTACTCAGCCTGTGAAAACGGTTGTATAATGTCACCTGTGTCTCTGGAGGATCAGAATATCTCTATTTGAGTAGTCTCAGTTCTGGTTTGCAGGGTACTTTCTCTTAACAGAAGACCTTCATTACAAGCCTGGAGGAGTAGAACCGACAAACCTTGGCATTTACCAGGCTTTACGGGTTTTGAAGAAATGAGAAGCAGAAGTTAGTGCACTCTAGTGTTTCTGAAGTTTGATCCAGATGTCCAAGTTCATGAATTCATGAGCTTTACCCACTGAGGTTTTTTGAAGTGGGGGATTTTTTTCTTTAAGCTCTCTTAGATTTTTTGAAGCAACACACCTATCAATGAGACCCCCTGGTGTTTATGACCTGACTTTATTCGATACAAGGAAATAAAAATAATGAAGTCTTGGCCTCTGTTGCCTTCAACTGACCAGTCTTTCTTGTAATCTGTCTCTTTCAAGTGCCCCGGCTTTATAGAAGTGCAAAAGTCTGGTCTGAGCCAAATCAGTTCATTCACCAGAATCATTAGGAATAATCCTTCTGAGATTTCAAATATTTGCAACTGATATATTTGTACTTTCATGGAAGAAAGAAGTCACCAAAATGATTCTGTAAAACACCCTTAGGCAAGGCAAATCTATGCCATGTCTTGGAAATCATAATAGCAGTCCTCTATATAAGTTTCTGTGAATCACATTGTTGAGAAACCGACACTTATCACCATCCTCGCATCAAATGTTCAACCAGAGCGGCCTGTTTTTGAATGGAACCTTTTAAAGTGTTAACATACTCTTAGAAAGACAGACATCATTGCGTCAGGCGTCATAAATGCACACAAAATAAAAACAAACACAAAAAGAGAGAATAAATTTTGAGACTGGACTGAGAGCGGGAGGAAAATGGTGTGCTGATAAAACATGGAAGGGAAGAACCTGCCTGAGACAGAATGTATCTCTAGGGTGGAGCTGCCGCGGGTTACTGACCTCTGAGTGCCCTCCTGTGTGTGTGTGTGTGTGTGTGTGTGTGTGTGTGTGTGTGTGTGTGTGTGTGTGTGTGTGTGTGTGTGTGTGTGTGTGTGAGGACTTCTATAACGACCTACAAAGGCTGTTGTGTGCTTTGTTTTTTTCCGGCTGTCCAAGGTTATGTTACTGATAACTGGCCGACATACAGATAAACTGAGATCACTTGGCAGTTTACTCAATCAAATCCCAGTCTGGGTGAGGTTAAAGTTCACCAGCTTCTTATCATCCATACGAGGGATTTCCTGATGTCCTTGTTCAGCTACAGCTGAGCAGATACGCAGATGACGGGTAAAACTGAAACAACAAGATGGCAATGTCACTGTTCACTCAGCATTTTCGTGTTTTCTATGGGAAGTGGCCTGAATGTGTGGTTTTTCTTTGGGTTTTCTTTTTCCACTGAGAGAGGAGGAGGATGAGGATCAGGAGATGAGATGGATTAAGTACCAACTGACACTTTAACTACTTACAGTGCTCACACTTACACTATTTCTTTTGAAATTTACTGACATTTAAAACGCTTTCAACTTCAAAAAACACAAAAACCCTTTCAGTGCTTCAACAGAAAAACGCATCTCTGATTTGTTTGTTCGTTATAGATTCACTGTTTGAAAAAGATTAATGGAATATTTTAAGGATAAGGATATTTTTAAGGATAAATTATATTGTAAGAAGAAAATTGTAATTATGAGGAACAGATGTAATGTTATGATAAAAAAAGATTTAACAAGAATATTCTTGTAATATTAAGGTCATAAGGTCTTTTGTGTAATGTGTGAAATGTTGAAAATAAATATTATAAATATTATTAAATAAATATTACTCTTAATTTTTCCACCTCAAAAGTGGCTGTAACTCCCTCTTGTACTTTTTCTAAGTTGCTTGAATTTAATAATGAACACCTGGATTAATGAAATAAATATTTTTTCTCCAAAATTTAGTTACTCTTTTTTTTCTGGTGTCATGAGAAAACTGTCTTTTTAGGAAAATATAGATAACAACAGAAGCATGTGTGTAAAATATGAATGAATGTGATCCTGTAGATTAAATTCTGCTGTCAGAACACTTAGAGTAAAAATGCTGAATGAATCCCTGAAATACAAACTGTCTCCATCAGCAGGATTTCTGGGAACTGAAGATTAGTTTCTTCTCACAGCAATGTGCCGCCACTAACAAGTGGTGCTGTCATTTGAAACTTTTCACGTCACATCTACTTCTCCTAACATGTTGCTCTTACATCATAAATTTCACAAGGAGGATACTGTGAATATGCCGAAGAGGTATGTCCTCAAACAGCAAAATTACCCCCCGAGCTTGTCCAAAGTAAGAAATGACTCAATAAACTTTTGTGCATCTACTCTTATGCTATACATTCTCCTATAAATACAGCTTAGGCCTTTTGAAGTTGATTTAAAGAAAAGCAAATATCAGCGTGTTGCAGCTCTGAACCCTCTCACCCTCCTGCTGGTTTTTAAAGTTCTCCATCCTCCTGAACTGGGCTGATGGTTGAGAGCCAGAGATGTTAATCAGAGAGCAGCTGTTTGACAGGAAGGGAAGCACGGGAGCGGCTTACATACCAGACTCATTCAAACATATTTCCTCCCTGGACACACACACACACACACACACACAGAAATACACACACACGTACCCACACACACACACACACACACACACACACACACACAACATCATAATTTTGTGATTTAACAGTGATCTTTTTTGAGATTGTAACTATGTTTTTTCCAGTGATTTTGAAACCATCTAGTGGAAAATTGAGCTTTATGGTACTAAAAGTAGGCTGTCAAATCAAATATTGGTAAAATGAAATAAGACCATAAAAACTTGGACGTTTTGTGGATGCTAACTGTCTGCTCCCAAGCTGTAAATGGAAGATTTATGCATGCAGATTCAAAAAAACTCAAAACAGTCGACAGCTCAACAGTGATCAACGATGACCATGAGAGCAGACACCTCTGGGCTTTTTAAATGTTCTGTGATCATCTGAACCAAAAAACAAAAAAAGCCCTAAATCTTATATAAGCATTTGAGAAGACACTGCTTGTGGACTACATGAATCCCAACTTCAGCTGCTGACAACATGCCCCCATCTCTGACAGTATTTCTGAAAGGCTAGAGAACCAGAGGACATAAAAACAACCTCTTTATATACCTTGAAAAGTTAGTATACCTTTTTATCTCTGACATGTCTCTAAAACCATTGATCTCTAACAAACTAGAACTGGACTAGACTTCCACGAACAGAGTAACATCAGAGTTGATTTAGAGAAACTGAAAGGGAAACGACAGCAACTGTTAGATGGAAAACCCCTGGTCAACTGCATCCAACACGAGACTATTCCTGTTAAATTTCATCATTACAACATGACACTTATATAGAAGTGCAATGCAGTCTTCCTCTAAATATCAGGACACATACTTTGTCGAATAAGTTTTTTAAACTCTGCATAGACACTTTAAAAAAGTAATTAGACTTAATATTGGCGTAGGATCCCTTTGCAGTCAGTGACTGTCTGAAGTCTAAGACTCTTGGTGTCTTTGATGCTGTTATACTGCCAGGTCTGGACTGGAGTCATCTTTGTTTCTTGCTTGTTTTCGGAACATGTGTGCCTTCAGTCTGCGCTGCCATAATATCAAAAATGCAGCTAGAAAAAACAGAAAATTTCGTCTGCAGAACATCCCTAACAAGCCTCACCAATCAGAGGCCTATGGCCGCCTGTACGTAGCCTGAAAAGTGAATGCCAGGGCAAAAAAAGGTTACAAAACAGCTTATTGTTGTGGACGCTTGAGGCTGAAAAGAGTCCTGTGATGTCTTATTAGGAATAATCGCTTTTCTAATGCAATGCCTTATTTTAATTACATAATAATTTATGGACCAAAGTGAATTTCAGGTTTACATATGCACTTATCAGAAAACACTGCCTGTGATGGTTTGTCACAGGTTTCATCAGCTGCCAGGTGTCAAGAATTTGTGCGGCTAACCAAAGCCCTTGTTGTGATGTAACAAAAGCTTCAGTTGTGATTATCAAGCCTCACTGCCTCAAAAGGACTCACACAGATACATTCAACCCCAGGCAGATGAAAGGGTTATAGAGAAACCGCTGTCCCAGCTGCAGCAGATGTTCAGAAACATCCGACTGGCCCAGGAAACAGACATTGTCATATAGAGCTACGTTTTTGTCTATGACACGCTTCCTGCCCCCCCGACGACTGACTACAATGGTTCCTTCTCTGGATCAGCCCCATGTTTTCAACATGTGAACTGAAACTCCAAAGGTTTAGAGCAGTTCATGTCAAATCTGAGCGAGGGGCATCTAAACTCCAGAGAGGAAAAGCATTTTGAATTCATATTCTACAGACACACTAATTTATGATTTATTAGACACAGTATTCTGTCAGGCTATAAGTGAATACTTTTTATAGTGATGGTTATCCTTTTTATGACATTATCTTGCTGTTATGATATATTGTTATGATATATTAATGCAAGGTCTAACTTCCCTGCACTACTTGGACAGCCTCTTTGATATCTCTTCTCATGTTACTGTGGGTGAGCCCTCTTTAAGTTTTATATAAGACGGGATTCTTTATATTTCTAATAGTATGTGATCTTTGATTTCTGTGAATGTTAAGAGCTCTGATGACTGATTTTGACTGCTGTCACTCTAATCAATAACCTATCTTCATATAATTTTGCCAACTTTGCCTTATTTGTATGGTTTTTAAGAAACATAATGTCCTAGATTTTTTTCTACTGTAACACCCCTGCTTCGTTCACTCTCTGATATTTGAAGACATATGATGTTAGTGTACAATTTGAAGTGCTCAATGATCTTAGTGAGTCCTAACCAAAATTCAAATGTGAAAATTCTGTGTATAAATTTTGCACAGGAAGTTAGTACACCAAGGGACACCAAGAAGAGTGGTTTCTTTTCTTTTTTCGGTTTATGTTCCACTGGTCAATAATCTCCAAGCTCTAGAAGCAATCGTGATATTTTGCTATTTCTCATCTATACCTTGATTATTCCAGACTTCACTATTGTGATCACATTCTTTATGGTAATCATCCTTATCATCATTATTTTTCTAATTTAATAAAACCCTTAATAAACCCCAGTAAGTCCAGAACTGTGCTGCTGGTCTGGTCACTCGCTCCAGTCCACAAGAACCATGGCCAGATTCAGCTAAAAATCTGTCTCTACACTCACACAGCCCTCCTACCTCATTGACCTCCTCCACTGCCACACTCCTGTTGACGTCATCCTCATTTCCTCAGCACCCAGCAGAGTACCTGGAGTGACAGGGCCATCCCACCCCGCCCTTCCTCTAGAACCCTCTCCCCAAACATATCCGTGACTGCACCCACTAAATCTTTGTTGCACTGTATATGAGACAAAAAAAGACTCTTACCTGCTCCTGTAATTCTAACTTAGATGACAGCTGATGTTTTAGAGGGGATCGTAGCCTGTGATTATGACTCAGATATTTCATTAATAAGAAGAACCATTAATAAAGTCAATACAAGTAACCAAAAGTATGTAGGACTTTCGTTCTTGCTGAGTTCGCATAAAAAAACGAAAAACAGAACAGAAACAGACATTCAGCTTTTAGTTTACATAAACACACACACACACACACACACACACACACACACACACACACACACACACACACACACACATGCAGCAGTGGGCTCATAGACAGCTGGACCAGTAGAACCAAGTCCTCTTTCTCTACCTTTGGCTTTTCCTATGCATTACTTCCTGTGTCCAAATATGGCAGTGCCGCTCAACAGGAACTGTTGTGTCACACTTCCAAAACGGCTATAGGAAGGACTCATCTCAGACCGATGCACACACACACACACACACACACACACACACACACTTTACAAGTCTTCCACTGAAACTGTTCAAAGATTAAAAATTCTAGTGTGGCTATCTGTCTTGTGTAGCTGAAATAAAAACCACAGAGATAAAAAAAAACATACAGAGATAGTGAGTTACAAAGAGATAAGGAAGAAGACAGAAAGAAAGCGCTGAGATTTTGCTCTTGCTATGCCCATCCTCCTCCTCCTCCCTCTCTTTGACACAAGGCTGAAAATGAGAATGTGTTTTCCTGTAGTTGTGGCCTTTTCTCTTCGCTGCGTCTGACAGAAATGCTGCTGAAGAATCGCTGTGGAAGCTCAAGTGACTGGAGCACTATCGTATCTCCACTGGAAAATAAAAGGAGGAGAGAAAACACTAACCAGATGTTATTTGTTTCTGATGCCTGCATCAACTTTGTTCAGAGTCCAGTCTAAAATATCCAATATGTACAATTAGATTTGTTCCCATTTCATTCTCTATGCAGGCTTGAAAGCAATTTTTACAGTCCCTCAGATGTCTACATTGTGATTTCTTCTACAGTATTTTCTCTTTGTTCCCCTGCTGCAGTGGTGGAAAGAAATGATGTACAATCTACTCAAATTTGTATCAAGTCCAATTTTTTCTACTCTATGACTGTCCTCAAGCCTGTAGGTCGTCTGTGCCAGCAGCTTATCATGACCCATTTTTAGGTTTTATAGTTTGGCCACTTCCAACAGCCATAATGTGAGCAAAGAAGGAAGTTGAGTGATCTAGTATAAAAGTTGCTTTAGGAGGAAGTTGGGGTGGATGTTAGGGTCAACAAAACCTCCCCAAAGGAGGCTGCCGTTCATTTCTGTGTGTTTTATTGTTGTAACCATGATGATGAAGGCCTGGTTCGCCTGGTGCGGTATGCTCCTATGGGTTGTATCTGAGGGCGGGGACATGCGATCTATATGGAGAACTTGTCTGCTCTGCTACATTAATCTGACAACTATAGTTACTCATTATCTTTCAGAATAAAATTTATTGGATAAAAAAGCATACAGTCAGCTCAACTCTGGATGAATATATGAATATTTGAATATATCTAAATATCACAGGACTTGTGCCCCACCCACCATTGCTGCTTGCACTGGGTTGACCGGTGAAAGAGCAGCATGCAGCAAGATGACTAGTATTAGCGGAAACTTTGGAAATTCATCCCGACAGGTTTTAGCCTCAGATCAGACCCAGACTCAGATGAAGAATTTGGCCCATCCTTAAAGAGGACATGACCCACTGCACAACCCATTTGTATGTGTACGGGTACGAAATAATCCCTTTTGCAATGTTGTTACATCATATTAAGCCTCTGTAATCAGGCCCCATTCAATATACTGTAGCAACATAGTACACAGCTTTGATGCCGTTGAACGTTCCCCTTTTTGTGTTTGCGTTGCCCTGCTTCAATCTGCATTTTGCTCAGCTAAAGTAGATACTTTATCATTGTTGATTTTAAAATCCTACCCATTTGCCACCTATAAAACCAAAGTGTTTCTCTGTTCTCCTCATTTTGTTGTTTTTGGGATTAAGGTTGTTCCAGATAACCTTGACTTTACTTGACCATGCTACACTGTCACTGCAGCTAATGAACAAAAGGCAGAGATGAAGCGAGTGTTGAAAGTACACTATGCGTCACTGCCCTTGGAGTGTAGGTGTTGCTCTATAGCCTGCTTGAAATGGACAATGCAAATTTTTAAATTGAGCCAAATTTTAAATCTGGCAAATGCTGTCACATTTGCTGCTATTTAAAATGTGGTGTGAGAAAATGTGAACACATTTTACTTCTGACTTCCAAACAGGCTTAATTTGTTCCCAGTAATAGAAACTGACAGGTGTTACGATACAAGCAGGGGCTGCCAGATTTAAAAATTTCGGTAACGGCATCGGCAAAATTCAACTGTAGATGAAAGTGTAAAATAAAAAAAAAAGGTAAAAAATTACTCAAATTTTGAGCTTCTCAAACAAAAATTTACAGCTTGCACACTCCAGCCAGCAGGCAAAGATAAAGTTGATGTGAAATCCCTCAGTTACTCCACTCAACTCTTATAATTCTGAAGAAACTTTACCAAATCAAACAATAATCAATACAGATGACATAAAGCTCTGACTGAGTGATTTTGCAAAGGAGACCTTATACACAAGATAAGAACAAAAGCACTAAATACCAGGTATCTGATCAAATAAAGATGGAAAAAATCTTATACGATATCCCTTAATCCAATAAACAGGTCACTGAACCGGTCACCAAATCAAGGAAGGTAAATAAAACCTCCAGGCAACTTGTCCAAGAATAAATCCATTAAACAAGCAACAAAAAGTGGAGATAAAGAAACAAGTAAATAATCAAAAGATTAAGTAAAGGTACGCCAGGCTCAGCAGAATGAAGGCGGCATTCGAACTTACATGACATCCCTCTGTTCCCGAATACACATCTTGACGCTCGGTTTGGAGGTCCGCGCAAAAGACTTCTTCCTCATGGATGGAGCGGACATGTCAGTGGACATGATGGCAGTAGCACCGTACAAAAAAACAGCATTCTTCTAAACCGCGTGGAGCGACGGAGGACGGAGGACGGAGGACGGATGTATGGTCGGATTGACTGGGGTTAGAATTGGATTGAGTCACAGATTCGAGACTAGAGGAGTGGCAAGATTTGGAAGAAGAGAATCAGATTACAGGATGGATGGAAGAAAAGAGGACTGACGGAGAACAAGCAGGATTAACGGAGAATATTAATATAATTTAAAGAAGCACGTAGAAGCTTTGTCGATCAGAGTCTGTTGGTGGGCTTCACTGATACTGAGCTAGTCATTTCCTGAAGGGGCCTCTTCCTCCTGCTCCAGCTTCTCATTGGTTTAACCAACTGCAGCATGTTACTTCCTGTTTCCTCCAAACTAGTGTGTGATTGGCTGCCCAGTGTAACCCACACCATTACACACACATGCCTCACACACACAGACAAATTACGAACCTTAGAAAGAGGCTGGGGGAATTTCCATCACTTAAGGTTGAACAGTACAGAGGTTAAGTGAGCAGGAATATACACACACACACACACACACACACACACACACACACACACACACACACACACATCTTCTCTGAGATTGCAGATGATTTCTCATGTTACTCTCTATTCCTTGAAATCTTAAGTGTGTAACTGCGCTGCAAATGAGTCTACAACCTCCCTGTGTCCTGTTGTCTCCTCCTCCTGTATCTTGCATCCATCTTGAAGTCCAAATACTCATCTTCCTATACAACTTGAATACAACTTTTGCCCCACAGTGAATTTGTCTTTGAAACATTTCTTTCGATAATTGCCAGAATGTTCCTTAATCGACCCTCTTAACAGACAGGGAAATTTGTATAGGACAGTTCTGTAAAACCCTCGATTACGTTCAATTATGATAATTTTATTAGTAAATATGGAATTATTCTTTGATGCTAACAACAAAAGTAGTATGTAAATTCATCCAAAAATAACCTAGAGTCCCAAACTGAATTGATTAATGTTTTATCATATTTCAGATTAATTCCTCACTTCAACTCACCATTAGCAGTGCAATTTTAAAACCAGTGGATTGGATATGAAATGCTTCATTGGAGTTGTAGTAACATATCTCCTGAAGTTTTCACCTCCATGTACCATGGCTGTGGGTTTCCTGTCAGAGATGATGTTTTATACACAGCTGTTCATCAGCTGACTCATGTCCAGTTTCATGTCCACCAAAGCCTCGAAGCCTTGAGGCGCTCCCACTTTCAGTCACCACACATTGCTCATTTAGCTAGTGAATGGGACACCGAACGCCTGAAGTAACTCATTCCACGTAACACTTTATAAAAATATCTACTCATCACAGACCTTGAATATCCCCTTTCACTGATTTGACATTCAGCCCTGTATACTACTCATGGTTTTTATATATATTATGCAAAATACTTAAACTGCAGTACAGTTCTTGTGGTATTACCATTGCACAGCGACCATTTCATACACTTTGTAGCCTAAGTATTGAATTTCAAATGAGGCTAAACTTACAATAAAAATTTGTTTTTCAAGGTTCACATTTTCTAAATCTTTATTTTTTGTAACACATCAGAATAACAAGCACAACCATTTTGGCTGACTCCTTTTTCTGTCAGCAGGTTTAATTCTCACAGGTCTATATAATAAGATAAAACAAAAAACAAAAAACCAAACCAAACCAAAACAAAACAAAAAAACAAACAAACAAACCATAACCAACCCACCCCCTGAATCAATCCAATCAGCTAAAAATAAACCAACCAATAAAAGTGTATTTATTTATGTTTTTATTTATTAGTTTTATGTATGCTCTTATTTTATATTTTATTTATGCGCACCTGATATTGCTGACCCATTTAAAACATCTATCAGTGACAAAAGACCTTTCTCCCTGACGACAATTTAACATGTGACAGCAAGAAAAGCACAGGCGTAATATAAAAATTAATAATGGCTGAATGGCATTTAGCAGAGTCAGGATATTGTCCATGCTGACTCCCTGTCACACTGTCATGACGTACTGGGACACTCCAATATGCCGTAACCACTGTTACTGCTATTAGCTTTAAGGCAGATTGGAACGCCTGCTGTGACCTCTTGCTGTGGAAGGAATTGGCGACAACATTTGTGCTTGTAATTCTTGTTCAATCAAACATGTGCAGGTAAACACCATCAATTTATGCGACGCAGCTGCTGTAAGAAAGTGCTCTCTCACTCTCACTCTCCAACTTACACTACTTTATACTCTTACTTCAGTAAGGATCTGAGTCACACTGTCTCAGATCCACCGCTAATTTCAATTTCTACACCCTGTACACACCTTTATATACACAATATTAAGCCTAGAAAGTGTATGCTAGACATATATATATATATATCTATCTGCTATATAACTCGATTTACTGTATCTTACATAAACCATGTAAATCTCATATGCATCCAACAATCTGTACACATATTGTAGACTCAGTATATTGTGCTAAGTCATGCAATGCACCTTGTACACCTCACTTTGTCATATACACTTCCTAAAAAATGTTGTGCATTCAGTGTATGTAAATCTGTACGTCATATATCCTCTTATGAAATATATCCTCTTAAACTTATCTTAAAAAACTTATCTTAGAATAGATCAATCAGTTGAAACTGACAGTTTAGTCCGTTTTAGTCATCATTGATTGTACAGAGCATTTCAACCTAGTCTGACCAATACTGATAATCTTTTATAATTTTAATCTAACTTAATGTCACATTGGATTTTATCTTATTATATCTGATGAATAACAGGCTGAATGATTATCAGTGCAGCTTTGGAAAATGTGTAGTGTAGTGGTCTAATGGTGTCAGTTTCAAGGAAATGTGTCCTAATGTGTACTGTTCTTACAAACTATTTTATGGTCACATTGCCTCCCTTCTGATGAGTAATGCGGCTTTTTTTCTTTTCTTTTTTCAGCCTTGTTGTAATGAAAATGGGCCAAAATATCACCTTGTTTATTTCTCCTTAGCCCCGCTGTTGTCATTGTTTACTACTGGTAAGTTACACGGGGCCCTCGCTGAGCTCCATGCTCTGCTCATTGTGTGGGGCCGGCCAGTATAATCCGCACATGGCACGGCAAACAGATCTGCATTGAAAAAAATAGGGATTTTTGTAAAGTTTTTATTTTTTGAAACTACATTTTAGTCTCTTTTTTTCATTAGTGATATTGCATGTTGACACAGTCACAGTTTTCCCACTGTTTCGTCTCAGTCAGGGAAAAATGAACATATTTAGTCATAGTTTACATTAGCGAAATTAACAGTAGAGGGCGGGGCTCTTTTGTGAATAAAAAAGAAAAACACAGCAGATCACAGTCTAACTTTGTCTGCAAGACCTTTAACCATTTTCTGCGGCAGCTAAAACAGTCTGGTGTTAAAAACAAGGACACTAGAGTTAGAATACGAAAGCAACTAAACAGCACGTACTCTGCACCATCAGATTTAAGATTATAGGTTAACAGATGCTGTACTCAGTAAACCTAATAGATTTTCATCCAATCTGGACGCAGCAAAGACGAAGCAGGTAGCAAACGTAATCTAGGGTTTTATAACGTCCCCTATAGTTAAGACCAAGTTTTAGTATCTGGTAGCGAAACCCAGTAGAAAAAAAAGTCCAGTAATGTGGGTCACATCAGTCTTTAGATACATTATGATGTTTAACTGCCATTGATTAGATAAGTGCATAACATTTGATGGTAATCATTTAGATCAAAAGTGGAAAACCCCGTACAGATATTTTCAACACTGCCCTTTAAACCTTATGTGTTTTTTTGACCCTGACCATCTACAACTTATCTTTTTTCATTACTTGCATGATGCACATAGGTAATCAAGAAGGAGTTATAGGTGCCAAGGACTGACTTTACTGTTCCACCCGACACCACAATCAACCAACATCAGTTAACCTGTCAACCGGTTACAGGTTCACTGAATTGAAATAATGCATTGTTTCTCTTAGCTGCACTATGTTTACAGTTGTGCATGGAATAGATTTACACCATAGAAAAAGTCTTAGAGGCTGTAAAACTAGGACCATGAAAAGGCAAAAATTTATGACACCTTAGGCCTTCTGTTGGGACATCATAAGGTGTCCCATATGCAGTGATGCTGCGTTTCACTATGATACATTATGCAGGCAAAACAGGTTTTATACCTTTCTCTTGAAAAATAATGTCATTTTAATTGTGTTTACTATAGTTGGAATGACCAAAATATGATTAAATGTAGCTTTACTTCCTTAGGTCCAAGAGACAACTGCCTCACCAAAGGGCCAGCTGGAGGGTTATAGTATGTTCAAAAGAGGAGCATGATTCACTGAATGAAGCTCATGAGAGGCAGTTAAAAGCTCTGAAAGCTAAACACTTGAATTTAATTTTTATCTAATTTAACTCTGAGCTTATATCATTTTGCTACACATACGGCTCCAAAAGGTCAAGAATTAACCTACATGCTAAAACTCTTTCGAATTTTATTTAGAACACTATTGAGTTTATGACTTTATCAACTCCTTTAAATTACCACAGCAGAATTTAATGAGTTCAGTCCACTTAACATTCACATAGGAAAAACCAGGCCTACATGCCACAAAACATCTGACATCCATTTATGAAGGAGAAAACAAGAGAGTATCTGCACAAAAACACCTCTCCCTGCGTTCCAACTACTTTACATGGCTCCACATAACCCCAAAGTCATATGTTCAGACGGAATAAACAAAGTTTGGAGCTTTCTCACCACAAACTAGTCAATAAAAAAGCCATGAAAGAGTTCCATATGGATCTGTAACCATACAGCCATGCTACCACTGGCACAGTTTTGCATGACTTAAAGACAGATGCGTAAAGTAAATCCATATATTCCTAAATAATCTTTTTAACATTAATATTAGAGTAACTGGTGTGACAAACAAGCTCTCTTGAGTGACATATGGCGGGTGAACATAGTGCTTCCCTTTTTCCATGGCTGCTCATGAATGAACTGATGAGGATGCCGACTTTTTACCAAGGACCTGTAAACCTTAGCCCCATTAGCCCCACTACATTGCTGCTGTCAAAGTTGGTAAACAGTTCATCAATTGTTTAACTAGCTACACTGGATGAAATCTGCCAGCCACAGGTGTTATTTCAGTGGGCAAAATTCACAATCATTCAGCGTGAGAAGCTAATCTTGTCTACTTCTGCCTGAAATCGAGAACCAACTGTTTCAGAAATTTCTATGAATTACTATTATCGGTGTATGCTGCAGGTATAGCAAGTAGGGGGGATGGTCCACATTACATCAGCTGGCAGTACGCAAGACAAACCCGTAATATCTTAAAACAAAAACTTCAATGATATATTCCAACGGCAGAAAGTTGTAGAACGATCATAAAATCATCCCGACATGATAAAAAGCAGCTGAAAGGTGGTGAAGTTAAAACCTCCATGAGGTCATCCATTAACACTCATTAAAATTCATCCATCTTGCTTTTGGAAGCTGACGTACTGTTGTGAGCATATTTTTTCAGTTCCTGTGGCCAGCGTTTCTGTTAGTGATATCTTTTTATGCTGCTCTATCTCACCTGAGTTAATTTAGCGAAATTCTTTATGACAGTGACTAATGACCTGATGTATATTCAAACTTACAGTGGTTGTATTCAAGCACTCTAAGCTCTCTTCTTCGTTTAACGACTTTCTTGCTAATCCCAGTCCTTTTAATGCTTTCCAGATCTGCTAGTTATTTGTTATTTTTGTTTGTAGATAACTGGTGGACTTTCTGGGGAGGTTCTGGTCTGATTAGGAGGAGCCTGCATACATCCCACTTAGGGTGGAGCAGCTATCGTATATAGAAAGCATGTATCTAGGAGGAGGAAAGTGTCATATCTAGGAGTTTTTTTATTAGTAGACTAAAACATTGACAATCTAGTGTTGAGACCAAACCCTAAAAGTTACATTTTTGGTAAAGCTTATAGTTACAACTGGCTCAGATGCAGCTTGACTAACCCCCTTGTTATGCTGGTATGGGCCTAGACCACTGGGGGCTTCCCAGGATGCACAGAGCTCCTCCTCCTCCTCTCTCTCTCCATCCATACGTTTTAATATCCCGTTGATGCTGCTTGCTAACTTTACTCATTCTCTCCCCAAAAGTTTTGTGCTTTCTTCTCTCTCCCTTCTCTCCTCTTGTTGTTCTGCTGGTTTTTCTGCCTCTGATGTTAAAGAGTCTGGATCCATGACTCTTGACCACCCACTGCCACCATGATCCTGCTTAACACCCATTTCTACGATAATATTATTATCATTTCATTGTTACTGTACATCTGTACGTGGAACTTGCTTTGTGTTCTGTTCTCCTTTTTCCTGCTACCCCTCCTCTCCTCCCTCTCTCTGTTGGTCGAGGCAGACAGCCATCCAGAGCCCCGCTTCCATTTGAGGTTTCTTCCCCTTAAAAGGGAGATTTTCCTTGCTGCTGTTGCCAAGTGCTTGCTCATGGGGGAATGTTAGGTCTCTGTAAAAAATAACTATACACTGTTTAGTCCTGACCTTCTCTATAGGAAAAGTGGACTGAGATATCTGTTATGATTCGGACAACTGACTTTACTTAAAACCAACAAAAAGGTACTGTATGAACTGTAACAACATAGACGCCAGAAAAAGTTTTCTGAATGACTAGCATATCTCTGTAGAGTGGCACTTACCCTGAATAGCACTATTTCTCTCTGATTGAACAAAAGTAGCTGCCTGCCATCTTTAACATATTCTGTGAGAAGCCAGACAGTCCATAAAGTGCACATCTTGAGTAAGTGGTTTTTGAAATCGAATGAAACTTACCCATGGAGCGCTGTGTCAGCTGTGTAGCTCCTCCGTCTGTGTCTGTGTCATCAGGGGTTTGAGCCCTGCAGCGCTCTGCTTCAGCTCACTTCACTTCCTGGTGTGGCGTCTCAGAACTACTGTATGAAGTGTCATGACACCCTCCCTTCAGCCACAAGAGAAACTGACTGCAGACAAACAGACCACTAAACCAGAATAAACATGAGAAATGAGGTTCTAGCTTACCAGCAAAGAGCACTCCTCAGTAGTATTTATTGTTTTATGGAGTTACATTAATCCTAAAGGGCAGGATATTTGTTAACTTTAGTTCCTTGAATCCTTACCAACAGCTATAAAATTGTGACAGCTTTGTGTGTATAGTCATGAATCAAACTTTTTGCTGGCTCTATGACTGCAGCCAGAGCTTCATGAATAACTTCCTCCTAATATGTTGTCAGCAAATATATCATAGAAAAACCCCCCACACTAGTTAACCTGATGCCTGCTGCTATGCATCCAATCTAGCCCTGAGTGTAGTGAAAAGCGCATCAACGCAAATAAAATAAAAAAAGATTAACAGAGATTCAAACCAAGCTTGGTAGAGTTTATTACACTGGAAATTATGTAAGTGTTGGAGGGAATGAGAATATTGTTAAGATGTGTTGTTCATCGCCTTATTATTTGCAGGGAGAAAAATGTAATGCGCCCTGAAGGTGTCAGGTCATGAAGTCATTAGCATGAATGAAACTGAACTATTCCTATGAAGTCCAACTGAAATTAAATAACGTGTTTTTTTCTGCTATAGTCTACATACTCTTTAAATAAACTGTCCTGTGTTTTCCTCTTGAGAAAATTAGAAATTAAAATGAAGACATTTATATTCTATATTTTTTGGTTTCATTAAAGTCCTCTCTAGTTTTACTTTAAAGCTCCATTGTGAAGTTGACAAAAGTTATTTTTACATTAGATGTAACTCACCAAAAATATACTTAGTGTATGCTTGATATCTAACAAGCATGTTGAATACATTTCCTCTTTCATAAATCAGTTGCAATACCAGTTTTTTTTAAGGTATTTTGAACTGAGTATCTTTATAACCGGCCAGCCATCTTCTTCCTCCATTGCTTTGCTAGTTCATTGCAGAATGCTTTAACATTCTACTGTGCCCAGGAATCCGTGGAATAGTGATTATCCCAGAGACTCTTTCCTTCCTCTTGATGATAAAAATCTATTAGCCTTCAAAGGACTGTACAGCCTCATTATGTTCGATATATCCATCATCAGTGCAATCATAACCTATGATGTCTATGGAGGTCTTCCTTTAACCGGTCTTTAGGCCTAGTTTTAGGTCTTTAAATCATCTTGCCTGTTTCATTTATGTCTTGTCGGTCATTTTGTTTGTATAAAAGGCAGACAGCACGTCCTCCACTAGCTTTATGGGTACAATTTTTGTCACTCTAAAACCTGAACCTCAGTCATTTGACAGAAAGATTAAATTTACTGTGGCTTTCTGCTGTCAGTGTACAGACAATAATCACACTGTAAAGGAGCTACAGAGAATGCTCTCCCCCAACACAGCTCATCTTCCTGCAGCGTCTGTGTAGTCTGCGCTATGTGCTGGTTTGGAGAACCTGCAACCCTTTGCCACAAGAAAAACAATCTCTCTTCTAAAACCAAGAGTTTAACACACCCTGTCCTTGTTCTGAGATTTAAATGAAAAAAATTCTCTCTTGAAATCGGATCTAGTGTAATGTAGATACAAAGTAAAACCCCTTTATTATTGATTTAATTCCATATTTACCTCTACTGTCTTTCTGAGCACACACAAACACTCACTCATGCACACAGACACACAGACACACAAACACACACCCACACATGCACACATCAAGAATTTCTAACTGCCATGAGCTAAAATGAGTGATTTAAATGTCTTTGCGTGGTTGTGCTGGCATGCGGTGATACATATACTGTTAAGTCAGACAAGGCTCTTGCTGGGTCTAAACTTCTACCATTCTGTAGCTTTTGTTTAACGGAAAGCCAGAGACTTTTAGAGGAATCCCTTTACACGCCCATGCAGAATGGCAACCACAGCTGTTCCAGAGATGTCTGAGCAACACTAAGGGGACAAAAATGGCCAAATTAAGAGCGATGTTCACCTCAAAAGTTCATTCATAATCTCACTTATTGAGGCAGTTAACCTGTTTGGGCTTATCTGGTTATCTTTACTGGTAATTCAGCATCACAGATGATCCCTGTAAAATGCTGTGGTTTAGACATATTTTGGTTCCGCCATCTCAAAAATAGCCTCACAGCTACACAGCAGAACCAGGCTGTCCAACCAGAGTTAACATGGATTTAAAAACCAGTCATTATTTTTCCCACAGCTGGGCAGTAACATCTGCCTTTGAATTCAACTTTATGAATCTCTCTGCCTCAGAATTTAAGTGGCAGCCCACAAGACCCTTAGTTTTATTTAGCTTCTCCATCTTTGGTGCAAAGCTCTCACTGCTGTAGCAATGGATGGGAAAGCAAGGAAAGAATGTACCCTTGTGCCTGCTTGCACCTTTACTCAGATGACATAACATCCCAGTGCAGGAGTCCTATAACTGTAATACAAATATAGCAATGCCCAATTTACTATCTAGTTGTTGAGGTTAATATGATTACATTGGGATATCTTGAATTTTGTAAAATGTGAGTGTTTTCAAGGTATGCATGTTTTTGCTTACAGTCTGTGCTTCCTAGTGAAACTGATAGCATTGTCTCCTGATGTGTTAGGAACAATGATGTAGAGCTGTCACAATGTGAATAATGGCTGTAATTCTGTGTCCTTTCTCAGAAAAGACTCAGGAAAGACTTAAACAGCAGATATTAGTGACTGCTGTTTGGGTCTAAACTACCATTAACACTAGTGACTGTTTGCAAGCTTGGGTTCTGGTTCTAGTGCTGTCACTTTGGGAGTGCAGACTCTGACTTTTCGTAAACTCAATGAGATGGTACCTTTTCAAATGTTGGAGAAGGTTTTTTGTTTTTTTTTGTTTTCCATCCTTGGTGATACAGGCACCTGCAAATCCTGGATATTGGCCTCCTGTTAATCCAGTTTTAGAAATTTCCAAACCACTTCCATGTAACCTATGTTGTGAGACCTCTCTTAAGACCTGTTAGACCAGATGTATCATACATAGCAAGCAGTTTTTAACCCAGAAACTTTAAGTTCCTGAACAATTTTTCTAATTGTGCTAATAATGACGTTAATGGAGTTCTGCTACCATTAACCGACATTAAAATACATATATAACCTTAAAATAACATTTAACCTTGGCTGAGTTATGGCCACTAGAAACCCTGTTATTAACCCTGGTATTGTGACTTGACTGAATTAATTAATAACACATAGGTGATGCATGGGCAGGCTTATGGGGCCTAATAATAGTTTATTAACATAGCACTTATTCATATTGCAATACTTGATCGATCGAAGCATGACCAAAGGCACATTCAAAGATTTCAAGGCTAAGCCCTTGATCTTCACAAAACCTAGAACTCCCCTTGTTTGTAACCAAAGCTGTTTTGATCACTCCCACCTGCCTGAAAGTCCCGAGATCTGAGTTGGATACCCATGAACATCGGGTTGTAAAGATCAGATGATACACTTTGAAAAGGATGATCAGAATTTGGTTGCCCCTTGTATTTAATTATGGAGAACATAACTGATGTATCATGGTTACTTAAATGCAACTTTTTGTATTCAAGAACCAGAGTTTTACAGAATTCCAATGGAACCCAATGGCATGCATCTTAGATTAATGGCCATAAATCCACCTCCAGACCTCTGGCCCTCTTCCAACTTAATGTTGTCCTCAGCGATTATGCTCTTTGCAAACTTATTGTTGCAGGGACTTAATATTTATTTGTATCATTTCAGATTCCAAGAGACCCCAGGATTGTCAAACCTTGCTTGATGGTGGACAAGCATCACAGCAGCTCTTGAAAAACCATGACGTACTTTAATCAAAATGTCTAGGAATTAGAGCAGTTCTCTGTCTCCTCTCTTTAACTCGCCTTAAAGGGCATCTGGACTTCTGTTCTAGTAATACAGGACCGGCTCTATTTAGACTGATCCAGGCCTGTACTCAGAAGTAAACAAACAACAATTAATGTGGTAACATTTTGGGGATTTTATGTTCATGAGATCCTGTAGAACCTTCTACATGTTAAAACACAGTCATTACAAGGTCATCGACTCAATGGAAATATGTGAGCTTGATGTCTAAAACCGCATTTGTTTCTATCAGGATGGAGGCAGTTTTTCACAGGACCAGGATTAGCAAATCAAAATGCACGCTATGGGTCAAGAGGTCGTCTGCATCGTGAAAAAGGTTTGTGAAATTTCTGACTTGTTGGGATCGTATACAGGTGGCTTGCTACTTGTTTATTAGCTTGACACTCTCACTGGATTTTTCCAATCCCAAAGAGGGCAAGCACAGATTTTGAGGCTTCCAGAAAACCTTTCCTAGATCTGGACTGTTCAAAGATAATAATAATGGGCCTCGCAGGATGAAATGGAGTTGGTATTTTGTGTTAACTTTGAGTTTAATAATTCATTTTCGGACTTTTTCATTTGTCAGACTAGAAAATGAGAAATGGCCTCCTGGCAATTTAACACCACAAACATCCCTGTACAATTATCCACAATTTTTCTAAAAAACATCTTTCCTCATGTTACTTTTCAAATAGTTTGGTGTCATGTTTATTTGTTCATGGCTCTCTAGTTTCCTCCATTACCACTTAATTTAATTTAATTTAAATGCTTTCAGGGGCCTGGTAAAGTTTATGCAGTTTCACTGTCACTCTTCACTGGAACACTTGATTAGAACAGAGCCATCATTGATGTTAGTAGTAAAGCCTGTGCTTTCCAAGAAGGTCTTTTTAATTCTAACAATGTGTCTAGAGTCTAGACCAAAGCCCAAGGCACTGCATGTAATTTTCATTTGAACAGATTATCATGGATCAAATAATTTATTTTTGCTCATGCTTTAACAGCTGAAAGCTAGTCTGCACAGTCTCTTTAGATTTTTAATGTAATCTCAAAACTCAAAGCATTTACTCTCACAGTGATGGTTCCCACTGACTCACATTGGAATTAAGTCAGTTTGCCCCACTTCCTTGGGGGAGTTGGCATTGCTGCTGCTGCTGAGATGAAAGTTTCTAATATATGACAAAACAATATGTAAATATGTTGTTGCTTGGTATTATTATCTTTTTTCAATCTTTGTGTGGGAGTTACCATGCAATGAGTGATTTGCATGTTGCAGTTTTTTTTCTGAAAATAGGGACTTGGGGAGATAGACTGCAAAACTCTGTAGGAGTATGTGTGAATGTGTGGTAGGTATGTGGGGAGCTGGGTAGTGTGTGTTGGAGCACTGTAGGCAGGAGAAAAGATGGATAGAAATAGCATTGGTCTCTCAATTTTCGCAAAAAGTGAGAGCACTGACATTTCACAGATACCATTTTTAATGTTTAGGGACTGCCTACATATATACGTGATTTATACCAAAATGTGTTTATTCATCCATGGTACAATCTACCAGTAATTTCTCAGAATTTAACAGACATTTGTTTAGTCTTGCTATTAAATAATTATTACAGCCTTCCTGAGCTGCAGGGAGATGGTGAGATAGATTTTCCCATTTCACAAATCAAAATGCTACAAATAATTAAAATTGCCTACGGTGTATTTAGTACTGAGACTGTAATAAAGCTAAATGTCTTAACTGTCTCAAGTGCCTGTGAAGAAGTCAAGTTTTTGGTGTACTTTTAATTAAATTCATACTTCCAAGGACTGAGCTGTCCTCAGTGATTTAATGAAGACAGCCCCTGTATGACCGAACCACACATCTGTTTTGTTGACCTTGTTGACAGTTTATTGTTGAACACCAGTAAACTGTACACAGACATAAAAAACAATAGCCTTTTAATATGGACCTAAAGGCACAAATTTAAAAATGCCTGAATGATAAAATCTTAGGCACAAGATGCATTAATCTAGACCTATAGTCTTCAAGCTTGATTAAGTTGAAGAAAGGCAAATAGAATATTGAATGGGAGGAATTAAGGACTGAACCAACATAAACAGTCAGAGTTAGAATGAAGGAAATACTGACATCATGTTTTTAAAGACCAGCCTCAGTTCCCAAAGCCAGTTTCTCTTGGATACAAATGATGACATCTGAAGAAAAAAAGTTTCAAATGTGGTTTTAAGATTTTGGTATATGTTTAGTGCCGACTTAGGTCATTTGAGTGGGTGGGGGGAGAGTTTCATACATATTTGTGCATGTTTCCATATAGACCTGAAGACATACTGAATCAAACTAACCACATACTGCGTATGAAGAATGACTGCTTGGTGCTGCTTTGACCACTTATCTCCTTATCGATCTGTCCATCTGTATACTGTCACTTTTTTAGAGGACTGTGTAGGTTTATGACGTGTGTGTGTATGCGTTCATGTTTAACTAAATTCTGTTCTAGCCAGTCAAAAAAATCATTAATCAATCAAATAGTGAATGTGATTCTGAATTTGAGTTTTTTTTTTCTCTCCTGGTGACATCATTTTCAATAGTGTTTACTAGGAGCCATTAATCAACATTTTTCATGATGTTCAAAGTAATGTGTTGATTTAGGCAACCTTACAACAACGTGTACAACAAAGCGATCTCCTCCACCACTGTCATCATATTTGTGGCTGTTTGTCTGTAACTATTTTTCATAGTTTTAACCAAGTAGCTGGCTTCCTACTGTATATAGGAAAATAATGTCTGTATTTTCGAATCCCGCTACACAGGGATCCGATTTCAGGATGAATGTCCTTTTTTCCAGGAATAATTTCCTTGGTGAACCATTGTGCAGGAATCAGTTTTTGTAGTTACTTGTAGGTTTGGTACGAACAATAAACTGAAACGTGACTGCCGACACAAGAATACCCACGTGACCTGGCTTATAGAGAATGATGAAACTTCATATTGTATTTTGACTTAATTTTAGAAGACATTTGTACACAGAGGGAGGCCTTTTCTCCCATTTGTCATCAAATGTCATCAAACATCACTGGACCTTCCTTGTAATGAATAATGCTAAAGAGGTAAGCAGGACAGAAAAGAGGTGTGTTAAGCCATAATATTATGAATTAACAACTGTGTCATCATCAAGACTGGTTTGATATTTTCATCACAGGAACTGCATAAAGTACTACATGAAAGATAACATCCTGATGCAGAGATACCGTAGGTTCCTTCTTGGCCCGTAGACTTTACATTGGGACACATCACACAGTTAAAAATAGGGTCTCTACGCCTCCGCACCAGTTCCCTCTATCAACAGATGGCTTTGTTTGAATTCATGCTAAAGCCACCTCTCGGATGAGCTGTGATTTGTCTGCTTTGCCCTCACACCACGAGCAAGCTGCACTAGATTTCAGTTGGACTAAGATCCACCTTTTTCAGGTCGTCTCAGTCTGGGTGTTCGGTCCACACCAGAGCTCGACTGACAGCTTTTCATAACAAAGTGATTATACCTCGGACTTTCCTTGTCTTCTACCGCAACTGATTATAAGTATTATGAGTATGATGCAATTCTTTGTCTGCAGTTACACCTGGCGGCCTGAGAATTCATTGAATAATCTGTCTGGTTTGATACTGCTTCAACTAAGCAACAGATGTTTCCTACTTGATCTAATGCAGGTTGTATCATTTCCCTCGCGACTCATGTGTCCTGTGGTATAACCATGATCTTCCACTTTGGAAGTGGTAGCCAGCAGTCCCTGCAAACATGCTGTACAAGTGTAACCCTCAGTGGCCTCCAAGGCCTTAAACATGAGGCTCTTCTTCAGTGGTGACCATATTTTCAGATGGTCTAAAACTAGGGAACTTCACAACAGAAGGGCCTGAATAAAAACTCGCTCTAAACCCACAAAACATTTACAGTCTTGACTATTTAAAACATTAAACAACAGTTCAGCTTATGTTCATTTAACTTTACGTTAATCTTTACAGTATTGCATAATGGTCCTTTCAGGAACAGTGCAACCTGGGATTCCAAAGAACCTATGCAATAATTAATGTGTTTGTGTGCCAGAGCAGAGGGCCAGTGTGACTGTGTGTGTGTATATGTATGCTAATTTGTGTGTGTTAAAGGGGATGTTGCTGTTTCCCCTGTAGTGACAGTAACAAGCAACCGTCCCACGTGTGACATCTCAGCTCCTCCTCCCACGCTTCACAGAGAGGAACACACAGCGCTATTATTATCGCTAACAGGAAACATTGAACCACACCAGCGAGCTGCATGGACTCTCACTCGGTCTCTCTGTCTCTGACTCTGACTCATCTCTTCCTTTTCTGTTGTTTAGATGATGCTCTTTTCTTTCAGCTCTTGCTCGCTGTCTTTCTATCTTTCTGCTTCAGTAGGTTTCAGTTTTCTGAGTTTTTTTTCCCATCTTTTTTACAGTACGTGGCATGAAATGAGTCAGTTCACCTGAGTTCCCCACATTTTTCTCAATTACCTCTCATTTGTTTTTGTTTTTTTGAGTGGTTAAGGTCATCCACCTCTGACATTCATGCTTAACCCTCAATAAAATCAAAGTAAATTCATTTTGTGTTTCTCAAAACATAAGAACTACATTTTAAAGTTTCAACAGAAACAATGTCCCTCTTATTCTCTGATAACATCTAATCAGGGATTATTTTTCATCAAAATTGTTTTGAAACATGATACATATTATATGGCCCTGTTTGCATCAGTGCTTCACAACCTTGTTTGCAAATACTTTCACATGCAAGTGATTTGTTGATACTGAAACTGGCTTTAAACATGGAAAAAGTCAATTGATGATTTCAAATAAATGGTGGGCGTGTTGACTTTTTAACAATAACTTTAACCAAGTGTAAATCTGGCAACATGTGAGATCTCCTTTGTAAATTATCTTTGCTGTATATGGTTGTCACACTTCTAGGACCAGGAAAAAATGAGATCAGTAAACAGACTGTAATTCAGTCAGCAATAACAAATCCTACAATGTCTATTAGGAAAAGACAAGTAGTATATCAAAAGATTTTGCATGGAATACGTGGTTAGTGTATCCAATATTTACTTGTCAACCAGATCCCTGTAAGGAACAGTCTGCAGTAAGCAGTTTTTCCAGTGAGTTACTAATGTGGTGGGAAGGATGTCTGCAAGTCTTTTTTGAAAGAATATCACACCTTAAATTCACATCTACAAATACTAGACCTTAAAGTGTCTTACATATGAGTCCAGGATCTTCAAATGCAGAAATCCGCTTCACCACAAACGCTCTACCTAAATGAGAATCCAGCTTTTACCTTGGTAACACATCCTTGCACTGACTCTTTACATTGCTTTCTTGTCTTTGCACAGTTTTTTTGCACTGTTCTCTTTTCTCTCCGTACCATATGTCTTCTGCCTTTTTTTCACTGCCTAAATAAATATGTAGCACTACTGCCCCCAGAGAAATGAAATGTCATCCTTAAAATGCAATTGTAAAAGAATGCTTCTAAATCTTACGGTCAATATCAATTTTTCTTAAATCAGATTTATGATTAGAAAGAAAGATGAAGTCATTACACAGGTTCATGTGCAGCACTTTACTAGTCATCAAGGTCAAAATGTTTTGGGTTTTTTTTTTTTTTTTGTCTTCGAATCATAAATAAAACTCGATAGCGTTGATATCCATTGGTTATTGGGATAAAATTGTGTTTTCTTGTTTCAGTTCTTGGGTGAAACAACAAAACCTGCTGTTATTAAATTAATTTCCTCTTTACCCGCTGGAATTTGATCCCACACTTCCATGTTATTGCTCAGTGTTCTTCCTCAAGGTGCTTCCCTGCTACAAACAGAGAGGGGAAGGAGATCAGAGGGAAAATTCACTTTGGAAGAAGAAATCTTTCCAATAAGTCAAAAAGTACTTTCATACTTGTTGAACCTCTCACTGTTAAAAAAAAAAGTCTGTGATTTGAGTTTGAAAAATGTGTATAGTGGAAATAGGTTATTGTCTTGAGATAGAAACAATTTTGTTTTTGAATCAATATTTAAATGCACCTAGTTATGTTTAAGCAGGTGACTGAGAGCATGTAGGAGCTGTGGCTGAGAAGGAGGATGCTGCCCTCCCCTGGCGAAGATAGCACAGAGTCAAAACAATTAGAATTCCTGATCAAGGGTAGTCAACAAATCATGAAAGTTCAAATCCAGGAGTAAACAATGGCACCATCTAGTAGTGAACTATATGTATCGCACAGTCTGTGTCCGCAGCTTCAATGTAACATCATACAGATCTCTCTGTTAATGCTCAGCTGACAGTTATCAGGCTTTTTTAGAAGGTCAAAACAGTCAAGATATGATGTTGGAGCTGATTCATTCAGACAAACTAGACAGGGATGGCAATATGTACAGTGCAATAGATGTAACATAAATCAGTGATGGGCTGGTTGTTATAGGTAGAACTCAAGAGGTTCACTGTCAAATCGCACAACTCTTATCAAAAAAACAAAACAAAAACTTGAACAGACGACAACAACAAAGCATTAAAATAGTAAGAGAATATAAAATAATAAAATATTAAATGCATCGAAACAAAAAACAAAAGAGATATAAATAATTTTTTACGAGAGTAATATGATAAAAGATCACTGTAAAGATATTTTCTGGGAGGATTCCTACTCTGGCAAATGGCGAATTTCAGGACAATATTTTTTTTTTGTAGCCCAAATGACTTCTGTGATTACCCTGTTGTTTCCTAGATCCACCGTGAGGTTATAAATGTACTCCTTACACATGATTTAAGAGTATTAAATAACAGAGTTGATTATGGAGTAAGATGTCGGTATATCAAGTATGTCTCCAGGGACAACAAGTTATTATCTTGAGTAACAAGACAAAAAAAATTAAAATTAATTAATGTGAGTCTGCAGTTGCACTACTGTTAGTTTTCTTATAGACTTACAACTTTATCACACTTGTTGGTATAAAGGGAGATGTAACTTTCATAAATCTCAGCATAAAACTAAAGTCAGTCTAATCAGTGACATCACCGTCTCAGCATGCAGGAGCTTTAATAATCAATAAGTAAGTAAGTTATAAGTCGGTTTTGTACATAATGTCAAAGTAACAAGCAACTGTAACTGTTAGAATTTTATTTAAGTGAGAAGTGCAGCATTCCCCTGTGAACTGTGGAGGAGCAGAAGTATAACTGTCCTTCTCTCCTTTTTCACGTCTCCTTCTGTCCCTTTGTCGCCCTCACTGTTTCCTCTCTGCCTCTCTCTCTCTTTGAAACTGATTTTTACAAGCTTTGCTAAAACTTTTTAGAGAAACGAGCCAAATCCCAACTAGAAAAGCCAGACAATCTCTGAGCCAGTACAGCATTGAATAAAATGGAAAAACCCAATTAAATCCACCAAGAAAAGAAAACGTTTCCTCTAATAAAACTTTTACATGCGGAGTTTATTCTGTAAACACCATTATAGCGTGACCAAGACATACGTCTGTGTCTAGCATGAAGAAGGAATAATCCCTGAAAAGCTCTCGCTCTGCACTGCATAAATCAGATAATAATATAAATGCCATAATTACCAGATTAATGTGATGGAAAGTAAAGGAAGATTGATGATCCAAATGATTGTTGATCTGAGAAGCTTAGTTACACAAGCTCCTGTGTTTCTCATCTGCAGCTGATCTATCTTAGCTGATGTCTTAGTTTTAATGTTTAAGACCAGATCTCAAACATTACAATATGAAAACATTAATTAACCGTCACCTCAATCTGTGTGGTCTCATCTTAATCCTCACAAACACACACACACACACACACACACACACACGCACACACACATACACACAATAATTGTAGCTGGCGGATGTACGTGGCACCCACCTAACTTCTCCTCTGGCCGTTCACGGGTCCAAATGCAGACCTGACATTAAAAAAGTGTTTATTTAGCTGCCTCTCTCCCTCTCTCTCTGTCTCTGTCTCTCTCTGTCTCTCTGTCTCTGTCTCTCTCTCAGTCTCTCTCTCTCTCTCCATATAATACTCTTCTATGTCAACATCAGTGAAGCAGTCGATGTATTAGTTTTTCCTGATCATGATGTTTCTAAATTTTGTTTTATTTTTTGTAATTCATGAATTATATTTTACTGAATCTTTGCAATGTATTTGATTCGAGATGTTCTTATATAATATTTTTCTTAGGAATGAGTTGTCCCTATATAAGAGTATTAGACAGGATTATAGGGTTCTGCTCTGATTGGTCCAGAGGAGACTGACTCTTAGTTATTCAGATATTAACCACCTGTATATATTTGTAATATTGTAGCATATTGCTTATTCTGCTTTTTGATTTCTATTTGACCTTGTGAATACCATAAATTGAATTTGCTGGTGGATGTGGATCAAATCTGCCTCTTGCGGGTTTGAAGATGTCATATTGAAGGTTCTGATGTGGTTGTGGGAAAAATATTGTGTTGAAACTAAGAGTTTGTGACCGTTTTTTTTCCCGATATTTTTGCCAGAACAAGTTTTTCTCATACTGCTGCAGTAAAGTGTTAATGAGCAACAGGGATGCAAAAAAAAAAAATTTCTTTAATTGCTGGATTTTTTTTGAGAGACAAAGCCACTGAGCTTTAAACGTTCACACCCTTATTACTGTACTTCTCTGTACTGCTTGGAAAAGAATCACACTTAACATCCACAAAATGACGTCTGGAGTATAAATAGACCTTCCAGGGAATTTAATTTTAGTTGCAGACGTTACTGCTACTCACATAATGATGACATTCAAAATAACGTGAAAATCCTTGTAATTTTATAAAAATAACAACCGAACTATTATGTGACATCTTTAAGAAAACGTTTATTCAGTGGAGTATCTTTGGGAGGAACCTCTTCCCCCTTGTCTGACCCAAACCTCTGCTGACGACACAGAGGGTCTGAATCGCCCTCTTGTATAAACAAAGGTGAGGATTTAAAAGATGGAGCTCATTCCAGTCGATGGAAAACATATCATCATCTGTTCAGCAACATGACAAAACATGGAAAGCATGGTATATATAGATTTTCCCTGTGTTTGTTCTTTCTCTCCATGTTTTCCCATGTTTCTTTAATTTATTCTTTCTCTCTTTTTTCCTCTCCTCTCCCCTCTCTCTTCTCCTCTGCCTCTCTACATACTGTTGATTCTCTCAGTTCCACATCGGAGAGGAAAAGTGGACTTTTATTGTTGGTATTCCATTTGTTTATGTTCACATATGCCCAGTTTGTTCCTGCTGCCAGGGCAGAGATTTTGTATGTAGCATTATGGACTGGGTGTCTTCCCTTTTGGTATTTAAACAGGTTGAGGTTAGTTAATATGCTAATACCCAAAAATGCTTGTTTATCCAGTACAACATAATTTTATGTATCATCTCATTACCAGGACAAGAATTAATGTCTACTGACACAATAGTGGTTCCATGGATTTTCTGTGTTTGAAGTGCTGCTGTAGTAGATATACTTTGATGTTTAGGGTCATGGTCTTGCTGCATCACCCAACTTCTACTGAGGTAAAGCTGGTGGACAGTCGCCCTGAGATTATCCTCTAAGATACCTTGATAAACCGGGGAATATGAACAGTCAGGGCCCAGATGTGGCGAAGCAGCCTCAAATCATGAAGCTTGGAGACTAAATTTATTTGTGATGTGAGTCTATCTGTATTATCACGTTGATAAACTAGCCTCTCACCCAGTGTTAATAGGGAAAGTCTCCCTTCAACCTAGAAGGAATAAGTGGTTTAGAAAATTGATCAGTTGTGTCTTGTCATGAAATCTAATGTTTGGCAAGTGGATATGGGTCTAGATAAATTAAGAGAACACTAAAGCCTTTAGGATTTACCTTGTAGGAACCATAAATATTTGTACAAAATGTCAAGCCTTTAAAAAGCTGTTTTGCAGTGACAGACCAAGTGATGACTGACCATTTGTGAACCAATTTGCAAATTATGTTATTATGTTTTTCCCCAAAGTGATATATAAATTTTTTTGCTTTTTTTTGCAGTGCAAGGAGAGTTGGGAGCAGTGCTATCACCCGCTCCTCACCTCCATTACTCATTGCACGTCTTTCTCTGTGTGTTCACGTAGCCACAGATTCAGGTTACTGTAGGCCAGCAGCTCCAGTGAACCACAGACGCAGGCCTGTGGCCACAGGTCCAGAAGAGTGCCCATGTAAGGTTACTTCCACCCCACAGAAACAGGGCCTCTTAGCTGGGCTCGCTGAGTGGGAGTGCCAGCCTCCTACTGCCAGCTAGTCTGTAATTACTGTAGGTTGGTCCAGTGAGACCTGGAGTCTCAGAGAGCTGTGTTAGTGTTAGTTCAGATGTAGAAGAACTTCCCCCAAACAGTTTTTAAATTACAACTGAAACACATGTATGTTATCATGTAATCACATGTTCACACATGTACAGGAAGTTCATGTTTAAACAAAATATATGCTTACACTTACCCCCCTGCCCATGTACATGGATGTGTGGACACAGAAATGTAGAAATGCAAAAAACAAGCATACACTTCACACTTTCATGCATGAGCACAGATGTTTTTCATTGAAACAGAGCTTATTCAGAGGTTTTTCATTGTTTAGTCTATGTACCCATTAAATACTCTTGGTCTATGTATTTTGGATCACTGTTCTCCTCCATTATCCAAAAATTAGGAAATGTGTATGAAAAGTGTCCTACACTGTTCACAATAAGTGAATCTATGAGCCTTCTACCCTCATAGTCGTTATTTCATTCATTTTCATTTTTTGCAGCACAAGATTATGAGGGTCATAACTTTTCTGATCTGGACCACAGGGCTATGCAACACTGTGTCCTACTACGTGGAGATGAGGTGGATGACTGGGTGCTGAGGTTGTCATGGGTCGTTGACTTTCAAGTCAACTTTGAAGTCATTTTTACAAGTCTAAAGTCACCAGATTCATGTCCCGTGACCCTGCACGCATGATTAGATGTAGGTTATTCAAACCCAATCGGAGAGGTCAGCCTCTCTGATTGGTTGAGTGAACGATCATGCAAATGAGTGTGAAGGCTTTGTTAGGTACAGGTTTGAAGGCTGCTTTCCTCCTGTAGGATCTTTTTCTGACCACCTAGCAAGCTTAGCTTTAGTTAATTAAACACCAATATTTTGTTCATCAATAATTGCATTCAGTAACAATTGATAGCGTATCAGCATTTCTGTGAAACGGGTTCTACCACGACAGACACTCTTAAGAGACAATGGTCTAGTTTTTCCACCCTTTGTGGTGCAGGCAGTAAAAAGCAAAGTTTCCATCACTAGATGGATGGAACAAGTGATTCAAGGAAATATGATACACAGGATGAACTGGGACTTTGAAATGACTCAGCAAAGTACAGCTCAACAGACTCACAGCTCACAAAAATCAAAGTATGTGCAGTCAAGGCTGAAGTTACTTCAGTAGACCCTGCTTTGCTGTTTTTAAGCTTTTATGAATAAATCTTTAAAGGAACCCAGTGGTCCTAATTTGTTCTTTTGTATAATATTCATGTGTGGTTTAATGAAATAAAGTTATTAAATCAATTTACACATTCAATTTAATGTAGTAGGGCCTGGTAAATTGCTTGAATACATATGGTATGTGCTGCAAACCGCATAAATTTTAGGTAGTTGTGGGCTTTGTGCAGTAGATTTTTATTCATAACCTCATAAGAAATAGCACTTCTTGTAATCCCATCAGTTACAGAAAAACAGATCAATAGCTAAATACTGCACAGGCCAACCTCACAGCCCACCTTCTGCCTAGGAAACTGGGCAAGTGCCTCTTCCTCATAAAGTTCTGACTGGGGCCCGGTGTTGGCTGGCGATGCAGGCTTGGGCAGACAAGCAATTAAGCTCATTTATTGTTCTAAATTTTTGGTTCCCAGCCTCTCTCGTCACACTTTGGAGAAGGAGGCTTGAAAATGTTCACTAGGACCCACAGATAGAAGATAGAAAAGTTTGTAAGATTAGAACCTTGAGCACATAAAAGTACAGACGTACATGCCCACCCCCTGAAAACTCATATATTTTGTAAGGACTGGCAATTGGAATATTCTGACTCAGGAACAGTCCTAAAAATCCAATATCAGTTACTGGATGTATAGAAGGTGCATATTTCATATAGAATATCAAAACACACCTCCTCACTCTTTGCAATGTTCTCACTGTGTTCATGATCAGCTTGGTTCAATTGTAGGTTGTGATTGGCCTATGAATAAATTAGGTAATTAGATGTCATGATGAACAATTTACAATGTCTGATGCAACCACAGAACTATGGTCTTCATGTCCACCTCAGTAAATACCAACACCCACCTGGACCATAAAACCAGGGTCCTGGATCCACTTCTTTTCCCTTTAGTGGCCATTTTGTTATGAGAAATTACCTGTCAAGAAAAACCTTTTTTTTTCATTGTCACAAATTTTCTCTCAAACATAAATATTGGTCTCATTGCTTTTTCCCCAAAAGGAACATATAAACACAACTAAGAAATAATCTTTGGTTTTATGCTGGATGTCAAAGTGATGATAGAGGAATTCTGTACCCAGCCAGTCATCTTCACATCTATCAAGTTTTCAGTGCTGTCAGCTCCATGCTTAGTAACAATGGAAAAGTGGCAGAGGAGGTTGTACCTGCATCCGATACAGTGGTTGTTTTGCAACTTTGCAACTTTGCAACTTTGCAACTTTGCAACAGTCTCCACTTTCTCCAAGCTCCTTGCGATTCAAGTTCAACAGCCTTGACTTTCACCCTTCCTCCTCCAGCTTTCAAACTTCAGCTTGATTGATTTCCTCTGCCTGGGGTCTGCTTTCTCTCAATGCTGGAAGTGTGTGGTTCTGAGTCCTTGCTGTGCTTTGCTTTAGGCTATTGGACAGAGGAAGGTCACAATTCCTCTTTGTATAAATTGATAGATGGAATGAAAGTTTCTTTTTAGTTTTCTCCCCTACTTTACCATTTTCCTGACCATCTGCATTGTTAGTTCACCAATTTGAAAGGGAAACTGCAAAATTCTGAGAATATGTAAACTGTCCTTTGGGCTCTTCCCTCCATATTTAGGACTATTTGCTGCCCTCAGTCACTCCCAACACTCCTAACACATCTTTTGCCCTTTGAGTCCATGCCACCGAACCCATTGAAACTTGAGACCTTGTTGATTAAAAGTTAAAAGGCATCGTCAAGGAGAATTTGCAGGTTGTTTTTTCCATTTCGTCCCTAAAGTTGAAGCCCTGGTAAAACATTTCCAAGAGGAGATTCCTGGAAGTGACCTTGGAAGATACTGATTGCAAAGTATTCTGACAGTGCCAACCACTGCACCACTGTACTGGCCCAAACTTGTTTAATAATGCATACAAACGTAATTGGTAGGAGACAGGGTTCAGAAACAGAATCACATCTCTCTGCTTTTTACATAGTAATAACTGCACTGCCAGTTTTTTCAGTGGATCGTTCATGGAGAGCAAGAAATCATAGATCATAAATTTGTTAAAAAAAAAAACAACTTCTGCCTTTTGGAACAGAAATAAATTAAAAATATCACAGCATCGCTCATTCTGTCATATTATTATACATGTGCTAACTAGTCATGGGAGGCAGAGTTCAGCAGTGTTGTTGTGGTCAGTGGTGAATGACAAAGCATGTACTGTATGTACATTCCGTCTTTTTCTGAATCTCACAGATGGACTCATGACATGTCTAAAAATGTATAACTTCCCAAACCATGGGACAGTACAGAGACCAGTCTGGGGTGAATGAGGTTATGGCTGAGTCAGTCAGTCATTGTCCAAGGATCTCCAGTCAATGGGGGGGGGGGGTGGGGGGTCAGGTCTGTGGGAGTTTCTAAAACCTACCTTCATAATCATCTGATAAGTAACAAGAAATAGCTGCACAGATATGAAAGATATATAGGTATATAGGGATAAAGATAATTAAAAGACTGTGTCTCTGTTACATTATGAATTGAAGTTTTACTTTTTTACAGTGTAAAAAGTATCTTGATCTTAAATCCTTAAACTCTAAAAAAAGTTGTCTACTTAAGTGCCATTCTGAAGTATTAGTTCTTTACTAGAGTATTTCTAATTTATTCTACTTTATAATTCATTGAAAAAAATAGAATATATAATATATAATAAATACATTAATAAAACAACTTTCAGGATCCTTGGGGTCCATAACCAAACACTCTGAAAGGGGCCATTGTGCATAATTAGTACTTTTATTTCCAATACTTTTTGATAACTACTCCTTGATGCTAATTTTAGTCAAGTAGTTTTCTGAATGCAGGACTTTTACTTGTACCAGAACATTTTTGCGTTGTTGTTTGTATTGGTAATTTCACCTAAGTAAAGGGTTGGAGTACTACCGCGGGCTCTATGGACGTCACTTCCTATCAAAAACTATGTTTGTCTCCTCGTATATACTTTTTTGCTCCTCTTTATTGTCAAAGACAAAATCGTTCGTTAACTTCAAGTATTTAGTCCCACTTTGAGTTTTCTACAATAACAGTCTATCGGACTCCCTGTGTTTTCATTGGTCTGCATCAGTGTGCAGCGGTCAGCCGTACATATTTTCACCGACCTGAAAGCTGTTTGGCAGCACAGGACGGCTGCTGGACCAGTCTCAGAAGTGACTAAAACATGAGGCATATGTGAGGTCACTTGCAGGACCAGAGGCAGCGGCTCTTTTACTTCCGGCATTATTTTAGGGTTATGAATACACATACAAGTGTACGGAAACCCTCTGTGGTTGCAACGTGAATTCTTGAGGGCACATTGAACTGCGCTGGATGTACAGTTTGCTTTTGTGTTTGCATGACATGATGTGATTATGTCTGCTGTGTTTCCGGTGCCTTTCAGTGGACTGTGCAAGATTGCCAACCCTCAGCCTAACCCTACTATGTTATGGAATCGCATAGTGACTGAAAAAACATATATATATATTTATAACTGAAACCATGATTTATGGTTCTGACCGGATGTAACGCTACTGCGTCTGCACAACCTGCTGTGAGAACTGAAAGAGTCACGAAACAAAGATGTTATGTAACAGTTCTTCAACCGGAAAGCAACCTGATTAGAAAGATCATTGCGTAGTTTTTCACTGAAAGATAATGACCTATTGATCTAATGACTTGATGTCGGTAGAATCAAATCCGGTTTTATAAAAAAGAAACATAACAAGTTATTCTCAGGGGCAGGCTTGCAGTGGCTTGTAGTGGTCACTGAAACAGTTTTTAAAATATGGCTTTGACCATTTGGACCCAGAAATGAGACCTTGGAGTCAGTTATACTTTGCCAGTGTTGTGTCAGAGTGAGTCAGTGAACAACAGAACTGACACCTAAAAATATGCTTCTGGTTCAAATGAAGGATGAGTCACCACGGCTGTGTTAAATTAATTTACAGTGAATCCAACCAATCAAACAGGTAAACTTTTCAGGTGTAGAAAGGCTGGTGCATCCAGCAACAGGTGGAGAGACAGAGCAGGCAAATCAAGGGGAACATACATACATAAACATACATTTCATACATAAACAACAAAATGGGTCGATTGTCAGTTTGGTAGCTTCAAGGAAACTCTTCACGGGCACAAACCGAGGCAAAACAGAGGCACCTGCAGCTTGGCTTTGATACTGATTGACACTGACCAGGAATTAGACTCTAAGTGATCTTTTTTTACACTTTCAAATAGGAAGTTACAAGATAAGACATAAGGATGATGCATCATGTCAGTAAATTTAGCCTGTGACTTTGCAATCTGTCACAGAGCTGGGGTTTGCAGATAAATGAAAGTTTCCAATTCTGTAACAAACACAGACACTTATCTAGATTTTTAAACGTCAATCCGACATCTATGCTGGATTTCCAAATGTTTTATATATTCATAAATGTATAAGTAACAATCTGTGTGACATTTTTGTTTTGTAAATGTATTCAATCTTTTAATTTGATTAAAAAAAGATTTCACCAAAAAATATGAGACGAAACTTCATAAAGTGACAGCCATGTAGCCTGCGTCCCAACTCCGGGCAAAGAATAAACAGGCTTAAAAATGTTGTGTGCAAACTCGCATACATAATAAAGCGAAAGGAAAAATACATCTGACATTTACAGTTTTCTGCAGTTTTTGAGGGCAGACTCATCCTCTTTCATGAGTCCACTGTGATGTGTCATTGACCACACTACTGCCCAAACACACACATACACACACGCACACACACGCACACCCACACACACACACACACACACACACACACACACACACACTCAAAACCTTTTTGTATAATTACCGCAACTTTGAACCACAAAAACAGTGATGCTGTTTAAAATATCCCCACTCTCACGCACACAGGCCACACACCAAGTCACACACATTCAATGCAGGATGCAAATCAGAGTTATTGGTTATTAAATTCATAAAAAAAGAGTCCTGGTAACATCATGCAGATCAAGTGCATGTCTGGAACAAGCTGATGAAAAATACATATGAATATAAAACTGTTGAACAGTGTGAAACTTTCCAGATACTTTGTGACTTTCTCCGACTTTGCTCTTTTCTCTTTCTCTTTCACAAGGAAAGACTTCAGCACGAGCAGCCTGTTTCCTCTTGATCTACAGTCTGGTGCAGTTGTGACAGACACCACTAATAAACTCATGTTTTCATAATGCAGAGGCGGGAACCACAGCAACAGTTTGTATATTTGCGTCTGACGGTAGACTTATAGCAATAAACAGTAGATCAACAACAAGTATCAAACATTATTTTCATGATGATGACATAAGGCAAGATTAGGTCAATTTTAATGAACAGTGGTTACTATGGCCACAAGTGACACACAGTGAAAGTAACACAGGTTGACAAGAGTCATTAAGTGACCCTAAGCTCCTATTGATACCAAGCCTGTAGCAGCACAACCACTGAGGGCTTTGATTGAGTAAGGATGCATTTCACTCCTATTTCACCTTTCAAAAGTTAGATTGTTTTGACTGTAATATCATGTCAATGTTAACACCTTCATGGTTTTATAAGAGAACCATAATGTTATTAGCGTATTGAGATAAATACATAATTTTATGTTTGAAACACACAGAATAAACCCCTTTTTGCTTTCTTTGCTTTTGTCTGAATACAGGGACGGCATCATGAGGAACTGTGCTCATTTTATATTAAATCTATATACAGTATTTAATCAGCCTGTATTAACTAATGCAGCACTATAGCAGGCTTCAGATTCAGGGAAGAATATTGCTTCAATAAACACATTTACCTTTGTATCACTGTTACAGTGTCATTGGTTGTGCAGTGTTTAGGACCTTGTCGGCCACTCCTGTTGTATTCACAAACAGGCCTTTCTCATAGCAGCTGTCGTACCATGTAATAGCAAGAAAACTGCGTTTGTATGGAATAAGCTTAATGATGACTGCATCCCATTATGATGCCCTAATCTCAGAGTCCTGGTGCTGTGTGTGCTAACTCACCTTCACTACAATGAAACTGAACCTTTGTTAATGTTAGTGACACTAATTAGTGACACTACCTTTCCTGCTATGGCAGATAACCAGGTCTTTGCATTGGGTGCCAATGCATAACCTTTCGCTAAAGGTTTATGTCTGGACAGAAGTGGCGGTAATTCTGGAAATTTGCTTGCAATTATGTTTATATGAGTATGTCCTCATGTCCTCATCGTCACTGTAACACACACACACACACACACACACACACACACACACACACACACACACACACATGCACACACACACACTGTGGCTGAGAAGAAAAAGGTTGAAGAGTGTTTGGGAGCCTGTAAAGTTGTAAATAGAACAACTGGCTCAGCACACAGTTTAGCTCTTAGAGTTCAATGTGTCGTCCTTACGACTGAATCACCCACCACGTCAATTCTCAACGTGGCAGTCTTCTCAGTGCAAAATGTTCCTGCTTTTGTTTGATGGAACTACATGACCATGTTATGCCAATGTGCTTATATCAGTCTTAAAACATATATTTTGAAAGAATTTCCAGTTGTGTCATATTAATTTGGTTGAGCAACCACCACAAGACTCCAGACGAGACATATCACTGCTTTCTGCTTCTAAACAAAGCATGTTAAGGCAAAAAATACTGTCTACAAAACGTATTATTATAGGTGTATTTTGTGAATCCTCTTGCTTATGTTACAGTGAAGTAATTTCTCATGTTACTGTTGACTAAAAAGAAATAACCATGCAGAATTTCTGGTAAGTTTCTGCATCCCTTGACATTTCCAGACAGCTTTACATTGGAGATCCCCTTTTCTACTTTTCTTAGTTTCAAGGTAGATATTTTGAAGAAAAAAAAAACCCAAACCCCCAAAAAAACAAAAAAAATATTGGACTATTTTGAGAGTTACTTCTGTGTCAACAACTGTCAAAATCCCAACAAAGAGAAGGTAGTTATTAGCTGATAGATTTTTCTTTAAAAAAAACAAAAAACAAAAACAAAAATTAGAGATTAAAACAGAAGCGTATTATAGACAGTGACTTTGATGCCAGTGAGGATGAAAACAACAAAGATGAAAATAGTTGAGACAAAATGGTGCAATGTTCAAAACAAGTTGGTCAGGTTGATCTTTTGATGTGGGTGCTTTTTGCATGTGTGTAGATGGTGCAAACACGTAATAATAGAAACATTAAAAAAGAGATTATTCATATATATTTTACTCAACTGTGCATATGAATCACAAAATAATGATATTTTTTATGTACTGATGATTTATTTTATTTCACTTATAATGGACCTCCGAGACACATGTTTTATAAATGCATCGTTGTCTAATAATATCTGTAAAAAACTTTGAAATATTTTTCAAGAGTTTTTAATGACAGCAGAAAGACAAAGACAGAGAGCTATTTCTGAAAAACACCACGTCTTACATAACATATTTGTCAAAACCGAGTTTGTGTCTGTCTTTCTTTGGCTCAGACATCTCCAAACGAATTACTGGGTAATGATATAAAAGCTCTTTTTTCATCTTCTTCTACAAGGAACTGACTGAAGGATGTAAACACACAGGAAGCTCAGCCCACTCACTCTGGTTTCTGAGGGCTGTGTCACAGCTGTTGAGCTTTTGTTCTAATTTCTCCATCTTTATGTCTCCATGCTGCCCTGGCCTCATGCCAACTGCAAAAAAAGTACTGGTTATTTTAAAACAACAGTAAGTACCGAATAGTAAGTACAATGAGAAGTTTACCAGGCTGCACATTCTATTGTATATTCTCAAGATAAAAAGTGATGAATTTTCAAAAAATCAAAAGCCTGTTTTTGGAGTGAGATTTGTACGTAATGAGCCCAGCCAGCCAATGGCTCTTAATATCACCTATATTTAAAGATGGCTTACAAGAGAGCAAAATCTTGTCTTTTTCTGTTTTTTTCTGTAGCAGACAATGTCAGGCTCACTAGTGACCCCACCCACCCCCATCATAGTTAGGATTTTACACCTGTTCAAGGATCAAAAAACTTGAACTTTAGAGTGTCTATGATTTTTTTTTATTGTAATAATAGATCACATGAGTACTTGTTGTGCAATCTGTCACAGTTCCCATTAACCCTTTTGAGCTTCGTAGCTTCTTTCAGCTCAGTGATGTTGTTTTCTGACCCACAACTTCAGTTTTTGGTTCATTCTTGCCACTCTCTCCAGCGTCGTTTTTCACATCACATTAACGAAATGAAAATCCACATTTACAACATCAGAGTGGTGAGTCGCTCTCTTATCCAGCAGCTGTCGATCATGTTCTTCCTCCTACTCCTAATCCTCTCCACACCATAAAGCTTGGCAAGCCATTGCTTCAGCTGGTCCCATGGCTCCTTTAGGCCAACCCTCTCTCCTCGGGTGCAGCTTTCCTCCAGTTCCTACTGAGCTGAGACCTGGTTCTGACAAGCAGCTCGATGTCCTTCCCTCTCCCTCCTTTCACTGAGGCTGAGGGCTCCTTCCTACTGATTTCACCAGACTTCTCTCTGCTCTCCTCAAAGATGATCTCGCCAAAGATTTTGAGCTTGTTCTTGATTCTTCTTCTCAATGACCATCCAAAAGATGGCTCAATTAGGAGTCCAGTTTCTGCCGCTCTGCTCAATCCTTTGCTTTTGGCCTCTTGATATTGTTATAAATGTATAAAATATTATTAATTCACATAAAAATATATGACCAAGGATTTCAAATATTGAAATTCACAATATAAAGAGTAATAACGGGCTGCTTCAGTTGTTCTGTTAATAGTTTTATAGACTTCTCTTTCGTAATTGTGATGTATTGGGAAAATGCTTTTTAGGCTGCAGGAGATTTTTACCTTCCAAAACCATGAGTGCTCACTGGGGGTAATTATCAGTAATGCTGAATGGCAGCACCATATTCAGCTCTCTTAATGCATCCACTGCTCACAATGAGCCTAACATGCTAATGTGTAGCACGTTTAATGATTACAATGTTCATAATCTAAATTTAGCATGTTGGCATGTTATGATTTGCTAGTTGGCACTATACACAAAGTAGAGCTGATCGTGCAACTGCAGCTACTGACCTAATGATCACCCAAGTTATTAAAATTAATGAATTCCCGAGGGGGACACACGTCTCAAATTCATTGGCAATCCACCCAGCTGTTGTCAAGACTTTTACAACAACAAATGCTTTATAGCATTTATCATCTGGGAACCATGAATGTCTGTGTCAATCCATTGAAGAATGTTGAGATATTTCACTGGCTGAGTAAAAACTTTGAGCTGCTAGAAATGCTACTACCTGAAATTCAGGGGATCACCAAAGTCATAAAACTTCATCCTTTGGAGTCAATAAATGTTTTTACAAAATTTAATGGCAATCCATTCAATATTTGTTCATACATTTCTGTGTAAACCAAAGTAGTGGACTAGGTGACTGACTTTGCCATTCCTTGAACTATGATGATAGCGGGACTAAAAATAAAATTCTGTATGTGATAAAATACTGATAAGGGTCCATAAATAAAATAAATAAATGTAATAAATGTTCAAAAGCAGTGTCATGACCACTTGTGAATCTAAACAGATAGAATCTGGACTGTATGTGAAGTGCATACTATATACACTAATGTACTAAAATTTTACTATAGTAGAAATACAATGTAAATATGTCATATGATTTATTATGCCAGGAGCTGCTGTATGCTGGTGAAGAGCTAGACACGTTTGGCCTAGTGACTGGTGCAAAAAACGCAGCAGACAAAAAAATGTAAAAGCGGCATCTTTAAATCTTTATCCATCTGAGAGTAATTGTATTGTAATTTCAATATAAGCAGATGCTATTATACAGTCAACTCACTGCAGGTCTATCATCTTTCTGCCTGATTTTTTTGTTACATGCCAACCTGGTGAAACCACAAAAGAGGGGTTTTCCAACAGTAGCTACCACCATAGTTTGTATTGTAGGTTCTGTGAACAATAAATAGGAACCTGTGGCTGACGTACTGCGCGCCACAATGATACTGTAGCACATACCACAGTGAGGCTGCGTATGACACGAGGCTTGCTTGTTGTTATAAGGGACTAAACTGTATCTTTTATTGTCCAAAACAAACTGCAGACTTGTTTCTTACCAGGTCACTGAGATGCACATTCAACACGTCTACCAGAGGAGGTCTGACATCATTATTCCGTCAAAACAAAGGTTCACAGAGCTGCTGGTGAGGCTGCAGAATTTAGTCTTGTTTGACCTGCAAATCACCAAATCAGTGCTTGCGGGAACAAGTTGATTTTGTTTGTAGGATTTCTTAAATTTGACTAAATACAAAGTTTCTCATTGTTACTGGTGCAGTTAGCTGTTTACATTGGGGATTTTTTTAAGTATACATTATGTAATATTAATAATCATGCTCTAATTATACAGTTAGAGTGACTGGACAATAGTCAAAGTATTTTATAGCATTAAAATGCTCCCCAAGAATTATACCCTTTAATATACTACATACAAAACTGAGTTAAAGGCTCATTAAACACCCACAGATAAAACTTTGTTTTACTCCCCTCTCTCCTCCTCTCCTATCCTTTACTCATTTTCACTTTTCTCTTCTTTTTTATGTCTTTCTCATCTCCCCTTCTCTCTTTCCTTCTCCTCCCCAGCGAGGGACTGTCTGGTTCAGCTGGGGAGTCTGACCACAACACGGTCACCGCTGTCCATCTTCACAGACAAAAATACCCCATGCAGCCCTTCTACAGCCACACCCTCGCACAAATATAGTACAGACTACACAGGCGCTTGTGGGGAACCAGACTCCTGTTAGCCAAAAAAATATATGGGCCGACAACATACTGTATATCTAAATCTTCTCTGAGACGTAATGACAAAACAGGTAACTTGACCAACTTAACCTTGATCTTCTTTCACTGAAAATTAATATTCATAAAGAAAGAATTTGACCCAAGATTCACAAACGATTCTAAAAAGCATGGTTACATAACAGGAGCACCGTAACATATCGAAAGACACAGTTCTTTTTTTTTATCACATGACTGTTTAATCAGAGCTTAAATTTATGTCTGGTTTTACCATGCGGCTAGTTAAATATCATGGGTGAGCAGGATACCCCAAAAACACAGACCAACAACCCTGCAAGTCAGCTGCCAATATGACCAGAGAACATTGGTCTGATGCTTCTTGGTGCATAAGCTGAAAATCATCCAGAAGTTTTCTTGGCGATGCAGCCAGTACGGTTGGTACCAGTGCTGCCCACCACAGCAGTTCTTTACTGACCGGTAAGAGTTCGTCTCAGCCAAACCCATGTTTTCCACCCAACAACCCCCGAGCACGCTCTTATACACACAGCACGGACAAACACACACACACCACCATGAGACGGCCCGAACCCTGAGCCAAATCTGCATTCAAACGTTGAGCTGCGCTTCAGGCTAACAAGAATAGGGAGTTGATGAGTTAAATGAGTAGACAAACTTTATGAATCCCCCCATTTAGCCAGTGGCTTTAGGGGATTTATTTGTAAAATTCAGGTCTCAGTTGATAAATTTGAAAGCCTCTTCAAACATCTAAACTTAATCAGTCCAGCTGTCTATACAGGCCATGTAACGGCTTGTGTTTTACTCTTGCTATGACTCACAGTCAAACACCGGAATTTTAGGCTCAGGCTTAAGCCTATTTCTGCCATTGAACATACACAGAACAATGATCAGCTTTTGCTCTGCTGAACCTTCTGTGTTTACCTCCCTTCTGGTTTTGATCTACCTTTCAGACCAGAAGAGATGCATCAAGACCATTTCAGACATATTTAAGACATTTAAGAGATATTATCATTGGATCTGTATGTGGTCATCCTCTAAATACATGTGAAAGTAAATGCAATTAGAAGGGTCCGACAATATTTAATAGTTAAAAAGAAGACATGGAGTCTACATGCACGTAACTGCTCTGCAAGGCTGTATTAACTAACATTGAATGCTTAAATGCTCACAATGACGATGCTAACATGCTGATGCTAAGCAGCTGTAATGTTTAACACCTTTACAATCTTAATGTGGCATGTTACCACTCTGGCAGGTGCTGATTAGGAATGTACACAAAGTACAGCTGAGACAGGATGTCACCATTTGTAAAGATAAAGTTGTATATGTTCATACAAACTGGATTGCCACTAAGACAAAAATGTCAACCTGCTGGTGGCCTGACAGAAAAGGTGATGGAGAACAGAGTTTTTCAGTTGGGAAAGTCTGTTTAGCCATGTTAAAGTCAGCTGCTGCTGGATTTTTTGCAATTTAATGCATTAATGCTGTTTAAAATGTCATATTTTGTTCAATTTGTTGCAGTTTCTGTGAGGAGTTGTGAACCTAAATCCAGCTCCACCCTAACTAAATACAGAGCAGTATGAATTACATAGTTTTTAAAATCTACAAAAGACATAATATCTTGTCTGAAACGCAGACCAAACCAAACAGAGCACTGAGCACAGATTTTCTGCGTCAATGGTAATAATTGTAGACATGAGAGTGCAATGCGTCAGTCATCAAGTGGAATACAGAGCTTTATATGTTTGCAGACTTTATTGTGTTTTACAATCCCCTCCATCCAACACAGAAACACAAACACACACACACACACACACACACACACACACACACACACACACACACCTACACACACACACACACACACACACTTTGTCCTTTGGCATAATTAGAAGACAAATGTCTGAGAAAGGTTGTTAAGGAACCACCCTGAGGTCCTCACACAGTCAGAAAGCTTGACGTATATTTCAGACCTGTAATTCAGACGTTGCTCTGCCCTCCATCACAGTGTATCCCAGGGAAAATACATGCTTTCAATTTGCACCTTGCTCTGGTGTCGATCTGCTATTATACTAGTATTCACCAAAGGTGGAGAAATGTTCTTCTTTTAGCCGAGGTTCTCTCTAAGCAGCTAAAAAAAGCCCCCAAAAGCAGAATAGGTTTCTGAATTTAGAGGTCTGTCATTACAACTGACCATAAAGTAGGGTACTGTAAGGACTTCAGATGTCAGAGCTGTACTCTCCTGAGCAAAATTATGAGCTGGCATTACATTTAAAATGAAAAGCTAATGCCACGATTTAGAGTAATTTTGCGATAATAGCAGATAAGAGCCATTTGATGTCGTTTTTGAAACAGGATATGACTCAAAAAGCTGATGATGAGAAAAATTTTAAGTTTGATAAGGTTGAGGGCAGTAACTTTTTCCTTTTTCAGAATGTAAATAGAATGAAGAAACATGCATGCGTGCCAAAAAAAGGCCCGTCTGAAAAGATTAATCCAGAGATTCTCAAATTAGAGATGTGCAAACAGCTTCTCTAAATTTGTAAATGCACCCAGACTACAAGATAATGATATCGTTCATTTTTTAAACCACTTTAGTGAGGAAGGAGTTGCTAGCTACTGCTACTAGTTGCAGCTTGTACTGCTCTTGCTTAAGCTAGCAGGGAAAGGCTAAGTTTCAATATAGCACAAAGGAGATCACGGTTTTATCATTGGTTAGTTTTGTCCTTAGTGTCAGGATTGTCTTAATTAACCCACCTCGGCATGCTAAGCTAAGCAACAGCTCAGTCAGCAGTTATTCTATGGTACTGGGTAGTAAAGATCTGTAGACATATTAATGTCCTTTTAACATGTTGATTTATTTACTACTGCAGGTTTGACCCTTGTATCAATATTTGCTTAAATTGGAGGAGCTGCCAATAGGCCGGATGCTCGTGTGGTTTTATTTCAAGTCTTTCAAGACTTGACCGTGCTGCATCACTCTGTCTCATGGGATTTCAGATAACCCTCTCCACTATGAGGGATTCCACTGAGTTTTATTGTATAACTCTCGCCCAGTGCCAGTGGAAACCAGTGAAAAATAAATTCATACAGAGTAGACACAGATGTACTGGTCTATATACAAACTGCACAGTTGGGATTGGCAGGAAACTCAGTGGCATGGTGCTAGGGCCAGACTACTGCAGAAAAAAGAGCGTCTGTAATCAGTGACAGAAAACCTGCTGCAATGTCAGAGTGAATCGTAAAAGGGAGGGAAAACGCCACACTGGAACAGTGAAGGTCGAGGTGATTATAGAGCAGTCAGAGCAGCTGAAAATGAAACTAATCTGACTGAATCGGCACGAAAAAGAACTGTTACTCAACAGAGGCAAAAACTAAAAACTGTAAATAAGCTTCTCAAAAGTGAACTGAGACAAAGTGGGTTTGGCTACTCTAGATTACAAAATACCATCCTTGATCATACCTTGATCATACCATGATCAAGGATGGCAAGATTAGCCTATTGGTCGGTCCACCCATTTTACATTTATTATATTTCAACAACTTTAGATTTGTTACCATCAAATATGGGACAGACTTTCGTGCCGCCCTCAGGATGAATTGTCATAACTTTGATGTTCCCCTGAATTTACCTCTAATACCATCGTCAGGTCAAGTTTTAATTTTCCAATTCTTTGATTTATTGCCAAATACCTGCAAAACTAATGGAATTTCCTGTAGCATCTGATGTAATTATTAGCAGATGGTCCCATACTAACTGGCTAAACTATGATGGTGAACATAGTATATGCATTTTAGTATAGTCATTGTGAGCATGTTGGCATGGTGACTTTAGCATTTAGCTTGAAACACAGGCTCACAAGGTGCTAGCATTGCTGTAGACTCAGTTGTGTTTGTGAATAATCTCATTCATTCTCCTGTACTGATTAAATGTATATGGCCTGTCACCTGTCTAACTCTGTAATCACCCTCACACAAGCCTAATAAAACCATATAAAAGTAGTTGTTTTCCTTTATTTTTTAAACAAGAATGTGATCATAAGCATCTCTTATCACTCAGATGATGCACTTTTCAGCAGTATAAGCAGTGCAAAGACCAACTTGGTCACAATGTCTCAGATGCCTGTAATTCTGGTTAAAGCTATGATATCTGACTCTCATATAGTTCTGGTCTTTGCAACTGTTATCGGACACTGCAGCTTTATTCATGAAAACTCAGGGGGAAACCAGACACCTGTTTCCATCCTGTAAATCCCCATTTATTAGAAACCTGTGATACATCTGTCATGTTTCCCCTCATGACAATCAGCTTGCACCATTGCTGACAAATCAAAGGACAACACAGCATCCATCACCCAACCAGAATCTGCACATCCAATACCATTTAAGCAAAGATTGTTACCACCAGAGTTTATTTTCTTTGTTGTGAACCAAAGCTGTCTTTATTGCTGTTGACATATTTAGTCTGTATGGGTCACAGTGCCCATCTACAATCAAACCAGACCTTGTAAACAGAGGTCACATGATATACAGGCAGATTCTTTATTGGACAGAGTTGTTCAACCTGTGAATGTGCTAGTTTTGAGATTTTGCAAACAGCAGTCACAACAGAGCTAACCAATCCATGATCTTGTCTCAGTCTTGGTGTTAGAGGTTGTTCCCTGCAGTTTGTTCTCAACAGCACCGTAGGCCTCGTGGACAGAGACTCACATTTTTAGCCATCTAAGAACCAGAATTCAAATATATATATACAAACCAAACCAACTGTGCAGGAGACAAAGGATATGATTTACAGAAAAAATGAAAATTCTCAGCAAGCTGCCTCAAGGCCTTTCTGGTTTGGAGAAGAAACGAACTTCTCGGTTGTTTTACATACAAACTCATCTGAAAGATGTAAAGGCATTTTTAGTTTCAACAATGGATGGTTGTTGAAAAAAATCACACCCAGAAAATAATTTAGATGCTGTGTTTTGTAACATAAAAGCAAAACCATTCAAATGAGAGATGCTGCTAGTTCCAGGAAGCGATAAAACAGATTTGTTGCCAAACCAGATACAGGAAGTGAACTGCCACCTAGTCACCCTAGAAACTGAGCATGGAAACTAAGAATACTGTAGACCTGCAGTGCATGTGTGTGTGTGTGTGTGTGTGTGTGTGTGTGTGCATAATTTGTGAGCCTGTGGTCTACAACAAATGAGGAAATGATAAAAACAAATTTATATTTCTCTCTTTCCAAAACATGTTTTCCTTCTAGCTATTTGTTCTTCTCTTCATCTTATTTCTCTGATTGGATATTCTTATTCCATTAGGAACATGTCTGCATGAAAATCAGTACCAACATTGTAAAAGTATTGTTTCCTAGGTTGACTGGTTTCATCCTTGTCAAGCTCAGCGTCGGGGCCGCTCTCAAAGAAGCGTCTGTTTTTATTTAAGATCTTTCCACCAGATTAACAATATTATTCTTACTGAGCCCTGTATTTGTGTTGCAGAGGAAAAACAGTTGGCTGAAATATGTGGCAACTGGCCACTCCAGCCATATAAAGCCAGAGCCTTGTCTGTTTCACAATGTATTCATTTCCTGCCTCAACAACCGCGGCTTATCCAGACTTTGTTTATGAAAGATGCAAAATTCAGACAGAAAAGATCCAAACTGTGGCTGGTTGCACAATTATTTTAGCTCAGTCCCAGAACCTAATAAACAACTTAGGTTTAAAGCACTCATTGTTATGTGAGTGTAAAGCTTGGTAGAGTCTGCTTTTTTTTGGGTGAAAAATGAAGGAGTGGGGTCATGTTTGTTTCTTGTGTGTTACCGTTACTATTTCTCTGCTTCTTTTCTCTTCTTCTTCCTTCACTTTTAGGTTCTCTATTTATTTCAGCTTCTCTGCGCTTTTATCTCATTGTCTTTTCCTCTTTTTTGAGGAACCACTGCACTGTGAAAAGTTAGACAGACAATCCCAACTATGCTTATGTTGGACCACTTATATTGTTAGAAGGCAGCCAGTGCAGAAGACTGGAATCACCTTTACCAGTTCCAATACCCTTGTCAGTCACACGACCCTCTTGCACATTATGTTGGTCCTTTGAGAAGCATTGTGGATGTGAGGGTGCTACTTATTTTTCATCTCACCATGGAAAAGCTTGTGTGTAGCGTTTTAATTTGGTGTCAGAAATGGTGTGAGGTGACCTTTGACTGGTTCACTTCAGAGACCCCCAGGATGCCCAGGACCGTTAACACTTTCTGCACTCAGCTGCTGCTTGTTATTCAGCGCACAGCTGAATGGTCAGTGCAGGAGCTGCAGCTGATCAGAGTCTTGTTAATTTTAATAAAATGTACTTAAAATGTATTTAACAGCAGAAGTCTGGAGGCTCAACCTCTCAGTTGGCTCAGTGGGAGGACTGTAGTGCACATGCTCTGTGGGCCTAAAAACACAAAGGCATGACAAAGCACACAGAGACTTTTTTGACACATGCTCCTAGAGCAACTTTCACAGGAATTATGAAAGTTAATTAGTTATCTCTAATTGCATTACTGAACGTATATAGCTCTCTTTAATACAGCCACGATCCCATTGTGTTCTTCAGAGGGATAGAAAGGGAGTATGTTTCTACCAGTAATAATGTGAACACACTGTACAGACTGCATTTAAACGTGGCTGAGTCAGATCACCAATCACTTTCTGCATACATTTTGGACACATCATGCATATACAGGAGCATTTCCTAATTCTGATAAGATATCAGGATAAAGACTCCATGTCACTACCAGGTAGAAATGGAAAGGTCAAAAAATAGGGATGGATACAATGTCAGGAAAACCTACACAAATGACTGCAATCCTGCACTCTGCGCTCCAGCAATGGAGTTTTTGTTGACATGTAAATTAAGACTTGGAACTATTTTGAAAAATGTCTTTGGCAACATGATTAAGAGAAAAGAACAGGAGAAAGGTGTCAAAAAAGGATCAAGTAGGCAGTTGGATTTATGTTGTGAGCCTTATACCAGGATTTTAAAATCATGTTCTGTTGTCTTAGAAATCAGAATCAGAGAAACATTAAAGATTTTCAAAGTGGATTTGCACCGATACAAAACACTGATACTAAAAGTCAATAGTAATGACAAGTTATCCGGTTCATTATGTTACTCTGCAGCCTTTTCTCCATTCCTCCATGGAAGGCAAGTGTTGTCATGTTACGTCCAAGTGGTCGTTTTTTGCTCATTTGTTTGTTGATAGAACTCCTTCCTCCATTGCTGTTAGTTAACAAGTCTAAACAAGCTAACTCTACTTGTTAGTTCATTTTAATCATATTAATTTGTTTATTTTGAAGCTTTTGGTCTCTTCACAGGACAAAGGACTCTGAAAATGTCAAATGATATTTGACACTGTTCTTTTTTTAAATCAAAAGACGCTTTAAATCAAAAGATGTTGAATTCAATAAGAACTACAGCCGGCAGTGACAATAAAATAAGGAATGTCTGTTATGTGAGAGAGAAAATTATCATTTTTTATTAAAATGTTCCATTTGAATCTATACAACATCAATCCAGCACCTTAGCTGTGCATTTTGCAGTATTATTACCAATGAGCAGTATTACTGGGGACTGTCATTGTACACTTTGCATCCAGTACACATTAAAGCAATTTAATAAGGGCCTAGTTAAGTCTCTATTTCCAATTTTTATTTTAATTCTCCTTGAACTTCCTCATCTATTCTATTTTTGTGATTTATGTTCCTTGACTGATGTGAACCAACACAGAGAGAATAAATATTATGACAGCGATCACACTGAGACATCAGTGTGTTATTTTGTGGTCCCACTGTGGGTTGGACGTGAATCAGTGTTTTTCGTTGACGTTTGGCAGATTGTTGGCATAAATAATTTATTTAAATACACACATATACACACACACACACACACACACACACACACACACACACACACACACACGCACACGCACACACACACGCACAAACACACACACACATACATATATACACACACATGTACACACACAGACACACATACACACACAGACACACATACACACAGACACAGACACACACACACATGCACACACACACGCATACGCACACACACACACACACATGCATATCTAGGGAATGCAATAATGTGGGCACCAATAGACAAAAAAAACACAACAAAACCACAGACAGAAAAAGACAGAAATGAACATGGCAAACTGAGATATCTACTTAACACAGGGGCAAATAAGCAGAGAGTATGAGATACAATCACACATATGGTTAAAAAAAACATTCACAGTATGAATATTAGCTCACTTGATCTGTTTTTGGTTTTACTTTGGTCCTTTTTTGGGACATTAACCTATGAGGAAACACTTTTGGGGTTTTCCAAATAAACAATGAGCAACATCAGCTCAAACCACTGATATCTGATTTTGGTCCCAGTGTTGGAAACTGTAGGAGGCCTTACGGGAGACTCGTGTCCCAGACACGTCTCAGTCCAACCTCCTCTCATCATGTTTGATGATTTTATTGATGGGTTGTTTTTTTTCCTTTGTTGCTGAAGTGGTTTGTCCCAGTTAGTGTTTCCATCTTTTTCAGACTGTTTGGTGTCTCTGGATACTTCTTTATTAGTTCTACACACATTAAAAAAAAAGGTTCTCTGATGAAAACAGAGGTAAAGACTTTATCCAGCAAGTCCTGACATATTCACCCTAGACATGTCTGTGAGCTTTCTTGTGCTGCTTTTTTCCCTTTTAATCCTTTTCAAGTAAGTCTGAATCACTCAGTTCTACACACACACTGATAACAACACACAACATTCTTTTGTAAATCAGCACAATATGTGTGATTATTTCCAGCTTCAGGGCTCAAGCTTTAGATATTAATTACAAATTATCTGTGCTCCTATCAAATAAACAATAGCATAAAACTAATTAATAAAATAGTCAATCATATTCTGTGAAAAAAATATATTGAAAAACGATTAAAATGAAAGAATAAGAAGTCAACTCCTCAACACACACATCGCTAAAAACAGAAACTAAAAAGTTATGTAACCTTCAATTATCAAACAGCAACAGTTTTCCTACAAAACTCAGTTTCATGTGCAACATACCTCAGTGTGTCGGCAGAAGAAGAAAGCTTTGATTTGAGCAGTTGTGTAATAGTACACTTGTGAGTCTTGAGGCCTCAGAACTCATCAAGCTGTCAGAGTTGAACACATCTGTACTATCAGAGCCATGACTCACTCTGGTACTGTAATCAGACTGTCAGTGTTGATGTGTATTAACCCGGTGACTAATGCTGCTGACAGAAACTAGTCTTGATTAGCATGTTTAAGGAATTAAATGTCTGCATATGTCCTATGAATTAGCTTCATTTGCAGCTTCTCTGAATTACTGATTTAGGCCCATTAGAAATTTTACCAAAACGGTAAATAAAGTGATGTTTATATCGACCCTACATTTCACAGAAGAAGGGTCGTGCGCTGCTGCGATCTTTTGCCTTTTAACCTTCAATGGGAACATGTCTCATTGTGTTGGGGAGCTTCTGCTGCTTGTGACCACCTTGACGCTGCATTTTGGTATGCGTCCAATTTTACAATGCAGCATGTAGTCACCCGCTATAGCTCGTGGAAAGTAAGAGACTGTGTTCCATATCAATCTTACCTGCATTTACCACTTATTAGATCAGTGCTCGTTCACTGATGAATGAAAACAGGGAGAATGTGACAAATTTTGGCTCAAGGGATGGACATGTTTGTCTGCTGGTAGGTCAGTCCACCACTTAGGTTCAGGCTGAACTATCTCAACAGCTATTGGAAATTAGGTTCATAAATTCATGTTTTCTTAAATATTCATTACAATCAGCTTGGCGAATCCCTAAACTTTCCTCCAAGCTTTCCTTCACGCTGTCCATGCTACGCATATTTGATCAACTGAAAAACACAAATTAAATTTAGAATTTATTAACAAGCCATGTAATATTGCAACAGTGTGCAAGCATTAATGCACAAGCACACAACATCGTAACGAGCTACTGCTACACCACAAAGTAAGATAGTTAAAGATAAGACCAGAGTTTGTGTCTACATAGAAAATCTTAAAATATGTAGGTGTACAGGTGTCTGGTTGTATTTGTCAGTGCATTTTGTCTGCACTAGAGTATGTGATTATATATAGTGTATATATAACCAGCCAGTATGTAAGTGTGTCAGACATCAAACAGACAGACTCAGACATTTTACTGTAATTACAGGTTGAATTGAGCAGAAACTTTAACCACACCAGCCGATCAGATTTAATGATTCTGTCATCTGCGAGTGTAAGATACAAATTACATGAGAATTCAGAGAATGCATCTCCGTCCCATATGACACTAACTGTTCTTTATAAAAAATAACCTCAGCCATCTTTGTCTCATTAAGCTTTACTTCCAAGGTATAGAGCCAAAATGGTGACCAGCAATCAAATTCACGCTGGATGATACATATTCAGATTTGAAGTAAGTTTAGGGCAATTATGAAAAATTATAAATTTTCAAGTAACAATGAATAAAAAAGGATTGTTTTAATAACTGAACATTGGAATAAGCAGAAATCATTGTTCGCTTTTTTTTTTTTACATTTATCTATTAAAACTTAATGAAACAAATATTAAGTCAATTAACATTAACAGAAGATTTATTTTTTACATTAAAGGAAATACATCCTATATCGTTTATTTGTGACACAAATACGCAACTATCAGTATTTGTTAACATCACAATCAAGCCTTAATCTGGTTGATATCACCATTTGTGGCAAGAACGCACAAAATAAAGAGCAGACTCAATTCGACATGTATCTGTTTAGTTGTCATCACTCCCCTAAAAATCACCTTACGCTGAGTCGGTGTGTCTGACTGACTCACTCATGAGTTTTGTGAAAAATTTTCCAGCCCCACGGATGGTAATGTTGTTTTCTCAGTCCACCCACCACTGTAGTCCAAAAAGAAATATCTCAAAAACTGTGCATTTGACGTTTTGCCACTACTGACCCCAACTACTAATGGCAGTTTCATTATCCACTTATGAAGGCCCACTTACTAGCTTTAAGAATACTTTTGACTGCATCTCATGGTCTTCATCAGTGGATGACTTTTGCTCACTTTTTGTGGCGAGGGCTCATGTGATAACAGGAAGTGGTCAGTTCAAAGATGGTCTCTGGTCTCATGAATGTCCTACTTGATCTTTCTCTGTGCAAGTCCATGACTCCTGGCTGACGACCTTTGACCTTTGCTTCCCTGTGGATACTATGATTAGCTTTTGCCTGGTGTCACAGACAGCTGATGTTGCCTGTTTCCAGTGTTTGAGTTTCATATTGTTACAATTATTAAGACATAAAACAATGATGCCGAGGACAACAGTAAAATAATCATCCTATTTGTTTATATATATATATATATATATATATATATATATATATATATATATATATAATCACATATTAATTACATGTATATATTTTAGATTAGATTAGTTTTGATTAGTTTTCCTTTGATTTTCTTAGTTCTTCTCTATCCATTTCTTTATCTGCTCTGGTTTTAAACACAGAAAGAAAAAAATAAAAACTTTCCCTCCCCCGTGTTTGACAGTCTATATCTGTCTGGTGTCAGAGACAAATTCTCAATTACCCAGAGAGACCTTAGTCAGATGATTTTCCTGTCTGCGAGGAAGCTGAATCACTGTCATACCACTGCCGCTATACGCTGCTGTTTTTTCCCAGTGCCTGTCACTACATGTCCTTAAATTAACTTGATACACAACAAGAAGGAGTGTGTGTGTGTGTGTGTGTGTGTGTGTGTGTGTGTGTGTGTGTGTGTGTGTGTGTATGAAAGAGAAAGAGTACATTCACATGCTTCTGTCTGGGCTGTATGTGTCTGCATACCTTCATCCATGTATTTGTCTTTGCATTGTGTGTGTATGTGTGTTTGCCCCCACTCCACCACAGCACAAACCACAGGAAGAGTGGGAGAGGGAGAGGAGAGGTGTACCACGGAGCGGTTAACCTCATGACATCACAAGGTCCAAGCCGATTGGCTGCTGCCAGAGGCTGGAGGGTTTATAAACCTTGCCATGGTTTTAGGGGCACCATCACCGAGCAGCGCACAACATCCAGGGAAACCAAGGAGATATCCAGGTCTGTCTGTTTCTGCTTGACATCCCTGAACTCTGGAAGCTTCCTCCAACTAAAAACAAGGTAAGGATGAAGATTTATCAAACCGAGTGTGGTATTTATTGTGTACAGTGCTTGGTGGGACTTTTTCTGCAGCACTGGTGATGTGATGAGAGGTGAAACTGCAGGTTTATATTTGCTAGAAACGGGCTTTTTTTAAGCTTAAAGAATGTAACATTCAAAAACTTGTCACGTTGAAAAGCACTGAAATGCAAGTTCTTTATGCATGTAAAATACACAATACAGATAAAAGTATGTGATCTACCCAGGTTACATCCTTTTGTGCATTTTAGGTCTGGGCTGATTTTGGTGGTTTGGGCCACTTAGCATACTGGGTTTTTTTAGGCAATAGTTTGCTTTAAACTCTGCAACAGTTTGTGTTTAGTTCTTTCCTGTTTCAACACTGCAATGCTCCTATGCTGAAAGCCAGCTCCATATAAAATATAAAAATAGTATTCCCAGTTTGGTGTGAAAGAACTTCAGTGGTCTGCACAGAGTCCTGAGCTCAACCTCATCCAACACCTTTGGTATGAACTAGAACACAGCTGGAGAGCCAGGCCTTAAAACCCAACATCAGAGCTGGACTCACTGATGCTGTTGTTGCTGAATGTGAGCAAAGCCCTGCAGCCTGTGGGGAATCTGAAACCATAAGAGTAGAGGCTTTTATAGCAGCAGATTAACGGCCACGGTTCTGGAATCACATGTCCAACCACCGTATTGTATAAGGTGAACATGCCAGGTGTCTATATACTTCTGACCATATAATGTGTGCTCTTTGTGGATTTCTTCCATAGAGACTGCATTTTACAGATGTACTCCAGAGCTACACTGCAAAAATGCCTCTCAAGAAAAATATTTATTCAGTTTTTTATTTTCTCCTGAATCTTTCTTTAAGAAAAAAAACTAAAATACTTTAGTTTGTAAAGTCCAAAAAGTTTTACTCTCCTAAAAATAAGTGAAAAAAACCCTATTTGTTTTGATTTGTTAAACTCAGTTCCAGTAGAAATCATCATTTGTTTTGCTTCTAACACTATTATGTGCTTTATATAGTGTGGTTTCCAAATACTGGCACTAATTTCTAGAAAATGCTTAGAAATCATTAGTAGTAAAGTCTCATTTCTTTAGAGACTAGGGATATGGTAACTCAAAGAGTTTTCTCTTGAACTCCAGCGTCATTTCATTTTTTTAAAACAGAAATTTTACTACATTATAAATAATTAAAGTCGGTGTCAGGCATATTCACATGAATCCCAAGGAGGGTTTGTTTATCTGCTATAAACTTTAGCAACAGCTAACGATAGCTAATATAAATTCTTTTTTTACGTTTATCGCGGTCGGCGGAAGTCCGTCCGTGATTGCTCGGAGGCGGTTTGATTGGTTGATTAGTGTCACGGCGACACTTGGACAGGAGGCGGAAGCTGTGGGCAGCAGGAAGTTAACCTCTGGATTATGTCTCACATGGCCAGGACCTGCCCTGACCAACCACACTAAATAAACACATACTGAATAACCACCAGCTCAGCCAACAGTGGTTTTAACTGAAGTGCTTGAGGGAGTGTAAAAGAGGTTTCGGTTCACCTGGTAGATGTTTTAGTTTGCTAAAGAAAAATCAAATTCCATCAGAGTTTCAGAGTTAAAGCTGAATTACAAGCCTGAGAGAGTGTGTGAAACTAGAGACTAACTAGTGAAGTGTTTGAGTTTACCTGGTAGAGAGGTGTCATCCTGGTGGACTCCTCAGTCCACTTTCACAATAAGAGCTGGTACAGCTGGGGGCATCCCAGTTGTTGAGGTGAATACCACATTACCGCAGTTTGGTTCTAGCCGGGAACCTTTATAGTCATAATTCTCTTTTTTTCTCCATGTTTCCCGGCTGTATCTGTACTGTACAACTATAATAAAACAAGGGCAAAATCAAAAGTAAAGATATTAATAATCATGATAATAAAATTGAAACAATGGTGTTTTTCAATCACCAGATGGAGACATGTAGAAATAGTTGTTTTAAAATTCAAAATTTCTAAAATCCTTTTCCACATTTTTGATGATGATATCAAAGCTGTTTTCCTCTAGTCTTGAAGATAAGCAAATCTACTTCTAGCTTCAGCTACATTTTTAAAGTAAAGATATGAGATTGGTATCAATCTTCTCACCTGCCATTTAACAAGAAAGCAATAAGTTTATTTCCTATCAAAGACTAGAAGACCAGACAAAATCCTATAATCCTATATTCTTAACCTCAAAATTGAAATCGTCAGTTATCACTCCTGCTACTATGCTTGTGAGGACGCTTCTTCGAAATAAAACACTTCCTAGCCCCTAAATCCAGATTCACCTTAAATGTAATTCTAGTCTTAACTCTAAAGCTAAACTGAATTTTCAGACAGCCGTAGCGAGGGCTGGGCAGAATGGCTGCACTTTACGAAAACCGCCATAAACTCAAGGTCTAAAAACCAAACTGGTTGTCACAAAGACAGATGTGCAGAAGTACACACATACATACAGTCACAAGGGCGTCCGTCATGTTTCTGCAGCACTGTGGCTTTCCAGTTATAACCTAGAGAATTACATAGTATAGGAAGAGTCCATCATTAAAGACAGAAGCAGACACTCAGACTGCTCCGCCCACTGCTAACACAAAAACTAGAGCCACAAGAAGGGAGGAGGAAACATGATGTTGTTTAAAGCAGCAGTGAACAAAATTTAATACTTGTAGTGAAAAGCCTCACATATAATACTGATATTTGCTGATCTATCTCAGTAAAAGTACTGTGTTACTGTGGCTGTACACACTAAATTTTGACACAATCCAACATAGTTTAGCAGTTTTTCCTTATTCTATGCTTCTTCAACTTACTATTTATAAAAATCCTCAAACAAGGTATTGAATTCGAGTGGATTTCTGCCTGATTTCAAGAAAAACATGTCCCATCGCTTAAAAGAAGGTGCAATAAGTTTTGTTGTTTTTAGTATTTTGTTTGCAGAACATAACCATTTTAACTTGGGTTATCTGCAAGACCCTTTAGGGTCTGCAAGACACTTTTAAGACAATTTTAAGCCTGGATTATCATTGCTAGTTAACTGCCATGTAACCATGCAGCGTCCATTTCTAGGAAGGCATCTGGGTGAGAGCATTTACTGACAAAACTTGCAATTATTTTTAAATCTGAAATGTCTCTGTGCTTCCTGGAAGTTTTGTCCTCCGGTCAAGTCTTTTGGTGCTCAGTTTAATGTGTTTATGCTTTGTTGTTTTATTGTTTTATAATGTGAGGTTTTATTGTGTAGCTTCAACCTGTGTGTTTCTTCTTTTCCTTCCATCCAGACACCGTACTGTAACACAATGAAAGTGGCCGTTGTTTTCATTCTGCTCTTCGCCACGGTTCTCTGCCGACCAGTGAGTTATTTTCTCTGACAAGTTAAACATTAAACATAACCTCTGCTAAACTGAAATCTTTATTTTAGATAAAAAATACATTTTTTACAGTAATTTGAATTGATTTTGACAACAATTTTGTTGTATTTACTTGATTTATCCGGTTTCTGAGTCATTTTTTACATATATGTATGATTCTTTGCTTTTTAGGCAAGAAAAGGTTCTGTGAGCAGTTCAGAGAGCTCTGAAGAAGCGGTAAGTATCTTGCAAGAAGTGGAGGGGGGAGAGAGAGAGAGAGTGAGAGAGAGAGAGAGAGAGAAAGAGAACGAGAGACATCCATACTGACTGATGTTCTCCACAGGTGAAGCATGCAGCAGCAACAGCAACACCTGTACAGGTAAAATATTTCTTCACTTCATTCATTTATTCTTTCTTTTTTCACTTTCTCAGGTTTAATCTACTCTTCTTTATTTCATGTTCTGTTTTCATTAATTCTCCTTTTCATCTCCTCTGCTCTCATCTCTTTATTTTTCTGTTTTCTCTTCTTTCCTCCTCTCAGTACTTTTTCGCTATTTCTGTGGATAGACATGTTCTTTTACAACCCAGTCTCTTAAGATAGAATTACTGATCAGGCAAACAGACAACTGCCCCTGGGCCCTAGACCCACAAGGAACCCCAAAAGACCCGGATTTCATTTGTATTCTAGATTCAGAAATAGCACAGCAAAAACACTGAAATGTAAGTGGTGATCCTGATATTTTCAGGGTTATCTTGGACTGGAGTTTATATTTCTAACAGAAAGCCAGAGTTACAAACTGGAGGTTTAGAGTTTGAAATAATGGCAGCATTTAGCAGGCAGGCAAGGTCTCATAAGAGATGCTTTTTATTTGCACTGGAGGAAGTGTAGGATCCAGGTGTTGTGTTGGAGTCAGGATGCCTTATTATTAGTATTATTTTTTGTAAATCTGTCCTGACGAAAGTGCAATATTGCCCTTTCTTACCTGTGTGTCAATGCACAAAGAGAGGAAAGAAAAGGTGGTCAAAGGGGGCACGATTGCTTATTTCTGCCCCCGGGGCCCATGGTGCCTTAATCCATGATTCCCTGTCAGAATATCTCTTCTCTGAGAATTAAAGGGCAGGTTGTGGAGCACAGGGTCTCTCCATCTTCCCGGGGGATCAAAGCAGGCTCCCTTTTTTCTCAGCACACTGACTCTCTGTACAGCAAAGCACTGAAAGGTAAAAGGAGGATTATTCAAATAAACTGCTTCTCTCGATGTTGCAGAACATTGTAGCAGCAGCTGCCTCCAGCTCAGACGAGAGCAAAGACAGTTCAGACCAGAATAAGGTGAGAGTCGTCTCATCAACGATTAAAATCAAATCAATCATAATTTACCAGAACTGCTGATCTTGACCACACCTGGTGACGTTTATGACTCAACGTATTAACGATTTTGGCCACAGGCAGCAGCAGAGGTCCTGGCTCCAGAAGTCACATCTGACAGTGCAGACACAACCTCAACCTCAGCCCCAGATACAGCCACTGTCACCAGTGACAGCAGTGACAGCAGTGACAGTGACGACAGTGATGACGACGATGATTCAGAGGAAAGTGTGAGTAAAAACTTACCAGTAACAACTTTGCTCCAAATACAGCAATTTTTTCTTAAAATTTCATGGACATGTTGAATGAATCTAACAAATGAGCCTTTGTTAAAATCTCCCATCAAATTTTGAATGGTCTGTGCTACAACAAGGGAAATTCAGGGTAAGAAACTAATGACTGATATTGCAGGAGGATAATTTAATTACTGATACAAGCAACCTCCTAAATGATGTCATTTTTCTCTAGTTTGTAGATGATTTTAGTAGTGAGGGCCACAGCCTGTGTGCTTGCATGTGGGCTGTATAATAGTCTGTATATACGGTATGAAGCCTACTCACTACCAGTAGACCAGTAACTGCCCAGACACTGCGACATATGCAGATGTTATAGAGAGGTTTCTGAACTGTAACCACGGATGCCCCGAGAATCATAGGCTAAAACTGTTTTTGCTGGATGTTGTACATTGCCAGCTTTTCCAAACCCTACTGGCACGAAGATATTTTTGTTTCTACTTTTTTCCAACAGAACTAATATTCTAATATTCTGGTTTTCTATTACTTCTCTTCAGATAGAGACCAGTAGTAAGATAGCGAATGATATTTTCAAAGCCATGAGCTGCACAACTGGTGACACAGCATGTAAAGACAAATTTCACTTCAACCCATACTTAGCTTCTGATCCTGTTACCTGCATGGACACCAAATCACATTTTTACCACACGATCCTCTGACAGCTCTCGTCTATACTCTGTGTCTTCAGGAAACTGAAGAGGAGGAGGATGAATCCAGTGACAGCTCAGAGTCGGACGAGTCCTCAACCGTGGCTCCAACGACTGTCAGCCCAGTGATCATCACAGAGGAGGCCGTGACCACAGAGGAGCCTGTGGCTGAAACCACTGTGGGTCCCATCGTTCCCACCATTGTCACTGACACGGAGACAGCCCGTGGCGACAACATAGGAGGCTACCCCAGTGACTACAAATCCATCATCTACGTGGAGGACAAATCCTACCACAAGATCCCTGCTCCCTACAAGTCCTATGAGTTTATCAACACAGGAAAGAAAATAGGCAACGACATGATCGATGGCAACGAGGTTGAGAAGTCACCAAAGGTGTACAAGGTAAAGGTTAGTTTGAGTTTTTGTGGTATAACAGGCCATCAGTAGAGTCCAAATTAGATAAAATGTGGTATCAGGCTGCTGTAGAACACAAATACCAGACGTTAGTAGCCTGAAACTCAACATGCAAGTCAGTCAAGAATCTTCAAAAAAAAAAGAACACGTATGGCACACACGGCTCTCAGCCCAGATTCACTGCTAGTTTAAAAAAAAACAAAAACTATATTTTTGAATAGTTTGTGTACCTGGAGTCTGGATGAGTGTAAGCACATGAACAGTGTAACAGTGAGAACAGTGAGAACAGTGAGAACAGTGTAACCTCATGCTGAGCTGCCATTATTAATGTTAAAGGACTCATGCACGGTATTTAAAATGTGGCAGACGGGAGCTTGTGCTTAAGTTGAGCTGGACCATTGTCATTCACTAGAACTCATTTTAAACTCCTTTCAGCATTTGCACTTCAGCTCAAAGTTCAGCAGTTTAGCTCTCAGTGCTTGTAGCTCAGATGACACTTCAACTCCTTTCACTCCTTGCTTACACTGTAACTAAAACCTTCAGTTCCTTCTGTGACAGACAGTAACAGTTCCTGCCTCTACCTCACCTTTAGGCTCTTCACGTTCACTCTGAAATTCTGGAGGAGGACACCAGCACACCTGACATGGAGAGCCAGGGCCTAGATGCCTCTTTCCAGGAACTCGGCCCCCGCCAGGCCTCCCTTCCTGAGGAGCAGGACAGCGCTAGCCCCAGCGAAGCGAGCCCCAGTGAGGTTAGCATCAGCGACGCCACTACCAGTGAGAGTGAAAGCTCCAGTGCCACACAGGAAGAGGAGGAAGACCAGAGCGCCAACACCTCAAGCAACAGCGCCAGCGCCAGCCAGGATTCCGAGGACGAGGAGAGTCAGAGCAGCGAGGAGGCCACGGCCACGCCCGGAGCCGCCGACAGTGACTCAGACGAGAGTGACAGCTCTGAGAGTGATTCGGATGAGGATGGGGCGAGACCTGACACCACCACTGACGTGCCAGTGGTCGTTACTGCCAAATAAGCACCACTCATTAAGGAAATGTTGTGGACTGTGGTTTCACATTCAAATAAAGAGTGCATGCTGCATCCAGGTGCAAAAAGCCCCCTCCCGAGCCACTTTCCACTGCAGGGCCAAACACGGACAGCCAAGGCCTAATCTTTTTTGATCTTAATCTGTTAAGCCAATATTTCTGTGATTATTTGTGTATCATTTATGAGGCTTTTACAGACCAGTTATATTTAAATAAACCACTCACTCTTTACATTCTGTGGTCCAGTCGTCTTGGTAAACCTCACGTTTGACCCTGCAGGGGAAAAAGTAGCTGTTTTAAACTGACGACTGCTACCTGCAACAAGAGGTTGACTGACCTCATGACCTGTGTCCCAACTCCTCTCCCCTCTGTTGCTGCAGGGTAAAAAGGTCAAAGCTGGAAAAGAACAAAGAGACAAAGTTGAGTTTTGTTATCTACACTAGCACAAAACTGCATTTAATCATTAAGAAATAACTTAAAATATGCAAACCTACAGTTTTTTGCTTATGAAATAAGACAGAAAGTGCACAGTTTTTTCTTTAAATAACTGTAATCATTTTAAGCATGAAAGATTTAAAATTGACATTAAGGAATACATGTGCTGCCTGTCTGGCTTAGTTTAGTTGATCATTGTATCAAATCTGCTGGTGTAGCTAAAAGGATGTGAACAAAGAGAAAACTCACCATCGAGTACAGGGTTCAATCAGATATAGATGCAGTACACACATACTTACAACACAGTCCAGGTCATTTGCACAGTTTCTACCTACACTACATGTTGTTCGTCTCATGTTGTTTACTGTAATGTATCATATTGTACCATTTCTAAAATATTAATAAAGTTCTTTTTCATAGAAAAGAGATGACGTTTGAGTCCCATTGTTTTAGATGTGAAGATAGGAGGGCTACTGAGATGACAAGCTGAGAATATAGAGACAGTTATGGCTGAATAAGCAAAGCAGGAGAAAATCATGAAATTAAATCTGGGTCCTCCTGAATACCTGTGTCAGTAAATAGTAGAAATTTGGAATAAAAGTGTAACAATTGGACATACAAAATACTATGATGACTCATATGCTGTCCTTCTAAATGAACATGTGTAGTATCTCTCACAGTTGACCATTTTGCCTGCAATTTGGTTATTTAAGCAGGATACTACCTATTTTTCCTGACGTTTATAGTAAATACACCACTTGTTTTCACATCATTAGAGAGTGGTGGTACTGAATGATTAAATAACATTATTCAGCTGTACAGATATACAAGTCATCCAGGATTGGGCAAATTCAAGCATTGCATACAAGCAATCTTGGCCTAGTGCTGCTGTAAGTTATCAACCCCATTCATCATAGAAAATAAGTAAATAAGTAAATGACTGCACTAAATTTTGTTGAACAGTCCACCACCACACACACAATCAATCATAAACCAATTATAAACCAGAAAGCAGCTGCTAAAAGAACTGATAAAAGCTCTACTTCACATATTTCACTTCACAATTACTTCAGAATGTTGCAAAAATATGTGTGTAGAACAGGGATAGAGTGATTCTGCTGAAGAGTTGTGATATAATCAAGCAGGTTAGGACACACTCATCAGCACACTCAGTCTAATTGGTTAATGAATGTAATTTTTATATTGAAAATAATATTTGTTTTTGGTAAAAAAAAATGATGTTTGGCCAAACTTTGCCGTAACCTGCACTATGCGTATGAATAAATTTGTCAACGCAATGAAAATTTGCTGGTGTCCTCTAGAAATGTTAGATGGATTGACTGTGAGAGAGGGGGTTTCTACAGAAGTCTCATATCGAAGTGCCTCATTTTCGTCTAGACTTATCTCCTCGTCTGTTGACGTCCTCCCTCCCCTCCGCTGAGGGGGAGCTCAGATTAATTACAGGGTTCATATTGTCAGTTCTGCCAAACTGCAGCACTGAAGCCCCCTGGGGTGGAAAAATGAGACAGGGTAAAAATGTTTTTCTGATGACTGATGTTCCTGTCACAGTTTCTGAAACACTTATCTAGGTATGTGTTAATCAACTGACAAGAAAATACAGCCCATCAATAAAAACAGCCATCTTGTTTTATTTTACATCACATTTGGTTTCAACACATGCAGGACTGTAAGAAAGAAGAGTGTGTGCTATAAACAAACCTGAATAGTAGGCTTTTGAACGTGATGTACAGTAGACCTGGCTGTTAATAACTACTAATAAACAGTATTATATTATTTGAGGACGCTTCTAAAATTTGCAACGGTTATCAAGCTAATTCTGCTGAGAAAAAACAATATCACAGTAATGGCAGAGATTTATGTTCAGTCCTGCACAGGCAGAACATGGTTTGATTTATTATCCCTCAAGAGACATAAAGACAGACACTGCAGAAGACATCATTAAGGCCACATAACTGTTGAGTTATGTCCTAACTATGGCACACCAAGACTCCCTGTTATTCAAAATTGTCATCGTTGTTATTAAATTGGATTAAACTGATTTAATAATTCTATTTGTCACATCACCTACACTTTGTGAATCGATGTCCTGACTTCTCCTCCCCCTTTTTTTCATTTGATTTTCTTCAGATGAGTGGAACGGCAAACCCCAGACTGTAGAAGATTGGCACAGTTGAACCTGTCAAGTCAAGTCGAACTCTGGGATGTGTGACTGTTATTTTCCCTCGGTATTTATTGGGTGTAGACCTTTAAATTAATGAGTATTTAGAGTTTCTCAGTATTAGATATTGTTCACCTTTCAGGAATGAGTGCATGGCACACTAACACGATATGCTGGTATGGAATTATATAATAAAAAATAATATACATAATTAGCCTGCTAACATATTAAGCTGCAGGCTACATTTCGTATATATTGCTCATAACTCAAAAAGTGTTCTTACTTACCTTACTGTGATAATTGTGTTGATGCTTTGTGTGTACTTTTACAGTCAATAGATATGTCTCTTCCAGTTTGTAATGTTTTACAATGAAATAGCAGAAAAATAATTAACTGGAGACAACAAATCCATTTGAATCAAAAAGCAAAACAATTCTTAACACTAACAGGAACTAAAAGCTGTGTAACCTCGCTAAACTGCAGCAGCAAATCACTCCATAGTTCACAGGCAACAGAGAAGGTGAAAACTTTTCTCAATGCTTGAATCAGACTGTACTCTTAGATCTTAGATTGTACTACAGAACTCCTGCCGGCTAAAGCCTTAGACAGCTTCCTATCATTAGATCTTGAATTTTAGGTATAGTATTATGAACAGGTTTTTGGTTGTTGAACAGCATCCTAATCTGGCAGGGGTTGGCATTAATTCCTCCTGCCCTCCTCCTCACCTTTGCATCATCCCTCTCCTTCAGGGAGGGCCACTGACATCTCATCCAGCACTGTAAATATATCTGAGCTTTAGCTATTGTGTAGAAGCCTAATGTAACAATAACAAAATAAAAGACTAATTGTGATAACTATATTTATCCATGAGTCATAGTGAGAGCTGTGTAATTCTTCAGTGCGAGTTGAGACTTGAAGAACTGTCATTCAGCTCGTCAGGAAAAAAAAAGAAAAACAACATTTAGGATTTTAGTGGACCCACCGCAGTTTCTCCAGTGTGGTGCTGCCCTCAGGGGTAAATAGTGCATGATTAAAGTCAGCTGCTTACTGAAACTGTGGTTGGCTCCTATTTTGAAGTACACCTATTTTTTGGAGAATTCATGGCACTTATTCTATTCGCATGTAAACAGGTGTATATATATATAATTATAAACGCCTGTTTACCTATGCTATAACTTTTTTAAAGTAGTCTTTGTAGCCTTATGTTTTTCCTTCACTGAAACTAAGGGGCCCGATTCATGAAAAACGACTCCAGAATGAAAATATTAAAAAACTGTGGAAATTTTTGCTTAGATACTTTACTTGATACAGTGTGTAATGATCTTGTGGTGTGTAGGGACACCCTCGAAATATGCCTTACATCTAAAGCTGATTTCCATATGCTGTAATTAAGAACCTTCGCCTCTAGATGGGGCTGAGTGATTGATTTACTATTTGCAAGGTAAGACCGAGGCTTCAGTTTTGAGGCTGTGATTTGAGCTTGTTTTTTTCCTCCAAACAGTTAGAAATCATTTCCAGAACAGAATGTCAACAGAATTGCAAACAGTATTCTGCCTTATTTATTCATTACTTCTCTCTCACTTGATTTGCCTGCTCACATTCCTCACCTGCCTCAAGCCAGGCGGAGACTTTTGGCGTTTTGTGTCCAGGCTTTGAGTTACTTGTCTCTCCGTCATTTTTCATAGGGGACTATTTCTTTTGAGAAGAAGGAATAAAAACTGTTGACTCTGAGGCCTACAGCTTATCCATAGTAATGACGGCACTGTTTCCAGAGAGATGTGTTACTGTTGAACCATTTATATTTCATTTGTCAGTGTTATAAACACCACAAATTTAATTCCATTCACCTCCAGTATATTGGAGTAGCAGCATGAATGTCAGAGACAGATATTATGAAACCTGAGCGTATAAAAATTACCCGCATGGCTACATACGACTAGAGCACGGTCAGAAAATATTTTTTGTATTCATTTAATTATTTTTCTGTGAAAATACCTTTCATCTTAAAAGTACCTTTAAATATTATATATAGGTTTGAGTGTTCAATTCTGAGTAAAAAAAACTTATTTTGAAACTGAAGAATTAAACTTAACTTAAACTAAACCACCTCTTCATTAAAAATCCTATTTAAGTAAAAGTACAGAAGTATTATTAATAAAATATAAATATGGTATCAAAAGTAAAAGTGCTCATCCCACAGTAGTTACTGTAGTAGTTACTTTATATGCAGTTCACTAGTTTAGTCCAGTTTCCTGACCTACAGTGCCAAGGGTCACTTTAATCTGATCCACTTACAGAGGTAAATGATTTCATAAATATGACAACTTTTCTTTAATTTAGAGACTTTATTTTTCTCTATAAGAATAATCAGAATTGTTATTTGCAACATATACAATCACGTACTTTTGTTGAACACTCCTGGTCAACAAAAGCTGAAACAGAAAAAAACAACACTGAGGTATTGTCTTGAGCCCTCTGAGTTATATTTAACTTGGCAAAAGATAAATTCACAACATATAATTAAACAAAACCACTGGAGCAATAACTAAGTCTTAATTCAGCGTGTACTGACAACAGACAAGAGCCAACAAAACAAACAGGACACACCCTCCGCAGTCTATAAACTAACTGCTGTGGGATACACACTCTGGGTACTTCATCTCTTCTCTTAGGAAAATGTCGGTGAAATATTTGTCTCTCTGTAAAACAACAGAACATTAGATCCTAGAGCCTGTAGGATTATAAGCTTTCAGATCTTAGACTTTTTATTCTGGTCTGGTCAATAAGATGTTTGAGATCTTTGTTTGTTTTAAAAAAAACCTGTACCACATGTGCTACACTTTGAAATCATTATAAATCACTAAAGAAATAAAAATGAAAACTTTATTTCAGACCAAAATCTCTGTATATCTTCTAAATTAACTTTGATTTTTTTACACAATGGAAGAAATCCACCAAACATCCTACCTGCACTTTACTGACCAGTTAATGCAAACATGACTGAGCAACAGATCTGTTTTTGCAGAGCTATATATAAACATATTAAAGTGGTTTAGTATAAATGAGGCTTCTGCAGAATAAACATTTGATTGGTTAAACAAGCAAACAAAAAAAAACAAAAAACAATGTTTATAGAAAAAAACGCTGTATCTATTAACATTCTACATTAAAGCAAACATGTTGGTAACTGAAATTTAAATTTCCACAGTAACTAGTTGTGACATCAGATGTTAAAGCTCAGAACTTGTGATTCAGCTGTGAGTTCACCTTAAATATCCCTAATTACAATGAGAAGTGAAATCATTTTAATCCTGTGCATATGTGGGTTATAATTTAAAACTAAAATTACGTACTGTTCCGTCATTGGTACTCCTGTAATTGAAATCCTTATAGTCCTGAGTGAGTTTCTTCCATGAGATGAATTGTTTTTTTCCTTCGTCTTTGGATCGGATAAGTGTGAAATTTCACAATTCATGTGAAAATGGAGCCTTATCTGATTGAGTGAAACATGGAAACACCAATAAATACCCTATAAGCCTATTTGAGACCCAATATGAGACCAGAAAAAACAGCTCACTGTTTTAATGGCAGCTACAGCAGCTATTAGACTCGTTCAAGTCAGTTTTCCTTTTTTTCCAACCATATAAACAGTTCCTGTTTGTTAATTAATATATGGTTTCCTGTTTGCATTGTATCCATGGATGTAGTGACAACTGTCACTGGATTTCTGTGAAGAAAAACCTCTTTTTTTCTGTGATTTCTCATCTGATTACCGGAATTCATTTGCAGTTTTTACTCGGAGGAAAAGTACGATTTTTAACTCATATTCACATCACTTTGCTCTGACCTCTCGTTAAGAACATAAAATGAAGTACGTTTTAAGTCCCTTTGCTACAACTCATCTTCATTAGTTAGCGAATGAGTTAGTTGACCCTCTAATATCAAACCAGCCTCACTATTTCTCATATTGATGAAGCCAGTCCCAATTCAAATCAATGAGGGTAAACCATTACAGCTAGAGCCTTAATAGGAATGTGTTTCGTTGTGGTTTGCGGTTGGTCGGGAGGAAGGGCAGCTGCTTAGTTGTCTCCCCTGCTTTCTGTGACAGGAGGTGCTGTAGGAATCTCCCTGGTAACACAGCGGGTCACATCTTGAGATGTTGTAGCAATGGGCGTGGTCTCTGTCACAGTCGGCCTGTCTGTGCTCCTTGTGCCTGATTCAGGGGTGGAAGCATTTCTGTCCTCCATAGTGTTAGTTGTCATGGCAGCAGTGGTCGTGGCAGCAGTGGTCATGGCAGCAGTGGTCAAGGGAGCAGCTGTCATGGCAGCAGTTGTCACAGGTGCCGTGGTCGGATCAGGTACTGGAACTTCCTCTGATGAATCCTCAGAAGATTGACTTTCTGAAGACTCACTTGAGTCCGAGAAACAATCTTTCTGGCCGGAAGATTTAATAAACCACCAGAACCTGTTCCTAGCATCCATCAATCCCGGTTTTCTGTGACTGTCAGCATCACGATGCCTGAACCAGCGAGTCTGGGGAGGAAATATCAAATGAGTCTTTATACTCTGGTACTGTTAAATATAAAGAGAGGCCACAATTCCTTGTCTAATTTCCAAGTCCTAGCAATTAAATGTATATTGGATGATTCTGCAGCACACAAATGACATTCAGTGTTTTCGATCTTCAGTCCCAATGCAGGAGGGAGTATATGCTTTATGCAGCAAAACCGAAAGTATGGATGTAGAGGTCAGGGAGGTGGAGGGGGCTGTACACTGACTGAAGCATATCATGGCCCCACCTTGCAAACATTAATCCGAGACATTTTTCTCCTCTTTTTTTAACATGCATGTCTCGGATTAATGTACCGTGTCTCGGTGTGTCAGCAATTTAGGCAATTTCACATCTGTCCAACAACATCATCCAGCATTTTGTAGAACGTAAATGCTGTTAAGTTTTTATTCCACTTGGAGGCTTGTTGGGCCTACGTTGCTTGTTCTAACATCTACTGTGTCCATGCCAAGCTGGATAACCGCCGGTTGGTTGTTGCAACTAACGGGACGGCAAAACTATTTTAATTGTCTGCTCACACAAATACTGCACATTAAAATCTGTTTAAGTGGGATGGCAAGTTACAACGGCGTGAGAAGAGCAAAGAGGAGTCAGAGAGGGAAGATTAATGTGCAGGGTTGTCATCAGCTTACTGGCTTAGCCGTGGTTTTTGTAAGAAGAATGATGATGAGGATGGTTGTCAGAAGCTTCATCTCTCTTCTTGTCTGCAAAGGAGGGAAGAGAAAACTCAGTTACGCACAAACAACCAGAAACAAGACACTGACAGAGGCTGGGCATACTGTACTGTACTGTACTGCTGGGCAGTACAGGAAGGCAGGGAACTGTTCAGCAAATAGTGTAACTGGTATAAAATACTTCCTATTTTCAAAAGAGATAAATGTTCACATAATCATAAAAAATGTCATATGATATAAATGAAAACAAAAATAAATCAAAATAAGATTTAAAAAAATAATAAATTGTAAAACTTACCAGTTTGCCTTAGCAGGAGATCTATCCTCTAGTTCTTTCTAATTTCTTTTAAAAATGGTATAAGATAATGAGATTCTGTGCAGCTGTGCTTAGTCGTGATATCAGTGCGGGAAGACGTCTTACCCCAACACAGGACCGGTTCATATATGCTGCCGGGGCGGAGAGGCTGGCCTGGGCTGGGCAAAGGATGGGGGCCGAGGACTGAGTAACACTGTTTGCCTGAGGCTGAGGTGGGAGGGAGGGGCTCAATTGATCATGAATCAGAACCAAAACTGTTTTTGTTTTGTTTTGTTTCATTAGTTATGTTTTTATTTTTCTTCGGTGAATATATACATATTTTACTGTTATATTTTAAAACCTCGAACAGGGTGTGTGCGGAATGGACAAAATACAAGGAACACCTGAAGTACACTGCAATGACATATTTTACAGTTATACAGGAAAGTATCTGCTTTGCATGGCCCTACAGATTACTTAATTGATCATAAAGACTTTAAGTATCGATGAGATGATTGAGTCCACCTGTGGCAAATTGATTTGATTGGACATAGTTTAGAAAGTCATAGTCAAAATCTAAGTGTTTCTCCTTTTGTGTGATGAGATTTTACAAGAAAAAAAAAAAGTATCCGAGAAATTATGGTCATATTGGACAGTTTCAGGCCTCGGGATTTACATTCGCTAGTGCGTAAGCTTTGGAGGTAGGGATGGTGGATGGACATGTAACTCGTCTTGTATGAAGTAACAGGCTAGTGGTTGTGTTTTGTTTTTGTTTTTTTATTTTTTTAACTGTGATCACAAACCTTAAATAAAAAAGAAAAACATACCTTGTTCCCCTACGCAGATATTGTAGAAAGGAAGACTTTTTTTCTTTTTTTTAGCTAATATTGGATGATATTGGATGTTTTTGCTGGATTGTCTTGTATCAGCATTCAGTTTTTGGTCAGTGGGGTTTGGCACTTCTCATTTGTCGCATCAAAGGTTGAACTAAAATGAGGAGTGGTGACAGGGGCTGATTGAGAAACAACCAATTGGGATGAATGTCTGAATGATATGATGGAAAAATGCAGACCGACTCCAAGAGGGTTCAGCCGTCAGTGGAATCTTACAGTAGAGTTAGAGAGGCGTCACACTTTGATCAGTCAGGTGTTTGTGTGCGTGTATGCGTATGACACCACTGTGTTATTTCTTCACCCTGAAACTTTTCTCCACTCCTTCTCTCTCGTCAGGTAAATCCTACCACTTCCTCAGGATCCCCTCATGTTGGCGTCTGGAGAAAATATCATCGACATTTACTTAGCCACATTAACATTTTGGGTTTTAAATGAACTCTCTTAACAACTATTGGATGGATGACACCTAACACTTTGCAGATCAACCAACTTTTCATCTAGTTCCACATGTAAAAGATATTGGCACTAAATTTTGTAGATATTCCCAAAGGATGAATCCTAATCTCCAATCACTTGGGTGATCCACAGACTTCCGGCTGGTAACAGATACGTATTTTTGTGTGCTACAAACATATCATACACTGATCAACCAAAACATCAAAGCAAGTTACTCTTTTTAACGTTATGGCTGAGTGGTGTAACATAATATGCATATAAACACATAATATCATGAAAATGCCTCTTGTATTATTATGGCACTAATATAATATAGGACACCAGTACATTTACGACTAACTGTACTGTGGCATGTGAAAGTCTTTGCACATATTGGATAAATTTTCTGAGTAAGCTGGAAATAGGTGGGGGAATTTTTTCAGCCACATCATTTAAACTTAATCCAGAGCTAATCCATGGAAATATTTCCACTCTGGTAAAATATTATCATCATCCCGCACCAGTCATTCCTCAGGCATGGTCATCTACGGCAATTATCACGGAAATGAATCATCGTCGTAGGAGTTAATCATAAAAGATGCATTCGACACTCTTTCCTTGTAACAAATTATGATAAGACTGCTTCCTCTACTTGTTTTTATTGATAAAGCCTTTATTTTACTCTATTTTAGGACATCTTGCTCAATTTTCAAGGGTATATAAATAAAATGAGGAGGCTGTTGCTACTGAGAATTTGGACTTGGAAGAGAAGTTGAACCTTAGATCCTTTCTAGCAGTGTCAATTCCCCCAACATCTCACAGTAATAGTCTATGGACAGTGGTTCTTACCTTTTTTCAGGTGTAGCTGTTCGTTAATGAATAATGGTGCATGTTAAAACTTTAAAATGTCTTTGATAAAATAATTACACTTTTTAAAAATAAATCATTTGGAGCATACTTTTAAATTGAAAAGTAACATTTAACTATATAGTAGCTGGAATAAACTGTTAATCTTGGGTGAGATTATTTTCTATACAGACATTTACATGTCTTATGCTTTAAATTGACTTTGAGAATGTCTAAGATAGCTTTAATAAGCATTGTGAGAATTTTTTTTTTAAAGGTTTGATTTATCAGTAATAATCCATACCAAATAGGCTGTAAAGAGAAATGCAGTGTTGTGCTGCTACAGAGAAGGAATTAGATTTACTTGAGTAGTACACTAATTTGTCTTCCTGTTAGTAATACCACAATAATAGTCTGATTGGAAAATAATGACTCATAGCCCATTCAGTCATGGTTTTGGCAGACAGGTTTGCATCAGATTCCAGAAGATGATTATGACATTGATAGAAAATCATCAAGCTGATTTGATTAAGTGGGAACTGGAAAAATCATAATTTTGCCTGGATAATATTCATTATCAACTTTTTTAGCTCAGGAAATGAAATTTTCTTGTAAAACAGCAATTGTAGCAAGGTGGGTTAGGGTAGGTGGTCTGAAAATAAATCCCAGGACTTTGTAGACCAGGGTTCGCATCCTGCATCCTGTGTGTGGTTGGCCAGGTTAAGGCTATTACTTTGGTTTCGGAAAGTCATTACCTTGAGTATTAAGGCATTAAAAAAAATAAAATAAACACAATCCATCCTGTTTTTCAAATCACTGATGTCATTTTGAGGATTTTACCAACACCAGCATTTTCTCTGAATGTTCACAAAGTCCTTTGATTTGCCTGAATTTAACCATAAATATGTTAATGGTCCTTTTCTTGCAATGAGTAGATATTTTAGGGAAAACATGTAATAAAACATTAGTGAAAGGGTTGACTGAACAGTGCCCCGCCAATCAGAAGATTAAACCTCACCATGTTTTTTAGAATTTTTGATGGTATGAGGTTTCATTGTATACATAATAAAATTATAAAATATGAATAAGGAGTTGGTATAATGGAAGTGTGAAATGGGGTTTATTACTTCAAAGGATGTCTTGTAGAATAATTGTAAAAAAAAATTGTATATTATCTTTGTCAAATGGCAACTAGAAACAAAAGATCATGTTAAATTTTTACAGATCTGTACAGTGTCCCAAACACAGACAACCTCTGCAGTTATTACAAACTACAGTGGATGTCACAGTAAAACTAATGTGCACAAGAATTCTTACACTCACTTTTCAGACCTTATAAGTTTCAGAAACAAAGGAAGTGCTCCAACTTTGTCTTTTAACTTCTGTCTCTACGGGAGGTGGAAATGTGCAATGTTACTGCTGGAAGGAAAAAAAAAGCTTTCCTCTACAGCAGTCTGACACTATTTACACAGTCACACTAATTAGATCAGTTCTCCAACGCAGCACTGGGATCAGCATAATGACTTCCCAAAATGTGTTGGTATTTGTTTTATTTGTTGTTTCTAAAACTTTAAGTTTATAACACAAGTTGTCTAAATGCAGGAGAAAAAAAGTGAGGCAATACAATATTTCTTCATAAAAAAAACACTCAGTCACAGTGGAGACTCATCTGCGTAGTTACAGGACAGACCAGTTTTTGTACGGCATAGGCTTAGTATTATTCCAAATCATATTACCCATAAAATATGTGCTGTTGTCAGGTCACAAATGCTCCTCATAAGAGTGGACATATGTTCCTAACTCTGTGAAATGTACAGCAGACTGTGAGCCAATCAGAGCCAGGACTTTTTACTATATCTATTTACTATAGCCACTGAGAGAGACTGGAAGTTAAGACACAAAACCAGAAATGGCAAAAACTGGGTGGGTCAGAAAGTCAGTAGAGCGCTGTAAAGGCAGAGACTTTGACATGTCACAGCAGGAAAAGCACATTTGTGATAAATAATATTAATTATGGCTGCATTCCATTCAGGTGAACCATTTCCAGGTCCCTGGTACTGTGCATCCTGGCTGACTGTCATGTCTTATTGGGACATCACTGGAGATATTAGTTGCATTGCACTTTTCCTGCTGTGAGGACAAAGGCTCACATACAGAAGCTTAATGTCTGACCTGTTCGATTCACGTGCAAGGTTTTGGGGAAACCTGTAGCTGCTTTGATTATATGGCTTTATTAACACATCAGGGAAAAATACTTAAACTGTTTACTGGTAAACAGATAATGTTCTTTGTACACTATGCGGAATAACCTATTTTCATTTTTGATAGGTCTACGTATACAGACGGAGCCATCCGTCTGCATTTTGTGTTCATTTCATCCACGGGCGTTTTTGCTTAGTGTACACAGACAAAACAGAGCAGTACTAATGGAAATCATGGGCACAGTGTAGCCAATAGTGTAGGCGAGACACAAGCAGAGGACACAACAAAGAAATTTAAAGAAGGACAACTGAAAGGAGATTGGACTCCACTGTCACCAGGAAACTTTTCACTCTGAGTTGCCCTTTTAGTGGATGTATGCTTAACATCCATACAAATGTAAAAGACATATGAAAGTATGAGGGCAGCAACGATCACTTCATTTGAAACGAATGCATCTATTTTCATATGTAAAGGGAGCATGAATCAGACTTTAATGTTAAAATAAATTCTAATGACCATTAAAGACAAACTGTATATCCCCCCTCAAAAGATCCATTTCATACAATTTTAACAGTCTTTTGATAATAGCATAACTTTCCATTCAGAAGAAAAAGGTGTTTTGTCATAATTATACTGTCAACTTTAGTACTCAGTTTAAAAATGCATGTTTCTCTTTTGATTCTCCATGTTTTTTTGTTTTGAGAAAGGTACTTGTCCGTCCTCAAGATATATTAAAAGACTTAGCTTGAAAAGACTTAACTTGAAACACAGTAACTTTTTTCAATCACCTGGTGACTCTGTCAACTTTTCAGACTATAAATTGCAAACTGTCTCTGTGTTGCATCTTGTATGTAACAAACCCCAGTGATTAGTGACATCTAGTGGTAATAAAAATCTTTTACATCCTTTACTGTGACTACAACCTCAGGGGTTGGACAGATTAATAGAAACACCTCAAACTGCCACCAGTGACAACACTTATATTCAGCTCATACAGTAGGAAGTACTTAACACAAATTCAGCTTAACGGAAATCTTTTCAAATGGGAATGAGGAACTCTGTTATAGAGAATTTTCACAATGCACATGCAACACTGTAGATGACTCTTTCTGGGACACTTGGTTATGCACACCCACACAACACTTTAGGCAGGATATAACAAATGAATGATCTTTATTTCTGGTTATTAGTTGGCCTATCAACAGTTAATATTATTTGCAAAACTGACCAAAATCACACTTGTTAATTTGACTATTTCCAAGAAAGTCATCTTGTGAAGTGAAAATGAATCTGCCATTGCATAATGGATAAAACTCTTCTTTGAATATATTATTATGAAAACAGGTCAACAGCTAGATGAGAGCTAATGCACTTGCATTAGGAGGCACAACAAAGAGGCGATTATAAAAATCACCACATCCTGTCCAGATGTGTGAAACACAGTGCAGCCTGTAAGTTGGCTTTGTGTGGCCATGATGAGAGTGAGAGCGCCATTGCTAAAGTGTTAAAGAGCCCAACATGAAATGCCCAACACATCCACTGCTACGCACATTTTACGAGTTTATTATAATAATCCAACTCTAAGCCAGAGGCACAATATGACACAACTACCTGTTATTTAATGAACCCATCTTGTTTGTTACATGGTATAAAATAACATGTAATCCAATTAAGGTGGCTGTTTGACCTTCTTTGCGCAGAGAAACACCACTGTATCTCTACTGAGCTTGTTTATAATTCATTATTGTTATTATAATTATTATTGTTGTTGTTGTTGTTTTTGTTCTCATTATTATTACTATTATTTTTATTATTCAAAGCAATTTTGCATTAGAAATCTGAAATAATTCACCACCCTCAAACCTGAAAGGAGAATTTCCTTCACATTCTCTGAGACACTTTTATGTAGCATCATAAAGCAAATTGTTACTTAAATCTGATGTATGATGAACTGAGGGAATTTATTTTCAAGATATTTCTAACTTCAGGATTCTTTGCTACAAGACGTTGGCAATAATTTGCAGCACTTACTTATTCACATTTTGTCCAGCAGATAGAAGCAGAAGGCTCAATGAATGAACTTGGAGTTGGCTAATGTTTTCCCGATCTTTTTACGACTTCATGTAATATAACAGTGGTAGTAAAAATGATAGCAATGGAACTGCTGCCTGCCAATGTGGGTGAAATGACTATTTTGTCATCTCCAACTTTTAAATGCTTCTGAAAAAATGAAACTTATCTCATAAACACCACAACCCAGGAGAGGCTGAAGGCATCAACCATGCTGTCAAAGAGACTGGTGACTGTGATCACTGATTTTAACCTGAAAGCACTTTTTAAATTTTTACTCGGCCTGTTTTTATGATGATTTGGGTCAGTATATGTTACTGACACAGCAGTTAAGACCGTAAATCACAGTTCAGAGGTGGGCAGGTAAATACCAGTTATCAGTGTGAGTCACAGCTACAGTGAAGGCCTTGTGACTGCGTAATTATTAATGTGATAAGAGGAAAAGTCTCAAAGATCATGAGGAAAATGGTAAAACAAAGCAAAGTGTTTTAGTAAAGAGGAAAAGGTTTACTATCACAAAAAGACTGAAATACAGAGTTGACCGAAAAATGTGCATGTTACAGCTATTAAAAAAAGGTATCAAACAGCACCCCCCCCCCACATGGCTGTTTCTGGCTTCATCTAATGCCAAGTCAGTGGCAACAGATGTAGTGTGCATTGGTGCACATGTGTTTCTCATACCGAGTTGTACTTCAAAAAATTACTGACCACAAAACATCAAAGCAAAACCAAAAAAGTTTCAATTCATGTATAAAAAAATCCCCTGGAGGGTATTTTGCAGCAGTGCCTTTATAATTCCCATAACCACTTCAACAAGGATTACTGGAAATTTTGGATAAAGTTACAGAAAAAGGTTACAGTAGATTTCTCATTAGAAAAAAAGTTAATGCTTCTTATGATAAAACAGCTGCTTAAATTCATACAGCTTTTCTCCCCTTTTACAGATTTACCACACAGTGACATGTTACAATTTGGAGATTATCAACCAGGCAATGAAAAGTTTCACAAGTCTTATGTGTTTTCATATTCTACATAAACTTGGTAAAGCTCAAACCTGTTAAAACAAGGGGAAACTAGAATCAGTGACGCTTCAGTGGGCAGAGGAGCATCGATGCAATAGAAAGTGAAAACCATTGTTCAGTTGATAGACCTGCATGTGTGAGACGGTGTGTGTGTGTGTGTGTGTGCATGTGTGTGTCATTATGATTTTAACCGGGTCAGACCTGACTTGAAATATATTGCCCTTCACAAACGCTGCATGTTTTTTCAGGTTCCCGGTTGCAACCAATAAACTTTTGTATTAGCTTTTATCATTATGTTGTTTTGAAAACCTCTGTCGTAAATATAACACGCTGAACTAAGATGAAGGTGAACATAACCTGCTAAACATATTGTATCCTAAAACAGTCCTGTAGCTAAGGGCAACCCCACGAAGCCACTAACACAGCTTTATAGTCTTATTTCTTTGACTTCTTTGAATCTATGTGAATGAAATATGCCAAAATCTGTGCCATCCATCCACCTCCTCCCTACATATCCTGTCACGACATCATCTACTTTGTTCCCTTCATCATTACTATAGTTGCCAGAGCACTTTAACAGATCCATTCACTGAGAGAATGAGGCTATTATCCTGATGTAACAGTTTTGTCCACTTAAATTGTCTTTTCTTAATCTTGTAAAAGCCAAATTATTGTCACAAATGATGAGCGTCCTCAGGAGGATGTAAAATCTCCAGTGTGTTCAAAATGGGTGTTTTCGTTTCTCGGTTTCAAACTGTCGTGATTATACAACAAAGGAGAGAGTGAGAGAGGAAGAAGCTTCTTCCTGTTTCTCATGGTCTGACACCATCTCTGCTTAATGAGGCAGTGAATGAACTAAAAGAAAACCACCTGACTATTCAGCCAAGTTCACACAGACAGTACAGTGCTTTCTCCTCACTTCTATCTTTTTTTCTGTTACATCTCCTGTTATTCAATCAGGAATAATAATAATAAAAAACAACCTCTTCTCAAAGATAATACAGAGTTTAACTCAATTTGACTCTTCATTTAATTCCACATTACGGACACATAACTGTACTGTAGTATAGGTATGTTGAGTAGTCATATCAATAACAGTCTCGGTGACAAATTGTTGCTCATTGCAAAGACTGTAATTGTTGCATAGTTTTATATTCAGATAGTGGTCCTTGTGCAGTACTGTCCAGATGTTTCTAATGTAAAAAAATGGTCCCGCCCTTCCCTTAGTATAATTATAAAGAAGCACTCATTCGAACACACACACACACACACACACACACACACACACACACACACACACACACACAAACACACACACACACACATGCATACGTGCACACTGCTTAGAGTATTTAGGGTCTGATAATAACAGTCTAGCATAAGATCTGCTCCCTCTATTATTACTTCTGCTGCCCAGTAATGATGACAAAAAGAGAGGGGGGATCTAGTTTTCATTTCATGTTACTTTATATTTCTATTTCACTACATTAGGGGGGATATTTGCAGATATAGATTTTACATCTTTTACAAATTTCAGAAAAGTTTGAGAATTAAACCCTGATTTTGGAACCTTTGAAAGAAGAAATAACAACCTTCCTCTTTGAAAAGAAAACTGCGTTCATAAACACCATTACTCAATTCAGTTAACTCTGTTATAATATATTATCTAATGTCAGGTGTGAGAAGTTAGAGCTACTGTTACACCACAGTTAGTTGTAACATGTCAAAGATACACATTTACAGGATTTATCACAAGATCAAAACAAGTAACTCAAGAAGAAAAGGAGTGAAACTTCAGTGTTATTACATGTAACCACCTCTTGTGGCCACAGAGGCCAGATTTTTTAATAAATATAAATTAAAAATATTCTTATTGAAAGTTGTGGTATAAGTTGCGAAGGACAAGATGTACCTTGATGTACAAGATGTACAAGATGTACCTTTGATTTTGAGAGAATACAACAAGAAAGAAAACTGGGGGTGGGGGGGGCATGTTTTGAAAATGTCTCAAAGGATCTAAAAAAAGAAGATGGGATGTTAAGAAAATAACATGGGGAAGCTGATATGGGTAAAGTAGGAAGAGAGAAGGGGAGAGAGAGGAAGATTTCATGGGTGAGGATTTGAGAAAGAGGAAGAATGGAAGCGGTTAGGATGGGAGGGCAGTGAGGACGGGACTGTTATTAAAGTCCCCACTAATAACTGCTCTGTAGCCCATTGAGGAGCAGAGCTGAAGAAGACATGCTGAACCCCAGTATCTATGTTTGTGAAGTCCTGTCAAGACATATGTCTTCCCTCTAACACCACCTTTAGATTTCAGAGGTCGTCAGTTGAAGTTGTCTCTAAATGCATATATCTAAATAAATGAAATGTAATAGTTTTTTAAACCCTGCTATCAGGGCATGAGGGTGGTGATGCCGGTCCATTAATATGCTGTCACACAATCGTAATCCTAATTATTTTTTTCATAATCATTTGATCTATGAAAAAAATCTATCACACCTTCCCAGAGTCAGCAGTTGAAAAAAACGAAGGTATTTGATTCACACTGATATAAAACATCGAAACATAGTAAATTCTCACATTTGAAAAGATAAAACAAGAGACTGTTTGGTGCTTTTGCTTTCTAAATGTCTAAAGCGGTTAAGTAATTTTACAAATTCTTCTTAATTTTTTGTTGATAAACAAATTAATATAAGAGTCCTGGTTAATGGTATTTGCACCCCTGTATTTTAAGTACAGAATATAAGAATATCTTTAGTAATGAATGCAAATGAAACAATTTTGTATGATCACATTATTTAATAAAACGTCCAAAATTACTTAACCAAAGAAATGAAAAAAACAAAAACAAAAAGAAAACAAAACTTGCATAATAGTGAAAATGTACAGACATAGAATGTACTCAAGGCACACATACTGACACCTTTACTGATATTTGGTTGCAGAACCTTGTGAGGAATCTCAGCCTCTAAACATTTCTCGTATCATCTAGAAGCTTCCTGAACCTTTCTGCTGGTAGTTTCTTCCATTGCTGTGTGTTCATGCTCTTTTGAGTTTACAGGTGTCCTTCCTGAAACGGCTGGTTTCAGTTCTCTTCAAAGGTTCTCGTGGGATTTAGATCCTGACTTATTGCTGGCCAGTTTAAACCAATCGTCTTTTCCTCAGGACTTTTTCTTTTTGCTTTTAAAATCCAACAGTCTTTACCCTGTCAACCAACCCAACCTGAGCCCAAACACATGACTATGACTGTACAGCTGGTAGCTCCACGTGGCTGCGCTTAGCTAAATGCTAACTTGAACTGCTAACCCTGATGTTAAGATAGTATTATGTTACCTTGCCTTATTTCTTGGTAATTAGCGTTCAACACAAAGTTCAGCTGAGGATAATGACAACCTCTGTTGCAGAACTACTACACTTTGAGCTAAAATTTACCTTTGTTGAAAATCATGGCACCAGTTAACTAAGGTTAATATATTAAGGTTAATATATTATACACGACATCCTTTAGGAATGCATGTATAACCTATCAGCGGCGTATGGCAGCAGCTCTTCTCAGAGTCAGAGAGAGGGAGGGGGTATCGGTGTTTGTGTGTAGATTTGTGTTTGTTTAGAAGGCAAAGACACACACACACACACACACACACACACACACACACACAGTGAGGGAGAAATATATATATATTTTGACAATTATATCTATTTTTGTGAATTATATTTCAGTTTGCTGAATAAAGTCTCTGTTCTGTGGGCACTCACCTCTTTCTGAGACGTGCAGCCAGGCTGCAACGAAAAGGTCATAAAGCGAGTTCATGTTTCCTTTTTACTTTGTTATCATGTCAGAACATCGCTCTCCCTGAGTCAGAGAAGGTGGTTTCATGTCTGTTAAATGTTTGGTCTGACACTTTCATTGAGTGGTGAGAAGTTAAACTGGCAGATCCTGGAAGTTTCTAAAGAGTTTCTTTCTTTATACCCAACATTTATCTCCCAGTGTATTTCAATAGAAGGAAGGAAGTTACCTCAATATACTTCATTAGTTTGCAAGAATTAGGTCATAAACCAGAGTTTTGTTATTATAATGATTTCAGTCACAAAAGTCAAAGCAAATGATTCTATCTGGAACTACCTAATTACATGACAGTAAATCAACCAGTTGTTGACACATTTCATAAAGCCCTGCCAGTGTTGTGGTAGTGCTAGAGAGAAAGTCAGGGGATCATCAGAAACATGAAGATTAATTCTCTGGGCACCATGAATATCTGTATTAGTTTAAATGGGAATCCATGCAATAGTTGTTGATATATTTCAGTCTCGACTACAGTGCTGGACCTACTGACACTGACATTTTCATCCCTAGAGACACTAGCGTGGCTAAAAAGCTTGTGTGTGCCTGTGTTTGACATACTCTACACATGTATGTATATATGCACTTTAAAGTGAATCACAGTATTCTTTTATCACTTTATTGCACAAAAGTTACATTCAAATGATACTGTATTACATACTAAAAGGAAAGAAAATAAAAATCAGAAATGCTGCCTTGATAATGTGCAAAGCAAAATTACACTTGAAAAACTTCACACCGATAACATTAAATAATGAAAAACTTACTCCTAAGTAGAAGTTGAAGTGGATCAAGAGCTAATTGGCTGCAGACCAGCTCTTGAAACAGGAGCTGATTCAGTGTTTTGCTAAAGGACACTCAGCAGGATAAATACATGGGTTTTAAACCACAGTGCCCCCTTTTAGAGGCCAGGCTCTCTCTGCCTCTACACCCTCAATTTGATATATGAAAACATTTCATACTATTTTTAAAGGGCTGTGTGTGATGTAAATCCGTGAGTGGAAAAAACACACTTTAGATAAAACATTGTAAAATAAGTGTGAAAGCTGAAACTTAGCACATTTTCTTTCAGATTAGTCTCCTTGCTGTGTTATAGTCACCGCTAATACTAAAGTTGCCCCTTTTTGTTGCCTAAAATTGTCTCTGAAATTCTGTAATGTCTTTGTCTTCCTAAGATACTATGTGAAAGCTTGACTTAGTTCACACTTTTTCTGCCTAGAAATGCAAAACAATTATTCAGTGTCAGGATTGCTGGTTCATTTAAAAACAATACAAAACATTCAGGTCATGTCATTTTTATCTTGATTTTTTTTGAAATTGTATTTCTATTCTTTCTATTATTATTTTCAGAGCTCCACTCACTGTTCTGTCAGCCAGGTCTCATCACCTATGTTTTCAGCCTTGGAAGTTGAAAGGATATGCACTATGAAGGCAGGAAATTTCTACATGAGTGTTCACACAGCTACATTTAAGTGGATAACTGAAAACAAATGAAACTCTGAGCATCTACTCTTGCAACAGAATTTCATTTCATCCTTTCACAGTTTATATAAGTGATATTGAAAAAAGTTAACCGCTCTGTCATAATGTGCATCTACTATACATTAGTTGCAGTTTTCTGTCACATTAATTCAGTATAGCATGTTGTTCTTCTATGTTTTCCACTGTTACTCCTAGATTGTAAACATTTTTACCCTGTACTCAACATTGTAGTTGTGTTCACATAATGCAGTTCTTTTTGTACAGAATGTATGGAAAACATTTTTTTGTACAAATATCCTTGGAGAATCATGACATCCCCGATAAACGTGCTTGTTTTTCACTGCCATTTTAGCTGTTACACTTCATATGATCCTGCCCTGTGTCTAAGCAGCCAAAGCTTTTTGAAAGGTTACCTGAGTAAAAACTGTTATTTCATTTCCTTTTTTCTTTACCAGAGGCTGCCTGAACAAAAGATCAAGAGAAATGTCACATTTGTTTTGCAACTGAGTGTAATCAAGCTACATATCACAGTTATAAATATGATTATCCTGAACTTACCTACCCCCCCTCCCAACACACACACACACACACATGCATACACACTGATCAGAGTGGCTCCCTCCGCAGACTGAAGACTCTGGGGGTCGCTTCTGGAGTTGGAGGTCAAAAGTTAAGATTCAAGGGTCATACATGGGGTTGTTGAAGCTTCCTAAAGTGCCGTAGTCATTATCCATTAGTGGACCATAAGATCTGTGTCTGAAATGTGTATAAAGAAAAATACTAGAGTGAGAGATGGAGTGGAGGAAACGGAAAGAAATAAAGGGTCGGTCCTCTAAATTTACTTCTGTTTACCAACATGACAGGAGTCACTCAAATGTAATCTCTGACAAAGATTAGACAGCAGAGTTATTTAAAAAGGATAAGAAGAAATAAAGACAGTTAAATAACTGCTCTTTTGTCTCTCATTGGTCAGATTAATTTTGGTTGTCAAAAGTTTTAAGTCATCTACTATAGTAAGAATAGACATCAATATGACATCAAGCTTAAATGTTTCAATGCAATGAGCTTAACCAATGGAATTCCATTAGTCTTCATTGTATTTGGGTGGAGGTAGAAATTTCAGAGAAAGACCCCAGGAAATAAAACCAAACTATCAACAGCTGAAAAAATATGTTTTTCTAATTTGGCCTTTCAAGGGTTAAGCAAAACTTTACTGAATGTACATCAGTGAGGTTCAGAACAGGGATCCATTTGTAATCATATGTACATTTTTTCGCACGTTATTCAATCCATACAATATGTATTGAATATATTATGTTTTCCAGAAAATGTTAACACTCAAGCTTCAGCACAATAACAGTTGCATGTTGATGTAATTTGAGGAAGATTTGTTTTCACTCACCGGACCCTGCTGTGGTACAGCCCACCCAACACTGCTATGACAATTAAAATGAAAAGGAAAACGATAGCTGCAATCTTCCCTGGAGAGAGACAGACAGAGAAAGACAGAAAGATACATTAGGTCTGAAATAGCCATCAGTGGTTAACAATTATGTTTTAGTCCTAGGACAGTGTAATGACCTGTCTAAGGTGTTATATAGCTTAAACCATTAATCTGCAGCTTGTTTATCTTGTTACTCCTCCAAGTAGGTTATTTTTTTTTTGGTTTGTTTGTTTGTTTGTTTATTTGTAAGCAGGATTAAACAAAAACTACAGAACACATATGCATTGAACTTGGTGGAGGTATGGGACATGGGCCAGGGAAGAACCCATTAAATTCTGATGCAGATGTTGATTATTAACTATGAATTTGATTTTTTTTTCTCAGAGTCTGGTTTTTCCGGCAGACAAAATTGACCTTTGAGCTTTGGTATTAATTAGTAATCTCTTTGTGGAAAACTGGAACAAAACATTGCTAAAGATCTGTCTGGTTGTGTGTGAGATGGTATTGAGGTCCAATAAAATGTTCCGACGGGTGTCACGCTCCAAAACACTGCTTGTACCTAGAGCTGGAATTCAATCGATCAGTCCCTTGAAAAAAAAGAGACACTCTGAGGTCAAAGTTTAGGTGACTCAGCTGACAGAGCATCAAGCAACGGATAACTTTGTGGAGTTCAGGCAATAGGCTGATCTTTGAACTTACTTGGCATTATCAAGGTGGAGTGTAAGATAGAGGTTTGTGCTACATTCTGAATAGATTGTGACTGAAAGTTCCCCCCTGTTCCAGATGACAGGAAAAAATGCAGGGAGAAACCAGGCAGCCAGCTGTCAGACCAAAGGCAGCTGATTCACAGTTCACGTAGTTGTGTTCTCACATCTCAGGACTGAGCCACCTTTGGGTCACCGTAGTCAGGTCAGTTCACTGCAGATGTGGAATATGTCCAACATCTGGCAGTGCCATATTTGAGCCCCTTTTTGGCCAAGTCACTTTGACATTCTCAGTTTTGTCTCAAAATGTGATTAAAGATGTTAGGAACTCTCACCAGAGTAAACAGCCATGTTAGCTGATCTGTGAAGATGTAGTTAGGCACAGTAGTGCCTTGAGCTAAATGCTAACGTCATCTTGCTAACATTCTCAAACAAAATGACTATGCTAGCATGTTGATGTTTAGTAGATACAACGTTTACAGTTTCTACCAATTTAGTTTAGTGTGTTAGCACTATGCTAATCATAGCCCTGAACCCAAAGTTGATGCTGATTGGAGCCATGAATGTTTGTACAAAAACTGATGGCAACCCAACTTTTAAATGTGGAGATACCATAGATCAAGCTAGTGAACCAGCCAACCAATATTACCATTCCTAGCGCCATGACAGAAGCAAGGGGATGCAAGAAATTAGAAAAACCTTGGTCACAATTAAATTATTTCTTGATAAACACTAATGGGGAGCTGATCTAAAACTATGGTATTCACCAACACAGGTTTCCCATTTACAAATCCACAAACTGCTTTGGGGGAAAAAAAACTCCTCCCCTGTAGCTGGTCCTGTTACTACTTACATTGCATTTCAATTGTTTAATCAGGGTCTAAATGTGGTGTCTGGCCACCTATTAGTCTAATAAAGTGTATATATGCAGAGAAATATTTCCAGTTATTTCCTGACTTTAGTATCTGAGGCTATTTGGTCAAAAGTGTTACTCTTGGTTCTTAACAAATTAAACACCTCCCTAGAGGGAGACGATAAAAGTTCTGAGTCAGATTTAATAGTTATTGGTGATGAGAAAAAAGTTCTGTTTATGGCTCCTCCGAACGAGGGGCAGAGTTCAAAAACTGTTTTACAACAGCACCTTGCTTTTCGAGCTGTACATTAATTCATCTTCTGACTACTTCTTTTGTATCTGCCATACTTTACAAGGCATGGAAGCCGGAGTTCTTCGGCCTCGAAAAGCAAGAAAGCTTATAATATTCCATGCCAATTTTGTCTGTTCAACTTTTTCCATTTAACAACAACAAATGACAATGTGAATGACTGGATGTCTTAAAAACTTATCAGAGGTTAAACAATTTTGTAAATTATGAGCTGGGAAAGAACTGGCCGGCAGCCTTTTCTTACAGCTACTGATCATTTGGACTCATTCAACTGGTAAAGAGTAGACTGTAAAGCAAACAAAGAAGTGTCAGAGGCAACCGTTTTGTTCCCATTTTAACCACAGACTAACATTACTTAAGTGAGTCAAAGGGGAGAGAGAGGGAATAGATAATATGATGCATATACTGAGTTGCTATCTAATCTCTTTAATCAGAGACATATGATCACTGAACTTTGTTGGTTTCATTTAGTAATGGTTGTATTTTTCTACAATGTATGTCAGCACATTTAGAGCCTGATGGACGGACAATTTACAGAAATAAATGTTTTTTTGAGAGATCATGCGGTTTACTGGCAATATATTCTGACAGTGCCTAAAGTAATGAGTCATGACTGACTTAGAGGTCATGACTGACAGACAGCTGGAGTGAGATTGTAAATTTGAATCCAGTGATAATGCTTATGTTGATTTTTGGGGTTCTTTCTTCAACACATTTCTTTTCACCTAGGCCACCACTGCCTAATTTTTGGGGGGAATTTTGAAATCACTTTTTAGCCATGTTAAGGGCATGGCTCTAGGGATGGCAATGTCGATCTATTGGTCAGTCCACCACTTTGGCCCAGATTGAAATATCCCAACAAGTATTATATATTGATTACTATGAAAATTGTAAAAGTTCATGGTTCCCAGACATTGTATCATACCTACTCTCCTGAGATTTTCTTTGGTGCGACTAGCTGGTTGAAATTTTCCTTGTTACTTAAATATTTTGACAACTACTGGATTGTCATGAAATTTGGTTCAGTCATTCATGGTCCTCGGAGGCTGAATTTTAATAACTTTTTCCCTTCAACTTTCATCTAGCTCCTTCAACCAATCTAAACTTAAAATGTACTTAATTTATGAATAGAAACCTGAAAAACTAATGACAACCTTAGCTATACTATGTGGTCAATGCAAAAGGTTAGCAGCTAATACATCCTAACATGCTAAACTAAGATGGTATACATGGTAAATATACCAGCTAAACATGAACTTGTTAGCTTTGAAATTGTGAGCATGTTAGCATGTTAGCATGGTGATGTGATCATTAACATATTAATATAGACTTTCAGATTTGTTCCTATATACAGATTTGTATAGAATTAAGCTTTAATGAATACAAAAATCTTGTGTGTATAAGCCTATTGTACAAGAGTGAATATTAAAAAAACAAAATGACAAATAATCATTTTGGTGCTGTGTACCTGAGCTCAGAGCTTTGGACTTGTGTGGTTCCACATTCACTGTTGTGGTTTGGGTTGTAATGATTGTGGTGCTGATGGTCGCACATGTTGATTGAGGTCCTGAAGTAGAGTTCTGGCTCTGAGCTGTGGTAGATGTAGATGTAGATGATAGGGTTGTTGTACTGCTGGGTTTTATCACTGGAGTTGTACTGCTGGAATTCATCACTGGAGTTATACTGCTGGTCATTGGAGTTGTACTGCTAGAATTCATCATTGGAGTTGTGATGCTGGAATTCATCACTGGAGTTGTGATGCTGGAATTCATCACTGGAGTTATACTGCTGGTCATTGGAGTTGTACTGCTAGAATTCATCACTGGAGTTGTTCCGCTAGAATTCATCATTGGAGTTGTGATGCTAGAATTCATCACTGGAGTTGTGATGCTGGAATTCATCACTGGAGTTGTTCCGCTAGAATTCATCACTGGAGTTGTGATGCTGGAATTCATCACTGGAGTTGTGATGCTGGAATTCATCACTGGAGTTGTGATGCTGGGATTTACCACTGGAGTTGTGATGCTGGAATTCATCACTGGAGTTGTGATGCTGGGATTTACCACTGGAGTAGTACTGCTGGAATTCATATCTGTGACATTAGCAGTTGACATGGGAGGTTCGGTAACTGATGAAGTGCTAGTATTGGTTGGCTGCTCTGACGTCTTTAACGGTACTGCATAGGCCAACATTAGACCTGAAAATCAAGAAATACAATTGTTTGTTAACTGTCAAACTTGATTTAAAGTGCAATCCCAAAAAGTGTTTCAACATAAATAATAGCATACAACACTCATTTTCACTGCTCTTATCAACTCTTTTTCCTGGCAGTATCCAAAAGGAGACCTTGGTGGACTAATTATTCACCTGAACATATCTGATCTCTGTCCTCTCTGATGTCATTTGTTTAATTACCTTTTATTTACCATGGTAGATAAAGAGCAGAGCCCCAATTTTTATCCAGTGAATCCAGAGAGATTAATGTGTGACAATGCACAATTATCTTTAAAAAAATAAGTACAGCAGTGAAAGAGCCTGAGTTGGAGAAAAGAGGCTAAAAAGGAGCCTAAAATTACATTTTATTTAGCATAGTCCACAAGACCACATTACTAAGCAGACTTAAATTTCCTTAATGGGTGCTAAAGTGTGGGAATCCTACTGTTTGTTTGATTTAATTTTACATATATTTATTCAGTTGTAATTGGATGGGGAGATCAAACAGATAAGACATGTTTATAGATTAATTGTAACCTCATAGTTTGACCCAGTGATGGCTTGATGATTTTGGCATTTTGCTGTTGAAAAAGCATCTAGGTTCAAATTGAGTGTAAATTTTCAGTGTAAAATCTATTTGACATTTAAAAATTTTGCACAACAGCATATAATGATCATAAAACAACATGTAGTAAATTTAAATACAAAATCTGGAATGCTGTTACAGCAAAAAGAACAGACATATATGCTGTTTATATTTAAAAACTCCCTTTTAAATAGCATTTAGTCCAGTTTTTAAATGTAAGTCTTTTTAGCCACACAAAAATTATGCTCAGTCAGATATATCACATAAGCTCCAATGTAATCAATAAGTATGATAGGAATGTTCTTTCAGTTTGACCACTCACACCATGAGAAATGATTATTAATTGATCAGTCTTATGTGTCTTATGAAGCCATGTTATATCTGCATGTAAAAGATAACTGTCTCTGTCCTTACACTGATGACTGCCTGATCATAAAAGAGGTAACATTAGTAAAGACAGAGCTTGGGTGACAAACTAATTTAATTTTTTTAACTTTCTCCCGATTTAAAATTCTGCGAATGAACAGCCTTCGATATGGGCTTGATAGCGACTGTACAAATAAGGAAGTGAAACACCATGTCAGACAGTTTCATCAGGCTCGACAGGAGGAGACATAGAAACCCAGGGTTTGTTGAGGAAAACCAGCCAGAGAGCAGGTTAGTTTCATAGAGTAAGTTACCATGGCCACTGACTCAGAATTAAACTGATCTCAGTTTGTAGACAGGATAACCCTGAGTTCCCCTCATCTCAGGCTTAACAAAGCCAGACTTTTCACTTAACCCACTGCCTGAAACAGGCCACTGGATGTCACCTTAAATGGCTTCAGTGCTAAAAACAAACCAGGCTAGGCTAGCGACACAGTGGAACCTTCAGCCTCCCAAGGATAGTGGAGGATATATGTTTAGCAATCACATATATGTATAATATTCAGGTGTCCACAGTCTCTTGGCTTTTTAAAGTAATACATACAGAATATGCATATATATATTTAAACAAGTGCTGGATACAAGTTAACGTTCTTGCACTTGCAGTTTGTCTTCCCAAAGTCGAATGGTTTTTTGAACGGGTTTTTAGTTAGATGCCTAAAATAAGGTCTCTGGTTAACACAAGCTCAAGATATTTTCATGTTTTATTCTACGACATGAATTATGTCAGTATATACTATGATCATGATTATTTTAAACTTTTAAATATCCTAAATAAGGTGGTTGCTAACACGTGGCTAAATGAGACCACAGAGGTTTTCAGTGACACCTTTATACCTTTGTTGTTTTTATACTCACCCTATTTCAAACTATTGCTCACTTTCTGAGAGGAAAAGGTTTTGTAGAAAAATCAAATCAGTAGTTGGAAGCTTAGCAGTTATGATGCCTAAGTCATGGAACCTTGTAGTTTGTTCATATCCCAACATTATCTTTTTTCTTCTGACCATCGTACTTAAAGAAAATAATAAAAGTGGGTTTCATTCATGAAGATTACCTTGTTGAATATGACCTGTAATTAGCATAAAGTTTTGTGCGTCACAGACCTCATTTTCTGAAATAATCCAAAAGCCAATGGAAAAATCCCACTGTCTTGTTGTCAAGGAAACCATGCTGATGCTCACTTCCAGGTGGGCCTATAAAAACATGTCATCCTGCAGCGTTCTACTGTACATGAGACTTAGAACAGTCTTCAAATTAAAGTCTTAAATGTAGTTTTGACTGGTGATTATTCAGTAGTAGCCATTGGGCTTGGGGCTAAGTGCTGCAGACAGGCTAAGGGAGTCAGAAAGTACAGAGGGACGAATTTATACAATGGTGGTTTAGTCTTTTCAGAGGATAAGAAAACTAACAAATAATGTCAAACTTATCATGAAAGAATCTAATCTATCAGGGTATTTTAGCAATTTTAAACACATCTTCAGCAATTTTTGATCACTCTTATTTTGATCAATCATTTGTTCTGATGTCTGTCAGAACAAATAGAGTTGAGAGGCTTTAGTGTTTCAGTGAACATGAAACAATTGCAACAATCCAATATGATGCATTCGAGGTTTTACTGTTATTAATCTGGTCACAGAGTTTTTTTAGGGAGATTTTTGAGGAAGAGTCTATCACTACCCACAGGTTTCACAGTCAAAGTTAAAGTGAAAAGCAAAAAAAAGCCAGTGGAAATATCTCATTTACTTTCAACTATATGACTGTTGAAATGCAGCTAGTGATTTATATATACTGATACTTTGCTGTTCTCCTGATATTCTTATTCACAACATTTACACTAAAGAAAATAATTTCACACAAATAGAGATGAAGAGGGCTAGGCATGAAATGAAACAGCATGAAATGGTTTAAGAGTTTACTTACATGTCATCAGACTTTGCAGGATGACCCTCATTATTGTGTTCCTTTTACCATATATATATCTCCAAAAACCCTTGTGTTGCTGCTGCTCTGTGCTTCCCTCCCTGTGGACAGCTGTAGTATGTGTGGCTGCCTGTGACTGTAGGTGACCGATTGTAAGAGCCTGGGGGCGAGGCTACATGATGAGTGAGTCACAGTCATAACCTCAAAGGGCGGCCATGTCATAGCAAACAGCTAATGTAATGATAACTTTCAAATGAAGTGCCACAGGAAGTTGAATAAAAGGTAACAAAATGTATTGGTAAGTTTGACGTACTTTAAATTACCAAAGAGCTTATTGGACTTAATAGATTTCAATACGTAATCACTAATATTCCTGTAGGTACCAAAACAATGTTCTATACTGCTGTGCAGAGAGCACATGTTTTTTTTTGTTGTTCCCAAATTTTTCTGTATTTGTTATGGGATTAATAGTTTTGCTGTAATAAATTGTGACTATAGCTGTTTTCTCTGGGGGAATTAATAAAGTTCTTTTATTCTTTTGAGTAACATAGTGTCTCCATTGTGAGGATCTGCCCAAAATTAAATGCTCTATTTAAGTATTTATTTTTTTTTGTTTTTAATTTAATTTTTTCAGTCCATACACACATGATTATTTAAAACTACGAATGAGTGATATTTTAGTTGTGATTATTAATCCGTACCAGCAGAGAGCAGCACATATATTTAGAATATAAACTGAGGTCTTCCAGCAAGAACATTTAAAGAGTACAGTATCATGACAACACACTGATAATATATGAGTCCATTAAACACAGTAAGGATAAGTTTAAATTAATCAATGACCTACTTAACTACTTTTCCCTAAAAAGAGGCCTGGCCTTTCCAAGCGATTACATATTTTTTCCAATCCTGCCCGTCACTTGGTTGGCGGATTGAGAAGATACCATAGAGGTGGCAACAGCAACAGTGGAGGACCGAGCTGAGGTTGTCGTGGTCTCATTGACAGGTGACTGGGCATGTTAGGTAGACCAGGGCTGGACAGTTGTGGTCAGTGTGGCTGTCAAGGACTTCTCTGTCCCCTGTTCAGGGAGGTCGTTATGGACTTCATACTTCACTGGGTGCTGTTTCTTCTAGTATTTCTATCATGGAATAAGGAGTTCACGGTGCTAACAACAGTTGTTGGGGGAAGGAAAGTTTTTTGTACTGCATTTAAGAATGATGATAGTGTCATTGTCGAAGATGCTGAGGTGATGGGATCTGCACTCAGTCCAGTTGTGGCACAACAGAACAGCAGCCCTGCAAAGTCAAGAGATGTCAGTCAAATACAATGTTTGAAACGTAGCTTTGTTGAATAAAAGCAGAAAGCACATGAATCTGTTGCATCTTTATGTTCTCAAACTTATTTGGAAGATAAAACAAGATATAGATGTGAGTGAGGAGGCATTTGAATCGAGGAAGCAAGATCAGTTCATGCTGAGCAAGCTAATTACCTAGCCAACTTAGAACAGCACTGTGAATCTCTCATCAGTTAACTAATGGCCATGTACTGTATATACTGGTAGTAGAAACAAGGATTGTGTCCCTTTTGTATGTACTGTAGCTTACTAGAGTTAACACACAGTAAATAAAATGAAAAGTGGAATGGATGGAGGGATGGTAATATCGCTTCGTCAGTCCTTCGGTCCAGACAGAAATATCTTGACAACCACTTGATGGATTGCTGATAAATTTTGTACAAATATTCACAGTTTTTAGATGATTTATCCTAATACTTAGGTGATCCCTCGACCTGAAATGTTTTGGGTTAAGGGACTTAACAACTATTTAATGGATTGTCATTACACTTGATGCACACATTTGTGACCCCCTCAGGATGATCCTCCATGACTCTAGTAATCCCCTGGCTTTTTATGTACTGTCATCATCAGCTCAGAATTTAAATTTGTCCAATATCTTGGTATGATCGATTACCTTGAAAAACTTATCGTAGTAACTATTAACTGCTAAATATAAATGTGAGCATTGTTGAACCCTGCTGTTTCTAAATACAGCCATACAAATTTACCACTGTTGCTGTAGCGACTTTAATCTTGCTTTACTATCAACTAATCCTTTGAAATCCTTTCTCAACTTTGTGTCCATATGTGGTTGACTGGTTTCTACTGACGGTGTAACCCTTTAAATAGGTGCGACAAATATATCGTTTTAATTTTTTTTTTTTAAAGCATGTGGTCTGCAAACTTTACTCAAACAAGAGTAAATAGCGCATTTGTTAAGAATATTGTAAGTGGCAAATAAATACACATTTGTTGGTCCAGTATTTCAAACACCAGAATAGTGACTACGTAAAAAGAAAACATGCGTTCATGATAATGAAGGAACATGTCACCCAGTGTAATAGTGTGGCTCATTGATGTACAGTATTTAATAGTTTTTGGACAACAATGAAGCTCTCAGTTATATGCACGATACTTGTTACAGAGGTTGATGTATATGAACACAATGTAAGACGAAATAAAAATGAAATGGAAACTATTATTGAAAAAAAAATAAATAAAAGAAGTGTGTCCTGCAGACTTCTGTGCAATGAATTCACCATGAGGGTTGTTAGTGTGAGGTTGTCAATTTTTTTTTTTATACTATTGCTTTTTCTCCTACACACAAATCTATTTACACACATGCACTAACTACACTTTTGTGTGTATTTTTCAAGATAGATAAAAAAACATAAATATAGATAAAACATACACCGATAAGCCCCTGATGTATATTTTCTTAGGTATCAAATTAATGTTAGTTCAGTTAAGGTTTACCTCAATTTCTTGTCATGTCACCTTCAGCGGCTGAACCTGCAGTATTGGGAGGAGCTTTCCAGGAAACTGAAAACTGATTACAAGCCATAGAAATAGTCACTTTGAGCCACATCTCATTAAAGCAGAATAAGATTATGAGGGAGGAAAAGGGTGTGTGTGTGTGTTTCTGTTTTTTAAGATGGAGGAGGAGGAAGTTCGTCTGCTGATTCTGGGTGTGTGGATGAAAAAAATAAAATTATATATATATATATATATATATATATTACTATTATTATTATTATTATTATTTATTATTATTATTATTATTATTATTATTATTATTATTATTATTATTATTATTATTATTATAGGAAATATTTTGAAATTAGGTATCAATTTTATGAATACATTAGATACTTTAATGTATGGCAGCAAAATATAACCTAAATGTATTTAAGTTACATTTCAATGCATTTTTAAATGACCATCATGATTTTGATTTCTACATTTATTCAAATTAATTTGCAAAAAAATATATCATGTTCTTGCTCTTGTGTATTTGAAATTTAAAAGTATATGACAAGTTGTGTCTGAAGATGAAAATTGAGTTGCTCTAATAAATCAAACTTAAAAGCATTAAAAAGATATTTCAGCAATACTATAAGCTAAGGTTTTAACATAAAGATAATATATATTTATTTCTTGTAAAACATATATTTATCTGGTTTTTTGAGCCGTTTATTATCAAATTAATTTTATAATTTTTTTTTTAATTTTGAAAACAGTGTAAAGATGATTTTGAAAAACTGAATATAAATCAAAATGAGGATTTCTGTTACATAATTTATTTTAATAAATTATAAATTGTAAATCCAAAATCTCATGGTTTAATCTTTCTTTGACAGATGTACTTAATTCACAGAGCCACATTTTGTAACTGTCACTTTGAGATAGGTTTCGTTTTCCTAGAAACACCAACTGAAATTAAACTGAAACTGATTTAATGCCTTTGGCTTGTTTATAAAGCCACACTGAAATATAGTAAAGCTGTTTTATCTTTTGAGTTTAATGGTTTTAATATGTATCTAAAGAGTCTATCAACAGTGACAGAACGATGCAAATGGAAGCCAATAAATGTAAATCAGCGTGTCAATACTGAAAAAGACCTGTTAAATTGATATGTTGTTATTTAAAACTAATTACAAAGATTAAATAGAATTTTTTTAAAAAAGGAAAAGATAATCCTAAAAAAAAAGGTCAGCATTGCAAAGAACTGGACTGATTTCGTTGACCATCCACATTTTAAATGACATATTAAGGTGTGCATCCTTATATTTTCAACATCTTCCCTAGTTACTGCTACAAGGTGATCTGCCATGATGTGACAAGAACTATTCTGGATTTAAGTCACTGACAAAATAAAAATATATTAAATAATTTTGCCTGATTGTAAAGATTTTATCTTTTCTAAAAAACAGATTAGTGTTTCGCTGATTCCTGACTGAATCTCATTGCCCTCTCATATGCTGTCCCTTGTATTACATTTCAATAAAGGTGAACTTGTTTTAGTTTTTTTTTTTTTAAGTCAAGTGACAATGGCTTTGAATAATAATGTTTGCTGTAAATACATACTAAATCTGGGAAGTTTCATGAAACCTACAAAAACCAGCAGGCAGCAGACATATCAAGCACAGTTTTCAGTCATTTTAAAGAATAAATAAGAGATTTCTACAAAAATAAAACAATATACAGACATATACATTGTGGATGAGTGGCAGAGTTTGGTTACATGCTAGCAAAGTTTGCAGTCTGACCCTCATCCCTCTGTGCCAGTATATTAACCCAAACTGTAGGCCACACGTAGCTTTGTGCTCTCTTCTTCCTGTGGATAGCACGAGTGTGTCTGGCTGATTGTGACTGCAGGTGACTGATTATAAGACCATGGGGGTGAGGCCATACGATAGAGGAGAACTGATCATGTCCTGGTGTGCTGGCATTAAGGATGCCTCTTTTGCCAAAGGGCAGAAGGTTGACAATCTGTACAAACTCAGACCTCAGACTCCCTTCAAAGATAACTGGAGGGTAATTTCATTCAGCCTTGGATGAAAGATCAGAAAGGATCCCACAAGTTATCTATAGCTCACAGACAGAACATGTTTATTGACAAATAAACACAACTTTGTGGTCCGATGAGGATCTTTTTCAACTTCATGTCCTTTCCAGTGCAACTATCTCTTAAGACATTCACATAAGCAAACAGAAAGATGCCTCTCAGTGTTTCCGAGCATTAACACCAGAGGGAATATTTCTGCCTCCATCACTTGATCTTACAAGTTTGCCAAAAAACGGCTACACTGGCTAATGACAGTGTTTGGTCCCAGTGTCCTGTCAATCATTAAAAATGTGACATTATTTGTTGTTCGATTTGAAGGCTTTTGGATTTGAGCTCCTCTGATTTAACCAACACTGTCTCTATATTCTAGAGGGGACTGCAGGTTAATTAGGAGTGAGCTATAGAGGGAGCTGAGGTTTTGCTTATGCTCACATGACTAAAAGGTCGAAAAATAAGGTTTGGATCATGTGAAGCCTTCAAGTATAAAATTATACAATTAGCTTAAAAATGAATAGGTAAGAAGTGAAGAAGTGTTCATGTGACTGCTTTATTAATTTGGTCAGAAGGAAAGTGTAGTAGTAGTCTGACTGCAGGGATACGAGAGCATGAGTTAACACCTTGGTCAGCCAACACTGAGTTCATTTTAATTTGAGAAAACAAAGTGAAACTGTTTTGAGGTCAGGATCACATATTAGACCCAGATTTCTATCTTCCCCTGTCTCTGCAACTGAAAATACAGGAGGAAGCATCACAAATGCATCGGAAGAGGGGACAGAGAAGTCCTTGACAGCAACACTGACCACAACTGTCCAGCCCTCGTTTAGCCAACATGCCCTGTCACCTGTCAATGAGACCACGACAACCTCAGTTCAGTCCTCCAGGCAAGATTGGTTGCTTGACAACTTAAATTCAATGTGTAAATAGAGTTGTATGTTATCCATATATCCAATCTTTTGTAGTAATGTATTACTTAATAACAGTGACTGTGGTTAGTGATTTCGGTAATGAACAGTGTAAGGTCTCTGTGTATGCAGTTGACATTCTGGTCTAGGATGTGTTAGTTTAATGCTGGGGATGTCATTGTTAGTCAGTGTGAATGTCATTAAAATCATGATCTGTAAATAATATGTAATGTATAATTGATTTTTTAAGTAACTTGCCCAACACTGGGGCATAAGACATGGAGCAAAAGGGAAATTATTAATACTTAAGCTAAGAATTGAGAACAACAGAGTACCTGGGATTGGGTCTTGGATAATACCACATAAGAGATTATATGAGGCATGCTCCAGTGTAACCGAAACGCTTTTCCCCGACCATCTTGATGTTCTGGTGATTTTCACTCCTTCCGGGACACATGAATTAGAGTCTGACAAATGGAGTGGCTTTGGGTCTGAGAATGTGCCCAGACTGCCGAGCTGCCAGCAAAGTGTGGTCAGGAAAGGCAACTGTCATTGTGAAATACGCCGTAGGTCCTGCTCAAAGACTGGCTTTCAGGACAGTTCAACATATGGGGCTTTTTTGTGGGGCTGTAATTAATCATATATTCTTTTATCTACTAATCGTCTAACTTGTAAATTGTCAAAGAGTTATGAAAAAAATGTCCATCAGTTTCCCCAAGGTGACGTCTTTAAGTTGTTTGTATTACAAGAAAAACAGTCCAAAGCCCAAAGACAGTTTACAGTAATATAAAATGGAAAAAAAGACATTTCAGAAGCTTGAAAAAACAAATATGTTCTCTAAGAGTTAAGATATGTTCATCACTGACTTATCTTGACTTAATAGACGGTAGTTTACTTGTTTTTATGTTCCAATGAAAAGAATGAAAGCTCACCAGAAACAGTGAATGAGTACAGAAGAATCAACATCTTTGCTTTGCCCATTTAATGTTTTGGAGTTTGTTGAGTAATTTTTATTTTTGAAGTATTTTTTTCTATTTTGATTTTAGTATGCGGCCTTGACAACTATCTGCAGTTCACTGCTGTTCTGCAATTGGATTCATCGGTGTCCCAATTATTCAGTCTGAAGTCTGTAGTTATGATTATGAGCCAGGAGAGAGCAGCATAATCATTTTCAATGTGCCTGGTATTTTCAAAATCAGTGAAGTCACAGGAGAATTAAAATGCCATGGTCTGCTGGTGCTTAGTGAGTAAGTACCAAGCAAAGGACCACAGAAAAGCTGATCAACACAATTGATCGTGTGTCTTCTGACTTTAAAAAAGCTGAACAGTCAAGCAAGGTTAACAGATGAAGCTCAGGATCACAGAAGAAACGCTTGAGGTGAACCTGTGTCCTAAACATTGAATTCTTATACTAATACTTTGAAAAAGCAAACATGTTTATAAATCAACGTAATGAGACAGGATTGTAATGGCAATTTCTACTACATAAAGGACATTGATTCAATAACAATTCAGTTTCAATTCAACTTTATTAATATAGCGCCATATCATAACAAACGTTATCTCAGGGCACTTTTCATATAGAGCAGACTCTTTATAGTTATTATTTACAGAGACTCAACATTTTCCCCATGAACAGTGGCAGTGGCAATGAAAAACTCCCTTTATCGGGTAGAAATATTGAACAGATCCTGGCTCATGGTGGTGGTGTGTGTGTGTGTGTGTGTGTGTGTGGGGGGGGTTGAGAGCCGGCTGGGTTGAGAGAGAGAGAGAGAGAGAGAGAGACAGGGGGGCAGGAGGGAGGAGAGAGAGCATAGCACAATAATGGGACTACTAGCTATAGTTAGTAGTTAGTACTAGTTAGTACTATAGTTACCATCAGGGCTAATAATATTACTAATAGAACTAAGGACATGTTGGACATTAGCCCAATATGTTCTTACTAAAGGTTTCTGCAAAATGTTCACTAAAGTATGATTAATGTTTTCATGTTTGTGCTTAGGCCCTTATAGCACTTGGGTAAAGTTATCTTAAAACGGCTTTAGTTAAATATTGAAAGTCAACACCGACATAAAGCCTGAGACAGGACACGTTTACTTTTTAATATTTAAAGAAAACCTCAGTCTTTCCTTGAACTTTACTTAACTTTATTTGTTTACTTTTTGGCAAACTGGCACCATTACAAGTAATCTTATGAAGTTATTAGCAGATCCTGTCAGTAATGTACCCACTGACGTGCAGGCAGCTTTCAGTGGATTACTTTGATACTGTAGAAAACTTAAAAACCTGATGATTCTCAGGCAAGTTCTGAAGTTATTAGGAGCAGCTATCTTTCAATGATTCCTAAGTGGATTTATGGAGATTTATCTCAGCTGGAAATCATGACTGATTCATGATTCTGAGAAAGACTGATTTTTGACACATATTGCATAAATGAGGCACTAAGGATTTAATTGCTATCGCCAGCTGTGTGCTACAGCCACTGCTTCTGCGGCATCTGCTGAGCTTGTTGCTGAGCGGGCAACTACAATAATTAACTTCCCTTTGATTTTTCAGTGCTGATATGCACCTGTCCCTTTCACCTAATGCAGCATCATTGCCTCACCACTCTCCCTCCACAGCCCCTCCTGCAGACCTCACAGATGAAAACCTCTGGCTAAGACCTAACCCTATGGATGATACAGGATATGAATCCCAGTCTCCAGTGTCTAAAACAGGTTTTCTATCGATGTGTTATAGTTCAGCCATTTAGGTTTGTCTTTGGCATGCACATCAGAGGATTCAATCAGTATTTTAACCTGTGCTGAAACAATTCATTTCTGATCTGGTAAGTCAGAAAAGAAAATTACTCAAAGATTATTTTAAAGATCAACTGGTTCTTTCAGTAACTTATCAGCTGCACTAAAATCCTGAAATGCAAAGTAATTTAAAGCTATTTCTGCTTTGGATCAGTATTGTTTTCACTGATTAAGGCCAACGGCAAGATGTTAATGTACACCCCAGTGGGGGATGAGAATAATGGACAGCTCATGCAGTGACCTTGTTGTGATGAACTCCCTCTGCTCCCAACCTAATTAATGGGCCTGGCTGCTGATAGCCCTGAATTAGTTTGCAAAACAAATGAGGACGACTGCCGTGCCACTGAAACCTCTGTGGGGAAGGCAGTGAAGGAGGGGCTGGCATGATGAATGAAAAGACCTTTACTTCATTAATATTTGAGCAATAACTGTATCTCTCTTTTTGTGTTTTATACTGATAGTCCTAGAAAGCAAAACAGATGGCTATGAATTTGTTGCATTGATATTCTAAAATCTCAGTGAATCAGCAGGCGGAGTTTAGTGTTCCGTTACCGCAGTTTGACACAGGTGGACCTTTGGTTTTTCCGGAGCTTGAACCAGTGCCCACACAGTCATTACGACCTTTTTTAAAAGAGCTTTTTGATTTCTGAAACACAGGAGGCATATTACTGCTGTGAAATGCAAAGAGGGCAAAACATTAAAGGGATTTTTCAGGTGCTACTTCATTAATAGAATAATGGGGATAATTATCCCTGGAGTAGAGAAAGGTTTGTGATTTAAATGGGCTGTTTGATTGGGGCTGGAGTTTAGCCACCACTAGATAAAGTGCAGAAATGAGATATCCCTCTGTTTGTGTGTTTGTAAGTGTACTCGTATTACTCTTGCTGTGGGGACATAAATCTGATTACCAAGTCACATTATGGGGACTCTTCATTCTGGGGAAAAAAAAGCAACTACATGTTATGTAAATCATTAAATTTTTGGGTGAAGACTTGGTTAAAGCTTGGGCTAAGTTTAGGTGTAGGTTAGGTATTGGGTTAGGGTTAGATAAGTAGTGGTTAGGGTTAGGGTCTAAGAAATGAATGTAAGTCAATGCAATGTCCTCTGAAGTTAAGGAAACATGACTTAGTGTGTACAGTCCTGGTTGGAATTATTGGCGCCCCTGAATTTTGAGTACAGAATAAAGACTATATTCAGAAACAAAGGCCAATCAACCAATTTTCATCATCAAAATATTTTAATAATATGCCCGAAGTTACAGAAAAAAGAAAATCAAAAAAACAAAACTTGCATAATAGTTAAATAATTCAAACAAAAATGTTCTCCAGAGACAAATATTCACACTTTTCACTAATATTTGGTTGCAAGACCTTTGGCAACCATAAGAGCCTCTAAATATTTCTTGTAGCATCTAGAATCTTCTTGCACCTTTCTGCTGGTAGTTCCATTGCCAGTTGTTGAAATATTTCACAGTGTTTCTATTAAGCCCAAACAAACCTTTTAAGAAAACAGTACTGACCAAGCCTCAGTAAAATGAGAAAATTGTACACACTGCTGCACACTCACACCAACTCTATGCAGTTACAGCTTTACGGTCAAAGTGCCCTGTTGACATTTTCAAACCAAAATGTGGTAAATACACTTTTATAACTAAATAAAGTGACTACAAGTGACTGAAAGAGTACGGGATGTACGGTTCATTCTCAGTTCTACAGATGAAATCAAGTAGTACAAACAACTACCAAAACAACTTCAAAAAGTAAAAAGGATTATATTAGAAATTCAAAATGAATTGAAAATAAGCGAAGCATCTTGACACTGAAATATACTGAAAATATAATTCACAAAAATAAATATAATTTTCAAAATACATATATAATTATCAGCAGTCCTTCTCCCTCACTGTGTTTATGTGTGTGTTTGCGTGTGTGTGTGCACGTGTGTGTGTGCGTGTGTGTGTGCGTCTGCATGTGCGTGTGTGTGTGTGTATGTGTGTGTGTGTGTGTGTGTGTGTGTGCATGTGTGTGTGTGCGTGTGTGTGTGTGTGTGCGTCTGCATGTGCGTGTGTGTGTGTGTGTGTGTGTGTGTGTGTGTGTGTGTGTGTGTGTGTGTGTGTGTGTGCATGTGTGTGTGTGCGTGTGTGTGTGTGTGCGTCTGCATGTGTGTGTGTGTGTGTGTGTGTGTGTGCGTGCCTTATCACTAAGGAACTTGTCAAAAACCCATTCATGTTGTGAAATATTAATTTGTCATACAGGACCTGGCTAGGCGTTCTCCTGAATATATGCAGTGGGCATTTTCAGTTATTAGTCATTCAAGTCATGTGCTCTTCATTATGCACATAAACATTTCCCCCCCGTAAAACTGTTCCCCTATAAATTTTTTCTCCTCCTGAATTCTTATTGCCCAATTTAGAATTTCCTTGAAACCTAGGTAACATATCATCTAATGTTACTGACAGAAATCGAATCAAGAAGTAGATGTTTAAAAAAGACAGTCAAGGAAAAGATAAACCAAGGTGGGAAAAAAAACCCAAATTTTCAGTGAATATAAACATTGAATAAAATAACCAAAGGTCACAGGGTTTCCTTGTGCAGGTTTACCTCACCGTAAGTGACAAATCAAACAGCTGCTGTCTGACGCAGGAGTCCCAGCTCTATACCTCTTAACAAGGCCCCGCAATATTGTTGCTCTTTACAGCGTAAAGACGAGTCAGCTCATCGCCTTGCGCTCGCTGTTCCAGTCTTGGGAATCACTTGAACTTAATGAACCAGTGACATTTCACAACATTTTTCATAGACAGCCTACTGCTAAGTCATAAGCCACACAGCTTCACCAGACTCTATGATTTGCATTTATATTGATGGACGGAATACGATGATTGATGCAGTATGCGGTTGCAATGGCTGCGGCCTGGACAATGTCGGATAAATTGACATAGCGGGTGATATTGGTGCCTTCTGGTCTCCCCAGCTGAACCAAGACCAAACAGCTCTTTTTCACTCGTTTCACAGATTGTTCCAGTGGTCTAAAATCCCAAGGGTCTAAAATCTTATTGAAGAGTTTTGCTCTTTCTTACATTGCTAATAACAATCAAAAATGGGTTGTGATTGGTGTCAAAGCACCTCAAGCAATGGGAGGAATATCACAGGTGCATACTTAACCATTATGTTGTTAATATAAATAATCATTTCAATACAATCATCTTTACTGGAGTGTGCCTTTAGAAAATGAACTTCAATGTTACTGGAATGAGAACAGAATAAAACCGTTTTTAAACTCTTTGAATAAAACCACTCACATATGAATTTTACAGTACAGTACATAAACAGTTTATAAGTAAGCTGTTTTTTTTGGGGGGGTGAATATAAGAAACAGTTTATCACACTAGGCATATTGGGAAAGTTTGGATACTATTAGCCCGTTTCCTTTAGGATGAATTTTAAAAACCTTGATGATTTCTGATTCATCTTCCTCTGAGAAATGCCACCTTAACATGGTTTGTATGTCTCAGGGATCCTGGGGGCTGTATTCTTGGGGTCTCCTAATAAAGTCTCCCAAGGCAAACCGGTCCAAGGGGAGAGGCCAGACTAAAAGCAATTAACAATTTATGACAACCTGATGAAGGGCAAATTTCTAAATTCATCTGGAATAGGGAGCTCGCCAGCAAGAGTCTGGTGACAGAGCCTTGGTCCATGGGGCCCAGCCTGGGACAGACCGGGGAAATTAAATGTGACCACCACCCTGTAGGCTCGCCATGGTCAGGGGTAGGCATCGGGCTGGGGTTCTTTGTGAGCTGGGTGGCAGGCTGGGTCAGGGCCCTGGCATTGCAGGCTAGCTGGGACAAGCTGGGACATGGTATTTAAGCTCTCCAGGGGAGATGAGCCGCAGGTGCTGCGGGAGGTGGATTGGTATAGATATAGTTGGGCTCACGCCCAGAGGGACTCGACTCGATCCTCTTCTAGATGATTGTGGGGATACTCACAAGCCTTCAGCTGAGCACTGCTGTGTAGGAGAGCGAGGGGATCACCTCAATGCAACTGAAGGTTGCAAAGATCAAGGCTCCTCCTTTGCAGAGGTCTGTGCTGTAAGAGAAATGATTATTGACAACAATGCACACTCTCAGATTACAATTACCAGTTATTATGAGCAAAACGTGTTCATTTATAACCGGTTTTGAACTGTATACTTGTGAATGCATGATTTTTAGCAGCTTGCTAGTTATGATAGTTAACATTACCGGTGTGAATTTTGCATTTGCATATACAGATGGCTCTCACATTGTAAAGTTAGCTAAAAGGCTAAAGCCAACAAATATCATTGCCCTTAAAAGTTTAAAAGCTTGCTTGTCACAAATTAAATAACACCAGTTTGACTTATGTTTGAGGGTATGGGCATGATATAATTCTGTTATCACACTCGCTAACCTGTTACTCTCGAATTCTTTGAACAGGTCAGTTTACACATGTTGGCTCCCTTTGTCTGCCTGGGTTTAATGGTGTCTGTGGGCTTGCCCTGACTGTCAGCTATGTCAGTGAACTGATTCCATATTTTGCTTCTTGTGTCTGTGGACTGGATCGATAAGAGGACTTGTGTTTGCAGCCGTTATTTTTTCACCATGAAAGCTGAAAACACAGAAGCAGAGCGCTGAAAATCACAAAAACTGTCCTACTGTCACAAATCAACGAAACTCATAGGAAATGTGCCTCTTATATAAACACTGTAATTCTTTAACAATAAATACTAATATAATGGGGTATCATATGACAAGCTAAATCTTTCTGATAAAGGTATACTGCGCAGCACTAGTTCTAATTTGCACATATTAGTATGCTATTACACAAAATACAATTGTGAATATAATCTTCAGCATGTTGGAATTATAAGTGTGAGTATGTTAGCATTTTGATTTCAGCATTTATAATCAAAGCATCACTGTTCACAAGTATAGAGCCACTAGTATGACTGTAGATTCTTAATCCGTCTAAACAGTAGTAAAAGTCTCACATTAGGTATAGAGCTATAATTTGTAAAAAAAAAAAGAATGATACAGAATAAAACTGAAGTAAATTATAGCTCATTTTCTCTCATTGCCTGCATTTAGATTGTAATTTTGACAATCTGTAATTCAATTAACTTAAGCAATAGTGCCAAACATTTGCTGTTTACAGCCACAAATTGACAGTTTTTCTTTGATTTATATCATTATAAACCGAATATGTTTCAGTTTACTAAAGACAGAATTTTAAAATGTCATGTCACGCTTGGGATATTTTTTTCATTTTTTGACATATTTTAAAGGGTTAACAACTGTCAGAATAATCAATAATCAAACAAACCAAAGCCTGTGGGAGTAGACCAAGCATACGGATAGTTTGAATTGAAATCAAACTCAAAATGTATACATTTTAAATTCTAGTTTCTCGTCACTTTTACCAATATTCTCCACCACTTGCCTAAAAAATTCCGGTTTGAAGAACACACAGTTTTATTTTGTGCTGCAGGTTCATTAATTTAACCTTCAGGATATTCAATGAAATTATATATGAATATCATTATCTTTATCAGAGATGTTTGATATTTAATTAAAGTCCCATATTGCCATATCAGTCTAACTGAGTTACTTTTAATAGGTATTTTTTAATTGATGCAATGAAATTTTTTCTCCCAAATGATCAGAATACTTTATAAACACACAGGTGCTGCCACACGCACTCACTGCCTCGGGGTTATTTTTACACTCTCTTTTAATTACTCTCAGTGTTCTTACCCGAATCATAATCACTTTCTTAAATGGAAGTTTGATCCCCTCGAGATAAGGACACATATGTTAGTGTTAGAGGTTTGTCATGAAATTGTTCATAGGAGGTATCAGTGTATTGCTCCAGTAATTTTGTGCTTTTCTTGTTTTTTCCTTATGGACATTGATAGGTCATGTGGGCTCCTCCATAATGTGAAAACCTGCTAACCCATGTCAGGTCCGTGCAGACCGGCAGATGGTAACAGTGGGTGATGAAGTCTGTTTCCCACTCTGAAGGAACTGCAGGGCACAAATAAGCAGGGATCTGTGACTTACAGGAACTGTGGCATTTGAGACTGTGGAGGTTAGGCTATCTTAAACTGAATGAAGTATGTCATGACTAGTAATCTCTTTTTTCTTCAGAATCTTGCAGAATGCCTTCACAACTTTAAGAATTTCAGACCTGGAAAATGCCACAGACAGAAGAGGCTTGGCTTTGTCTTTACAAATGCCTTTACATGGACTTGGGAACCTCTGGAGGATTCTGCTTCACTGTATTCTATAAGATAATAGTAAGATTGCAAAATATGACAGAATTCATAACTTTCTTAACCTTTATGCGATTATGCTAAAAATGCAAAAAAGATGGAGGATCATCTTAAAGCTATAACAGTTCAAATCCAGCCATTTTGTTATTTGTTGTTATTTATTTTGCAACAGCTGCTGCTTGTCTGCTGTATGTCAAACAAAGTACCTGTTCAATGAGAATTTGCTTTGGTATTGAAGCACACTTGCAACAACCAGTACCACTGTAGCCAAGTCCAGTTTAGTGGCTACAGAATATCAATATCTGCTCATCTAAAGATTGAATAAACTTGTTTTGCGTTATAGTCTTAGCACTAGGATAAGGTTAAGTTTGTTTCTGTAAAAATGTACCTGGCAAAATGAATTAGGAGGACATATATTTAATTTCTGGAGGTCAGGGTTGTCATGAAAATGTGGTTTGATGAAGTGCTGAGACAGACCCACTGTGGTGTAAATAAAGCTACAAGTAACTTCCATCTGAAAGATTTACAGCCTGGGATGTGTACATTGCATGTGTGTGATCGTCATTAAATGGTGCTGGTCAAAAATGAATGACTGAATGAATTCATGTTTTCTGCTGGCATTTTTGTTAGTTCAATACAGATTGAGGTTACACTGATATGTACTAATGAAATAGTCATATGTGCGCACTCTAAGTTCAACACCGGCAAAAGCTTTCACTTTCTCCCACTTGCTCTGCTTTTATATGTTACCAATCTGATTGCCAGCCATCTAAATTAAAGCAGCAACCCCCTTAAATAGCATAACAAACTAACCTGAGTATTGTGCGATAAAGTTTAGCTTGCTATAGGAGTGCAGGTGCTGACAGTGCTAATCAATTTTTCCCCTCAGGGATACACGCTTGCTGAGACCATTAGGTACCACCGGCCCTTACAGAACCATACAAACAGGACTCGACTCCTGGTTGCCGATTCCTGCAGCCTATGGAGACTTGCAAACCCAGGACCTGGAGTGATTCACTGCTGCAATTTGGTTAAGTCGCAACTTTTAGTTAGTGTTAATTTAGTGTTAATAATTGTTTTACATTTTGATTTAAATGACTGAATTGTCCTCTTTATGCTACTTTCATTATGATACATACATACAAGCTGGTAGTTTTGTTTATTTACTGTAAAAATAGAGTAGTTGCATCAACACAACTATTAAAGTAAATAGAGTCAAAACACTTCATTTCATAAGCTAACAGCATTATATATTCATATTTTAGGTGGATCATAAAGTATAGCCTACTATTCTACTTCCATGCAACACAGGAAAATCATGTTAGCATCCCATTCACTTTTGTGGCCTGAAAAGTACAAAACAACAATAGAAAGAACAATATTAATGGATTGTCCCATCTTCTCCTGAGACCCAAAAATATAAAGACACAGTCTATATTCAGATCATAGCACTTGTCTTCCATTTAGAGTTTTCTCCTCCCCTAAACAAATGCAACAACCAAATCGATTCCCATATCCTTAGTAGATGTACATGTAAAAAGCTGAAAATATGTTCTTGATTGGTGACCTGCATAATGCCACTTGTGATGTTTATGCCCAAAATATCCTTTATAACTTGTATTGTTTTGATTGCTTTTCCCTTATACACGTCCTAATCTGAAAATTTAAAGTAATAAAGTCCATAAATTGCAGAACTTATTTCGAGGTTGGCCAAGGAAGAGCACCAGCTAATTAGGTGATTACACAGCCTTACAGTTTTTAGTTAAGATTTGGGTTAACAGTCCTAAATACATAGAAATACAATTACATATACTTTATTGATTAATTTCAGTGGTCTTCTTCTTCTTTTTCTTTCGGCTTTTCCCTTTAGGGGTCGCCACAGCGAATCAGTGTCCTCCATCTAACCCTGTCTTCTGCGTCCTCTTCTCTCACACCAACTACCTTCATGTCCACTTTCACTACATCCATAAACCTCCTCTTTGGTCTTCCTCTAGGCCTCCTGCCTGGCAGTTCAAAACTCAGTATCCTTCTACCAATATATTCACTATCTCTTCTCAGGACATGTCCAAACCATCTCAGTCTGGCCTCTCTGACTTTATCTCCAAAACCTCTAACTTGTGCTGTCCCTCTGATGTACTCATTCCTGATCCTATCCATCCTGGTCACTCCCAGAGAACCTCAACATCTTCATCTCTGCTACCTCCAGCTCTGCCTCCTGTCTTTTCCTCAGTGGCACTGTCTCTAGACCAAACAGCATCGCTGGTCTCACCACAGTTTTGTACACCTTTCCTTTCATTTTAGCTGAAACTCTTCTATCACACATCACACCTGACACTTTTCTCCACCCGTTCCAGCCTGCCTGCACACGCTTCTTCACCTCTTTTCCACACTCTCCATTGCCTGGACTGTTGACCCTAAGTACTTAAAATCCTCCACCTTCTTTATCTCTTCTCCCTGTAACCTCACTCTTCCACTTGGGTCCTCTCTCGTTCACATGTACTGTGTCTTGCTGCGGCTAACCTTCATTCCTCTTCTTTCCAGGGCAAATCTCCACCTCTCAAGCTTCTCCTCCACCTGTTCCCTGCTCTCACTACATATCACAATGTCATCTGCAAACATCATAGTCCATGGAGATTCCTGTCTAACCTCGTCTGTCAGTCTGTCCATCACCATAGCAAACAAGAAGGGGCTTAGAGCTGATCCCTGATGCAGTCCCACCTCCACCTTGAACTCCTCTGTCACACCTACAGCACACCTAACCACTGTCCACAGTCCACATACATGTCCTGCACCACTCTAACATACTTCTCTGTCACTCCAGACTTCCTCATACAGTACCACAGTTCCTCTCTGGGCACCCTGTCATACGCTTTCTCCAGATCTACAAAGACACAATGCAGCTCCCTCTGACCTTCCCTGTACTTCTCTATCAACATCCTTGATTAATTTCAGTGGTAATTCTGAAAAAAAAATCACTTCTAGTGGATACTGAAGTGTTACCTTTTGCATAAAGATCTTCTACATAATGTTAATAATGTTGACATAGAAGGAGATAATATATTGATTGATATACAAATCATACATAATGTGTGTCCTATTAAAACTACAAAATAAAACTCCACCGCAGCGAAGTTGTGTTTTCAAGTTTTTTAATGACATTGCGCTCTGGCAAACTTTTTATGTGCCTCAACCCTGAGTCACATTTAATTTTCTGACCTTCATCAGCAAACTCATGATAGCTGTTCAGCACTTAGGGATATTTGTGCCCCTCTAGACTAACACCCATTCATTTTTCCCATTTTAAAGTTTGTAATCTGAGGTGACTGTTTATTTCACAAAGACAGTGAAATGCAAAATTGGCCGACAAGAGCACACTTGCCTAAAATAATCTACACCAAATTTAATTTGCTGTTATACTCAATTTAGAGTAAAAATTGACAAGACAGTTACCAGAAGGTCTCCTTGCAATTACAATGATAAATGAGTTGTCACTATAGTTATTGTAACTGGCTGCAGTGTGGCCTGTTACATTTACTATGAAAACTCTGTTGCTTCTTAGTCCAATCCATAGCATCCCAGGGGAAGATCTTCCTAACTCCTAGACCATGATCACTGGCTTTAATGAGTTGGGTCAAACCATTGGCTGTGAGAGCACGATCACAACAGTTCATAGGTACATCAAACATTTCCATACACAGTAATAAAAAAAGCATTAACTATTCCACTGCCAACCCCAACCCCCTTTGATAGCAGATAGTGCTGCAGGTTATTGCACAGTTTGAAACACTCTTTCTACCCTCTGTCTCCTGCTCTGTGCAGGCAGTTTCTTGGTTCATAGTTCACTGATACTTGTCCTACTCACCTTTATTTGTGAATCTATTGTTAGGATTCTGTGTACAGAGGTAACTTGTTGACACGGAGCTTCTTTCAATCTCTTTCCAAGGCTTTTTTTGGAGGCACTAGTGATGTGACTCCAAGTACAACAGTGTCAGTGTTGGTATCAGTCCAACACTTTGAGCCAGAATGGGACCTCAAACAGGGGAAATGCTATTGAGTTATGTACAGATGTTCATGGTTTGCAAAAGATGAATTTTAGTGTTAGTGGTCATCCCCTGACAGTTGATCAAGTGGCACCACTACCATTGCCTGCTCATACCGCCATGTCAAAAATACTACACTAGCATGCTAAATGCATATCTAAGCATTTAAATAGTTTATAGTGTGAAGCAGCGAAAAATAGCAAACTTGTGTCTCCCTTTCAACCATCCATTTTGCACTGATTTTCAGAGAGCGATGAATCCACCCATACCACACTTCCTTCCTGTACAGGTCCAGAGAGAAAGAAGCCTTAGGGGAGAAGCAGAGGGTTTCCATTTGGCCCTCGCGGGCTGTTTCCTTTACCGCCACTGGCAGAGCCCAGTGATCAGCAGCTGGGTTCTGAATTTAAACTGAGAGAAAATAGCTCTCACACATGGGAACTGAAACTAACCAAACCAAACTACACTCCTTTTCATTCTGCTCAGCCATGTGCTCCAAATCCACCTGATGTATCCTGAGAAGTTCCCAGCCCAAATTGGCAACATGATCCCATCGGTGAGATCTAGATGTGAGCCTTCATTTACTGGATTCATGCATTTCTTTCTGAATCTGAGATTATACACAGAATTTACATTCATCTTTGATCATTTTAAATGTGCTTAGAAAGGCGTACAACGTAATCCAGTTTACGAACAATCAGTTGAATTTATGATCAGGACATCATTAGGCCTTTAAAGTCACATTTAAATATGGAAGTTTATAAAAATTATGGTCCATCATTCTATATTCAATTGTCAGAAGATAGTATAAATAGGCATGACAAAAATAGTAAACTTTTTTGGCAGGGCCTGAAACGCTTCATGCAGCAGCTACATATGACAACATCCGTTAGTATTAGGATGGCCTTGGTCAGCATCTGAGCATCTGCGGGTATGATTGCTCCTGGGCGTAATAAGCGCAGATGCTCAGCTGGGTTGGACCGTCGATGTTTTGACAGCTCCATGATGCCAAAGAGCTTTTTGGGGACATACTGTGAGTCAAAAAGTGCCAGTTATCTCCTCCCATCAACAATCATGAAAATACAGCTTCTGCAAGCATTGGCAGTCAAAATAGATGGAAGTTGTTTGCCTACCCATTACCGCTACAACCACTTTTTTCTACACTTATACTGCACTACACTGTATGACCTCAAGCATATCCAACAGTTCTGGGATGAACTGGGCCGCCGACTGTGAGTGAGACTGTGTCACCCAACATCATTGTCGGACCTGACTGATGCTGTTGTTGGTGAACGGGGTTAAATCCCTGCAGCCAGGTTCCGACATCTTGTGGGGAGTCTGAAACCAGAGGAGCGGAGGCTGATACAGCAACTGATTAATGGCTTTGGAATGACGTGTTCAGCAGTCAAATATGCCAGTAATGTTTTGAATTTCACATTCTTTGGTTGCAACGTATATTCCTTGAGATTCTGCACACTTGTTATCTCTCTTCCATTTCCTAGTCAGTATGGGGACTCATTGTGTTTCAGTTATCATGAGGATAAATTCACATTTGTATAGTAAATGTTGAATTTATCCTCTGGTATAGATATGCACCTGCTTGGGTAACTATTGACAGTACAAGCAGAAGCTTGGAGGAGATAACATCAGTGCTTTATTTAACTAATGTAATTTCTTAAAGATGGAAAAGTTAGTGTTTTATAGGCCTGCATAGTGCATATAGATATGGAGGATAGCTGCAATTTGCTTAGAGGATTATTAGTTTGTGATATTTTGTAGTCACATGTAATAACACATTTTGAGAAACAATTCCAACAGGTATCTACTGCAGTAGCTAAAGTTATATAAAAGATATGAACAATGTTCACAGTTTTAAGACTCGGTCTGGAAATGCTTTATTTAGATGATGAAGTGACTGTGCACCTGGTCTCAACAATCAACCAATAACCAGTGTGCTAGGGTCCACTTGCAAGCCTGAGCATCACATCGTCCTGTGAATGCCTTGGTTTGAGACTATGTGCCAAAGATCAGTTTTCTTTTGTTTGTTTGTTTGGTTGGTTGGTTTCTGTTTTTTGGGCTGATAAAGGCAAGATTGATCAGTTTGCTTTTCCCCTGGTAGTGTTATATTTCTTGGAGGCTGTGTCTGGCTGGCCTCTGCCTTGCCACTCATTCAGTCAGGTGTGATCTTAGTAATAGGCAGTTAGTTGCTGGGTCATTATAATAAAACAGTAGGTCTCGAGCACCACATTGATTACATCCCATTTACAATAATATTGGCTACTATTTGAAATACAAACAGTTTAAGGTGTAGGCTAAAGAAAGATCATCCTCTCTGCCCAAAATGTCAGGAAGAAAGTTTAGACTGAGAGAAGGAAGGTACAGAGGATCAGAAACATTAAATGTGTACTCAACAATAGATGGGAGCTGCTGCTCGGTTCTCTCCCCAACCCCAGCAGGTGCTGATGAACCATAGAAGCTCATGATTCATTCACTTCAGAAAAGTTTGAAAAATACACTTCAGAAGTTCTCAGAACCTGAGTTGACAAATGTCTTGTCTTGTCTGACCAACAAGCTAAAATGAAAACATAGACAATTTACTATCATAGAAGACTAAGAAAACAGTAAATATTCACATTTGAGTAGCTCTGACTAGGCTTTTGTTTTTTTTTGTTTTGTTTTGTTTTTGCATTTTTACTTAAAGATTGAAATCCATCATCAAAATTGTTTAACTTCTTTTTTTTTTTAAAGCGGTCTAGTTGGGATTAAGTCCTTGAGAATCAATTTCCTGTCCAGTCAAGGCTAAATTTAAAGTTACCTTTCTATATCACCAAAGGTCCCTGGATAACTTTTTTAGTAGAAACAGCACTATATTCACTGTGCTGATGGAGTTACAGTGAATGTATTCAAATAGCAGCTCCAGCAAAATATCCACAATGTAAAATATGTGTGGCACTTTTTCCATGTACCTCATTTTGCTTTCACGTTTTATCTAGTGTGACTGTAGATTGAGTTTCTCTGCAGAGAACATCTTGTCTGCATCTTTCAGCAGGAGTTCTTGACTTATACAAACACTCTAACCTCTTCTCTTTCTCTCTTCAAGCCCTCGCTCTTACAGACACACACATGAATACAAAGTGGCAGAGATTCTCGGAGAACACACTGGCTGAGATGGCTATCATTACAGTGCATCTTCTAAGTATTCAAACTCAATCAGAGGTGATACAAAAGGCCTTACCAGAGCTGACGAGCTGCCCTCTCGAGTCCCCCTTCTTCGTTCTTCTGCTGATTGCAGCTATCAGTGGCTGCGTGGGCAAGAAGCTGCCTGATAACCGTGTTCTCTCAAATGAGCCCGTCATCCACATTCGTGCTAAGAGGTGATGTCCCTGGTAGGTGTCATAGCAAAACGCCAGGAGGTGTCCACACACACAGGCTGAATTTTGAACGTATTGCACTTTATAGTTGAATGTCAAACACCATGTGCTGAGAAGTTTACTCATGTTTTTGCTATTCCATTTTTTCTGTTTCAACATTTCAAATTATTATACGTAGTATTCAGACCAGCACATTTATTGTTTTTGGTTTTAAGACGTGATCATTTAGAGGGAAATATTTTTACAATGCTACTCATTCATGTCTAACAAACTCAACCTCTAACTCATCGGCTACCCTGGAGACCATGGAGGTTAAAAATACAGTTACACAGCTCTACAGTGGGCACGATACGAACCTGCAGGTGGTGAATACACTTCCATGAGTGGAACTGTCCTGACTCTATGGCACATCTGTATCAGCAGCTTGTCATGAACCAAAGTTATGTTTCGTGGTTAGGTGACTTCTAACAGGCGTAGTAATTATTGTGATCAGGTGACATAGTACAAAGAGCAACAAAGTCCATGTAAGGAAGAGGAGGTTGGGGTGGTTGGATGGGTCAATAAAACACAACACAACAACATAACATTGCTTGTTTTATCCGTGACCGTTCTACAACCTTGTTTATCACTGGAACCATGACAATAAAGGTTCTCTAATCTTAAAGCAGTACTTACTTTAACCCGAACCACAATCTTACCCAAACCTAACCAAGCTGTTTTTATTTTTGGCCAAACCGAACCAATCCGCAAGTGTTCCTTAACTACGTTTTTATAATTGTAACAACAAGAACAACCCAGGTCTGGTACACCTGCTGCCAGTAGGGGCGCTCATTCATGATGCCTCCATAATCAATGGGTTATGTTTACAGTTATTTTGAGTAAATGAAGCTCTACTTTTTTTTGCACTGGACATTTACACAAGAAAGTGTTATGTGGTGTTATGTGGATCAGTCACTTCTGGCTGGTGCCCGATTAACTTGGGGCTGTTCCAGATCTGGTGGCTTGGATAGGTGCATCTCTACTTCTCTACTCTTCTAAATATTCTTGCTTTTTAAGTACTTGTCTCCAGCTCCTCATTCCATTTTCAAAATTGGCCAATTTAAGAAAGAATGCACAGGTTGTTTTTTGGGTTTTTTTGGGTCCAATCTTAATCTGAAACTGTAGATTTTGACTTATATTTATTATATTTATCTGAAATGGTCTTGCCATATGGATGAAAACATAATCACATGATTCTGTGGGCACAACCAAAGCATAAGCTTGTAATGTATTCACACTTTCAACACTGTCTCTGGAATAACAACTCTAAATGACTCTACTGTATTTGTTTTAAATGTGCATTTAAATATATGTATAAAAAGAGAGGAAGATGGGAACAAAATTATTGTGCACATTATCTCGTATTATCTCTGTTCATATTTCTGTCAGTTTAGATTGGGGCTGCTTAAGGAAGTTCTACTCTTAGCACTTCTCTATTAGATATATTCAATTATCAAGCTGTGTCCTGCACTCCTTTAAGATATATGTAATTAAACCTCCTCTTAAAAAGCCTTCCCTCGATCCAGATGTTTTAGCCAACTATGGACGCATATCCAACCTTCCCTTTCTCTCTAAGACCCTTGAGACCCAGTTATGTGACTTTTTACATAATAGTAATTTATCTGAGGATTTTCGGTCAGGATTTAGTGCATCATAGTACTGAGAAAGCACCAGTGAAGGTTACAAATGATCTACTAATCACATGAGATAAAGGACTTGTCTCTGTACTTGTTCTGTTAAATCTTAGTGCCACATTTGACTCTATTGACCATTAAATCCTATTACAGAGACTGTAGACCTAGACCTGCTCTATATGAAAAGTGCCCTGAGATCACATCTGTTATGATATGGCGCTATATAAATAAAATTGAATTGAATTGAATTGAATTTTCATTAATGACAACAGATTGGTAGCAGCCATTGAAACATCTGTGCTTTGTTAGCAGAGACAAAGCACAGATGTAGAGACATTTTAAAACCTGAGGGTAATGACAAGTCCAGTCATCATGTTGAGCAGAGAGCAGTTTAGAGGGCTCATTTAAAAACTAATCACAACTCACTGGAGGTTCCTTAATGCGACATGGTGGATGAAGACAGAAATTATTAGTGTGAGTCATCAGATAGTAGCAGAAGTCATTCACACAGTTTCACACAAGATTCATTCACAGGCTGAAGTTCACATGAAATAATCACAGAGGATTTGCATCTGCTGTGGCAGTGCTGAGCAGAATGTGGTAAGACATACTGCAACTGCATTTCCCTGCACTTCTGTCTCCATTACTTCTTGCTTAAAGTGTGTCTTCTTTTTTGTCTCTTTGAAAAGAAAGAACAAAGAAAGCATTTTATGAATATCCTTAAATAAAAAGCTTAAATAAAAATGATAAAACTTCTTGGAGAGTTCATCGAGTATGTTTATCTGCTCTGATCTACATTCATACATTTCCAGCCTCTTCTAATTCAAAAATGTAATAAGTCTCCATATCTGACCAAGCCACTTTTAACTCCTATTGCACAAACCCAGATGATGGATTATTTTGATAAAAATGTAAAATATCATCTCTGTTGAGGTGCAAAAGTTGGTGCTTATAAAAGCGAAATGTGAGCAGGAAGCCTTAAAGAATCACTTTATTTAGCTATCTTATGAACACTTCTGTGAGAATCTTCATGCAGTGATTCCAAGTGTTTCTTTTGCAGTTTGGTAATAGATACAACTTGCTCTCTCTTTCTCTAATTGAGCACATGAAACTCGAAGTGAGCCTGGATCAATGAAAACTGATATTACCCTTCTCATTGCAAGCCACAGCCACCGTCGATCAGTCTAAACACATGGTTCTACTTATGAATTGATTGTCTCTGTTTATGAATATAGATTGAACTGTGTAGCCTATTGCTCAGAAGAGTAAATTCAATATTGTTTTGTGTCAGTTCGACAAAGTGCTCATGTTCCCTTTGGTTTGAATTCTACTCAATTAAGACTGGATTCAAAGCTGAGCCAGATTTGCCTTTGCTTTTCTGTTAATCAGTGATTGATGATAAATAGACTTTAAATAATTGCTAGTGGTTTAAGAATTGTCCAGCCGTGGACAACACTGGAAATTTTACTTCACTTTACAAACGGCTAAGTAAGATGAATGTTGCTGATTCAGTAAGTGGAGGTCCAAGGCGTACTGTAGGAAACTTAGACAGGTGCACATAGCAGGAATAGAGGAAGTTCATCATTACGGTTTCCTATTGGCTGAACTCTACTTCTACCCAGTTCCCATGAAAAAAAAGTTGAGCCATAGAAAATGAACTGGTCTCACTGCAGTTGAATGCAGACTCATGAGATGGAGCCAAGGAGAAAACTGATGCTTTGACTTTCAAAAAAGGTGATAATTGCTCATGTGCTCTTGTGCCCCCCCCCCCCAGGCATACAGGTGGTAGCCTGGGGCGCCAAATGTCCGGTGAATGTCTCCTGACTCCAGTCCAGCTACTGCGTCAGTTCTCTCCACTTTCATCACTATCTGCTTTGACTCAGCCACTACAGGACAGTAAAGTCACTTCAGACTGGTAGAATAGTTTCCTCTCACCTGCCACCACTCTCATAAACCCTTTGCAAAATGTTGTCTTAAAACAAGGTTTTGGTAGAATAACTGAATAACATTCACACATGGAATATTTTTGTTGTATACATTGTTAAGTAGCCTTATGTCCTGTATGAAGTGCACATAACTTTCTCCCAATGAATTGTGAACAGACTCAAAACAGGACACAATCAGGGATTGCTTATTATCAATTATTAATAGAGATATTTTCTTGATTAATCACTTGATTGTGTACTGTTTAAACTGTCAAAAATAATGAAAGTTCTCAAAACCCATAAGAATATATTCAAATGACTTTTTAGCTAAAACAACAGTCGGCCAAAAAAAACAAACAAAAATAAACAAACAACAAACAAAAATATTGATATGATAAAATTTAATTTACAAAGATTACAAAAGACAAAATGCAAATCCTCACATAGGAGAAGCTGCTCTTTTTTCTCTGTTTTGAATGCATTATATTATTTATCATCCAGATTCATTTTTCCCCAGTTATGTCTCTTTCGTTCTGCCTGAAATAGTCCTTGATTTATTTGACTAAGGCGTGAGTAATCTGTTAATTGACTGCTTTAGCATTTACTTTACCGGTTTTTCCCTTTACATAATTGAACAGTAGCTGTACATATATAATTCATTCTACAATCCATACACTATTTATTCTAAGCCATTTTGTCATACAGTCCTCCTCACTATTTGATACCAGTACCCTGCAGACACTGTATAACTACTTGATCTTTATAGAGCAGCTGTATGTTTGTGTTGTTTTGCAGTTTTTGTCTCTATTTATATACAGTGTGTATGCCTTGCAGGACTTTATAATAAAATGCTTGTCTCCTGCTTGGCTTTCTCTCTTGTGTTTACTTCTCCACTGCTTTTTTCCCCCCTTGTCCTCAGACCAAACAGCTCATATCTCATATCTCATACTTGCTTTTCTTTCTTACATGTACAAGTCATGCTTTGACCTATTTAGGGAGCAAATAATCTTAAATTAAATCATGTACCAAGTACCTTACCTACGTGTTCCCACTTTGCCCAAGGTCGTCGGACATGTTTCATCCCGACCGTTATCAACTTAGCACATGACCCAGATTTCACTATATGTTTCACACCATTCACCATTACCATAACCATAATGACTTTTTGTCATTGTCGGGCCATTTACCCCAGAGCATTTACGGTACATGCCCACTCCTCAAAGGACAGCGTAATTTAAGATTTTGAAGGGCTGTCTGAATGAAAAGCTCATTAGGAAAGATGTTGCTTCATCCAAACAGCTTTTCATAGTTTAGAGACATGAGGAGCCCTGAACTCCTATTACTGTGAGACAAATACAGCATATGTTTTACATCCTCATCTTAACTTACTTTATATTGCCCAACTATTCAGGTACAATTTTCCGAGTTTGAACACCATTGACATCGAGCTAAATTTGAGGGTGTGCTTACCTTTTAAGAATACAATTCCTGTTTTGGTATAAAAAGTCTGACCAAGTCTTAAAGACTTGTAAATATTTATTTATTTATTTTTGTTCATCTAAACAGCAAAGTAGCCTGTCCATCCTTCACATCCCCTGGCTCTACCTGAGGAATCCCACGGCTTTTCAAGCCCAGATGAGATATTTAAATCCTCCACCGTGTTCCGAGTCTGTCCTGGGGTTCTCCGTCTCCTCCCAGCTGGCCATGACAAGACATCTCCACAGAAGCCTCCAGGAGGCATCATAATCAAAAGTGTGAGCAATCTTAACTGGTTTCTTTCAGCCTGACAGTATCAATGATCTCTTTCTTTAGGTCATTACCTAAAGCTCATGACCATTTCATAGGTGAGTGTTCATAAGAGATTGAGTGGTACATGGAGACCTTAAGGCTCAGCTTCCTCTTATTCACGACAGTCCAGCACAATGTTTGTGTTATACTAGAGAGAAATCCATTTGTTGAGCTCAGGTTTCATCTTTCCCTAAATAAAACCCTGAAACACTTTATCTCCTTCATTTGGTACAGTGACTCATAGAGTGTGTTATAAAAATTATAATCATACTATATGTGTGCTTCTGTCTACATATGTCAGGATAAAATGGTTCCTGTTTTCCCCTGTTGGGCAACATCAGCAGACTCATCAGCTAAGGTTAAATGATTTTCAGCACTATATGAGGAAGGTAGAAAATTCGGCACTATATTCGTAAGAGGACGATAGAAGGAATAAGGGCCAGAGACAGGTCAAGAGTGTGACATCCGGGGTTGGTTTTGCAGGCTGGCCCCTCGATAGGAGAACTGAAAAGGGTTATGATGTTTTCTATGAAATCTACACTTAACAGACTAGGAGAAGAACTGAAACGCCCACCTATGTGGTATAAAAACTCGCTGTAAGCGCTCCTCGCAGAGCCTTTTCTTTGTAACCCCACTTGTGTGTTGCATTGTGAACACTCTTTCTTGTACAAGAAAATAAACTCAGTTGCAACCTTGATGTTTCGGCTCATCATCTCCATTGTTTTAAAAGTCATTACGAAGAAATTCTTTTGACAGAGTGGAGGGATCCACCGTTTACCAGCAGGCCACCATGGCCTCACTCCTAGAGGTATACATTGATGAGGGCCTCCACCGGCTTTGCATTTGCAAAATGCACAACAAAAAGGAGGAGACAAGTACCAGGGAAAAACAAACTCCACATTGAATCCCAAAGAACTCTACTCACTAAACAGCTTGGGGTCATCTTCATCCACCTCTCTAATGACACCTTGCTGCACTGAGGTGAGCAATATTCTACTGAACATTTAATTAAATAAACTGTCCAAACTAGAATCTATCTCGTGGTCGTGCTACATAGAGAATTCCAGCAATATGCAACAGCCTGGGAATCAGCCAAGAGCAACTGAGTCTTTAACCCCGGAAACAAAACTTAAGCACTCTGCCTGTGCCTTCTCCTCTGCCAACCTACCTGGAAAACAGAGAGCTCACACACCTGAAGATCTTGGAAAGTCAATAAAGTATTTTATGATCACTCAAGCATTAAACTTTTCATAACAGACATCATTTTGGATAAGAAATACAAACCTAACAACAAATGCATAAAAATCATCAACCGGCAAATTTGGACAGCAGTGTTTTCTTGATTTATCAGGTAATTGACAAGTCATTAATTTAACAGTAGAATATTACAGTAATACACAAGTGGGCTATGATGGACTGGCAATCTGTCCAAAGTGGACATTGACTAACCATTGACAATTGATCATTCTTTTTATTGTCTGTCCCTCACGAGCCTCGACATTATGGAAATGTCCCACTAAATTGAGAGTATTGGTTTAACCCTTAAATACAACAAGTGTAATGTGGTTGATCCTGGTCAGATCCTGACACCCTGGTTCAGCACCAACATATTATTGTGAAACTAAGCTAATGTAAAAAATTCTGATTGTCATACTGTGTGTTTTTATTCATAGTTACAATGAAGCATTAGCTGTTATCTTTTGCAGTCAGCACACTGTGAATAACAAAGTAATACTTACATACCGGAAGTCTCCAGAGACCTTATAAATCTATTGGAGAAAAAAATTATATCCGAAAACAATTTTGATCATTTTTGACATGTTTACAACAGAAAATTGTTTAAAAAAATAGTTTGAGGAATACCATTGAATGAACTGACTGAATCAGACATGGTGTAACACAGTTTCAGTCCCCAAAAAACCAAGGTATCCCTTTAAGTGTTGATAAACTGTAGCCACATAACAGCGGGTTCACTTTATCACTATTCCAGTGATGACTTTTCCTGACAAAATCCTTCTTTTCCTCACTTACAGGATGTTGCATTCATATAAATGGCTCCCACATCCGTAGAGGAGGCACACATCTAACACCTGCGATACATTCAGGGAAATTGATTAATCAATTTCTTCCAATTTCCTCTTGTTGTCCTCAGTAGGAAAAGAGCTGGTATGTCTCTTTTCAGGAAACAGGTAAGATGTTGTTAAAAGGGTTAGACTGAATATTCTTATGACACAGCAGTATGTGGTGAAGTGATGATGTGTCTTTGGCAGGTAATTATTTAAGCAATTAAATGTAGATTCAGATTAGTACCTCTATCATATATATCCACAGATGGGCATCATTTTGCATCTGAACTGATTTGGTCCCGACTGAAGATTTGAACTGCTAAAATTACTTTTTTGCCAAAGCAAAAGGCTTCTGCTCCAAGTGATCCCTCAAGCTTTATACACACCACCGGCAAACAAGGGGAAAAGCAAATTGTCTACTAGCAGAGTTTGAGACTGAAATGAGGCGTAGGAGTATTTAAAAATTTAAGAGCTGAGATGCTTGTATAAGTGCTGTATGTACATTTATTTTGATAATGTCCTCAATAGAATAACAGCAAGCACACAAGCAACTTTTTGTGATCAGAAGCTAACATTGGTATGGCTCCATTAAGCCTCTTAGGCTGGAGGTGGATGGTTTGACATAAAAAAGTGTCTGACTTTGACATAAGACACCGGTTTTTGCACGTCATCTCCCATCAGCACTTCTCTGCAGGTACCTCTATGCCTCTCACACCGTTACTTGTTTTTGCAAAGGTTGTTTTATAACAGTTTTTGAAGGTACTGACAAATGATGTCCTCTCACCAACAGGTGAGATCAGAAAGTTCTTTTATTGCTTGTTTTTGTCAATGACAAATACTCACCGCAAGGTTCAACTCAATAGTTGTTGTGGGGCTTTTGCTTGTATCACAGGATGCTTGTCAGAAGATGGAGGATGCTTAGTTTTCTTGGATTGTTGGTGTTCAGAGTTTCCTTTTCTGAGCATTTTCAAGCCACTTTTTTATGTCTTACCACGGCTGTTATGTTAGTTATGATAATGTGACACATTGTCCATCTTTCAGCCTCAGACCTTCTCAGTTCACTCCATTTGTATCCAGTGCATTACCATGTGACTCACTGGTTTTGCCCCAGGTGAACATTTTAACGTCCTGAACAGACAGTAAATGTCTGTGGAAAAGCGAAAATGCCTCTGAGCATGTAACCAAGTAATGGATAACAGGTAAAGTTAACTTTTGCATAGGGAACAATATGAGACCAAATCATGGAGTGACTTAGGCAGTGCTGAGGTCACTGTTCAGACTAACTTCTCTGGAATCCTCCAGACCTTGCCTTTCATACCTGTCCAGACGATACCATCAGACATTGCTACTATTAGCCATCTGTTTGTTCTCTTGCACATCTGCCCCTAATTCTGTTATCAGCTCCTCTAGCGTAAATTTCAGCCAGTGTTTAGACCTGCTGTCTTTTTTTATCCCTGCCCACCTGCTTTGCTCTTTTGGACTTCTTTGTCTGGTCAAACGTCCCTCACATAAGCCTAATGATTGTCCTAGGATTTCTATAGAAGTCCTTAAAATCATCCTCCTCCTCCTATGTGTTTTAAAAGGCTTTATACTGACTATTAAAAAACAAGGGAAAATATATGAGACAGAATTCCTTTGTAAATTGGATTTTTAAATTAGAATTTGAAGCAGGAAACTTCTAAAAAAAAATTAGTTGATAGGAATAAAATTAAATGAATACTGAAATTTGTATGAGTAGGTGTGTATGCATTACTGAACACAAAGGAGCTGACAGGTGTTCGGCCACCTGCAAGGAAGTTAGGGCTGACGCAACTTTTGGAAATCTGTGTCTCCTGGGTTATGAAAGTCAGATCAGCGTTGTGACATTTGATTGTTTCAGTTAGTTTGGGGTGACAGCTCTTATCTTCTCTGGGTGAGGAATTCAATTTGTTTGTCTCAAATACATACATTGATTTAAGATCATATATATACCCCTTATTACACATTGTAGAAATCCGTAACACAGACCTTGATGCCAAATAGAGTTAAAAGCTTTTTTGAAATCGATAAATCAGCAAGTATCTCACAAGTTTTTGCTTTGTGTAGTCTGTGGTTCTGTAGATCTTTAGCCAAGATGGAGTGTTTGTCTAGGAAGTCTGGTATTTTTTTTATTTAGAATACTAGAGAATAATTTACCTTGACAACTGCTGACCCAGATGCAACAGTAACTACTTGGGTCTGATTTGTCCCCACTCTTGCAAATGGAGGAAATGAGACCTTTGCACCAGATGTCAGGAAAATCCGCTGACTATAATATGAAACTGAACAACTTGCATCCTGCACCTTATCTCATTTGAGCATTTCAATTTTAATGCTGTTTGGACCACAGGATTTTAGAGTTTATTTTTTTATTATAAATATATATATATATATATATATATATATATATATATATATATATATATATATATATATATATATTGATGTGAATCAGTTTGATTTATTGATATGTCTTTGCACAGATTTTCCAAATGACACTCTCCAGATGACACCCTCTTTGAAAGGGTGATATTTGGTTTGTGTGGTAGTTGTTCCACACATCCTAAAATTGATTATGGTTAATTGCATTCTCAATATCTTCAAGTTTCATGTGGGTATAATTTTGTTGTTATTTCCTATTTCCTATTGACGAGTGCTTTTCATGCGGTACTTTCCCCAGGTCTTTTTTCCGATCATCTTGCATTCTTGAACATTTGTCAATGTTCTGCCTTCTATCAGGCTTCTGTTTTTGTTTTATTAGGTCAGTCTTGATAGCTCCCTAATGAAAAGTCATATTGATATCATCACTGGCCTTGTTTACACCCTCTCTGGTAGGGACATATTGTGTTTAGTTTTATATTGAGTTTAACGCTACAGTAATTTGTCTCCACTATCTGGGGCCCATCTGTGTGTAGGGTTTAATTTATACAGCTCACAGGGCTCTCTTTTTGTCACTCATTTGACAGGAGAGTTTGAATGAACACATCTATTTGGTTGTAGTCTGAACGGGGCTGTCTGACGGTGAACACACATATAGTGAAGGGGTCCATGTCAGTGATTGTATAGTCTACTACACCAGATCCAAGAGCTGAGGAGTCCCGTCTGAACCTGCCATTAACCATGGATAGGTTCAAAGGCCCGAGAGAAATGCCCTACCTCTCTGCCACTTTGTGTCAAGGTTGTGTTGATGGGCGATGGTTGGTGTGGTAAACAGGAGAGACTAACCAAACACATGGTCGTTGCCTTGTGCGTCATTGACAGCGGGTACAATTAGTGTTCTTATATTCAGATCTCCAGTTAGAAGCAGCTTCCCTGGGCCTGGAATTTCAAAAATATCTTCTTCAATATAAGGAGAATGTCCAGGGGACATATACTGTAAACATCACAGAGGTATGGATCCCTATCATTTAAGGTAAATGTACTTATATAGCCTACTTATTGCCATGTTTGTTCTGGTCTTCTTGACCACTCAAAGCACATCTACACTACTATCACATTCACCCATTCTTACAAACAGTCAAACAGCACTTTTTTCAACACATTTAAGCACATCTACACACTTAAATGTGTTGAAAAAAGCACTGCTTGACTGCACATCTACACACTTATACACATTCACACTTCGATGACACACATTGGGGGTGGAGCATCTTGCCCAAAGAGACACTGACATGCAGCCTGGAGGAGCCGGGGATCGAGCCATCACCCTTCCAGTCGGTGGGCAACCGCTCCACCACCTGATCCACAACCACCCAGGGTTGAATCTAATTTTAACGAAACCTGTGATTTACCTTGTTTGCTGGTCAGATCAGTCGGCAATGATCTTTGGGCTTGTTGGAAATAACGTTGGTTAAAGGCCACTCAGAACCTCCAAAATAGAATGAACAGGCATTACACAGTTTGTTTACAATTGTGTTACAAAAAATAAAGTCATTGACTTACTGTTTTATTCTTTTTTTTAGACTACTGGCCTCTCCTCAGGCTGATATGCGTTTTATGAATGTTGTGTGCGGTATCTGCGATAGAGTTCATTATTTTATACATTATTTGTACTTGGTGTGTTTCTACTCGCTTTCTGCTTTTTATTGCATCTGCTCTTACTTCGTAAACTGTAACACTGAAGGAACATTATTTCATCCCCCTGTATACTGAGTATTTTATATGGAGTGAATGACAAAGAATTCTACCTCGAACCTTTATCATTTTGATTCTGGCGGTACAATGACCAGTGCAGCCTTTTAGACCTTTTTTTCTAGTCATATGTTTGTATATGTTTGTGTTCCCAACACATTCAGTGGGAGTTTGAAAGGTTGTCAGTGCTCCTCAGTGCTTTCTCTCTGGCATGGATACATGTTAAACAGTAGCACCAATTTCCACCCAAGCCATCTGATAATTGCCATCAAGAGTCCTACAGGACTCCCATTTAGTCCTCTACTTGTCAATTAAGACTCTAATCATACTTAACGTGTGTGTTATTTCTTATGGGGAGAGGGGGAGGGGTCATGGCCTAATGATCAGAGGACTCTTCAGTGCAGTTTTGATGTCTGCATGACAGACAACAATTACCTGAATTTGTAAAGTATAATGAGTACTGCTAATTAGAGTATTGTTTTCATGTATTGCCTGGTTACCACCCACTTAGCCAGCTATAAGGTTCCCAAGGTCTGGACCTCGATAATTTCCTGCCTCTCAGGTTGACGTTTTGCATTATACGTGTGTGTGAATGCATATGATTTTATTTCTTGAACAGAAGAGTTTTATCTTTGTTATAAACCCCCTGTTGATGCATCTATTAGGCTAATGTTAGAGCATAGCCTAGGCGGTAGGACAGTCAGAGAGTTCTCTGTAGGCCCTATTGTTTATCATTCTGCCAAGTATGACCCATTGATTTCTCAGTGGTTCTGTCACATGATAGTTGGAGGGATCAAGAGCCTATCAGCGTATAAATGTGCTCTGAGTAACATTTTAGTGTCTAATAAGTAGTGTCCTTCTTTTTGAAAACCAAAGTATGGTTGCCTTCGCAAGTGTGTGACATCCACATTGACCTTACCTCTGCAATGTGGACCACCATAGTTACTATGTGGTAAATGATCAATGGACTGTCCTTAAATAGCACTTTTCTAATCTTATCGACCACTCAAAGTGCTTTACACTACTGCCACCTTCACCCATTCACATGTACATTCCCACAGCGCTTTTCTCTATATATGCAGCGCTTTCTATACACATTCTATAAATGTTGCTATATGAACTACATTACAGTACTCACGATTAGCTAGCTAAGATTGGCCAGCTATTGTCGGTCAACTCAGGCCACTGCCTTTATTTTAACTCTTTCATGTCCATGAAAGAAAGATCTTTGTTCACAAGATGGGACTGGCCTACTGACTTTACAAGGATGGTTCAACATGTCTCAAAAGCAGTGCATACTTCTTAAATTGGTGGGTCCGGGAACACGGGAGGGGTGAGGGATCAGGCAAGAAAAAAAAGGTCATGGAACGCATCAAAATCCACAGTAAAAACTGAACAAGATCGTTTCCCGTCTGTCTGTGGTTTGCTACAATCAGGCAAAAACGGAATTAGGGCAGAAAGTTGTTCTGTCTGTCACAGCACTGCACCTACACAACACAAACCGGTGTTTGCACCGTCCATGGTCCTGAGACAACAGCTGAGCAATAGTCACGCGTATCTCTGCCAATAATTTTGTGTTTTTTTCTATAAATACCTAAAGCTCAAACAAGCTCAAACATAGGGGCTAAAAGTTATAAGCATCTGACATGACAATCAAGCTCAGAGTATACTACACATGCACATACACTATCATGCACTCAGTGATGGGAAATTTTCACAAGCCATACTCATTTGATCATTGCACAGCACAAATGCCCACTTGCTTAGCTGTAGGCTTACAGTAATCACATGCCAAAAATATTTAGCATTTTAGATTAAATGTTATTGTTAAATTAAATGTTATTTAAATATTTGAATGTTGACTAATTTGACTGGTTAGATATTTAAAAGTAAGTTGGTGGTAAGAAAGAAGGGATGTTTGTTTAGCCTTCATTTTGTTCTCAATAGCCTGTTAAATTACATCATTTGCTATCAAGCAGACTTTATTCAGTTGGCTCAATTGATTTCAATGTATTATCAATCCAACATTGTCAGTGTAGATGATGATAGAACAATATCTGTGCAACATTAATTTAAAAACACACCGTAAAAGACTTGCAAGCAATTATGATATTGCTTTTCAACTTCACTTGGTAACTTGTCCTCTTATCCACCATCTCAACTCAATATGACCAACCCTGCAACTCTGTACATGCTCTGTCACTCATCTGAATTAACAAAAAAAAAGTAAAAAGTAAAAATATACAGCTATGAAAAAAAAGTCCACTTACATCTCTAGACCTCAGTTTAAATTTTACCGTCAAGTAAATGTAGTGAAGAGACCATTTAGCTTAGCTTTGCATAAAGACTGGACGCCTGGGAAACAAAATCTGACAGCTCCTGTGATGCTCACTTACTGACATGCTAAAACTTACTAGTTTAATAAAATGCTAATTTGCACCTATATGGTGGTGATGTTTTTTTTCTAGATTCTTGATTTTACATTATGTAATTGTTACAGAAAAAACAAACAAGATGTAATATATAATCTATTAATTACTGAACTAACTTTTATTTTACTAGCCAGGGTAGCTGCTTCCTCCTTCGTCCAGTCTTTATGCTCAACTAAACTATCCGTCAAGCATTATATTTATTGGACAGATATTAGAATTGTATTGATCACCTCACATAACTTTTGGCAAGAAAGTGAATAAGTACATTTCCCATACTGTAACAAAATACCTTTGACCTAGATGTTTCACATTAAAGGCCATCTAGTGACACAAAGATCATAATCCCCTGTTTCACATTAAAGGTTATTGAGTAGCTCTTTGTTATTGGAAGGCTTTTAATGTGAAACAGCTGTGAGGTGTTGTTTTCATTAATAGTAGTTTTACAATGATTAAAACCAACCAACTGACCAACGCAGTTCATGAGATAAGTGGTAGCAGTAGTTTGGTCAGGTTCCAGTAGGGTTCCTGGTGGTGTCCCACCTACAGAGGATGAGTGATGTTCTAACCGAAGACCCACCTTACTGAGAGGACTGTCAGATTACCTTTTCATTTCTATTTTGACACCAAAGAACATGGCGACATATAAGTGTAAATGCAATAGACTGGGCACACTGTTCCGTTGATTGCATCTGAATATTGTCTTGATTGTTTTTGAAAATGAAAGGTCAAATGCTGTTTTCATTTTCATTTTCAAATTGTTAGAAAATTGCATTTTGATTTCAATAGTGACTTGAATATTGCTTGCATAAATGGAAAATCAGGTTACATCATTTATATTGCATTTTCATTTTTCAATTTTGAATTAACATTTGGATATTGCCTTCTGTGCAGCGGGGTACGACTTTGAAAATGAGATGAAAACAGCTTTTCACTTTTCATCGCATTTCACAGAATAGTGGTGAGCGTGACATGACTCTGTTGTACTGATGGGATTACTGCTGTGTAAATGGAGATTTTACTGAAATTATCATGTGGAGTATAAAAGTGGATCTGAAACAGCTTATCAGTGGAGTAGATTAAACAAGTGGGAGTTCAACAGAAATATAATTTACTGAATAATAGATCAATTGTTTTTTAATTGCCTAGTCCTATTTCAAGCAAATATGTCTACCTAGTTAAAATTTTTCAATTATGTGGAATTTCTGCTTTTCTTTGTCTTGTTCTAACAAAACAAACAAATTAATATCATCAATTTGGGTTTAAGGAAATTATTATGTGAAATTTGTCATCATTTTTTAAAATATCATACAACAAATGATTATCATTATTATCATTATTATTTACTTATTAAGATTATTCCATGTTATTTTAAACTTGCCTTTTTTAGGAAGTGGCCTTTATTTGTTTCTGCAGACCATTATTTAAAGACCAGTTCTTATTCGCGAGTTGGTATTTTTTAAAAACCTTTTCCTATGAAGATTCACATCTTTTTACATGGAACTTTCCACATAATTACCTGATGAATTTTGGGATCGAGGCCCGGTTTTCGGTTAGGGTTCGCGGTAGGAGGGGGGCAGGTTGTTAAGGTTAGGCTAAGTCCCCAGGGAATGGACCTAAGTCATTCATAGGTCATTGAAGACTCAGAGATCAAACTAATATCAATATCTAACCGTCAATAAGGCAACAAATCAGTGAATTATACAAAATGTCAGGAGTCTTGCTTTTAGATTGAGACATTAAGCTGTGAGGGTGTTTATCTGGACAGATGAAGGGCTTGGCCCGGTGCAAAGCGATGCCACCCGACAGCTTTTGAGTGCAGGACGACGGCTGACTGAGAATGAATGTGGACAGCTGAGCGACCGCGGGGCGGCCCCGGCCGAGGGTCATTGTCTGATGACCTTGTGCTGTCTGCCGTGGAAAGCTGATCTGACAGCGCAAGGCCCGAGGCTGCGGACACCCATGTGGAGGAGCAGATAGCCACCAGGACGCAGACTGACTGACAGATGAGACGGACTGTGAGGACCGAGAGGCATCGAGCCATTAACAGCTAAGCTTTGCACATCGATTAAACAATAAATTAAACAATTAGTGCGATTAGTGCTCTTTTTTTCCCCTTCTGAAACAGCAGTGCAGAGTTAGTCTGGTGAGGTAATTGAGACTGTGACACATTAGGTGAGTCAGAGTTCAGTCTCAGCAGTCAGTCACTGTTGAGACATCAAGGAGCGTGATCTGAAGCTCCTGAGGTGTAGCTCCTGACTGTGCCTGTCAACTCCGGAACAGTAGTTACATGAGAAGATACAAGAATAAAACCTGGTGCAGATGAAAAATAACAAACAGCACTTTGTGACTAGCATAACTGCTTGTTGTGTGTCTCTGCGTTTCGCTGGTGAACGCATTTTAATGAAGAATGACAGAGAGAAATTTTAATTTTACCAACTACAACCATTCATTTGATTTACATGTAGTTGTTTTTGTCACCAAGGTCATGTTGTCTGGTATATTTCCGGGAATTTGTGAGTTTAATTATATTTTATAAAAAAGAGTTTCCATTCTTCAATTCACAGATTACACATAAGGGATTTTTAAAAAGTCAGATCCAGATCAATATTTTTCTAAATTGCAAACAAAAATCTTGCATTGTTATCCAATAACCAGAATATATTATAAGGGATCTACTATTTGTAGTGAAATGATATACCTGGGATTATAGAGAAATGTAATTTAGAATGGTGGCATGCCATTTTCAGATAAGTAAAGTTAAGTAAAAGATTTTTGTGCGGTGGCTAGTCGAAATTCCTCAGCCATGTGAAGTTGCACGTTTAAACTAAGTATTCCAAAAATTCCTGTATCCAGCCATACAAAGTTGTGATTGTTAGCTACACAACTTCACCTTAGTGCAGAAGATGCAGTTAGTTGCATTAATAAATTTTCAGTTAGTATCACGTGCTCCACAGCAACCAAAGGTAAACCGAAAATCATACATCTAATCTAGTATCATACCTGCTCCTCTGAGGTTTGGGTCAACACAGAGCAGGTCCGTTAGCAGCAAAATAAAATTAATTTACATGGGAGAAATGTGCTTTTAAATAATTGGAATTCCAAGAAAAATGTATATTTTGGCACAGCAGCTTACATCTATTCAGGGCAACACAAGACAATTTGATTTATATATCCTTCATCCATAAATCAAGGCTAAGTGCAGAAGGCTTCAGCCCTCAGGTATTAGCACGGTGCTTGGTTATTAAGCTCAATGCTAATGGCCACTTTGCTGCTGAACCGTCTGAGCTCCAGCAATGGCTTCAATTTCCTGACTTGAAAGAGACAAATTTTTCATCTGTTTATAATTTCCTTCCACAAACACTTTCCCTCTCTGTAAGGTTTAGGTGGTGGTGCATCCTTACAACCAGGATGGAAGCCAGCGGGACTGAGGTGTATAGGGGAGCTGGAGAGCATCCCCCTCACTCTATCTATGAATATACCATTATCATATTATTGACAATTAAAGCTAATTGCTCAATGCCTGATACAGCAGACATAATAGCTTGCTGAGATCGAAGCCATTTTAGGGTTATGTGGAATTTACATATATACTGATCAGTAAGCAGCAAAGTCATGTTACCCTCTTATGCCTGACTGAAGGGATAAGGCCTGATCCCTCCATAGAGACTTTCAATGAGATGCAAATTACAGACTACGCTGAATTACGCATTGAAAGGAGCCCATTTTTATATGGAAACTATTTATATTGATAAATGCATGCATGCATCAAATTGTGCATGCAGAGCCTACAGAGCTTCAGTGGAATAAACGTCACAGTTGGACATAGTTTATATGACCCCCCCCCCCAATTTTTTAAAAACCCTTAGTTAGTGTATCCCACCTGTACTTTCATCTCCATCCTCTGACCCCCCTTTGTATAAAAGAAAATATAACTGAAACCTGCTGAACCATCAAAAGCCCCCTTTAAACCTTCGGTCCAGGAAACCCATGTAGCTAATGCGTAATCGTCACAACAGCAGTGATAAATGAGGATGGTATATTATACGTAACCAATAACATCATCATTTCCTCTGAGACAGTTTTTGGCTGTTTGGCTGTATCCTATTAGTCACTTATATGAGTACTGTGCCATGTTCCCCAATTTTCAGTTTTGTTTCCTGGTACTGGACCACGTGCATACCACATGCATACACATCATTTACAAAAATAATTTGAGTGTAATTTAGTTTCCTTTCCTCTAAAAAACACAGTTGTTACTCCATTTTTTCCCACGGCCTTGTTTTTGTCGACTCTATGCACATTTTAAGTGTGTCTTCTAACTAAGAACTGTATTTTTTTAGTGGTACCTGAGTCATGCAATAAAATTACACCATCAACCGCAGGGCTGTATTATGTGAGTGTTACCAACTAGGATGTTAGAAATGTTAACATATTTTGAATGTTTGAGAATCTGACCTCAGACAGAAATGAATTTAAAGCCACATCTTATGAGAATTAACATAAAAGCCATTGCATAACTATACTTTATCTTTTGTTTTGTTTTTTTCAAACTTCCTATTGCATTTTGAAGAGAGATGGTACGTTATGTGATTGTATGTCCAAAAAAGCACCGGTCTCCTAGTTACCAGTGCGGGTTAACAGTGGCTAGCCAGTCAAAGAGCACTTAACAGCCTCCCTGGTGGTCTGCAGTCACACACTGAAAAAAAAAAGTCCAATCACTGAACTCCTACTTAAGTCATTCGTTGGCTCCATCAGCCCGTCGGAGCGGCGGCTCCCCACTCAGATGAAACCGGCCACATTAGCTCTTCACATTAAGAGCTCATGAATAGATTTACATCCATGATCATTAGGTGGAGGATTTTCATGACACGCCATCTTTATCACACAGCTGTAGGTGTCATCTGTTTTTAACGCAGCATCCTCATCCTCCTCATTTTCAACATCATTACCACGTCATCAACCCTCTCTCATTATTATCATCACCTTCATCGCAATCATCATCGCCAGCGTCAGCATCGGCATACTCGTCATCCTCATCACCTTAAGCACATCCTCTTTAGCATTAGCATTATTATTATCATCATATCTTTAAGTCCTCATGCTCGTCGCATTGTCATCATCATTCTGAACCTCAACAGCATCCTCATTGTCATAATTAATTTTTTAACCCTCATCATCACAAACATAATCACGATCATCATTTTCATCGTCATCATCACTAACACTATTGTTAGTAACAGCAGTATAACTGTCATTGTCAGTTTTTACCATGATGACGATGATGACTATCATCGTCGATGACTATCATCGTCATCATCATCATTGCCAAAATCCTTATCACACTATCATTATAATCCCCACCACCACCATCATTGTCACATTGTCATCAACATCTCCATCCTCATTGTAAACACGTTCATCGTAGCCTTCATCACCACCATCACCCCCATTGCCACCATGTGTGTGTGCCTAGAATTCTAATAATAAAAAATCATTAAGAACATATAACCTAACTAAAAATTCTGAGAATGAAGACACTTATTTCTATACTTGTCTTTTTTAAGAAATACTACAGCTCCTGAATCCTTTTCTTGCAAGTTGCCTGGGTGGATCACTTTCCTCTGATAACAGATCTTTTAATATTAGTCTCTTCCTCAATATCAGGGGACTGTCTAGGTGCCAGGCAGGGATATTGAGTGAGAGCTAAGAGTCTCTCCCTTTCAGCCTGGTCCGGTACCAGACCAATATTGTTAGACAGATAAATGAGAGCTGGACTTGTGTTGCAGTGGGCCCCTTTCTGTGCCTGAGTGTCATTTATTTGTCCCCTGAATACTGGCTCAATCAGATAGCACCCAGCCTGTCCCAGCGGCCAGCATCATTCTGCATCTGCTGACACACGCTTACACAGCCAGGACTAATGTGGGCTGCTTTGACTGCACCGAAACAGCCGTTTCTCTTCACTTTGAAACTGTTTTGAACAATTTGCCTTTCTCTCCCCAGATAAATCTCTGATCAAATAAGGTCAGACTGTGGATATGTGGTTTTGCTCTAGTTGATGTTTTGTTTCCTGATTTACCAAAGTAAAGAAGCCTTGCACTCCCCTTTAGCACAAAAATGTTTTTGACTTTTGTCTTCCTGTATAGTTTTGTATGATGTGTGATAAGATGCTTAATATAAGTTTAATTTAGTGTGTGTTTTGTTCAGACCCACACTCAACTCAAAATAAAGTCCTTGAAAAAGGACATCCTTGACCAGTTTCCTGTAACCATGGTGATAGGAAGTGCTCTCCAATCATTGTTTGTATGGTGTGTTAGGGAAATGCACTGTTTCCTCCTGTTTTCACTTGCTTCCTCCCATTGGTGTGTGACTGTGAGTCGCCTTTGGTAATGGAAAGCTACACGGTTCTTAACATGAGCTCTTTTTTTGTTCGTGTTTTTTATTTTATGCATTTGTTTTTCTAATGAGTCTACCAGCAACAACACCATCAAATTTAAATGACGTGAGTTGAACATTTTTTCTAACATACTCAGACAAATATCAAGTTTATTGCAGTTTTAAGGTTTCCTTTAGGACTACTTTTATATCCATATACAAAATATGTCACTAATCTAATGTTTATTTTTTGTTAACACATGCAATTATTTAGTTGTGCACAGATTTCACTTAGGTGATTTACCGAGATCAACTGACTTGTCTAAAGACATTGTTTAAAAACTACAACTAAATATATTGAATATATTGAAATCGTTAACCAATTAATGCATGGTCCTTGATAAAATCATAGCAATTTAAAGGTACCCTATAGAGTTTATGACAATAAGTAGTGTTATGGGGTAAGATTTTTACAAATGGGTCTTAATTTTGTTGCAGCATCTAGCAGCTGAAGAGACAGCAATTTCCTCAGAATTTGGTTGAGATCAAACAGAGTTAAAAGAGAGTGAATATTGTACTTACGTTCAATAAGTGGACACAAACACAACTCAAAATTATTTAGCTCCAAATTAATGTTGTTTCTAAAGTGTTGAATGTGTAATTAATCACCTGCTTGCTAACCAGAACCAGTGATCTCAGCTCAAATGGTGATAATATGTCAGTATTGTGTTCCTGCTAAGTAGCTAAAAAAAATAACTATTGCAGGTTGAAAAATTTTAAAAATGGGCTTTATCAATGTTTTATAAGAAAGGATACACTCAGTACATAAAGGTGTGTTCAACCTATAGGATACACACATTGAATTTTAGTGAGAAACACTGAATGCAAATGTATGATTGTTTGTATATAGGAAAACTCCACCGCTTACCTTGAGATTTTTGAATTTAAATTTAAAGATTCTTGATATTAATGGTGGATAAAGTTTTTTTTTTCTTACGTATTTATATCCTAAAACATTATTTACAACTGAATTGTGTAATAGATACAGAAGACAGAGAATAAAATATGAAAATTACACATAAGTCAAATTTGTGTTTTTATTGTATATTAGAAGCTTCCTTTTAAAACATGCAATGATCAAAAAGTCTATGTTACAGAGAATCAGACACTTAAAGCCTTCTGAAGCTACCTCCTCAGAGACAACTGATCACACTTCTAAGAAACTACTCAACATGAGGAACTAATCTACATCGAGCAACACTTCACCACTCCTCCCCACTGGATCAAACCTGGCAGTGATGCAGATTGGGCATCAGGTCACTGGTCGCACCTCTCTCCAGATCCCTCCCCAGCCTAGCATACAGCCAACCCTGCTGGACACCCTCCAACCCATCCTGTTCCAGGCCATCATCAATCCTAAGCGAGGGATGGAGGGACCCCTCCAGCCGCAGACACCACAGCCATCCAAGACCTGTGGTTCATCTGGACCTGCCGGGAAATCATGCTGGAGCTTGGATATGAAGGTGGCCTTCCTTCTGGTGACTGTGGCTGGAGCTGTAATCCTGCTGCTGCTGTACAGACTCTTACTGCTGAGACACAGGTGTGTACATGTTGAGTAATACCTGCTGTAAAAAAACTTAATCGACATCCCCTCGATAGATTCCGACTAAAATCTTTTCTACCCCTATTTGATAATTTTTGTTTGCCTCACAACTTTTCTTACGTCTTATTAAAGGCAAATCAATGGCTAATTGACTTGTGGGAGTGGGTATTACGATATGTACTGTGTTTGTTTCTTGGCCTAGTTGAGACAAAAACATAACAGCTTAGTAGAGTTTAGTAATATGGATTCACAGTCTCCCCACTGTCCGATATACTAAATGGATCCGTAGGCTGAACATTTCTGGATCCGTTTTAGCCTAGTAATGGCGTAGCTATAGGAGTTTTGGTCATCTGACCAACAGGTCCGTCACTTTGAACATTAGAAGACATGTTCATGTTCCCCACAGTATCGGTTGTGTTAACCATGGAGGATTTCCTTTGCCTTTAGTGCCATTATAAAGTCAAATTTGAGTTTGTCCAGAACCTCGGTGTAAGCAGGCCAAGGGTAGCAAGTCATTTTGACAATGCTGACCTTCAAGGGATCAGAGAGCCAGAGAATCCACATTGAAGGAATTCAGCGCTTCTTAGCTGTGTTGAACCATCCACTTTTATTAAATCTCCTCTGTCTGAGTGTGAACTGCTCCACAAATGGGGAATGACTTGGAGGCAGTTATGAGGCCAGAATCAATAGTATAAGTACGTGTTTTGGACAAGGTGTGGGAATGTATTGTTCAACTAATGAACTCTGTAAACACACATACTTACTGAAGAAGTGGACGAACTCACTGCACCGGTTCCTGGTATGACCAGACACTGACTTTGGATAGAGCCAGACTGGTTGTCTCCCCCTGCCACTAGTCTTTATCTAGGATAGGCTAACCACATCTTGATTTAAGCTACGTACTTGCAAACAAGAGATCGATATGGATGTTCTCATGTTATCCAAAACGATTGTTAAATCAAGATTTGTTAAATCTTGATATGACTCTTACCTGGTAAATAATGGAAAATAAAGAACTAACGTGCTGACTTGTGTGACTATGTGTTGAACTCTGCAGGCTGAGGTTGGCCAGGGCGAGACACGCTCTGGAGTACCACGGCTTTTACCACACCGCCACCTACACACTCAAACACCCTGGACCATGTCAGGACCTGCCAGAAAAGAACGGGACTGTCCCTGAAGCTATTCTGCCGGTTCAAACCGTAACAACGGTGACTCCCATTGCCATCACTCCACTGCCGCTCCCGCCGGTACCCAGTCCACCCCCACTGCCACTTCCCCCGCCTCCTGTCCTGCCTCCACCCTCTCTCCCCCCGACGCCCCCTGTCCTGGCCGCCCCTCTCCCCCTGCCTGTAATCCACACCACCCCGCCCAGCCCTCACCTGTCGTGGGGAGCTTGCTCAGATGCAGATCTCTACTCTCGGATCGGAGCTTTCAGGACCTCCAGGCTCTCCAGCATCTCTACCCAGTCGAAGGTTATCCTGTTTGAACACTCGTCTCTCTGACCTCTGACATTGAACACGCCTGGAAACATCAAGCAAATACAGTTTCTCATGAAAGACTGTGGCATAATCAACAGGGGAGGATAATGTGTTTGTTTAGAGTATACTGTACATTCTGTATATGTACACTATAAAATGTGCACATGCAAGACATAGGCACATATTTAAAGTCAAATAATTGCAGGGATATCAAAAATGTCAAAAATCGGGTTTGAGCTTTCTGAGTTAGCAGCACACAAGGCTAGCTAAGGTCAACTTAGCTAAAGAATGATAATTTGGCTAAACCTCAGCTAACCAGCTGCTGGCTGTAGCTTTGCATTAAACAGACAGATGAAGGCAGAATTGATCTTCTGATCTAATTCTCAACCAGAAAGTGGAATAAGTGCATTTCTCAAAATATCAAACTTTTGCTTTAAGTTGAAAAGCCAAACTTGTGAGTATAATAAGCTCTGAAATGTGAATTTGTGCATTTAATGTAAATGTGGAACAATATCTAATTGCACTAATTGACAAAATGACAACAGATGACTTGATAATTTAAATGTATTGTGGACCTTCAGGGTGCATAGAAGTCTGGTATAAAGTAAACATGGAGTGAACTCTGAATATTGATTGGTTGGTTGGAAAGTTGAATGATGACAATTTATCTGAACACTTTCATTTCTGATGAGCCATAGATAAAGACAAGTCATCGGTCCTAAATACGTCTGATCCTTATTTGTGCCAAAGAACATAGGATTCCATTTTCACAGTGTCGTTATTGTAGCTGAGCTCATTGTTTCCTCAGCTTGGAGGCATTTCCTGAACTGGTTTTCCATGGATGGGTCCACCCTGTTTCACACATTCTCCTCATTCTCCGTCTTTGTCTCTCTGTCTGTGCATCAGTCTTAATTTGCATTTTGTTCAGTTATAGTCTTAAATTATTATTCTCAAATTTTCCTTTTATTCAAACAAAAATCTGCACTTCAGACAAGAATCTCTAATTGTTCATTTGTCTCTTAACAAATTCAAAATCTCAGTACAGCAGTTAACAGAGATATAATTATTGAAGGTGCAACTTCCGGATAATTTGTTTGAGACATTTACAAATGTGCACAGATGATCATTCGGTAAAGCAGCCCTGCCAACACAGGCAACATCGGTCTGTTGTTCATATGGTAAATTTAATGTTCCACCTTGGCCCTAATAAGATTTTGATATGAATTTTCTTTCAATATTTAATAGGTCTCTCATTTATAATTCAATTTGATGGCTTTTTTTTTTTTTTTTTGCTTCCGTCTCGCTAGGGTGAAGGTGTGACATGGCTCTTTTAGTCGTTGTTTTCTTTATCTAAGTGTGCTGGTGAGGCCACTGTCTCTGTACTGAAAGCCTGTTAATTCAATATGTGCATGTACTGTAGCATTGTCTCTTAATTGGTTCTAAGATGTGCAGGAAAAACATCTGTAACTATATACTGCAGTGGCAATTCAATAAAATGGCAGAATGTTGTGCAAGGATGAATGTGTTTGTGTTTTGAATTTGATTCATGTTAATTGTAGGTTTTTGTTTCAAAATGTTATCTAACTCCTTTTGAGAATTCTCATTGAAATGCTTCATACAACAGTAAAAACTACAAGAATACAAAGAATATGAGCTGGTAGGCTACATCACCTATGCTGCTCACTAGTCCTTTGTTTTTAAAAGACTGAAAACCAGTTTCATAGAATTTCCAAGGCTACATACTGTACCTGAGCCTTAATGAGACCCCTGTATCACATATGTTTTATATGTTCTTCAACAATCACTTGATCTAAGTTTTAGTTTCATATCAGTATTGTCAACACCATTTTCCCAAACTCTAGTTCTGTTTCACAGTACTGTATCCCATAGGTGCCAGGTCTAATTTTTTTACATGTTGCCACTAAAATACCCACTTGTTACTCCCTCGTTCTGCATAGTCTTGTTTTATTCCAGTGTACCTACATTTAAGTTATAGCAGGATCCTATAAGTATTTTATCGGTACCAATACTTATTGATTCCCTCAACGACTCCTGATCCGTTTTGTGTGTGTGACTGTGGGAGAAAACCAGAGCCACTGGACAATATGCAAACCCCACACAGAAAAGACCAGGAGCCCGCTTAACCAGCTTTTCATAAATTAAAGTTTAGCTTGGTTCTAATCTTAATGGAGTTCCACAGGACTAAATTAAAACAGCAAGTACATTACCCAGACTTCCACTTAACTGCTGGCAGTGCAGCGTGAGATTTGGATCTGTTCTGCTAGCAGAGGTTAGTGAAGCTTTGAGACACCAGCCTCGGGCAGAGTAGGAACAGACTACACAGGTCTAATTAGCTCACTTGTTACATAACAAACTGAGGCTGGTCATTCAGGGAGAGTTCACCGGTGCAGCAGCACTTGATCAATTATTAAAAGATGGGAAACCAAACAGATTCATTTTATATAAAATGATCTAGTTGTTTCTCACTGGGAGCATAAGACCAAACATCATCATCACCATCACACAGCCCAGTGACCAAATGTCCAAGACCTCTGATAATAGGAGTCCCAGCATGTTTCTACTGCTCTGAACATCGAAAAAACATTGAAATAAATAAGGAACATTGTCATATTCCAAATTCAGCACGTAGTCCTGCAGGCTGATGTCCAGCATCTCAAATATCAGACTCAGCTGACTCCTCATGATGAAATCACCATTATAGTTGATCACATTAAACCTGTGCAGGTTGTGACCCATGAGGACCCCGAGCACGAATGCCTAGGGAGACATGGTAAGTTTGTTGATTCACGTGGAGGAATTAGACCTTCTCAAAACAATATCAACAGTAATGAACAATCATCTCTACTAGTAGTTCTCCCCAGTAACGTTAGGCAAACAAGGTCACTGATGAGACAAACTGGATAAAGTCAGAGTTTTTTGAGTAGACATCTGGCACAGGACTAGCATCTGGCCCAGTTTTGTGGCAAACTGCTGGAATGGCACACAGACTATTAGTGTTGAGTGCAAGGGGGCTTTCACAGTTTGTGCTCCCAATTTATGCTCTGAGATACTACACCAATCAGGCTTTTTCTTGCCTTTTTCAACGTATTGGTTTGTTTAGTATATAATATGTAGTAATTTTGTTATTACATGCCATTAGTACATACCTCAGTCTACCCCACTTTTTAAAAATTTCTTTTTTTTACAACTGTAAAACAAAATCACTCAAGACTCTCTGCTTTCTGCTCTGAACCTTAAACTCTATACTGACAAAAAATTCCAGACTAGCAGTGTATTCCAGCTGGACCCCAGTTAGAATTTAATAGTATGATCCGGGATGAAGCTCAACTCCCTAATTAAAATTTAACAAAGTGCACCTCATTTTTCTTTGTCAAAATTAATGCCCTAAAATCATTTGATCTTTTGTCACAGAAAATAGTTATAGGAAGTGATCCAACAATATTATTAGTGAATACATATGATCCTCCATCTGTGGGTGAGGAATGGAAGTCAGCCGACAGTAGCCAATGGTGATTTTTATTATGGAGAAAGTAGGCATTTTTAAAACATTTTTGTAAAACCATCATGATCCAAGACAGATTATTTATTTCCAGGAAAATCCAGAGGATGGACATTTTTTGGAAAAGTTAAAAACCATGAAGTCTTTTCGGCTCGAGAAGCTTTACAAATAATATCCAATATTCCCTTCACTGTTGCTGTCATTTATATTGGAGTGCACTGGTGATGCATTTTTGTATATGATTTATTGTAGTTAATAACACAACATGAACTAAAATGTGCTATTTCTTGACACTGCCTGGGTGTTACTATCATCATCAAAATATCCCAACAAACAGCAGATGTACTCATACGAGGTGTAACCAAGGTGTACCCAAGGGTGTACCAGGTGGCAGGCGTACCATACCTTTCTCGTCATGGCGCACCGAGCCACAACCCCACTGATTAAACATTAGAAACTATGAATGTAAATTTAATTTCTAAAAATGTCCTAAAACAGCTGGGAACCATAGTTTTCAGCAAACATTACTTAAACAAGAGTAAATAACACATTTGTTGGGGACTATTTCCAGTGGCAGATTAATCCTCATTTGGTGCTCTGGTGGTGGTGGCCTGATGTATATCGCATTGAGTCAAGATAAATTACAATAATGAAAGAACATGTCACTGTCAACTGTGTGGCTGAGGGGTATGTTTTAATAGTTAATAAGACATATTAGGCTTTACCGTTAGAGACAACACTTGCTGGTAGGATCAGTTTATTGAAAGGTTTGATATTTTCCTACATTGTACTAAAAAGTCAATCAGAATATTGCCAAATTAATCCTTTGACACAGCTGTGTAAAGCATGTTAGGCATCACTAGACAAAATGGAAAATCTCAGAAGATGGTGGAATCTGGGTCAAAATCTTGAGAAAATTTGAGTCAGCCTTGAACAATAAAAACAAATTTTCCCCTTCAGAAAGATTGTATTTGTCACAGAAGGTCCAGGCAATCGATTTAGGAGGCTGATGGAAAATGTCGTGGATTGATACATCCTTAATAACTCTGAATTGAGGATGCCTGGAAATGAAAGCCAAGTGACACACACCTTGTTGTTTTCAAATGATGTTGTGCTTTCATTATTTTTCCATTATTTTGAGGGGAGAAAAACTGTGTTGTGATGTGATTGTAACACGTGGAGTTTCCATTTACCATTTAGAAAATGACCATGGTGAATGAATGAATCTACTGCCAGCCACTGCCAGTTTAATAATAATAGTCATATGCTTCTACAGTGAATAAATTAAAGTATTTTTTTCCTTTGTATACATTTACTCATTTATTCATGACTACTCATGAGTTCTGTAAAATAAAATTGAACAAAAACAAGTTCAACAATACCAAAACCTTAAAGCCCTAATAGCATCCCCAAGAGACTGCAATAATCATTACAACCACTATATGAAAGTGTTGGACAGAACAACCTTCAGATGATTGAGCTTTTGGTTGCCGAATCTTGGATTCTTTATACAGTCAGAGGGAAGACATGAGGGGACACTAAGTCATGCAGGACGGAGCATAGTGAGGTAAAGACACATCCACAGATGCATTACAATAATAAAAAAAAACAAAAACACTTCAGTGGTCCAATTCATGTGAATAACACAAGAAAGGAATTTTGAATCCACCTTAACGGCCTTAGTAGAGCAACACGTGCAAAGTTCAGGGGCTGCTAGAGGGAAGGTCATGGATTTATTAAAAGAGTTATCCACTGGGGACCATGAAAACTGGCTGCTGACTTCACAGACATTTGGCCAGTACTGACTATATCCTGCTCTGGACATAAAATGTTGGTCCAGTGGACGCCATCTGTTATTAGGTCTTATTAAAAAAGCATCTCCCCCTCTTTTTCACCGTCTGGTGGTTTTCCCTAAATATAATGGAAAAAAGCACGTGTGAGTAGTTCAACAGTCTTCAGAATAACATTTACTTTTTGAAATAAGCAAATGATATAAAGTCTCCAAAAAAACCCAATCATATATAGAAAATCTGTATAACTTTGCAACCGTTATGCTTTTGATTTCAATTTTTTTAATTGCCCTAGTTGCCTGGTTATGGCTGATGCATTATGCAGCAGCAAGACTTTACACAAACACTTGACTCAGGGTGAACATTATTCGAGCCCCCCCCCATCATAGAATCTCTATAGTATAGTCTCTATAGTATAAAATCTGAGGTTCTATAATAAAGGATTAAGGCATTATTTTTGAAAGCCAGATTATATGGTCTGGCTCTGCTGCACATCTTAGTACTAAGAGCCCCCTATGCTGCACTCAGAGCTCTCAGATCAGCGGGTCAAATTTCCACGGCCCAGGCTTAACACAAAGGGGGACCATGCTTTTACTGTGTTAGCCCCAGTACTGTGGAACAATCTCCCCTTCACTATCAGAACAACAGAGGCAGTGCCTCAGTTTAAAAAGCTTTCAAAAATCCACCTGCACAGACTGAAATTTGTATGATATTTGTAATGTTTGTTCAAATGTTTCATCATTGATTTCTTTTGCTTTCTTTTGTTCTATATCACTTCTTTAAATCCCTGTTTTTATGTATGATGTTCTTGTAGATTTTTGCTGTTTTTGCACTTATATTGTATGGTTCCATTTTTTGTGATGCAGAGAGGTGCTACAGAAATAAAGTTTATTATTATTATTTTTAATAAGATGATTATATTTTGAAGTCTTAGTAAATGCAGTTAGGTGATACATTCATACCAAATGATGAAGCAGTTAACTCTTATCTCCCTGTGCTTAAATGAGCTGGAGAACAGCAGGAACACCTGCAGAACGTGTCAAACTGCAAGACAACAAAGGAAGAACCTCAGTTTGATGTTGCACTTAAAATGACTGACTGTGAAACCGAAAAAAACAAAAAAAAAGGCAGCAATGACACCTGCTACAGGTTCAGGAGGGTCAGGAGCAGGGAACCAAAAACACAACAGGCTTTAAGAGTTAAGAAAAGAGTGGAGAGCCGAGGGAAAACGAAAAAGCTGAACACCGGTTGACCAAGAAATCATTTTTACATTTTTGTATGGATTTAACAAGCAAGTTATGTATAACCTGTTAACTAGTTAATTAGCTGTTTCCCTCTGCTTTCAGTCTTTTTGTCAAACTAAGCCAAAAAAAAAAAAACGTCCTGATGCCAGCTCTGTGCTAAATGCATAAACTCAGGATCATCTCATCTCAGTCTCAGAGAGAAAGTGTATCAGTGCATATGACCAAAAGGTTTAACAGCTTCTTCAGTTGGAAAAGTAAAAGCATTTGAAAATATTTGTTCAGATTTTCTAAGATAAAATTTAAAACTTGTTAAAATTATTGTCACAAAACACTGGGAGCTAAAAAGATTCATTGGGATGCTCATTGGGATGCTGAAGACGAACCATCACCTTAAGTTCAGGCTAAAAAATTTATTTTCCTCTTACTTTACTTCAGTTCATGCTGGATCAGAGCAAGTGTAGGAAACTTTGGCTCAAGCTCGTGAAGTTAATCTAAATTGGTTTGCTTAGGTCTTTACATGATCCCATTAACAAATGTTTAATCGCAAAAGAAACAATTATCTTTCAGAACCAAATAACACACTGTCTGAAATTCACTTTGTCGACCTATTAAAGATAATAAGGTTCTATCTTTAAAAAAACCCAAGTATAAATTAAATTAATCAAAAAGAGTATTAATTCATATACTATCAGTTGTCTTATACATTTTCAATTTAATCAGTTTAAAATGTAAAAAAATGTTGCAACAGTAGAGTTAATGATTGAATTGTTGCCTTTTCCGGTAGTGACCCTTTGTATATAATTATCTATAACAAAGATGTCAAGTAGATAATGATAATCTATTGCTGGCATGACAAGGCTTAGAGCGAGACAGTGTAACTTTAGAAATAATTGAATCTATATAACTACATTACTGAATCCCTTTACGGGATTTATTACCCTTTCTCACTTATGCTACTGTTACAATTAGCTAAATGCTAAACAGTAGTAGAAAGGCCTGCAGTGTTGGTGGGATCTCTTGGATCATCTCTAAGCAAATCTTAGAGATGATTCTTTATACAGTCAGAGGGAAGACATGAGGGGACACTAGTTCATGCAGGACGGAGCATAGTGAGGTAAAGACACATCCACAGATGCTGAAGATGTTTCAGTATGAGCGACAAGTCTATGTTCCTCACAAGGCTTTGTGACTCCAATTCATAAACGTAAAGATGAGAGTAAAAAGGAGAGAACAACAAAAGCACTGAATTTCCAAGTGGGGTCTGAGATCAGTTTGAGCCGTCACATAAAGACACCCACTGCATTGCTAGATGTCTATAACTAGCAACCTTACAGTCGCTGCATTGACTGTTTAGGGCAAAATAAATACAAACTGCAGAAACACTTCAGTGGTCCAATTCATGTGAATAACACAAGACAGGAATTTGCTTCATATTCTGCCTGAATCCACCTTAACAGCCTTAGTAGAGCAACACATGTAAAGTTCAGGGGCTGCTAGGGAAGGTCATGGATTTATTAAATCTTCCTATGAATTTACAGTTACATGTCTATTTCTTTCAAAGAAAACAATGACATGTAACTAATTAGTTAATTCTGGGGACCATTAATATGAACAGAACCTTTCATACAATCAGATTGGTAGTTGATGGAATTTTTTTTATGTGTTAAAATGCTAAAGAGGTTTTGTGCACTGACATTTTAATTTTTCATTGGATTTTTTTCCTTTTGCATTATGAGTTCTCCTTTGATGTGTAGATCAATCATGCCATCAGAATGATTTGAATATACAGTCATACACAGATTCTACATGTGGGCCTTTTAAAAAAATCCGTTCAGATTTTAACAGAGGAACTGCAACACTGCTTTAAATGTCACAATTCCAAGATAATTTATAGTAAATATTCCTTTTCAAATACAACATTCGTGAAATATACTGTATACTATCAAAACTGAAAGGTTCCCTCTTAACGAGAATCACCTGCAGCACTTGTTCTGTTGTTTTCCTCTCAGCTCATTAACAACAACAACTCTGGAAAGAAATCCTAAAAAGACAAGGAGGGTTCATCCTGTCTTTGGGCCCTGCGAGGCTCAGTCACAGCCCGTAACGTAATTCCTCTGACAGCAGAGAGGCCACCGGCGCCACGGCAGGGGAAACATGACTGAACAGTTCAAGAGCGTATGGATGAAATTTAATCCACACTCTTCACCTCCTCCAGTACGCAGGCTGATTTACAGCCAAGTGCACTCGGTGGCACAGACAGACAACAAAGCTGGAGAATACACAAGCATCTGCAATGACACACTCAAACAGTGTTGCGGTTTTTAGTGGTTTTAGTTTGTGCTTGCACATTTTCAAGTGACTGCATGGAATTTGACTCCCCTCAGAGAAACGTTAAGTCAGCAAGTAAGTTTTTTCTCAAGCTGTAGTTTACTCTTGAGAAATTGTATTTTGAAATGTCTCTTGTCAAAAAGAAACTGGAAAATCTGTCTGACAGATCCTGTTGTTTCGGAGGGAATAAAACCCAATGCACCAGACATTAGGGATAAGAAATACATCAGTAAAGATTCTGCTATTTTCATTTTTGGGGAAAAAAAGTTTTGATTTACATAAACATAATATGCAATATGAAATATTTTCCTAAGCTCTGATTTTTCTGTGATATTAATGGATTTACATAAGGTTATCTATTAGCCATTTCCTTACATAAGAACCTTAAAAAGGGTTGATTTATTATTTCTCTTCCACCAAAGTGACGGATGAGACAGCTTGTCAAAATCAGAGATATCTTGATTTTTAGTCTCCAGCGTGTGTCATACTTTTTATTGTTAGATCCTAAATTTCAGATAATGCATCTCAATAGTCTTTCTGGTAAAGATGTTGTTACGAAGATTAGATAATCCTGACAACGTCCCAATGACATCACCAGACACCACAGAAGATGTCTTACAACTGGTGAGTGTGTAAAATAATTCCTAAAAGACAACCCCCCCCCCCCACAGCACTTGCCCCCCAGCTTTCCATCTCTGAAAATGCAGTTTTAAAAGAACAGCATTTTCATATATATATGCATAAATTATTCATAGCACTGAAAAAAAGTCCAGAAATAAAGAGAAAATCAAAAACTCATCACACCCTCTGCAGTCAAATATAGGTACCGCACTGCATCAAATGTGCACAGACAAACTGCAGGTCATGTGATGACAACTGAGCCATCTCCATGACAACTGAGCATCGGCTGATGAAGACCATGAGATAGAGGTGACAGATGTGGAGAAACTAAGAGTTTTACCAAGACTCAAAATTATTTTTTTCAAAATCAATACTGTTGTTTAATTGGGTTCTCTGGTGATTAATACACATAAATTATGAATTTGGGACCAAAGAAAAAAAAAAAGAAACAAGAAAACCCTAAAATTAATAGTTCGGGATTACTGAAGATTATTGTTCTCTGACTGCTCATGTTTCTTGCCTAAGGTTATGACTCCAAGTACCCACAGGGCACCAACCTAAACACACACATACACACACACAAATGTGCACACATTTAAACTGTTCAGTTTTTATCTTCTAGACTAAGAATCTACTGAACATTTAGTTATTTAATTATTTAACGTAATTACTTTATTGTTCCTAAAATTTTTAAAAAATGACACAATTCAGATACAAGCAGCAGAATGTAAACTCTTCCAATTTGCCGAAATGCCTGAATTCTAAGAAGATAATCAAGACACAAGCTCATCGTCATCACTGGTGAGCACAGCCCTTGCAACATCTCTGTGTTCCCTGATTTCAGCAACTAACTGAGGTGTAATAAAGCGGAATTACCCTTCAACATCTAAACCCTGTGTCGGTGGGTCAGTCATTGCAAACTCATGCTGAACAGGAAAATTCACACAACTGGATCTTAAATTCTACTGGAAGAATATCAGATTGAATTTTGGGAACTGTGTCTAAAGACATCAAAAATATTTCCACTTGAGTCTAGAGACTTTGGTTCTGATATTTAATTCAATGTAAAAATCATAAAATCCTAAGTATCAACGTGATCCATTCAGATGATTTAGAAAAATATTATTTCAATAACCTTTCATTTTAGATTTTCTTAAACTGTTGACCAACTTGAAAGAGTACTGGCAAAAGTACTGGCACTCATGTTGAGAGAGTAGTAAAAACTGTGAGCTAAAAAAAAGAAAGAAAGAAAAAAAACACCTGCCTATTGTCTGAAATGGCTGCCAGCTGTGGGCCGCTCATACACACCTCTGTATCCTTGTGTAGCAGCAGGCCTTTGATCAGGTAATTGCCCCTCGGCCCCCAAGGTTTGCATCCCCCATATGTTGCTATGGTGACCACCTCTCTAGCATCCATCCGTGTGCCCCCTTCACAGCCCTTTTAAAATGGACTTATACGTTATGAGGCTGTGAGTGACTGAGGAAAAGGACAGTGTGGCGCTAAAGAAGCTCCCGAGCCACCTTTTTATTACTGCCCATGTGTGGTGACAAATGTGTGTGTAGGTAGGTTTGTGTGTTTGCGTTTGGGTGTGAGTGTCCTTGTGTGTGTGTGTGAGAGTGTGCGTCTGTGTGTGTGTCTGTGTGCGTCTGTGTGTGTGTCTGTGTTTTTGTCTCTCTCCGTGTATGTCCGTCCATCTCCCCGTCTGTTTGACGCATTACATGTAAGTGTCAGTGTTCAACAATGTTGTAGGAGGATCGGAGTGCAGGTGAACCTGGGGGGGTTCAAGACCCTGTTTGAAGACACATTGAGACAAGTGACACATTTTTCCTTACGGGAAAAAGAACTGTGACGAAGTTGAACTCCCAAATATTATGTGTGCATTAAAACCCTTTAACATGAAGATTTCCTCTAAATAAAGATATTCATGCTAAATCGTGTTTTTTCACACTGCCTCACAGAATCACACATATACTGCTTCAGTTTTTCCAGCCCTTCAGTGACACTTTTATACATTTACAGAGAAATATTTATATACATTAGAAATATTAAATCAAAGACTACAGATTTTTTATGGCTGCACTTTTCCATCAAATTTAAATATTCTAGATGCACCATCAGCCTTGACACATATACCTAAAATTCTCCCAGACATATTTGATATCTTAGGGTTCTCCTTTAGAATTTAAAATAAAGTTTCATGGATTACACTAACTTATGTGCATAAAATGAGTTTGTAATCACCCACCAATAGATCAAAACTATTGGCGAGTGATCTTATTTGTGATCTTATTTGGCAACAAATAAGATCACAAATAAATGGAAATATATATAAATGATGCTCTATTGACAAATTATTTGGTTACTATCAAACAGTCCAAAATTTAAAGATATGCTGTTTACACTGATATAAAAGAGAGAAAAACAAAAAGTTCTCAAATTTTTGAGTTCGTTTTCCAGCTTTTTCGCTTCATATATGACTTTAATGATTAATCTGTAATCATACTGTTTATTCTTAATGTTCTGCTAAAGGAAAAAATCATTCTAATCCTTCACTTAAGTAAAGATAGTCACAGGGGATTTCACACTCTTCTCTTGCATATTTTTGCCACTCACTTTACAAATAATTTAGTTTTTAGATGTTGAAATTCAAAGGTTTGAATATGTAAATAGATAATAAATTACGATTTCAGAACAGTTATTAAAAATGATCTCTTTATTTAACGTTACAACATGGGGGGAAACATGGAGCGTCAATGAAACGATTACAGCTCTACCTATGCATAGACTACCGACATCTCTGGGAATATTTAATGATGACGATTATCAGCAGTAATCATTATGAGCCCTCTGTTCAGTTTTAGCATCAGTCTGTATTCAGAACAATCTCTATGTGCCACTTTTACAGGTTGTTCGTTTTTGGAGCTGCTTCTCTCTTCACCTGGATGTCTTATATCCAACCTCAGCGGTCGGGTGAGTCTATTGTGCCACGGGAGCCGTCACGGTCTGCAGAAATGACACTTGAGGATTTTCTTGAAAGCGCTCTGGAAGTCCTTGTTGTAGTAGGCGTAGATGATGGGGTTGAGTAAAGAGTTGGAGTAGCCCAGCCAGTTGATCACGTCCTCTAGCCAACGGGGCACGTGGCACGACTCTTGGCAAAAAGGCTTGACCAGAGTGACGATGAAGAAGGGCAGCCAGCAGAAGATGAAGGTGCCCATGATGATGCCCAGGGTCTTCACCGTTTTGCGCTCCCGCGCCAGCGCGATCTTGCGCTTCGCCTCGGTCGCCTTTTCGTGCCTGCTCTCGAACAGCGGCACGGAGCTCGGGGTGTTGGGCAGCGGCAGGATGCCCTTGGCGTTGCTGTGGACCTCGATGATCTCCAGAGACTCGCCGTCCTCCGCGTGTTTCACCGCGCCGTTGACGCTCGGCAGCGGCCGGGGCTCCACGCTCCTCTTCCAGCTCTTACCCTGCGCGTCTGCGGGAGTCTTTTTGTGGAAGAGCGCCGGGGATAACGCCAAGCAGGAGTCGGACACTTTCTTTTTCTCCGTTTTACGCACCGTCCTCCTGATACGGAACCTGGCGGCTTTGAATATCCGCCCGTATAAAACTAGCATAAGCGTCAGCGGGATGTAAAAAGCTCCGAATGTGGAGTATATTGTGTACCAGGGGTCTTGTCTGATCTGACACTGCGGGGCGTTCGCCCTGTCCTCTGCCATGCTGTTGGGCTGGGAGCGCATGACCATCATCGGCGGCACTGAGATGGAGAACCCGACGAGCCAGGTGAAACCGATGAGGACCGCGGCTCTCCTCGGCGTCCTCTTCTTCATGTAGTCTATGGGATCGGTTATGGCCCAGTACCTGTCCAGAGCGATGGCGCACAGGTGCAGGATGGACGAGGTGCAGCACAACACGTCCAGGGAGATGAAGATGTCGCACGGAACGTGCCCGAGAGTCCATCGATTTAAGACCTGGTAAAGGGCCGCCATGGGCAGCACCAGCACCGAAACCATCAGGTCGGTGACGGCCAGAGAACCGATCAGGTAGTTGGCCACATTCTGGAGAGACCGCTCCAAAGCGATGGCTGCGACCACGCACGCGTTCCCAAAAACTGCGCACAGGATGAGCGCGCCGAGCAGGAAGGATGTGACCACCTGGTAACTCAGCTTCACCTCCTCGTCCTCGGGTTTCATGGTGTTGCTGGAAAGGTTGAGAAACTGAGACCAGGCTGTGGTGTTGTTGGCGCTAACCATCGCTGTTAGACCCGGTGCGTCTGGAGAGCTTCGGTTACAGCCCGGTGCGCAGGACGCCGTTGGTCTCCGCAGAGCGCATGTTGGAGAGTGTGTGGAGTGTGCAGAGCAGATCTGAACTGAGAGTCTTGGCTGCTGATGGAGAATGATGCTGTGTATTTATACCGATGATGGAAAATGCGTCACTTGTGCGAGAGGATGAAACAGAGTCTGACTGTTTGTGTCTGTTTAGTTCAGCTCAGGCTCCGATGATGCTGGAGTTATTGAAAACAAAAAAACAACAACAACAAAAAAATACTTTTCCCTATTTTTGAGGAACTGCAGTGGATTTTGAATTTTCGGTGAAAAAAGGGGTTCATTAGTTTCTAATTCAGCCTTCAAAAACATCCGTTGTTTCAAACGGTACCTTTTGAGTCTTATTATTGATATTAGTGAGGTAATATCTAATATTTTTCTATTAACGAATAAATGAAACTTCACATTAAAAAGGGGAAAGTCCTTTAGGCTTTTTTGTTTTAACACCACTATGGTTACATATGGAACTACAGTGTTATTTGATGCAGCATGTGATGCTTTTATATCACAGTTAAAAGAATCAGTTGCTTTCATTTTACCTCGTTATTATATTGTTTATCCAGAAAATTTAAACGACTATAATTACTTAAACTTTTATATGATAAAAGTGTTGAGGTGTTTTTGTCCCACTTACCTGGAGCCGTCGAGTGTAACACTGCCACCTGGCGCTAGTCCACTTTCAAAACAATTACAAAACGACAATGCGATCTACATTATTTTCAGTAACCATATTGTGTGTACCATAATATTGTAAAACAAATAAGATAAAAATAAAAAAAACATATGTTTTAAAAACATATACAAGGTGAGACCGTTATGTCGAATTTTTCGAATTATTGCAAGGTGTTGAAAAATATGCATGAAATATAAAAAGAAAGGTTACAAACCATCTTTTCCTTTTTCTGTAAACTATAAGATAAAAGCTAACTTTATCTGTTTATTTATATGTGAATTTATTTGCATATTTCTTTTGACAAAGAGTATGTATGAGTAAAATGTGATTTTACTGTAAGTATAATGTAACAGAAAAGCTTCAAAGAAATTCGGACTTGCTTTTTTATATAAATATGAAATATCCTAAATGAAACGAGCAGTTTTACTGCCGATTTGATTTGGTTTGATTTGATTTGATTTGATTTGATTTGGTTTGATTTGGTTTGATTTGATTTGATTTCTACAGACTCGGTCAATCGGGTCGTAAAACGCGTTTGCGCGAAAGTGCGTTGGGATTTTTGGCCAACGCCGTTCTCCGTAGTGTCACAGTTTTCGTGACGTCACAGCCTCGTTTAAAGCGAGGAGCGTCTTTCTCATTTTTCCTCATTTTTCTCTGTTACAACGACTCTAAAACGCTGTCGAGTTGTCAGGTAGGCGAGTCTGTCGCATAGAAAATATTAATATTATCAATACGATGTGTGTCATTTCAAGAGAATGTTATTTTTTGGTTAAAACGCCACAAGACGATGTGTTGCTCTTGTTGACAGAGCTAAGTGAGGAGCTAGCATTACATAGTTGTCTTTTACCCCTGGGGTTGTTGCCTGATAAACCTGCTAAAATATGGGAAAATTACACATTAATTTCCCTGTTTTAGTTCGACCAATGAAAGAGACAGGAAGTCCTCTCAGTCTGCTACTGAATCGCACCTGAAAAACAAATGTATTTCCACTTCATAGCCTCGTAGTCCCGGGTTCCAGGGTTTGAAATTCCAGGAGATAAATAAATGAATAAACATTAAAAATAATATACATAATACTGTTTCTAGACAGTCGTGTGCTTCCAACTTTGTAGCACTTGCAACATGACAGTGGCCACCAACTCAGACCTGATCACCCAACATCAGTGACTAAATATTGACTCAGTGATGCTATTGTACCTGAATGGGACCAAATCTCTGCAGTCAGACTCCAGAAATTGTGTAGAGATGATTTCATCAGTCACATATCATTCTGATATTCGGGCGTCACCATCCTCTTTCACGTTACCTGTGTACCTGTGCACTTTTTATGATTTCAAGAACTGTATTCATTTAAACTAAGCCAGGGTTCAGGTAGTTCCAGTTCTGGCCCAGTCAGAACTCTGAAAATAGCCACATCCATATATTTCAAGTTTAGTCCTACAGACAGAATCATGTAAATTAGTACTTTGCTGCTATACCCTCTCTTATAATAATTCTTTTGAAAGGTTTATCAATTCATGAGTCAGCTTTTATGCAACACAGGTATACATATACATTTTTACTTAGTTTCTCTTGGCTTTATTTACATTACATGCAGTGGGTTTTGCAAATCAAAGGCAAATGCAAACTCACATCTGATAAGAAACTATAGTATGAGAGGATTTCTGGTAAAACACACAATATGGACATAGCTTGAGTTTTTGAAAATTAGTTGAGTAGGTTTTTTGCCCTTCTGAATTTAGTCTACCTGATTAGACCTGGGAGGACCTAACCAAGACAAAATCATTTTTACCAGTGTGTATGCTGGTGCATGTTGGTTTTTAGTTTTATGTCTTGACTGTGGTTATTATCTTTGTCAACAGAGCCAGACCTAAAAGGCGCTGTTATTAAGCTTGACGAAAGGGAACCATGCTCCGTTGCAGGAGGTGTCGCAAAGGCATCATAGACACAACATGTTTGGCCAGGGTGGGTGAGAATTTTCTATATCTGATTTCTTCAGCAAGTTTGGTCCGAGATTGCTTCATATGTAAACTCTTTTTTGCATATATTCTCAGACCATTCTCCACCCAGTAAGCTGCTAATGTGCTGGCATTGTTTGACTCATTGTAACAGATGTTGCTGAGACAATTAATCAGTTAATATATTGCTGAAAATGAATCATATAAATCATGTGTAAATCATTTAACCTTCTAGGTTTCCAGCGACTGATTTTCTTTTATTATTTGAATCTAGGAAATTTTGATGGGCATGTTTCACAATTATATTCTGTTTTACAGACTAATCTTTTAACGATTAACCTGAGATGAAAATGAAAAGCCCTAATCACAGTTATAGTCTTTCAGGTTATTAGGGAACATCATTGTTGGTAAAGTTTAAAGATAACAGTTTGTGTTTCAGTCATAAAAAATGGAGAAACTGTGTCTGATGGGAACTGTCCTTATTGACTATTTACCTTTAATGTTTGTTTGTTTGTTTGTTTGTTTGTTTTTACAGGTTGAGGCCATAGATGAAAGCTCAGCTGCTTTTTGCAGTATTTGGCACGTGAATGTTGACACGCTGCCAGAGTGGATACTGACTTCAGTACACAGGGTAGGTCGGTCAGCTGAGGAGTGAAGTGTTTGGAGTGTTAGATATATTCTTTTATGTGATCAGAGATTCACATTATTTTAATTCTGTTTAAATTAATATTAAAATTAAATTTATTTAAAATCAAGCTGAACAAAGTTATCTAATAAACTTATATACAGTGGCTTCAGAAAGTATTCCGACCGCTGCCCGTTTTTCACACGTAATTGTGCTGTTGATGTAATTGCAAATGACTTGTCCCAAAGCCATTCCAGTATTGTCTTGAGTTTTTGCTTCTGGTCACTGTTACGGTGAAAGGTGAATGGTCATCTAAGTTCAGATGCATTCATCCTTCCCTTAGTTCTGAGCAGTCTCCTTGCATCTGACACTGAGAAGCCCCGCTGACAGCATGATGATGCCACCACAATGCGTCACAGTAGAGATGGTATAAGTCTCGTAATGAGACATTTGCCAAACTCCAAGCAAGGTTTCATCTGCCTTTTAGTCAAAGTAGCTTCCATCAAGCCAATCCATCAAGTTCTGATTGATTGTTTGCTGCCAAGATGTTCCGCCTTCCAGCAGGTTCTCCCATCGCTGCAGAGGAGTTAAAGTTCTGTTAGAGTCACAACCCTGACTGAGGTTCTTAGTTCCCAGTTAACCAAGTTTGACCAACTCTGATGGTCTCTCAATGTTATGGCTTGGTTTTTATCCTGACAAGCAGTGGGAATTGTGGGACCTTCTAAACACCAGTGTTTGCCTTTCCAAACTGTGAACAATTAATTAGCCACATGTTGACTCCAATCAAGTTCTAGACACAATCAAGTGTAATTAGAGCAAACACTGCCATAGCGTAGCCTCTAAAGACATTGGTAAATAAGAAATGTCAGTTTTTGATTTTTTTCAAATAAAACTGCAAAAATGTCTTTTATCCATTCCAAATTCAATCTGTGACACAGTAAAGTGTGCAAAACATGAAGGGGCCTGAATACTTTCAGAAGCCACTGTATTATATATTATGCCCTATATTATAGATGAATTTTTGTTAAATTTGAATTCACAACTTGAAATGAAAAAACATACACAGTTTTTCAATGAATGGATTCATCATTTAAGTAATTCATCAAGCAGAAATATTAGATTTTTTTAGCGTATGAAATGTGAGTATTTGATATTATCTTATGTTTTTATATAATTGTAAACTGAATGTATTCAGGGTTTTGGTCAGTTGGGCAGACAAGATAAGGAATTTGAAGACATGACCTTGGGCATTTGCTCGGCATTTTTCTCTATTTTCTGACATTTTAAGAATGAAATAAACAATTACTGAAATAATTAACAGATAAATTGATAAGAGAAAATAAACCCTATATTTTGTGATATAAAAACTGGAAAGTTACTTTTGTGATTTATATATCTGTGGTTTGTGTCTAGGCCCAGTGGACAGTAGGAAAACTGAACTGCCAGAACTGCAGAGCTCGTCTGGGCGGCTTCAACTTCATAAATGGTATTAAGTGTCCGTGTGGCCGGGACGCCACCATCCACCTCAACAAAAGCCGCGTGGATTGCGACCACAAGCGCTACGTTCTCATTGTCCAACCGAGAAAGACGAGATCTGACAAGGGACAAGCTGGTCTGCCAAAATATGGCACTAAGATTAACGAGGAGAGGCCTGAGTTTAATAGGACTCCACTAGACAGTTTACAGCTTAACTGTGCTGCTGTCATGTCCCACATCAGCCCTGCACAGGCCTCAAATTCACTGACTGCCAGTCAAAACACCCAGTCATTTCCTTTCAGTCCTCTTTACTGCATCTCTCATAGGAGAAGGCACAGTTTGGAAGATGACGCCACCTTCAGTCCTTCATGTTTTTGCCCTTCAGGTCTTACGGACAAGTCTGCTCTTGACTTGTCGAGGAAAGGGACAGATGAGTCTGCAGGGTCACCTGTCTCACATCCCACAAGAAGGCAGGTTGACACAGACGGGGAAGCCTCGGTTGACACTGCTGCCTTGCCTTCATTTGTTTCCCGGGGGATACAGTTGCCTCTGGATCAGCAACTGCTGCAAACTGTGGCAGACGTCGAGTCTTTTGTGGAGACCACAGCTGTCCACGAGGAGGTTTCTGATTCGACCCTCTTCCTCCGAGGAAGAACTGTTTCTGAAAATGTAGCTGAAGAGGAAGAGGAAATGGTGGTATGTTGCTTACATTTCTAATCTGCATTAATTAGAAATGTAGCCAATGATTATTTTTATATATTTTAATATACTAGAGTCCAGCAAATTCACTAATGGGAGGGCTCAAATAATAGCTAAATCATTAGTATAGTGTTTATGTCCAACTTTTTATTCTGTGTTTCAGGAGGCAAATGCAAGGCCTCATACCCTGTAAACGTCAGGAAACAATAAAACAGTTGAAATTTGGTGACAGTTGTGGTTAAAGCATTGCTACTTAAACCAGTTAAAAATTCATCACTTTAGCTTCAGCTTTTTAATCAGTGACTGGAATCAGGATTCTTAGTGTGTGTGTGTGCGTGTGTGTGTGCGCATGTGTGCGTGCGTGCGTGCGTGCGTGTGTGTGTTACCTTCATAGCTTCGAGCCTCTATGGGCTCCCCAGCCTCGAACAGACTGAGCAAAAGAGAGAAGAACCGTCTGAAGAGTCTCCGGAGGAAACAAAGGAGGAGAGAGCGATGGCTGCTGGAGCAGGAGCAGGTAAGGCATCACTGATATCATGCGTGAATGCAGGGTCTAGTTCAACTCAAAAGTACTGCCACTTAACAAAAAAATCACAGCTATTAAAGAGTCCTCAATTCTGTATATCATGGGGGTTGCTGGAGTCACTTTATGTTGCAGCCTTATGCTATAACCAGCAAGATGAATTCTCAAGTGTTATTGAGCTTTAATATCTGCTCAGATTCAGCCAAATGCTGCAAATCTGATAGGAAGGTGCTTCCCAGTAGAGCTGGATAATGACCCAAAACATACAGTGGAAGCAAAACAAGAGCCTCTCCAGGCAAAGAAATTCTTCAATGGCCAAGTCAGTCATCTGACCTCAACAAAACTGAGCATGTTTCTCCCTTACTGAAGACAAAGCTTAGGGCAAAAAGACCCACAAACAAGCAGCAACTGAAGGTGGCTGCAGTAAATGTCTGGCAAAGCATCTAAAGGGAGGAAACTCAAGGGAGGCATTTGGTGATGTCCATGGATTCCACACTCAGTCACTGACTGCAAAGGATTTTCATCCAAGCATTAAAAATAATCCTTATATTTATGATGAATTATGCCGTTTTGTCCAAGTTATTTCTAAACTGTTAATGTGACATTTTTGTTAAACCCCTTTAATTAAAACTGAGAGACTACACTTAATTCACGTCTTAATGGCTTCTTTCAAATCACTGTGATTGTGTAAAGAGACAAAATTATGAAAAAAAAGTGTGACTATCCAAATACTTATAATCCAACTTTATGTAAAGCAATATTGTCAGTGTCAAAGATATGTAGTTTATGTCTCAAAAAAAAATGAAACGCAGAGATTAATGTGTTTTTAAGGCATTCAGTAGGACTTTCTGAAATGAATGAGCCAATAGGATTGTAAAGATTAAAATGTGATAGTAAGGGGTTTTGATTGATGAAAATTTCTTTACATTTGTTAAAATATAAGCAGCATGAAGATTTTAAATATTATTGACCTCTTTTACTTTATCGTTTGAAAATATTTAAACCTTTGGCTGGGAAAAATATCCTTGAGTGTACATGTGCTTTTTGTGCAGGTTGAGAGTTTGAGCAGGTCACTGTTGGACAGCGAGGAGGAGGACAGAGAGGGCTTCACCTGCGCCGTGTGTCTCGATGTCTACTTCAGTCCGTACAGCTGTCAGCCCTGCGGTCACGTCTTCTGCGAGCCGTGTCTTCGCACACTCGCCAAGAACCGACCGTCCAACACACCCTGTCCTCTTTGCCGCACCCTTATCTCACACACCAACTTCCACAAAGGTCAGCGTCCTCCAGGACTCCACACCATGCTTCATAAATATCTGACCTACTGTCCTTCTTCCAGATATCTGTGTCAATTAATTATTAAACAGGCTGAGAATTAATGGAAGATTTTCAACAATTTTGATGATTGGTTACTTATAATAATTGATGTTGCCAAACTTTTGCTGGATCCAGTTTCTTAAGAGTGGGGATTTACTGTTTTTTTCTGACTGTACTGTATGGTTCTCATTTCTCCGCAGAGCTCAACCAGACTGCAAAGACGTTCTTCCCAAAAGTCTACTCTGCCCGCAAGAAGAACTTCCAGAGTGCCCCCTGTGCAAAATGGCCTCTGCCAAGCTGTCGCAAATGCTTCCGTAGCTTCTGGGGTGAGAAACAGTGTCCACTGTCCTGTGGTTTTATGAGCAAGTTTGTGTCTTAAATGTAGTGTAGTTCCATTGTAATCTTATGGCAGTGAAGTTTTCACTTATACCCTGAATTTATTGACGGTAGTAAACCTAATCCTTACAGTGGCTGACATTTTACTCCGTTAAACAGCTTTACAGACAATAAAATATGATAATTATGTTCAGTAAGAAAAACGTTATTGCACAGTCAACTTACCCCAAAAGGTATGAGAGATGGTGTTTAGAAAAAAATATCCCACAAAACTACATGTCCTACACTCATATCTTTGAAAGTACCAGTGTACCAAAATAAAAATAAACAATTTATTCAAATTGCAGCATTTTTCTATTTGGTAGCATTTTGTGCAAGCTGAACTTGAAAATTAAATTGCAAACAGGACTTCTAAATTATAATCAGAATTATGTCCAGATTTTTCATTTTTGATGACACTGGCACAGAAATGGTTTTTCAGGATGACTTTCAGGTCGATGTTTAATTATATTATTATGATAAATCTGCCCAGACACAGTTTCTCTTGTTTGCGATGGTTTTTAGGAAATTAATTGAGGACTCAGATTAAACATTTTATTGGGATGGATTTGTTTGCGATGCTCAGTAAAAAGAAAAAAGCTTTTTTTTAAAAAAAAAAAAAAAAAAAAGATTACTAGACTGGAAATCAAACCCTTAACAGGATACAAGTTGCTTAATAATGCTGAGTACAGAGTGTAATTTTATTTGTTTAACTTTAGGGAATAGGAGACAAGCAGCGACAGGGGGGAGACGCTGGCACTTTACACATGGAGGCTTCATGCTTGACGATCTCACTGACATGCGAGGCTGGCTCTTTGACATTGGCCTGGTCTACGTCCACTCAGTCAACTGGATCCTGGCTTTCCTGTTCCTCTGCTTCCTCATGTACTACTATTACTTTTGAGAAACTGAGGAGTAAATGAGATGGTCAAGCAAATGAGCAGCAGGATTCTGAACACTTGCACATTTGAAATTTGCACAAATGCAGGGTTTTCATTGACATTGTAAGACTTTAGCCTCAAGTATACTCCCTTGCATATGCACAAACATACAGCTGCAGATACATGGTTGCATAGTTGTTCTTACTATACTACATTCTAGTTCACTTTGAGTCCACTTGGTGTGGACCATGAGCAGGTAGTGTTGTTGTAGCATAGTGGCCACATGGACATGGAGGGTACATGGATATCCAAACAGAGCCTCACGTAAATCCTCTGAGGACAATGTTTATGTCACTAAGACCCTAGTGGATCCTCGTGTATTCGCAGATGCAGAAGGTATAAGACAAGCCTCAGGCAAGAGATGGTTGTGGCTCATGCTCCTGGGTGAGAACATGTTAAAAATATATATATTAGTTCTTTACTTCGTAGATGCGTATTTCTGTTTCCTCTGACAGTGGATATTTAAAAATAGCAGAAAAGAGTAAGAAAAGTGGTACGTAGTGAACTACTAAGGATGTTGTGAATCTTTGAATTTAAACAATATGTTGTTCATATTGATAATGAGTTCTCATTTGATTTTCAATTTATTCTGCTGCAAAAACAATTCTATTGATTGATCATAATTAATATGATTTGAAACGAGTACTGGGTTTCAAGCCTAACCCTAACTGTAATATCTAATGTGAGAAGCCTGGTATCTAGCCAGAGGTAGGTTGCCCATGTTTGGCTTTAAGTCAATGACAAGAGAGGCAGGTAGTCCGCCATCCTGTGTGAAATAAAGGAAACATGGCAATACACAGACGCAAAGCGTGTACAAACGGATGAGCTCCATTTTTACAATGTTCTCAGGGGTCTTGTCATCTTTTTTAATTTTCTGAAAATTAAATATAAATAATTGAGGGTTATCTCATATTTCAGGACAAGACAATTATGTGTTCTTAGCATCTCCTGAAGTCTTTAGTGCAGAAGAGAAGCAGGGAGAAAATCTATCAAACGGCAAAGAATTATGGCTTCGTAAATGGTGAGCTCAAAAAAAAAGAAGTCTTGAAAATATTAACTGTCAGAAAATGATAAGACAAGTGAGAAATATCAACTCGCTACAGTAACTCAGTCAGTGAGGACTGGGACAGTAAGCTGTCTGCAGACGTTTAACCCTAACAGATGTGTTGGTGAGCGGCCAAACACTACATGATCCGAATGGCTATGGGAGGATGAAAAAAAGATTAGTTCAAATCCATTCACTATACATCATGTTTTAGCAGTATTATTTTGTACGGTGCACAGTATGATAACTCAAAAATGTGAAGGATTACTTCAGCACATAGCACTCACTTCATCAGTGAGCATATTGGGATTTTTTTCTTGCTAATGTCTAAATGCACGGTGAAAATCGACAACCTGTGTTGTGGTTTTATAAATATTGGATTGATAATGGTCCAAAATGCTGTGAAAATTAATATTTTTACAATGCCCAAAGGGATCAACCATATGAATAGATAAACAAACAAAAAACAAAATAATTGTAATGTTTATCATACTAAAAAAAACGATGCAATTTGATACTTTTCTTCTTGATATTTAAAGAAAAACTTCTGTATTTTGGGGAAATGTTGTTCTTTCTTTCTGGGAATTACATGAGATGATCAATATTATCTCATGTCTGTGTTTTAAGTATAGAGCTGCAGCCCTCAGGAGATTAGCCTAGTTTAGTTCGAAAACCGGAAGCAGGGAGAAACAGTTATGTTGGCTCACCTAAAAAATACATGAACCAGCACTTCCTCGGATTAAAAAACAAGGTACAAAGTGTTAGTGAGCTTTAAGGTGTTGGTAGGGACTATTTTAGTTTGACTTACAGCCAAGTTATTTTCCCTCCGGTTTCCGAGGGGCGGGGAGGATCGGCAGCCCAAACCGCATCCTCTGAGAGTAGGAAACCCATCAGACAGCTACAGATCGACTCGTGGAAAAATACCCCCAGGGGAGCCGGGGGGTGAGAACCCCAATCTGACGGACCAAACGGCAACGACAAATGGAAACGGAGAATCGACTATGGCCGCAACATGCAGATGCAGGAAAATCTGCAAAAACAGCTGAGGCCTCAAGATTCACCAGGCCAGGAGTGTGTTTGGAGGGAGATAACGTACCACAGTGCACAGATTCCGCATCTGATAAGATGCAGGAGGAGCCGGGCCAGGAAGCACCCCATAGAGCCCAAAGCCTCCATATGGTACAACCAATCCCTCCAAGTCTCTCCCTGGGCAAGACTCGGATCAAGTGGCCACAGGTCTGTAAGACAACAGTTTGGGAACAGTTCGACGAGGATGTCGACAAGGTACTTGAAGTGTCAATGAAAGGAGATGTGGAACAGAGGCTGCAGGCAATGATGACCATCATCATCAGTGTTGCGCAGTAGAGGTCCGGTGCAGAGGAGAAGAGACCTGCCGGGACAACCTACACCTTGAACCAGAGGGCAGTGAAGATCCACAAGATCCGACAGGAGCTGAAGTCCCTCAGTAAGCAGTATAAGGAAGCCAGCGAGGAGCAGTGCCCCCCTTTGGCAGAGTTGCAGGCCATCCTGAGGAAAAGGCTGATGAGCAGAATGGCACCGAAGGCGCCGAATGGAGAGAGCCAAGAAATGCGCTTCTTTTATACCCAGTCCTTTTGGCTTAACCAAATCGCTGCTGGGGCAGAAGCAAGTTGGCAAACTGGTCTGCTCAAAGGAGGAACTAGATCGGCACATTCAGAACACCTTCAGTGACCCCATCAGACAGACGGAGCTGGGCTGGTGTAACATCCTTGTAGACCCACTACCTCCCACCAAGGACTTTGACACCAGGAAACCACTTCTGATGGAAGTCCTGGAGATCGTGAGAAAGGCAAGATCTAGCTCAGCCCCCGGACCATGTGGTAACTCGTACAAGGTTTACAGTACTGCTCATTGCTACTCAAGAGTCATCTAGAGGAGAGGGAAGGTGGCGTAGCAGTGGAGATTTGCTGAAGGAGTCTGGATTCCCAAAGAGGAGGATTCAAGGAAGATTGACCAGTTCAAAATGATCTCACTTCTGAGCGTGGAAGGAAAGATCATCTTCAGCATAGTAGCAAAGCGCCTGTCTGACTTCCTCTCCAACAACAACTACATAGATATGTTGATGCAAAAGGGAGGGATCTCTGGAGTGTCTAGAACACACTGGAGTGGTGACTCAGCTCATCCAGGAAGCGCGCGAGAACAAAGGTGACCTCGCAGTCTTGTGGTTAGACCTAGCCAATGCATATGGCTCCATCCCCCACAAACTGGTCCAGAACACCATGTGCCACACCATGTGCCACACCATGTTGCAGACCTGATCCTGGATTATTACGACTAGTTCAGGATGAGAGTCTCAGCGGGAACAGTAACATCAGAGTGGCACAAGCTGGAAGTTGACATAATCACAGGCTGCACCTCCTGGGTAACCTTGTTCTCCCTGGCAATGAGCATGATTGTCAAGTCAGCAGAGCCAGAGTGCCGGGGCCCTCTGACCAAATCAGGGATCCGCCAGCCACCAATCAGGGCCTTTATGGACGACCTGACAGTCACCATTAAATCGATGCCAGGATGCAGATGGATCCTGCAAGGGCTGGAAAGGCTTATCTGGTGGGCTCAGATGAGCTTCAAACCAGCCAAGTCAAGATCACTAGTGGTGAAGAAGGGCAAGGTCACTGAAAGGTTCAAATTCAACATCGAAGGGTCGCTTATACCAACTATCTCAGAGAAGCTGTTGAAGAGCTTGGGCAAGGTGTTTGACAGCAGCCTCAAAGACTCCTCATCTGTGCAGTCTACCTGCCGAGAACTGGACAGATGGCTAAGATCAGTCGACAAATCTGGGCTCCCAGGCAAGTTTAAAGCGTGGATATATCAGCATGGTATCTTGCCAAGGATATTATGGCCGCTACTTGTCTATGAGGTCCCCATGTTCACCATGGAGACCTTGGAGAGGAAGGTCAGATGCTGTCTCAGGAGATGGTTGGACCCGAAGGTCACTTGGATGGACCTCTGGCAGACTGAACCACACCGCATTTCCTTCGTGATCCGGGCAGTGTATGATGTCCTGCCCAGCCCGGCAAATCTCTTCACCTGGGGAAAGGTGGAGACCCCAAACTGCCCACTGTGCTCAGCAAAAGGAATGCTAGAGCACATTCTGAGCTCCTGCCAACAGCACTCGGCCAGGGCCGTTACACTAGGCACCATAACCAGGTGCTGAAACCCATTGCAGAAGCCATCAGCAAGGGGATCAGCAGCGGGTCCAAGGGCGCAAAACCACCTGCACAATCGGTTTTGTTAAGGCAGGAGAGCAGCCGAGGGCAGGACGCAGGTAGGCAGTAGCAGGGGTCCTGTCAACAGCCCAGGAATGGCAGCTCTCAGTGGACCTGGAGAAGCACCACCCTGAGGCCAGATATCCTTCTCGTCTCAGAGAGCACAAAGAACATCGTAATCATGGAGCTGACAGTGCCATGGGAGGACCTCCTAGGGGAAGCCCATGAGGGGAAGAGGACGAAATACGAACATCTGGTCATCAACTGTCAAGAGCAGGGCTGGAAGGCAAGGTGCATGCCCATCGAAGTAGGCTGCAGGGGATTTGTGGGTCACTCACTCCACAGAGCCCTCAGTGTTCAGGGCATCACTGGAGGAGCAAGGAGCAGAGCCATCTAGAACACCACTGAAGCAGCTGAGAAAGCCCCGAGATGGCTCTGGATCCGGAGAGAAGGTCCATGGGGTCAAGCGAATGCCACCTGAACGTGGGGTCACTTGGGGTAGGGAGTATGATGTTGAAAGACCTGAAACTACCAATGACCCCGTGTTTCATCACTGATGACGTGTTCAGGTGCATCAGAAGATGTATTTAAGAACTGTCTTTATGCTAAGTTAGACTAATCCCCTCCTGACTCCTGCTCAGGCATGAGGCACAGACGTATGATTAATAATATTGGTCTCATCTAACTCTCTTACATAAAGCAAATTATTTTTTACTTTCAAAAATGTTAAACTATCCCTTCAATGAATGAGTAGAACTGACAGGGATGTCAGCAATAAACACAGAAAACTTTTAAAAGTCAACATGGCATTCATCAACCTCTTGTAATTTTACTCTTAATCATCGAAAGAAGTTCAGACTTTGTAACTGAGAGAAGTACAGAGAAATTATGTAAACACTGCTAAGAAAGTTTTGCTTTTATGTGTCCATTTTGTTTTACTTACAAAACAAAGGGTTACTCAGGAACCAAACGTCTAACAAGTAAAGAGAGCTGCACTTATTGACTGAAATGATTGATTGATTGATTGACTGAAGGGCTGACAGTAGCAGGAGTGGAAAGAACAGGCAGAAAATCAGATTTTTAAATGTCCAGTGTTGTGCCTTTGCTTAGTCTGTGTCTTCTGTCTACAACAGGTAACATGGGACTGGGACCAGTCAACTTTAAGTATTAGCTCTCTGGGACGGTATATGCTGTATTCATAGGAAGCCAGAAAGAAATTAAAATATTTAAACCTTTCTGTGATTTGTGTCGATTTCTTGAAGGAAAATACTTACAAAAGTTAAAAATAAGTCCCCATTCATAGTGTGAAAAGATTTTATTGTGTTACTAAAAAAAACCTTAAACACAATCATGTGTGTCATTTGAGTACACATCTATGCATTATTTTAAATATTAAACATAAGATAGATTCAGTATTTTTTATAGTATATACTAAATATCAATTCTAATGATAAATTTTAGTTGTTTCATGATACATCCCATGAAAAGTAGTAATACCAGGCCACATTAATGAACTACTGCCAATTTTTAATGAATAAAAATCTGTCTAAATAGAAAAAAATATTTAGAAAACTTTTTTTCACTTTTCATTACATTTCTCTAATAACTGATCACATTGGTCCTATTTAGTTTTTGTCAGCAGTGTTAATGAAAAATGGGGCACCTCTTCTGTCTGCCCGGTCAGGGTGATTTTCTTTTATCCATAATAACTCTTTAGAGAAGAAAAAACATGTGCCATCATGCACAGTGCCAAAGTAGGGGGCAAAGTGATGTTATATACTATAGTGGTGCAAAAAACAAAGGTGTGGTGGAGAGACATAAGCTATAAGAGTTTATGTCCCATCTGTGACCAACAGTCAACGTAGTGTTTCTTCTAACCATGGAGGTGGTCTCCCCCTACATTCACCTGTAGTTTCTATATTAACAAACACCGTCTTGCCTCTTTCACCAACCCTGCTTCCAATCACAATGGTCATTTCCAGGGAATAGTCCTCGTAGCAACAGTTTAGCTACTTAACACTTTTACTTTTCTCTGGGATTGATGGAGACCAAACCAGAGCTAAAAGGAGAGAGAAAACCTGTTTCTGCTAGAAGTGGGCATTAATTTTCAGAATAACTTTATTTTGGTGAATATTTCAGGGATACCTGTCCGTTGGTTGTTTTTCTAATCTCCTGCCCCCTGTTGGCCAAAAGAATAAACGCATCTTGAAATTAAGGCACAATTCAAATCATACCAGCACCAGCTCTTTGCCGCATCTGTCCACATCTGCAGCCGCGCATGCAGAGATCTAACCCTGTCATTTAAAGTGAATAGATTTTCTTAGGAGCAGCCTTCAAATGCCCTTGAACGCCGACAGAGTAGCGTAAGGCAGGAGACAGCCCCCGGCCGCTGCCTCCTCCGGACCACCGGGCTCCTAAACGGTTAATTGCCGGGCGGAGGGTGACGACCCGCTCCGCTGTTGGCTCCCTCTGAATCCTCCTCACACGTGAACGCGCGGCGGAAGACGGAGGAGCCTCCTCCCTCTCGGCCTTCAGGAGGGGCTGAAGGTGACTCTCCTCTCGGCTGGGATGCAGAGGGAGCTGCTGGGGCTCCGTCCGGCCCGCCACACGGTTCCTGCTGCGGGGGGGGAGTAGCGACGCGCTCCGGGGCGGACTCCAGACATTTGCCGGACCCTCGACCCTGCAGCGCCTGAGCGGGTCATTGTCTTCTCTGTAGAGGACACAGGAGGCTCTCTCCCTCGCTCTCTCTCTCTCTCTCTCCCTCCCCGTCTCTCTCCGTGTGCCCGTCTCTCTCTCTGTCCGTCTGTCCGTCTGGCGGTGGGTGTGCATGAATGTGTTCTGCACCGTACGGGCGGAAAAAGCGCCCAAGGTCCGCCGGGAGCATCTTCCCCATCGGGAGAGGGGCGCAGACGGAGCCGGAGCGCAGGGGGAGCGCGGAGGTGGCGGTGGACGGCAGCAGGATGGTGAGTGCGGAGACACCGACGACCAGAGGCTCGATGAGAGCCCCGTGTTCGGCGTAGCTCTGCGCCAAGGGACGGGCTCCACACACCGGGTTTGTTATCGTGCGGCGGCGGCGCAAAGAAAGGGACAATAAACCCAACAAGTGCTGAGAATCACACTGAGGCGGTTTTCGTTGTCCCTTCGGTTCGAGATGCGTCGACATCACTACGCTCTCGGTCTGTTCAGGCTTAAACAACAGTCGGTTTGTTCTCTCCCCCCCAGACTGTCCAGGAATTCAACACCCTCGTAGCGCTGTACCGGGAGCAGGTCATATCCATCGGGGAGATCTCAGCCGACTGTCCGTCCCTGCGGGCCCAGATGCACCACACCAGGTCCAAAGGATGCTCCATGGCCCGGGCAGCGCACCGGGACCTGGCCGTCATCTCCGTCTCAGGGTAAGAAGGAGGACGAGATTTTAGCCCCATCGCTTCCGATTAAACATTTCAGCATTCCTCCACCCTGGATGAAGTCAGGGCTGTATGTCCAGCAATCCCTCAAACTGTTAGAAGAATAATTCATCGTATTCATGCTGTGTGGGGAACAGAGATACATGGTAATTGATCGCAAAACGACAGAGGACAAAAGGAGAAATAAGTATTGATATTCTAAAATAATAGGATGGAAGTAAAACAACTGAATGAAACAAAAGAAAAACGAAACAAGTCACTACTCAGTTGAAATGAGCATCGCTGACATGGAGGTGGATTGGTTTTCTTCACACATAACTTTAAAAAGGAGCAAGAGATGCAGAGGATTACTTCTTTCATACGGGAAACGCTGGTGTCAAAATCCATTTGCAGTAATCTGAAAGGAAACTGGAGTAATCTGATAAGGTGAATGCCAGGTTACCACTAATATTAAGAGGCAACTTTGTGACTGTAAAGTAACTAAAGTAAAAGGCGTCATCAGGCCCAGTGATGGTTGTTGGAAGTTTCAGGTTTCTGCAGGTTAATTCTGCTCATTTTTAAAGAAGCAAGTGAGAACTAGAGGAAAAAATATGTTGGAACATCCTAAGTCTGCAGCATGTTTGTCTAATTTTTCTCTCCTTCTCTCCATTTCCCCTCCCCGCCGTCTTCCTCTTGCCCCCTCCTCTTTATGCTGCAGTCCAGAGGATGGAGAGATCCACCCCGAGATCTGTAGGCTCTTCATCCAGCTGCAGTGCTGCCTGGAGATGTTCATAACGGAGATGCTCAAATCCATGTGCCTGCTGGGGGTGCTGCAGCTGCACAGAAAAAGTACCATCACCACATCATTGTGCCTCAATGTATAGAGAAAAGAGTCGTGAAAATTCATGTTACTTTAAGAACCTATTGATTAGTTTCAGGAATTCTTAATAGTTTAACATTTTGTACGGATCCATTCAGTTTAAACACCTGTATATCACATGGCTACTGATGAAGACTACAAAATATAGACTGTTATCTTCTCATCATTAGAACAAAGCCATTTTTAATGTTTTTCGTAACATCTGTACTTTTTCTACTAGCCTATTGTTATATAATCACCCATTAAATTTATATTTAAAACAGGCAAATGCAACATTAATAAGCACAAGTAATAAATAATTTAAAAACCTGTAAAAACTGTAAGGAACCTGACTGGAGAACCACATTTCACCATAGATGCGCATTTTTCAGCTTGAATTTCTTATGCAAGTCCTTTCAATGTCAAAAGGCTGGGGGGGGTTCATTAGCATTAAGTAGATGATTAAAATGTAAATGAAAACATATTTCAGCTCTGTCACCTCCAACTAATAATTTTGTGAGGTCTAGATGTCTGTCACATTCGGAGGAAAGTACTTTTGTCATAGATTTTCAGTGCAAGTTGTTAACTCAGCATGCATTTATTATAAAACACACATATTTCATATCTCTTTACTGTGCACAAGACAAGCATTTCTGAAGTTTCTTAAAAATCCGATTATGTTGCAGGTAAAGGAATATATCAAAAGTGTGCTTCCAAATGCTTTTCAGATCTATTAAGTACAGTATTTATTTTCACCTCATTTCAAATGAGACACTTTCCTTCAGCTTCAACTTTTCTGTCATCTGGAGGAAATTTGGTTTGAATGCAGGCATTAACACACAGGTCACAGGCACAGACTGAATGTTAATGACGAGGAAATAAAAAAAGTAAAATAGATGAAAATAAATGAAACTAGAATATTAAAACACATAGATAAGTTAAATAAAATTATACACCAAGATACCAAAGAATATATGAGAATGCTAGTAGTGTTTGTGGTTTGATCATCTTCTTACAGTTATGTCAGGCTTTTGTCTTAGTCCCGCCTTAAAAATTTTTGAAACTCCATTGAAACTCCATCAACATCCACGCAATCAAATTATAGTTATATTGCAATGTTTTCATAAAACCTCCACTTATAACTGTTGAGACCAGTGTTGCGTCTCAACCACACAATGTGGAAACAGCAGTGGGCAGCAGAGAGCTGTCACTGTGAGGGGCCGAGACTTTTTAAATGAGCTTAAAACAAAACTTCATTAGACTGAGAGAAGAGAACATTTTCTGTTATACTTGTTAATGAAAATAACATAAACTCTGCTGGGCTACAAAATGTGTGACATTTTGAAAATCAGCCCCCTTTTTTTTTTTAAAGAATTTACTTCAGAGTCAAAATTTACTAAAGAGTCAGATCTGACACAATGTATATGATGGTATTTTGAAATACAGCACGGTGTGCACCAGAATATTCAGCTTCGTAGACATATCTGTTTTTAGTGGCACCTGTGTTGACGATGTCTCTGTCTGGGCCTGAAGGAACGGATTCGGAGCCGAAAGTGGACTTCAGGCTGGACGAGAGCTCTGATGCTCCCATCCTGGAAGACCGGTCCTCTTCTCCCGTAGACTTCCCTCAGGAGCAGTGGTTGGTGGGAACTGATATTGAAAACATAGAGAGGTACAGTGACAGCACCTGCTTTTTAAAATTCACTCGTGAACTCATGAATAAACCAGTCAAACTGTGAATATCTCTCTGCTGATTCATTGTGGTTTTGCCTTCACAGAGACATGCGAGAGATGCGAAACTTACTCAGCAAACTCAGGGACACGATGCCATTGCCACTGAAAAACCAAGGTATGTCATGTTGGTGATGAATGAGAGTCGTAATCTCATTTATGTTACGCTCTGGATGCATAAAATAGTGATTTACAAAAGATGCATCAACAGCACGAGACTAAATGAGAACAAAAACAGAGCAGAGTGATGAGGAAAACAGAGAAGCATAAAATTATTTCTTAAGACAAAAATATCTGAAAATGATTCAATTCCACAACCTCTGATATCAAGTAAACTCTAAACTGTGGTGATTAAATGATCGGAAGATAAATGATGATCAATTATGTCTCTGTGAAAATGAGTTGTTCAGATTTTTCTGGTCATCACAGTGATAGATTTGTTTGAAGAAACAAAGTTTCCATTAGAGGAGAATCCAAAAAGCATTCAGAAGTTAATTTTTGCTTTTTTATTAATTGTGGAAAATATGCGGTTATACAGCTGAAAAAATAAAGGAATAGTTTGCCATTTTTGAGAATTATGCTAATTTGCTATCTCGCATATAATTAGATTAGAAGACAGATATAACTCTAATATCTCTATTCCATATATTAAAATGCAGCCAGCAGCTGGTTAGCTTAGCATAAAGAGTGGAAGCAGGGGGGAAGAGCTAGCCTTGCTTTGTCTAAAATCCACCGTGAAGTTCACAAACAATCATATTTCATTCTTTAAATCAATACAAAATCATGAGAAGTAAAAGCAGCAACTTGTGTGTTTCATTGAACAAACAACTGAGATTTGACATGTGAATCAGTGTTCGATTCTTTTACCTTTGGCCAGAGCCACGCTAGCCACAGTGCGTCCCCCTGTTTCCAGTCCTTACGCCAGGATGCTAAGCTAAGCCAGTCAGCTGTCACTCTTTGTGATGTGATGGAAACATGAGGCAACCGGTAGTTTGTCTGTTCCAGATGACAGCAGCTTGTTGAATCTGACTCCACACCCACTGGTCAGACAGAGGAAGAGACGCTTCCCTGGACTCTGCTGCATGGTGTCAGGCTGAGAGTCCAGGCTGAGACAGCAGCGCCACAGTCAACACACATACGACTGGACATTCATTTTAATTCAGTTTAGTTTATACTTTGATTCTTTTATCTAATCTCATTTTATTCTTCATGTATTCACAATATTTTTCTCCATATAACTGATATTTTAGTATCTATTATCTTATTCTTTCCAATTTGTCTTTCTCACCCAGGTATTTACTTTTTTTGTTGTTTTTTTTGCTGGTTGGTTCTGTGACTCTACTCTTCCGTGTTTTGTTTTGGAAACTTTCAGTGTTGGTTCAGGTTTGGTTATTTTCACATGTATTATGAAAGAAAATTGTCTAGTGAATATCCAAAAACAGTGCCCAAAAAAGGACATACTATAGCCAGTACATTAGCTTGGTGGGCTAACAGTCAATAATGGATGAGATGAAGCAGAAGACTATTGGTGTCAGATCCTGCAGCAGCACTTGGGTAGAGCCAGGTCTTGAAGACACAGGTCCTTAGGGTGCTTTTTAATGCCAGGCATTCCTGCATCACTTGTCTTTTTTTTAATCTTACACATACTGTCATTTCCCTCCTAATCTTCCTGTTTTATGTTATTTTATATAATGAAAGATACTAAATGTATATATTCAGGCTATGCACAAGCAATTTCAGGTGTCTCGCTGTACTTGTGTCACACCTCCATGTCTGAATGTTTGACAGTGTGAGATGGTTTAGTCTGAACAACCTTCGTATATATTTCATTTGAGCATCATCCAGTAGAGGCTTCTGCCAGGTGAGTCACTGCTCACCTGTGTGGTGTGAAACCATGGTGACATAGCAGTTCATCCACAGTATTATGGTGCAGACAAATAACCAGCTCCTAGAATTATAACATTTCTCTCACTGTAGAAAAAATGTGTGTAATTTAACTTGTATGTGAGATAAGAAAAGAGCAGTTTCAAAGCTTTGCCTAACCTTTAACTTTAGACGTCATCTGCCTCTTTGTTTTTGCCCCCGATAGTGTCCATGATGTGTGATGATGTTGGTCACTTAGTCTGTTGAGTACTTTAGTTCTAAAGAAGCTACTGGACTGATTTAGTTGGGACAGGGGCTGTTTTCTAAAGGTTTTCGTGACTCCTGATCTGTTCTGTAGCAACATGTCAAAGTTTTCCATTGTCCACCACTTTAGTCCATAGCAAGGAGCCTGAAAAACTATTGGTGAGAAGATTTTTCCTGTGTATACTGTATTCATAGTCCCCAGAGGATGAATACTCATAATGTTACTGACCTCAGCATCATCAGCAGCCATAAACCTCTATTTTTAGGATATATCAAAACCTAAAATACAGTTCTGATATCTAGAAAATATCAAAGCTGCACAGATTTGACATTAAATGTATTGATTCCAACCCTGCTCCTCAGGGGATAAACCATTTTGATTTGAATGACCCTTTAACCTTTCCTATAACGCTAACTTCAGGACAAGACTTACATTTTTAACAGTTCAAGTACCCCACACCGCTAAATCATCAGTAGTTTGCTCGTTCAGTATTTTGGGCTGTGAGAAACATTGCAGCCTCCAGGGGGAACTAGCGAGGCTTTTAGTCTGGTCTACTGTGCTGCTTTCAGCTCCAGTTTTCCATCACAAGGGCTTTGCAGATGTTCCACATACAGAAAACAGCACAACTGAAGAAGCCACAAATGAAAAAAATTAAAAAAACTGAAATCCACTCACAGGGATTCTTTATCCGAATCATTGTAATAGAGCCATTTTCTGCTGAATGTACTGTAAGTGCAACGTAATTTGTAAATTCGTGTTAGTGATGCTTTTTTTTTATTATTGTAATCTACTGTGGCGATGTCTATATTGCTAAATTCTTTGTTCTGGCATGTTTATGACTCAGATTGGGCCGTTTGTAGTCAGTGTGTCCTGCAATGTAGAAAATCCACAGCTATAACTAGTATGTACAGCTTAGTACATTTTATAATGTGAATAAAGTTTTATATGCAAACAAAATGGTATTTATTGTTTTTGTCTTTAACTTAAAGGAATAGGTCAACATTTTGAAATACAATTATTTGCTTTCTTTCCACTTGAGACGAAAACATTACTCTCAATATAGTTTTTTGATTCAAACACAGAAAAGGTTAATATTTTAAATTAAAGTCTCTTGGTTGTCTAACACATACATAAACAGACAATCTAAAAACAGTTTGCAGGTGTACGGGGAATAACATGCTTGAACTATTATTTGTGCTGATCCACTTGGTGCTTTCACTGAGCACCTCAAGCTAAAGTGCGGGTTGCCAGATTGTCAGTGAGAACAGGGTTTTGGTCTCTGTATATGCATGAAGCGACCAAACCTGGCAACCTCTCCTTGTACGACAACTAGACTCAAAGACGCTCCCTGCACGTGGCTGTTGTCAACCAAGAAATTGTTCTAGCATGAAACTCCCTTCAAAACTACAAACCTTTTGTTTATAAAACATTTTTTGTATGAATTTAACATGTAAGATACAACATGTTAGGTAGGTAACCTGAGAGGTGTTGGTATTTGTTTATTTTTTAGCTGTTTCACCCTGTTAACAATCTTTAAGCCTTGCTAAGCCAACAACATCCTGATTTCAGCTCCTAACACACATAAGGCTGATGTCAATCTTCTCATCTAAGTTTTGGAAATAAAGCAAATAAAAGTATAAACCAACAATGAAATTTTTTTAGGGAATCACACAAAACCCACTTTGGGATTAAATGTGTCTAACATTTGCAGTCTTGTAGCAAACTAAATTCCTAAAGCTCCTTTTCAATAATGTTTAGAGTCAAATTATTTCCATTTGGTCACTTTTATCTAACTATCCATCTTCTTTTTTTTTTTTTTTTTTAGAAACAATTTTCGGGCATAATTTTTACAGGTTTCAGGTTGTAGCAGTTAGAATTCCCTTAGGTGCTTTTTACAACAAGGAACAAAACAATGTGCTTATTGTGTTTAGTGCCAGATTGTGCAAATACTTGGACAACTAAAGAAAAGACCCCCCTCCCCAGCTCTAGCAGTCCAGTCTCAAACACACATCTGGTTTATGTTTCTGCAGCCGGGAAACTCCAGCTCTCTTCCCGTAACAATGAGGGACAAGAGGGTTATGTAAGAACATTTTTTATTTCTCTGTGTTCTGATTATTGTTATTATTAGCAAAAAAATGTTTTCATTTTGAGATATCTTTATGGATAAAAATTGGGCAATGTAAGTCCAAAACTAAGTGGATGCCCCTGAGTTCACTGAGGGAGGTTTCATGTTCCTGCTGTTTACTCAGACATAAATCTAGGAGCCGAATTTGACTCAGTTTGCAGTGCAGAATCAACTCAATACGAAGACTCAACTGACCAGACACTACTTACAGCCAAACACAGGACACCAGTATATGTGGTGAGTCAGATTTGGCATTTTTGATTTTAACACAACCTTGGAAAATCAAAAGATGCATAAATAAAAATGCCATTATTTCTATTATCATATTATTTTTGATTTTTTATCTTAGTTCTTTTTTGTCTTTTTCTTATCAAATGCCTTTTTTATGCCACATGTCAACGCATAGAGACTTTGAATTCAATCACTGTTCGTGAAATGTGTGAAACCTAAAACTTACCTTGTCTAAAAGGTGCATATTTATTACGAATAAAAACATGTAGTATTGCCTAACAAATTTGTCACTATAATGTGTTTAAGAATGAAATGTCTTAACGAGAAAATACAATTATTGCAAAAAAATCCTGCAGCATTTTGGCAACAGTACAGTACAGTAATGGAAGTTACACAGCTGGGTTTATGTCTTCAGGGTCTGATCATCATGGTGACATGTAAACAAAGGTTTGTTAGGATGTTCCTCTGTGGGAATCAGAGGTGTTTAATTTTTGATTTGATTGAAATGCTGATATTTTGTAGTGTTTATCAAAGTACAATAAAATATCAGTAAAATAAAAATGGAAAAAAGGGTTTAAAACAAAATAACCAGATTTACTGTTTGTTGTGAATGGAAGTGGATAAAGGCGGCAGATTTGATTCAGGTCTTAGTGGGTGAAACCAGATTGGGTTCCCCTGATGGCTTCCTCCAGACAGTTACTCCTGCAGCTACAGCTCCTCAACTGCATCTCAGCTGGTCTGGCCTGTTTCTGTGACCGGTACCCATGGGGCCCCTGGTCCGCCTGCTCCAGGACCTGTAACCACGGCACACAGACGAGACAGAGGTGAGACACAGTACAGAGAGGTGAGACACGGCAGAGGGACATGGGAGAGAAGAATAGGGACACACTGTGATCAAGTATCATTTTCCCTGTTGTTTTCAGTTATTGTTGTGAAATTTGAGCCCAATGCTGATGGAGCTGTTCGATGTAACAGTTATTTATTTATTTGAACTTTTTTGACAGGAGCTTTCAGATTGATGAGTATTACTGGAAGAGCAGCTGCCCTCAGCTGTGTGACCGGTATGACAGGAGGGCCTGTAACCAGCAGGCCTGTCCAATCAACTGCCTGCTTACAGAGTTCGGGCCCTGGTCTGACTGCTCACCCTGCGCCAAGAAACAGGCAAGAAAATCCCACTGACAAACACTGACATATTCCTTCTCAGTGCTGTGTGTCACTTCCATGCTACAGACTAGTTCTCAGAGAGCTCTGTTCTGCTTCAGACCAGAGGAGTGAGTAAAGTTAAGTAAACTCAAGCTAGTTCAAACGGACAGCTTACTAGCATTTAGAGCTTTAGGTTCCATCTTTTTTTCATTTAGTATCAGTGGAGCTTGAGCTCTAGCTTGGTGATTTAATTGGTCAGTGATGGTCAGGGTCAGTGAACAGAAAAGCATCTTGGGACAGCAGTCTAAGATGGTGATGGTGCTGTAATGGTGTGGTGAATGTTTTCTTGGCACACTGGGCCCTTTAATACCAGAAAGTCATGGTTTGAATGTCAGAGCCTGATCTCGTGCATCCCTACATGGCAAAAGTTTACCATCTTCTAATGGCTACTTCCAGCAGGATAATGCTCCACGTCACAAAGTAAATGTCGTCTCAAACTGTTGTGCTATGGAACTGGGACGATGTATTTGTGTTAAGAAATAAACATGCTGCTTAATAATTATAATGAGGGATAAAGGGCTCACTTTTTATAGATGTTATGTTCATTTTTATCTGTCAGCCATTTTTGTGTGATGATCAGAGTTCATTTTTCAAATATTTAACTTTACCAAAAGCTATTTTTAAAACCTCGGTAAGAAAATTAGCACTCTTCTTCTGCTCACACTTCTTCTGCAATCCTTTTCTCTGAGTAGTTTCCGTGGACACTTGTTTCAAGAGTCCATTGATGAAGTCTGTGACCGAAACCTGTCTTTGCATTGTTTTTTTTTAATTGCGTAGTCTCTCTGTAATTCTTTTGCCATAGTTCCGGACCCGGTTTGTCCAGAGGCCGTCCCAGTTTGGTGGGTCAGACTGCAGCGTGGTGCTGACAGAGGAGAGGCCCTGTTACCCCTCTACAGAGTGCAAGTTAGCACCAATCAACTGCAGAGAAAACTTCAAGTGTGATAATGGTGAATAGTGTTTTTTCTTTTTTTATTTTAAACTTAAACGCTTTATTTTAAAATGGAAAGGCTATAAACACATGCAATGTTTTTGTTTTAATTTTTATTCCCTTTGATTGAGGAAGCCAAGCCAACATCTTTTCAATCTCTAAGCTGCTGTCACAAAACACACTCACACACACACACAGACAAACACACACACACACACACACACACACACACACACACACACACAGAAATCTAAAAACATCTAAAAACCTTCTTTCTTCTTTGCAGGACGCTGCCTCAATGCAACTCTAACATGCAATAGACAGAATGACTGTGGAGACAACTCTGATGAGAGAGACTGCGTCAACCCCACAATTGTGTGTCCAGTAGAGAAGAGAGTGGCCCCTGGGGCCGACCTAGTGGGCAATGGGTAGGCTAAGAGTCGAAAGGTCACCGCTGAGTTTACAGCTTTAGTTGTAATGTGCATCGGCTCACATTCCTTCCGACTGGGGTCATAAAGCACATTCAACTTCTCTGCTGTCATGATTCTCCTCTTAATAACGGAGAAAATCTTCACATTGTGTTGCACTTTTGCAGTGACTGTGATGTTCATCTAGCTCTGAATTAAATTCTGAACAGTAAAAGATACTTAATAGATATAATTTAAAATAATTAGAGATAAAAGCAAATGATATTAAACATACATATATAAAATGCTGCCAATTAAAAATGTAGTGTACTGTTGTAAACTTCTTTTTGCATATCAGTGATAAGCTAAATAAGAAAATCAGCCTGCTCACGTCAATGCCAATAATATTTAATATACTTGAAAAGTCAATAGATTTGAATTTTCCTTGATTTGCCTTTTGAAGGTTTGATGCTCTAGCCGAGGAGCCGAGGGGAGCCGTGCTGGACAACATGTTTATGGGTGGTAGCTGCATTATCAAAAGGCCTCCGACCACGCTTCTCTATCATCGAATTCCTTACAACTTTCAGAGCTTTGACATTAAGGTAGTATCATCATTTTGAATACATGATAGTACAGCACCTATGTAAAGCTAGAATGGTTCTAGACCTCTGAATCTTTGCCCACATCTTAGACTTGTTCAGTGACTCAAAGCCTTTTTTATATGACTTATCCAACACCAGTACTTCAGCAGCTGTGGTCAGAGATTTTCATATCCTACACACAGAAGTTTTAACATAATAATTTGAAAAATGTTTGTTGTAGAGAAGCCCTACTCAGCTTTGGCCTCATCTTCACGGGTGAACACATGAGGAAAAGTAGAGTTTTGTTTTGTCGTTACTGTTCTTGTTGTCATAAAACTTGGTTTATAGATGTAATTGTTGTTATAAAGGTGGGAGCGTTAGAGGAATTCAGCACCGAGCCCCAGCCGTTACACACAGAGTCCATCAGTATGAAGAGATCCAGTTCGTCTGCAACCAGCGAAAAAGATCGAGACGTTTTCTTCCCAATCTTTTTCATTAGGAGGAGAGCTATGACGCATGTGAGCTCTAACAAAGAGGCTTTTGAAGCTTCAAAGAAAATCGTGAGTGACTCAAACAACAGTAGACACACACTCACACACACACACACACACACACACACACACACACATTTTGTGGTGATACATACATAACCTTAAGATAAAAAGACAGGACCAGGTACGTTGTCCCTATTTTACAAAATATCCTCACTCAAGGTCTTGAAAATGGTCCCCACAATGATATAGGCACAAGAACAGGCATGCTCACTCACATGTATGTGTCTGTTCCCAGTCATTTACATTCCTTGTTGAAACTATACTCTCAGTAATTTCCTATCTTTCTCTCCATAGGACTCCAAGTTTTTCCGGGTGCACCAGGTTCTGCCTGTCTCCACATTCAGGGTGAAGGAACCTGGGGACCTGATCCTGTCGCAGCCTTTCCTCCAGTTCCTTCATGCTCTTCCTCTTGATTACAACTACGCCCTCTACAGGGACATCTTCCAGCGCTTTGGGACACACTACTACAGCTCAGGGACGTTGGGAGGCCACTATGACCTGTTGTACCAGTACAGCCGAGAGGAGCTCACCAGTTCAGGTACAATGGCACAGGCTGGTGGAATAACCTCGCCTAAAGAAAAAATGTATTTGTACCTGCTCTTAATGGCCAGCTCTGCCATAACAACCTCCACTTGCAGGGCCCTCTGGTAGGAGCCTAAACCTTTTCTCAACTTTTGTTCCAACACAATGTGATGTAACCCAACAATGCTTGGGGCAATCAAATACCTACAAGTGCAAACTCCTGCTAGATGACTCTGTAACACAAGCAGCATACTGCAATTTTATACCTCGCTCTTTTCAGGAAAGAGGACAAAATTATTGTGAATGTAACATCAAACTCCTGGATTTTTTTTTTATTTCTTGCATTTTGAATTGTTTCAATAGAGATTGAAAAAGAAAAAACCTTCGACATATTCCATGCTCAGGAGTTTTCTTTTGGGTTACAGTTGATCAAGAGGTTTCAGCTGAGACACTGAAACTCTAATTGGGTCTTAGGTATCTTAAACGTTGCAGGCACATTAAAAAAGGATCACACAGTTTCTTTGTGATTTCGTCAAATGCAGACATGGTAAGGTATAATACAGACATTATACACATACCAGTCTTTGTTCTCTTGAAATCCTGTTCATAGATGCCAAATTGTTGCAGAGGAGTTTGCTCATTATTGGTGAGGTCATTGAAGAAAGTGTCAAAGGGTTTATTGAAGCCTTGCCAAGAAGAATGGAGAAATTGTCCATACAAGTTGATGTGCATGATGCTGTCTCCGTTCTGAAGCTCAGCCCCCTGTGGTCAGTACTTAACCTCCTACAGTGTATGGACTTAGAATATTGGTAGCCTTCAGTATAACATGAATGCCATGCAATGTCCATTTATTTTGGGGCTGTCTCCTTTGACCTTGGTTACAACAGCAACGCTGCATCACTTTTATCAGAATGACCCTGCTTTTCTCCAAATAACTTCAGATAGCTTCCCAACGGCTCCAGGAGAGAAGACATTGAGCTTTATTACTGCTGTTTCATCTGAGACCTCAAGGCCCATGCCTGACCTGTGTAACCCAACTGAAAATTCCATAACATTACACAGACTAGACTTCCTTCTTAGAATTTCATTTTCTCACCTGTGCCCACCCATTTCAACATAGTCCCAGATGGTGTTTTAACCCCGGGTGATTTTCAGTCTGATCACTCTCTTAGAAGGGTTTTCTATAGATTTGTAATGATACTAAAATGTTAAGACTCTATTTTTTCTGGCTTAAAAATAGCTGTAATGTTATGACCAGTTTTTGAATAGACCACTGAAATGTTTGGGGACAGTGAGTGTACTGTTCAAACATGTTACTGTATCTAGCGACAAGTTGCGTATTCAAAGGTATTGACAATGATTTATTATGTAAATATAACATGTTCGTCTTTTATCATTTTTGGAGGGTTAACTGAACATCTTAATTCTGCCTGTAGTTAGGCCAACTAATACATCACTTCTCCCTCTGACAGGTGAAACAGAAGAACACATCAAAGGCTGCCTGAGCCGAGAGACCACCTGGACCATCATCCTCTACACCGAACACAGCAGCGTAACCCGGTGCTCCGACAACAGGATGACTCAGAAATATCAAGGTTACATCGAAAATCTGCCTAGGAAGCATACCATCTTCACTCCTAGGCCTACTCTTCTTGATTAACTGACACTGATCTTATTATCACCATGGTCTCTCCTTCGTTCATTCTGACGACTTGTCTTTGGTCTAGGCTCATACATTCAGTCAGCAGAGAAGTCTTTCTCCATGGTGAAAGGAGGAAGAACTAGAGAGGCAGCGGCTCTGGCCTGGGAGAGGCAGGGTCCTGCACCGGACCGAACATCCTACAAGAACTGGGCCAAGTCTGTTCTCGACAACCCTACTGTGGTTGAATACAAGGTTAAATTTAAAGCTCCTACCCCGCCCCCCCCAAAAAAACATCTTCAATCTGAAAGAAATGTCCACCAAAGAAATAGGTCAATAAAAGCTGATGCAGTGTATGTATGTATGTGTGTCCAGTTGCTGCCTATCATAGATCTGGTACAGGGTATCCCCTGTGCTTCCACAAAGAGGAGACACCTGAGGAAGGCCCTCCGTCAGTACCTGGAGGAATTTGATACCTGCAAGTGTGCTCCGTGTCCCAACAACGCCAGGCCAGTTCTCTCTGGCACAGAGTGCAAGTGTGTTTGCCAGACCGGCACCTACGGCACCAACTGTGAGATACGGGCTCCCGACTTCACTTCAGGTACACTGGGAAAGCTGCAGAACATATCCTGAGAACACTGTTGCTGGTTGATGAATGAGAAAACAAGGATTCATTCTCCAGGGAACTTGAACGTCTGTACAAAATTTCATGGCATCCATCGAGTAGTTGTCAAGACGTTTTACTCAGGGCCAAAGTGCTGGACTGACAGACCAACGTTGCCATCCATAGATTCATGGCCAAAAAGCATAATCTTTAACTTCTGCCCATTTTTGGCAGTGCATCTAACATATTTTTTAGCTCTGTAATTAGAGCTTTCTGACTGAAATTCATCTTGGGAGTTGATGTTGTCTGTCCACAGGCTTGTATGTTTTGATTTTATATCAAGGAACCAAGTAATCCTACCATGGATGCATATGTCCAGTACCAGTGATTTTCATGTTCTCTCAAGCTTTCAAAGTGATTGTCAGTCACCTAACAAAGTCTATGCAGAACTGAATGGGACTTTTGCCTCTGAAACCGGGGCCAACTGAAATTACTGCTTACAACCACTATAACCACCATTAAACCAGAATTTACACTTTTACACATGAAATCATAACCTGATGGGCAGATTGTCATCAAATTTACTGATCCCATTCATGTTTGATTCTAATTATGATTTTAATGACACAGTAACTTTCACTTTAGTAACACTTCTCATTTTTAGCCCCACTTTTGGGGTAAATATTCTAAAACTTGCAAATATATTGGTATGATTTTGGTCCCATCAAACATTGCCATATAACAACACACAATTCAATTCCATTACATATACCCACCAGAGTTTGGTTTTGTTCATTGGTGTTTGATTTCCACAGAGGAGGTGGATGGTTTCTGGAGCTGTTGGGGGCCGTGGAGTCGCTGTGGAGCCTCCATGAAGAGACATCGGACGAGGCAGTGTGATAACCCCGCCCCCCTGAGAGGAGGCCAACCCTGCAGCGGTCCTAACAAGCAGGAGGATTCCTGCCACATCTCCCTCTTTGAAAGGTAGGATGAATTTTTTGATTAAAACAGCAACTTTTAATCAATGCTAATTTCAAGAAATATAACAAAACTCACAGGCACAGTCATGAAAAGTCAAATTTTAGAGAGTCATCACATCTTTTCAGCAAAGGTGTCCACATGCAGAAAAGACGTGACGACTGTCTAAAATTTGACTTTTCATGACTGTATCTGGGAGTTGCGTTACATTTCAGGAAAGAGCTTTACCTTAATGATCAAATTAAAACTTTTAATTACTAAAACATACTTAGAGACATTGAGCGTGATCCCCTATTTTTACACTGATATTGGTAAATACTGACGTGCTGCTGCTAATGCCACACACCTTTTAACTCAAATGTAGTGTATGTGTATATATATATATATATATATATATATATATATATATAGGTTTTATTTTGCCAGTGTTGCTTTGGATTTACCGACTGCTCTGGTCCATGTTTTCTTGTCAGACAGGACACCTGTGACAACGATGACGACTTCACTGTGGGCTGGAGGGACGAGCTGCCTCCTGGCGTGCAGGGATGTCTGCGGCCACAGAGGCCTGCCAACAGCTTCCTCCGGGTAAAGACCAACCCACCAGCCTGCACTTAGTGAGACACACGCTGATATTCACTTTATAATCTCTGTCTATATGGAAGCTCATCACTGCAAGTGAAATTAATGTACGTATGAAAAGGTAAAGGCAATAAAACTATTTATATCTATATATAAATATATATAATAAAAAAAACATGCAAATACACACAGTACACCAGCAGCCAGTTATGGAGTTAAAAAGCACTGTTGCTGGAGCATTCCACTTTCTAAAATCACTATTTCAGTGATTAATTATAACTGGAATGAAATGATAATTAAAATGCTCATTCAAATTTACATTTGTGCTGTATTTAAAAAAAAAAAATCACAGAAAAAACATAATGAAGAGTAAATGATAATTAAATTTGTCAAATAATTTATTTTCTTTATTCTCTCCATGGTGACTATATTTCAACAAGGAATTGAGGAATTAATGGAAAAAAGGCTTTTAAATTCTATTTTTGTTGTTCATTTACTTATGTGTCTACCTGTCATTTTCCATCTGACAATTCAATCTGACATAGTCCAGTTTATCTTGGATTTGTCTTGAAGCTTCGGAGTTTGGGACATTTACCACATGGAGGGTCCAATGAAGCGTACTGTAGAGCTGCATTGTGGGAACTGTAGGATCCACTGCTTTTGGAGCTTGATCCATACTAGAGACTATAAATCATGGTATCTTTTCCACTGCTGCACTCATTTTTACTTTTTTTTTATTATTTGTGAATCTCTAAACTTACCAGAATATTGAAATGCTGGAGTGCCCCTTTAATTATAAGATGACACTCTTTAATTGAAAGCAGTGGGACACATAAAAGTTAAATTTTCAAAAGCAGAGTATAAGCTGAGGAATAGAAGAAGGTGGGTTTATATTATGTAGAGCCACTCAAACATTTTATTAATTCCCTCTCCCGACAGAAAGCGAAGCAATATTATGACTTTGGCGAGGACGAGGAGTTCCAGTGCTACACGGGGTTTGAACTGGAGGGTTTTCAGTACATCAACTGTCTCCCTGATGGAACCTGGAGTCAGCCAAGTGGAAAATGCATCAGTGAGTTTGTTTTCTCACAAAACTACTTAACAACGATCCAAGTAATTTGGTGAACAAATCTACTAGCTTAGTTATAGTAAGTCACAGTAGCACGACAAGTAACTGTTAAGATAACTTGAATATCCCTGCAGTGGATACCTGTGTTGGTTAGTGTCTGTCCTCCTCTACCTCTAGGAAGGCTCTGTGTTCCTCCTGAGATCCCCGACGGGATGTTGCTGTTCCCCGACAAGGACGAGTACAGAGTGGGGGACTTTGTTGGTGTGAACTGTAAGGAGACGGGCATGGTGCCACTGCCACAAAGATTCTTCAAATGTAGCAACAGTCTCACCTGGGAGCCTGAGATACCTGCTGACCTACGCTGCTCTGACGGTACAGTCGAGTACTGATCGTGAGCTCCCAGATAGGAAACTAAAAAAAAAAACAACAACTTGTGAATTCAATGCTTTTTAACAGAGATGAATGACAGAGAAACTCAAAAACATAAAGAAATGAACATTAATTATCAGCTGAATACAGCAGGTTCATTCAGGCTTTCATCGGAGCAAAAACTAATAGTACTTCACATTACTTTAAGCAGAAGACACTACCATTTCACTGGGGTTGTACTATGTATTGTAAAGGAGCTTTTTAATGTTGTAGCTGCTTGAAGTGGAGCTACTTTAATTAGCCTGCTCAAGATACTGCTGTGTAGTTTAATAGGTCTTTTACACATTACACAAATTAGCTGGTTATAGTAGAAAAGTTTCCTCAGTTTCCTCATCGCTCTACACCAATCAGATGTTTTCGCCATTTTTTCGTTTTCTCAGTTAAGCAGAAGCTTCAGTGGACGTTTAAGTCACATGCTATATGTATGTCATAATTTATTCACCAAGTCTGCATCTATTGCAGTTTGTTGCATTTTTATTGCGGTAGAAAATTATGCCAACTTTTCCATCTCAGCCAAATGTGAAAACTTATTTGCAAAACTTTGACTGTTCTTTTACTTTTTCAGCAGCTTTGCTCAGGGTTTTCACATAAAACTAAGTTGATGGAAAGTTACTTATTTTGAACCAGCATGGACCAGGGCCCTGAAACTGAAGCAGCTACACTGAATTCAGCTATCGTTTATTTTTTGCATTTTCCTAACATGTCAAAAAGTATATATAAACGGATCATATATTTTGTGCTTTTTTCTTGTTTCTTGTGTGTTTTCTTATGTCCTCCTGTATGTAGAGGAACCGTTCGTTCCTGAGGGTCAGTGTGGTCCAGGGGAGAGACTACAGGACTCTCGATGTGTCTGTATCCAACGGGAGAGCTGCCTGTAAGTTTCTTTTATGACTCCTTTTATCTTCTTTATTGTATTTTTTCTCAAGCTTTTTTTTTTGTCATATGATCATTTAATTTTTCAGCACTTTCAGCTCTACAGTTATTTTCATATTAAATCACTTTGAATAAACACATCCTAAAAGTACATGTTAATGAGCTTTTTTGAGTATTTATTTTTAAAAAGTATATTGTTATTGAATATATTGGGAATTTAATAAGTCAAAGGTCAGTGGAATGTAATGATCTTCTACCAGCAGCTGACTGACTTGTGTGTGTGTGTGTGTGTGTGTGTGTGTGTGTGTGTGTGTGTGTGTGTGTGTGTGTATGTTTGTGTATGTGTGTGGGCTTGCAGTTCGAAACCAGCAAACCTCTGTATCCTGAACGTAGATGTTGGCGCCCTTGTGTCGATGTCCCTCTGCTCCTTCCACGCCGGTCGTTGCCACGGTGACCCGCTCTTCTTCATCAGCGAGGGCGAGTGTGACCCCGCCGATTCAGAGAAAGTGGAGTGGGCCAAGTTCAGAGCCAAGATGGCCTCCAAAAGCTCTGTTCAGGAGCCCTGTGACCTGGACACCTGTTACGAATGGGAGACTTGCTCTGGTGAGTTTGAAATGACACCGCAGCTGGCAGCCCAATAGCTTAGCTTAGCATAAATGCTGGGAATGAGGGGGACAAGCTAGCTTGGTTTTGTCCAATGACCAATATTTAAGGGACAGATATCACAGTGGTGTTTATCTTATGATGCAACTGTTGGCAATGAATTTAGGTTAAACTTTAGAAGGACTAATGAAGACAAAACAGGTGTGAATATTTGAAAAGGTTCATATAGTATAATCAAATGAACTCCGTAACGCTACTTGAAATCTCTCCTCAGCCTCTAAGAAGTGTGATTGCAGAGCAGCTCGGGACTGCCCCCGAGCTGGGGAGCACATGTTCTGTGTGAAGCTGACCCGAACCCAGAGGACTCGCAGCCTGGACCTTTGTTCAATGGCTGCTCTCAAGTGTGTCAATTATCAGTTTGAGATTCTCAATGAAGGCGTGTGTGAGTCTGGATGATTCAACCTCTACATTCATCTGACAGTTGGGTGTTTTAAAGTAACGTTTCACCAGAGCAGGAAAAACTGTGGGAATAACTACACAGTTAAATACATATGATCTACTCTGAAGGTAAATGCCGCCGCACTGTGCAGCGGAAACACAAATTTAGAGACACCATTACATTAGTACACCTCGCACCATGTTACTCTGTGAAAATTTACATTATAGTTAAAGAAAGTAAACTATACTGACTTCTTACCAAGGGAAAGCAAACTCACAAGCAGGTGAATCTGGTGCACTTTCAGGGCCTATTATCTGTAGGGCATCAGAAGGCATCGAAATAATGTTATTATATTAAATTCGGTATGACTGGAGGATTACTAGACCTGATCGCACAACACATAATGTAGGATTTGCAAAACGGTCTGGTATGGAAAATCAGGGGTATACTGTATATTAGATGTGCACACGAAATTTGGTGTCATTTGGCAAAGGGACCTGGAGCTGAAATGTTTTTTCTAATTGGTACAGTGTTGTTGAAGCAACAGCTCACATCTTCAACACATTTCACCGGACTCACTTAGTCAGACAGTTAATCAAGCCGGAACTTCACCTGTTGACCTGATATTAGCGTCTTTTTAAGGACAGAGAGAAAATAAGGCTGTTATCAGTCAAGTCTGATTACAGGAACAGAGTGGAATATTCATAATGCCAAATGTTCTTCACATTTAATACATTTAAATAAATAGATATACAACATTGGCTGGGTTTTTTCTTTTCTTCATTTCTTACAGTATGTACCTCTTAGTGCACCTCTTGCTTACAATTTAGGTATGTGTTTTGATTTCACCTCAGAATATTTTTAAAACCGTAATATTACATTAATTTGACTAAATGATGACCAGGTATTCAAGACTGAGACTAAACTGGGGATCAAAAATAAAGACTTTACCCATATGACTTCCCCATTTGATTAAATGGTGTCAAAAAGGCCTAATAACACCTAAATGGAGACCAAACAGAATGCAGGAATTAAATACCACATATAATCACTATGTGGCTGCATAGTTCTTAGATAGACCTTGTAAATGCTTAAATGCATGAAAAAAATAAACGTTAAGTTTTGACCTCACATCATTATTATTGGGTATAAGGTTTTTTTCAATAAAACTAAAATAAAAAGATCTGAACTTATTACTGATGATTTACAAAATTGTCTGATTCATAAATCTGATGGGCAACCAAGTGGGAAAATAACACTTTCAAATATTTGATATTTTAATGAAACCATGACAACAAAAGTATATTATCAACTTCCTTTAATCGAAGCAAAGGCTTTTATTTTAGATGTTGTAGGACAAACCTTTAGAGCAGAACATTGTTTATGTTTACATGCAAATGTTTTGAGTTATCCATCCTCCATGACAAATATCAAAAACTAAAGGATGGCAGAGGAACTTATTTACATTTTCAAGTGTTAGAAAAGATATTTAGCTCTATTTACAATTCAGTCATTGAGAGAAAAACAAGTTCCTGCTTTACGTAGTGTGAAACTTCTCCACCACCCTCTTTACTCTGGACATGCCTCGATACTGATCACGTTCACCTGCTCCCCAGCACACCTTCTGGCCCCCACCTCACATTCAGTCATCGTAGTAGCAACGCCGCCATCAACGGCGTTAACGCACAGGGGGGCGGAGTCTTTAGGGCACTGTGATGCGTTCTGGCATACACATTTTCTTGCTGACTCTAGAATTGAAAAAAAAACAGAACAAAACAGACTATATACTGCTGCAGTCACATATACACACTCACACTAAAGAGATAATGGATTGTTACTGTTTTTTAAACATTAGGTCTTATTTACGGGACACATGATGGTCAAAACTACAAAAATAAAAAAATGTTCTTACAAAACATGATAATCCTTTAAAGGAGTCCAGCAGACTCACCCTGACAAACTGTCCCTGGTTTGCAGTCCTGGCAGGATGTGAACGTCTCTTCTGGCCAGCGGCAGTCGCTGTCGCCTGCCAACGTGAAGCTGCGACCCGCACAGTGCAGAGCCCCGAGCTTACACACATCGAGTAAACGGGTTTGGCTTGAGCCAAGTCTGGCACACAACTGCAGAGAAGTCCTAATGAAGACAGTATTAAAGAAAAATGCAATAGCTCAAATATTACTGTGCTTTTACAACTTACCCTGGGCATTTCCCTGTGTAAAATGTGAAAATAATTTGCATATATCATACTCACGAGCACTGAAATGGCATTTTACAAACACACCCAGTTTTTCCTACAGTCTCCCATGTTTTACACTTCAGGTTGGATGGAGGAGAGGGAGCTGTGGGCACTGAAAGGAAAACGTAGAAAGCAGGATTGGCGTTCGCTTACCCATCAGAAAGAAAACCTTAAAGTGGCTCTAAGCAATATTTTTTATAACAACAATCCATTACTTGACAACTTGTATGTGACCCTCTCACCCAGCTCTGCAGAGCTTTATAGTGACTTGAAAGTCAGTGTTTTGGTCTTCCTGCCCACAGCTTTTTGGGTTAGTCCCATAGCACCATTTTTGGCCCCAACAGGAAGTTGTTTTCAGTGAAAAAGTTCTGAAAAACCAACTGTACACTACCTGCTAGGTAGATAGACTAAGTTAGGAACTAGATAATAATAGGAAGTGTTTAGTAGATAAAGACCCAGATATATATTTCCCTCAGGAGTTGGTGGAGATGAAAAAAGAACTAAAAGTGAGAGGGAATATTGGACTTGTAGTCATTAGGTGGCCAGAAACACAGTACAATATAAATATATATACAATATACAATATATATATACAATATAAATGCTAATGTGTTTTAGTATCTGCTGAAGGCATAAAAGAGATCTGTTAAAGTGTGATATTCCCTCAGCATTGTGTTCACAACTTTGTGACCAAAAAGTTAGTTACTAGGTTTAATTAGGGTAATTTGGATGTGGAACACATGCTAAGATGAAATTTTCATGGCTATTTTACCATCTACATGAAAACGGCAGCAATGATGGTAAATGAAGGCAATGTAGACAAAAATAAAAAAATGCCATAAAGGAGAACAGTTGTTTGAATTATGTATGTTCTAAATAAATGACAAATTATTGTTACATACAGTATGAAAAGGGGAAATTATTTTTTTTTTATAGTTATTTCTTCAAGTTCTGTTTAAAGTAGAGTAAGTAACAAATAAACTGAAAACATACTTTGGCGGCCGTGCAGCGCATTATATGACACGCATCACGTGCCACCAATAGGAAGAGTCATGCTGCAGCACGCCAGGAGGACCGGGACCACATCATAAATTAATTATCAGAATATCTCATAAGATGTTGGCCACAAAAATGTTTTCAATGATGTGAAAACATTAACTTAAAATGGCATGTGGACCTCCACTACTTAAGCCTGATTTCTCACCTGAAGAGTCAATCTCCAGAGCTACGGTTCATCTTCTCGTTGTCTTTGTAATAATGCAATTGTGAGATGTGTGAGATCTTTGTATTTCTTGACCTTAACAAGTTGTCGCTCCACAATAAGTTTGGCCTTTAGGATACGTTTTTCTAACTGAAGCTGTGGTAAATGATTTTTGGCCACTAGGGGGTGGAGATTTGCCAAAACACGCCAACAATCGCACAGTTCTGATAGATTGTCACTAGACAGCATGTAGTTGTTCTGGATAACTTGTTGTTCTGGACAGCAAACAGTAGCCTATTTACATATTCAGCAGACACTGAGCAACATCATCATCCCATTTGTGGTGTTTTCGTTCAACTGCAGTATGTACGTCTATATTCACTGTGATTTCAGCTTTGTTTTAGTATCAAGGAACTTCTGTGACAAAATATCCAGCTCTTTGGTGACTACATGTTGTACCGTCATCAACCCCCCGTTCTCTACCTTTGTCTGACGCGTTACAGCAACAACATCTGATTCACTGAATAAATCTACCTGCTTTACAATGAGCACCTCCTGGAGAAGGAGACCACTGCAGACTGGGGCTGCACGTGATCTCTGACACCTCACCAGCCAGCACTGACCCCGCGGGACAGGAAAAGGAGACGCTGTCTCCGATCTGATAGGCTGCTTTGGTGGGAGTGGCTATAACGCTGCTGTTAACTGGGGGAATCCCACATGTGGAACCTGGGACAGGAAGAGTAGAATTTTGAATAAGAGGAAGTGCAGAAAACAAAAAAATGTGATTCCTTGACGGTTACATCTTGTGGATGCACAAGAGTGAATAGTAGAAATGGGTCACCTGCATCTGGATCCACATTTGCACAAAAAGACGTAGACATGTTGATTGCCTCATCTTATCACCATAAATTTCACTGAAATCTGTTCTAGTGAGGAGCCTGGTTTTTGATATATCCTGCTAATAAACAAACAATAAGACAGAAGAAAAACTTCTTCTTGGTCAAATGAAGACATACTTTTACAAACCATCGTTCCTCTCGTCCACCTCTGGTTTTCAGTGCATCGAGCAACAGCTCCCCCACTGAGGTAGTGTCCATCTATGCAGGAGTACTCCACCATGTTTCCAACCTTGTAAAAATCTCTGGGATTCTTAGGAAAAAAAGCAATGGTAGCTGAACTTAAAAAAAAACATGCACTTAGTCACCCATGCTTCAGTTTGCTAGATGGTAGGAAAAAAAACTTGAAAATGAATTACAGAAAAGATTAGTTTTTACAACCTTTTCTGTGACTCAAACCAAAAAGCCCAGCGTCTCCAAAGCTGTCTCACCTGAATAAATCCATTCCTGAGGTTTGGAGGCGGACCACACGTCTTTGGTGGACTCCCAGGGAGACTGAAGCACTGAGGCTCCATCGTTCTAACCACAGACAGTTCACAGTGAGAAAACTAAAACACTACAGACACCTGCTGCTTTATAAGCATCTCTGATATTTCCAAAACTAAAGTGTTTGGATTAGATTAGATTTTACTGTGCTGTGAAGTAATGAGAATCTGATTTGTTCACTTTCAAATCTATAACTGAAATCAAATCATTAAGCATATCAGAGTAAAGTATGTGCACTTGTCATAAACCTGCTTTAGGGGCAAAAAGCTCCCATCTGTGACAAATCTGGTTTGCACAAGAGGAACCATTATATTTCAGGGTTCATAGTTTTAGACAGGCTCAGGTTTAGGTAAGGTTGCTGTCCTACTACTATATGTCCTTACTGTAAATACTGGATCTCTGGGTCCTCACAAGGCTTCCGCTCCACATTCAGGCCAGTACAGTGGTGGCCACCTCTGTTGGGAGCAGGATTGTTGCAGCTGCGAGTTCTTGACCTTTGACCTCCTGAACAAGATCCCCAGGAGGACCAGCAGTTCCAGCTGCCATGGATCACCCCTGAGAGAAAAAAAACAAAGATTCTCTTTCTTGTTGTGTCTTTTTTGTGAAGGACGTCATCATGAAGACTAGATGCCACAATAACCAATAAATTTCAAATAACCCCTGTAACTTTTTTTTTTCAAGTACAGATAAAGAACTTTTCTTAGTAAGTTTTGAAATATATCATTAACGTGGGTTACAGAAAGTAGGCTTAACTTTAAAACTTAATTAAATGGTTGTTTGTCTTGTAATTGTGCTACAGTAAATTGATTTTATTAATTTTTCACCCTTTCTTTAAGTTTTTTTAACATCAATTTTAAATCTTATCAATTAATTGACTTTAAACTGTCAGCTTAGGTAGTTCAGTTTAAATGGATCGTAGAAGAATGAAGGAAAGAAAAAATAAAAATGTTGTAAAATACAGTTGTTTACCTGGTTGCTCACCAATCACAGCTCCACTCTGGCAGGCTTGTCCTGAAGTTCCCGGCCGGCAGATGCAGTGACACTGGGAGCCCGTCAGCAGCGGCTGGCCGTTGTTCTGGCAGGGTCGGCAGTGGCAGGAATGCTCCTCTGCCAGGTACTCCTCCGTGGCTCTTTTCAGGTGGAGCTTCTTCAACCCTGCACACTGCACCTCCTTCACCAGCTCATACAGAGGACGCAGCTGGAAAACAATTTACGGTTTATTAATGTGCATTTATAGAAAACAAAGAAATACACAGAATACCAGATAAAGTATATATTTAAAAAAAAACATACAAAACATCAGACAAAGTAGTAATTCCAGGAAGATAATTCAATTGGCAAAAGTGTGTTTTATTACTATTATCATAATAACTGATAATGACCATATACAGGACATGCTAGTAAGCACATTATGGAAGACAGTGAAGAAAGAAATTTTTTTGGTACTAACTTTAGAGAGTCTCTGACGAAACTGGTGTCAAAAAAGGTGCGAAATATATCTGTAACTGAAATTTGCAAATTTCCATCTTTATACCATATACCAATTTTGGCCAAGATAAACATTTTAGAAAACTGTCATACTGCCATGTATCTACTAATAAAAACATTCTGATAAGACATTGATCTTTTTATAAACCCTCCCCTAAATAGCATTTTTCCAGTCATAGCAACTTTAAGAGGGCTCAAGGAGCCTGTCAATCTTTGGATTAATTTATGGTAAAGTGGTGTACATGGGACTTACAACAAGGGTTGAGATATTTGCAACTTACAATACGGGTTGAGATATTTGCTTATAGTAATAGATATATATTTACCTATAATAATAAGTAAATATTTCCACCCTGTAACACAAAAACAACCCTCCTTTATTTCCATGTCTTCTATATGAATCATCAATTGGCGAGGAAATTTCCCTTTGCATGGGACATATATCTTTAGCCTCAGGCATTTAGCATGATGCCTGTGCCACCAGGTACATTTTCAATAGCCTTTGCAGGGTTGATGTTGAAACAAATCAGTGAGAGACAGAGGTTAAGCCAGTTCACAGGGTAAATGTTAATTAGCTAGCTAGCTGAAGCTATTTAATTAATGGTGGCCAAGTATGAGAACCGCGACTTGACTACTTCTCTCTGAAATCAAGGACCCATAGACTCACTTGAAGTGAGAATATATCACTACAAATATTATATAGGGCAACCAATGGTAAGGAGTAATAAGGAAAGGAAAATAGAAGATCAAAAAAGAGCTTTTAAATCAATCAGTCCGACCATAAGATACAACCAGCGGTGCTGCCTGTCATACCTTCTGGTCTATGACTTCAGGGTAGTCTTTGACAGATGAGGCCCAGTTATCATAGACCTCTCCATTAGCCTCTGGGTTGTCCAGATCCAGTTTAGTCAGAGCACTTAACAAACCCAGATCGCCACCAAAAATGTTGACCTTTACGGGCATCTCGTTCACATTGTAATCTGCAGACAGATGACAATGGAGACTGTTTATAACTCAGTATAGTGTGTGTGTGAGTTTCGAGTATAAGTATAACTCATTTCTTTGATCCTCCAGGTTACACTGTGTGGTTTTAAAGTCGAAATATGAAGGCTTTCACTCACTGTGGCTGGCCGGGAAAACTTTTATCAGTTTTTCACATACGGTTTTCACTTTCCTTCTGAAGAAACGGCGTTTCACCTTCCTCCAACACCTCTGGTACTCTATATTTGTTACATCTTCACACAAGCAACACAGGAACAACAGATTTGAAATGGTCAAAATTCTCCAATTTTCAGCTGACAGGTGTAGAAGAGTGATCGTAATGCTAATATAAGGCAAAAATGCATATTTTAAAGCTTTCATTGCTTTTAATATCACTAGTATGACTGTTATCCTATGTATTCTAAATTTACTGGCAACATTTTTTAGAAAATACACATGTGGTAAAACTCTGTCATTCACATTGCAAGGAAAACAAAAATCTAACTGTAGACTTTTGATTACTTCCATAAATTAATGGTTCATTTTTATGGTATTGAACAATATGATAAAAAAAATAATAATAATTCACAATATTCCCTAAAAGTATAGTACATCACATTCAACCCCCTTCACATTTTACATGCTCAATCAAGATTCCGGGCTATGTAAAGGCGTTCATATTAATAGCAACAATATTCCCACCGAACGTTCTTACTGGAAGAAGCGAGCGCCTGGCGGTCTAACTCCAACAAAGCTGTGTATTCGCCTCCAAGCGAGCCCTCAGAGAGGTAATGTGTGCCATACGTCTGAAGCAGCTGGCGGTAGGCAGAGTAGTCGTATGAGAATGGCAGCGAGGACAAGGCCTTCCAGAAGCCTTCCGCCAGAGTAAGATACTGGGGGGCAGAATTTTGGAACTGGGCCAGTTCCACTTTATTCTTCAGGATTATCAACTTGTAGGCCTGAATGACAGATAGGATAAATCCATGATGTCTTTTCCTGCGTAATTAAAACTGCAACCCAGTTGGTGACTGAGCCTAAAGACAGCCAGTCCTTCTTGAAGTTTGTGCAACACTTAAAGTAAGAGAGAGATCTCAAAACAATAAATGATTTGGAGGGTGAATGGCTACCTTGTTGTCAGTGAGCTCTTTGTGGAAGGTGCGGTGGTCATGTCCTATCAAGGCGTTGGCCTGGATGTGCTGCATGTACGACCAGGAGCTCTCATAGGATTCATCGCTCTCCTCATTGTCTACTTTCACCTGCAGCACGAACAGAGGCAACAACGTTCCACATTTTGTTTCAGTCCATCACTTTGGTCCAGATTGAAATACCCAGTAACCATTTCATGGATTGTAAAAAAGCTTGCACAGGCATTCGTGCTACCCTCCGTGAAATACATCTCAATAATCCTGGCTCATTTCCATCAAGTGTTCCAGTAAGCGATCACAGTGAACCAGCATACACAAAACTGGGGGCATGCCACTAGTTCACCTAAATGGAATGTTGCTATTATCATTGCTATCAATCATTCCTTTGTTTTTCCTGCAATGGCAAGCCAAAATGTCTGTATTGAGAAATGCAGCAGTATTTATCTGAATTCATTTCACATTCGCAGTGAGAAGTCAGGAGTTTGACAGTGAACTTGACCAGTAAACACACATTTCTTGGCCAACTTACCTCAAAGTTGTACCTGAGGATGTTCTGTGGCAATCTGTAGAAGGCTTTGTGGTCACCACTGAACACCTTCCTGCACTGCCCTCCAAAGCTCAGAGTGTTGATCACACCTGCTCTCAGTTTCCCTGTTAACACGTCATACCTGTAAAACATGCAACAACAAATCCATGTGATGCACTTCTATCTAACGGTTGACAACATGGCATTAATCCGTCATCTAAACTTCCTAGTTACAGTAAAGACCCAGGGTCCGTGTTGTGGAGTTGGAGCTACTCACCCTCTTCCTGTGAAGTCAGAGTTAGGGGGCGTTTTCTCAAGGTCACATGAGTAGTGGCTGTTGTCTTGGTCACAACTTCTCTCATCCAAACCGTCGTCACAGTCCTGGTCTCCGTTACACACTAAAGAGTGGCTGATACACTGACCTGCATCAGGGTTTCAGTGATTACTTTTCGTTCATCCATATTGCAAGAGACATAATTTAGAGAAAAAGCAAAAAGCCCTTTCTTTTATTTTTTTTTTTTTATTATAAATCTTGTGATTAAATGTCGGGAAATGGTGACAACTAAGAAAATTAGGGGGAAACATGGAGCAAATCTTTAGCCAAAAAATGTAACCATGACTTTAACCCTGAAAACTGACCCCAGAGTACTGAAATAAATAAACAAATAAATATATATAGTGGTACTTTGGATGTTTTTTGTTAGAAATAGAAATTCATAGCATTATTATGAAAAAATAGCATGGGAATTTTAGTCTGACACAAATTAAAACCTGAATAAATGACTGCAGATGCTTCCGCACAGGGGCACTGCATGGCACAGTTAATGAATTATCATCCAACTATGATTTTTGTATAACAAGGAAAAGATCTAGATGACTTTGAAAGAAGGTTAATTGTCAGAGCACAGATGGAGCAGACGTTGCACAACTTCTTGGTGTTTCAGTAGAAACAGTGACTGAAGTGACATTTGCACTTAGACCTAGGAGGAAGAGACAGTGGTTGAAAGAGCACAGTTGATGACTGTGATGCTTGTGCATTAGTGTAGCATATAAGGAAAATTAGAGGAGCATTTCTTCCTCAGGTGAATGAGAATGTCAATGCAAGTCTGTCAGTCTGTCAACGGTTACATAAATATTAAAACTGTAGTAGCATGTCATTGCATAAACCATCATTAAAAAGATGAATGTACATTTAAGAGTTCAGTGATTTGGAAAAGAGTAATGTGGTCAGATGAGTGCTCATTCACCATATTCTTGACAAGTGGGTGATTGCATGTGGCCTACACCGAGAAAACGGTGCGGGGATTTGGTGGCTCTGTTTTCGCTGTGGGGGGAGGGGGGTGGCATAATTTGGGTCCACTTGTCCTACAGGGAGCCTTCACTACAAATGAATACAATATTGTTCTGAATGATCACTTTTATCTTATCTTAAAATATTTCTATCCTGATAGGAGTCTTCCAGGATGAGATTCCCTCCATCCATAGGGCACCAGGGGTCACTCAATGGTTTGATGAGTATGAAAATGATGTGAATCATATGCTGTGTCCTTCACAGTCACCAGATCTCAACCACATTGAACACCAATGGGAGATTTGGGACTGATGTGTTAGACAGCGTTCTCCACCACCATTAAAACATTAAATTGGGGAATATCTTAAAAAGAATATCTGAAATTAGGGAAGAGCGGTGTCCATCCCCCCAGTACGGTTCTAGAGACTTCGAAAATCAATGCCAAGGTGCAATGAAGCTAGTCTTTACGCTGGTATTTCCTTTCAATTGTCACCCATCTGTATATTGCAACATACCAGAGGTGCAGCGGAACCTGTCTCCACATCCTATTTCCAGGGGACATTTTTTCTGTGGGACACACTGTTGTGTTTGTGTGGCTTCTCCTGAACATGGTGCACCCCGAAACTGGGCGTACACCTCAACGTGGCGAGTACGCACCTGAGAAGGAAGCAGTGATTTAGAATAAATGAATTAAAGAGGAGATTCTGACACAGAATTCAGAACCACAACAGAAGGCACAGTGTACACTGGATGTCAGATCAGGGCATATCTATGTGGAGACCTTTAGGCCTAGTGTTTTGTTTTTGCCTTTTATTTTCAAGCTGGAGACAACCACTGCAAGACTATAAAGAAATTTTGACACAAAACATCTAATTTCATTTCAAAAAAAAAAAAACAAACAAACAAAAAAAAACAAACAATGAGCCTGGTTACTCCTAGAAAGCTCTTTGACCCTGTCTGTAGGCCAAGTGACGCCCACATTAAATCCTGACCTCTAAATTGAGAAACTGTGTTGTTGATGAGCAGAAAACAATCCAAACAGTCTTAAACACTGAGGAAATGGTGAAGCGGAGAATGTGAAAAAGACTAATGTATTATTTAATCTTTTCAATATACTGTGTTAACTTACTGTCTTTTTACAGCAGAGCTAGATTGCTCACACTAGTTTGGCAAGCTATTGCGACTGGCAAGCACTAAGGAGTTCCAGGCTAGCATATTAGCAGCTAGTTACCATCTATAGTGCTGAGAATAGTAAGGACATGGGGAAGAATTTCACTGTGCCACATAGTGTGAACAGGCCTTCGGATAACACCTATAGCACGATTCACAGTCTGCTTGGGGGATTTATTAAACAGGGTTGACATTGTGAGCATCAGACACCAATGGATATATGCTCTTTGTTCTAATCATGCGTGTGTGTCTGTGTTCATTATATTGCACAGTAGGGACAAAAACCTATACAAGTGTACACAATATCCTATTAAGATAGATATGAATGTGTGTGTGCTTTAAAGTACCTTTGTCCTGGTGCAGCCATCGCACTCAGACCACTCTCCATAGGGCCCCCATCTGCAGTTCACAGGCTGCTGACAGCTGACAGGGAATAAACATGGACATAATTAAAAACATTTATTTTATATTCTTTTCTTGAGAACTAACTGATATTTTTTATCAGTTTAAAGTAAAGAGAATATTATCATAATATTAGGGACTGAATGAAAATAACTGGGGTGGTGTTATTTGCTGAACCTTATGTTCCAGCATGGGGTTGTCAATGTTTAATCGAACCCTGGTCTTTACTTTTTTTTTTTTTTTGTATAAAACTGTACCCTCTTGTTAAAACAATATAACAGTGCTAACTTGAGAAAAGCCAAATTAGCAATACAGGACTTCTAATGTACAACATAAACATTAATAAGCCCTGGCACAGAGGAAGAATGACTGTCATCTGTAGTATGGCAAATTGCATGTTTACGAATCATGGGGCACCATTGATGCAACAGTTGACGTAACTATTAACTCGATGACAAAAAAAAAAAAAAAAAAAAAAGATCAGACCACACTAGGTTAAGCCAAAATAAAAAACAATACCCACCAAACAGGAGACAGAAAGACAAGCAACACCACCGAAGAAGACAGAGCTGCAGCCAAATCTTGCTGTGAACAAAAAGCAAAAGCTATTTTAGTCAATCTAAATTATTTAAAAAATAATAAAACATTAAAAGACTGTACCAAAACAAGAATAACCAATTTTTATATGTGTTAATTGCACCGAGTCTGAATGGTAAATGTGTTGTGGGGTTTACAGCACCTTCATGATGTGTTCCTCAGAGTTCAGCCCTCTCTTCTGACCCAGCACCGTAATATTCAGGGTCATATAACCAGCAGTGAGGTTGGGGGGGTTACTCAACAGAGGTTCAGGAATTCCCATGATGATGTAACTCTCATCCAGCAGATTTAAAGTGCCTCTCTTAACACAATGAATGGGTCATGAACAGGGACCCAGTGTTCTTTTCCACAGCTTCACTCCAGATCTGATTGATTTTTTTTTTTTTTAATATGTGGTCAACTTTAAAAAAAAAAAAAAACAAAGCTGTTTGCTTTGAGTGCTGAAAACTACAAAGAGAAGCATGATGAAATCTCCTTTGTTTGTTGGAACAGCCTCATCAGATTGGACAGGAGCAGTTACAACACAGTTGTTTGTGCTCAACAAAGCTGAAAATCAAAAGCTGAGTCTGTGTGATTCAGTTAAAGGTCATGAAATTTCGAATATGAAATAACATTCACATCTTTAGCTGTAACAGAAATTTTGTGTGACTATGCATTTAATCCACATTTCATAGTTGTAGCCAGGAACTCACTCTCTTAATCTCAGTCTTTCAAAGTTATTTATTAAGCACTTTTCATAGTCATGTTAACATATTTTTGTTCATGTTACATTTTAAAGTTTAAACTCAAACTCATTTTTGGAGCAAAAATGTTCAGTATCAAGTGCTGTGGATATAACTTCTCATCCACCTCTGCAAAGACCCTTCAAGAAGTTTCAAACTGAAAATATACTGTACAAATTTAGGAATAATAATAAAAGTTTAATTAGCACTCAACCAAGTCATCAGTGCTCTATAAAGGGCAGAAATAACTCAAGTGAAAACAGTCAAAGGTTTTGGTTCAATAGTAAGAACAAAAAAAAAAAATTAGATATCAAATACATGTAAATATGTACACATATATTCAAGCATATTGCTCATAGGTTTATAGGGTTTTTGTATCTCAAAGTCTTGTGAAATCCCTTGTTTTTGTCTTGCCACAATTAAAAACCATGATTTAATTACTGTTAGTCACTTATGCATAGACCTAATCTCATTTCATTACAAGTAAATAAAATGAGAACATTGGCAACAACAAATGTAAAAAAATGTAGACAAATGAATACAAAATAAGATACAAATGAATAAATAAATAAATACCACCTAAAATCTCTGAAAAACCCTGGCATCCAGTCCACAGAAAATATAAAAACTTTCATTTTTAGTTATAATTGTGACAGATCTCAGGTCATCACAGTCAGCTTCAGTTAACAAGACTAAAGTAACCAAAGGCAAACTTATCATTGTGCCTGATCCCAGGTCCAGTCAGAAAACCACCTGATGACTGGAAGGGTCTGACCGGATCAAATGTGCAGCCAGTGAGCTGGGAAGGTCGGCAGGGTGCTGCAACCCCTCCTCACACCCTCTCATGCATTTCCACTTACATACTATACATAGTCAATACCAGAGATTATTCTCCACCAGAATTAGATACTGTACCTGGCACCTGACCAAAACATAGGGAGATACAATTTGTTGGAAATAAAACTGGAGTTAAATTAATGAATAAATTCCTAATTAAAATAGGAAATTGTGATTTATTCTAAGAGATTCTTAGGTGTGTTGGCTCCTCCTTGGAAAATTTGTACAGAAGTGGTTCTACAATCCTGGCCATAACCCACAGAAAGAACAATATGTGGAGTTCAGGTATCAGCAGAACCTTAATAAGAATCATGATAACACATATGGGGTCTGACTCTCTGTTACCACTCTGATTTTAGTCTGCTCTAGTCTTGTTTTGGCAGCAGCACTGTGAGGTGCTAAAGATAGAAATGATCCTATTCTACAATTTAGTGGCTTTGAATGATAAATCAGTTTGAAGTTGATTGTGTGGGAGTGAGATGAACAGTAATCAAATGCAACATTCATGGAGACACAAAGGCACCAATTTGTTTTTGAACTTAAAACTGCTACAGTTAGATCCATAGGTATTTGGACAGTGACAACATTTTTCATAATTTGTCCTCTGTATGCAACCACAATGGCTTTGAGTCAAACAAATCAAGATGTGATTGAAGTTTACACTTTAAACTTTAATTCAGAGGGTTTCACAGAAATTTTACATCACCGGCTTAGGAATTACAGCCATTTTTATACATAGTCCCTCATTTTCAGGGCTGAGTAGTAATTCTAAAATTGACATTTGATCAGTTTCCTGTCCAGGTGTGGCCTTTCCCTTTGTTATTTCATGACAGTTGAAGCAGATAAAAGGTCTTGAGATGATCCCAAGTGTTGACTTTGCATTCCTGGCAGGCACTTTGTACCCAATTGTATAATCAATATTTTTTTATTTAAAATTTATGACATGACTACTTGCATGTGAAAAGGCTCTCTCATGGAGAACTCACACATAAAGATAATGATAAAACAATCAAGACAACTTCAAGACAACTGTTTTCCAGCCTGATGGCAATTTTTTTCCAATGAAGCAGGCAGCTGTTTTCAGTTAAAAGCTCCAAACACCCACTGTTAACAACCTGGCCAGCACTAAATAGCAGACAGACAAAGTTAGCAGCTTGCCTGCAAACATAGTGGAGCATTCTGCAGCTAAAGAGCTGGATCTTTCTCTCAGGAGATGAGAGAGAGCAAAACAGAGCTAAAAGATATTGGTTGGATTGATTAAAATTCATCAAGTGGACAGAAACAAGACTCCAAATGACTGATGATGTTGCGCTGTGTCTGATGGATGTGTGAATAAGCAGACTTCTGATGGCAAGTTTGTCATATCAATTGCAACTTTATAAGTCGATATGTCAGTCAACAGCTCGTTTCTGCTGCGCTAGAGTAGCCAAAATTGTGTTACTGCATGCTCATGAACAAGGTGAACAGGACAGCAGCCTCAGTAACTACTGCTACCAGTGTGTGAACGGTTCATCAGGCCTGTGTGTGATGCAGTCTGCAGACATGGAGCCAGAAACAAGCCCTGGCTGACATGTGAGTGGGTGTGACTCACGTGGGCCATTGACTGAACACGTAGCCACTGAAATGTGACTCCCCAAGCTGCTCCAACAGTGTGGAGCAACAGCTCCCTTACATATCACTTTGGTTCTACAGGAGAAAAAAAACATGAAGGAGCTGAGCTCAGCCTTAAGTGAGTCCCCTCTTAGGTCATCATTTCTTTTCTAATTTGGTCAGATGGGACATAAAACCCTTTTACTTTACAGCACAAGTGAATTGGAGTTATGCTACATGGGCTTTACACAACAAGTAAGGTGATGAGTTTTTGGTACTTGGGCACTTTCGTTTTATTTCTTATTTTTTCCTCCACCACGTTTCACAGAAAAATATTGAACCCTTCACTTCAGGGCTTGTACCTGATGGTTGCAGTTACATTGCAGATCGAGATAAGCGTGTAACATGTGGCCACATCTTTAAATGGAGGACTTTTCTCAGTAATGGAGAATGATAATTATTGTTTCAACAGCAGACGTCACAATCTGATGAAAAACACAACGAGTCTAGCACCAAAAATTAAAATTTAAAGAGTCTGGGTTCAAAGATTTTGATGAAATTGCATTTCAGGGTTTGAAACACTGGGGAGTAAACCAGCATCAGAAAATGAAGAGTTTTCAGACATCGACTGTCCGTCCGCAGCATCTGGCATCGTAAACCAATGTCCCCGCTCCGCGTAAAGCTGGGTTTTGTTTATTGATCCTCCCCGATGATGTTTGGGCTCCGCTATCCGCTTGGGGGGGGGGGGGTCCGGGACCACGCCGGCAGGGGGCGTCCTCGTCGCTGCCTGAGAAACGACAGCACGACTATTAACTTTGCACCGGGCTCCGTCTGGCGCCGCCGCTCCGGGCACAGGCGCAGAGCGTCCGCCGCCTCTCGGGGTTTCTTCGACAGCGTCTCCAGGCTGCGCGGCTCCCGCTGCAGCATCTTCCCGGCCGCAGACCAGACGCCGTCCGGGGTCCGTCCGGAGGGACCGCGGGGGTCGGCCGCGGGGATCCGCCGCGGGGATCCGCAGCAGCTGCCCGTTTCACGGGGAACCGCCGTGGACGGACGCCGCTTTCCTCCCCGAACGACAGCGGTGAGTTGGTTCTCCTCTGCCCCGCCGCGTCTTTACGCAGCTGTGTTCAAGCCTCCAGTTTAACTCACGGTCATGAACTGTCTCATACACCCCAGAGGAAACCGTGTCGGATCCCGTTAGAGCTTTTTTTTTTTTCTTCATGGTTCTTGCTCAATATTCCCAGATAACAACACACGGGAGGGGAGAGGTCTGAGCCCAAACAAGCTGGAGGTGAAGGTAACTAAACGGAAAGTAGTGAGGGATACAGACGGGTGCAAGTTTCAGGGAAGAACTCAGGAGAAAAATTTAAAAAGGAGTGGAGGGACATAACGAATGAAGATGTTGGTACAGTCTAGCATTTAGCATCCAATACAGAAGTACTGAGCAAGTTCAGTTCATTCTGATTTTGTATCAAGAGGAAAAGGTCTCAGTGAGTCTTCAGTCACTAAGACTCCCCCGCTGGCCTGTGTCCTAAGAGGAACAGTGGTTTAAGTCTCCCAATTCAAAGGTCGAGACAATGAAAGTCTACAAGTGTCTTGTTTCATAAACCAGGAACCACATGGCAGTAAAATACTCTCCCCAGCTTTATGTCCTGACCTTGAGTCTGTCAGCAGAGCCCACACCTGCTCATCCAGACAGGGGTTGCGTGGGAAGTTTAGTCTGTTGGTCTGTTTTATCAGCACCGGACACCCAAGAGGGAAAAACGCTTGTGTGTTTCCAACTGTGTATGTAGACCATCGGCGGTCAGCAGAGATTACAGAGTTATGATGTGGAGGCTACAGTCGCTCTCACTCCTGACCCTGTCACTGGTGATGCATGTAATAATGTTAAACCTTTACTGCCTAGTGCGTTTAGTTAATATAAATGACCGATTACACACTTGACCCTATTGAACCTAACGCATCTAAATGCAATTTATCAGCCAATATTCTACTTTTATATAAACAAAAACACAAAGGAAAAGAACTTATTGTAAATAATGATGTAAATCAAGCAAAATCACAAATATTGCAGAAATATTTGAACCTGAATTACAAAATGGGGATATCCCTGATATAAATTAATACAGTATATCAGTCGAGCTCTAATAGAAAAATAACACTGTAACCACAACATATGTAGCAATCAAGGTGCATCATTGTACATCACCATAACAAAAATATCTTTTTAAAGTGTATACAATAGATAGAACCACGATATAGTAAATATATGAATATAAATATACCTGCACTGCAACACTGAGCTGTGACATTAAGAGTAAAGATGCAGAACTAACAGGACAAAGCTTAAGAACATGAGTCAGACCCTCAGGTGTCAGGGGAGGAGGAGACATTATTGGACTTAGTGCATTAAGGTGGGAGGGGATCAGCAGCTCAGACAGACTGCGGGTTTAGGCAGAAAATATTGACTTATTTTCATATTGATTTAAATTGAAACCATTGTTACTTGATTTTCTTTACTTAATCAATTGACTAATCATTTCGAGAATTGTGTCCACTGGTGTGTGAAAATTATCCTCGATTTTAACAGACAATCCATTGTTAATAAATCGGGGTCAAAAGTGTTGTATGCCTCGAGGACACCTGATCTCCATTTATCTTTTCCATCCTCACGGATACTCTTTCTTTAACAAGATGCTTTTAGTGTCTTGTTCTCAGGAGTTCTCTCTTTGAGGCTGTAAACTTTCTCAGGCTCTTCTGTCTCTTGACACTCATTTTAAGGCCCTAGAATTTTAGTAAGAGAGCAGCCACAAATACATTATATTAATTTTGTGAAGTATATATATATATATTTTGAACGATAAATCAGGCTGAGAAATCTCACATGGGCCCAAGCTTCTGGGTTGAAAAACTCAGAAGTTGGGAAATTGCATAGAGGATAAATAAAGATCAATCCCATACAAGGATCAGTTAACAGGATCTAAATGAGGCCCAGAATGTAGCACAGATGGATTTCACAAGTGTTGACAAGAACCCAGCAGTGCTGGTTAGGGATGGACGTCATGTTCAGAAACAAAACAGTTTACCGTTTAAAAACACATCTATCCAGCAAGTACATAGAGTTTGAGTATCACCAAGAAAAAAAAATGAAATATGTTCTGATTTCTGTTTAGACCTTCTGGTCCTCCTGGCTGTCCAGTAAGTGCAGTGTACCATAATTGATTGCTCTGACACCCCCCCCCATGGTGCAAGTTATGTGGGGGGGGGGTCTTAATACTAGACACCTCTAAATTTTCTTCAGAAAATGTGCTGGAAAATTGCAGCTGAAACATTTAAAAACTCTCATATTTCCCTAACATCTTGAGTCTTTCGAGATTTTAAAATGATAATGTGATAATTATAAAGTAAATAACATGGTATCTTAAGTTTAGGCACTCAAACAAGTTGGACAGCATTACTGAAATATAGAAAAGTAGCAGTTGTTGAGGGTTCAGTGTGAGTCCAAGCCCTGGATGTGGTGAACAATTGAAGTGGAAAAAGTGAGGAGCTGAATGTGGTGAAATCCTGAATTAAATTAGTGATAGTGAAAGTGTAAAAACGGAAGCGGAGAAAGGAGCCGGGTCAGTTTAAGTTTCCATGCTGAGTGAAACTTAAGTGACAGGTTCTGTTAAAACACTGATCGAAGTTAAAGTCCACTAGATGTAGTTGAAGTGTCAGCTGAATTTAACCATGACGAAAAAGTAATTAAATAGTTGATATGTCAGTTGAAGGGAAGTCCTACAAAAAGGACTTAAACCAAGCATCCAGATTTCTGGAGGGGTTTTAAATTGAGTCGGTTTAAGTTTAAGCAGTGCGTAAGGATAAAGTATGGTTTCAGTTGAAGTGAAAATGCTGAAAGGAGTTGTAATGTGAGGAAGGAGTAAGCAATGAAAGGGGTTGAAACAGAAGTTGAAGTGTACATGATAAAAATTAACTGGGAGAGTCCATTAAACAGAGGTAAAGGCTGAACGATGATTATTGGCATTTAGAAGGAAATGCTGAGTGAAACCGATGTCTCAGATTAGGCACGAATGACTGATGAAACCACAGGTAAATAGACTGAGTATCACAACTGACACGAGATGGGAACTGGATTCAAAGAACAGTCTTTACTTGCCAAAACAGGTTCGATACGCAGGTAAGCAGGCAGAGGTAGAGGCAGACAAATCTGGCAGAGAGAAGACGAAGACAGGGTCAGAAAAACTCTCCGAGAATAAGAAGAAGAAGCAGGAATCTGCTGAAACACCTCACACAAGGTGCAAAGAGCGGCTGGCCCAGAGGGCAGCGAACATGCAGACTCAATGCGCTGGTGAGGGGACGGCAATGAGAGACAGGTGGAACCAATCAGGGCGGGGCAAGCGGTCACACAGGTGGCGAACACACAAGGGAATTATGGGAATTATCTGGGAATTATCTGCAATGAGAGTGGTGGGTACCAAAATAAAACAACAAACAATGAATGTGAATCATGCAAGGAGTTGAAGTGATAGTGTACGTGCTGGAATGTTCTGGTTGAAGTGTAGAGATGAGGAGTAAGCAATGAAAGGAGAGTATGGGACAGTGTACCAGGACCTTGAAACTGTCATCGTGACGTCCAAAATGGAGTTAGTTGCAGTCCAAGTCTAAAAACTGAAAGTAAGTATTGGTTCAAGTGGCAATAATTAAATTCGCCTTGATGAAAATCTGAAGTAGGATCGTTTTAACACCACCAAATGTCCAATCCTCCATAAATAATAAGCCTGAAGAATACAAATGTCTTAGAGCAGAACAACTGTAAATATTATTCAGCTTGTTTATGCTGTTTAGAAAAAAATAAATGTTTAGAAGGCAAAGGGGTCCCTTGGGTTTTTGTCCTCAAGAGTTCATATTTCAAGTATTTAGCAAAATAAGCTGCTATGTATTTACTAAAGTGGGGTTTACCAAGTAAAACATTAAGTCATTTGATGAATGACTTTATCTGAAGCACTTTGCTGCCCTATGACTGTACACAGTTTTACCATGGCTGTACCCAACCCTCCCTTCTTTTAAAAAGTGAAGGAGTGGTGAAAGCGTCCCTGCTTAATAGTGGTGGTGGGCAGGGCCTTCGTGGGTTGTGTAGTTCAGCTGGGTGGACTGCGAGGAGAAACTAACATTCACCACATGTTGCCTCCACAGCTCAACACCATGGCTGCTGGTTTCACCACCGTCGTCCTCTTCCTCCACATCTTCATGGCCTCAGCACTGGAATCAGCCCCCAAGAAAGGTATGTTCACAAATATTTATTTGGTAGCCATTCTTTTCAGTCTCAGTAGATTAGAAACTTAAAACATTTGTAGGCAATTCAAGATTGATGCAAGTTTTAAATTATGTTTATTATATAACATAAAATAACTTTTATTATTTTGACGACAAGTTTTAATGTTTGGCACCGGTGATGCTTTCGTTGACATCTGACGCCTTCTCATGCCTGTTGATGTTTTTTATGGAACCAGAAAAACCAGATGGAGACAATTTTCAAGCTGAATCTCCTTTTAATGGGCCCCGTGAGCGACGTTAGCCTGGAGTAATAGAAAACATTATTAGTTGCATAGTTACTGTGCTTCTCTGGTGTAAACATGTAACGCGTCAGCTCGAAGGCGAAGCCCTCCACAGAGAGCCACACACCACCGCCGGCAGATTTCTAGTGAAGTGGCTTCCCAGGAATTCTGGGGAGCAGAGAGCACACCACTGCTGAACAATGGCAAGCTGTTTATGTGCAGAGGCCCCCTCTCTACCAGTCAGTCAGTGGCAGTGGAAGGGCTATGTATTTACATACATGAGCCTCGTTTTATCCACAGTTATAGACCAGCCCTGCATTGGCTATTTAAGTCACGCACGGATATCCTGTGCTTTGTCTTGTTACATAACGCTGTTAGTAAGTAAGCGGAGGTGTGGACGGAGGACCTGCTCCCCTCTACTCCTGGTCGCCTGCTACATATTTTTATTCCAGCTATGTTTCATGTCTTAATTTGGGATTGTGCAAGGGCTGCTGGGTTCTGACAAGTGTGTTTTCCCTCTTGTAGCAAAAAAATGTGGGAGTGACAGCCAACGACATGTTCACAGAAATCAGTGGTGCCTCAGCTAAGTATAACTATTCCGTGCAGACTCGGTGTCAGGTTTTCAGATTTCTGATCTGCTGCCCACATCTCAAATTTTGTTGAGTGGTTGAAATCGGTCTGGTGTCACTGTGGTAAATGGCTGCTTGCCCAGTTGGATAAACAGCTAAATGTAACGGAAGGGCAAGTATAAATTAATTATAAATATGTACTTTATTATGAAGACAGTGATTTGTTTGTTTGGTCATTTGAGGGTTTTTTTTTTTTTAGCAGTTTTTAGCAAAAAGGCGACACTGGCTACCTTTTCCTAACTAGTAACGTTAGCTACCCAAACCTACATATATTTTCTCATATTATCACGATGAATCTTTATAGTGGCTATATTAAGATTTTTGTGTGGCAATGTAAAAATTGGTCACCTGTAGTGATGAACCTACAGAGTCATCAGCTGAATCTGCAGCTCCCCTCGGCTTTACAAAGCTTTACACTGAGTGTCAGCTCATTATTTATCTAAAAGCGCTAAAAAAAAACCACTGTACAGTACCTATTCACCTGAGCACCACTGTTTATGTCCCTCATGGGTCAGGACAGTAGGTCTTGATGTAATTAGGTTACTGGACAGGAAACATTATACCGTCACTCTCCAGTTCTCGGACATACACATCCTTATTTTTTTCTATCCCTGTTTTGCCAATGAGGCTTGTTAGGTCAGTAAGGAACTGAAATGCATTGTGGCCCTTAGCCAGCGAAGGAAATGGCTTTTCTAAATGCAGAGGATGAGGTATTTTTCCCCTGAGAGCGCATTGATTGATGTCAGAACATGTGATTCTGTAAATAACCTTTTGCCCTGTTTGCTCACAGGAAAGACATTAATGACAGCTTCCCACCAGCACACTGTGCAGATGTTAATAGATGCTTTAATAGGAAAAACACACTCTAATTATCATCAAGAGCTTGTGTAAACCAAGCAAGACAATAAGCTTGTTCTACTGGAGAGTTTATGGCATCTGCTGAAGGTATGAGTTGGTCTTTTAAAGGAAATTATCACTAGCTGTTATTTCCTGCTCCCTCGGAAATCATGACAGAAAAGAAAATGCATCTGGGCTTAAAAAAACATATTGCATGAGGAAGTTTTTCTTTCACCCTGAAACAAACTGTGCTCTTAGAAAAAATGGTGCTGTAAACACGTTTTCTCGTCAGGGGATGGTAGTCTGCCTGATAGACAGGACTCCTGCAATGAGAATACTCTGCAAATTGATAATACCCCGTTGGAAATTGTCTGTGTGTTTTGTGGGTCTAATGACTGTGTTCACAAAGCACTCAAATGTCTACTGCTCACATGTTTACTTACACCGGGAATGAACTCTGCTTGGCAGCGGCTGAGCAAACACGGCAGCACTTACTTTGACGCGCAAGCACAAAAATGAAGCCTGTCAGTTTGCGAGGTGATCTAGAGGTGATCTAGTTATCCTGACAACGGTCCCTGCCAAGAAGGACCCGGTTGTTGGCAGAATATATGTTAAGCCGTACTTATGGGAGAGATAGACATCATGGAGAAAAACACTTTCTACTGCTCTGTCTCATTTTCACTCAGTAGTGAAGAAGTACACAGATCCAGTTTTTAGGCTGAGGAAGCCAAACCACAATCTGAAAAGTCCTGTATTCAGAGTTTCGATTGAAAGTACATTAATCTAATTCTGACAGTTTTATGTACTGTATGATAGAGCGGAGCATTTATAACAAAGCATGTTTTTTAAATTAAATACATGTTTTACAGGTGGTGTCAACTCTCCAGAGTACTAGTAACTATAGTATAAACAACCCAGATTCTTAAAAATTGATTTTATAACGTAACATTATCCTGCCTGGATTAAATCCTTTATCCGTGTAATGGCAAAAATATTGTTAATTAACACAGTTGGAAAGTTGCAAAAATGTCAATAAAAATATGAAAGCAGAATTTTCCCTGATAATGTGTTTGATTTATTTATCTACTCTATCCATTTTTGCAATGAAGGATCTCCTCACATCAACTAAAGCGTGTTTAAACTTGAACCTCAACGCGTGACGTTTAAGTTTTTTTCTTTTTCTTTTTCTTTTTTACATGGCCTACCCAAAGCCATGTTATTTCCCTGATCTTAAGAAAAGTGAATTAAGTGTTGCAGTAAATCAGTCCTGCTCTTTGATTTGCCCACACCGGTCTAATAACACCAGAGAACTGCAGTAGACTTTAAATGGTTCTCACACAACCAAAAAATATAATAAATCAATAAGGAAAACAGATTTTCAAAACATTTTCCCTGCCACAAACACAGTTTACAAACCACCCACATGTCCTCATTTATCACGATAAAGTGAGCCACAGAAACGTTGAGCATAAATGAGGCTCAAATTGATTTTAACTGAGTTGGCACGGTTCTGAGGAGGACTGGGGGATCTGGTAAACAGGTTATTTTTAACCTGTTACTCCCCTTCCCTGAAGCGCCCTTGGCAGGCCAGAGGTATTCTTCGTCTGCTCTCCGTGCCGCCTCTGGCCTCTCAGCTGTGAAAGAGCCGTCCTGTCCTGTCACTTCTTGGTACTCAGTCGGCCGGGGCTTGTGTTGTTGTTCCCTCCTGAAGTGTTGATGTGGTCAGCTGAGTGCTGCGCCTGTCCCCAGAACCACTTATCACAAAAGCCTCCTGGTAATACAATAAGCAGTGTTTACTTAAGGGAAGGTTGGGGGAAAAAAACTCCCTCAGGTCTGCTTAAAGGGCCACTTCATCCATATTAGAGAAACATATTTCCTCACTTACTTACCTCAGAATCGTGGGATGTGTTTGAAAGCTCCAGAAAAAGTAGATATTCAGTTCAGATTAGAACCCTGGATACTATAACTTTGAGGCTGATGCAATATTAATATTATACTTTAAAATGATACAAAAACAGTGTTAATATTTAAGTAAATACATACATGACATGTTTAAATGTGGTTTCCAAAAGATTTTTAGTAAAATTTTATTTGTATCTGGTATTATACCACTACCAGTGCAGGGGCTGATGCAACGGTCATGCTCTAGTCATTGAGACTACTTTCTCAACCTAAAAAATAGTCGCCATGAAAACTGTCGATATTGTTTTCTCTGAATTACCCGGATTGACCAGGACAGTGTTTTGTGAAAAAGTTGTTGCTGTTGAGTGTTTTTTCACCACATTGCAAATTTATCAAAGGGATATCTGAAGACCAGGGTCAGTAAAAACATTATTTGAAGGGGAAAGAGAGAACATATTTATATTATTTGTTCATTTGGGTGAACCAAGCCTTTAAGGTGTTAAATATACAGGAATGCTAATGAAAGCATCAGCTCCATGATGCATTATTGCAAATGCTTACTTGTTATAGGAAAAGAGGAGCTAAGCTACACTTCTATACTAGATACTAGTGTGTAGAGAAAATCTTATATATTATATTGTTATTCTTATGTTACATTATGCTGTTTTTGTTGTTAGTGTACATAATGGTATGTACATTATCATTTTGTACCAACAGGAAATGTCACAGAACATGTCAGTCTGAGAGCTTTGCAGATATAAAGCCAAAAGCTTTTTCAGGGAATCAAACGGTTTTTGGGCTCAAGACCATCCACACCTTGTTTAAGGTTTTTGAAACTGTGAGGGGCTCCTGAATTTCTTCTTATGCATTGCATTGTGCAACAGCAGCATCTGTCAACAGCACACTCAAAAAGTTATCTGTAATATTGCATACTAACTTTGTATAGTGCACTTTGACAGACAGACAGGAATTGGGGCAAGGCTAAGAGCAGCTGCAAGGCAGAGAGAGAGAAATTCTATGAAGATGTTTGAGTTTTTTGCAGTCAGTAAAACAGGATCTATGTGCTACTTAACGTGCTAGGGCACAGCCTTTGAGCAGTGATTCCACGACAGCCGCAGCACTGAACTCTGGCTGTAGCTTTCACTTGAAGAGCAGTGAAATGACTTCCAGGAAAATGCTGCTGATGTTCGCCCTGTGGCTGGGCCACGCACTGGAGTTAGGTTACAGTTTATATCCTGTCCCTGAAGCACAGCTCAGGAGTCCACAAAAGCAACCATGAGTCAAAACAGCTGCAGTAAAGAAAAGAGAGCAAAACAGATCTTTTACAGTATAAAAAAGGATTAGATATGTAATTATTCTCCCTTCTCTCTCTCTGTCTCCCTGCAGTCCTCCCTCAGAGACGCCCACGCATCACTGGCTGTGTCTCCGCCAACATGGAGACTTTCCGCTGCAGATGGAATGTCGGCACTTTCCAGAACCTCTCCGAGCCCGGAGACCTCCGCTTGTTCTACATTAACAAAAAGTGAGGGAAAAAACATCGTCAACAGCATCAGAAATATGTAGTTTCTTTGCACTGTTGAGGAAATCAAAAAATGGTTTATGCGTATTATAAATATTCTCTTCAATCGTAGAGCCTTATACAATGTGATAAAATTTCACTTAGTATATTCGTTCATTTATTTCAGGTCTTCCTTATTTAGTTTTCAGCATCTTCACATAGTAACAGATTAGGCTAAAGAAAAGAGATTGAATTTTAAGAGCAAATAAAATAGAAAAATTGGGTAATATGAGAAGATAGTTTGTACTAAATGTCTAATAAGGAAAAAGTTAAAGAGGTATGAATTGTTAGGAAAAAAGTGAAAGTTTTAAGAAGATGTTTTTTCTAGTCTTAAGTCTTAAAATCATGAAAATAAACACACACACACCCACCCCAACACATCTGCAACCACATTTTTATTCGTACTTACTCAACTGTTGCTGATTGAGGTTGAGTGGGTTTACTGCTTTTACAGCTCAACTGTGTACATTTGTTGTGTCTAAGCCTCACCGTGCATATGGTGAACCAGTTCACTCTGTTGACAAGGCAAAGGTCCAGTTCAGGGTCACACTCAGATGTAACTTAGCTACTTTTAAAATATCTAACTTGGGAACACGCAGGTATTTGTCTTACTGAATATTCTAAATACAATTCTTTTGCAGATGCAAACCATAATCTGCAAATTTCTATAACTTTAATTTTTAACCAACAGTGTACGTGTTCATATTATTGAAGGAACATGTCAGTCAGTCTTTAGTTAAACTGATAATGTGCATTAGTAGGATCAATTTATTGCTGGTTTTTGTATTTTTCATAGAATTTGTTGATGAAAGAATATCACCAGCCTTATCAAAGTAGTAGTAGTTATTCATTTTAGGAGCTAAATATGTGCATTCATATTGTACACACGGTTATAGTCTACAGCTGTAAAACTAGTCACTCATCTAAAATTATCTTAAATATTAAGAAACTGCTTTGCTACGTAGATTTTCAGAGTGAGTGAAATGCTGCTTACTCTCACCTCCTTCCTCTCCTCCATTTAACATTTACCCCCCCCTGCAGACCCCCCCTTGACTCTCCCATAGAGTGGAGTGAGTGTCCCCACTACAGCACTTACCTACCAAACGAGTGCTACTTCAATGAGAACCACACATCCATCTGGACATATTACAGTGTCCAGCTCCGCTCGAGGGATGAAGCCATCCTCTATGACGAGAACCACTTCCACGTTCAAGACATCGGTGCGTTTGCTGCATCACTGCTCAGCTGTCACGACTCAGATTAAAAAAAAAAAAAAAGAAAGATAAAAACCTGATTAAAAACCCTAATGAAGACAATGAAAAACTCCCTGAACGCAACTACCAAACCTCCACCATCTAGCCTCCATATAATAGGAATAATCCATGTTGTATGTATGTAAACTTCTGCTGTTTGAAACTGTGAGGTTATGTCCAATTGCTGATGATAAAACTAACCTTGAATCTTCTGTTCTGCAGTACAACCAGATCCACCAGTCGGGCTGAACTGGACACTGTTGAATGTGAGTTTGACTGGCACTTACTATGACGTCATGCTGAGCTGGAAGCCTCCTCAGTCCGCAGATGTGGAGACGGGATGGATGACGCTGCAATACGAGGTCCACCACCGCTATGTCAACTCTGATCAGTGGGAAGCAGTGGGTGTCTTCTAAGTTTTATTTATCCTAATATATTAGAGCATAATTTAGGTTGAAGTTCAGTGTTACATTAAACCAGACTTTTATGTGCATCAGGTGATTTTAAGACTTCATGACTCTAATATACCCTGATTGAAGACTGTGATGCTTTAATACAACCTAATTTCTTCAACACAGTTCGATCTTGTGAAAAGCACACATCGCTCCCTTTATGGGCTTCAAACGAACGTCAATCACGAGGTGCGGGTCCGGTGCATTATGCATGCTGGGAAAGAATTTGGAGAATTCAGTGACTCAGTATTCATCCACATCCCATCCAAAGGTAAATACTCATTGCAATGTTTAAAGGCTGAGTGGAAATGGCTGTTACAATGGCTGATAGAAAGGTTTTTCATTTTTCCTTGAAACATTAAGAGGCTGCAGCTGAATGTCTTTACCGTCACGAATAAACCTTTCAATACTCCTACCCACAGTTCACCCACCTCCCCCCTTCTCACTGAGCTCTAGCTGCTCAATACAACGCATAGAAAAAAAGTTATAACTCAGTAATTATAATTTGATTTTCTTCACACAGTGATCAGACTGTACCGCTGCCATTTTTGAATCCAGCATCTGTTTATGCCTAAATAGGCCTAAATACTTGGCAGAATTTGTTATTGACAACCACAGAAATATGTGTGAACTCTTGTGTCTTTCATTTCCCAGTGTCAAGATTCCCTGTGGTGGCTTTGCTCATCTTTGGTGCCTTGTGTTTAGTGGCCATCCTGATGTTAGTTATCATATCACAGCAGGAGAAGTAAGTATTTTACAACCAGCAGGATTTCTGTGCAGGACTGGAAGGTTTTAAAAAGACTAGAGAAGCCTAGAGAAGTGAGGCAGTGCAGTAGGCTGCTCAGTGACCAGCAAGAAGTCTACGTGGGAAGTTTGACCTTGAGTAACTGTCACAGTGTCTGTGTTATAAGGGGTGACATCAAAGATGTTATATAATGAGATAGTCTGTGTATCTGCTGTGTTTCTTATTTCATTAATGTCTTATGTCAAATTAACATTTTTGCTTTTTTTTCTTTCCTAAGGTTGATGGTTATTCTTTTGCCTCCTGTTCCTGGACCTAAAATAAGAGGAATTGACCCTGAGCTACTTAAGGTAATCACCCTTTTCACCCATTTGTTCTGATGCTTGACTATGACTTGCCATAATTTAATTTTACCAAGTGATATTTGCCCGTTCATGCAAAGTAAGTGGGGCTGGAAGCTTGGTGACCACTCCTCCACTCCTAAAGCTAACAATGTAACCCTTAAAAGTGGCTAGCAGGCCGGTCCGAGCTGACAAGCTTGCTAACGGTCATTTAAAAAAAACAAAAAACTCAGTGGCTCATTAGCTTAGTTCAGTTGCTAACAGGACAAAAAATTTACACATTTAATTCAAAAGATGTGTTTGTACCATTGTCTGACAAGGCAAGAAACACACCCACACGTTCTAAACAAGCCACCAATTTACCCATATTATCTTGACAACCTAATTTAGAGTTAAAACTTATACTGAGCACATTAAATAAAACCCCATGCAAGCTACCTGACCTGACTCATCAAGGTGCCGGATCTTAGTGGCTGAGATCTCTGTGTATTATTGCTGATTTAGAAATGATTGCTAAAAGCTTTGAAAATAAAAAGATAAATGTAAACTGAATTATCCCTTAACTCGCCGACCTGACTCACTGGCTGAATGTGGCCTCTTTAGTGTATCATCTCTATTTCCTTTACCTCATAGAGAGGGAAGCTGAGGGAGTTGACATCCATCCTGGGTGGTCCCCCTTGTCTGAGGCCAGAGCTGTATGACAATGACCCCTGGGTGGAATTCATCGATCTGGACTTTGAGGAGCAGAATGACCGACCAACAGAGCTGGACACAGATTGTGTCATGGAGCGCTCCCTCTCCTCCAACTGCTCCCCCCTCTCCATCGGCTTCAGAGATGACGACTCGGGCCGCGCCAGCTGTTACGACCCAGATCTCCCCATGGACCCAGAAGTGTCACATTTCCATCCTCTAATCCCAAACCAAAACCTCAGCAAAGAAGCGTCATGCCTGGCGGCCTCTGAGCCGAGCTCCCCGGTCCAGAGCCCAACCACTGCGGAGCCTCCATTTGGAGCTCCAGGCAGGGAGGCTTTGTACACCCAGGTGAGCGAGGTCAGGGCTTCTGGAAAGGTGCTGCTGTCACCTGAGGAACAGACGGAGGTGGAGACAACCACTAGCAAAGACCCAGAGAAAGACATGATGCTAGAGAAGGAAAAAGAAAAGAAAGAATTTCAGCTCCTGGTGGTCAATGCAGATCAGGGTGGTTACACCTCAGAGCTCAACGCAGGAAAAATGAGCCCAAGATTGTCCACAGGTGATGTGAGCGAACCCTGTCAGACACCAGAGGACTTGAGTTCTTCGCTTTCTCCATCGCCTTACTATGAATCCGATACCACCACCACGTCCCCGCTATCTCCTGCTCCTGTCTACACCGTGGTAGAGGGTGTTGACAGACAGAACAGCCTCTTACTGACACCAAACTCGACACCTGCCCCACAGCTGATAATCCCAAAGGCCATGCTCACACCAGACGGCTACCTAACCCCTGACATTTTGGGAAGTGTCACACCATAGATCAGCAGCGGACTATTCAATCAAAGGCAGAAACAAGCTTTGGAACGGTCTCGGGGATTTTTTTTTTACCGTGGTTGTGTTCAAATGTCAGCTCGTGTAAAATAGTTGGGTGGGGGGCGACTGTGCCCGTACTGCCGCCACCTCAACCTCCTCTGATCTTGCACCGAACTCTCAGAGAGGGCTGTAAAGGCACCACAGCTGAAAATTTGGTATGATTGAGGAAGAGAGCACAAGAATGCATTTTACTGCAGTTGTAGAAAGGGAACAAAAGGGAAATATCACAAACTTGGCCTGGAAATTCCCTCTTTAATTCCATTCTCTGACACCTAAAAACAGGCCTACAACACTACTTATTTAATCACTATGTTTATTAAAGCTGCACTGATCAGCTTGAGGCCACAAGAGGACAGAATAATCCCCCAACAACCTGAGAGATAAAGTTGTTTTACCGAATATGTTCCAGAAGAAAAAGACCAGTTTGTTTATTTAGAGTTTTGTCTCCTTCCAACTCATAAATGAAAGTCCACTCTCCTTTTTAGCTCTGGTTCGTTCTCAACCAGCTCCTAAGAAATATCTGGCTTTTTATCAGCTAAATACTTCACTGTCTTCACAAAACTACTCTGTAACTTTTATCTGCCATTTGCTGCTATGAACTGAAAGAGGCTAACAAGCTCTCTAGAACTTAAAAATTGCGGGTAACTCCCTGTTGTGTCGTCACTATAAGAGACACCTTCCACATTACAGGTCGTCATTTCATGACATTTTGATATAAAAAATATCGACTAATGCTGCTTTAAAAGAGTATATTTAATTGTACTTTCATATGCTTTATTCCTTACTTTTGTACATATCAAAAGCTTTTTTTTTTAATAAAATCAGGTAATATGTATTGATATGCCCTGTGAGAAATTTCTGTAAACATAAATTAATCATGTGCCTTTTATGAATCAAAATCCTGTATTTATGCTTTTCCTAATGTTTTCATTCCTTTTCTGGCTTTAAGATCAGTATTGCCACAATGAAAATTTTACTTAACCAATACATAAGTCGTTGCTTTCTTTCAATACTCTGTTTTAAAAGGGTTCATACACATGTTGCCAACACATGGGCCCCCTGAAAAAGCACTAGCTGGATGTAAAATGGTCAACTGGAGCATGAAATATTTAATGCTATTATAAATGCCATTACATATTGTGTTGTTCATTTATGGTCTAAACTGTGAAATGTTTTCAGAGCTTTTTTTTCTTCTTCTTCTTTTTTTTGAGTGCATGGACTGTTATTCTACACATATTTCTGTGGTTTTGTTTTTCGTTTTCATTTCTGGTGAGTAATATATTTCATGAAAATGTTCGGGTACGCGGTAGTCAGTGTTGAATTTTACAACTGCTGCATTTCAACTGGTCAGAAGTCTTAGATACAAATAAACAACTTTCATACTTTTGCTTTTTTGTCTTTCTTGTTTTTTTTTAAGATCATTTTAGGTTTCCACAACGAGGCATAGGTGGCTGAATGTATTTTTTTGTTTAGAGTGCACTAAAAGGACCACTCTTACTCAGAGATGGAATAAGTCCATTTCTTATGTGCTAAAACACTTATTGAGAAGTTAAATGTGCTGCAGATATAATTTAATCTCCAAACTCTGCTTTATGGAAATAACTCAACAGCGCCCTGGGCACGAGCCGTGAGCGCGAGCTGTGCTGTCGAGGAGCTCGGGCGGTGAAGCGAAGGCTAAAACAGCTCGAGCTGCTAGCTAGCAGCTAAAGGGCACCTTTCTTCGTGTAGCTTTAATGAAACAGGAGCGGTAACACTATAATATCATCGTTTTCTACAGTCGATTCTTCTTTTTCTCGAGCCAGTGCGATGATAAAGTCAAGCTGTGTCAATCTCGACAGGTTTATGGAGGAGTTTGCTCAGCTGGAGCAGGTAAGCTAGCTAGCTAGCTAACGGACGGCTAATTCTGGTTGACAGCGTCCTTTGATTTAATTTAATTTCCCGTTCTTCGGTTTCTTTCACTTTATTTTTACAATGAAAAGTACGAGGAGGAGAAATGCAAAGTGAAGCAGTTCTTCATATCAAAATAGTCACAGGGGGGCTGGTAACCTCCGTTATAATCTGACAGCTTTCAAGAAGATGATGTACGTTTAACTCAGAACACTTAAAACATAAGAAAGAAGCGAAATATAACAAAAAGCTCAAATACGATGAAAACCTGTCCATAAGCAGTGAACTAACGCTGGTATGTAATGAACGCACTCCACAATGACACTGCACATTTTACAGTTAAGTAACATTGGTAGTATATTATTAACCCACATGTACACACATGTCTCCCTGAGAGCATTTCCACTCGCCTTTACTCTTATCTGGCAGAAAATTACAGAGGTTAATGGCAAAAACAACCTGCTGGAGATCAAGCTGGAGGATGCCAATAGACTCATTAAATTCTATCTGACTAAGGAGAAGAGCCTGACTGAAGGTGAGTTTTTGTCTTTGCTTTTTAAAGGCGGGAGGTTCACACTTTACTTTTTTGTTTCCTTGCCAAGGTTTAAAGAGCCTTGTGGTGCCTGGGTTGGTGTTTGATTGCCTCCCTCTGCTGGTGATTTTTGCAAAGGCCAGTTCTGACTGTCTTGTTTTCATTGGGGTTGAAGCAGTGCAGGGAATTCAAGCGTAACTTACTTCCAGGGTGCATTGAGAAGTAAGAAAGTCTAAAGAGGTTGAGCTCTTTGGGTTTCGATCAAATTTACAGATGGGCTGATATATGCAGTGTTAGGGAATCGAATTCTACCACATTATCGTGCAATCAAAATTAGACAACAGATGAATATTATAGCAATTGTGACAGGTGGTTGAATATTATTTGCACAGAGAGACTGCACAATAATTTGTATGAAAAAGACTTTGAAGGGTGAGTTTTGGTTTTAGTTTCAGATAGTGGCAAGTAAGTTTCAAATCACAGAAAATGAAGCAATGCATTAAAAAATACATTTCATTGGTTGCATAAATGTTCTGTCCCTTATTGAGTTGCTTTATACAGGAACTTGTACACATTCATGTTACCTAAAAAGAATCAAATCATCCATGAAAACTTGTTAATTCTATGGGTCAACCTGTTGCAGAGAGAGACAGCCTTCTGGTCACAGTGAATGGACTGCAGGAGACCCTGCAGGAGCAGTGCAACCTCAGAGGTAACTGTAATAACCAGCCAATCACAATAATAAAATACCTGGTCATTAGAAATACTCATAGTCTTTGTCAGGGAGAAGGAATAAGTTTAGAGTGTTTCTCAAGTGCTCACCTCAGTGAAGCTAAAGTTATAGAGGAGTAAGGTCTACAGTAAATTAATAGTATTCTGCTAGCAGGTATAATGATGTCACTTTTGCTGGAGTTGATTTTATGTGAACACCTGTGATTTGAGTGAAATCCATTCAATACTTTAAAGTACCATTCTTACATACAGTTAATTCCGTGTGAGGATTTAGACGATTTTCGTATTGTAAGTATCCTAAGACTATTCGTATTTCAGTGGAGAATGACAGACTAAAGAACGATGTGGCTGACCTGAGACAACAGAACGAGAGAACAGCAGAGGTGAGGACTGAAACAGGAGATAAAAAGTATAACAACAGACCTTTTTTCACAGAAGACGTTTTGACTTGTCACAGTGGGACCAGCGCAGGTCTTTACTGATAACATTACAATGGCTCCACTTTTGTCAAGTGTCTCATTAATTCAATTTGCACAATTTTCATCAATTTCATGAAACTAAAGCAGCTAAAGGATTTTAGCTGTCTTTCATTTTATTATTCATTTGCTCTTCCTGCTGTGACAAGTCGAAATGTCTCCCATGAAAAAAGCATGTTGCATCGAATAAACTCTTTATTCCCATAGCTGCTCTGGGGTCAAGGTCATTTTGTTCATATGGCATGATATAAATGATAATTTTGTTCTGAGAAATGTATCTAGAGTATATATTAGTGTAATTGGGGAACACTTCTGTTGGAATTATTTATTCAAATGTGAATTCATTCATAATTATGTCAGTGCACTCAGTAATATTAAGCTTTATGAGCAGCTGTAGTGCCTGTGGTATTTAAAATATTTTTTTTTTGCATTAGTTTCACCTTTGAGGCCACGTATAGGCTGCCTTCTCCTGAGTGGTGTAGGAAACTGCAGTCACTACTCATGACAAAAACCTACTCCTCTGCTCTTGTTTGGGTGGAAATATATATAATATATAAACGTTTACAATTTTATTTAAAGGTGACATTATGTGCTTTTTAAAAAAGATTGTAGTGAAAATTTGGTATAACTGATCATCAGTCAATGCCAAGGCAGCAAACGACGAGTGACTTTTTGGTGACTAAAACTAAGTTTTAGTCTTAGAGACTTTCCTTGCTTTGTTATTTGTTTATTCATTCTGGTGGTTTGTGGTTAGAGTTGTAAAAGCATTATCTCCATCTCAGCTCATAATTCTCTAAGTTAGACCTGTAAGAAAACAAAAATCTCAAACTCTGAAGACAGATTGGATTATAATGTGTAATTTTGCCAGGTTAATATAAATGTAAGTTAGTAAACAGCACTGGCATACTGAATATATATCTTTCCTTTGACTGAGAACAATACAGTAGAAGTGATTTTTTCTTTGTTTGAAATGTACACCTACAGTCCAATTTGTAATCTAATGTTCAGTTGACTTTCTCTGTGTCTTCATACCAGTATTAAAAAGTATTTTGGTGACTTTCAAAACCTTTAAACTAGTCAGCAGTGCTAAATGTTTGTCCAACTCTACCATCAGTCAGTGATGTGGTGTGTGACCCATGTGTTGTCATCAGGATAGAGAGGCTGAGGTTTGGCGGCTGGTCGGTGAAATGAAACGCCAAGAAGAGAGACACCAGAGGGAGCTAGAGGCTGTAAGACAGCAGTGCAGGAGGGAGGTGGAGCTCGCTCACAGGGAGAGTTTCAATCAGTGTAAGACCTCCCAGATCAAAAACACTACACTGACACAATGGTCCAGTTTCAGTGTCCATCTTCCAAAGACTTGAAGTCAAAATCTTGCCATCATAACACAAACAACTACACTTATGTAATACTTGCGAACAACATATTTGATTAAAGTAAAAGGAAAACTATGTCATCTTGCCAACTCCTTCCATGTTCTGTTGTTTTTTTGTTCTTCTGTTGTGCCAAATTCAACTGTTAATTAAACTTCAGTCTTTCAGTGAAACATTACATGACAGGACATTGTTAGTTTCATAACAATAATTCCGGAAAACTTCACCTTGACATCAAACACAGCAACAGAGCAGAAAATGAATAAGCTAAAGATAAGGAAAAACAAAACAGGTGTGTTAAAGATAAATCTATATTTGGCCGGTGGCTGTTGTTTCTTTATTTCTTTATAGTAGAAGCCAAAGAGGGACAAGCTAAGAAGCTACTGGAGAAAAAGGATCTGGACCTTGAGGAGATGAAGAAGAGGCTGAAGGATCAGGAAAGGGAGAGGCAGAGTGAGCTCCTGAAGCTACAAATGGAGGTAAATGAAAAGCACTTTAGCCCCATCAGTGATTCTGTCATCAACCACCAAAATCACAGGTGTTTGTGATGATTGTATTTTACGTTAGTCTAAAATACAAGTTTTTGTGCAAAAATACAATCTTTAATTCTTTTATTATTTCAAAAGAGATTTTAAAGATTAATAAGTAAAGTACAGTCTGGTTACTTTCTATTCTTGATGTTCAAGTACTAAATGGCAGATAAATTGCAGAATTGATGAGTCTGTCTGCAGCAGAGTCACATCTAGTTTTGTTTGTGGACGACATAACCACAGTGGCTTTAAGTGTTATCAGAAATGAGCCGCAGAAGTCTTAAGGAATGACTTCAAGATGAACCCAACTCAACTTTGATCTTGGGTGGCCATTTTTGGTTTTACTAAGTTGATTGGTGCTTTTGCTCCATATGTTTTGTCAGTTTGGTGCAAAGTTAGCAAGAGTTCAGAGCACAGTGCAGTGGAGTCAGCAGCAGCAGCAGCAGCAACATGGCTCCAGCCTTGTACCTCAGAGTGTCTTCAAGAGGGTGAGCAGCCCACACAGAACCTGTGTTCTCCTCTCTCAGTCATCATAGAACTTCATTAACAAGTACAAAACAAACTGATGTATTAACCAATCAGTATCTCAAACTCTTTTTTGGCAGAAAAATAGTTTACCGGTGTCAGTTTGTGTAGGACAGATGCCAAAACTTTTTTCTGTTATAATCATTGTGAATTGATTAACAATTTGTAGACATCCTCTTTGGATTTAGCAAATTTGTATTTCCCAGATCAATTAAAAATACAATTTTCAACACTTTGGTATAGTTCATATATTTAATTATAAATGATAAAGAAAAACATTTGTTCAGGCCCTAGAAGAAATTTGATATAATTTATATATGTACGCATTAGTCATCTGTTGTGTGTTTTTGGCCTCATTTCTGCTACGCTGAACTGGTGTTGACATTTGAAGGGATTGGGACAGACCTGAATTAAAACCTAAATTAAAACAGGATCAGAGTTCATGACACCACCTTAATCCTGTCCTTCATTGAGGAGGAGAGGTAAGTGGGGAGGTGTGGCCAGGGAAGCCCGTACTGGCTGTCCACTCGACTGATGGCTCAGACATACACGTCCCCTTGATGTATTAACCAATCAGTATCTCAAACTCTTTTTTGACAGAAAAATAGTTTACCGGTGTCAGTTTGTGTAAGAGAGATGCCAAAACTTTTTTCTGTTATAATCATTGTGAATTGATTAACAATTTGTAGACATCCTCTTTGGGTTTAGCAAATTTGTATTTCCCAGATCAATTAAAAATATAATTTTCATCGCTTTGTTATATTTCATATATTTAATTATAAATGATAAAGAAAACCATTTGTTCAGGCCCTAGAAGAAATTTGATATAAGATTACTACATAGAAAACACTAAAATAGTCTGAGTTCAGTCACTCATGAGAATCACTGAATAATATATTGAAAATCAGTGGGTTGTATTTAACTGTCATAGACTGAGCTGTTTTGTTCTGAGAAATATTTCTGCGATACATAGTGTGTGTATGTATGTGCACATGTGTGTGTCTGTGTGCGTGTGTGCGTGTGTGTGTGCACGTGTGTTCTCAGAAGCTGCAGTTCTTCCAAGAGGAGAAGAACAGGGAAATTGCGGCTCTGCGTCAGACAATCAAAGAGCTTGAAGAGAGCCAGCGTGCTGGCAGTACCAATGACAACTGCCTGAAGAAGAGAAAGAGCTAGTTAGTTTACAGGCTAACAAACCTAACAGGCTGCTGACCTGTGAGCTCTAGAGGTGCATGAAACTCCAGAGTCACAGGGGCCAGAAGGAGCTAAAGTGTTTGTATCTCAGGGTTTTGAATTATTCTGTGAGTCATTTATACTAACTCTACTGCTTCTTATGCACTGTCATGCCTGACTAGATTTGCAGTTGCATGCAGGTGACCAGTGTGCAGAGAGTACATTTAACACAGGGCACGTTGCTTTTTAAGGCTTTAATCCAATATGATGTCTGCAGGGAGAGGAGATAGGATAGAGAGAGAGGGAGGGAGGGAGGTTTGACTTCAGGTTCCTTGAAGTCAAACTTGAATCCTACTAATCTTGACATTTTGTGAAAGTAGAGCACTTGAAATCTACTTCCTCTGGTTGTATTCAAGGATTTCCTGTTGTTTATGTTTAAGAAGGCAGAGGTCTGCAGTGATCTGCTTTTTTCAGTAGCATAAAACTTGTCCACAGGAGTAATAGGATTTTGTTTACACTGCTGTCACTGAGAACATGCATAGTAATGTATTGATCCTGGACAGCAGTACTCCTGCCTTATTGATTTGAGCTCAACACTACGATCCATTTCTCTGATTAATTACACACACAAGAATCCAACTGATTTTGGATTTGAAGGTCTGGGAGTTTAAAAATTTTATTGGAGGAATTTGGAAGTGATATTCCTTTTCTAACATTCCTTGACATTTTAGTGTTTACACTTGCTGGCTCTGTTTACACAGTTAGATGAGAAGGTTGATGCCACTCTCGTGCCTGTATGCTGAATAGGAAGCTACGATAACCAACCAGCAGTTGGTTATCATAGCTTAGCATAAAGACTGGAAACAGGTCGAAACAGTTAGCCTGGCTCTGACCAAAGGAAACAAAATGCAACTACCTGCACCTCTCAGGCTCACTGATTAACTTGTTGTATCTTTCTTAATTTCACAAAAAAACAAACAAACAAACAAAAAAATGAGCCTAAAAACAATTTTATAGTGGCACAGGTCTGTATGTGATGAGCTGATACTGTAAGATTCAGTCATGCCGATGTATCGATCAGTCTGCAAGACACAAATTACACTTGTATGTCATAAAAAGAAAGTAGATCCAGTTGTGCTCTGGTAAATGTCATGATGCCTTTTGATTGTAGTGTCTCCCTGCTGTTCCTCCACTGATGCTCACAGGGACAACACACCTGAATGAAGACGCTCTGCCTGGTGAAGCGCTGACCTCACGCCTTGTAATCTCTTTATCTGTTCTGCTCAGGCAGCATCTAAGGGGGACAGAGAGCTAATCTCTATGGGAACATCGGGTAATACCGTTGCATAACATTTCATCTTCACAACAGCCAGGAGATCGACCTTTGATACGCAATACAACATATGTTCTCCTCAACCTGCAACCCAATGTGTTCTGATCACATATACTGTAGTTACTGATCACAGTAGTGTAGTGTAGATAGAGATATATGTACCCATTAGTCATCTGTTGTGTGTTTTTGGCCTCATTTCTGCTACGCTGAACTGGTGTTGACATTTGAAGGGATTGGGACAGACCTGAATTAAAACCTAAATTAAAACAGGATCAGAGTTCATGACACCACCTTAATCCTGTCCTTCATTGAGGAGGAGAGGTAAGTGGGGAGGTGTGGCCAGGGAAGCCCGTACTGGCTGTCCACTCGACTGATGGCTCAGACACACACGTCCCCTTCCCTCCTGAGTGCCCAGTCACCCGTGCACAGTACAGTGTGTTAGAGAGGACGGAGACAGGTGGCAGAGTTCAGCTCAGTGGGATCACACTTTTTGAGATGATTTGGTACAAGCAGACAGTCAGACATTATTATTCTGGGTCATATTGGGCCAAAGAAGCACTTTGGGTTTTTTTTAGTGTTTTTTTTTTTTTTTTTTTTGCCTTTGCTTGCGTTGGACTCCATGACTGGGTTTTGATGCAGAGCACCATTTTGGAAACTTGGTAAGAGTCTTGCTTTATACTAGCTTTTATATTTTGTCAAATTTCTCCCATATTACTATTTCCATTTCAGGGTAACAGGATTTTGGTCTCCAGAAAATGTGTAAAAAATGTTGCATAACAATTTGTTTTTAATTTATTTATATAGTATTCAAATCTGGCTTCACTGAGGGACTAGAAGAGTACTGTGTCAGGAAATAGCAGAAAAATTGGGCTTCAAGTGGTAAATAGGGAAAATTATAAATATATTTAGGGCTTCACAGAGCAAATTCCTCACCTATATGTTACTCATTGAATCCTGGTATGTTAAGTTAATGAGCTAGACCCATTTTGCAGCTGTGTTTAACATCTGATCTCGCAAGCAAACCCACCTAAAGCCTTTATTAGTTGAGCTGACTCTGAAGCGTTTACTGTTTAGCTGGTTTTTGTTCATTATAATTTTACAAAATGATGATGCACTGCCAATTTGGATCTTTGCGTACAAACAACTGTCTGTCTGTAGAAATCATGAACTGGAGCTGACATATGCCCATTATTGTCTGTTTGAAGATGACCTTACTTCCAGCCTCCTACAGAAATGCCTGGAGGCCGGTACCAGGTGACAAGCACCAAGCTCCACCACAGCCTCTACAGCCTGACGGACAGCTCCGATACCGGCCCTGAGGATGAGGAGGCTGAGGCCCCGCTGCGCCTCACCCCCCTGCAGAAGCTCACCAAAGACATGTGCAAGGACGAGAAGACCATCAAGGAGCTGATCATAGGCCGCAGAGTGGGCTTCTACAAAGTCCGTGGGGAGATCGGTTACGGGACCTTCTCCAGGGTCAAGCTGGCTTTCCATGCCCTGGCTAAAGGTAGATTTATATGTGATCTGACTGTACAGGGAAAGTAAATTCTCACATTTTAGAAGATGCAACCAGGGACAGTTTGGCATTTTTACTTGATAGATAACTTCAATGATAAATCAGTTATCAAAATTTGTTCATTACTGATTAATCAACTAATAGTTGCTGCACTGAAATAATGACAGAGAGGCTGAAAGTTATGTCTTCAAACTACTTATTTTGATTGACCAACAATCCAAACACCATTAATATTCAATTAATAGCCATGTGAAGGAGTATTAAAATCCTCATATTCAAAAAAAGTTGAATCAGGTAATGTTTGGAAATTATTTTATCAACTCCAAAAACTCTCATTGACTGATTTTTCCATTCATCATTTCAGCTTAAATCTCAACGTGTTTCTTAAAAGATATATTTCTGTTCCATCATCTGCATCTGATGTGCACAAGACCCGAGGAGAATCCTCCTCTGTTGTGGATTTATTTAACCACACACCAATAGACTGCTATTTAATGTCTCTGTGCCCCTTCAATCTGCCCCCCTCATAGACAAAGTGGCCATGAAGATCCTGGATAAGACGAGGCTGGATGTTCAGGCGCAGCGTCTGCTCTCCAGGGAGATCAGCAGCATGGAGTCCCTGGAGCACCCCAATGTGGTCCGTTTGTATGAGGTGGTGGAGACACCGAGTCGCCTCTACCTGGTGCTGGAGTACGCAGGAGGAGGAGACCTCCACAACAGGATCTACAACGAGGGCAAGTTTTCTGACAACTCCAGCAAGACCACCTTCGCCCAGGTCCTCTCTGCCATCAAATACTTGGTTAGTGACTAGATTTGGTTTGCTTCTTCTATCAAGTAGTTATATTTATTTACACAGATTAGTCAGGTTAAATTCAAATAATTCTAAATCAAAACTAAGACAGCAACAGCTTTACACAACAGAAAAGTTAAAAACCTCTTAGATGTAAGACCATTACAAAAATGAGGAAGAAAAAAAATTATTGAAAAGTACTAAAACATAAAAAAAAAAAAAATGCTAGTTCAGCTTTTAGGAATTACAGTTTATCATAATCATCAGACATCAAGGACTGAAAAAATGTTCAAATTTTTTTTTTTTTTTGTTTTAAATAATAGTTTTAATAGTTTGATATTTTATTGTGCAGAAGAATGTTGACCTGCAACACAAACTACAACTCATTGCTGCAGGGATCACAGGAACTCTGTCAGGATTTAAGCCAGTACCTGCTTTCATTTAGAAGTGAAAACAGAGACTAGACTATTTAATTTCAGTCTGTTTTATGCTAAAAACTAGGACTACGGAAATTCTGCAATCTCAGATCTGTTCAATATTTAGAATTTTCAAAACAAATGTATGTTTTGCTCTGCAGCACAACAGCAACATAATCCACCGGGACCTGAAGGCGGAGAACGTTCTGTTCACCTGCAGTGGCTGTGTGAAGGTGGCCGACTTTGGATTCAGTACGCGGGTTTCAAACCGCAACGACGCCCTTGACACCTTCTGTGGCTCTCCGCCCTATGCTGCCCCAGAACTCTTCAGGGACGAGTGCTACCTGGGGCCCCCGGTGGATATCTGGGCCATGGGGGTCCTGCTTTTCTTCATGGTCACCGGCACCATGCCGTTCCGTGCTGAAACCATGGGCAAGCTGCGGCGCTGCATCATTGAAGGCGCCTACACCATCCCTCCCTGGGTGCCTGGCCCCTGCCAGAAGCTCATCAAGGGCATCTTGAAGTCGGTACCCACTGAGCGCTACGCCGTTGACCAGATGATGGGATGTGATTGGCTTTTACCAGTGGAGTTTCCCTGGTCGCTAATGCCTATCGAACCAGCGAGCCCTCTGCAGAGCCTGCTGGACTCGGACTCCGGGGACCTGGAAGCGGCGGAGGAGGTCAGGAACTCACTGGAGGAGCTTGGCATTACTGCGGAGCACCTACGGAACAATCAGCCCAAAGACAGCCGCAGCCCTATCACCGGGGTTTATCGCATCCTGCTGCACCGAGCCCAGAAGAGCAGGGGGTGTGACTGTCTCCCTGTGGTCCGAGGGATGGTGAGGGACCCCAAGAGAGAGGGGCTCCGGGCCTACAGGGGCCTCAGACACACCTCCAAGCTGTGTGTGCTTTCATAACAGTCAGGGAAGCTTCAAAACAGTTTTTAAACAGATGTCTTTTATACTGACATGGAACCAGTGGTATGGGTAATTTCTTTTTATACATTTTACTCTGTGTACAGGAAAGTGTAGTTTTTACTGGCCAATACCTTTTCCCAGGTTGTACTAGTGTTTGATGAATTTGTGTTACTCCTTCCTATGCACCTTTGTGGGAAAGTCTAACCTACTGTATATATGAAAGTGCCTGATGAAATGAATCAAATGTAAGAGCTGAAAGCATCTTTATAAATTGTTGGCACTTGCAGAAACGTTGAATTTAGATTCATCCTGTAAAACTTGTATTATTAACTACTGCAGCAAGGCAGTATATTCTCTGGCTGCTAATCTGGTCACTATATTTTTATATGGTTGATCGCCACTTGAAACCTTTCAGCACAGGTGATGGCCTTAGTGTCTTAGTGTGGACATGAGTTGTCAGAAGTTCACCTACAGACTGATGATCCTTCTCAGGTCTGATGAGGTAAAAGGAGAAAAAGAAAAAAAAAATCAGTAATTATTTACTGAATCATATGTAGTTGTTTTCTCCTCTTTCCTACCCTGATAATATTCTTGGGGCTCAGTGGTGGCCCCAAGTTTACATTGATAAATATATACATATATATACACTAATATCTTAGTTGATTATTAATATTATACTTAATGCATTAATTCCTTCATGCAATATATAATATTTGAGCACATAATTTTTGGCCTTTCCTTTTGACCGCACAGAGAAGGTTTAGGAAATGTACGAGTATTTAAGTTTCTTACAGGGAAAGGGAAAAAAAAAACATTTCACTCAATTAAACCAGTTCTGTCTCTTGAAAAGATTCTTATTGTTTATGATAAGATAAATAAAGTGGTAAAAAAAACCCTGATGCCTCAAGCAGACTTCATTGTTGGGTTGCAGAGCAGGTGGCTGCTTCTGCTGCTGCTGCGCTCAACCAGAGCTCTTCTCGCGTCTTTGTGGCCTGTTTACCAAAGTTTCACTAAGTGCCTGTGAGTAAATAACAGTCCCGACGGCAGCTGGCAGGACACCAGATGATACTCAGGACCCCCCCCCCCTCATATCTCCACAACCGGCCCAAACCAGTCAGCCCCCTCCGGCGGTGGAAACCCACAAACCCCCGGCTCCTCCCAGCCCTGCCCTGCCCGACCCCCTCCTGCAGGAAGCGGCAGATGGCGCGGCGTGGCCGCGGAGACATCTGCAGGCCAGACAATAGGCGCTCTGTGCGGACCGCTGGAGCCGACAGGCCCGGAGCGGGGCCATTGTGCGCTGCGCCATACACATGCAGATGAGATCTGCAGGGGGAGGGACCTAAGTTTTTGTTTTTTTTTTAAATGGGACAACGTTGAGCAGATGACAGGCCTTAGCGCCTTCCATGCAAATTTTGCTGAGTCCTAAACTTTTGTTGCCCCCCCCCACCACCACCCCTCACCAGGTCACACACGCACACACACACACACAATACGCACAACTTTTGCACGAGAAAGTGAAAACACATAACACCAGAAAATATAATCTTTTTGCCTTTTATTAAGCATTTTCCACTTACAATTTATAACTGGTAGAGAAACTGGTAGAGATATGATTTAGTTTCCAACATTGTTTCAAGAAGATCAGAATATCTTAAATCTTCATTTTTTAAAAAATATTTCTGTCTTCATTTTATATGAAGTGTTTATAAGGTAATCTTACTAATTCTCTCTTTTAAAAAAACATTAATTCAGTCATTTTCTAAAGTGAAACCTTTAGAGAAAAGACTTTTTTTTAATTTTTTTTTTTTGTTTGTTTCGTTTAAGAATAATTTTGCCATCGTTAAATTTCTAAAGTGAAACCTTTAGAGAATTAAGACAATTCTGGAAAGTGGGAAACATTTGCGCTGATTGCAACTGTTGTCGTGTTGCTCAGCAAAGAGGACACCTTTAAAAAGTCCCTTTTTAACAAGGCCTCTTCCTCAGCACCGCTTCTTCTCCTGCTGCGCGTGCTTCGACGTGCGACATTTGCTCTGTGGGAACACAGGACGCAGAACTCGCTTCTCCTTCCTCTCCAAACCTCATCCGCACAAAGAATGAGGGTCGATGTGTCGCTCTTGTGGCATGCCCGACCTCGTTCACATAAAGAATGAGAGTCATCTTGGCATGGACGGGACAAGAGGCGACTGTCCACGGGGGGCCCCTCCGCGGGGCCGGCGCCGTGCTGCCTGGACAGGGAATCCTCCTCAGGAGTATCCAGGGATGAGCAGAAACAGGGTCATCCTGTTCGTCAGGATGAGTATTTCCAGTTGAGAAGCTTCACAGCATCTGAGCAAAGTGGAGGAGCCGAGTCCCGGATCAGCGCTCGGGGAGGCTGATCTCAGGGACCCAGTCGTTCAGACGCCGGCTCTCCTCACAGAACAGGTGCAGCTTCTCCAGAGCAGGGTCCTCCCAAGACCCGTCGGCAGGGTTCTGCTCAAACAGGAAGAGGAAAGACGACTCAGTGTCTTTGCAAACATCACATACTCTAACCCCAAAAAAGAATGAATCAAACAAAAGAGCGCGCTGGCGTCAGTCCAGCTCCACGTACCGTGATGAGGACGCAGTGGGCGTCTTCAAGCTGCTCCGCCTTGTCACCGACAATCTCAGCCAGACGCTGCACGTCGCTCACTCTGACGATGCTGATGTCGTTGTCGAAGCAGAAGGACTGGATGAGGGTGAAGTGGATCTGGAGAGCGATGTCACACTCGAACTCCTCGTCCGTGGCCAGCACGCAGAAGGACACGCTGTCCGGGTCACTGTGGAGACACATTGAGGGGAAAAGAAAGCCCATGAGATTTCATCCAAAACGTCACCAAAACGCATCTGAATAGATTTATGAGAAATAACTTCTCCGTCTTCATGAGTCTCATACTTACAGATTCATAACCTTCGCGCACTCGTAGACGCCGACGGTGATGGAGTCGTTGTCCTTGGCGGACACCAGGACCTCCTCCAGGGCTTTGCCGGCGCACTGAGCGCGCTCGCTGGGTTTCTGGATCAGAACCTCCTCGAGAGTCATGATGAGGATGATGAAGATATTCCGAGAAGGGAGAGCTTTTGGGTGCGGGGGAGTAGATCCGAAGGGGCGCAGAGTGTCCTCCAACCCGCAGCCGCTGCGCTTTATACGCTCCAGCTCGTGCGGGGCAGTGAAAGCGCTGCGCCCTGATTGGCTGGAGCTGAATGGTGTATTGGTATGATAATGCCATTGTCACACTCCGGCTCGTGGCAGATTGATGGGGGTCATCGAGCAACGCACGCTCCCCCTCTGAGCTGCAGCGGCCTGGCCTGAAACTAAAAATAGCTTCTTGAAAAATAAATAAAGAAAGAAAGACGTTTCATCACTTTGCAGCACTTTCGTGTTAATGACAGACAACGCAGCGGGTAGCTCTGCGTGCATGTTTGCATGCCGCGTTTATCCATGCATCTATAAAAACTATAAAAGTTCATATAGACTTTACATGCAAATACATGAATTCTAAAAGTGCAGGGACGCGTCTTCTTGTACTTTCTGGACACGCAGGAACTATCCATAGACCATTTTGAGCCCAATATGCCACTTTTCAAATAAAAAGAGAACACAAAGCTTAATATGAACATCACTGAGAGAAAACGCAACAAAGTCTCATTGATGTTTCTTGCAATCCAGACTTCTGCTCAGAGTAGAAGAGCAACGACGGGGAGAAAGTGTGACGGACCCCTCCCCCCTCCGTCCGCTCTCCCCCGAGCAGCAGAGAGAAAGGGCAGGTGGATGATGCCATCTGTGGACTAGAGGCTGGCCATAAAACGGCCTCATTGTGCGCGCAGAAGCCCCCTATTATCACGGCCCCCCATACAAATGCAAATGACCAGCGCGTGCCAGAACGCTGCGCATGCTGCGCAATCTGCACTGCTGGCCCATGCGGACCACGTGGCCATCAGCTGTCCAGAAAACCCTTGCTCGGTTTTTATTTATTTACTCTGGGGAGTTCAGGGGCCACACGGACTGAATTCTGTAAGAAAACTTCTGAAGTTTATTGCGCTTTTCTTTGGTAGTTTGGTGCGAGATACAACAAATGGTTTTATATGTGACTTCATTTAAACCAATTTCTGGCAACTGTCTGTTATCTCCTATCACTTTTACGCGCAGTGAAAGCCCATATGCACGTATCATGTCCGCTGATTAAGCAGTTTCTCCCCAATAGTTCGCCCTTATTTGGTTCTATTGAGTATTTTTTTCGGTTTCTGTGTCTGTGGCTTTAAATGAACCTATTTCTGACAGTTCCCGGTCACTTTTACGCGCAACAAAACATTAACGCGCGGGTCTATGTTTCTCTGTTCCGCTTATAGAGCACTTTCTCCCAATGGCTAGTGCTTGTTTGGTTATACTTAAGTTGCATAATGATTAAAAACACATCTTGCATCGGGTCAGCTCTGATGCCACTGCTGCGTAAATAGTGGAGGGGGGATGGATCTGAGAGACGGTGCAGGAGACACAGGTTGGCGGTGATTGATTCAGCGCTATTGTTCCGTGGAAGGCAAAGAGGCAGATGGAGAACTGTCGCTATGAGGGGACACCCCCCCCTTCTTTTCTCTCCTAAACCCAGGTCAACCCCGACCCCAGGGCGCGCCGATCTTTTGTCAGCAAGTCTGCACATTCGCCGGTCTGTTGTCTGAGTTTTGATTAAATCTGAATGCCAAAGAGGAGAGCTTATGGTCTAAACTTTCACCAGGAAAAATGTTATCTCCAAAGTACGCCAGACGCGTAGAGACAGATACAAATCGCCTTCAGTTTGAGCTGTAAACACGTGCAAGAATGCTGAAAGTGTGTTTTGTTAAACAACAAATCGCTTATCTGTACATTATTGCAGCAACAAAACATTTTTTTTGTAGTTTTCTCTTGAAATCAGCTGGACGAGAGGCTCCACGTTTGGGCTGAAGTTTGATTTGGATCAAGCTGATCGAGACTCAAACGCTGAGCTATTTTGGGAAGGATCAGCTTTCATGGCCAAAGGGCAGGCGCGTGCAAATCGATACCGACCTATTGTTGCTGAAGCACATCTGCCAGACGGAGGCAGCGCGCGACAGGTGTTGGTGGCCAGAGCTCTCTTCTGGTGACCTGCGGCGACCGAGCGAAGAACCAACGCCTCTTTGTAGGGATGGAAGTTTCTAAGGCTGGAGGTTAAGACTTAAGTTGTTTAAATATTTGACTTCTAGTTTGTGCTAATACGACTTGGAATTATGGGAGAAATAGGCGACTATATTAGTAGATGAAGAAGATGTGAAACAATTATATATTTTTTCATTGATCCAATGAGTTGTTCCGAGATCAAAACGGCAAAACTCTATAAAGGTAACTGTGATTTTGCTAAACTCTCGCGTTCGGATTTTGTTTAACCCGAAGACTTAAAAATCGTATTTGCAGCGGAATGGAAAACTGGGGCCATCGCGCCCAGCAGGTGCTGCCTGACGTCCTTTGTCCTTCCTCCCCTTCACCTTCCCCCGGGGACAGATGGTATCTCTCGGTTGCTATGGAGAATGATGCAGACAGAGAGATAAAGCATGCAGGCATCTCCAGATGCCACGCGCCTCAAGTGAGGCCCGGCTTTACGCATGCAAAGCAGCGGCGCGTGCCACTGCCCAGTCTGCAAAGAACAGTTGTGGAAGTGTCACTGGTCACCAGTTATTCAAGTCGGTCGGACATCCAGTACAATCAGGGTGGTGCATATCTAAGCATAGTAACGTTAGAACAGCTATAAACTAGAGTTTGTCAGTGTTTTTATCAATAAAGAGTAACCACTGTATTTTCCAAACTTTATCATAGTTTTTATTATCATTTCCCCTATAGCTCAAGATCCAGAAATATAGGCCTCTGCAAAGATTTCAGGGTTCTTTCACAGTTTTGATTATTAACGTTTCCATCACAGTACAGGGATGCTTAGTGGTAAAATATGGCTTTTGAATAAACCGAATAAAAGGAGGAGGCAGGGGGAAAAAAAGAAGTCGAAACCAGATTTGTGCAGATTTGAGGAAGCAATGCGAATGTGACCTAATTACACGAACTTTAATCTTGAATTGGGTACAGTCAGAAAACAGTTTTGAATTCAGACCTTTATTTTAAGGTTTCACAGAAAAAAACACAATGAAGTAAACAAGATATTTCTTTTCACACGAATATGCACTGGGGGAAGTAGAACCTACAAGAAATGTTACATTTTGTATCATATTTTATTTGCTTTTTTTCCCCATATTTCAAGATTTCAAGAGTTTAGGCTGCGTGTCCCTACTTTTGTAGTCAGCCACTGGCTTCTATTCATTTTTGCTCATTAATGAAAATCAGACTCTTGAAACTTGCCGGAGTTGTGCGACCCAGCACACTGAACATCAAGTCTGCCTTCATTTTGGTCAAAATTTAAACTGCTGTTATGAGGAAATGCAGAGCAGACATTTAAAACTAATCAACACCTACTATTGAAAAAAACAGACGAAAATGAACGCAGACCTGATGTTAACTGTTTCAAGAATGTGATTTTCATAAATGAATAGAAATGAATGGAAGCCCATGGAGGACTGGACTGTAAAATCTGACATTAAATCTTGAAATATGACAATATATGGAAAGACAATAAACAAAACAAAAAAGTAACAACAAAATGTGGCACGTCTTGAAGGTCTCGCCTCAGCTTATTTGTACTGCTCCAGGCTGCCAGTTCTTTCTGATTTTTATTGATCATTATTATTATCGATAGTTATTGATCACTGAATAGTAACCGTTCAAGTGTAGACTTATTTGAGAAGTTGTAACAGGAATTTAACTTGACTAAAATGAATGCAGATGTTCACAGTGATGGACGACATTACTCAAACAATTTTTCGAGAGTCTATTGAAAGTAAATGAAAATCAGTAACAGCTTGGCATGATAGAAAATTACATTAAAAACCTACAGCACAGCGGCGGAGTTTGCAAAATGTTCAGCCGTGACGTAAAATACTGTAGATGTCTACATGGAAACCATTTGTGTCTGTAAGAGTTTGAATTGGATTATTACAGAACATGAAAACATCAGAGGACACTGACAACAGAAGTCTAGTCCCCCTGTGTGGTTTCATTATTCTTGTAAGCCCAAAGAATCATGTAAAGGTCAGAGAGTTTCTACATCTGATCCCTTCAACTGAAGCTTCCCCCGACTTTTTAAGACTTTCTATAGGCACGTGTCCCTGAGGGTGGGGTGAGGGGTTGCAGGCCTGTTGTAGTCATTGTACCTTAAGCAGCCAATCAGGGAGTGAGCGTGTGCCGACTGCACAGTATAAAAACTGGCAGATTCTAGGAAGCAGCACAAACCCCCTTCTCTGGACTTTTTTGACCACATCAGCTGAACTGTGAGATACAACGTGACCATGCAGTCTCCTGGAAAATCTCTGAAGGAAGCTCTGTTCTGTGCTCAGAGCGAGGAACGACTCACTGTGGGCGTCTATGAGAGTGCTAAAATTATGACTGAGTAAGTACACTACACATGGCTTGAATATGACTTTGTCATTTTCCCCAATGACTCAACTTCATCTACATCAGAGAGCTGTAGCTAACAGAAGGTCTCTCTTCTTTGTCAACAGTGACCCGGACAGCGTGTCCTTCTGCGTGCTGGCCACGGACGAGGAGTTCGAGTGTGACATCGCTCTCCAGATCCACTTCACCCTCATCCAGTCCTTCTGCTTCGACAACGACATCAGCATCGTCAGAGTGAGCGACGTGCAGCGTCTGGCTGAGATTGTCGGTGACAAGGCGGAGCAGCTTGAAGACGCCCACTGTGTCCTCATCACGGTACGTGGAGCTGGACTGACGCCAGCGCGCTCTTTTGTTTGATTCATTCTTTTTTGGGGTTAGAGTATGTGATGTTTGCAAAGACACTGAGTCGTCTTTCCTCTTCCTGTTTGAGCAGAACCCTGCCGACGGGTCTTGGGAGGACCCTGCTCTGGAGAAGCTGCACCTGTTCTGTGAGGAGAGCCGGCGTCTGAACGACTGGGTCCCTGAGATCAGCCTCCCGGCGCTGATCCGGGACTCGGCTCCTCCACTTTGCTCAGATGCTGTGAAGCTTCTCAACTGGAAATACTCATCCTGACGAACAGGATGACCCTGTTTCTGCTCATCCCTGGATACTCCTGAGGAGGATTCCCTGTCCAGGCAGCACGGCGCCGGCCCCGCGGAGGGGCCCCCCGTGGACAGTCGCCTCTTGTCCCGTCCATGCCAAGATGACTCTCATTCTTTATGTGAACGAGGTCGGGCATGCCACAAGAGCGACACATCGACCCTCATTCTTTGTGCGGATGAGGTTTGGAGAGGAAGGAGAAGCGAGTTCTGCGTCCTGTGTTCCCACAGAGCAAATGTCGCACGTCGAAGCACGCGCAGCAGGAGAAGAAGCGGTGCTGAGGAAGAGGCCTTGTTAAAAAGGGACTTTTTAAAGGTGTCCTCTTTGCTGAGCAACACGACAACAGTTGCAATCAGCGCAAATGTTTCCCACTTTCCAGAATTGTCTTAATTCTCTAAAGGTTTCACTTTAGAAATTTAATGATGACAAAATTATTCTTAAAAAATTTTGGAAAAACAATATCTAAAGGTTTCACTTTAGGTATTTAACTTTGAGAGAAAAAAAATGCAAAAAACATTTAAATGAAAAAAAAAAAAACCCAACAACTGCGTAAGCCTAAGCTTGAATCTTGAAAACTGAAAAACAGAAACTAAAATTTAAAATATAGAATTCTCTGGAGGTTTCACTTCAGCATAATTTTTTTTCACTGTCAAATGAAATAACTTGTTCACTGCATGTCTTATTTTTCTGTAGGATGAATGCCTAGAAATAAAATATTTGAATTCACTGTTACTCTCTGGCTATTCTTTGTCCTTTTCATCGGAGATCAAAGATCCATATAGACCTGCACCTGCCAGGGTTGACTTTTTGACTTTCAGAGCTCTTTCTGCGGCTTTGCTTCAAAAGTTTTTTGGTACATTCAAATCCGAGTCTGGACAAATTCAACTGATCTGCAACATCTGCATCTCAAAACAACAGCAATAATGTCATGTGCTTATGAATCTCCATTTATCACACAGATTGTATATTCAGCCCTGGAGAGGCCTGTAATTTTGAAAACTCTTACTAGTTTTTGGAAATAAAATTAGTAAAGTGCAATTCACAAACCATAGGAGCCCTGTGAGGAGAAATAACAACAGAGGTATTAAAAGAAACTGGATTTTGTCATTTGATTAGAAATGTATTGATTGCAATATGAGTGATGTGTGTAGTTGGTGGTGGGGTGGTGGGGTTCGGAACACCCGTTCTGAAAAGTTTTTCATAGACCATCAAAACCAGTTTCTGCATAAATTTGGGTTAAATAATATCCATATAATCAGAGGCTAAAGGGACAGTTCAACATTCTGGGAAATATTTTCTTCACTTTCTTGCCACTTTCTTGCAACATATTGCTAACAGAAAACAGCTAGAATGGCTCAATCCAATGGTAACAAAATCCACCTACCTGCTCCTCTATAGCTCACTAATCATCACATTATATCATTTTTGTTTAATCTTTGTTTAATCTTTACAAAAGCCTGCTGGCTCTAGCTACACATTTAGCTCACAGACATGAGAGTGGTAGAATTCCTTTTATTTGACTTTCAGCAAGAAAGTTAATGAGAGTATTTCCCAACATGACAAACTGTTTAAATTGTTTAGACAGCTTTCTCATTCATTTTTTTGTCATAGCAGGAAAAACAGCACAGGGTGTAAGTGGTCCAGAGTTGAAAAACTACAGCACCGCTGCAGCATCTTGGCATCTGACGGCTTCTTCTGTCAGGTTCCTGGTCAGAATTAACCGAGTCACAGGCTGTTTGTTCAAGACTTAAATGTTGAAGCAACTCTTAGCTGGTGACAGTTTTTCTGACTTTGTGTAGCTCAGTGAATGTGCAAAAAATGTCAAACTGACTTCAACTACAATCATCTACAGCACTAGGAGTTTTAGCTGTTTTCCTTATAACAGTCAAGAAATATTAACCAAAACTGAAGCTGCAGCTTAATAAAATGATCTTTTGCTCCTGGCACGCGCCTGTTTTCCTTTTCTTTCTCTCATTTGTGATTCAGAACCTTTAAGAGTCTTTTGTGTCTTTGGATTCAAACTCTGAAGTCTCTCTGACCTGCATGTTGCATGTCACTGAGGTCTATTGTGAAGCCAACAGCTGCTGCAGACCACACGCCCCACGGTGACTGATACACAAAACCACACACAGACACAAACACACACACACACACACACACACACACACACACACACACACACACACACGCATACACACTGTCCTTTTTTTAAACTCTCTTGAAGTGCTCATCATAACAACATGATGCTTAAACACAGATTAAGACATTTACCAGAATGAAAAAGTTAAACCCCAACAGATCAAAGAAGGAGCAGAGGGACTGATTCTGAGTCTTTACGGACGAGTCCCATTTCAGTGTGTTACACATTCACATGTGCATATACACAAACACACTCACACCCTTCCTGTCAAAAAAGAAAGGATCAGCTAAAACGCAATCACTCCTTTAAATCTCTCCACGGCAACCATCCCAGCTCTCACTCCATCTGCTGTCCAATTAAGTGATGAGGAGAAAGGGAGACAGAGAGGAAGGAGTGGACTAGGAGGAGGAGGTGGAGGAGGAGGAGGAGCAGGTCCTGTGCCCGGCACAAGCCCACTGCCATTCATCCATTCAGAACCAAATCCCGACTAACAACGTCCTCCCCCATCAGTCAGCAGGAACAGGCCTGAAGTCACAGCACAGCAGCAGGACGGAGCCCAGTCCACTCAATTTCTCACTCTCACGTTATGGTGTTAGCTGAGGTCAGAACAGAGTTAGCTTAGCTTAGGATAAAGGCTGGAAACAGGAGGAAACAGCTAGCATGACCCCGTCCTAAGTTCAAAAATACACACAAGAAAACCTCCTATGCTCACGAATGTAACATGTTCCATCCTTTTTGTTTTATCTTTACACAAAAAGAACCGTAAAACGCCTGAAGTTTCTGTCTGACTCTCTGAACTCCCTCACCCTGAACAACCTCGGCTGCCCTCTGCCTCAACCCCTGGGCCATAAAGAGCTCTTCCTCTGCAGCCACATGCTGCTTCTCAAGTGTCCTTTCAACATAAAAGCCTCCTCCTCCTCCCAAAATCTTTTCTGTTGGCTGGAGAGCTGCAGCAGATGGTAATGACGGGCTGCAGGCCGACTGTGTGTGCACATGTGTGTGTGTGTGTGTGTGTGTGAGAGAGTGTGTTTTTTCAGTGTTCTTAGTTTGTTGATGTTTTGGTTGAGCAGGCTACCAAGGATATGAGCGATATACAAACATCTCCTGCATAGCCCTTCAGTCTAAAACACATCTGAATTCTATTTTGTTAATTTATTTGTTTGTTAATATGTTAATCTTATTTATTTTTCAGCGGTACAGTCAAAAAAATGAGTTTGTCATAGAAATTGTACATGTTCTATCTTGGGGATCTACTTTTTTGAAAGCGTCTGTCAGAACAATATGAGTTTGTTGAGATGGATCCTTAGTTGAAGAGTTTCAGAGGCTAATGTCTGTTGTCTTGCTTTGTCTGATAACTATGCTAATATATTTTTTAACTATGCTAATATCGCCCTCTATAATTACCATAAGCCTGCTGCTGTTGTGCTGCAGGTCAGAGCAGGCTCAGAGTCAAATGTGTAGCCCTGTATGTGTGCATTGAGTCAGATCTGTGTATGTGCACACACAAACATGTACACACACACTCTCATGCACATACATGCCCATTCCCTCAGTCATCAGCTGTTGGTGCTAATTTCTGCTACTGATCTCCATCAGTCAGGCCTGTTTCAGCTCATGATGAATCTAATCACTAATTACATCAACAAACCTGAGGCCCAGCAGGCTGCTCTTCTCTTACTGGTGGGCTGAACTGTGACCTAAAATATTCCATAGATTATTTTTAAATACTTTAAAAAAATTTTTGCATTTTCATAATTCACAAACATTCATGCAGTAATTCTACATTATCATTTGGGATATCAGTTGACAACTTCAATAGAAACACTATGTTTTTTTTCATACCCAATAGACTAATTGGATCTTAGATGAAAGTCGAAAGCGCATTTTTTTGGACAGATTTTATCTTTAAAAGTTACCAGACTGTAAATAAATAGATACTGTGTGATGATAAATTATTTTTATTTGTTTACACTCAGTGTCATGGCTTGTAAAAGCAAAGTGGATTCAGAGTTGACAACTCAAACACACAAACGCACACACACGCACACACGCACACATGCACACACACACGCACGCACGCACACACACGCACACACACACGCACACAAACGTACACACACACACACACACACACACACACACACACACACACACACACACACACACACACACACACGCACACACACACTGCCAGCTGTTGCCAAAACACTGTTCTGCCTCTCCATTCAGTGCTGGTGCCCTCAAGGGCCTTATTTAATACTTCAGCAACACTTTTTGTGTGTGTTGTGGTTGAGGTAGCCAATGCGGTAAAATATGCATCTTTAGCATAAAAGTTCATCCTCAAAATTAGTGGTGTGATGTGAAGAATTATTAAATAAATCTGACTCAAAATGTGCTTACTGTTTTTTTCTGGAGTTTTCTGTGTACACTGGAGATAAATACAATCATCTTTCAGGATGTTGGGCTTTGGGAGAGTTCTGCATGTGAATTACTGTTGATTTAGTCACCAAACTCAGACCAAAATCACAATCATTTATGTAATAATGGCCTGACAAGACTTTAGACTGAACTTCACAACTCTTGTGTGTATGTCTCTGTGTGCATATATGCAATGTGTGTGCTGTAGAAACAGATCAGATGGCTAAATGTGCTTGTACTGCACCCCCCATCCAATGGCCAACCCTCACCAAAACAAAACTCAGACAAAAGCTACAGCCAGCACTTCTACACCCTTATCAATGGGCACAAAGAGCAGAAAAACGACAGGAGGGGCCCCTCACAAAGGTGCAGCGAGACCTCGGCCCTCTCTCCTCTTTTGTGCTGGAGAATGGCGAGGTCCAGGAGCAGCTGCTGTTGGCTGCACGGGACATTTGAGATGGTCCCTTTCACTAAAAAACAAAGTCTGGAGCTGTGAGTGTGGAGGCTGCAGTGCCGCAGGGGTAAGGGGGGGGGGGGGGGGGTTGTATACAAAACGAAAGGCACACTTTGCCAGATCAACGTGGAGCTGACTCCCCATTCATCCTGCAGATCAGCAGCAGTGGGGTGGGAGGTGGGGGGGTAAAGTGAAGGAGGGAGCCTTTAAAGTTGACGTGAGTCACATCAGTCACAGCACAAAGGAGTCCCAGAGGTCTGCCATATGGAGCAGGCACTTCATCTGTTCAGGAATCACTAAAAGAAAAGAAATCCAGCCAACAGCAGTGCAAGCGCTGCCCCTTGCTCTACCCAGAGACAGCAAATTTCTGGGTTCTGATTGGCTGCAGAGGTGTTGTCATTAATATAGTGTCACAATTAGCCAGATAGGTAGGAGGGCACTTTGTTGTTTTAGTGCTTGAGGACGATCGGTGTGTCTGATTGATTTGTGTTGATGGAAAAAAAGGCAAATCAGTCAGTGTCAGACTGATCTAAAGAAATTAATCAAAAAAATCTGTGCAACCAGTAGAATTCAACTCCAACACCAGTAAAAGACAAAATGCAGCCAATTTGCAAATGGCTGCATTAATTCTCAAATTCACTGAACTTACTGCCACCACAGAGATAAGTCCTTTTTTCTCATATTCTCATATTCTCATCTGCCATTATTAAAAATATAAACATATTGTTTGAACCATCCAAAGCCCAAAAATCAGACTAAACTTCAGAATTTTCTGTCTTGTCAGTGAGGTGCCAGTGTAATACTGAAAACAGATGAGTGCACATCTGACAGGACTGTACTGGCACAGCGCCCCCTAGACCCCCGTGGAGGACTTCACATGTTGCAACATCACATGAATATTGTTTAGATAAATTAACTATGTGAAAATAAAATAAATAAATAAATAAATAAAAAAACTTCCATGCTCAATAGTTTGCATTGGTTTATGTTGAAATGTCCATTTAACGTCCACCGCTCTGTCATGTATAAGGCAGTTAATTTGCTGCATTTAAACACCAGAGGAGAATATAAGTGACTCATCATAATTTTTAAATGCATTAATTTAATAACGAAATTTATATGAAGCAGTTTTAACTGTCATATACTTAATTGTATTTAACAGGATGAGACTCTCTGATCATTCAGAAACTGGTTAAAAACATTACTCTTTAAAGAAGAATTCACTATTTAAATCCACAACATCTTCTGGTTGTTCAAACTAACCTTTTCTTTTTCTTGCCTTTTTTGTTTACATTGTTCCCCCTGATGAAGACTTGATGTGGTTGAAGCTGGTCAGCAAGCTAAATAAAGGCTTAAACCAGTGTTCTCTGAGTTTATGGGTGTGATGTTTTGTGTTTACCATCAGTCTATGTTAAAATGTAACTGCTTTAAAGGGACATTCTTGAAAATAAGATGATGTTCCTGTAAACAGCAAATCTGCTCAATGTTTTTTATTTATTTATTTTTTTAAATTTCCAAATGTCCGTTTTTCAAATTCTTCTCCCACCAATATCTGCTTCATTTCTTAACGCCTACTATTCATTACAAAGTCTTCAGTCAAGACAAATGAGGCAGAGCCGGTCATGTGGTTGCATGTCTGCTCATTTAGTACAATGCAGGAAGATGGTCTGACACCAAAATGGCTGGAAATTAAACGAGCCTGACGGAAATAACATTTCATCATATTGAGCTGAGTTTCAGAACATGTTTGATTATTTTGCAGCTTCATGGTTACCTTGCACATTTTCACTTGGGTCTCTATATGGACCATATATACGGGTCGTGCAGAATATGTGTATGTATGAATAATAAGTGCCATATACATGACACAAACCTTCGGTGTGAACAGGCTTCTCGTTTCAACTTTTTTTGTTTGTGACACCTGGTCATAGGTTGAATATGTCTATGAGTTATTTTTCTCCTTTAGAAGACTGTTTCATCTGAATAAGTGGATTTTACAAGAAAATTATACTATTAACAGAACATTATCCTTCTTTTCTATCCCATTAATCATCTCATGACCTGTCAGAGTTATCATGTAACAGTGGCAACTATTTCAAATACGCTCAGGTGTGACTGGAATTTGAGTCTCTACTCAGCATAAAGAATTAAAGGGGGGGGGGTCCTACATGCAGTTGGGTGAATGAACGCCTCTTCTTGTGCCCTCTAGTGGTGTCGCGGTGGTACTACAGGTTGTAAGTTACCTCCTGTATCAACACGTTTCTCCGTTGAGCCCGATGAGCACAGAGCAGTGTCTCCACCTAGTGGCTCAGAGTCGCTCCTGCATCACGACGCTTCATGAATTTAACTGTTGATATGAGACAATCCGGCTTCGATTAAACGTGTCTTCAAACACATGATCATAATTATCACGAAAAAGTAAAGAGCCTGAAAGGTTTTTTTTCTTTCAGTTAAAAACACAGGAGCCAAAAATAACACATAATATTACCTACAAAAACATTACGAAGTGTGTTTAACCATCCACTTTGCTCTGGTTTGTTTGACATCCAGTTATATTTGTCCAAGACCCACACAAAGTCACAGATAGTTGCTCATTTGCATTTCTTATTGTGTTTTATGATGTTATTCTAATGCTTTTATTTGCCTTTAAAACTTTCAATTACTTCCATGTCTGAAAAGTGCAATTCCTTGATTATATTTATTCTTCTAATAGATTTTTACTCTTTATATTTGTTTATTGAACCTGGGAGAGAAAAAATGACAGATGCTATATCCCAAAATAGAGAAGAATAAAGAGACATGCAGTTTAGATATCTCTTTCACTTTATTTTTAATTTGTAGTTTCCAAGCCCAAGCTCATCATAACCCCATATGCCTCTCCTCCTCCACAAACTTTATCTGTCACTATCCCTCTCTCCAGATGTTTCCCAGCTGCTAACAAGCACACTAACAGAAACACTTACTTCGTAGAAATTCTCTTAATCAAAATAACTTTCAGTTTCTCTGATCAAGACACAGCGGAAGAGTACAAAAACAAAATATGCTCCATCTGTGGACATGCACTGACCAGAGAATGACCATGAATGACTTTACAGTTCCAGTATTCATATGTTTGTTGTGTGTCCTAATGCAGCGTCAGGTTAGTTCCGAAGCCGTTTGAGCCAAGTTTCCACTTCCTGAGCCAACAGTGAAACTGATTTTTTGAGAGCAGCAGCATTAGCACATATTTCATAGAATTTGTGATCGAACCTACATCTGCCTGCCTCTCAACAACCAGACCACCCACACACGAGGACAGTCTGGACATAGAGAAATGATATTTTGTTCTACTGCTACGTGTTTCTTCTCATGATGTGTTGTGTTGTGCTGTACGTGTGTTGCTACTGAGACAATGAAATTTCCCTCCAGGATCAATAAAGCACATACCTACCTTCTCTGTGAGCTACTGTATCTGCCTGGTCCTCGATAGTAGCAGTGACCAGGTAGCAGAGTCAAGAGGTCAAATGTCCAGCAGCAGCAGCAGCAGCAACAATAATAATAATAATAACAAGACCAAAGTTCAGTAGGCAAAAATCTGTCCCAGCTGCAGGCCAGAGGGCAGCCATTTGAAGACCTTGTGCAGGACATGGGGGGGGGGGGGCATAGGATGGGGCGGGCTTTTGCTGATAGTGCTTCTTGTTTTGGATTGTGAGAGAGTGCAAGTCCACAATTATCACCTTGGCCTTAGGGACATTTAACTCCAAACAAGAGCTTTCACCACATACCATACACTAACTGAGGACACCTTGCTGTACACTGTTTTTTTCTTCAGCATGGATCCAGTGAAGAACAAACTTTTCTTTTTCTTGATAATAGATTTTAGATCTTTTGTGACTTGGGACAAATGATGATTGTTTGGGTAGGGATGATATTGTCTACACAGAAGGACATGGCGGAAAAGAAAGTCCTAACCTGTTCTTTTAGAGTGAGATCTGGTTTTAAAAAAACATCCCAGGTTGGACATTGAAAACGCACCCTCAGTGTGTCAATGCACAACCCACTGTTTTCTTTGTTCTCTGTACAACTGGTCTGTATTCAGGTGAAAGGAGGATGGAATCATGACCAGCGGCTCCAAGAGGGAGGGGCAGAGATTTCTTGACCCCTTGAACAACAACTCTAACACTTATTAAGAACTGTGTCGACACCTGTGGCACATGTGATATATTGCTGGGATCTTTTCAGCTGTGGCGTCAGGTGAATGAGTTCCAGTTTTTCCAGTATCCACAGTAATCACAATGTGTTCAGAGGCAGTATTCACGTTGGCACTGGGATGGGTTCAAATTAGAACAGAAAATGGCCGGGGAAATTCTCCTTGTAGTCATAATTAGTCAGGCCAGTTTGCAGGTCCCTCATTTTTGATAGAAATTCCTTTGAGTAAAGGGGCTGTCTTAACTGAGTAGATTGTCCTTAGTCTCCCAGCCAAAGGCAGCAGGTAGTCCGAGTAAGAGGCAGCATAAAATCCAAAACAGTTTATGTGCATCCACAGCTAATGGAGTTCAAAAGGTAATAAAAGTAATAAAAAAATTTAAAAAAAGTGAAAAGGGGAGCAAACCTTTGTTTGGTCAGTAGTCAAAGAGCACTGACCTATAAAAGTGAGTGTATCTTTATAGCTGATCTCATTTTAAAACAGACACCTTGTGTGTGTGTGTGTTTGTGTGTGTGTGTGTGTGTGTGTGCGCGCGCACTCACTCACGCAATAACATTGGATGTTAGCCTATGCATATGATGTCAATCCTGATACAGTCATATATCTGGATTGGAATCCAAGAACAATATACTTGTATCATAGCAGCTAAATGTTAGCAGCCTGAATCCGCTGTGTATTTGCTGTCTTGAACATACTTCATTTTTCCTGCGAATAGACAACTTGAATCCATATGCTCAGTGAACGTATCCCTGCACGACATACTGAGAGCTCAGCTGAACTGATTGAGTACGATCAGTTGGTTCCCAGAAAGATGTGTTCTTTTGAAGAATGTGTCGGCGAACCACACAACACTACTTAGTCTCCCTCTTCTCACCTCCCTCTCCCCCCGTCTCTGTCCCAGGGTGAACACAAAAACAGACTGGAAGTCATTTCAGAAAAAAATTAACACAGGAGTCTAATACTCTAATGCTCCCACACAGCAAATTGGATTCGTGCGCTTCACTGACTCTGAGTATCAGTGTGTTGCAGGACACAAAGCCTCCTGCAGCCAGTCAGAAACACAGACTCAGGGGAGGGGGGCACACTGTTAAACTCTCAGACTGAAAAAAGAGGAGAGTGTCTGGTTTGGGATAGTTAACTTCAGTTGTATAAGAACTTACAATACAAGGCCAAAGTATTCGGACAGCCGAATATTACTCCCACATGTGAAACATCTTGGTCCATGGGTATCAATCTGCTGTTCTAAGAGCCTCCTGTCATATAGTTTTACTGAGGTCCAACAAAGAATTCCATTAAGTTGGAGCAAGTTCCCCCCAAACTGGGAAAACCATTTCTTCACTGTATGAGGGCACTGTCATGCAGAAACAGGAAAGGGTCTTCGCCAACTGTTGTCACAGAGCCGGAAGGACACTGTTGTCTAAAGTATCACAGCCCCAGAACAGAAGTACACAAAAGAAAGTTAATGAAGTTTCTATGTGACAAACCTGCAACCTGTTATATATATATTTATATATTTTATTCTATAATATTTATATTTTCATGCAGAGATGCACAAACTTCCTGTGAGATCAGGCTGCACCAAAACACCTCGTTAATTCATAATGGACGAATCTAACTACTTATTCAGTCAAATTTAACTGACTTTCATAAATTCTCCCTTGAGGTAAAAATCTTGTTACATTAAACTGAAATCAGCTCATTCCTCACTTCCCACTTTATATTGCTGTAATGTCTTAGCATTTTTGATTACTTTGTTGCTCTGCCTTATGAATGTTAATTAGGCTTGTTAGAAAAACCTCTGTTTAAACATGGACACAAAGCTCATCAATACAGAGACATTTTTATGGAATTTAGAGTAAATACATTTAGACCATAAGGCTTTACAGGCCTCTAGGATTGTTGTGAACCTTAATTTAACCAGTGTCAGGGCTCGGATTTAGTTTTTTTCATTTAGAGTTAGTTAACACACGTGTGTTTGTCTGCAAAATGTCAGCTGATGACCTTTGAAAGGCTCTCATATGGCCAGCAGCTGGATTTAGAGTGGCGTCGATCTTTCTGCTGATATTAAACCATGAAAATCAAAGGCTGGATTTACGAGGTTTCGGCGGGATGGCGATGATCTGCAGGCATGACGGACACATTACCAACACCGACTGCATCACTGCACTTCTGTCGAGCTCCTTAAACAATTTTCCCCACAGCTCATTTCTAACCTGCCACACAGCCGTCATCATTTAGCCCTATAATTCCCCAAATTCACGCATAATCAAACAAATTAGCCTTTATGCTAATTTCTTATGACTCAATTATGTTAAAAGCCTGGCTTGAATGACAGTCATAATTACGGTCATAAAGCTTGCAGAAATATTACCAGCGAATAATACGGTAATGGATATCTAAGGAGCAGGCTTCATCTGCCGTATAAAGACGCCGCTGAGTGGGTTAGAAGGAGTAAATAAACTCTGATGCGTTTTCTGATGAGCTGTGTTTCCTCCTAAGGCTCTGCTGAGAATCCACAGAGGTCAGAGAAAAAAACCCACACTGGTGGATGGAGAGAGACCCAGGCCTCATGTGCAGTTTTGTTTGATGTCTCTTTCTAAACTTTTAAAAGTATGAAGTTTCATAATATTTTTTTTTAAAACAAAGGATTCTGTCTTTACTGTATTTCGAAATGTGTCTGAACTCTCAAGGTTTGTACTTCACCTCTGTTTTAACACTGGATTTTAATATTGTGAAATATATTGCTTGCAAACCCCAGAAATAATAGGCACACTGTCTGTGCTGTGGTGTTTTGAAACTCCTTTGCTGTATTTTCATCAAGTCCTTCAAAGTCCTTGAAAAACAAAATACACTAGGAGTCTATGCCATCTATAACAGAAGCATTTTTCAGGTCTTTTGATTCATGAACCTTCATAAACCTTCCTAAATCACTGCTGAAAGATTAAAATCTGTGTTATGATGTGAGACCATCATGGTTATGGTTTGGTTAGGTTTAGGCACAATCACAACTTTGGTTAAGGGAAAAATTAAATTGTATTATAATTAAATTATGGTTTGGCTTAAAAGATGTACTTAGTTGAGGTTAGGGGGCTGTTATTGTCATAGTTACAATAATAACCATGTGGTTAAGGTTATGGAGCAACGATCTTGGTTTAAAAAGAAACCCAGGTTTGGCTATAAAAGTAGGAAACTGGGATTCAACAGCAGTGTTGCTCTTTTACAGTGTCGCCTAACTTCCTCATAATTACCATGGCCACTAGAGGCCTCTCACATTTGAACAGAAACATACATCATTTTGGAGCACTTGCTGAAACCACTGATGTGCTGGGAGCATTGTCTCATACACTGACTGTGTAAGAGAGGAAGTAGTTGGAGTTAGGAAAGTGTGAGGATTCCCTCGATGTGACTTTCCTGGCAAGATCAGAGGACACAGTCCTGATGGTTTGAGGAAATAAAGTTGCTCCGGAGTCTTTGTGGGCTGATTCAGAGACAGCAGAGCTACTTGTGGGACTGCATCCAGTGTAAGAGTTGGTTCAGGGATGGTGAGAGTGCTTCATTATCAGGTCTAAATCCGGTCTGCGCTATCCCTGCACAGCCAGTCGCAGCAGATCGGTGCTGTTGTTGTAACAGGTAGGGTTTCTCCCTGCCAGAACGGTCAACTGTAGTTAGAGTTTTAGGAGAAACCTCGACTCTTCTAATAGAGGTGTATCCATGGCCCACAACAGCTTCTCTGTGATGTTGATCCCCAGATATAGTTGTTGGTGATGAGACCTACCGCTACCCGGTCATCAGCTGACCAGACTATGGAGCTTGAGGACTGTCTGCTTACATACTCTGGTGCGCAGTGACTGAGTATAGCAGAGATTGTGAATGATTGCAAGTTTATTGCAGGAGATGGAGTCTGGACTTGGAACTGTAGCAGATGACTTTGTCAGCTGCTGCTACCAGCCCCATTCAAAGGCGAACGTCAGTAAGAGGAACTTCACGGCCATCCATTCCCAACATGACATCTTCCCACAATCGCCACTAATGCAGGACAAAAAGTGGAGGCTGTGGAACAATATACAGCTGGAGAGGCAATGTGTAAAAACTACCAACAAAAACTGTATTTTATAAGTAGATTACATGTTTTTGATATTGACACACTCTTACAGATCATTTATTTAGCATGGTCACCACCTCTTAATTAGAGTTTGAGCTGCTGCCTTCAGGGCAGATGTAATAGATACAAACATTCATTTGTAGGATGTATAATTAAATCGCTTCATTTGCACTTTGATAGTTGTTTTCCTTTTAAAACTAAAAAAAAAAATCTGAAAATATCAACTAAACAGAACTGAATCATGTAAAACAGATGGACAGATTGGGAAGAAAAGATGAAATTATGATGAAGATTACAGTATTTTGTCATGCAGTGTGATTCAACATCAACGTTGCAAGTTTGTTTTCTTCGTTTGTTTGTTTATTTGTGGTTTTTGGTGCGTTTAAAAGCAAAAAAGCTGGGGCAAAAGCTGGTTAAGGGTAGATTTAATCAGTTGCTTCCACCTTTAATATGTTGCAGGTCCCACTGAGATACAAAGACATTGCAGTCACAGACTCCAGACTTATTCAAGGGGGGGGGGCAGTTCTTCTGGCAAACACGTTGATTGATATAACCTCTTATTACAGCAGGATCTTTTTTCAATCATGTCCGCTTTTTTTTAGAAGCCATGGAATTTGGTTCCAAAATGGGATATTTGGCATCTAAAAACTGCTGCTGGATTCATGACAGATTGCCATAAAATAGGAAATCAAATCATGGTAGTTTCTCAAAGGATGGCAGAAGCCCAGAGTTCCTGTTGACAAAGTAATGAGTCCTTAAGAGACCTTACATTAGATTTCTTTTGGGAATGATTTTTCTTCTTTTTCTGGATGGATTGATTATGTTTTGGAAATAGTTCATTCACTCCCTGGCTCCTCATTCTTAAGGTCAGAACACTTGGCTCTTGACTGTAGGGGAATTTTGTAACTTGTGATAGTTGCTTTACTGCTGTGTGTCAGACGTTTGTCTTTGTCAGCAAGAACAAACAACAACCAAACATCCAGGTCCCTAATGTTCTATCCCTTTACTGCGAGCGGTACCTTTTGCAGGCAAATGGCCGAGTGCTCTGATGGATGGATTCGGAGCAAATGCGAAGTAATTGCATATTTTAGGGCCCTCAGATGAATTATCCAGTGCTGATCTGTCATTCTAATACTGAAACTCATGCCGTCATTTGCGGTGAGGAATGTTGCTTGACACTGGTATTTGCACAGCTGCAGGGGGTCATAAATTATTGCAGAGGACACGTGCACATTAGTTCAAGTCTTTCATCACAAGTTCTCAAACAAGGTAGCCTCCTCCTCTGCTGCACTTTGTCGAGGAGGATCACTCTCACGTTCTCTGTGTCCTTTAGCCTACATCGTCTATTTCTCCATATTTGACTTATTTGTGCAGTTTTACAGTATGAAGTTTAAACTGTCTGATTTTTAAAGAGCATCTGCACCCACAGTTGCTTTGTGAGGAACTTCTGGAGCGTTTTAGCCGCCATCAGTCGTCTATCTATCATCAACGATCCCGACCTGGAAAATGGCAACACTGGTTGTTTACTCGGACACTTAAAGGAGTTTTCCAGACATGCAACCTCTTGTGGTTGCGTTAATGACTTCTGTCTCTTGGTAGCAAAGGTGGGATTTTATTGGGCTCTTGTTTTAGCACAACAATAAGTCTTGCAGAAAATTTTGGAATAGAAAAGCCCTATTTCCTTTGTTTTTACATTCCCATGACCTGAATTTCTGAGAGTCTGTTAAGTTTTAGTACTCAGTTCTGCCTTGTGTTTCTGCATATTGGATATACATCTGGTGCTGTTTGGTAGGTGTATGAGGTCGAGAGACACACATGAACAGATGAAATGGATCTCATATTGATACTGAATTTCTTTCACATTTTACACATAATAACTTTCCAATGTAAGAATCATTCAAATTATTTTGGTCATTTCTGAGTATATATTTTCAAGGAAGAGAAACCAGATACAGCAATGAAGTGTCTAGTTGATATAGCACCAGATGTGCTATTCATGCCACAAGTTACTATTCATCTACAGTCACAATCAACAACACTGCCAGCAGCTCAAAGAAGAATACCATCCACATGGACTTAGTATCACTTGTAACACCATAGCTGTTCTTTAGTTGCGTCCCTTAAACCAGGTGTAGAGCGGAAATCCTGCTGACAAATAAAGAAACCAACAAATAGACAGGAGGAAAACATAACGTCCGTGAGGTGTTCACAAAGCACTTCTATTTAAACAAATGTTTAAATAGTAACCCACTCTCAAAATATATCTTTGTGAGTTTTGTAAATGGTAATTCTCTTTACAATACCGGTTGTTATCCATCATTTATGACACATGTCTCATCACCACTAATGTGTGGGCCTGCATAGGCAAAAAATAGCTACATGGTACAACTCTGGCATGCAGATCATAGAACTCTTTGATTACTCTTGTAATTTAAAAGATTACTCTTTTAAATTACAATTACGTCATCTTCCTCTCATTCAGCCCACTCTAAAACTAAACTCAGCAAAAATGTAAATGCAACATTAAGCTCTTTTAAATATTTCCTTAACCAGAGCTTCAAAAGTGGAAAGTACATCATATGACAATGTTTAATTAGGCATTAATCTTTTCAAGTCATTGTATGCTCTTTAAATATTCCTTATATTATTCTTAATATGAGAAACTGTCATGGAAATATGTTTCATCTGTGGCCTACTGATGTACAGCAAAAGCTTCCTTTTATCAGTGATGTTTATTTTCTCCTTCATAACAATAACCTATAATTCATTGGCACACACATCAAAAAAAAATTGCATTTGACTTTTCTTTAACTAACCGATGTGACCAAAAACAAAGGTTTTTAAATTCAGGCGAGGATGAATATCCATTTGCAGATCTGTAAACCAGTCTTGGCTATAAATCTGAGCAGACATATTGAAATTTCGCTAAAATGAACATGATACACTGAATGCGCGTGCGCGTGTGTGCAGATGTGTTTACGAGGATGCGTGAGCATTGATGCATGTGCAGAATGCTCCTAATGTCTCTCTGTCACGCTTAACGACTCCTCGTTCTCGCTGTGAGCAGGATATGGATCACCGCCGCACGCCGCTCCGTTACCGCTGTTCAGCGTCTGATAATTCTGTCCAATTAGATGACAGAAGCTGCTGACACTCACCGCCTCAGCTCGCTTCTGAGGGTGACAAATATGACAATTACCCAAAGTACCAGGCGCTGCTGTTCATTCCCTATTAGAGAATTAATCAGGACCAGGAGTGCTGGGGCCCCAAGGTGCTGGCACTTCCAGAGCTGCAAGGAAGGAAGGAAGGAAGGCTTGAGGTTATGCTGCATGTTTGCTTCATGTCTTATAAGAGCTGAAATGTCTTGTTGCTGCTGGGTAAAAATGAGCGCATATAACCGATGAGCAGCCTGTTGCATGAATACAAAAATGCCTTTCTACAAAGGAAGTATTTTTTAGAAAAACAACAGTATCCTTATGATGAAAAATGTTTTGGTTTGTCAAATTCTAATACAAATTGTAAATTAACCAAAAGGTAGTAAATTAATTGCAGGATGTGAAAACTAACAGCCCCCACAGTTTGATCTTCAGAATCACACAGACCAGATGGGATTATTAACCAAGTAAACGAAAACATATTTTTGGTCATATTTTAGGGCATTATGCACTATTTACTGAAACTTTGTGTTAGTACTACCTCTGACAAATTTGGTAAAATCTGACCTTTTCTCCCATTTAGGTTCATGTTCAGTTGCAGGAAACCTTTATATGATTAAAAAAACCACCAAGGTTTGAGATTTATAGGTTTATTATGATTTTAGATATCCAGAATTTTCTAGATATAGCATGTATGTTCACTTAGATTTGTAATGTTTACACTAGTTCCTGTTTTTGCTTCTGTGCCTGCCACAGCAGGGTCTGGAGAGATAAGACATGTTTTTGTAAATTCCTTCTTATCTGTCTTTTGACCCTTTTAGAAACCAACTGAGTGAATCCTCACAGATAATACATATCAACTACATCTGCAAATCAGATTTCCAGGACCTACACAACATCTCCAGGGTTCATGACATGCTCTAATTTGCTGACAGAGAGAAACACCTACATGCTCTGGTGTCAGCTAGGTTGGATGACCTTGACAGTCTCGTTGAAAACCTTCAACAGGTACAAAACATGGTACAAGAATCTTAACCCAAACCAAGGAGAGAGGCTGCATAACTCCACTTTTCATATCTTTACATCAGCTGCATGTGTCTTTTAGAGGTAATTTTAGAGTGTTTCTTTCCTTTAGCCCATTTACCTCAGCAGTTTGTCATCGTGTGATACTTATTAACCAACAACTGAGTCCTAAGATGGAAAGGCCGTTTTTAGCTACTATGTTCCCAAATTATGGAATTCCCTCCCTGGCTGATAAAACTTTAGCATATGAGAATCTTAAAATCTAGCTTTTAACTAAGTTCTGTGTCATATATTTTATTATTTATTTTATATCCTTACCTTTATCTATCTAAGTATATTCTGCCTGTACTGAGGTCCTGACTTTAATTTTCTTTCTATACATTAAAGATATGATTATTATTATTATTATTATTATTATTATTATTATTATTATTATTATTATTATTATCATCATCATCATCATCATCATCATCATCATCATCATCATCATCATCATTATTATTATTATTATTTTTATTATTATGACAGAGGAGAGTTACACAAAATTAAAGTCTGAAACACAGCTAATGCAATGGACTCAGGTTTCCTCTATTCTCTCACTGTTGAGACAGTGCTGTATTGTCAACCACCCATCCCCTCCTTGCTCTGTTACACTCCGCCCTTCACCAACATCGTTACAATGTTCGTTGTCTCAGCTAATGCAGGAATCTGCATCTTTAGAAGGGAATATCTCACTTTTCAGGATTTTCAATGTTTTTGGTAAAAGAAGCCAGTGACAGCATGTCTCAGCATTAGGATTTCTGTGTGACATCATTTAAACTGAAAAATGTTAGAAAAAAAAATCACTGACTGTAGCTTTAGGTTGCAATGAATTGATTTGAGTCCAAAATTTCCCTGTTATAAAGATTGGTATGACCCAGAACTTAATCTCACTGAGGAATTACCTAGAACTTAATGTTTTCATTTTTTATATTGGTTACGATGCTTTATATGAACCATGTGCAGTTTTTAAAATTAGGGGTCAACAACGTAAAATACCATTGTTTTTTTCCAGAGGCTGCAAAAAATCTAATTCCTATGTCTGTTTCTCTGAAGACATCCTGTATTGTATAATGACTCTAACAGAATGCTTCAATGATTAAACCTAGAACCAGCCTGCAGAGCTCAGATGACAACAAGTTTTGCTGCAATATTTATAAGGAGACAGGAATCTGGCAGAAAGTTTATTTTTTCATTGAGACAGAAGCAACATGAGTAGGAAGTAGAACCTTGGTGAATGGTGGACCTTGCATGGTACGTTAAGTATTTCTGGAAGCAATAACTTCCTCAAAAATTTGTCACACTGCAGGATAGATAAATATACAGAATAAAATGCAAAGCTCCAGCTGCAGTGGAGACTAGTATGCATTTCTTAGTGATCTGTTAGCTGGATAAACAACTTAACATGTGCTCCCTAAGTTCAGGTGTGTAAATGGTTTTGTGACAGCTGTTCATTCTGTTAATGAATATTAGAAATTCAGGACACTACAATACAGATTGGTGTAAGACTGAACAACACATCGACTCTGTCATCGACTCACTGTCTCAGTCACTCTGTCATCGACTCTGGACATTTTTCTCTTTGCATTCTTTTTAATAATACTGCTTTCTGCTACTGAAAAAAAAGATTCAATAGTAAAAAAGAGTCTCTAAATTCCTTTGGAATTCCGTGTGCATGCATCAAATTTTAGCTGCCTTTTTGTGACAAGAAAGATTCCAGGGGCAAGCTTCTTTACCTACACTGCCAGTCAGCTATTTTTTAACATAAGAAATTTCAGCAATTTTGGTCATATTGTAGCCCAACCTAAAATAAAAAAAAAATGCAAGTCAGGAATAAGTTTTGGGGCTGACCTCCAGGGCTATACAGGCCCCTACAGTAGGTGGGCCAGCAAGTACTTCAAATCTTTGAGTCATGTTTTACTGTTCAGTTAAACTTTAAGCCATCTGTTTAATGATTTAAAAAAAAATGTTTGCATATCTCTTCTACAGGAACTCCCTAAACCCCACCAGTCTGGCTTCAAGCTAGGTCACTGATGACCCACTTTGCAGCGATATTGGCTCTTTGCATGCTACTGTCTGCCTGTCGGTGGCATTCCCCCATCCTTGAAGAGTTGAGTGTTTCAGTGTCTGCACTCGCTCCATTTGGATCCTACCTGAGGGGTCATGTCTGCCAGGATAAGCCCTTGAACCATGTAACTTGTTAACAGGAGTTCATCAAGGCTCAAGTCTGGGCCCACTTTGCTTTGCCCTCAACATAAGGATACTTGTTCCTGCCAGTGACATGGCTATGACTACTATACTGACAGCACCCTGATGACCTTGTCACAACAAAAGCGCCATCTCACCTAGGCCCTGCTGCAGTTAGTCCAGAGCAATGTTGCGCGCCTCTGGGCAATTGGCTCCTGCATCAAACCAAGGAACCTCAAGTGTCTTTTCTCTCCTGGTCACATGATATGAACTCACTGTTTAAATCAGGACACCAGAGTCATAACCTGACATCCAATTAACTTATCTTGCTTGAAGTTTTGGCAAATGGAAGGCTGTGCAGATATCAGATTTTGAACATTTTGCAGAGACATTATTGCTGAAAGTGATAACTGGCTATTCCATTGATTTCATTTACAAAGGATAATCATATTTAAGCTCCGCCTGCAACTCACCTCATTTTGGAGAGGCCACCAGATGGGGCCACCAATGGCATACTCCTGCACACCCAAGTCTCTCCAGTTCTGCAGATCTCTGAGTCAGTAACTTCTGCTGCTGTTCTAATTTCTATATAGTCATTTATTACTGGTAAAATGGTAAACTTTGGTGTTTATATTAAATGAGCCGAGCTGTACATTAGTCCTGCTGCATATTGTCTTGGCTTTATCGCTGTTTATAGCACACGCTTGTGCCAACTGAATCTTGTAGATCAGGGAGATGACTTCTCCCTGATCTACAAGACTCAGTTAATGTCAGAGGAGAGACAATATTGCATTCAGTGTTTCCTGTGAAAGGAGATTATATCCTATCAAAATATTTAAATGTAATGTTTTGTCATTGTGACGTCATCAGGGATTGCCTTGGTGTGGGCTTGAGACTGCTAATCAACAACAGGAAGAATGTGTTATAAACTCAAGGTGTGGAGTGTGGAGAAAGAGGTGGGTGATTACCAGGCAGGGAGGGGCAAAGGAAGGTCTATTGGGTTGCGTTTATTTGACATTTAGGCCTGAGAGTTTTGAGTCTGATACATAAAGGATATCTTGTCCTCTATTGCTTCCACTTTGACCAGTCTTTTTTAAATATGGCACTTGTGAGCCCACAAACCTTATGGAAGTGTGCTACCAAATGATTGGAAAACAAATAACTGGATTTCTCTTTAAATTGACTGTGCTCCAAATTCCATGACTGTAAATGAATTTTTGAAATCTATGTGTCCTCCTCCACTGGTTCTGGGAGTTCATCACAAATGTTCTTTTTCCTGTGTTTCTTTTTTTGCTTTAAATTTTTTGTAAGCATTTAAGCACTCAAACTGCTTAGACAGGAATGCCTTTTTTATTTCCTGAAAACATGTCATATCGGATGATAGCCCTTTGGGGCCCTTGGCAGCTGCACTGCTTGCTGGGACTGAAATGTAGTTACTACTGGTAAAATGATCACAAATGAATGATGAAACTACTCATAAGTACATCCACAGTTCTATACACTATCATCTACATTAACATCACATTCAGCTGTTTTTAGGTATTATAGAATTGAATTGTTTTAAATTTACCATTGTTTATTATATCTTTTCATTTAGAGTTATTCAGGAACCACTTTTTGACTTTGAAATTTCCCTTTTTTGCTTGGTGCAGAACAAACAAACAAAAAAAAACATGAAATGGTGATAGCTTATCATGGGGAGAAATAAACCAAATTAATTATAGTGCAGCAATAAACCAAAAGTGACATAGACAGATGACAACATGCATAATGACATTTTCCTGCCTAACTGGGTGAAGCTAATCGGACATCTGGTCATCAGTGCTTCCATTCAGAGTTAGTTAAAACAACTAAGATACTTTTGGTAGACTCCGCTGTCGATAAGCTTCTGAGTGATATTTCAGTGAACATTGCCTTGCATATAGAATATTAGTGGGAGAAAAGAATAAAAACGAACTGTTTAATGGTGTTAAGTGTGAACATGGTGACACTTGGGATGTCATGGGAAAAATCCAGTGATGAGTTTAGTGCTACCAAAAAAAACTCAAGAATGTAAACAATGGACATGTGTGATAAAATACATATGTTAGAACATTTTCTTATTTTTATCATGAACTTCTTGCTTTTTCCTGTGAGGTTTCAACCTCTCAGCAAAAAAAAGAGAAGTCTAACAGAAAAATGTGTCATCAGAGCCAAGCTGTACTTTCTGAGGCAAAGGGGTCAATGGATAAAATGAGAGGTGGTCTTATGACAGTCATGGAGATATTAGACGAATATTACAGCTGACAGTAAGTAATGTTACACTGTCAGGTGTTATAACAGAGGAATAAACTGGACAGTGCCCTGCAACAGGCAGACTTTCTGCATGTGACTTGTACAACAGGTCAGGACCACTCTTAAATTTTGTTTCCAACTAGGAGAAAATTCAACAAATGAGAAAACTGGTTAATGCCAAGCACTCGTTCTATATTTGCTACCTAAGAGCTAATCTGTTTGTACAAATAGTTTGCACAGGAGATCCATTGTCAGCTGTTTTGAATGTCCTTTCATTTGGGTGATCTTGGTGATGAAACTTAGAAGTGTCACGACAGAGCCACAGCAATACTCAAATCTATCTTGAAATCAAAAAATTTTTTTTTTTTTTTTAATAATTTATCATTCAGCTCCTGAGGCTTTGGCAAGGTCTTTCCCTAAAACATCTTGATTTAATTAAATTTCTTTTTTAAGTAGTTTATAATTTCTCTGGCTACGTAATAGTACAGGACTATTATGTTTTTTAACATGTATTTATGATTTAGAGCTCATTGTTCATAAAAGTGTTAGAAATGGGTCTTTCTGTCTTACTTGTTTGATTTAAGTATATGGTTTTTGTTGCTCCTAGTGGGAGCTTTTATAATGGCCTCTATTATGTGAGTATTTTCTATTACAATACTAAAAAGCAGCTGGAAAGGCCATTCAAACTAATATCCTTGATTAATGAAGGATATAATATCCTTAGTGTATAATAATGCATTGCCGTGGTTTAACTTCAGAGCCATTCTTGTGTTTTTATGCAGAATGAAAGTTGTTTCTTTTTTCCTGTATCTCATATTCCAAGTTATAAAGTTAAGATAAAGTTTTTCAAGTGTATAATATTTTCCTCATTTCTTTCATAATCACCAGACTGTTTCTGGGCCTTTAATCATTGTTTATTATGTCTGGACTTAACAGAAAACATGCTTTCTCATCAGCTGACACACTTGACTGGACTTCCCATGGACACATTATTTTCCTCTCAGGAATTCTTCCCTGCCAGCGACCTGGAGAGTCTCCTCCGTACTCATGGGATGACCGATACCTGATCCCGACCAGGAACCTCTGAGATCTTCTTCCCAGCCAAAATGTACACTCTGCTTAATGAATAAATGACGGTTTGGCCCGGTATACCAGATCACAGGCGAACATGTTTCGAGTTAGTTCACGGCAGGAAAAGGCGACACAGGAACTGCCGGGGAAATACGATGAGAGCAGGAATAACATTTAAGGGGGGAGGAGGAACATCAGAGCAGGTCTTGGTGGAGAACCTCACTCACATTAAGACAAAAGGAAAGGGTGTGTTTTTGATGTGGAATGAAGCTGAGAGGACAGGATCGGTTCAAATGGACAATAACTGAGCAGAAAGTGGTCACCGGTGGGGGCGACTGATGACTTGCAGACGTTCCCAGTACACTTCTCAACACACAGATATAGTCAAGCACCCGAGAAAAAGTCCCCCCAGTATATTTCATGCTTACATATTGGTGGTCACTCACTATGCAGTGAAACCCCTGTATTTCTACATTTAAAGATTTCAAATTCTAATCATGTGCTCCTGATTTAAAATAACTTGCACTGTGTGGTTCACCCTTTAAAACCCCCTGGATTATTTTTTTAAAAAGTTTCTCTTATCTAATAAAAAGGTATTCAAAGCATGTATTTCAACAATGACCATTGAGGTCATAGAGATATTTTTATTTCCCGGGGATTTCTTGCTGACAGACCGGCAGATTTGTTTTATATCTATTTTCAGCTGTGGCTTTAGTTCGAATGCATTCTTCAGATTCATCTCTACTGATAATTGGATTTTTCTGGGATATTTGGCCCGTTTTCAGATTTCTGTTGCCTATTAAATCTAGTGATGGCACTTGTTATTTTCAGATGTGGCAGTTTTGGCCTCCTCCATATCCATGATGTGGTTTTGCCTCTTGCAATGATCAGAGTTTTTTGATGAGTGTTTTGTCTAGACGTCTAATTTTGACAAGTATGTTTTTATGTTTTCTTTTTTGGAATTCAAAAACTCCGTCAGTCTCTCTGATTCAATTCATGCGCACAAACATAAAAAAAAAAAAAGTTTGTCTTTCTTTTATGTCCAAATTTACCAACAGAATGTTCACATGATACTGTTGCTGCAATTTTCCTGATTCAGTGTTTTTTTTAGAAAAAAATTGAAAGGAATGAAACTTTGCTGAGAAAAAGTGACAAATGCATTTAAGTTTTTTTTTAAATGAGTGAAAAACAACTTCAAGGATCGACAGCCATGCCAGCTGCTCTGTGGAACCGTGCTTTGAACTAAATTCTAATGCTGGTATGCTAATATGGTCACAGTGAAGTAAAGTATGCACAGGGCTGATGGAAAGTTCTTTATTTTTGCATTTGGTTATAAACCAAAGTGTGGAAGTGTTGTGGATACATCTCATGCAAAACCACAAATGCCAACTTCATGGTGGCGCTAGAGGGAGATACAGGCAATCACCAAAGTTATTAGAATACATCGTCTGGGGATCAAGAATATCCGCACAAAATTTTGACGCAAACATCTCGCAGATGTTGATATTTTACAGGGCAAATTAAAAGTTTGGCCTGCTGGTGGCCATGGAGGTCCATGAGTGTCAGAATAAAATTTTTTTGTAATTCACTGAATACCTTATTGACATGTTTCAGTCTGGATCAAAGTGGTGGACCATGCAGACAGACCGACATTGTCGTCCCTAAACCAGAAAAAACAAATCTGTGCGTGAGAGAGTTACAGTCTCGGTTAGGGTAAGGTAAGGGCCCAGCTTGCTCTCTGGGGCTTTTATCCAGCTTCTCTCTAGCTGTGCTCTCACTTTTCAGCATTTCAGTTCAGTGCTGTGTCTCCTTTAAGTAACTCTTGTGGTTGAAAAATTGATTTTTCTCAGTTTCCAGGAGACTTGCAAACATCTGGCTTTCAAGATGAAAACGCCTTTCACAGACTAGCATTGAATGTTTCCAGCGTGCTGAGTGATTTGACTTGTTTAGATGTCCACATATTGGATATATGTATGTGTTTTGGAACAGAAGTCTTGAGGTGCTCAGATGAAATATTTTGTTTGGTCGAGGAGGTTCATGCTTGAGTAAAAGCCTCTGGGGCCCTTCTTTTCAATCGGCCCCACTCCTCATGTCACGACCCTGCTGTGACCCTCATCACTTCTCACTTCCCGCTCCGCATTTTCCCACCGACATAATGACTCACTCCTCATGGTCTCAGAGGCCATTTTGATACACCCGTTGCCACCTTATTTAATCTAAACTCAAAAGAAAGCCATAGGTCAAGTCATTTTCATAGATGTTTTCCCACACTCCTTTTGAAAATAAACTCTTCCCTGCTGTTTTAGTGATACAGTGAAGTAAATGAAAGGGAAGTCTTGTTCCCAGATAAAAATGAAGTGTTAAAACTTAGATGTAGTTTAAATTGCAGGTGAAATGTGTTTATGGGTTTGTCCAGAGGTTCCTTTTGGAGTGACAGCCATGTCAAATAAACATCATGCTAAGTGTGAGTGCTTGTTCCTTCATTTCCCCAAAAAAAGTCAAACATGCCACAGTCATATATTATGCTACTAGTGTGCAGCTCTCTGGAGGGGTTTTTTTGTACAAGTTTAACTGAATTCTAATGACTGCACATTAAACATATTTCCTGAAAGAAAAGGCTGAATAAGAGCCCTTGTTTAAATGAAGCGATGTATAATTTAAACACCTGAGAAATTTCATCTTTAGCCATAAAGCGAAGAGAAAGAAAGCTCAAGAGACGCAAATACCATTTCCCCAGATATACATTTAAGGCCATCATACGTCGATGAGTAATGTACTCTCCCCACAGTTTTTATCAGCCTGACTCTTAGGATTTTTTCCTCCCACAATATTTATTGCCCCTTTTTGCATAATTCATAACAGTGGTGTCACGATGAAAGAAAGAAAGAAAAGCATAAACCTTGTGGATGTATTCATACGTGTTCTATTCGTAACATGACTGGCAGCGTTTGGCTGATTTCTTGAGAACTCCTTGCCAGGTTTTCATAAAATTTACTGGGGATATTCATGGCCACCAAAAGATGAGTGTAAATTATTTTAATGACCACCCCGATATTTCTTCCAGAACCACTACCAGGAACATTTGACCTTTAAAAGGATTTTTGTTTCATTGAAGAAGTCTAGATAAGTGTTCACCAGATTTATTTAGAAAATTCTGTTGATAATTATCATCCACAAAGAATGAATCTTTGTGATTTTGTTGGTCCCCTTACTTGTCCTCTCCCCCAAAAATTCTATATTCAGCAACTCTGCTACATTGAGAGACAAGGCTGCAAACAAATTTTTACCATCATTATGATCACTATGATAAAAAACCCAACTCTTCTATTTTAACTCTTTTATTTTGTTTCTTGTATTTTTAGTCTTACTTGTATCTATGTCAATCAGCTATCCTTGGCCATATCGTGGGAAAGCGAGAAAATGACACAAAGACAGTAAACATTAATATTCAGTAAGTGTATTGGACACAACACCCTATGTAATGATCCTTTAGGGTGAATTTTTATGCAGTTTTAAGTTTTGCGCAATCAGTCAAACCACAGTTTAGACAAAGGTCAATTTAGCTTGTTTCCAAAACATGCAGGTCAAGTAAAGTGCTGTAATCAAGTGACTGACTGTGATTGCCGCTGTTGTTGTTGTTGTTGGCACCATTGTCTCTCGTTCCCCACTTCTTCCAGACCTGGATCTATATATAGAGAACAAGACTGCTGTAATGGGATGATAAATGGACTCAGTGAGGCCTAATTTCATGGAGCAGGAAATCACTGGAGAAAAGCTAAACTGTCGAGGCTGTAATTATCCTCAGGGAGAGATCAGGCACAAACTACAATACAGGAAATGGACGAATCATGATTCATGGTAAGGTAACGTGTTGTACATTCAATCCTTTCACGGTGATACCTCTTTCATGTGCTTGTGCCCATTTGTGTGCTTTCTCAAGGGGATTTCTTTATGTACTATTCAACTGACCTCATCTCATTCTACTTCTCAGCCACAGACTGTTGGTCACTTACCAGTGTTTCTAATACAGCTACAGCTACATTGTATGATATAGATGCATATAAACAGTGATTGTAGCGTGATATACTGTCTCGCAGGATACATGTTCTTTTGCACTGTGTGAGATTATTTTTATTTAATGTTCTTCAGCCTGCACAGTCATATATTCTCCGTATGTCTTTACATCTACGTTCAGTAAAATCTGGAAAAAACCTGGTGGTGGTGGTGGGTGGGTGGGGGAGGGGGCTGGACAGTATGTTGACTATAGAGCTTTTACAGCTGCACCAGGGGGGACTATGACATAAGCTATTTATCAGATATGTATCTACAGCAGATCCCGGTCGAGATGGTCTTCCTGCAAAAAATAGAAAGAAAGAAAGAAAAACGTTTATTTTGACCCATTGATATGTTTTCTTGTAAGCAACCTCTAACAGGTGTAGTAGTTATGAAGGGACAAAGTCAGGTGGTGTAGCATACAGAGCAACAATGTCCGCATGGGGAGGAGCATGGCGTGGGTGGATGAAGGAAGCATGGGAATTTAGCCGGGGAGACCACTGTGTGTTTCCTGTCAACGTTGTTTCTTTTATCCATCACCTTTCTACAATCTTAACTGCTTGTTCATTAAAACTTCAGACCACCACTACCCCCATGATCCCACTCAACACCTACTGCTCCAATTCTAATGATGATTATCCTTTCTTTTTTACATAGTCTTATTCATATTATTACTAGCCCTATTATCATAACTATTATTATAGTATAATTATTAGTGTAATTATTATTATACATCTTTATGTGGTACTTGTATTGTGCTATGTTCTCTTTCCTCCCTCCTGCCCCATCTCTCTCTCTCTCTCTCTCTCTCTCTCTCTGTCTCTCTCTCTTGCTCTCTCTCTCTCAGTCCCCCTCCTCCCCACATATATATATATATATATATATATATTATGTTGTCATTTATATATTTTGATGAAGATTACATTTGCTATATATAACAGTATATGATCCTGTAGTTGGGCTAAACTGGTTTTCTCTGGTAAACCATTGGTGCAAAGGTGATGGACAGATAGATGAAGACTCTACCCAAAGCTTTAACCTCTTGAAGAAGAAGAAATATAGTTCTTCATATATAATAATCTTGAGATATGTAAAATAAAGTATGTAAAAAATGTGTCAACCTGGCCCAGTTTCCTACATTTAGTGATAGAAGAAAGCACAGCTGTGAAAGTGATTCTCAGTCAAGGTCCAATATTCATTTTATTCTCACTCTTGGAAATAGTATTTTTCTTTGGGGGAGTTTTTACTCCTCCACCTAAGTATTGACAATGTATGATGCCCCAGTAATGATGTTCTTATTCTATCTCAACCAGCAGAGGGAGGCATTCTTTGCCAGTTTAACCATATCAAGTTCCCTCTCTTGGTTTATACATAAGTGTCAATCTTTGTCAGCTTTTGGGCAACGGCTATGTTAAAGGTTTCACTGTGCATGTGTGTGTGTGTGTGTGTGTGTGTGTGTGTGTGTGTGTGTGTGTGTGTGTGTGTGTGTGTGTGTGTGTGTGTGTGTGTGTGTGTGTGTGTGTGTACTGTGTAATCCAAGCTGGTTTGCTCAGAGTGCTGTTTGGCCTTCTGATGCTCTGGAGTAAATATGAAAATAAAGCTTCACACAGGAAGGCCCTAATTAGTCTGTCACTCCAAACTCACCGTACCCCCCCCCCCCACACACACACACACACACACACACACACACACACACACACACCCCTCACCTTATCTGCCCCCTTCAACTCCCACACCCTCACTCACACCCCACTTCCCCCATCCTCACCCACAGTTTTTTCACCCTCTGTCAGAGTCGGTCACGAGTGTCAGATTTAATCTGGTGCAGGGGTCGAGCGAGCCCTGGGGTGCAGGGAGAAACCCATCATTTTGAGTTTATTTGTGTGTGTGTTAGTGTATGTGTGTGTGATGGATAGAACAGATAGAGGAAAGGATTGGGGCGCAGAGAAGGAAACAGCCTGACAAATTCAATAAAACACCTCTGAAGAGCGCCCACTGCGCCTTGTGCTTCACTTCGCCTCTCCGAATAAATATGAGTTTGTCTAAATCGGCCACTGAGTGCATTACCGTTGTGTATAATTGTCTCATTTTTTCCGGACTGAGCCTTTGTTCTATTGTTTCTCATAGTGAAACCAATTACAGGTGTCACCATCACTCATGGTGGCGGAGAGAGTGGATGATGCGGGGACCTAAACGACTGATCGGTTGTTTGCAGAGTGATCATATTGATTAGTGAAGTGCTCCTTCCAGCAGACCCCGGAAACCGCACAGATCAGCCACAGATCAGAAAACACAGTAGTTTTCTCAGATATGAATGTGGTTGCTATCTAAAATATATAGACAGCCACACACACAGACACAAATATATACTAATAGATGTATATAATAAACATGAACTTGAAATGAAAATTGAGAAATCTCAGTATCTCTGCGTCTTTTGAGAGTCGCTATTCTGAAGGACGAGGCTGCATCTACACTTTCATTCAAAGAAATTGAAATGTACTCGATAGAACCAACAGATGTAGAGTTTAATGCGGCAACGGGAATTTTAAAGACGTTTTTATAATTTGTTTAGGGAAAATCCTCATCAATTCACCTATCTCAGCAAACTCAATTAGCAGTGTTTTGGGGATGGGAAGCCTGTGAGGAATCATGTCCTTCCTTGTTGCTTCTCGAGCAACTACTGATTGGTTGGGGCACCATTTTCCACTTTAAGTTAACTTCAGTTATTCTTTCCCCTCTGCCTTCCAGCCTGTGGGGTGGAAATTGACCAAGGTCGGCCATTGTTGAGTTTCCATTTCCTTGGAGTTCTCTCTTTAGAAACCCGGCAAGTTGAGATAGAAGGTTTCCAGAGGAGCCTGTAGCATCAGTGTATCATATGTTTTTCATCAAGGGCAACATCCCTGTAATCATAACTGATTAAGAAAGATTTGCAAACAACCTAGGGAAACAGGAATAACAGAATCAGTGCCATGTTAATGATGTTAATGATAAATGGAAATTACAAAGTTGTGTATCGATTGAATCATGAAGGAATTCTAAAAAATATCCTTCAACTTTGACAACTCTTTCTTTTCATCCTCTCTTATTTTCTATTCCAAGTGCATCTTGTCTCATTAGTTACATCAGTCACATTCTGTGAAGCCTTGAGACCACAAAAAAGAGTAGCAGTCATCAGGGGTTAATTGGTTTTTCATAAAAACTGTTACTTAATTATAATGAAATAATGGCTGTATCCTCAAAATGATGCTGTACCGAGCAAGGAGTTCCAGAATGCAATGTACTCTTCCTCCGATTTCCTCCTCACATTTCTGTCACATTATAAGGAGCTAAGATATGGTGGAGGATCGTGGCCAAAACGAAGGCAGCCCATGTGTCATGGAGGTACAGTTGAACATTTCTATCTGGTGGGTTAGAAGTGAAAGATTGAAGTGTAAAGGGAATTGGACATCACAAATTAGGGAGAAAATGTAGGAAGATTAGTCACTGGAAAACCAGAATGGACACCATCAAAACTAAATTTGTCTTTTGAGTATTTTATTTGATTTAGGTTTTTAAATCTCAGTCTGAACTAAAGTTACGGGCTAAAGTTCACAACACATAGTGAACCTGATCCTTTCACGGCAGATCGCATGAGGAAAAAAACTATAGTTTTTCACAGCATCTTTTGTCCACTGAAGAGGACAGACATGGATCCATTTTGTGATCTAAGCTAAAACACAACACTGTGAGCTTGTTCCTTGGCCTTGGGGAGGTCACAGTTAAGTGATGGGGTTAGAGGTGCAGAGAACCGATGCCCTGCCCTGAGTTTCAGGGGCCGAGGGGGCCGAGGGTCGAGGGGCCAAGGGGCCGAGAGGCAGGACTGTCTAATCAATGGGCACAAGGTTTCAAAGACTGAGGACAAGTGTGTAGACTTGTGATTCACTGGGTTTAGAATAAAAGTGACACTTATCATCCCAGCCCCTTTAACTTCATGTGGAGTCGATTTCATGCTTCTCAAGTGTTTATGTTTGCAAATGCATTGGCTAATTTAATAAAAAAAAAAAAACCAAAACAACACCATCTTGTAATACTTCAACATAGCTGGTCAATATTAAATCCCTGTAAGTTTATAATTCATGTATTTTCATAATTTAGTGAAACATTACACCTGTTACAGAGAAGAGGAGAAAAAAAAGAATGTGCTGGTGAGATTAATCAAACATAAAGGCATAAGACAAAAACCTTTTATTTCCCATCTGTCAATAGTTGTAACATTCTTGCATGACTTTATCATTAATCTTTAAGTTTTATCTTATTTTGACCGAATTCATGATTTATTTGTTTACTTGTGCTTTTTTTTAGAATAACTTGGAAACAATTTTTGCTAGGTTTTTCTTATTATCTTTGAAGGTAGAAAACTTGACAAACATATCATTACCAGTAGCAACAGAGGCAGTTTTGAGGTGTTTGGCAGGTGTATGTGTGTGTGTGTGTGTGTGTGTGTGTGCGTGTGTGTGTGTAGACAGATTTTTTCATAGGGATAGTGTCACAATACAGTCACCAAACTTCACAGGTGTTTAGTTGAGATCAAAAAGAAATTTTCCCGATTTCGGGATGGGTGTGGTCTGACTCATGAGTATTGAGTAATCAGTCAACATGTTGACAGGTGTCAGCGTCTATGGTTAATCTTGAGTAACTACACTGTAAGGATAAAGGGCAGTCATATAATATGTGGCTGTTGTTCCACTTTTATCCTTTAATTAAACTGTATGGGAAAGGTTATCGGCAGTTTTACCAAACCTCAGTTTTATTTCAAAGTATGGTAAACCATAGGTTTACAATGTTTATGAAAATACTTAAGTAAATATAATAGAACTTATTTCTCCCTTCCTCTAAAATACCCCAATGTTACTTCCTCGTTCTTCAAAGTGTTTCTTCCTTCCTGGTTTCCTTTGTTTAAATACCGGTAGGAAACAGTAAATATTTGATAAATACCCGACTGATAAAATGAAACTTAACTGTAAATTGTAAGGTGTAAAATCAAGTGTTATCTATTGTTGTATGATGCAGTTCTATTACTTTTAAAACCACACTGTTAAATCATCCTTTCTGCTCGGCAAAGGTAAAAACCTTAAATGTTCCTTCGGTTCTATCAGTCATGAAATCGGAGCCTCACACTGAGCCTGACCGCTGAGCCCATGATCCATTCTGTGTGATGACAACTGCAACAGAGTCTGATTCAAACAAAATTGCCACATCCTGAAAACTGTTGATAAAATAGGGAAAGGGTTGTTACTTAGTGCAACTAAACTTGAAACCTTGGCTTTTTTCACTGTACCCATAATCACATAGTGTTGTTGGCATATGACATATAAACGTGATTTTTCCAACAAAATATTATATTATCATTTAATGCGTTAAACTGTGTTTTTCTGGTCAAATGTAGCTTGTTTCTATCTATTTGGATTTGAAAGTGCGATTCAGCTTAATTCTCTGGCCCCTCTTCACAGGACTCTCAGGAAAACAAGGTCTAAACAGTTTATGAAGGATCTTCTGACAGGCATCTGGGGAGCTGGACTGAATGAGAGCTTGAGCTGCTGACCAAAATGTCTGACCCACCAGAAACGCCTTCGATTGTCCAACAGCCATATTGCCACTTGTCTAACTACCTCAAACTGAATGTCATGTGATAGTGGATTCGGTAAAATTTTATCCCGATTCTACAATAAGTTGGGAAAAGCCAATTAAGGGTTGAAGTTAACTTTATATGTCCAGTATCTGCCCAGTATAAGACCTCACTTTTATACCAACTTTTGGAAACTGATTACATGCTCAATTTATCTAAAAATCAATATCAACTTTTCAATTATCTGCTGCTTAATGATCGTTTCATATTCTAAAAATAACTTAATTTTATGGTGCCTAGTTTTACGGTGCGTAAAAACTCATTTCCATTAAAAGAAGTGAATCTTTTGTGGATGTGAACGTGATTAAAATAACAGTTTTACATTGTCCGGATGCTCCAAAAGCTTCAATTTGTTTTTCGTTTGTATCTTCACTTGGAGGCTTCTTTTCCCTCCTCCACCTGTGAATTCTGCTCAGTGGGAGTAAACTACCTTGAACTGTTGATAATCAATGTTCACCCATAAAAACCTGGTTGAGCCGCTCCCCAATCCAAGCGTGGTGGTGTCTTATTTATGAAATTCAATATGCGTGCAGAGAGAGTGGACTGTGGTCCTCGGGGCTATCAGTAATCGTCTGGAATAACTTCCAATTAATGAGCCAGATGGTATTTTCACAGTAACACCTGGGTTGTCCAGGCAGTCGGGAGGCAGGAATTAATTTCACTTAGAGTAATATTTCAAAAAGTGTTATCCCCTACATCCCTGTTTCTTCTTTTTCCACTGCTGGCTGCTTAGAGCTGTAATAAATACCCTTTGTGCCTTACTATAAGAGCAAGTCTGATTCTACAGCACAGGCCTCTCTTGTTTCTGGGGCTTTAAGTCCTTAGTAATCCTGCTGAAAGACATAACTGTCTGGGACGCCTTCCAGGGAAGCACAAGGGCAAAAAAAAATAGAAAATGGCAAATTCCATGTGTTGGTCTGTTTATAACTTAATATGCCACTCAGGCTCCTGCAGTGCAAAGTGAGGGCTCTGGCCCAGTGCACACGGGCTAAATCGTATTAGTTAGGCCAACACTGCAACATGACAGGATTAACCAGGAATGTGAGCGAAAGCAAAGCAGCCAGCGGGGTCCACGACCAACTCACTGTATTTTGTCTCCTGTAAAAAAATGAGCAATTATGTCTAAGATCAGTCAATTCCTTGACCACATTAGCCACATCAGTAAATACAGGCTTCACATGTAATGAATGGCTCTCTGTGGGGCTATTTGGACTGAGTGATGCATTCTGGGTAAAAGGTTGTGCACAGCTGGCTTCTGAGTTGCTAATTTAATCAGCGTTTTAAAGTGTAGTTGAGTTGATATTGATTCGTTTAGAGATTGTGGTAGCCTTAAGGTACAAAGTAAAAAAAAAAACACAGCAACAACAAAAAGCAAATCAGTAAGTGAGAGGATAAACAACGTTTAAGAAAAATGTAAAAAAAAAAAAAAAATTCTTCCCAACAGTTTTAAAAAACTTAATAGCTAATATGCAAATCAACAAAATAAACAAAACTAAGTGAAATACAAAAATCTCCTGAGGCAACATAGAGACAAAGGCAAATTCAATATTCAGGAGCCGCACTTCCTAAAAACCTGAAAACACAGAGCTAAATACAAACTAACCTCAGATTAAAAGAAATTAAAAGAAGAAAATTGACAGGTCAGAAAAATAAATCAATATGACTTAGAAAAAAAACATAGACAAATTGAACTAATTTCTCCATACAAATTAATTATAAGAAAAACCTGGTGATATTTTGTAAGCACAACTGACTACAACACGAGCATGAATTAAAACAAATATTTATCCTGACACCTGCTGGGCTCTAAAGAAGACAAAGTTTCATAGAGAATAAATGAACACAGAACATATTTCACATAAAAAAAGAAAAAAACTTTAACAGGTCAGAAAAAAAGTTTACTTTCAGCAAAAAATTCAGCAAAAGAATACTATAATATATAAATACACACCAAAAAAATAATATTTCAGCCATCGGAGTAACCAAACGTATGTACAGTGTGTTTGTTTTTCAAAGGATACGTCAGTGTGGCTGTTATGAGCATCAAAAACATTACAGGGCAGACAAATATGAAGGGAAAATGAACGAGAGGAGATTGCAGACCACAGCTGAGGTTGATGTCTTCATGCTGGGCTTCAGGCCTGCACAGCACTGACCTCAGACCAGGGTAATTAAACGAAAGCAGCATTTTCTCTAACATTCGTCCACTTCTATTTTCACAAAAAGTATCATGCTATGGCCACAGGGAAAGATTTTGGTGGTTGAGTAATATTCTTAATTGATTTAAGCACATTAACACAATGGTTTTCAGTTTTAGGATAATGGCAGCACTCTGGCAGCTTTTTATTAGATTAACGACACCATTATTTGGAGAACATTCATTCAACATTCAGCATTCAAACTGCACTTCACTAACTGCATCATCATCATCATCATCTGTGCAAATTAAAATAATTTCTCCCTGGGCACTGAGAGACAGAGTGGATTACTTAGCCAAAGATGTCAGCTGCACAATACAGCCATCATTCCTGGAGTATAATCAATATATTTATTCCAAATATCTACATTTAATCACCAAAGTGTTTGCCCCTACTATGAATTTGAAATGCTCCATTACAAACAAAAGAGAAGAAGAGATTCCATGTAATGAAACTAATGAAACTTGGCATGTTTTGTCAGTATTTCTTTGGAGTGACATTAAGTTTATTGTCAAGTGCATAATGTGCGTGCTGTTATGAACTGTCTTTGATAATCATAAATGAAATCAGAGCTCATTATGATGAGTTTGTTGATCATCATCAGCTGTTCTTTTTTTTTTTCCTACTTATAATGATCAAAGTCGACTCAAACGCGTCTCCCGGGGAAGTGCTTGTACTCGTGGTTTGCCGTCATCATGTTTCCAGGGGCAGAGCTGCAGCCCGGGAGGCTCGGGCCTCCATATGGAGGACATATGCACCCATTTATTTGCTCATGTAGAGACAGCCTGCCTCTCTGCCTGTACTCTGTGATGTAATTAGTAGCTTCCCATGTCAGAAATGAGGTTACTGTTTATCTTTGTTGAAGCCCATCTATTAAATCATTATTAGCTGGCTAAATGCTGCAGGAGGAGTTTGCTGCCTGCGTGGCTGGTTCACTGAGTTATGACCAAATATCGGCCGTGTCTGACTGTCCTATAATTGATGGCTCTGGTTAAGCTCGGGTTGATCCATAAAGAGCAGTTTCTGCACTGTGGTTAATGCAGGCCTGGAAACTGAGGAAATATGAGATAGAGGAGGCAGTGAGTCAGAAAGTCCCCACATGAGAACCAGACCAGGCATTACATAGATCCGTGTAATGTAATGTTCCTCATGAACATACCATACATTACCTTTTAGGAGATTATTAAGAGACACACTAAGAGGCAGTTCTCCACAGACCTCTTTGATCATTTAAAAAAAAAAATTTCCAGCATTTGACATGTATCTAAGAAAAATATTAATTCCTCCTTTTTCACAGGCTTATGACGTAGTCTCTGGATGTCTTGGTGAGGCGTACCATATATTGTTATTTTAACGCATCTGACCCCATTTGATAATATTTAAGGTCGGCAGTATCTAGTCAGTTTACTTACATTCAGATATCAGATGCGAGGGACTAAAACAGGATTAAATGTCAAGTTACTCTTTAAAGTTTGTCCTGAGAGTGGTGGTAGACAAAAGGTCATGGAGGTTAAGATAAAAAGGGTTTATCCTCAGGGAAGCAGGAATGCTCAGCAAATTGCCTGTTACATTTGTTGTGTGCAAAGTCTGACATTTTTGCCCCTGGAGGAAAGGTCGAAGTGTTCAGGATGGAAATACTCTGGCTCATCCTCTGGGGAGCAAACCTGGTTAAAGGAGAAGTTTGTGGGAATTCCCAGGGACATGTTTTTGGTACCTATGTAAATTTTGAGATGATGTTGTTGCTGGAAGAATGGTCAGGGTGTCACTGAAACATTACGAGTCCTCCGGTGGGGACCATGAAGATCTACGCCAACATATCTACAGCCCACTGCAAGCAGGTCAGAGAACTGTTTGCAGTGACAAATGGTGCATCTGAACATCTGAAATAAATGTGAAATATTGAAAGCACCTCTCACTGTTTGAAGTCTCGGCTCTTGGCAGACCTGCAGAGGACTCACAGGGAAACGTCTGTCTTCAGCAATTATGTGTAAGTGTGTGATTGTGTGTGTGTACGAGTGCATGCTTTTGTTTGTGGATATGTGTGTCCCTCTGCAGTCCCAATTTGCCAGGAAGTCTGGCTCTGTGGGCAACATGCAGTGATGCATGCTGGGAGCCCAAGGCAAGGAGATATTAATTAGCTCAGAGGAAACAATAGATGAATGGCTAACAGAGAGCAGAGAACAATAATGGCTTTCGAACAGGTTCATTTCATTCTAACTGAATGAAGTACCTCATATGCATACCATGATTTAAACAGCATAATTATTTATCTATCATGATGGAAATTAACTCCTGCTAGTTTTATAGTACAGTATGAAAATCTTATATTACATTTATGATGGAAGATGCAGCATTAAATGTGACTCTGTAAAGAGATCCCTAAACAAATAAAGTGGCTTATTTGCAAAGTATTAAAAAGGTAAAACGGAGTCAAGTCTTTATTACAGGTTTCTAAATTGTTTTCCAACATATTGCAGAGTGGGTGAAACTTCAACATGAAGTTTCCCATCAGGCACTAAACATCAATTAGAATTCTTTGTGCAGTGGAATCAAACATATCATCATGGTTTCATCTGCCGTGGTCTTTAGCCTGAGTGTTTGAACCCTATTTTGTGAAATTAATATTTCAATTCTGCTGTCAGGCACTTAGTTTGAAATGGGAACAACATTATCACACCAAATTACTACTAAATGAGACTGATTTTTCAATAAATGAGGTTTTATGTTGAGACCAGAAACAAATATTCTCAACTGGTTATCATGACAATGGGACCATGTTTATTTTCTGATCAAATTATGATTTGTGTAGGTTATTAAAATGAAAGGTGACTCTGCCATCAGTGTTTGTTTCTTTCGAGTGGAGAGAAAATAAATATCCTCTTTGTTCCTGCTCCTTAGGAGCTCATGAAAGAAATGAATAACATAACTGTGGAGTTCATTCAGTTTAAAGTCAGAACTATTTTTTTTAAGAAGCCCAGAAACAGTTAAAAAAATATCATTATAATGAAATTTGATTATTGAGCCCATCTGAAGGTTACAGAATACTCCTCTGAATTTCTCAGTTAAGAGAACACTGTTACTTTAACAGCACTTTAGAAAATAATATATTGGTTTAGAAATCAGAGTATGGGCCCCATTTCAACATTACAGGCCAAACGAGAAAGTGGTAGGTTTTGGCTGCACGGACTGTGTGGGTGTTTCCAAGCGCACTTGCTATTTTGGTTCAAAAGATTTCCTCTCATAGTTTGCATTAAAATGTTGAAATCTACTTATAAATATCAATAAATAACAGGCTTGTGTCGATCCCAGTAAACATGACCTTGTTACGATAAATACAAATGCAAACAGGTAGCACTCTAATAGACATGGCTTGGCTGACAGGCAACAGTAACAACTACAAGTGCTTTCATTCAACCATGAATGAAACCAGTAAGGTGCAACCCAAAGCATATGTTTCTATATATGAGCCATTTTTTGGAAAATAGGTTTTACAGTAACATGAGCTTCTTAAATGAAACTGCCAACAGATACAACACTGAAACAACAGGAATTATAAATCTGTTTTTTTTCATGAAAGAAACGAAATATTTGAAATAAAACACTAAGAAAACGATTTATAAATGTAGCTGCAAATCAGCAATGTGGAGGTCGAGCAGTCCAGCGGGGCATGGTTGCCATGGAAACCTGCTGTCATTATGTCAAGAGTATTGCTGTATAGCACTGTCAGTAAGTTTCATGAAAGTTGAAGATGAGATATGGCTTCATTTCCATGTCGATTGGCTGTGTTGGATGAACGCTTTCAAAAATCCAAAAGCTATACGGACAACTTTCTGACGCTCGCTCTGAAGATCCTCTGTAACAGTTTTGGTGAAGATTGTACTAATTTGTGGCCTGTGAAAAATTTTTTAACCTTTGAATAAAATATGGTAGCCACAACAATTAGGTTGGCATTTAATGCCATTTCTTTCCCCCTGCCCAACATCCACACTTTGGCTGACACCAGAGCCATTAACCCTTCTAACCAGGAAACGGCACCACGTTCGAACCACACGGTCTTGAAAAAATAAAATTATTGTAGGCAAAACTCAGGATTTTACCCAGATATGTAGCCAGATCCTCCCTTAAACTATGAACAACTTCTACAAACTGCATCTTCAGAAGTGCAGACAGGGCTGACCTGTCCTGTTTGGCATCACTGATAACTAGTTCTTTGGGTTCCCCCATGTTTAATTCCAATGCACTGCCTCTGCAACAATCTTGTAGGGCTACAGTGTGTTTTATAGTTACTGTATGTTTTTTGTACTTATATTGCTTCGCATATGCATGTCAGGAACGCATTCTAAAGGAATATATCTTTAAAAAGGCTACGTTTATTTGTTAGTGAATAAATTAAAATAATGAGGCAGATGAAGGACTTATTAGCTCCATGACCCTGTTTTTCATTCTGTTGCTGTTTAACAATTTGCAGGGGATACCTCTAATATGTCTAACACTTCTTTTTTTAAATCACTATCATTGACACCTATGAGCAGTGAGCAGGTACTAAGAAAGTATATTTACTGGCCCACTAAAAACCTCAAAGGTCGCAGCAGGATGCAGGCGGAAAAACCAAACCGATGCTCCGCAGTGATGAGGTGAGAGCTATTCTCATGAGGCCACGTAACGAGCAGCGGCTGCAGCGAGCGAAGCTGCCATTTCCGCCCATTAAAACGGAAAACCTTGGGGTTCGCCCCGGCCGTCGTTAAAGGCAGCTGTGACGGTGAGGGTCAGCGTTGACACGGAGCTGGACTCTGATAGCGTGTCTCCAGCTAATTGTGAGAACCCTCATTATGTCTGATAAAACAGAACATAAATCAGAGGTTGAGGTTTGACCTGTGGATGGCCCCGGACGTTTGGCACGGGAACCTCTCAGGGGCCGACTCAGAACGAAGCTAAGATCTCATTACCTCCTTGTGTTGACAAAGGGCCAGCAGCATCTTTGATACTGCTGGGGAGACCCGCTTCCATACGCACGGCCCTGTTCTGTGTGGCCTGATAAAACCAACCTGAGGCCGACACCAAGTCTGCCAGCGAGTCTGATGCTGTTGGCTGAGAGTCCTGCCTACCTCACTGAAAATATCGATGATCTGTCTGAAAAGAGCCCTGGAATCCAGACCAACAACCTGAGGTGAAAATACCAGCAGTATCTCCTGTGGATTACATTCATGTGAAACTGTTTTACATTAGCAGCTAGTTTTTGGGTGAAATTGAATGCTGCAGTGATTCAAAACTGTTGGACAGAAAAATAATTGCTCAGGAGCCATCATGTCTTTCAGGGAGGATGTGCTGTTCTGCAGGTGACTGTTAATAAGAGGTTATTTTTGTGCTTTCACACCTAGCTTGTGAAGTTCAGTTTAATTAACCCTGGTGCTTTTGTCCATTTGATTTGGTTTGTTTAGCCCGGAGAGGAAGCTGTCAATCAAACTGGCACAGACTAAACACATAAGTAACTAAGTACGTTTATTTACATAGCACCTTTAGAGAGCAGACGTCACAAAGCGCTTCAAAATAAAAGAAAACAAACAACTGGACTGAGAGCACTTAGTGTCGTTCTTTTGTGGTATGAAAGCAAAGCAGATGACCCAATGGATGTGATTTTAGCATTAATTCAAAACCTCTGCTGAAGGCACCGTCTGATAATGGAAACTCAAGGAATGCAAGATCACTTGGTCAGTATGAGTAGCAATACTATAATTTAGAAAAATTCAACCCTACAAGCATTAAAATCTTTAATTGAATAAAAGTATTTAAGTATTTATATGAGTAAATATTAGCATCAAAATATAGTCTATGTAGATGTTCTGCTGAATATATATATATATATATATAGATATATATATATATATACATACCCAGAACCTTATTACTGTGAGGCAACAGTCAATATAATTATGTATAATTATTGATATATTAATTAATTACTTAATTAACTAATTAAAACTAATTACTAAAGCTTTAAAATTATAGTAGTGTAGTAAAAATTATAATATTTGTCTTTAAAATGCAGAGGAGTAGAAATATAAAGTAGCATAAAATGATGTCATGCAAGTAAAGTACAAGTACTTTAAAATTACCTAAGTATTTGAAAGTTGATTTACTAGCTATTTTCTACCACCGTCAGCATGTAAGTGATACATCAGAAAGGGAAAAGTGGTTAAAGCAATTTGGTGGATTACCCCATATGGGTCCCTGTGGGCTGATAGGCTTATAATGCAGAATGACATCACCATGACTGTCCAATCACCCGTCAGCCCATATGACTTCACGCTCTCTCTTCCTGGTTTATTTGTGGCAAATCAGTGAGAACATACACTGCAATAGAATTGAAAAGAAGCAATCAAGTCATAAGATTTTACAAACTGACCTTTCAACTTCCTATTTGCAAAGCAAGAAAAATAGAGGGCTATAGGACTTGACCAATGTGATATCATGGGATGGCATACAAATATTGTGCCCCTTTCAGGACATTTGTGTCACGTCTATGCATTTTAAGCTTTTTGTTTGTCATTTAACACAGGTTTGGTTAGGGTTAGGCCTGAATCCACACTTGCTGGGAAAGACTCTCTTCTATTGAAACTAGCCAAGGTTTGTCAAAAGAGGTACTAGATCTGTGAAGAAAATTCAATTCAATTCAATTCAACCTATTTATATAGTGCCATATCATAACAGACGTGATCTCAGGACACTTTTCATATAGAGCAGGTCTAGACCAGACTCTTTATAGTTTTTATTTACAGAGACCCAACATTTCCAACATGGGGGAGGGGGGCAGGAGGGAGGAGAGAGAGCATAGCACGATAATGGGACTAATAGCTATATATACTATAGTTATACTAACAGGGCTAATAATATTACTAATAGGACTAAATGAAATGGTAACAGCAGTAATCATAATAAATAAAGCAGTGGGTGGATCTGTAGCCATGGATCCAGACTCTGGAGCATCAGCAAAACCTGCAGAAAGCAACAGGAGGAAGAGGAGAGAGGAGAGGAAGCACAGATCTACAGGAGAGAGGAAGGACAGTTAGTAACGAGAATTCTTGAGGTGTTCATGTGAACGGGGAGAGAGGAGGAGGGGTCGGAAAAGGAAGCTTGGTGCATCATGGGAAGTCCCCCGGTAGCCTAGGCCTATAGCAGCACAGTGAGGGGAAGGCTCGAGCTAATGCTGAGCCAGTTCTAACCATAAGCTTTATCAGAGAGGAAGGTTTTAAGTTGACTCTTGAACACACTCACTCAGTCACGGACATTTGTGTTTATGTGGTTGGCCCTGCAGTCACAGTCCAGCCAAGAATGCATAGTGATAACACACAAAAAGATTAAGGAAAATTGGCTTGTTATTCAAATGTCATTTGATGAAACCAGGCCCATCGGTTACTTCTTGGTCTTTAAGAGTCCAGATTTTACACCTTTGATGAAAAGTTTGTGAACCAGAATTGAAAATGACAGATAAAGCAAATCGTGTTCCCAACGCATCACACTGCTTCCTGCTTATGAACATCAAGACTGGATTGCAAAACAGAGAACTTAGGAGTGGCTGACTACTGAGAAACCAGCATCTTTTGTGAATCATGACTGAAAATGTGATTTTTGATAACGTTCCTCAGTACAGCTCAAAACAGATTGAGTCTTTCTCAACAGTTCACCCTTGGATGACTTCACAGACCATTAACGTCTCTCCTGAGTGCTTGAGTAAACAGAGAATTGGGAAGAATGTGAAAATGGATAAATACACTAAATTGGTTGTGTTTTTGTAAGTTTTGCTTTTGAACTGTTGCCTGTTCATGTCCATGGTCCCATTGCAGCTGCTTCAGAGTGAGATATTGGTGGGATCGTGATTTTTGTCAGTAATCTAGTGTCTGCTGACATAAAACAAAATGTTCAGCCTTAGGCCTGTTGATATAGACTGTAAATATAAATTTGAGAGGGAACAACAAATCCAAATATTTTGGTAAACTACAAGTAGTCATGCAAGCAAAATCTGTGTTTCTGTTTTCACTGACAGTACTTTTGAAATTGTTATAGTTTTCAATGGATCAAGATGCTAAATTTTTCAGGTAAAAGTTTGTATTCTAGCCTGTCAACTTAAAGAGGAACTACACACTTCAACATGTTTTTAATCTTTAATCTAAATGACATGACCGTACTGTGATGAAACTCATCAATGCTGGTGATGAAACTGACATTTCTTTCGAAAGTTATTAAAATTCTACATTTCGTGGGTTGAAAATGTCTCAACACCCCATTTACTGTTTGAAATCATCCTGAACCTTGCAAGGACAATGCTGATATATATTGCAAGGACAATGCTAATATATATTCAACTGTTTGAGACTAATTTGTCATGAAATTTATATTTAAAAAAAGAATCTTAATGCTCACTGACCAGAGGAGGACAACCCACGTCCCTCAGCACCCATCCCTGAGTGGAAGCCTCTGAAACCCGGCTTATTTTCAGATATAGACGGACTGAAACTCATTATTCACAGGAATTTACGTTACTTTTTACGAACCCCTTACTTGGTATTTTTCAGTTGTGGTGCAGTGGTTCTGACTTGTACTTTTAAATTAGAAGAAGACAACCATACTGCATTCTCTCTCTTCAGGCCCTCACATGGCTCAGCGCTGGCTGCAGATGGCAGCAGGTCCCTTGACAGCGGTTGGAGTTAGGCTTAGAGCTGGGGGGTCAAGTTACACTTTAATTATACAATGTGGGGTTTTTTTCCTAAAAAATTTCTCAAGATTTTTAGAGCATATTCTAAACATCATTTCCTACCCCCCTTCCTTCTGTCATACCATATTTTGATCTACCCTTCCTCTTTTACTTTTCTTCCCTTCTTTTCAGCCTACTTTCCTTTCCTTCTCTCTGTTTCCGTTATATTCCTTCCCTCCTTTTTTGCTTCCATCGTTTCCTCTCTATCTTTAACCCAGGTTTTTTTTCTCAGTTACTAGGAACTTATAGAACACGAGACAACATGAGATATATTTCACAAGTAAAACCTTGCAGCTGAGCCTTTGATCTTGATGACAGAATGTTTGTTGAGCATTTTCTGCAAATGTAAAAAACTTTTCCTTCATTCCTTCTGCTTTCCATCCTTCCTTCATGTCTCATTTTTCTTTCCTTCCTTTTTTCCTTCCTTCTCTTCCATTATTTTAATCAATCCCTCTGTTTTCACTTTTCTTTCCTTCTTTTGTCCCTACTTTTGTCTTCTTTTCTTTTGATTTTTTGATGAGAAACATGAATACAGTTTGCTGTAAAAACTTGCTCATTTTTACCTAAAAATAAAACTTTTACAATTTTAATTTGAGGTACTATTCTTTTATCTATGAGTCTGATTACTTTTTCTTCAGATCTTTTTCAATGTAAACCTGGGGTTTTTAGGTGGAGACGGAAGGTCTCTGTTCAGAATGGGGAAGTATTGGTTTGAGGACATTGTTGACCTTTGAACCAAGCTACACGCTACCTAAATGCCAGAGGGCTGACAGCACATGGCGCGTTTCCAGCTCCCCTTCAAACACCTCGGCTCTCTCCTCCAGAGGAGCATGCCTGTACATTGCTGCAAAGACTTTGACACGTGCTGTTATTCTAACACATGGCTAATTTTCTCCCTGACACATTGGGAGCCAAGACAAATATTCACTTTCACTCTCCTGTCTGAGTTTGGATTATCAGCCGGAGGTTCGATAGCACCGTGTGGAAAGAGCAGACTGGAACCTATTGACTCGCCTGAAGAAAAAAAAAAAAAAAAAATCCTCATTGGTTTGGACATTAAGTTTACTTTCCTTTGACATGAGAGACATGGATGTATCTGTGTCTTCAGACAGTATGATTCAGAATAAACACCGACTATAAACATTTTCACAACATTCCAGCACTGTGAGAACCAAGGCGCAGTAACATCTGTACAGCGTGCCCCTCCTGATTCAACTGTTTACCATGAGACTGAGCCAAACTTATTTCCAGCATTTAGCTGCCTTTCATAATAGACTAGATATGCTTCATTTATCAGTGAGCAATTTACTGTTTTTGATTCAAGAATTTATGAGGAGGCAGAGAAAATTGACCCCGAGAATTTTTGAATCATTTTTGTTCTTCAGTTAACTTTTCCAAGCATCCGTGACAATCTAGACCCTCTCAGGAAACATTTGAGACAAAGGGAAACCTCTGGTTCACACATCTCATTCCACTGCATTTTGCCTAACAGCATCAGCACAGCAGTAAGGTAATCAGATACAGTTCATAGCTAGCGGAAATCTTCTAACTACATTACTGTCTGCTGCAGTCAGTAATTATGATCCACTTTAGCTCAGATGGCTAAGATTAGCCAACATGTGTTGCCAAAATTTTATTCAATAGTCCCACAGCATGCAAGAGTTGAAAGTAATTAAAATCGTACAGATAGTGGGTCATCTCTTAAAAGACAATTCAGGCGTTACCCGATGGTTTTGTAATCTCATTAAAAGACGTAAACTAACAAGAAACTGATCAAATAACAGGTATTTCTAGTCAAATCCTGATGTAGTTTATTCCTCTGGACCAAGTCCGTTCTTTTATGTTTTTCTCCTAGTTCCGTTTTTCTCTTGCCCTTTTCTCTTTCTTTATCTTTGTCATCATTATCATCATTATCATCATCTTTACTGCCACTACTACTACAAAAGTATTGGTATTACATTGCCTTCTCGTCCTCACCTGCTTCATGCTCCCTCTCATACAAACAGCGTAAATGTTTGTGTCTTTTTCAGGCCTATATAAACCAAACCTGCACAGGTACAGACACTCACATCCATGTCTCACCCTTCAGTTTTTTCCCCTTCGAGAGTCCCTGTAATCTAATGAAAAAAAAAACAAAAACAAAAAGTCCACTGCACTGATGCACTTGGTGACATTTCATTCATAAACAAACACATACACACACACTCATACACACACTAGTTTACTCTTACTCAAGTCCAGTTTCCACATTTATAATCCTCCTGCCATAAACATTCACAAGAGAACTAAATTTGTATTAATCCACCACTGAAAATAGACCCATGCAAATGACTAATCCCTCCTGTTCAAGTAATGTTTACTAGAAGCCACAGTGCTCAGTCATTTGACATCTGCAAAAGAAATGGACTTAGATACTTTTTGGCTTTTGACTATAGGATTTGTTGATAAGATGCATTCAGAATAATGCCACCCTTTGTCTTCAGTATGAATTCATGATTTCGGAAATGCAAAAATTGAATCAGATTACCATTTAAAAAAGGAAGCTTGAGTCTGCACAAATGCACATCCCTTAAATCATCAGTAACAAAATGTTTAGTCTTTTCAAGTGTCAGACCAGAAATATTTTGTCATTTATGAATAGAATATAAATGTGCCAAGAAGAATGTAGAGCAGTACTGTTACTATGCATATTTTAGTTTTAGAGTGTTGTTTGTTTGTTGTTTGTTTTTGAGCATATGCTGATTTTCCCCTCTTTTTTATAAGACGATTGCCAGAAATAAGTGAATGAATAAATAAAATGTGCAGGAGCAGCAGAAGAAAGCCAGATGTCCACACTGAAATAACGAATATTGCAGACATCAATCAATATTGTGAATGCAGTATAGTTAAGATAAAACATTCTGTGATTAAAGCAAAGATATGAGTGATGGAAAGAAAGGACAAGGCCCTGCCAAACCTCCAAAGCCAAAACAAAACATTTAAGCGCAGTTTCATTTTTCATTCCTAATAATCGGCTGCCTCTGTCTGACCTGTTGAGCCCTGGGAGTGGTGCCTTTAGTGGCACTGCGTGACTAATGGTCCATGCTTATTCATCCATCAAACTATGTGAGCAAGCATCTGTAAGCCACCGTACAAGTACACACTCCTGATCCTCAGGCCCGGCTAGTGGCACTGTACTGCAGCATGGGAAACAGAACCAGGTGTCACCTCACTGTAAAGCTATGCTAATTAGCTAAGCAATAAAAACATTCAGATAATTAACAATGAAAAGGCATATAAAAGGAAGGAATGTCAAACAGAAGAGGAGGAGGAGGGGGGGATTCAAACTGTGGCTCACAAAGGAAGGAATGTAGAAGACCAAACACCAGCTTAGGGTGTGCTGAACGTGCCCCTGTCTGTCTGTGGAGTTTTGTGGGTTTTATTTTGCTCTGTGTGCACATTAAGGGGTTTGTGTATAAGTTAGAGGCCAAACTGTCTGAGAATATCCAACCTTCCTCATGGTGTCGAAGCTGTTTCCTGATTACAGCCTTTGCCTTGTGAGGCGGAGGCCGTAAGGTCTCTGATCACTTTGTGACCTGCATTTGTGTGATGTAGACCTGAGTTGGTTTACAAGAAACTTGTTTCACATGTAAATTGATTGTAGGTACTGCCGTCCATACACCAGGGGGCAGCACTCATCAGTAAAAACTAACCAAAAAGTAAATATTACATACTATACATGCAAAAATAAACTATCCAGTAACATGAATACACAAGTATATCATGAAATGCAAACATACAAAGAAGAAAGGTACTCTAGGATCCTTTAAAGCCTGTAACCTTACACCATATAAGCTCTGATATAAATCCTAATCTCTACACCGCCCTTTTGGTTTTGAATTATTTTTCTATGTGTATTGGTTTAAAAATCTCAGAATCATTTACATCATTGACATCTCAAAAGCACTGATAGAGCAGTTTAGTCATTATCCTATTTTCTATTACTACCAATAACAATGTTTACTCTATCAGTGTTACTCTTACTACCGTTATCATACATTCCAGCTGAAAACACAGTCGGTCGATGTAGCTCACAAAGCCTCTCTCTGTTTTCTGTGTGCTGGGCCATCTGCTCACCCAGGGCTTGTTCTTCTAACAACTGTAATTTCATTCAATAAAGAGTAATTGAACAGGGAAACTTCTTCAAAATAACTAGCTTGCTAATTGTCTTCTGTGGGACAATTTGTTAACACAGTTTATTCAAAAGACTGTGTAGCATCGACTCCAAAAAACATGTCTATTCTGCTCTCCACTCACTTTAAAGTTCAGCACCGTTAGGAGGACAGTTTGCTTCTGCAGTTCATAGTACAAATTCAAATATATCAAATTTTAAAGTTGAGTTCATCATGAGAGATTTCGGCAGATTTCCTTCAGCTTCTAGGCACTTATTGTTCATTATAAATTAGATCAAGATCCTTTTTTCCAGAACATCTGGAGCTTCTGACAGTCACACATACAGCGACAATGGTACAGTTTCATACAGGTCACGCTGAGATCCGACAGGACAGCTGTGGTCCTATAGATTATCACACTGTAAACAAGAAGCAGAGCCAAGTGCGGTGATGGTATATTTCAGGTCCGGAAGCTCCCTGTGACCACAACCTGAAACAGAACAACCCCAGCTGCAACAATGTGAGGCAGTAAAATGGACTGTAAAAGTAAAAACAGGAAGAACTTCTAGATTCCACATCTGTGTGTTCTACAAGTATTTACGAGAGCAGGGTGAAGGAAAACACCAGCATGTTCTGGCTGAATGTCTTTAACATAACAAGTCCTCCAGCCTATGGGACCATATGGGTCACGATTCCCTGCCCTCAGATATGACCCATAAGAGCTCACTGGACCTTTGATGCTATGGTAGCAATGACACAACCTGTAGGAGCATATCAGCAGCAGGTGTATCAGACATTAGGTTTTATCATAACAATAATAAACGTGCCCACACAAGTATCGGACACAGCTACACAGGTGAACAACTCTGTGGGTGTGTCTGCTCTGAATAAGAGTAAAACTTGACACACAATACCTCAGGAATCCCACCTTTTTTATAGCAGAGACTACCAGTATGTAGAAACCTTATCAGAGATCCCACAGCTACAGTATGTCTTTACAATTAGTGCAGCTACAGCAGTCGTTCCTAAGCTACTTGGACTGTTTCCCTCCGAAATGAGGCCATGTAACTGCAATAAAGAAGCTTTGAGCAGTTCAGCTGCAAAGTTGTGCTCCTTTCTCTGACTGTTTCATTTGAATAGGCTTGAAGATGTAAAACTATCTAGTATTTTACAAGAAAAGAGAGACGATTAGAGAAGAGTAATAAAAACACACAGATATACAGGTTTTATTTTCTGTCTTGTTAATCACAACCACTCAGATTTATCTTGCGACTCTGAACTCCCAGATTAGGAACCACTGATCCCCAGTATCAGATGAGACACAAACAGTGCGTCCCCGTCGAAGCCCCTTAAAGCCTGGTAGCATTTTACACACTGAAATAAACATAGCATATTTCCCCACAGCCAGATACAGGAGTTAACCAACTTGCCTATTGAACATCACAGGAACCTTTTTGGCACTTTGGACCAGCAGTTTATAATGCAAAAAAATGTATATTTTACTTTTAAAAAGTATATGATAAGATAAAATAAAATGACCTCCAGGGGAAATTTTCGACTAATATCAGATCAATAATTATTTAATTATTTATTTTTTGCTTTAAGCTTAGACACATGTTTAAAATCTCAAAATTGGTCATGAAAATCTCAAGCACTTACTTTTAAAACCAGTTGTATAAACACATTTTGCAAAATTATTCATTCATTTAATTAATAAATGTGAAATGTTTTTTTTTTTAAATTGACTGTAAAGACCATAGATATAAAGGGAGCTTTTGGCAGTTACCTCTGCAGACACACCTGTGATCAGTTGTCATGACTACAGGACCTGTGTTTCCTGCTCTGTCAGCCAGCCGGTGTGTTGGTGCTGTTTGGAAACTCTTTCAGCTCTTTAATGAACTAACACATGTGTCTGGTATTACATTTATATACTCTAAAAACTGGGCACACGTTGGGCAAAACGTAGAAACACATTTTCTTTCAAGTTTTTTTAAACTCTTGCGCTCTGAAAGTTCTGCGTGTGATGTACCGTTGGGAGGAAAAAAATCATTCAACCGAAAAAAACTTCAAAACCAGAGCAAGACCTTTTCACATTGAAAACCAGCCTGATCTCTGTCTTCATGTTGACTTTTCCCAGTTGCTTCCTGCAGCCCAGGACGAACTGTGGACTTGGTTAGGTCCTAAAGTGCCTTCAGTGTTTTCTCTCTTTATTATAAGGAAAATAAATGAGCTAAAGGTCCAACAAACATTAGTCCTAATGAGGCTGAAAAAGTTAAAGAGAGAAAAAACACAACTGTCAAAAGCAGTGCGGGGGCTGCGGTGTTGTAATTGCCAGTTTAAAAGCAGCAGCATGATGGTCCAGCTGAGAATCAGGGTTTATGCTCTGCTGTTAAATATTAAGATTCCTTTTTGAGTGCAAACCCCTTAATTATCAACATAATGATTCCCACGAATTGGACACCAGACTGCTGTGTGGTGTCTCTTATTGTGATAAAACACACTAGTTAAAAACACTTCAAAAAACCTTCTTACCAAGTAATGTTTGTGTGTTCAGAATCCTACAAACCTGACAGACAGAATCAGGCAGAGCGCTCCACTAGAATGAAGAAAAATGACACTTTATGCTGGCAGGCCTGTTGAAATTATTTCATCACACAGACGGATGAAAAACTTGTTTCAATAACAGACTTTTAGGGCAAAAAATGCTTTTTTGCAGTGCACCAGCATCGTTTTTGTTAATTTAGCCAAATGAGTTTCTGCATTTAGAAAACTAGAATTCTATGCTTAATATGAATGTTTACATATCTCAGAACTTTAAGATGCCATTAACACAGACCAATGCAAACTCTGTACAAATTAAACAAGACAATTAAATACAGCTCAGTACTTTTTCAGAGCCTTGGTCCTTCTCTGAGGCCTCCCTAATTTTTGCAGACCCTTAACCAGCAAACCAGGACACCAAGTGTTTAAAGACAGCCCACAACAGTTTACATCCAGTGTTTTTACGTTCCCATAGAAGAAGGAACATGTGACCAGATGACTCTCTATATAGCTGCTTGTATACATAGAAGCCTTTCAGAACCGGAGACAGAGAACCGCATTCAGAATCATCACGTAAACACTGATGTTTCAATGACAATATGCTCATGGAAGGCCGACTGGATTATGAGCATAGTGAGGATGTTGCCTGTTTGAGTTCTTTTTCATTACTTTTGAAAAGCAACAAATTTTATTTCTGTAAAAATGATAATCAATTTTCAGGCACTAAAAACTTGGCAATACTGAATTTTCATGCTATGATTACTGTAGTCAAGAACACTTCACACACACCGTGATCATCTTGGATTTGATCAAACCTTACTGAACAATGAAGTGTGTAAACTGAGTGTATACACAGTTAGCTACCTTGTGGGAATGGAGACCTTTTTTTCTTACCTCTTTAATAAAACTCGTTATTGTATGAAATGATGTACAATCCTGCCAACAGCAACACGAGGGGGGGCAATAAACCGGGCATTTGAACTAAAACAGAAACAGTTAGTAGCAAAGCCAAGATGCACGATGTACTCCAGGGTGTCCCACTATAAATAATGAATATGGCTCTATTTTGCATTGTTGTATTTGTTGCTTCCACCGCCACGTTATTTTCATGAATAAAAAAAAAACATGCCATGAATTTATTGGTGCTTTAATTTAATATCAAAGCATCAATAATATAGCACTTTGTCTTTTCCACTTTATACTATATCCCATATTCACCCATTTCAACACACAGCATCCTGTAAAGGGGTAATTTCGGGTCCACTATCTTGCCAAAGAACACTTCAACATTTGGCTTAGAGGAGCTGGGGACTGAACCGCCGCCCCTCTGGTTCAATGACGACCTGCTCTACAACCTGAGCCACAGCCTTCACAGTCCAATCAGCTGCTCCAGATCCCAGAACTCCAGTGACTGTTCAGTTACTTTGTACCACTTTGTACTAATTCTACCTGGGCAGAGGTCAGGTCTTCAGCAACAGGTTGTGTACGTGTGTATTTGTGTGTGTGTGTTTAAGTGTGTGTTGTAGAGCTGCCCTGTCTGTGAGCTGGCTCCTGGGATCTAATACAGTGACACTGTTTTGAAGTTTGTGTCTTCATACAGTAACTGTGTGTGTGTATGTGTGTGTTTGTGTGTGTGTGTGTACGTGTATGTGTATGTGTGTGTGTGTGTGTGAGTGTGTGTGTGTGTGTGTGTGTGTGTGTGTGTGTGTGTGTGTGTGTGTGTGTGTGCGTGTGAGTGTGTGAGATTGCGTGTGTGTGTGTGTGTGTGTGAGTGCGTGTGTGTGTGCGTGTGAGTGTGTGAGATATTGTGTGTGTGTGTGTGTGTACCTGAGTTCCAGGTGGCCTCCTGAGGACTGGGAGAACACCTGCCTCTGTACCGCCTGCAGCTCTGTATTGTCCCATGTGTTTCAGTTTCCTGTTGTTGTTGTGTAACAGTTACTGTAGCACATTGCTGAAGGCAGCGAGGACACATCACTTACACTACTTAAACCCTCTTACTACTGCCGCTTACACTTCTAATATCATGTCATAATGTGCAGCATGTATCGATTTATTAACTAGATCTCACTGTGGACAATTCTGTCAAGAGATAAACTTTTTTCTTACATTTCATTAGTTACTTTTTTCTGTCTTGGAGAAATTTAGGCTGTTAACTAATATTATGAACATGAGCATGACACGTTTTATCATCTGCAGAAACAGTTGATTTTTTAAAATTCTTGGTAAATATGAAAGTCGACTTTCACAGACTTTTTTGGTAAGTGGCTATGAAAAAGGAGCCATAATACTCATCAACCTGAAATAGAAATAATGTGCAGAGCTCTTCTCAAGCATTTATTGCTGCATTCAATTCGGAATTATATTTACTGTGTTCATGAGAAGCCAGTTTCAACAACACAGCAGTGTGAATTTACATGGAAAGTGTATGAAAGCTTGCAGTATCTGACATGTGATATATGTTACTTTTCTCACTAGTTTGGAATGTTTATGTAGGGGAGATCCCTGCTTTTGGAGGTGTAGGAACTGGTGAACCCTTTGGCCCTGTTAATGACGGGACCATAAGTGACGATCTGGTTATCTAAGCATTGGCCTGTACACAACCCATATAAGCGAGTTTTGAGCTGTGATTCGGAGAGAGACTCATCCTGGCTCCGAGTCGTCTCCCGGGCAAAACATGGTGCCTGATCAACACTGGTCCTCTTTGTAATAAACCTATTTTATGCAATCAAGCGAAGTTTCCTTCAGCATCTACACATCACTGAAGTCTGAGAAACAACCACAAGCTCCAAGTTTATGAATTGAGATGCGTGCAGTAAAATTATAAGTAGATAGACTAACCCTGGTAAGAGGTAACTAGCCTGGCTTAGCTGAGAAGCAGATCCTCCAGTCTCAGCCTTTTGATTCCAGCAAAATTCACATCACTGGGTGTGACTAATCTACTTAAAATCAAATTAAACCTATTTAAACTCCCCCAATTAGAGATTCACGTGATTAGTGGAAATGGTTAAGATGGCTCGATAGAGAAATTTTAATCAGAATCCTCTAACAGGTACAGCAGAGCTCTAATGTACTAGGCCTGTATTTGTATCTTTTTAAGGGCATTACAAGGTATCTATCTTTGAGATTGTCACCGATTCCTGGAAAAGTTAATTCATCTGCTGCTGCCACAAAATACAGCTACTGCAGCAAGAAAAAGGCAGACTTGGCTCAGTGATTTAATATAACAGTTATTATTCATACAAACCACAATACATAATCACCAGATAACTGAGAGACAGAATAACATGATTTTGGGGCTCCATTGAGGAGAGGAATTGACTAATTATCAGTCATGATGCTCCATACTTCTGCAAATACTGATTTTTTTACTCAGGTATGGGCTTCATCCTACAGTCCTGTATGTGTCTGAATAATAGATTTAGCCCATTTGACCAGCCTTGAGTCAATCACAGTGCCGTGCTCTGTTTTCTCTGGCTCAGCTCTCTCCTTTCAGAGAGCCCATTCAGCTCGGAGCCATCTACAGCAAGAGCAGAGAGCAATGAATATGTTCTATTCCACTCAGTCTTTATTTTTAGGTTTTGAGTAGACTTACAGATGGCCTACATAAAACTGAATAGGGCTTCATTTTAACAGCGGGGCAGAGAATTGGCTGACGTGCCATTGTGTGGTCTCTATTATGGGAATACGGGGGAGTTCACTAATACAGCCTGTCCTTCGCAGTCTGCACACGCGGCCAACACGATTTTCCATGATGATTTCTGAAATGGGTTTGTCCTCGGGGTTTGCGGCTGTGCTGCCACATGGTTCAAAAGTCATCGCTTCTGAAGAGGTGGTGTGATTGTTTGGCTGCTGATATTACATCTTGCTCCCCCAAAAAAACGATTCATTCACCGAGGCCTGTCGACCAAATTCCATCTGCTGCGGCCCTTAGCTAAATTGAAGAGGACAGGAATAAAAGTTTGAGGAGGAAGCGTTGAGAATTAAAGTGGAGATATTACAGGATTACAGGAGGCTTTCCCTGTGAGATCAAATTAACACGAGCCTCTTGAGATGTTTTTAAGACCAAAATGACAAGAAAATTAATTAGGCAAATGAAGGATTACGAATTAGAAGGTGTCAAACTGGTAACTCTAGTCTGTTAAGTATGCTGGATATTCAGAGATCTCAGCTCAGTCCCACATTTCATTTTGACCACACTGCCAGTCAGTGTTTCTCTTAAGCTGTGATTTATTTTATTTTACATAACTGCACCATAAAATCTTTCAACTTTTCATTTAATTTATCATGAGATTACATAATATTTTGATCTTTCAAGATGGTCACTGGGTCAAATTGGGCTTCATAGAGTCATAAATTCTCGACTTGGCTGAAGGACATGGCAGACGATACAGATGACCTGTCTTCACTGTTCCACTGGAAAGCACCAAAAACTAATGTGTATATATCATGGTTTTATGAAAGGGAACCTGCAACCAAAACGTGAATAAGCTCTGTATGAAACAGTAAAAAACAAAAATACATAGTTTGTGTAGCAGAGTCTGCTGCTATAACAGCCATTACTTAGCTGATTTCAGCATTTCCACAACATTTTGGATTTGCTCCTTTTCAGCCACAACTGCATCAGTGAGGTCCAGCACTGATGTTGGGTTTTAAGGCCTGGCTCTCAGTCTGTGTTCTAGTTCATCCTAAAGGTGTTTGATGAGGTTGAGCTCAGGGCTCTGTGCAGGACAGTCAATTTCAACCCAAACTGGGAAAACCATGTCTGTATGCAGCTTGCTTAATGCATAGGGGTATAGCCATGTTGAAACAGGAAAGGCTCTTCCCTAAGAGTTGCCAAAAAGTTGGAAAAACATTAACACATTACTGTCTTATATGCACCAGCAAGATTTTGCTTTACGGGAACTGAAATTAGCACAAACCATTAAAAACATCCCCAGACGAAAAGTACCATGGACAGTGTCCACATAGTTCTGGCCATATAGTGCGTCTTTTGGGAAAAACAAAGCCACTACAGCTGCCATGTCAGTCTACATCTTATCTCCTGCTCCCACAGACCAAACAACAGCAACCAGCAGACTCCATTTCCTGCAACTGACATTTTCTCAAGGTGGCAGGTTTCTTCAGAGCTAAATTAATGAAAGTGACGCAGCTTGCACCTCGCAACTCCCGCGAAGGCATCTGCTGAGCGAGGCGTGCTGCAGATGGACCAAATGATAGAAAACGACTTCCAGGCTTACACTGTTTTAAAGAAAATGATGGAGCTGGTTACCTCCTCACCCCCTCTTTACTCTCTCAGGTGGTTTATGCAGGATTATCAACAAATGATCAGCCTAGAGCACATGCACAGCACTCCCATGATGTCACATCACTCTATGGGGAAAACCATGTGTCTCCAAATAGGCTGATTTTTTTAATGGATTACATGTTGTTTTGTTTTTTTCCTTTATGGATACAGAAATATCTTCGCAGAAAAAGAAACAAAAAAACCAAAAACAAAAACAAAAAAAAGAGATGCTTAAAATGAGGCTTTTATTGTTAATTCAGGAAAGCTGACATGCTGAAAGTGCAGCAATGACTTCTAAGTAACACATCCCTCATGATAATAAGCAGCTCTTGCAGTCTTAAGCTGATCTATCTAACAGCAGAGCAGATACAGTGAGTCTGTCTGCAGCTAATCCTGCTACTGTGGACAGGTTCCTGGCATTATCCCCCATAATCGTACAATAAGGGTTGAAACATGAGAGGAATCCCTCCATCTTAAACACTGATTATATCCTTCAGAGAGAAGTATATGATAGTGTATATACAGCGACTACATGTTTATTTCTCGACACCGTACCCAAGAAGGTTTTACTGGAAATCACAGCTAACATGACCACAGACAAGGCCACAAAAAGAGTGAGTGGAGGAGAGGGAACAGGAAGCTGAGGTCTTTGACAGACATATCTCCCAAAGACCCAAAACACAGATAACAGGAGACTAGTTATCAGTGGGAAGTCCAGTTTGACACATTCCCACAATCCACCATCTGGCAACATGACACACATACAGGAGGCAGTCAAAAATATGGTCACAGCTCAGGGTAAAGGACTCGATGCGAGGAGAAAACTCCTCTATAAAGGTGGCTTATTATGTTGAATTACAATTCAGTCCTGTAGCCTGGTGGCCCAGGCAATCAATGATTTAAAATGTGAGTTTCCATAACAACAGGAGACAAGAGCTCAAATGGGTTGGAATATCTAATGTTTGTTTATGTTTATGTTTGTGTTCTTAAGTCCTTTCTATTCTGTGAAAAGGAGGCCTGCAGCTGGTAATGCTCGCTATCTCTGCAAAAATCTCCACTGGAAAAAAGCCATTCATCATTGTGTCCTAACCAGAGCCATAGGCAGAAGTTCAGCAAGACTGAGATCCACGAGGCAACATTGTCCCAATGCAGCCTCTTCCTCAAAGAAATATTTGACTTGGCACCAAAAACTTTTTCTGTAAAATTATCAGATTAAAATGTTTTTTTTTCATTGTCTTTATGGCAAAAAGTTAAATAAACAATGAAGTGACAGTTTAAGAAATCCAAATACAGCAAATTCTGATGATCTGCTCGTTTTCATAAGCCTTTTCCATGTTCTCATATTATGTTTTGAAGGAAACATGAGTCAGTCTGAATAAATTTTTATTTCATTATTTTCTCCCAAAATATACGATTTTACAGTACAGCACCACTTGTAGTGACTACAACAATAACAGCAGTGGTGGAAGAAGTATTCAGATTCTTTTCTTAAGTAAAAGTAACAACACGGCATTGTAAAATTATTCAATTACAATTCAAAGTCCTGCATGAAAAATCCTGCTTAAGATAAAGTACATTAGTATTAGCAGTAAAATGTAGTCCTTAGTAGTAGTCAATAAGTATCAATAAGTACTCAATAAGTAAAAATATTGGTTTCATCTTCAGCAATGTGCTGTGTTTAAAAAGCTTTTTATTTCATCAATTGTATAAAATCGTCATTTTAAAAGTTACCAACTAAAGCTGTCAAATAAATGTAGTGAAGTGGAAGAATAAGGGGCACAAAACTGAAATACTCAAGTAAAGTACAAGTATCTCTAAACTTTACTTAAGTTCAGCACTGCCACTGCAGTGTAATATACTATCATAAAATGATAAGTAAACATGACTTCTATGAAAAAGTGTTGCAGTAGGATATGAATTCTGGTGGGATAATACTGAATCCCTGTATTGTAAAAACATTCCGGTTTAAAGATATGTAGTTTAATTTTTTTTGTTTTGTTTTTCGGAAAAAATGTAACTGCTGCCTGGAAAACATCTTAGAAACACTGTTTAGAGTGTAAGAAGAGCTACATTTACTCATCACACAGTTCATAGGGAGGAGGATGGTGGAATGTACATAGTTTGAGACTTGAGACTGGCATTCACATGCCGAGTCCCTTCTGTGGTGAGGTTTAGGCTACAAAAGCACTTTAGTTAAAGTTTGGGAAAGATGATGCTTAGCTGAATTTTAGTCAACACGGCCTGTCTCGTGCTTCAAGCCACTGCTCACTTTTATTTTCCTGTAATAAACCAAGACTGTAACCTTTCCCTGAACTTAACCATAAAAGGTTTATAATTACTGTTGTTTCCAGAACTTGATGTTATAGGAAACCAAATATCAGTTCATAATTTGCAGATATTTTCTGTATCAACATTTTGTGGTTCATATGTTGGATGTAATGTTTCTCAATTATCTACAAAATAGTCTCGGCGGCATTGGGTTCCTTATAATTTGTGTAAACACAGAATGTAAACTTGTTTAAACTGTTCATGAAATGACTTAAGGAGTCCGATGATTTCGGCCTGAATGGTTTCTGAATTTGTCTCAGTATCTTGAAAGAAGAAAGAATGAGGCACATTTGGAAAATTAATGTATAAACTTAATTATAGTCAGAAATGTCTTCAGTAAATGAGTATTTGCCGTGTTTGCTCAAAGACACTCCAGCAGGGTAGACATTTTAGTTTCATAAAGAGAATGAAATGGCTCATTGTACTTGCACTAAAGTGTCTCTAACCACTAAGGCCGTGTCTTGCCTCTAACTACTGCTGAACTGACTGAGGGTGAACCCGAGTGTGTCCTTCAGTTAGCACCTGACCACAGGGCCCTCTGGGAATAGAAGCGGCCCCTCAGGGCCAAGATGGAGGGTTGCGGTTATGGAAGAGAAAGGAAGTTCAGGGACTGTGAATATCTGCCCACCAGCAGCCTCTCATCAAATCACTGGAAGTGTGTTTCCCTCATTGTTCACAGTGGATAAATGACACTTTACTCCATATTCCTGACTGAGTAGAGAGACGACTGCAGGAAGATCCAAAATATCCAACATCGGTCTGTAGAGCTGCAGAGGAGGAAAGCAAGCGAAGTGCATTTTATCATGCGCTCTGCTCGGAGCAGAGTTTTGAGGTTCTGGCACTTTATCTAGCTTCATCTATCTGGGTTTTTTTTCTCCTGGCCACCTCAGAAGGAAACTGTTGTATTCCATCCATTTATCTGACAGATAGAGCTTAAAACGGGCAGGGGTCACATCTCTTTCCTCTTCTATGTATTCTGTAAGGTAAATTTTGGCTGAATTTTTTCTTCAACTTTACTTTTGAAATTCAAGTAGATTTTTATTTATACCTCTTTACTTTTACTCCACTAAAATTTCAGACTGAAAGTTTGGAGTTTAAAAGACCTGGGTGGGTCTGAGGAACAACGCTATCCAGTTGCACTATGGACATTGAGAGAGGCATGTTTTGGATCTTGATCTGCTCGAGGATATAAAACGTAGGATGTTTCAGCCTCAACTGCTCAGATTTTGACCATTTTGTTTTCAATCTGCCTTTTGTGACTCCCCTAACTTTATAGAAGAGCTGTGTAAAATCCCTGCTGCAGTTCCCCATTAGAGTGGAGAAGGTTTCATCCACCATGAGTTCACGGCTCGTCCAAGGCAGAGATCTAGATTCCCACCAGCGGTACACTTCAATTCAGATGCCTCAGCTGCACTTTATTACTACTGATAAAACAGGTTGTTTCGTTTGTCCAAAGAACAGTGTCCTCCTGAACCCTTTCCCTTAAATTTCCCAGCATGTCTGTGACAACATGATATAAATGCTACAATATGACATCTTAGAGTTTTTGCATCAGGCCGGGCAAAGTCACTGGAGAGACAGGGGAAGGAAGAGAAAGACCGAGAGTGAGAAATTGAAGCAGACAGCAGGAGAGGCAGAGTGGAGCGAGGAGCAAAAGAGCGTGTGAGACAGAGTTTTCTTGGCAGAGCTCCCTGAAGCACTGCACATTCCCACAAGATTAATTGACGCTGTTTCTGTTTTTGTTTTTTTCGGCCTGTGAATTACCTCCAGATTATAGAGAAACAGCTGTTCACCCACTTCCCCCAGACTCAGCGCCTGTGATTATGAATCGAGTGACAACCAAGACAAACATCCGGCGCCCGCTCGAGCTGCTCCGACAAGGTCTTCACGCCTTCTTGATGTTCCTTCCATTTCATGAACTGTCACTCATTTGCATAACTATTAATAAAAAAACCAGACATCATAATTACAACGACAAAGAAATATTTATTAAATCTTTTTTTTGTTGTTTGTTTTAGTTAGTCATAGCTGCTCCAACACGTGTATTTACAAAGAAATGGTCTTTTTGTAGAAAAGTCTAGTGAGGGACTGAGCAGGAAACAGACATTAGAATAGTTTAGATGAGTACAGGAGAGGACGGGGCTCATATAGGCACAAGGTACAGTTACTACAAGGTTAAAAGAAATGTGCAGTTTTGTGGCATATCCGCATCTTGTTTTGGGGTAAAGAAACACAGTTGTGTCCAAAGTAACAAAGTATCACCAATGCTAGATGCACTGACAAAAGCACACGCCCTTTTTTTAAGATACAGAGGATGGAGAACAGATGCTGCAAGGCCAGGGACACAGTGGTGTTAGCTTCAGGCTACACGGTACCAAAGTCAGGTGAAGAAGAAGTCCTTAGAACACGTTACCGGCCCTCCTCCTAGCACAGCTTGTTAAAAAAAAAAACAACCCTAAAAACCAAACAAAAAAACATTAAACCTCAGAATTTGATGTGGAAAACAGACTTTTTCCTTTTGCCCACAGACAAACACATTGAGCGTCTACCCCAGTAAAAGTCAATCGCTAACCCCGAATCCTGCAACATCGTCACGGCAATCTGAGCTGTGGTTTGGCTCGGAAAGCGCTGGAGGTGAAGATTAGTGAGAGACCGTGGAAACAAAGATCAGACTGCACCTTGAAGACACTTTGGATGCAACAATACAATGAACAAAGGCAGTTTTTCTTTCTTTTTTTTTTTTTAAAAAAAGGAGAGTAAACAGATATTCAAGCTCTTGAAGATCCATCTGTTCTTTTCTTCAGGCCCTGTGATCCATCATTGTAACTCAACCACACTGCATGTTTGATATGTGCCACAACACACGTTTCCCCACAGAGGGTGCAATGTTGATCCTGTTTTTTTTTTCTATTTCATAAAAAAGACATATAAAATGAAATAAAGCATTTTTGTAAATATCAAACATGACATGACTTTTCTTTCTTGCTAAGAACATTGATGTGTCAGTTAAATTGCCCTTTAAAAGAGGTGTGAAAAAAAGAGAAAGTATCTAACACTGTATTTTACAACAGGCTAATTGTTGGATACATAGTATCCGCAAAACTTACTGACTGGTTTTTCTCATTCTGGCGTGGACAGAGTCAATGATTTCACTGACAGTGGACTTTTGTTGTTTGTCCGACTAAAACGAATGGAGGCTGAAAGGTGTCAGGAGGAAAAGCCTTTAAAGTAAATAAAGTCGTGAGATTTGCCCTCAAATTAAGAATGAATCCATGATTATGAACATCCTGGATATAGTTTTACACTCACATGAAAAAAAAAAAAATTCTTACCCTCAACATCCTCAATTTAATAATCCCCATCTCCAATTACTAATTTATGGGACAAAATTTCCTCAAGCTACGAGTGCGATATTATCACCTGTAGTTATTTTCTCCCCAGCACTCTCAGCTGAGATTTAATGACATTTTTATACAGATTTCATACCGAGATATGAAAATGCTCTGTGGGTGATTATCTGTGAAACAATGCAAATGAAAGTATGACTTTATGTAACACAGATTTAGTACTTCAAAAGAATTTGTTCATGTAAGAAAGAATACAAGAAAAATGAGAGGTGAAGGTAATAATGTTGCAAATCTGAACAAGGTAAATATCAACACAGATTTCACGAATTATCTGTAAACAGAGAGTGTGAATGACTTTTCAAAAGGAAACTAATCAGTTTCAGTTTACCCGTCAAATAGAGTATAATATTCAACCTATGAAAATTTTATGTGATTTCCTTGGGGGAAGTTTTCCAAAGGCTGAAAAACAGACCCACAAATGACCTCACTGTGACATCACTATGGGTTTAAAGTCTGTAGTTTGGCTTTGACCTCCCTGACACCAAACAGCCTCAGTGGTGTGACAGAGTATTAGGGCCACTGGTAAGGGAAAAAAAAATCTGATGTTGGCTTAGAAAAATTTGGATTTTTTCTCGTGATATTGACTATTTCTCATGAAATTACAGCTTTATTACTATGAGTTTTTAAAAAATTACTACTTGACTTGGGTATATGAATCTGTGACTTTTTGTAAATTTTAATGACTTTCTTCTAAAATTCCAATCCTATACTTGTACATCATTATAATTATTCTTCTTGTGAAAACTATAACTTTACTGCCATAGTACCTTATTTTTCTTTCGAAATTCTGAATCACTCTCATTATAGTATCATTTATTCTCCTTTAGTATTGTTTTTCTTGTGAAATTTAACTTTATTCTGTTAATATATTTACTTTTCAAAACTATTACTCTTGTCATTATGGCTTTTATATCAAAATGATGACTTTAATCTCAACCCAATCGCAGTGCCCCCCCCCAACAAAAGTGGCCCTATGTTCCTTTGCACTGTAAAAATGAGCAGGTACTACAGGGGTTCTGTTTCAGATGTAAAACTGGCAGGGCTGTGGTTTCATTTGGCAGTGAGTTCATGTGAGGGTAACAGTGCTGCTGCCAATGATGGTTGGAGAGGATATGTTTACCGCATGCAATTTGTTTTAAAAAAATTTTAAAAAATAAGAAGGAGCAGCAGGAGCACTACAAAGCTTCACATCTCACTCGCCCTCTCTTTCCTCCTCTCAGGTCCACTGAGGTGGTCGAGTTTCAGCGGAGAGAACAGGACGCCTTGGCCCGCTTATTTCATCTCTTCCGGCCGTCGATTTTTCATTCCAGAAATAACTGGTACGAGGGTACCCCTGTTGTATTTTCTGTACAGACGCCACTTTACACGACATCAAAGACATCACACACAACCCATGACCCCACACGTATACACTAACACCTGCTCTGTAACTCGGTCACTGTCTCACGGAAACATTTTTAGCCACAGAAAACTTGTGCTGCTTTATTCGAGGAAGATTAAGCCCCTCGATTAAAAAAAAAAAACATTTAAAAAAAATCATTCTTTTCAACCTCATGTTAAGCATGGACACATCCCTGAACTTTGTAGGAAATTTGTCGCTATATACAATAGTCGTGTATGACAGTGATTCACAAAAGCAATAGTGTAATAGTAAAACTACGTTTGTGACATTCGTTAATGACAAGTTCGAAACACAAACATTCTACATTTTCTACACCCTGATAGCACATCAGACTTTTTTCTTCCTGGACTTTGTTAAAAAAAAAAAAACAAAAAAACAACTAAAAACCATCATCAGCAATCGATTCAAACAGATACATAAACGATACTCAGTGTTTCTGTATGATTGTATCAAATGAACTGTGTGTAATATGAAGTAACTTTAATTGGTTAAGTGTAGTCGTTTTCTTTTTTTTTATTGCCTTTCTACTGTACTTACAGACTAAACCAGAACAGAAAAAAGCACGAGGACTTCACAATAAATAGGAAAATACATTTTGCCTGGCAAAATACCATATTGACTTCTACGCTCCCTTCAAATATTTTACTGTACACCCGTGTTGGCTGCTACAATTGAATTATGTGATTTATTTCAAAAAAACCAAAACATTAATCAATCATTAAATCACCCCTATCCAAACACTAAAAGATGAGTGCTTTTTTAAATTTTCTCGTTTTCACCCTCAACAAGGGTCCTCCACAGTCTGAGACAATGCATCCTTTTTAACCTGAGAGGAAGGTTAAGTCATCAAAGGCCTGTCCCGTGACTCTACTTGCCCTTGGCAACAGTCTCCTAGCAACAACATCCTTCTTGTTTTCCTTTCCATTGGCACGTGATGTGATGTGTCCCTCCAAGATCTTCTTTGAAATCATTTTTTCCACTTTGATGTGAGATTTAATCATGTTACATGTCGGGGGTGTTAAGTGATGTTCCTGAACACAACGTAAATTTAACAGTCTGTAAACTTTTGAGGGATCCTGCTGTGCTTCTTTGCCATTCCAGCTTAAGAGTGTACTGATTGTGTAGCTTGTGTTCAATGTGTGTATATGTTTAAAAGCATGTATGTGTGTGCTTCTCTTAAACACAAATAAATGTGTAAAATCTGGATACTGTGAACAGTAGCGAGGCGAAAAAGTAAGAGACTCGTTCACCTTGGGGGGGCCTTCATCGTCAGCACCCACCAGAAAGTCAAGAATCACACTAGTTGGCATTTTCCAAAGTCAAAAAACAACAAAGGCTTCAGCATTGAAGTCTCTTCTGCTCTCTTTTCACTGAGAGACTGTCAGTGATTTTTTTTTCTTATTTTTTTAAAAAAGTGCTCCTTCAGGGGAGGGGTTGAAGGGTAGGGCGGCCTGTTGTCCAATCAGGACAGTCCATTCCTGGGGGGACAGGGACGGGGGACGGGGACGGGTGTGGGGGGTTTCCCTCAGACTAGGCGCTATAAAGACAAGATGGCAGCCAGGAGTATGAGGGCGGAGCTGAGCAGGAGGACTGAAGTCTGGCACCGACCAGCAGAATTCACGTCCCTTCGAGACGGCTCTGGTGACTCGTGGCCGATGCCATCTGAAAGGGGAAGTAATGAAATGTGCATCATTAACAGGCAAAACAACTGACACATGAAAGTGGTGGCAGTGAAGTGGAAATGAAAGTGATGGTTTTGTTTCCTCTCCGTGTTAAAAAAAAAAAAGAAGAAATCAGACACTGTGTAGAGGTCTGTTGGTCATGCACAGGAATAAATGAGCAACGGCAAACACATACAAACATGTAAAAGAAAAAGCCTGCAGCTGCCCCCAGGCCCCAGTCCTTCATATTTATCATGTGTCTGGTAGTTGTGGTAAACTGAATTACCTACTGAATACTCTGGTTGGGCAAAAGAACCCCTAAAGCAGATTAAAAAACTGAAATGAAAAGGGCAACACAACACCTAATATCAGCAATAACAGACTCCTTCTATGTATTCACAAGGCATTTAAACCCAAGGTCCTGAGATTTCTATTTAAGTTTATTTATATTATTTGCTGTTAAAAAAGTAGTAGTTTAAAATTAACTTTTAAAGAATTAGATTAGAATTTTAAAGGTGAGGGGAGCTGGATCTTTATATTTATATTGTAATATTTTTTCCCTTTTTCCACTGAAAACCTCAATAGATTTAGTATGTAGTATAGAAGTAGGACAGCTTATGACAATCTTTCTTCTTCTTTTTATTCCTTCATTATCGGATTCTTCAATTCTTAAACTCTCATAAAAGTGTTTATCAATCATGATGTAAAAAAGAAAGAAAATCCTAAAGTAAATAAAAGGAAACTTAATCAGCAGATGTAGCAGTTATAGGACAATTTAATTCTATCTCTAACACACAAACACACACAAACAACATGAGCTGTACATTCCCACCAACCTCTGGGTTCTAGGGAGTTGTGACTGTTGTCGTCAAAATCGACCCCTTCCTGCACGGTCCCGGAGTTTTTCACACAATTGTCTTTGAGAGACAAAAAAAAGAAGGGAGGAGATGTGAAGATTAGAGAAGTCAAACGTCACATTCCACTGATCACACGCTGGTACACAAGAGCGTAGACACAACAATCTGTGACTCACTTTGAGGCCTGACGAAGACTTTGAGTCTAAGGCAGCTCCTTCTTCCCTTGTCGTCAGTGATGGAGGCTGTGGAAACACCAGGCAGAGTTAAGAACAAAACATGTGAACACGTCACCTGCACTTTCCATTTCAAAAAGCTTTATGTGATCTAATCTAGGGCTGTGTGATTATAGACCGAAATGACTGGCACCATTTCAATGTGAGATCATGTTGATTTCTAACCATTGTTGGAGAAAGAACAGTTTTATTGTCCTTTAACACTTTAATCTTCACTTCCACATTTTACTTCACATACCTACAATATACAGAAAATAGTTTTAAAAGGAAAGTAAAAACCTATACATCAAACTAGAGACTCAAAGGAAACATTATGAAGTGTCAGCATTGGACCTTTTTGGCTTTAATCAAGAAAATGTGTAGCACTTTGAATTTGCCTACTAATGAATGACAATACAACAAAGTTTCCTGGTTATGTTGTCAAAATTTTAATGTTCTACTGGAAATATATCACTATATATTACCATTTGGTGTCTAGCTTCAAAAATCCTTCCATGACTTTCAAGATGTGGCCTGGTATCTAACCTCAGAACTTTGACACCCTTTTTGCAAATTCTTTCATCTTTTATTGCTTGTACATGTGCTTCTGTTTACACAACACTTAATATTTGGCGAGCCTGGCTTCCTTTGTAAAATGCAAAAAAGGGGGTTTTGTATAAAACAATATTTATATTTTTCAAGGGAAGATATTGTACAAGTTGTGGTTCAGTGTCAAGACCAAAGTCTTGTTAATTCAGCACTGATCATCTTACACAATATCAGCCCTGTAATGGTCCCAGGCAGCAAGTGAAGGCTACTGGTAATGAAAATTACTAGTTTGGCTCAACAACTGCTTCCTTTTTATCCCATGTAGACAACTGATACACCGGTGACCAGTAGGAGCAAAGAAAGCTCTTCTGTGAACAACTGTCCTGTCGGTTTAACTACAGTAGGTACTGTACTTAGTGTGCATCTTGATAGTGAGCACACTACAGCTTAGACCTGGTTCAATCATAGCTTTGGTGCCTCTGGGCCAAGTCATCGTCATAGTCAAAATATCATAGAGTGTGAATGCAGGATAAGGTTTCTGCTCAAAGTCCTGCAAACCCTAACACTGACATTTTCCATTTACATTCACTTCATGTGACGCCTCTTATCTCTACAAAATTTACCTTCATCCATAAACATGCAGACATGCTGCAGAAATGAATAAATGGCCACGGTCGATTGTTTCTTCATCAAAGGTGTTCAACACTCACCTCCTTTAAATATGGTCTGAAGAGCTCTATCTTGCTGTCTGAACTTCCCTTTCACCCTGATGTAAAAGTGTTTTTGCTTCATATATTATGATTTGAAATGACTCAATGTCACTTTCATACTTCCCTGTCTAATCTGACCATGGGCAGTCATTTCTGCAGATGCATTGTACGCCGTTGTGCTCACCTACAAAATCTCATTTCCTCTGTTTCTAGAGTGTGAAAGGCAAAGATTACAAAAAACATTTTTGACTTGCTGGGACTGTGTTGAAGAGCTAACAAAACTAATCAGGGACTAAGTCCATAAGACCGCAGAGGGTGTCTCCAGCGATGAAGAATGACTTCGACTTCTGTATTCGCTTTTGAAAAGAATATTTTCATGTTTAGTCTGGCCTTGTCTTCATCCCACAATAAACTTTCTCTAACCCTTTTCCTCATGTGCATCGATACTCTGACCTTTCATGCCGCCTGCCAAGTCTCTCACACTTCTCCACACCCAAACACACACAAATACCACCTCGAGTTTGTTTGGATAATCATGACCGCGCGTTGGGTATGTATGCTTATATGTACTGTATGTGGTTGTGGTTTCCTACATATGTGCATCTATGCACAGATGTGCCCAGAGGTTGTCCACAGACACTCCTCTGTCCTTTTACTCAGAAACTCCCTGTGATGGAGTCTGGCCCGGCGGTTGAATTCTGCTTCAAAGTAGAACCATGTCAGTGTTTCCACTGTCGCAGATGACTTAGGCTCTTATTTCAAATGGCTCTTTATCAGATGCCGCGATGCTGTGAGAGGAGTCACAAATGGTCTTTAAAACTCCACCATGAGAGGAATATTGGAAGTGAAGCAGCAGAAGGAGGAAATAAGCGAGAGAGGAACGGTGTCAATCATGCTGCTTCTGTCTATGTCAGCGGGTATCAAGTAACTTACCTCACACCCCGACGGTGGCTGGAACAGAGGGGAGAACTCACTTTCTCGCTCTCTTTCTCTCTGATCCACTGGCTAGACTCTCTTTATCTTTCTTTATATCAGTCACGCTCCTTCTGTCTCTGTTTCCTTGGCTGTCATTATGTCTCTCCATCTTTTCTTTTTTTTTACTCCATCTTTTACTCCATTAAAGTGTCCTTCTGCACTCTTGCACAAATTTCTTTACGGGCAGCTACATCAAATGATAAACCAGGAAAAAAGACATTTGTCCAGAGCTGCCAACTAGAACACTTTATCAATCTTTTGAAATTGCTCGGATTATTGTTGCAACTAACCAGTATTTTGGTTATCATATATGATGATTTCTTGATTTAAATAATTAATCATTTTGTGTATTAAAAGTCAGATGGTTGCAAAAAAAGTCCACAAGATCCAAGGAGATGTCTTCAAATGTCTTATTTTGTCAAACCAATGGACCAAAACTCAAAGATATTCAAGTTACAATGATATAAAATTGAGAAAATCAGCAAATTCTCATTTCAGAAAGTCGAACTAGCAAACTATTTTCAAATAGATTATTTATTATTTCTTTTTTTCTACCATTCACTAAATCAGTAAGTGTGATATATAAAACTGCTGGTAACCATTACAATGACGCCTATGCTTCACTCAACATTAAGACAATAGATGGATTTCCCTTTTACAAACAACTGAGGAGGAAATGCTGCATTAGGGTAGAGAAATGTTTCCACAATTTCATAGCAGTATATATAAGGACATTTTCACTATTTTGAAAAAAGCAGCTTCCTGGAAGACCTTGAAATTACAGTTTAGAGGTGACTTAGTATCTGATACACATCCTTGCATTGCATACCTGTTTTTTTTTAACCATACACCGCCATTGATAAACATCTGTCAACTCTGGGAAATAACATAATAAAAAAGCTGTAATGTTAGCTCCAGCAGCAGAGAAACATGACCTGTGTGTCCAAAAATATCAACTGACAGCAGTAGGTTACTCTCAAAAGCATAACATTAGCATAAAAAAACTGCTGTCATGTCATTTTTCCCCAGAATATACCAGACACATTGGATAAATGCCAGATGTGTTACATTAAATTCAAAAACCCATTTTAAGGATGACTGCAGTGTAACCATGCAGAGCCTCACTCCTGACAAACTGTGTCAGTACAGGATTCAATCAATATTATTGATCAGCAACACAAGATCATGAAAAGAGACTCTGTGCACCTATTTCCGAGCCATAGCAGAATTCATTCATAAGCTCTCAGTCATTTTGAGTTGTTTTCTGTCCCCATCTAACTGATGACGCCACTTAGAAGCCTGTCTGTTAACTCCCTGCTAAAACAGTTTAAACTAACTACGTAAGTTAGTTAGCAAAATATTGAAATCGCATTTATCTGAAAATATCACAACCAGGCTGTTCTCATTATTTTTCTGAATAACTAATTTCTCCTAACACCTAAAAACAAGCTGAGAAAACCACAATGATTTGAAAATGCTATTATGTCTATCATTTGATATTAAATCTAATTCTTTAGACCAAGTAGAGATGGGGTCACTCTGGACGTTTGGTGAAAAATCAGTGGGAGTAAGTTTCCAGAAGTGCAGAGTTCAGACTTTCTGTCATTATCTACTTTGATTTGCTATTTGTTTGATTTGGACACAGACAGTATTGCATTTTCTCTTTTTTAGTAGATTTATTATTTGTTTTGGTTCGTGGTCATTATATATTTTTGGTTATCTGGGATCACTGGTCATGTGACCTCTCCTATATGATTTACAAGATCCTTCATCCTCCAAAGCATTGTCTTGTTTGTTAATAACATCTTCTAGTTGCAGCTGTTAAAGAATCTTTTCCTCCTACTTCACTTTTTTCTACTCTTTCGCACTCTCACCCTCATTGTTCACACAGCTTTTCTCTCATCTCACTTTCTTACCCTCTTTTTCTCCCTCTGTACCTCGATTCCTGCACAGATTCCAACACACAGACAACTACCCAGCTATCTCTCTTCCTTTCTCTCTTGTCTGCTACTGAGGTCAGAGTCTGGGTTTTCTATCCTCGAGCGACGCAGCCGCGCTTCACAATGACTGTAACTCCAGCTCTGCCTGCAACTCTAGACTCCAGCGTTAGTCAGGTCGTCTGGACGCCGCCTCACCATGACGACAGGGGTGACCGTAAACCTCCCGGTCGCCCGCCCAGGCACCCTGTGCAAATTCAGCCATGTCTTGCTGGACCTGTGATTGTATGTGTCGCTTAACGGGCTGGGATGGCATGTGAGGCCATAGTGTTGTTGTGAGTCAAATTAGACGGATTCTGATATAAATACTCTAGGATCAGATGTTTTTCTTGTGATGATCTGTTTTATCTTGGGAAACAAAGCCCTTTGTCTTTGCTTTCAGCTGCGAGAAGCTAAAGGGAAACTGTCGGGGCACTGTGCTGGCGGGGTTCATGTCATTATTGATGTAGATCTGCGGTGGCTGTGCGGCGCGGGACCCAGGCGTTTGAAGCGCAGGGGCTTTACAGGGAGACAGTCATCCCTCTCACACGGGGAGAGCCAGACTCTCAACTGTCTCCTCTGAAAATTGGATTTCTATCCCCTGAGATTAGGATCAGGCTTCCCCCACTCCACTGCGGCTCTATAAGAAAAACATGCCGCCCTCAGAGGCCACAAGAAACTCGCAGCACAGACCTCGTCATCGTCTTGGTGACCTTTGACCTTCTAGGACCAGCCGAAATACTGATCCCACACCAGGTTTTCCCCCCGGGTGTCTGTCTGTCCGCCAGACAGGCTGGCCTGTTGCAAACTGCAGGTGTCATCTATTTGACGTCCCCCCCCCCCCCCCCGCGCCCCCCTCGCCTGGGGCGGATGACAATCACCACGGAGGAGGACAAAGGAGTGTCTGTCCTCAATGAGACAAGTAGGCATGAGTCCCTCTTCTATGTCGTTTACACGGACACTTAACAGTTTCCCAAACCATATTATATGTACAACACAGGTATTAACTGTCACCTATTGTTGGGCTTTGTTAGAGAGACTCACTGTTAACATGCAATATGACACTGACACCAGCAGCTGATAAAACATACAGTAGTTTACGGTAATGCAGCCAGAGTAGAGTTTCTGGACCTGGATGATGCTGACAGGAAGAAAAACAAGGATCCATCTGGAAAAATATGTTTTCCATCTAGTACTTTTTTCCAAATGCATCATCATACATTTTGAGATTCCAAGGAAGGCTTGGAAGCAAATAAATGCGTGAAGAAACTGATGAAATAAACATTCAGTTCAAATAAAGAAAATTGACATGGGAGGTTTGAGAGGTAATAGCCCGGTTTGTGTGTGTGACAGTTGGAGCACCTCAAGGCTTGGATGGACATCAAACTCTAGTGCAAAAGTTAAGCAGCTGCACTATAAAACATCTTGTTCTTTGATTCAAAAAAAATGAAGCTAACCTTAATACATGTGTCATTTTCAACCAGAAATTTCCCCCAGGACGCTTTGGAGACCAGAGCTGAGGTAAAAGGAGAGAAAATATTGGACTTACGTTTTCCAGGTGGCCAGAAAAACTATTCCAAATGATTTCTAACGGTGCTCTGTGTCTGCTGGATGTGTAAACAATAGTTCAATGTTGTTTTTTAAGCTTGTTCTGCTTCCCCCCTAAAATTACCAAAAATCAATTAATAATGCTTTATATAAGTCTAATTTCAGATTCTGGGTCAGTTCTAGATGATTTCAGGGACTATGATCTGCGTTGGGTATTGCAGTATTTACTGAAATTGAAATAATCCACGTTTATTTCTACAACAAAAACTCTAGTATTATTACAACCCAATGTTGAATAATGTGAAACACTGAGTATATCATTAAATGAGAATTTTCACATTTTATCTTAGTGGTAAAAATACTGAATACCTGAAACACTGCTTCTCTCCAATTACACAACTCTAGACAATGAGGACTAATATTGTTATTAGGTTAAATGTTCTGACTAAGTCATGGTATGTTCCCTCAGGCGTCTTTGTCTATTGTCTATTTCATACTGTGCTCAGATCGCACGTTCTCTGATGAGAAACATAAAGTGTGTCTGGGGAACAACAATTTGAATTAGGCAATCTAGGATTATCTTTTTTTGAATTGTAACAGCCTCAACTATTCTCTTGCAGGGGGAACATTCAACCACAATTTCCCCAAAGAGCCACATCTTATGCAATGGAGTCACACAGACCAGCCAACGAACACAGTGATCCAATAGAAACATTTAAAGATTTGGATTCGGTTCTACTTGCAAGAGGACAGTTTTGATGATCTTGTGATTCTAGATGCTCATTTGGCGCAAGACGAAAGTGTTGGAAGACATGCAAGGAAAACAGTTAACTATCTACCTTCTTAATCATGAAAATGTGGCCTGATTGTGGAAAACCTTCCTGCGTCATTACGAACACACAAATCTTCATTTTAGCTTCTAGTAGAGGTCATAAAGTTTTCAAAGATACAAAATGGATTTCAAGGAAATGTGAATAAAACATGCACAAAACATAGAATAAAATCATCAAATCTGTCATAAAGAGTTTTGTTTTCTAACTTTTAAGTTACTTTAAATGGTTAAATCATTGACCAGCCATCACCGTGTCTCAGTCAATCCTTCTCTTCTGCTCCTGTGGGGCACTGACTTCACTTATGAAAACATGACTTCGCATCTGACTGTTTTCCCAAGTCTTCTCACGAGGAGGCGAAAGCTGAGCTCAGCCAGTCAGTAAGAAAAGATGCTTAAGGCGAGACCTTGACAGTGGAGATATTTCACTCCCTCTGGCTTGTGTTTTGGCTTGGCCCTCTTCTCAAGGACTTACAAAGCAAATCCCAAACATGTCGCTGTTTTTTTTGCAAGATGCCAAGATGAAACTGATATCTATCTTCTAATTTAGGTCACATATTACATTTAGTTCAACTCAGTATTGTTGTGAATCTCTCTCACTGGTTCTGATATGATACCTCAGCTTCAGTACTGATATGAAAATGATGGTTTTTGGGTACCTTGGTTTGAAAATTGTAAAAAGTATCGTTCCATTAAACAAACAAAACAAAAACACATTCTACACTCTAAATGCACTAAAATAAATTCTGGAAACAATACAGGGAGATATGTTGGTACTCACAGATATAATAATACTCTCTGCCAGGGCGAAACTCGAAGCCTAAGGAGAAAGGAGTGAAGAGCTGGAACTTCTCTGAGAACTTGAGCGGTCCGTTTGGTGACAGGGGCCTGTTGCACTCCCAGCGTTTGAAGCCCTTGGCTGTGTGGTCGCAGGAGCTGTAGCCGTCGTAGTTAACCATGTAGAGGATGTAGCGCTCGGCCCGCTCATCAGAGACCGGGCCGGTGTAGTGTGGGCAGTAGACATCAAGGTAGTCGTTGATGCAGACATCGATGTGGTAGTCACCCCGGTAAAACCTGGAGAAGGAGAGAGAAGAGAGGGGAATGTGAATATTTCTGGAGCGGTTTCCTGCAGAAAAACAACCACTCAGCGTAAAAATACAGTAGTATTATAGTAGCAGCATTTTGGCTCAAGGCTCAAGTTTTCAAGACTGTTAAAATGGCTTTTAAAGCTGTGTTGAGACATTCTATTACACCGAGAGACCAAGTTACTTTAATACACAGGCCTTATAATTAAATATTATGACTGCCAGTGTCTAATTTTCTATTGTTCTGTTCTTTTTTTGCACAAACACAAGCCAAAGGCTGATGCAATACACGTTCCTACCAGTGGTTTCACACTATTCTGTTGTTTGACATGTGGCGTGGTGGTAACTGGCCAAGAAGTGCAGCAATGTGCCAGCGAAAGGCTGGGAAGAAGAAGACTGGAGAACATGGATGTAAACGACGCAGGTCTCAAAATCACAAATAAAAAATGGGTGTTTTATGAGGAAGGAAGTGCATCGGCATGTTTGCTAGACCTCAGGGTTAACATCATGTTTTTCATTTATACCAAAGAAGCATGTGACCACTTACACATCCATGACTGGAATTTAGTTGTGTTCATAAACCACAGTGAGGGCATTTTTTTTTGTTTGTGTCAGCAATAATATTAACACGATTAACCTATTATCTGTTAAGGTAGTTTTTCATCACGTACGCGTGCAAAAACAAAAATTCCCACAGTGGCATCATGCAAGATGCTGTGACCACTCATCTTGACCTTCCTAATGATTTATTTATCCACTGAAAGTACGCTGAGCATGCATGCTGTCTCTGCAGCGGCCTCCTTTGTGGTTTGTACACATTTAACATTCAGATACCCTGAGGCAGCACTTTGCTCAGGGGCACATCAGCAGCAGCTGTTTAAGTGTGCAGACAATTTTTCATTGATTTGTTTGGGGAGCCTCTCGCCAACGTTTTCCCCGAAGATGCCTTCTTCACAGAGTTATGAGTACTCCAAAACCTGATGACAACATGATACTTTGGGCTATCTCGGCACACAGCTGAGGAAAAACGTACCATATGTGCTCGAAAACTGAGGCCAGACTGTGATAGGCACATTCAGGCTATAGGTTCTCTGGTTTTGTTTGGAGGATCTCATCATGTCAGTCTCAATCATTCCGAAGCCTCTTGTGAGTCTCAGCTGAATCCATGTGCGATGCAACCTCCCCGGCAGAAACCTCTTACGACACATGCTAGTCAGACCCTAAGCCATATATCAATGTTAGCACTCAGTAGTGATGACTTATGCTGGTGCTGAAATTAAAGTCCCCTAGCGTTACAGGGCTAATCCCCTGGTTAGCATGTGCCTTTAGCAGCTTTAAGAGGATCCCTCTGTAGAATGAGATTTTCATTAGCCCAATATGACAGCTTGATGTAGGAGCCCCTTGTGGAATCTCTGAGTCTGGGAAAATGAGGCCTGTTCTCAAGCATTGCCCTGAAACAGCCAAAAGATTTTCCCGCCTGGTGTTTACTGTAAACCGAGTGGACATGGGGGGGGCTGCGGTGGCGAAATATGCCAGGTATTTATTCCTGAGGAGAGTGATTGGAAACACATATTCCCAGAGGCACTGTATAAGGTTGCATTTCTGAGGCTCTTAGCACAGACAGATTAGGCCTGGATGGCCGGACGGTTGTGTCTCCGTGACAGCTAATGGCCCGTGGTTCAGTATCACTGACATACTGCGGATGTCTTCAATACCCCACCTCTGTTCTTTGACACAGTGAGGGTCGTCAGGGGAGACGGAGCCAGGGACTGGTTTTTGATCATGCAGCAGGCCGATGATCCTATATGAATGAACTCGCTGGAGCGCGGCGGGGTTTCACCCTGGCGTTTCACTGGGACCGGCTGGCCACGGATCAGATATTGCGACTGCTCTCGCTCCTCACCCAGATAATTGGAATACCAGTCAGCTGATCTGAGGCCAGGTGAGACAGGAAGGGAGGGGCTGAGACGCAGCTGCTGCCGCTGACGCGTACATGTTGGGGCTTCGGGAGGCATGAGAAGCATAAAGAGAGGTGTGTGCTTGCCGCGGCCTGCTGGGGGTATCAAGTTGTCATTACACAGATTGTAAATGTGCTGTAGGATTAGTGGCCGTCCTACTGGGTTTGCAGGGGCCACAAATGAGCGGATGTGTGTGTAGGGGCTGCAGTTGGGTGTGTGGGTGTCTTGTGGCAGCGTCAGCCATATTCCAATCTTTTTCTCTCTCTAATTATAGTCTGGTCAAAAGAGAAACCAAAGCTCTTGTTTTCTCCCCCAGTTTTTTTTTTTTTCTTTTCCCGCCAGCACCAGATGAGCGCTTGACTCTAGGCAGGCACAGCGTGGCCTCCCTTAGCCTCAGTTTCAGAGCTGCCGGCTGATATTATGACTACCAGGGGTCAACTGGCTCCACAGTATCATGTCCTCAGCCAGAAGCACTCTGGAATAGCCTGCATTGTCCTCCCATGTCTGTACTAAGCCTTGAATGTTAGCTTCAACCTTGCCAGTGTCAGTGGCTGTCAATCAAACCTGACCCAGGGGTGACAGCTGAGATTAGTCAGGATTAAGAGGAATTTCTAACTAATGTCTTTGTGAAGGAGAGATGGGAAAAAAAAGTTTATGAAAGTGATGATGACTATGTTTAAAACTGGATTCTTGTATTCAAATTCATTCAGATTGTGACAAGAGCAGGAATCAACCTCTGCTGTAAACATTGACACTTCTGGGGAATAACCAGATAAATGGGGACACATTTTTTTTATGGAAAGAAAGGTTGTCGCTTAAATTTGAAATGTAATTTGAAAACTGTTAATACCACATACAAAATTCCATTTTCCTCCGTTATACTGGGATGTAGGAAAAAATCTCAAAGATTGATACATCAAAACAAAACACAAGAAAAACAAAGTATAACAATAGAAATTATTTAATAATATAAAATCAACATAAAACCAAGCTGCAAGAATTAAACAAAAAGAAAGAAAAAAGTAGCAAAACTAATGTATGATTGGAAGCAACTAGTTATGTAGCCAGAGGAAAATCCTTGGATGAGCATCTGATTGTCCCAGGCAAGTCTTTAGTTAAGTAAGCTTTTGTTTAGTTTTTCAGTATAATCTGAAATGTCAGGGCTTTTATCTCCCATTCCAACCGATCAATCTGATCAGATCACTAGACATTGGTTCGGAAGGCAGTTCTGAACAGGGTCAAATGTGGACAAACATGTGCAGCAAAGAGGGTGCGTACAACTAAAATATGGACTGTAGGTGTTTATTACGGAAGACGATAAAATGCACAGTGAGAGTAGCAGCAGCGCCAACACATGCTCCAGATGTTTGCCAGATGGAGGCTATAAGGAGGTTTTTGAGTGTCAGAAATGAAATATTGATAAGATACAGAGCCAGAAAACACACAGCCTGAGTTGAGATGTGTTAGATGACATTTTCACTCTTACTGTCTTCCAAAGACTTTCTCCCGCTGATCTCCACTCTGATCTCTACTATCTCCACACTGAGACTCTGATCCCACTGCCCAGCCCGCCTGCTGTGGCCTCGACCGAAGCATGAGAAACCGTCATGCGTTTATCCAGATATCATCAGCATCAGGGTTTTTGTCATTTTCATTACCAGCAAGATTTATTCATCTGTTTTTTCTAAATGGCTTTGTTGTTAAAGGCTATTTAGTGAGTCATTAAGCCTTCACAGGACTGATTGAGGGAATTTCAACTGTTGTGTTTCCCTTTTGGCATTGCTTTGAGCAGCCTGAGGCGGTAAAAAAACTGGTGGAGGGTTCAGGCTTTTGATAGCAGGATGAAGAAAGAATGGCCAGACCTTGGCAAAAGAAAATAAAGGAAGAAAAAAAATCCTAAATCCTAAATCCATTTGTCTTGGGGGATTAATGATCCCTGATTGGCTGAATTGCTCACAGCCAGTTAGAGCGGGCTTATCAATGAATCTGTAGCTGGAGCTCTTAACAAAGCACACATCTATGGATAATCCCTCTTTTGACCCCCCCCCCCCCCCCACCAAACTTGTTTGCTTTCTTTAGCCTCATTTGGTGCATTTGTTCTGGCACAGGTATGGTATGGCAAAGCCAGTGTGGAGAGAAACAGACAGAGAGAGGTGGGTTCGAGCGCATTTACAGTAGCAGGTGGAATAAGAGTAGAATAAAAAGTAGTGGAACCATATAATTCTCAGAAAACTTTTCATCATTTAGATTTTCTATATTTTATCTATTCTATTAGTGGTTTTATTTTATTTCTGCAAGTTTCTTCTGGCAATCAACAAGTGCTTAGAAATGCAACACAACTCATTAGACTTCAACTACAAGAAATTTGTTATTATTTTTTTCAGATTACAAAGCTCTTTCCAGGAAATGTAGAGGGAAATTTCTGGGAAACCATAAACTGTTTTATTGCCTAACATGAAGGCCTAAATATTATTTCAACTCTCCATTTGATGAAGAAATACTGAATTCTTTTTGTATTTTTTTTGCATGAATATAATTTTGGGAAAAAAAACAAAAAACCTCTCTCACCCTGGCAGAAATATATATATATATATATATATATATATATATATATATATATATATATATATATATATATATATATATACTATTTATTCATGATGTTTCAGTCTATTTTAAATTGCACCTTCCTCTTACACACCTATGTCATATTCAGGGGTGACTTTTCATTTATTTTACAAGTATCAGAATTGCCACATGTAAATATACCAAGTATAAAAATACTGGAAAATACAGCAAAAAATAATTGGTCCTCAGAGGAATGGAGAAGCGAAGAGATGGAAGTAGCAGCAAAAACTAATTAAGTTAGGTTTTTTTTTTTTTTTTTTTTTTTACAGTTTTATATTCCTTCCAGAAATGAAAGAAAAATCAAAAACTAATAGTACTATTCTATGAGCCAGCTGAGAGGAGAAACAGGAAAGTTAAAGAGCAAAAACAGGAGATGGAGAGAATAAAGTACAGAACAAGTTGGTAGGACAGGTGAGGAGATGAGAGGGGCAAAAAGACGAAAAAATGAGAGGAAGTGGAAAAGAGATCAAAATGGAGAAAAGGAGAAAATCCTAACAAATAGAAAAGAGGAGACTACAAGTAAAGAGAAGGGAAGAGAAGCATGAGAGGGAGAAGAAAGGAGGATTGTAGAAGATGGTAGAAGACATCAGAAGGGAAGAGAGGAGAGAAGGCAAATTGGAGAGAGGATTTGAAGGGAGGAGAGGAAAGGAATGGAGGAATAAAAGAAGATGAGATGAGCGAAGAAGAAGAGTCAGGAAAAGGAAGGAGAAGAGAAGCCAAAAAAGGGGATGGAAGAAGAGTAATGTAGACCAAACGAGAGGGTAGGAGATAGTAAAAGCTCAGAGTAAAAGAGGATAAAACCTTCTTGTTTTCTTCATGAACACAGTTGGGTCAGATGAAGGGCAGATTCCCAGGGTTACTCCACAAAGGGAGAGAAGAGGAGATGCTTTCAGCCCAAGGAAAAACACACACACACACACACACAGTGATAACATCTGCAATGAAACACAAGAGAGCACACAAACCACAGACCTCATGCTGCTTCTATATCTAATCCCTCAATTTACTCCTCCACAAACCGATGTGAACTAAGTGATTTTTTAAAGAACACACCATTAAAGCCTGTGGTTCCTGATCACAGCCTCTAGGGGGACTCTTTATGGGGCCAAAAAGGGGGGAATCAGGCCCTGTCATGTGATGTGATGTCACCAGATGGGGTCTGTCCACGCCATTGCCCTCGGGGCTGGGACGTCTCGATCAACCTCCCTCCACCTGGACCATCATTCATGGCTTTTCTCCACTGGGAGGTTAAAGCCATTATTACTTTGCCGGCTAATTATATACACACATCTGTCTGTGGAGTTACAAACACACGTACACACAGAATGCATTTAAACACATAATGTGTCTGCCAGGGGGCTCAGCCGAACTGGGCGTTGACAGCAGAGAGATGGGAAAAAATGGAGCCTATAAAGTATAGACAGTTCTCTGTTTCTGTTTTTTTCCTGCTGGGAACAAAACCAGAGGAGGTGAATAATTGGCCTCAGATTGAAAACACATTGCTGCTTGTGGGAAGGCACTTCAGATAGTTAAAAAATAAAACAGAGGCTGGAGGGACAGAGGGACAGAGACGGAGACAGAGACAGAGAGGAAGGGAGGAAGAGGAAGAATGACAGCAGACGGTCTGCTTATGGATCCTGGTGGTCCTGACTGTGCCAATCACTAACTCGTCCATCAGTGCAGCTGCAGACACACTGTGTACCAGGCTAACGGACAGACAGAGAGCGTGTTATGTAAAGCTTCATATATATTCTGATCTCTGTCTGTTTGCAGATTTGGTCCTGTTGTCTTTGTCCCTTGTGCAGCAGTATACACTGTGAGAAAAACTTAAAAACAATGCTGACACCAAATGACCTTAGTTTAAGGAATTGAATGATGTTTTTCTACTGTTTTTCATTTTTAAACATTAAGCCCAAGTTCTCAAATTTTATAAAGTTTTAATTCTGGTTAAAAGTTTATTTTTCAGGGGCATAATTTGTTCCTGTAAAGAACTATGTAATTTTATTTTAGTGTCACAGAAAACAGAAATTTCCTCGAAGGTAAAGTTGGATATAAAAGGCTATTCCTGTCGTTTACAATTGAACTGTGTCAAAATTGAAGCAGTGCAGGCTGAGATATCCTGACTTTTAATTTCTAGTATGCGTTATGCCTAAATTTCCCATAATGCCACTGAATAATACCTTTTATTTATTACTAATTTATTTTTGGAAACTATTATTGATGAATATATGTTTAATTGTGTCCTAGCCTGTAGACAAAATCCATATTTTTCCATGATCAGTTTACCTGCCGTTCACTGAATAAAACACATATATACAACTGAAAAATTAAGCTTTTTATAAGCTACTAAATGAGTCCCCTGAGTTTTCACATAAAATTATATCAAACTCAGACCAATAATAATTCTCAATTAGGAATGAAAGAAAAAATTGCAAAGAAAGCAAAAGAAAGGCAAAATTATTGAGATATTAATTCACAATGGTTTAATATGTGAGCACTGTATATTTCCGCAAAAACACAGCAGGCAATCACATAATAAGTGATTCGATTTGGGTGAACTGACTCTTTATGATGGATATTTCTGACTGTCTGTGGCCTGAATGAGACCAGTCATTCTCCTCCTGTCTTACATGGATGGGGCTGGTTAATTACTGACATAGCTATTCTGGTGTTAGGGAGGTCAAAGCAGCAACAGCAGCATGGGGTTAGTGTCAATCAACACACACACCCACACACACACAGCAGGGCGCCATCATTCAGTCAGTGTAAAACCCCAAGGGGCCGACAGACTGACTCATAAACCCCTCTGAGCCAAACATGGTTGTTCAGGTTGCCATGACGCCAGTTTACAACAACACAATCCTCCGACCACATAATTGACGCTTTTTGACACACAGTGTTCAGCGTGTACATGTAGACACGTATATACTGTACATGGGCCCAGACACACAGGAACACACACGAACCTCTGATGCCACGTTGTGTCCGTCCAGGAGGTCCTGAGCAGGTCCTCACTAGGACATGCCCCATCAGCACCTGCCAGGCAGGTGTACCGAGGAACAATATGCAGGATCCTAGCCTTCACTATGTCTGCATGTGATTACTGTGATGGTCATATTGAATACCGAAGGAGCAAATCTTTAATTAACCTCTACGTGCACGCTCCCGCAGAACACAGAGGCAGTGTAAGCAGGCTGGACGTCCCAGGATGCCTCGCGTCAGACGAGCCGTTCGCCATGCTCGGTCGATATCGATCTGACACCATAGACTCCGAGCTGAGGTCAGGGGTTAGCGACAGCCCATTATTCAGCCAGAGAGCCTGTGTTTGGTCAGTGTCTGAGCGCAGGTGACGGACTGACCTCACTGTCGTCCATCTTAGGAGCTGCTGAGGGATGGAAGGTGAAGTTTAAAAAGGTCTATTAAAGGAACTCAATTCCCCGTAAAATGCTTTGTTCATTTCTGTATTTTCCAATAAACTGGATTCCTACTCTCTCTCCGTCTCTCTGCTGCATTTTTATATAATCACCGTCTTCTCAACTATTTACTAAAAGTTCCTTGCTGGCACTAAAGTTCATCACTGTTTTTTTTTTTTTTTTTTTTTTTTTTACCATCTATTTTCTTTTTTTTTTATTTACAGCAAATTATCAAGATTTTTTTTTTTTACTAATCTTATTTCTTTAAAAGCTACCAATCTATCTACTAACACATTTGCAGCTGGCATGTATGATCTGTGCAGATCCACATGAATATTATGTCACATGGAGAAAGTATAATTCCAGCTTAAGCGATGACATGTAAATGAAGAACAGTGGATCAAATCAGGAAATTCCAATATGCAATAACCCTAACTTCTTGTTGTATCCTTATGTAATTAGTGATGTTACTGGTATTTGTTATTTATTCGATACTGCACATGTGTTATTTAAGATCAGGAGCAAACACTTACACTGTATTTAGCATGTATTTATTTCAATGTAAATGTAGATGTGGCCTTCATATATATATATGTGCATATGTAAATGTGACAACAAAATTATTTATTGATAAAAAGATGAAAATATTTGGTTAACAAAAGGAATACACAGAAGAATATGTTAACACATGGGTAAATGCATGCACACACGCACACACACACACACACACACACACACACACACACACACACACACACACACACACACACACAGAAACCCAGATGTGTTCTAGTCCAAGCAGCAGCAACTGCAGGAAGGCCCCACCTGAAGCATGTTTGACTAACGCGGCCCTGATCCTGAATCGGCAGGGCTGAGACGCTCACCTCTGACCTCCATCCCCAGGGGCGATCTGAGCCCCCCTGTGCTGCCCTATCACTTTACTGCACCCCAGGGAGTCGTGGCCCCGCCTGCCCGGGGCCCAACACACTCTGAACCCACAACCAGAGTGGGGGAGGGGACGGCGGTGAAGAGTGGAACCCACAACGTCTGGACTCAATCACCCGCCCATGACAAACCTGCAAAGCTCTCACACAAATGAACCACACACAAAACACACACACACACACACACACTAACACCAACACCAGCACTTATCCACCAGTGAGGTCTCACACACATCAAAGTGCAGGGGAGCTGACTTGGTTGAGTAATAGGCATTCTGTGGGGAGATGGTGAAACACTAAAAAGTCAGGCTAGAAAAATTTGTTTTGTTCAAGGCTCTGAGAGGAGAGGGAGAGAGAGATAGGGAGAGAGAGGATTTCATTCAAGGTTTGGGGAGAGAGGGAGAGAGATGCAAAAATAGAAGTGGCAGAGTGAATGATGGACTAGTGAGAGAAAAGTGAAAGAAGAAGCCAAAATGATGTGAGAAAATTTGAGGGATGTAAAAGAGGAGTGGGAAAGAGCACATCCTTGATTTAAAACTCCCATAGGTCCCATATAAGAGCCAGGAGGTCTGTGTGTGTGCATGCGTCTGTGTGTGTGTGAGATGCTTCTCAGTTTACTTGTTGATATACATGTAATAAAAGGAAGAAGTGCACATCCCTGCCCTGTTTTAATAAAACATATCTCAATTTCGCAGCAAAGGGAAAATAAGGGAAAGGTTTCCCTTATGTTTTGCCTCTGTAATTGTCTAAAATACTATGACTCACACGTCATGGTGGTCCCTCAAGAGTCTCTCGGTGAAAAAGTTGGAAACACTTTAACAGTTTAGGAAATGCGCAACAGATCTGCTGTCAAGTTTCCAGCTGAGTGACACAAGATCAGAGACGACCAAACTGTATCCCCTCCAACTTCTCGAGCCCCTCTTACAAAAGAATGGGGCCGTGTTGGTCTGGGCCTGTTAGTGCAGGCAGAGGTGAGACGGTGACTTCTGTGAAAATGCAGCGGTTCTATTGAAATAATTGCAGTTTGACACAGTGCTGTTTTTGGTCTGGAAACAGTGAAAACATAAGGAAAAAGAAAATAATAAAAACATGAAGAAAAATTTGCTACAACTAATAGAGATTCAAAATTCACAGAATTACACACAGAAAGCCGTTTTACATCAGTTAAAATCTGAGTTTACAACTCGAGGTGAGTAATTGTTCCAAAGCTGTGTCATGAGCTAGGAAAATGAAAATCAAAAAAGTTACGTTTACTGACCTTGAGAGAACAATTTCAATAAAATTAATATTAAGTTGAATCAACCGCCATCCAGCCAGATTGACATTGACGTTATGGTTGATCATATATTCTCATTTTGAGAAATTAGTTTTTAATTTAACACATAAAACTACAGCTGAATCTGCTGCAACAGAGCTTGTACAAAGACATTACATGAGGTCGCACCCTGTAACTTTTATCAGTAACGTGTTTATGGGGGGAGGGATTAAGACGGATAATGACCTTCAACGTGGTTCTCAAAGTTATTATCACGGACATAGGAAACAGCCACGACTTAGCTTAATGCATAATATATTAAAGACCATAATTTATGTTTTATGGTTGAAGTTTGAATTAACTCAAAATTATGACATGACCTATGAATGACTTATGTATCACTTATGTAATCATATCAAGTTGACTGATTTCTTTATGATGTTTTACAGTGTTGGATTATAACAAATGTGACATACATAGTGTCACATACTAAAACTACTAGCACCAAGCCAATAAAAGGCTCAAGCATCTATTGTAAAGGGCTACACCGGGAGAACCACTTAGCTCTGTCCCCTTTACATCCCACAGCGGGCCCAGAAAAAACAGCACATGTAACATCATGTAAGGGCTAAACATAGAAGCGCCCTCCGAGTGCCCCACATGCCAGCGCCGAGTCGAACCACCTGGCCCGCTCAATCCGCCCCCAGCAGGGCCCCATAACACCCCTCTGCCCCTTCCCCTTGACACAGAATGCCTGTCAAAGTCTCGTCCATCAGACCAAGACTCTCAGATCTGGACATATCGTCTTAAGAGAGGCCCGGCTCGGATTCACACAAGCCGCCTTTAGAAGTCCCGGACTCAGATTCAGGCCCTCCACCTTAAGAGGCCGTATTTCATATTCACACACGCTGTGGCATTCCAGTGTCAGCACTGGTGGAGGCCATGTTCCTCCTTCACATACTCAGCACAGCGCGAGGCGTTCAGTCGGTGAGGTAATGGCCTGTCTTTCGGGACTTCCAGTGGGCAAATTTCAATGCATATTTAAAGTGTTTCCCACTGCGATGTGGCATAAACTGACCTGAGAGGTTCCAAAATTTCCAGTACATGTAAATGTTAATAGCACCTGCATAAACACACCGAAAAGCAGTGAGGAGCTGAAGGTTTAGGAAGGTGACTGAAAGGCTGCTGTTCTTAATTCCTGTTTGGAAGGAGAAAATTTGTGAGGAAGAATAATGAAGCCATTCTTTCAACACCTCAAGCATCTTCAGTTGATGAATTTTATCGCGCTTAAATCCAGTATCAAATCCTTACCGAAACTTTATCAAATCTAGAAGAATTATTGCTTTTAATTATTTCTAGTAAAAAAAAGAAGAAGAAGAAATGGTAATTAAGACATAAAAAGTACTAAAAGTACTTTGAAAGTTTTGCTACTATATCTATATTTTTAAATTTTTTAAATTTTTTAAATATATATATATATATATATATATATATATATATATATATATATATATATATATATATATATATATATATATATAATACACACACCACTAGAGGTTTGAGGAAAAATTGTCTTTTGGTTATTGGTTATTTGGTTGAATTGACATTTTAATTATTCATAATTAGAGGTCTTTACTAATATGGATCTTAAAGCCCCCCCAGGGTCATCTGAGTAGCAGAAGAGATCCAGTCTAACTCCAATCTTCACTGAGGAAAAGTTTTCAGCATCTGCGATCTGTACCCTTAATTATTTAATGTTATTCTGCAGTACAACAATGTTTAAAATTAAGAGATATAACTAATTCAGACTGAGCAACAACGTTGAAAGTTAATAAGTAACTGAAACTTACATGATGATCTGATGATCTGTGTCCCCTGTTGATCATGATCATTTGTTTTTGTGAACACACAAATGGTCCTGCTGCAAGGAATTATGGGATGGCATTATCTCCTTTCCTTTTGCAAAGTCCAGTCTAACCTTTGGTAAAGGAGATGTGATAGGAAGCACTAAAGCTTGTCAAAACGGATGAATTCAACCAGCTCCTATCATGGCTACCACTGAAACACTACAGTTAGGAACCTTCTTAAGCAAAAAGGACCATTCAACCGCAGTCCACATATAAATTGTTTTTTTAATACCTGACCCTACGGGGGTTTGTACTAACCAGACCTAAAATAAGACCAGCTCTCATAAACAAACACTATATGACAGTTAAAGACTGTGTGTAGGTGGTAATATGGTTAAATTTGTGGGTCTAAAGCAGGGCGTTGCCAACAAAAAAAAAAAGCCTCTCTGGATACATAAAAGTTAAGAAAAACAGCACACATACAAATCCATCCGCCCACATGAACATGCACTTTGCAGACACAGCAAAGGGCCACAGAGAGCAGCAGAAATCTGGCCCAGGACGAAGCAGATCGAGGGGACCGGCCAAAAGAAATATCACCAGCTGTTATCCAACAGCTGACCAGGATTAAACCAAACTAAGCTCACTCACGAACAGAAACGCTATATCTATCTATATTTTTAAATTTTTTTAAATATATATATATATATATATATATATATATATATATATATATATATATATATATATATATATATATATATATATATAATACACACACCACTAGAGGTTTGAGGAAAAATTGTCTTTTGGTTATTGGTTATTTGGTTGAATTGACATTTTAATTATTCATAATTAGAGGTCTTTACTAATATGGATCTTAAAGCCCCCCCAGGGTCATCTGAGTAGCAGAAGAGATCCAGTCTAACTCCAATCTTCACTGAGGAAAAGTTTTCAGCATCTGCGATCTGTACCCTTAATTATTTAATGTTATTCTGCAGTACAACAATGTTTAAAATTAAGAGATATAACTAATTCAGACTGAGCAACAACGTTGAAAGTTAATAAGTAACTGAAACTTACATGATGATCTGATGATCTGTGTCCCCTGTTGATCATGATCATTTGTTTTTGTGAACACACAAATGGTCCTGCTGCAAGGAATTATGGGATGGCATTATCTCCTTTCCTTTTGCAAAGTCCAGTCTAACCTTTGGTAAAGGAGATGTGATAGGAAGCACTAAAGCTTGTCAAAACGGATGAATTCAACCAGCTCCTATCATGGCTACCACTGAAACACTACAGTTAGGAACCTTCTTAAGCAAAAAGGACCATTCAACCGCAGTCCACATATAAATTGTTTTTTTAATACCTGACCCTACGGGGGTTTGTACTAACCAGACCTAAAATAAGACCAGCTCTCATAAACAAACACTATATGACAGTTAAAGACTGTGTGTAGGTGGTAATATGGTTAAATTTGTGGGTCTAAAGCAGGGCGTTGCCAACAAAAAAAAAAAGCCTCTCTGGATACATAAAAGTTAAGAAAAACAGCACACATACAAATCCATCCGCCCACATGAACATGCACTTTGCAGACACAGCAAAGGGCCACAGAGAGCAGCAGAAATCTGGCCCAGGACGAAGCAGATCGAGGGGACCGGCCAAAAGAAATATCACCAGCTGTTATCCAACAGCTGACCAGGATTAAACCAAACTAAGCTCACTCACGAACAGAAACGCTCCTTTCAAATGTTTGAATAAAGTACATCCGCATCACATCCAAGACACATCATGTGCAACGTCCTCCTCCTCATATGTTTTGCAACACCTCGCACAGATCCCGTCTGTCCGCCGCTCTCTGAACTTCACAACTGATTCAAGATCAGCAATCAGTGCGTTTCTTGCCACGGTGAGCATCACCTCGGCTGAATCGGGGCCAGCTGTGGAATCGCTAGATAAGAACCACATGTCAGCAGCTGCGTGTCAGTTTGAGGGAGGATTTACTGCTTCGATGTGATGATGGAGAGGGCCATAAAGGAGAGATAGAGCCGTTGTTGATAGATCACCTCACCATTGGCCCATTTCCATCTCTGAGAACACAGGCAGGGTTTTTTTTTTTCACCTCCACATAAGATAGATGATAGATGTGTATCTCTTTTTGTGACAGTCTCAATGTCAGAAACTTCCTTCCTTTCCATACACCCTATACCACCGTGTGTGTTTTTACATGTACAGTTTGTGTCTGGGTTAAATTAAGCATTTCACGGCGACCGAATCCAACCCCTCTGCCCGCGTTTTAGGGAGCAGACTGCAGTGATTAGCCCCAGCCGCTTAACCTTGGGCCACCTCATTTAACACACCACTTGATGTAATTGTTATTGGAGTGGAGATACTAGCCTGCTGCTCACACTGCAACACGCAACAGCCCCTCTCTCCTCTCCGTGTCATTCTGACTGTTGCTGGCAACGCCAGCGGAGGAAAAGAAAAGAGAAATCAAGATTTGGCAAAGGGAACAGAGTTCTACCAGCAAGAGCGAAAACTGTGTGAACGGAGGCCAAAATACAGATAAAGAGACTATGTGTTGAGCCAAAAACATGGAGAGGCAGAGATGTATGTACAAGTGACTTATGACTTCTTCAACTGGTTATTCAAAATACAGCATGCGTACGTTAAAACTTGGCTTAGTTAAAAAGCAAAGGTATTTTATATGTCTGTTACTTATACTGTAGCTATTGTTTCAACAGCATTTATATGACCAAAATTTAATGTGAAGCAGGTCCTAACTATATGTTATAATGTAATTAAAGATGTGATTTAAAAAGTTTTAAATTACAGCCGGTAAATTTGTTTTGCAATAGCCAATCAATGTATTTATTACAGCATCTCTGCATAGTCATTTTGTTGGTGGTGGAGTTTGCCTTTTGTGAGGTCGGAATTTTTTGTCTGGTCTCTTTGATGGAAGTTTCCTACAATTTTAGAAGGGTCTGGCCAATCACAGATTTTTAGGCAAGATCACCCATAGGGAGGTCATTTTAATTACATTGTGGGCTAGTTACCTAACCACATCCATGAAATATAGTGAAAATACAGTATAATAGATTAAAAATGAGTGTTTATGAGATTAATGCACTTGCACAAGTTTTTAAGGAGTCAATTTACCAAAATCAACTGAAAGAAATTTGAGAAGGAGAAAGGAGCAATACGTGACTCATAGTGATCGGTTAGGGAAACACTAACCAAAACCCCTCTCTAAAACATCCACGAGATAAAATAAACATTCAGTCTGATTATCAGTACAGTAACCATATCGCTATAATAGACATGACACGAATTTGTGAAGAGAAGCGCAGCTGTTGTCAGCTGTTGTCATAATCTTCTCTATTAAAACAAAATGACATTGACATGACATTCGTATGGAAATCTGGGACCTGGTGCGACTTGCAGTAACTACATATAACCACAGGTGTCTGAATATCAACTGAAATCTTCTGAATCAAAACTTGAAACACTGGTGAAACAACAATTACACATATCAAAAAAGTTTTCTCAACACAGTTACCCTGGTTTTCTGTAGATGCCTTTTGGGGCTTGGTGATAATTACAATATAAATTTTCATTCAACTTCTGTCAGTACTGTCAAACAAATTTTGTCATTCAGTTTTCAAAATTAATGAGTTCGAGCAAGCTGTGAAAAAAACTGAGCTAAATGAGTAACTGAAGGGCTCATGTTCTGTTTCCTGTTTTGAACATCAGTTTGACTGTTTTATAAATGATTCTGCGCACATTTCCATATTGTGATCAGAGAAATCGCCCGTATTAACAACATGATACTGATTTCATTTAATCCTGAAAATCAGCAGCGATGGGACGGGGGTAGTTTCGAAGACAAAAGAGACAAAGGGGGATGAGAGTGTCTTAAGGTGAGAAAAAAAATGAAACTGAAAACTGAAAATGAAAGATTTAAAAGACGACAGAGAGGAAGCCAGGAGCTCAAACAGGGATAGAAACGTGGTCAGTGGGAGTCTTGGGGTGGAGGGCTGGGTAAATATACTCCACTGCACTGAATGACAGGCATTCTCATCTCTCATCTACCCCCTGCTGAGATGGAAAGAACGGAGCAGGGCTGGACCTGCCATCTTAACCCTTCCTGTGCTCATTTTACACGACAGTTCTTTTCCTTTTTTCTTCTCTGCCTACTGTTCTTCCCCTCGCACTCTTAGCCCTGTATCTGCAATGATTTTACTACAACCCATAACCCACTGTGCCCCCCTCTTCCCTGCCCTTTCACTGCTATTACCAACCCCTCTCTCCCATCCTAAATGGCATGTGACCGCCATTATCGCCTTGTGGAAAGAGCGGCGTCATCATGTGTACCATCATTTTCCTCCATAACCATTAGGAACGCTGTAAAAAGATACGACCACTCTCACAGTGTCTTCAAATAATGGACTGTGGGCACATGGTTGGACCCTAGCCGCTGTTCGCCAGCATCAGCAGAGGCTGTCATTACTTTTTACAACTTTGAGTACTTTGGCCCCTAATGTAGATCCTTCCTGTCCTTCCGTGTTTGACCCGAGGAAGAGGAGCAGATTAGCAGTGGGAGAGAGCCATCCGATTATCAAAACAGACACAGCACCAATCTCTGCAGCGATTAGCGGGGCTCTGTTTTTAAACTCAATCAATGTTGGCTTTATTTGTTTTCTACTTGTCATGATGCATGACTCTCTAGAACTGGAACAGGAATGCCTGCACCAAGTTCCATGACAATCCATCCAGCAGCTGTCCTGACATTTCACTTAAAACCACAAGTGTGGTGGTGCTACAGTCTGGACAGTCAGGACACATTCTCAGAAGAGCATGAATGTCTGGACAAAAACAGTCTGTCACTGTTTCTGTTGGTTCACCTTATGTTAAAAAAATAATTGCTGGGCATACAAGTTGGATACTTGACTTCCAACTTGGAGCAGCATAAAACCGATAAACAAAATTTAAAGTTGCCTTTGAGTGCTCTTAATTTTTTGTTATGTTTAACACATATTGACAGTTTTTGATGAATGCCAATTTAAAAATGATGTTGTTTCCATGGTGCCCCACCACAGCTCTTATCACTGCAGCCTTTGTGAAGCTTTTAATTTTCATTTCTTTGTTCTCACTTGCTCTTTGGCCGTTTCCGAGGCTGAGGCAAAAAGGAAGGAATTTCAGTATGAGACAAAAAGTATATAACAACACCGCGGAAATGTGACATTTTTAATATTTACCAAAACCTGAAAGTCGGAGATAACTCTGAAAAGGAAAAATACCCAGAAGGAGTCATGGAACAACACAACAAAGTCTGAAATAAAACTATGAACTTGTGGAATTCACTGAAAATAAGCAATAATTCTGAAAAGTCAAGAATATCTGTCTTTTTCAGGCTAATATATAAATGCAGCTACACCCCAGAGCCGCTGAGGCCGGTGTGACATTTGCTGAACAAGTGTCTCTGCTGACTGGTCCCAAAAGTCGCCGAGTGAACTTCAACCACTGAAAGAAAAGCTCTGTGTGCCTGAAAGAGACAGTTTAGGTAGGAGGGCCAGAGTTTAAAATCACTCACAACCAGCATCAGTCAGCACACACACAGACACACACACAAACACATACACTGCTGATCACACACACCACACACATTGCTCTCAGCACTCACCGCTTTAACACACACACATGCACCGAACACTTCACAGGCTCAACACTTCGCAGATAGTGTTTACCCTCTGAACAACAGCCAATTACATGGACAGGGAGGCTTTCGGCAGCTAAACCGAAGCCATTAAATCACGGAAATAAACATTTGGACATTTTTCATGTTAGTCTACACACAGCTGTCTGAGTCAAATTAAATGAAATCACAGTGACCCGCACGACTCAGCATAGACATAAATACAGTGTTAAATGCCTTTTTCAACGGAGGCTCGCAAACACTATTCATCAAACTCTGTTGAACTCTGATGATGTTATCATTTCTCAAATCTTCTATTTTCTCTTATTTTTACATTAATTTTAAGGCGGGCTGGTGAAAACTATCATACAAACAAGACGCCGGTGAAAATAAGCTCCCAGGCTTCTGTTAACAATCGCATTCCTCCCACTATCTGAGCAATGTAGGGAGTTTTTCCGATACTGATCATGACATTTGATGCTGTGTTTTAGTTGTGCCTGTTCCTAAACACATTTTCAGCTAAATTAGAACAAACAAGCTGATATAAAGAATATACTTAGACAGTTGCCTGCTTCCCTGGTTGGTAATAAAGCCTTTGGTCCAAGTTAAAAAATAATTTACTCCTTTTATTGCAACGATGTAGTGTTTTTGTGTGCTTTTACTTTTAGAGACCCCATTTTAAGTTCAGTTACTTTTTTTTTTCCTTACTTGGGTTTTTGCTGATGTACTTGTCAGATGAAATGACAACTTTTTGCAGACTTCTTTATTGTCTAGTCTCCTGTAAGATCGATAAATGTTGGTTCATTTGGAGCAAAATGTCTGGCAGCAAAGCTAAGAGGGGTTATCAGGATTCATTTTGTTGAAGCATTTTATTTTGCAATGACAAGTTTTATCATTGGTTTTCCATTTAAATCAACTATAGACTGACCTTATCAACCTTTGTAAATTGTACGTATCAAAACCAAACAATGTTCAACTTTTTACTAAACTAATTCTTAGTAAAGTGATAATCATATGATTTCTTTGACTCATCTTTTAGTTGATTCATCTACTGTTTCTCTGTGTTTTTGTCTGCAATGCTTCATTTAATAGGTCTGTAATTTTCTTATAAATTAAAAGATTCTTTGAAAAAACTATGTAGAGTTCAGAGATATTTGAGTTACTGGAGTCTATTCAGTTATGGTGAGTTTATCAGCAGCTGTTGATTTCCAAAGGGAGTCAACTGCTGAAATTTATGTTCCATTTTAACCTAAATGAACATTCCTATTTATTTATAACTTTTATATCAACTTTATATTTGTTGAATTATATGCTTGCCTGTTTTTCCTGTTTTTGTACATTTAGCAAATTTTTCCTGTTATTGGTGTCAAATTATGTCTTTCTTTCCTGGAATCATCACAAGGTTTAACAGTTACATATAATTTCCTTTCCAGAAAATTACAGGAAACTTTGGTATATAAAATATAAAGTGTTACCAAATGATCCCTCCGATGATGAATGTGTTAAAATGTAGTTTTCCAGTAATGACTACTGACGAATAACTCATTCCCCATAAAAAGACCATTAAAATGATTAAAAGGGAAGATCCTCACAACTGTCCTTGAGTGCTACTTTACATTTTGGCTTACGACTGATGTTTTTACTTATTTTTAGTATCACAAATTCAGAGTCGTAGCTTCACGGAATTCAAGTAAACTTCAGTAGTACTGCCGTGAGGTCATTCACATGGAAAACCAGTTTCTGCGCTGAGAGTGAAGATGTCATCTCACACATTCAACCTGTCCGATTGCAGAGCCAGGTCATCACAGTCGAGAAGAGGTCTCAGTTTAACACCTACAGGTCACAAAGTGCACCTTTCCTCTGTCATTAGGCGCTAGCCGAGCCTAACCCAGGGAGTAACCCGAGCCCAGCCCTGCAGGCGGCTAATCCTCCCCGACAAAGCCTTTCTGCTGCTCTGACACTCTGAGCGATCATCAGTCAGGTAAAGCAAACTGCTCCGATCTGACCACTATACACACAGGTGGCTTTGCTGACCGCTCTGTGTGTTTGAGTAGGTGTGTATTTGTATGTGTGCGTTGGGTTGGTATGAGGTCACAGGCGACACATTTGATCAACAGTGTGTCCCTGTGAGGTTCGTATGTGTGAATCACTCAGAGCGCGTCACATGTCTGGACCTGTTAGGTTTCATTTGACATGAGACGGTGCGACGCTGCAACCGAGGCTGCAGCCGTCACAGGCAGACAGACTGATTAGGTCGACTTTTCTCACGGCAGGTAAAGACTCAGATCCTCCATAATCCCTCAAATGATTAAGCCCAGGTCAGGAGTGACAGCACACACACACACACACACACACACACACACACACACACACACACACACACACACACACACACACACACACACACAAGCACTAAACTCCAGTTAAAAAAAAAAAAAACACCTCTTAATAAAGCCTGACAGCTCATTCATATAATAACTAATAAAGATGCAAATTTAACAATAAGTTCTTAATGGCATTTTTTTTTCTCCTGCCTTTTGGCAAGAGTCATCTGTATAGGCCTATTGATCAATAGTGTAATAAAATTATTATTCTAAATCATGGTGTAGAGTATTTCATTCTTGACATGTGATGTGTTGCATTTTACAAATATATTAGGAGCCTGTCGATAAATCAACCAAAGCAAAAAAGGGAATGTTAAATTGCAGATCACCATAGCAACAATACAGATGTGTCCTGCTATATTGCAAGCAGTGAAACTAGCTTAACTATGGGATACACTGACTACAGACAAGGCTGCTGCTATTCTATTTGTTTGCTAATGTCGACAAATCCCATGAAAAGACCTCCCTACCCTGTATGTGACACTTAAAACACTTAAACCAATTTTGTTTTGTTTTTTTACATAAACTACGATGACATTTGCATTTAAACAAGTGCTCAGTAAAGAAATTTCCGACCTAATATAAAATAACTATAACTTAAGCTATAACAGACAACAGGGGAACTGGCGTGATGTAAAAAGGAAGTGAAGGGATTGTTTTTTCAGCAGGCTGGTTGAGATTCTCAAAGAGACACAGGTTAGCCAGAGGCAGACAAACTGAGAAAACAACATGAATTGCCTTCAACAAGCCATTGAGGGCAATTCTTCCAGTCTCAACCCATACAGCGAATGAGAAACATACACACTAACACACAACCACACATACAGAAAGTGTCTGCTGCATTCCTGCCTGCCCCCTGGCTCTCGTCCCTCCACACTTGTCACCGGGAAGCGCAGAGCCCTGCAGTGTGTGCCGGCCGGCCTGAAGAGCCTCTCACAGGCCCGTTAGCACGCAGATGGTGTCGGGTGACGAGAGCCGGGGCTGGGGGACGCAGATGGAGGCCGATGGCTGCCGCAGCCCAGAGACTCCGGGGTTTGTTTCCACAATGCTGCACCAACATCTCGGGGGGAATACTAAATCACTTGAGCTCAACATACAGTACGACATCCTGGATCAGTGTCTGGTTTATAATTGTTTTACCAAAACAAACACAGGACTTAGTTGAACTGCTGTGGTTTTCTTTATAACCTTTTTTTTAAAGTTGAGCTTTAAAAAATGTTGCAGTAGAATTGTAACATGAGGTGGAAAGTAACTGAGTTCATTTACTTAAGTTAAGACAAATATATATTTTTTTATTATTGTTAAATTTTATAAGATTAAAGCATCATCAGAAAATAAGTGCTGGTTTTCTTCAGGAGCCTTTTGATTCTACCTCCAAAGTCTGGAATTTTTCATTCTTACACAAGTGGCTGTAAAGAATACAGTTATATATGATTCTGTAGTTTAAGAAACAGAAACCCTTGAGCTGAACAAAGAAAAAATATACACCATGTCTCACAAATGAAAAAAAAAGGCTTTATGATAATAGGGTCTGTCTGTAATAAAAAAAAAGGAATGAATTTATCATTTATCAACAGTGCAGACTGACAGAAAGCTGACGTCTGAGTGGACAAAGCCAGACAGACAAACACACAATGGTCAGTGGCAGCGGCGGCGGTGGAGATGTGTGTGTGCTGGGGGGAGGGTCTTAATTGGAAGGAACTGCATTTTGCTCTTTTCGGCTAAGGAGCATTTGTGGAGCAGGTTTCAGAGAAACAGCACGGGGGAATGTAAATGACCTTTCTGACCTTTTTCTCCTATCGTTCTGGGATCTCTGCCTCCTGTCTTCTTTCATGGTGGAGCAGTTGAAATAATAAAAAAACATTGTGTTCCTGAGACTGCATCATTAAAAAAGGCAGCTCTTCTGTATCTGTACTCTGCTGCGTTCTTCAGATTCTATGGTTTCCTACACAATTCACACTCCTACGACACATTTAGATGCCAAAAACACAAGTGTCTGACATCGTGACCAAGTACTGTACTCACTCTCTGATGGTTCCCCAGCCGAGCTGAGGCAAGAATAGCGGGGTATCGAAGAGGGGTTTGGGGGATTCAAGGAGGAGACAGAAACCCCGCTGAAGGGTCACAAACCAGCTGTGCTCACTTGGTTTTATTTTGCCCGGGAGGAGAACAGAGGGAGGGAGGAGAAAAATTACAGGAGATAATAGATGAGGGACCAGGAATAATTGACTTTTTGGTGGTTTATACGCACAAACACTTGTCAGCTCTTGTCAGCCACAATGTTTATATGATCCGTAGTAAGTACAAAATCCACACAGTTAGAGAATATTGGCTATTTATATGTAGAGGTTTATGTATAGTCTATTCTACATGGAACTGTGTGTCTTGTCGTGTCTCTGTATAGTGTATGAGAGGTCCTGTTTATATTTTACCATATGTTTCAGTATAAACTGTCCCTGTGGCGGTGCCATTAAGACAAATCTTGCCCATTTAATGTTCCCCGGTGATTAACCGATTCTTTACTCATAAAATACTTGCTTGTCTGACAGTGTGTATACCTTTCATTTTCCTCAGCTGTGGTGTAGATCAAATAAGACAGCAGATCATAAACAGATTATTAAAATGGGAAAAAACTAGTAAGTCTTAATAACTACTAATGAATCTTGGAGATGTTCTTTAATTTTAAAATTCTTTCCGGCGTTGTCTTATCCTGTATTTGTCTTCATAAAGAGGAATTTCCCCTGTTTGCAATAAATATTCACCTCCCTGCTTCCTCTCTTTGCGTCGATGATCTGACACCGGAGATGAGAGCTCATACTTGTACACACACACAGCTCCAGGCTGCTCTGCTTCTCATTAACACTTCAGTGAAGTTCACAGATGTATGCATACAAAGGCACGCACACACATCCTGGGATATTTGCATGCACACTGCACCGAGAGTCGCAAATGAGGCTTCTTTCAGCGGACTCAGACAGCGTTCGCATTGCCCAATATTTGACACAATTCTTTGTCTCTGACACACACATCACAGAAGGCTGCATTCAATCACTCGCTAACCTACTCTCACAAACACTCCTGGGGCCTGCTAGCTCTGCCTCTTGTCATGACTGAAGCACTCACTGCCTCGCCGTAAATGGATGAGAGCGCCGGGGTGGCCCGGCGGTCAGCGGGACCGGCCCGCAAATGACATGTCGCAGATTCGGTGCCAGCGACGACCGATATGCGCATCTGTGGCCACGCTAAGTGGATGGTGTTGACAGTGAACGCTGCACAATAGGATGATATTACAGTCGATGAGTTTTTAAATGGCCCCGAGTGGGTTTCACAGCACAGCGAGTCAGTGTCCAAGGGTTGCTCTGTCACTGTGGACCTTAAACGTGCCTGAGAGGAAAGAATAAACTGAAGCAACGGAAACCAATGATTCAGCACCATATGTATTCCCATATCAGTATTGATTTGAGGAAATAAAGACCTACTGGAAAACATCAGAAAACTTAAAGAGGAGAAGGAACAAGAACTGTCTGCCCCTGTCTGAGCAGAAGCAATTCTGATACAGGATGGCATTTCACTGCTGCTTCAGCCCCATGATGTGGGTCATTTTGGTGTTTCTGGTGGAGTAGAGGCAGATTCAGGCACCACAAAGCCCCTTTAACTGTATCTTCTCTTCTGTTGAAATGTCGACTTTTTCTCCTTCAGCCAAATCTAAAACCTTTACGGTGATATGCAGGGTTATGTTCTAGAATCTATTTTGGGCATTTCTGGTAACCCCAAGAGGTAAGAAACTTGCTGAGCCATATTAACTTTAAGCCGTGAAGTGCCAGCTTCAGTTTCCATGCAGCTGAAAATCGCCAGAATGCCAGGCACAAGGTTTTTTTTTGTTTTTTTTTTTTAGTGTGACAGCTGCGATAAGTCCTACTGTACCTCTAAGAGTAAGGAGCAGTGGCTGGTTGAAGGGGGAGGAAGGCAGAAGGGGGGGTGTTGTGAGGGATGGTGGGAGGCTTTGGGGTCCTCATGGAGGAGAGGTTTCATGGTCCCTCACTGAGGCTCTAATCCACCTGGGCTAAGGAGAAGGTGTCAGCATGGAGAGCAAGCCTGTCAGCACCCAGAGATTCCCATCCTCTGCCCTTTATCCTTCTCTTTCCTTTATCCTTCTTTCTCTTTCCCTCCATCTGTGATTTCCATGCATTCCCCCAATTCCTCTGATAAAATGGCAGGTAGAGAAAGGAAGAGGAGTAGGGGAGAAAGTTGAAGGGGGCAGCTGTGGCTCAGGGCAGCGGAGGTGCGCTGGGTAAAGCCCACCACTGAAGCCCTGATAAGCGTATCTCCCTGCCTCATGTGTGCCAGACAAAACCCATTTGTTTCTCATCTGTTCCCCTGATTCGGTCCTGACAGCTCGGGGTGAGCTGCGGAGGTCCAGCGACACAATGATGGAGGAGAGGCTGGCGAAAAAAAAAAACAAAAAACAAAAACAGAGGAAGAGTAGAGACTTACCCGGCCCTGTTGTTTGGCATGTTCGCAGGGTCTTTTTGTCTTTTTATTCTTTACTTGTGCAACAAAATATTCTATCAGTCACTCTATGCAACTGTCTTATCTGGTGTCATTCTGTGCAAAAGTGCAAAATCTCAGGAAAAAGCTTAATACTATCCAGATACATATGCAGAGACATTTAACAGGACTCTGCATTGAATAATGTTCCACAGGCTGCAGGAAGTTTTCTTTACATGTAAAACTCTGAAAAACTGAACCTGCAGATGAAAGTTGTTGATCAAACAGCGGCCCTCCACATAGTGTACATTCCAAAGACACCAACGACAAGTGGTGCGACTGTGGCGGAGGCAGCTGTCGAACAAAGCTGGACGTCATCCTAATAATTTGCAGAAGCGGAGAACAAGGACTAACGAGGAGGAAAGAAGTGTGTGGTCGTGCATAGCTCGACTGGCGCGGCGTGGCACCGCCGCCGCCAGGGTGGCGGTGCTGAGGGGGGCCGGGTGGTGCGTTCCCTGCGGAGCAGACCAATGCTAAAAATGTATCCATGCATGGTACGGTGAGGCACTTTGGATAAAAGAGCTTACTAAATGGTACAGGAGAATAAAAGAGAAGTAGAGACAGGAGGGAAACATGCCTGCTGTTAGTAAATGGACTCTTTCACTCAGCGTTCTTCCCTTCATCCTGTATTGTGTGGATGTAGGTCTCTCATCCCTCATAATCCCTTCCCCAAACACCGATGAGTAAGTCCTGACACACAGCCTCATTGCCCTGCCTGCTGGGGATTTACTACCTAAATAAACACTCTACAGAAACACAACGAAACACACACATGCATAAAAAGTAAATTGAAGCCATAAATTCACGTTGTCGTCTCTTACTAGGGCTTGATGTTGTTGGAAATTTTCTAATTCTGGTGCCCATAAGTGAGATTCAGTACCAACAGGAAGACAATACCTGTTGTGATTCCTAGGTTAAGAAATGTAAAGTTGTTTTTCTACAAATCCCTTTTTTCTAGTTAACTGAAGGACCAAATGTTCTAAAATGGTAAATGTTTAGAATCTCCAAATAAACTTTCATGTTTGACATATAAATAAATTAGTTCTTCCCTGGACCTCCAGTATTTAAAGCAAGCACCATATTAAGTGTTAGGTCGGTTTGGTGTCCGGTGTGTCCAATTAAATCTACATTTCACATTTTCTTTTTCTGCTTTATCTTCCCATGTTTTAAGTGTAGCTACAGGTTGTGAAAATTAATTAGATCAATGCTAAAAACTGCCAGGTCTGTGCCTTCTCAACCATCGAAAGCAGATGACAGATCAAAATTATTTTTAGTTTTTTGCAAATGTTAAAAGCTGAACCTAATTAGATTTGGTAAGAGGATAATTGCGGAAATTGATACTGGATTTTAGTAATACAAGCCCCAATCAAACCTAATCCTACTAAGAATATGTAAACAAGATTATGAATCTGACTACACATTTGCTGCCAGCTTTTTGTACTCAACATTTCTGCGTTCTCTGTGCAGACCCATACACACTTTTTGGTTTCAACAAAGTACTGAGATTCAATAGTCCAATATTCTTACGGATGAAATAAGTGTTGGCAGAAAACCAGCATTTGCTCCAGCTCTCCTGATCGCTTAGCACCTGAGACGACACACTACCTGAGGAGTTTCATTAGTGTCAGTTTCAGTGGGGATTTTCAGTGGTGCACCGGCTCAGTGCTTGTCCGGGGGAACGACACTAATTCTGGGGCGAGACCTGGTATAAAACAAAGTTCAAATAAAATTTCATCTGAGACAATATAAAATTTTATGTTCCTCCCAACGCTATATACAGAGCCAGAGCAAAAAGCTCCCAGGAGCCGCAGGCCTCCCTCACAGTCTCACTTCCGTCTTCCTCCCCGATCGTTGCTGCTCACCCTCTTCCCTCTAATGACCGTGCTGCTTGCTGGTACATGGCTGGTGGTGATCTATAACCACCCATCTGGCCTTTATGTGCTGTCTGCGTGGGTCTATGATGAGCTCATGATGAATCTGAATGTGCACAGGAGGAATTGTGTGTACGTGTGTTTACTGTGTGAGCGCGCTGAATGTTTCTCCAACGCCAGCTCTCTACTGCTGCTGTCTTTGTGCCCGTGTGAATGGGAGAAGAATGTGACACAGATGTTCGCTGTGTGGACCTGGCTGTGGGACTGGATCAGACATAAACTGTCAGTGTACCCACCTGTGCCCCCGTATTAAAGAATAATTAATCTTAAAATCGCGTTACACTGCCCCACTGTCAATTTGCAGCCATGTTTTACTTGTTAGTTTTGTATTAGGATTTAGTGTAAGACTCAAAGGCTGTCGTGATACATATTACTGCATGGCCCCTGCTTATTGTGTCAGCTGTGATTAATTGGCTACCAACTGATTAAGGTTTAAAACATATTTCATCTCTTTGCATTTCTGTTTGTCGTTATTATTTGTAATGGTTTTATTTCTCCTGAACCTGTTCTCTGTGTAAAGCCCACTCGTCATCAGCTGTCATCATGGGGCTGACATATGACAGTGTCAGCCCTGACACAAGTTGATGATCTAGAAAACCATCAATTTTATCGAAGGGGGTAAATTTACCTTGACTACTTCTGCCTGTGTGGCACACCCGGTGTTTACTGCAGGTGTCAAATGACGTGATGCTATGTGACATGGCTAGTGTGTGCGTCCCTTTAGCTGCTTCCGTGCTGTGGAAGCCATATGGGAGCTGTAGTTGCTAAATACTGACAAAATTATTGTTTCTTTTCCTCGGTTAAAATGCCAAAATGTTTTGGTTTTTTTTTTAAGTAGCAACTTATCGGAAATTATGGACAGAAAACCTCAGGGACACTTTTTCAGCTTTTGAGAAAGGAACGTACTGTGGGAAAATACATTAGACTTCAACTCTCTAAAACACACAAACAATGCTTATTTTAACCAGATGATTACATTACAGCCAGTTACTGGGCCCGGTGTGTTCAGTGTCTCGGGTCAAGGACGCTCACACTTAAAAGGACACAGCGGCTCTTGCAGGAATCAAACCACATGATGTGACGTTGAAGCCACAAGCGATCAGGCCATCTGAACACTCCTTACGTAAGCACCGAACCCGCGGCTCTCAAGCTTTCATAGAGGGGAAACGGCTCAAACGGCTCAAGCAGGAAGACAATGAGATCATAACTCTTCCTCCCTGAAAGGATAGTTATTGCGACAGCACACCCATTAGTTAAATGGAAAAGAGCATGTGCAGCATGTAGCTCTGGCTATATAAATCTGCATCCCTCACCCTGACCCCGAGCAGTCCCTCCCTGCAGGAGTTGACCTGGGATAATTCCAGGAACCTCATGATGGCCTTCCCTGGGTCGGGTCACCGTAAATTTCAAGCTGATCAAGACCAAGTGACACCGGGAACGTCCCTTTTTCTCCATGACAACGTGGTGTCAGCGGTCATGAGGTATGTCAAGGACGCTGTGGAGACCTAAAAGTGCCTATCTGGGCAACCGGCGGTCGGGAAACTACCAAAGTCACGTGTCTTCTCTTTTGGTTTTTCCACTCTGGATATTTATCTGACTCAGTGTAGGCCCTCAGCAAAGAGAAAGAAAAGAATTAACTGTGGCTAATAGCCATGTTAGCTAATGAGTCACACGTGCGTAGGGGTTACAGAACGACTTCCCCTCCGTGCTTTAAAACAGATGAGGGCTGCGACCGCACAGTTGCACAGTGAAAAACAGGACGTAAATTAAAGCCTTCTCCTTACTGCTTTGGTGGTGAAGTATTGGGCGAAAATGAAGGTTTTAAATCAAAACGATCCAGAACGCCTTCGCACAGCTCTGGAAGCTAGACCTCAAAAATCCTCACGCAATGACACCGAGATTCATATCAAAGACCTGATCTGATCAGTTTTGCTTTTTTTAAAGTGTTGACTTACAAGCGTTTCTGCGGTGAAACAGCAGAGCCGACAACATGCACTAGGATTTAAAACTTTTACTGTACCAAATATAATTAAGTAGAAATCTCTAAAATTTTATTTACACACCAGATGTCTGCTGTCTGTGCTTCAAGGCTTAGACCCTTTATTTGCTCATTGGGCAGAGATTTTTAATTGTTCACTGTAACTGTTTAAACTAAACAGTGATTCGATTTAAAGTCTCTCAACAAAGAAATATCCAAAGAAACATCATACTCATGATGTGACTCGGTTTAATTAGAGAGACATTTTACTTTTATATTACTAAAAAGTCTGTAACAGATCTACAAATGTAAACAGTGATAAATCGCTAAGCTAGTTCATACATTTAAACTGTACTGAGGCACTGGAATGACATGTATAGTGATTGTACCCTGATTTGCAGTTGTGTTTGTCAGGTAGAAGTTGACCAAGAAAAAAGGAAATATATCAAAGACAGCAATGAATACAGTATAAAGTGAACTTACTGATGCAATACTTTTTGTTTGAATCATTGTCAGGTATTTCACATCAATGTATTTGGCAACACATCGGTATCAGGATGAGCAAAATTCCGTTTTAAACGCTAAATAATCACATTTTTCCCACTTTTATTTCACCATTACTTTGTATGGTGATGAAACTAACAGAAAATTTGAATTACATCACAAAATATAAACACTTAGTTACAGTGTATGGACTCAATGTTGGATTGTGCCTGAGATCCTGCCTTGATCTAACCACCTGGCTAAAACTAGAAATCTCGTTTATTTTTATTTTTTTTGCATTACTACATAGTGATGCAAGCACGTGTGACTTGTTGAATACTTGCGGTACTTTCCCCCCCATGCGTCACTATGATCTCACTAACTCATAATTTGACTACACACGTTAAAATCCTTTAGATCCAATATTACTACACATCAGTACTGCTGACTCATTAGCAGCATTGCCGACCAGGTTCAACCACAGATGTCGGAGGGAGTGATGCCTCTGTACATAAAGTTTGAGAAAATCTCTGACAGTTGAAAAATGTTAATCATCTCGCACTATATACCATTATATATTGCTTGATTCTGGGAGAGATTATGCTTACATGTACTTACATGTATGCACAGCCTGTGACATACCTTTACAGGACCACAAGTTGGTAACGACATGCAGCCCACTGTCCTCTCAGTGACCACAGGTCAATGATGGGTCCATCCCACCCTTCAACCATATTGACGTCCATTGTTTTATCGATATCAGCTGTCTGGACGTCTCGCCACACACACTGGAAGGAGTCTTTTTTCAATGAGCGTCACTGACGGATGTATTGAACTGTTTCGGAACATTTCCTCTGATCTGCCTTGTTTGGGTGTGCTTGCATTTGTATTGACGATCTCAAGAGTAGAAGGGGGGGGTGAGATGCAGGAGGAAGCAGAGACACCATGATAAGGTCAGGCCCCCTTACATTTCTGTGTGCTGATAAAGCAGTACACAGTCACACACACTCAGACAGCCATACCAAAGCATCAAAGACTGATAACACACCTCTGCGTTATCTTCCTGCAGCTTTGTCTCCAGCCATGACACCATACATCCTCCTTCAGGGCAATGTGGGGCTTCAACAGGGCGAATCCAACTCAAAGTTTTTTAAGGAGATCAAATGAAAGCTTTATTCTAAGGAAACGTTTTGCTCAAAAACAAGATTTTTATGAATGTAAAAAAGGAGACTCATACTTATTACTGATACCAACAGCAGAAAATAAAGTTGAAGGTGCTTTTCAAAGAATAAACGTCACTCAGCTCCTTTACCGCTGTCAGATGTCAGAAATGTCCCATTTTAAAGTCACAGTGAAATGGAAGCCACATCATCTTTATCTTGTGTCATGTATGTTTTTTCTGTTTTGGAGGAAGAGGAAAGAAAGGCGCTTTTTTTGGACACCTATTTAGTGTCTTAATGGGAGATGTGTGAACAATCAACAAAGAGACAGAGGAGATTTTGTTTTTTGTTTCTTTAAGCACTTTAAGATGCTTTTGAACATGTAATTCTTTAGTTTATCTGAAAATGCATGGAATGCACCTGGTGACAATGCAGTCATGTGTTAAAAACAAATGAAAGACCAGTTGCCATTTAGAGCCTCTACTTCTTGGAAAAAATAATTTTCTTCACCCATATTGGACAATAAAAGATCTTTATTTGCAACATGGAATTCCAGGAAGACTAAGACTGTTTTTTTTCTCTGCGGTGGAAGCCCAGCAACTGAAACTCAGACAAGGTAAACAGAAAATCCCTGGGCATTCTGACAAAAGCTAAATCCAGACAATAGTCTTATCCCTCACCCAGTACAAAGCCCATTCAGACAGCTCTTTCATCTGCGCAAACAGGGCAGGAGGGAACAGAAAACATTTGATCAAGTCAAAGTTAATCTTCCAACAGTTTGAACTCGCCGAGCCTTGTTATAATGGGACCCGTCGATGGATGCTGCCAGAAAGTCTCCAGAAAAGAAAAATGTCTTTTCTGTGTTTGTACCTGGTGTCTCGGAGTGTTAAAATCTATTTTTGTGCTGTTTCATATCAAAGTCTCACAATTTTACAATTTTATCAACCTTATCAGGAGACACTTTTTGTTCTTCGGAGCTCATGAAAATTCCTTTGATTAAAAAGTGATAATGTGAAATAAGGGCGATCCATCCCACTCCTCCCATCATACACTGTAAAGACCTGCAGGTTAATCTTTGAATTTCAAGTTGAGTTTACTGTCGTCAAACAACCAGATTCATAAGAAGACACAACGAAGCTCGACAATTCTTTGTATTTATATTTTGGTGGTCCCTTATGTACAGTATGTATGGTGCTCATAGATTCTCCTCACGCTGCACTCTACATATGTTTGGCCCCTCGGTCCTCTGCTAAGTTGTCAGCATGTCTCTTTACCAACAGGAATACAAATTTCTCTTAATGTAAAAACAGCTAAAATGATTTCTAATTCTGGATATCAAGTCTATTCCTGTGAAAATAACTTTCTAAAAATTTGTTTTTACAGTTTTCCTATCACTGTTGACTTAGACATGATTATTTCTACCATTCTTAAAAAAAAAAAAAAAGAAGAAATAATCGGTGACAAGTGCATTTAAAAAACAGAAATCTTCTGGGTAACACAGCCGTTATCTATTGAGCAACTTAAGCACTTTCATTAATAAATGTCAAGAGAGAGACCTTCAGGTACCTTTGGAAACTCGACCCTGAGCTGCACAACAAAAAAAAAACTGGCCCCAGACCAGTTGATAAGGGCATAAACTTAAGTTATTAAAGGGCATAAAGTAAACAACCAGAGTGAACTTGACTCCCCGGGCCCCTGGCTGGCACACTAGGTAGCAGCTCCACCCGATCCTGGAGCCGCGGGGCCTCGTCGCCGTAAATCAAGAGGCATCTGAGATGCTGAGCTCGCGGGTGAGACGAAGACGAGACCACAAGCAGACAGACAGGAACGCTGATGGGTGTCTCTGATAACACACACACACACACACACACACACACACACATTTCTGCATGTCCCTCAGCGTTCTCACTCAGCTCACAAAAGAGCACCACATATAGTCAAATACAAGAGGAGATCACAGGACAACTGACATAGTTGTGTACACACTAATTAGGCACACTGGCATTACCACAATGGGCTTTTTCATAGCCTTCACTTCACAAATCACACACTCTCTCACACACTGGATGAGTATCAGGGATGGGATTTCTGCCATGTTTGCTATGATACCCTCTTTGATCTGGGGTGAGAAGTTCTCTGCCCTCGATTAAAAAAAAAACAAAAAACAAAAAAAAACCCCAAACCAAGAGACAGACGGGTTTTTTGAGATGGTGGCAGCGTTTGTTGAGTGTTTGACAGTCGCAGTGTGAATGGAGGATGCTGTGTTTTGTTCCGGCTCCGTATGAACAGCGTTTTGTTTGCAGGATGACATTTAGACAATAGCTGCAGGACGGACGGGGGGGGGGGGGGGTCTGTTGTCGGCAGCAATAATATGAGCTGCGTCTGAAGCTTTTGTGGACTCCTGAAGAACGGAGGGTCAGCAGGTCAAGACTGAGTGACCTCTGCGGACATCAAGGCACAAACAGACATGAGGAGAGAGGAACCAATAGTGGCTTTATGTTGGTTTTCCGCCTAATAGCTTGTCATTTAACGTCAACATTATGTTGCCATCTACAAGCCATATTTCCTGCTGCTCTGACCCTAAACACCCCTGGTGTGTTGTTTACGAAGGCTCTCTGTTCCTGTAAGTTGATCTGTGCAGGAGCATGAGCCTAACACCGTCAAGAAAGTTTTATTTATGTTGCGTACTGTTGTCAGTTTACAGAGAGTGGGAATCCTTTTTCACAGTCTGACCTGACAAAGGTCCAGCAAGGATTACAAAGTTGTCTGTTTCAAGGAACGTTGTTTGCCATAACTTAAGCTTAACTCAACTTTCTTTTCATTTCTCTTAGATTTGACCAGGAGGAAAAGAAGTCATTAGTCACCTGAAACCAGCATCAGTTAATTTTGTTGTTTTTTTGAGGTACTGTGTATTTTGATTTTCCCAAGATGTTATTCAAAGGAGTAGTTCAACATTTTAGGAAATATGCTTATTCTCTGTCTTGGCAAGAATAATATGAGATGATTAATACCACTCTCAAATGAAGCTAAGAGTTTCATCATCACTGCGAGGTTGCCAGGCAGCCAGCAGAGGCTCCAGGAAGTCAAGAAGAAACAAGCTTTAAAGGTGCTGGTATGCGCATTTTGTTACAGCTGGTGGTGGTAACTTCATATTTACTGCACCACCATGAAGGTGCTATCAAAATCTCCCATCTTACTCTCAGCTCTCATTTGGACTTGTGGCTGTTGTGTTTTTGTAGGCGGCATTGTTGCAAAGTAAATGAAACTCCCAAGCTGAGAGTGCTGCACCTCCAAATGTGCACTGGCAAAGGGTTCAAATATTAATGTGATGTACACAAGAAAAATGCAAATGAATTAAAGCATTCAGACATTTTTTTTGTGGTGAACTCTTCCCGCTTTCAGAGGTCATGTTATCGAGGGGAAAGAAAGAAATACAAAATACTTTCTAAGCAATCTTTTAAAACTGTTGCAGCACTGCAGGAAAAAGCCACAAAATTAACTCTACACAACAACCCGAAACATCACAACCAAATACAGTGTGAACAAAAGTGCCAGAAATCTCCACTAACACTTCTAACATCATCTGTTCACACTGAGAAGTCTAAGACTCATGTGTACAGGAGTCAGCTCCGGCTGTGTGTGTTGAGTGACTTCCTGCCGGCTGTTTGTCCTCTTATCTCAGAACCAGAGGCTGATCACTGGGATAAACACAAGCCAAGTCATTATACACACACATGTGCAAACATTCAGGCAACCCCAATCAGGCCCTGTGTTGTTCTGTTGCAGTTATTCATGACAGGTGGTGACTCGGGTAGAACCGCCGCTGATACCAACAGATCATCACACAGACACACACACACACACACACACACACACACACCCACGAGAGGCTGTGAGCAGCATGAGTGAAGATTAGGTTGGCGGGGCCTCGGACTCTGCTGAGAGTGATTCAGCGTCTCAGTCGAAATGTTGACACAGACAGAGATGAAGATGAAGATTTGAGTATTCACTTTGCTCTGCTCTCTCTAGGTGCTGCTCTACCTCTGTCCCTCCTCCCTCTTCCTCTTCTCACCCCCCCTTTTTTTCCTTCTCCATGGATTTCTGCACACCTGCTATTATATATATATATATATTATTACTTCCATCATGTGTGTATTTCCTTTTCAAACAGAATGTTGAGACAGGACATCGGACAATCTTTGTTTTATTTTACTTTAATTTGTTATTATTTTCTTTCCCCTTTCCGGTGGATCGGGTTTGTTTCTACCTGTTTATTTCAGTTTTTAGTTCAATTTAAGGTTGCAACTATCAGCTACTATCAATAATGGATTAATATTTAAGTCATTTCAAGGATAAATGCTACGCGTTTAATGATTTCCAGTTCTCATGTGGGTGAATATGCTACTTTTCCCTCTCTTACATTGCAGTAAATTGCCTGGGTTTGGAGTCTTGGAAGGACATGATAAGACATCATCAGCTTAGCCTCTGGAAAATTACTATGCCCATTTTTAACTGTTTTCTGGTGTTTTATAGACTAAGTCACTGATTGAGAAATTAGCAAATTAATCGGTAACACGAGAATCATTATTGCTGCCCTGCATGCGCATTAGCCAGACATTAGATCTTATCATTTCAGATATAAGAATACACCAGTACTAGTTTCCTTTAATCTCGCTACAATGGTGTCCCAAGCGATACTGTCCCAGTCTGAAGTCTTTCAACCAATGTAAACACCCCATCCCAAGGCTTCTTTAACAGCAGAAATGTAGATATGGCAACCGCGTCTTTCCTTAATGTGACATTTTAAAAAATCAGCCAGCAATAATTCTGTTACTTTATTGAATGTATGCACTGACTGTTTTCACTTCTCTGACCTCTCTGAAGCTAAACCCTAGTCCATCAAGGGTACACACAGGCCATCGCAGAGCCCAAAGCTTGGACTTTATCCCCCCTCATTTATACTCCTCATCAGACTGGACTTACACCTACCCCAGAAATAGACAGTTTCTATAGATAGTAGATAAAATAAGCAGTTGTGTGTCTGTCTGCTTCCAATGCTGCCTGACCTGAGAGAAGATTTTTTGGGCTATCAGCTGCTCCAGGGCAGCGGTTAAGGAGAATCACATGTTTGGCCTGACATGAGAAAGCTCCATCAGATGAGAAGAAAGGACATTGAGAAATATATGTGCAAGAAGAGGAGGAGTAACTGGTTTCACTGGTTGCCTTCCAGCCCAACTTTGATTTCCAGCTCAGGAAGCTCTGACCGGCTATGTGAGTTAAAGAGAAACAGATTTTTATGGGAGGCTTTACTGTGTGTAATATATTGGGTGTTGATAAGGCGGCGTGCGGTTGCGATCCTAAGAAAAGAGCGGTGAAGAATAGAGCCTCGGTTTTATTTTTGGGGTTAGTTTTCCCATCAATTTCACTCGATTCTCTAAAAGGTCCATTAAGGCGAGTCGAGTAGAACAGCGACAGAGGGCAACGTGACATCCGTCACCTCTGCTGCATCAGAGCGCTCACACACTCCAAAGAGAGCTAATGAAAGAAAAAGTTGGTGAAGTTGTGTGTGTTGCTGTGAGCACAAGCAAAGCGCCTTCTTTTGAGTACAATCCTATCAGTGTCACAAAGGTTACGCTCCCTCAAGATAACCCGCGGAGATCGCTGTGGGCTCCGGCTGATTTTTTTTCACTCCTCTCTTTTTGTGATTAGGTGTCAGCAGAATTTCCTTGGTGTGCAGACGACGGCTTTCATGTCGGGGGTTTCTCATGGTCTCATAGCCCATCGAGCCGCCCATTCAAACGCCACGCTAAGCGGTTACAAAGCAAAGTAAACATGTCTTTTTGTAGTCTGGTTCGCACAAGCATGAATCCATATTTATCCAAGCTTTACAGAGCTCACTTCTGCACTTTCTGTTGGGAACTAGGAAAAGTCATTTGTTTTTCTTCTTGAGTGCCATTAAGTTTAGATCCAAAGTCAAAACTGCAAAGGGTATTTTTCACACACAGAACTCACATAACTTGAGAATGGAAAAGCCTGAGAAAATAGATTGGAGAGAAAACTGATAAAATCATAATCTTATTGTATTTGAGCTTGAGATCGCCTGATCTAAAACATGTCTACATATTTTGGGGAGAAGAATGCAGCGGAAAAAAACTTTGAGTGGGCACAGATGTGGCAGAGTTGGCAGAGGGCTGTTTGGCAGGGACATATGGTGTCTGGAAATGGGATTTGTTCCTCAGCCACCACTTGGGTGGACTGTGGTTTGGTTGGTATGTATTTTCTTTTTTACACAAACTTCTCATTTAGTGCAGTAAACATCCCAAAAACATCAGCAGCACCGCAGGCCTCGAAACTCAGTGTCCTTCGTGCCTCCACCTGCACCAGGGATTTAAATCAGGGACTTTGTTTCAAGTGTTTCCTCAGTTACCTGATCACAGTATTTCAATGTGATTAAAGGTTAAAAAAAATACTCAAGAATGTAGAAATGTATTGACAAGCATTATTGTCAAGATCAGTCAGGATTTTTGCAGGATTATTTTACTGCAAATAAATTAAAAGGTTATTAAAAATTCTGAGTTAGATAAAAAAAAAAAAAAGGCCATAGAGACACTAGTGTTCAAATGAGATTACTGAGGGGCTGGGTGTTGGGCTAGCCGAACAAAAATGAAATATTTTTTCTATTAAGTCTAAAATTTACATTGTTTTCAAGCTATAACCTAGAAGAGTAGAGGCATGTTCAGACTAACGAGAGCACCGCTTCAGAAAGCTTTTAATTCATTTCAATGACACAACTAAAGGCACAGCAAGGCGAGAGAAAAGCAAAAAACAGAGGTTCATCATCCGCAAAAACAAGTTGTACCTGGCCCAACTTTGGTTGAGTGCCATCTTGTCTCATCTGCAAACCCGACGCAGTGGCCAATCAAATCAAATAATCCAAACACACATTCTAGCTAGAATACAGAAAAGTGGATCTTTGTTGATATTTTAATAGGCTGTTTCCTCTGTCTTTTATATTATATTTGGTAATGTCTTATCTCTTAACTGACTTAATACCTGTCTGTATTGGCAACTGTGATTTAGCTACTTCTACTGTTTACCTCATGCACAGTGAGAGAGGTGAGAAAATTATTGCCTCCATAACTTGAGCTAGTTATAAATTCAGGCCTCAAAAGGAGTATAAACCGCGGTACAACGTGTTGGTTTTTAATCTTCTCACCCGCACCTTTGGCAACACCAGTGCAGAGAGTTACGTTTTTTTGATGCAGCTGCTGTGGGTTTGAACACAGCCTCTCCCATGGTATTCATTGCATTCTGGATGAGGCCTAAAATGTAAATGTGAATGTGATTTACCATGGGAACTCCATGGTATTCTTCTTGTTTTGGAGGACTGTGAAAGGAAGCGGACTCAAGCCAGCTGAAAAGAACAGTGAGGTCTAACAGCCCAGAAGCGGCTGCAGTTAAGCTAAATTGAGAACGCCTTATAAATCTTGCCTTTTTAGAGCACTACATCTACATGCAATCACACACACACACACACACACACACACACACACACACACACACACACACACACAGGCATAGCAGCTCTGCAGCGAACAACTGTTTACAGCTGATATGTTAATAGTTCATCCCAGACTGGTTTGCAGCCAGGATGCCCACACTGGCCTCTGAAAAGCTACAGTTCTAATGAGGATGAGTTCGCAAAACTCATTTACACATCGAGGACAGAGGAGAAAAACTGAAATGCTTCCTGTAACCGAACACAAGCCTGCCAGCTAGTCGGTGTGTGTGCGAGTGTGTGAAAATGTGTGTGCATGAAGCATGTGCAAAAGAGAAAAGGGGAGGGAGGTGGTGGTAGACAGTGGGAGACAATGAGTGAGCGAGAGGAACAGAGAGAGAGCGAGTAGGACAAGTGTCAAAGCCAAACAGCCTTCCCCACACTAATATGCACCTTTGGCAGAAATGTCACAGGAAAACGTGGGGAAGAAGGAGTATGGGTGAAAAATGTGGGGGAGTGTTAAGAGCAGCGCGCAAGTGCAAATGGAGTGAGCGAGGTGCATAGACTTAACTAGCGGCGGAGGAGACAGCAGAGAGAGAGAGTGGCTCATCTCATGGCTGGAGGAGCATGGAGAGCCGGGTGTCGAGGGGGTGAGGGAGAGCCAGGGGCTGATGTAAGGATATGGAGGAAGCTGGAGGGGTTGGGGGGGGTCCTGGATTGTGATGTCACAGCCTGGAGGCCTCAGCTACAAAGCTTAACCCCAGGGCAGAGTGGGCCCTCCTGATCCTGTCAGGCCAAGGCACATCATTGACAGTGACTTTCTCCGCGTATACGGGGAATACCTGTTTTAATCAAAACCTGTTACTGATGTAACCTTGGTTTTGACTATCATGAATCAAAACCAGGCTGAAAAAAACAAATACAAGCTCACAGTCCTATTTATATGCAACTGACTGTGTACACTGTTTCATTGTTAAGAGCAGCCAAATGTTAGCCTCCTTGTAATAACGCAGGAATATGAGACGTGGCATTTTCCACTTGGCCAAAAAAGAGCAGATGGGTGCCAGAATAAATAAATAAGATCCATTATTAACACCTAAGTGCAGCAACACATGAAGAGTTATTTGATGTGCATAAAATAATGCCTGTAGCACTTGTGCCATTGCTGGGGAATGGAACAGTAGTTCATCATGACTTGTCGAGGTGCATCAGACCACAGTAGTGTGCATGCAAACAAAAGTCTATGTATCTTCATGTGCGGTGTTTTGGCGTACATCATACGTCCCCAGTATGTGTTACATTTAACAAAACTGCTAATTCAAAAAGAGCTACCATACATCATAAGCATCGTATTTCTTTTAGCCTGATTTAAGTAGTTAACAAGCAGCTACAAGTATCTGACAAGAAAAAAATCGCTAATTTCTTTTACATCATGGTGTGATGCAGTAGAGGTGACACTTAGAATAATGTGTGAATGTTCTCAGGTTGGGCTCCACGATATGGCCAAAAAAGTAAAATCAATTTTCTTCAAGCTTGGGGACAATTCACCATTTTAATCAATTTGTTTCCCTGCAAAATGCAGCAAGAATAAAACATGATTGAAACGTATTTTTTAGGCCTTCGTGTCAAAGAAAGATTTGCGAGAATAATAAAAGACTTGCCCCACCTGCAAGACAGGCCGTAGCACCAGACAGCTATGGACTGTCAGTACTAGGTGCTCTAAGTAGGGCACAGATATCCAGTTTAATGATCAGTTTTGGCACAGACAGAGCAGAAAACTCGCCCGCTCCTTCTTTTTGTTTCGTGACAAGACATTAGCTCAAGATCTGCAGACATCTGTGCGCTAGCGATAGCCGCCCGAACGAACAGACTGAACACCTGCACAACAGTCCTGAAAACTGTGGCAGGTTGCTTAGAGAACAAAGATGAAAAGTGGGAATCAAGATGCTAAACTCCAAAGCTTAATGCTGATGAAGATGAGGGACCGAAGCTTTTACTTAACTCCTGGTTTGACAGTTTTTGGAAACTTTCTAACATATCACAAAATAGCACTATATCATCTCAAACAGCAGTAATGGTACACTCAGAGTGAAAAACATACAATATGCCTGCACAGAGAAACCCCAGACAAATCTAATTTTGCTGTCACATTCATGATAAATCTAATTGGTCACGGTATGAGAGAAAAAATCATTTCTGCTTCACACAATTAAGCTTTTCTCATTTTTTGCTTTTCCTTTGCAAAATTATGGATTATTTTGCCCCTCCTAGCCTCTGAAAATTATTCAAATGAATCAATCCGATGATGGAAAAATCACTCTATGGTTAAAACCTACTGTAATAAACCTGATGAGGGTTCACAAGTACTTCCTTTTATGTGTAAATAAGTCAAACAATTGGGAGCCACTAATTTATGGTAATAATTCCAAAATAAGGATATATGAACAGCCCAGATTCTTCCTGGTATTACTTTATGTAACTCTAAGAGAATAAATCACTCTCAGGGCCCATTAAAAAAGTTTAACAGTCTTATCTACCCATCACTGATATATTTGTGTGTTTTGTTCATTGGATCAGCAGACCTGTGTGTTAGAAACTGCAAGGCCCAGATGATGACCAAACACAAACATGTGAAACTCTGCTGCTGCCACTTGTTTATTTATTTCCTTCTCTGGTTTTACCCGTCATGCTCCAGCTCTGTCAGCACATGCTAACTGTAGGCCAAGGCCAAACACCCGCAGGGAGCGACCGTGTCCTCCTCACCACTGCCTAGCGCTGCATGCAGCTTCTTTCTGCCTCCCACTTAACCCCCACCACACACACACAAATATGCTTCCCGCTGCCCAAACACACAAAATATGCTGAGACCAAATAAACATGCCGAACTGGTGAGGAAATGCGAAGAAACGCTGAGATGTAGAACAAAAATTGTACGGACGCTGAGGCCAGACAGGCTGAAGCGATGCTGGCGATGCACCAACACACACACACACACACACACGCACACGCACACGCACACACACACACACACACACATACACACGCACTCAGGTCTGCAGCAGTACGAGGTGTCAGAGCCCGTTAGAGGCCTTTGGCGGGACGCAGCTCCAGAACAAGCTGGACAAAAGCGTTGCCTGTCTCCCCTCATTAAGTGATTTAAGATCCCGTGTTCCCCCGACTCCTTTCATCGCCGTCCAAAGTGAACACACTTAAAAGGCCCAACAAGAATGCCAGGGCCTGCTGACATGAATGGGGTGAAGAGGGGCAGGAAAGCCAAGTTCATGGCAGAGGACCAGGGTCTAAAGCTGAGCTACGCTAGCCGTTCCTATTAGCCTGCACGCAGATGGAGGGGGGACATCTAGCTTGAATAAACCGGGGTAAGATCGCACTTGGCCCCCGGGTGGGAAACAGCAGCCACTTAATCCATTACCAGTTCTTCCTCCACAGAAGAAGCAACGTTTTCCCATGAAGGTTCAGTTTAGCAGAAATGTTCCGTCTATACATTCCAGGGCGAACAAGGTGGCGCTTATCTGGGGAGTTGGGAGACGACGGAGAGACGGAGGGGCTGGATGGAACATCCCAGCAGCATCCAAGATCTACGTCATGACAGCGCCGCTTTGGTTGAGTCGTGTCATAATTATGAGTGATTATCAAACAGTTACAAGTATCTGCAATAAAAAACTTGATCTGGTTTCAGTCTGGATTTGTCAGCGGAGCGTGAATGTAAAACCAAATGTTTGAGCAACCGCTGCTGAAAAATCAGCACCTTTGCAGTGAAACGTCTTGTTGTTTGAAGTATTTTCTAATAATTTAAAGCATCAGTATCATGAAACAGTACAGAAGAGGAAAAAAAGGGGGAAGCTATCAAACTAGTTCTCCTCCAAAAAGAAATGTTCATCTTACACTATGTCACTTTGATTTATCACTGAGCTTTAAACAACTTGCTCTGGTACAAACAAGAGAAAAAAAATGAATTTAGAGAAATAAATGTGAGTCTAAAGACAGGACAGAAAAAGAATAACAGGGGAACAGGGGACTGTATCAGAGGAGCTGCATCAAAATATCTTATCAAGCAGTTTTTGTTTATGGCTGAAACCTAAAGTCGTGTTTAAGAAAGCAAGTTAAAAAATGTGTTAATTTTGTTGAATTTAATAGAAATGAGAGTCACTGTTCGAAGACAGGAGAAGAAAACTGGGGAATGTCCAATACGACAAGGTTCAGCAGCAGCTGCCAAAACCTGTTCAGGAAATGTTTGTCTATTATGAAGCCCTTCAAAGTCCTTTTTTATTAAAACAAGAGGAAAAATCAAAATCAAGTATTCTGATGTTAGACAGAATAAGGCAGCGTGGAGACAGAGCAAGGTCAGTGGGGGCATAAATTAAACGGGGGGTTTTAATTAAAAAGAAAAGTCTCGTTCTGTCAAACCTAAGAAAAATATTTTAGTTAATGTTTCAAGAATTTTCTAGAACTTAGTACCTTGTAACAGGTTAGTAAAAGAGAGTGGGGCAAAAAGAACCCAAGGATGTTGCTGTCATTTAAGTCCATTGCTGACCCATAAAAATCTTCTTCTCGAAACAAGAATAAGGCTGTTTCAAGACAGAAAGTACCAAAGGTTTTTAAAGCTGCTGCAAAAGATCTTAACGCTGTCGAGTTGGGTTTGTCTTTTAAGCCCTAAAAGTCTTGTGTTGTTAAAAGAAGTGAAAAGAAAAGTTTCTTTATTATCAGTATCTAAAAACAAAACAGTTTAAGGCAGCTTTATGCACTCAAATAAAGCAAAAAGATCCCTGTATATGGCAAATTCTGTTGACTTACAAGGACACCAGCCACTGTGTGTAAACCTTTTCAATCACTTTTCAAAATAAAGATTTCCAGGTCTTAATAATAGACAAAAAATCACTTGAGAAGAAAGAGGTTTCTGTGTCTGTGCATGTAGGGGTGAATTTATGGCTACACACTCACACAGATACACACATGTATAAACATACCACACACAGCTCTAATTAACACCTGAAAGGCAGCAGGCTCCTGCGGGTCATTATGTCATCTGTTAGCGTTCAGATTGAAGCTTTGAGAACGCCTCCTCACATCCACCGCCGTGCATGATCTGCACTCGAGAAACGACTCCCTGCACATGCTCGGATGAAGGCAGATATGTGTTTGATGTCGGTCAGTTCTTTGAGAGATGTGACGAGCGGAGGAGACCCCCGATATGAGATGATGTCAAAAAAAAAAAAAAAACAAACCCTTTAATTCAGACCTGTCTGATACTGCACAGAGCTTCACCAGAGACATCAGAGCAAGGAAGAAGTTTTCAGCATGTCTGTTACAAGAAAGAACCTAATTGGAGGGTGAGTGTGGTCTGACGTGGACAGCATGCATAGTGTAGGAAATATACCATTTAGATTTGGAGAGAAAAGAAAAATCCTCTGTGCAGCCAAAGTCCAATTAGTGTGGTATACAATGTGGGATCCAAACATTTGTTTACAAGAAGCTGTTTTTTTCCTCAGCTCTCTCTCTCTCTCTCTCTCTCTCTCTCTCTCTCTCTCTCTCTCTCTCGTGGACGAGGGTCCCTGGTCAGATTCCACGGTGGCTCCACAACAGAGTGGGTGTGGCTACACCACACAAACCTCGGGGCCTTTTGACATTACACTGCGCAACCATGAGGTCAGAGGAAGGCTCTTTCTTCCTCGGCACAAAGGAGTGATTTTTCACTCGCCCCGTGAGAACAGCAGCGAATAATGAACTCTTGGGCCCCTGGTATCACGTTCGGTTTCACACGCGTCAACTCCATTCTGGAGCGGAACAAAGGGGCAGTAGGAGAAACATTTGTGGGGAGGGAACGGCGTGCCCAGGGCATGCCATGCGGGGGTGAGTCTGATGCATTCTTTGAGGCATTTTTAATAGCGGTGATACTCAGCGAAGGCAGACGTATGCAGATGAATGTGGAGGCGTTGGTGAACCTGCAACTTATGGCAGCAAGATGGTGCAACAACAAAATCTGGGTTTTCCAAAACAGGACTACCGTCCAACATTTGTCGAACATAGCGCTCTGAGCAAAAATCTGGATCCCAACTGTGACTTGACACTCGGCCAGACGAGGGAGCTTTTCAAATCGCTGGATAGAAGACAGCTCCGTCTGCACGCTCTTATATCGTAAGTTAGTGTAGCCTCAAATCAATTTGTCTTGGAATTTAGGAAAGAAAAAGAAAAAACAACATATAGTAACCAAAAAAGGATTTGTGATTTTAACCTCGGATCTCACACTATGTCCCCACACACCAAAATATTGTGTCTTCAAGCATAGATCAGAATATATTCCTTGTATTTTAGGAATCAGATGTTCAGTCAGACTTTTCCACTGCTGATTTTCCCTCCAATTTTCACCTGTCTTTTAAAATGTATCAATAAATTCCAAAAATTAAACGAAAAGTCAAAAAATAATGGGTCCCACCTTAGGAATGAATATAAAGAACATTTTAACTGAACAGTTTGGTTCCTTCTAGTCTTTCCCTGTTGCAAAGCTTTGAACCTACAGCTCAGACATTAATTAAAGACAAAAGAGAGGGCAGATTCCTCCCCCACTCAGACTGTGTGGAAAGGACAAACTGTCTGAATGTGAAGGCAGATGCTGCTGCAAAATGAAATACCAACCTAGATACAGATTCCATCATTGGGACAGGAACTGTTGTGCCCGAGACACAACTGGGACTAAACCTTGTGACTTTCCAGTTCTGAGACACTCAAAAACCAGCAGCAGCACCGAGCCATGTCATCTGCTCTGCTAAACTATAAAGCATTTGGGAAAGGCCAGACGGATTAGGCAGCAATTACTCTTACATGAAAAGCTGCACTTAATTCAAAAGCCCTCATGGCTGATTAATCACAAATTATGATCAAACATCTGACTTACAGGATAAACATATGACACCCTGCTCACCAGTCTGCGACTGCATCTGTGTGTGTTTGGCTCTGTGTGCAGGCATGCATTGGCCTGTGTGTGTATGTGTGTGTAAAAAGTATGTGTGTGTGCGATCACACAGTCTCCCCAAAGTCTGCAGACTCATTTTCCACCCCAGATTAAATGTGTGTCTGCACCCACAGAGCACACCGCCAAATTAAAGTCACCAAAGCACTGACATCCATCTGTGCAGCATCTGAACCAGTTTCTGTGCCGGATCCAAACTGAGGCAATTTTCTTTGGAGGAGGTTTAAGGTTGGTTTGTCTGGATGATCGAACACTCAGATTCATACATGAGTAGAGAAGAGCAGGCTTATCTTAGCTGAGCGCTGCACACATGGAGGAAGTGACTTCAGCTCAGACCTGGCAGAGAGCGAAGGAGTCAACTGAGCGGTCAGGAGTGAAAGTGTACTTTTGAGGGAGCAGAACAAAGATGTGAAATGTGAGAAGGCTTAAACGCCGCTCTCATATCTGATAGCAGAGCAGCAGGAGTCAGCAGCTGGATGACAGACATCTGGACACCATGGAGAGCAGACTTGGAGGAAGCTCAGGGCCCTTGGACAACAGAAGGACATAGAGCCGTGTGCACTGTGACATATTTTTTGGTTATCAATGGACGTTTTTAATGGGCTATATGACATAATAAGTAATCACAACACATTTTGAAGATACTAAACTCAAGGAAACTGTAAGGGTGATTTGGGTTTATCAGGGGCATTGTGATAGATTTTGGGATTTGATGTGCACCAGTGTATAATTTCATATTATGCCATGAAATTCATGTAAAATTTGGAAGCCCAATACAGTGACTTAAAATTTAAAAAAATAATAATCTTTAGGAACAACATATGTGGTGGATTTGTGAGTGTTGTGACATTTAGATAGCAATGTTAGAGGACAATATAAAAACTTGGGTAAAATTATAATTGAAGGAAAAATATCAAGAAAGTAGGAAAGAGAGAGAGAAATGAGAAACACTGGAAGAGGTAATGAGCAAGCAAGAAGGAGAGAAAGCAAACTCAGCTCCCTGTAGCCTTCTAACATTTATACTGTCACTGAGACTGCAACTGTATGTGTGTGCACGAGTGTGTGCATGAGTGCGGCCTTGCCACAATGCACAATGCATAGAGACCGTACAGATAGTGATTCATTCAGATGGTTATTGGCATTTGAGTTTACTTGCCCCAGAAATCAGCAGGCTGCTGCAGCATGTACACAACATGCTGCATTAAGATCTGTGCTCCCTTCAGGCAGCAGGAATTCTGGGTTATTTCTACCACGGTGTATCTGGCACAGTTTTGGTTTCTGTGCTCAACGTGCCAATGAAAGCACAGCTGCTCTATGGCTCATTGGCTGCCGTGAGGTAATGGGTTAAGCCTGATTGGTGACTCTTCTGAGAGGACACACCCCTGGTTGGTTTTCTTTTTTTTTGGGGGGGGGGGGCTTGGATCAAATTAGCATATTTTTTCAGTTTCACTGTCGGGCGGAGCATGTGTAACCTATTTTTTGGTACCATTTTGAGCCCCATATGACAAAGACATGATCAGACAAGACATCACCCAATGTAGAAAAGGCCTTCTCAGCTTGTGCAGAGTTGTACTTGAAATTCTTGATTCAACAAATGATTAATTATTTAAAAAATCATTCTGATTACTTCAAAACAAACTTTATACTCGCGCGGTCTTAAATCTCTTCGCTATACTTTGAAACAATCGGAAAATAATGTAATTTCTGATTGGATAAGTCAAGAAGTGTGTGAAATACCAGTGCTACGCCACAATACCACATCTCCCACTACACTGCTGGGTTGCTGGGCAAAATTTAGAACAGGCCTGCCTCCATACAGGAGTGGCTTGGTGGATGGTAAATGTGTGTGACGTCTTAGCCGGCGTGTTTCTCTAACCCCCCTGTGTATCGCGTGTCTAGACCTCACCAGCACTACTTCAGGAAGGACCATGTGACCCAGAGGAGCAGTCACAGGACTTCAACATCCACACATCAGGCCATTTTTTTCTTCTACTTCTACTTCGATCAACTCTGCCCCTTTATTCCAGCCGATAATCAAAAAGACTGAAATTAAGAAAAGTGAGGGAAAGGGAAAACCCGGCGCCAACGACAAATGGCTACATCAAAGCCCGGTGGAACCCTGCAAATGCCACTTCCGCTTATGAATTTACTTGCCCAGTAATTATTGTGAAACACCATAAATAAGACTTAATATCATATTAACTTGCAAAACTAGGGCTAAAGCAATGCAAAAATTTTGTTTTAAGATTTGAATAAATACATAATTTTATGACGGATACAAAAACAATTTATTTGGTGTAAATTTTTATTTTGGAAATATTTCCTCAAAATGTGAAAAAGATATTTATTTGATAAACTCTGTACATTTTAAAACAATATTCAAGATTTAATTCATTTTATGTTTAACTATGTTTACACATAACATCGTATTAAGCACTATAACTATTTTCATATGCTATGTATACACACAAATAATATATCCATATTGGTATATTTATATTACAATATTTTCCGATAAATGTATGATTTCGGGCGTCGTTTAGTTTAACTCCAAAATAATGTGTAATTTATAATTATAACTTTTGTGCTAATTATAGATAAGTTATATATTCATATTTTAATTTAAGAAAACTAAATACTTAGGATTCTAAAAAATAATTGTTTTTAAGTCACTATGAATGAAATTTTATTTTTCTTATAAGCGGTATTAAGAATGACATATGAATAATAATAGAATACTTATGTTGATGCAGATGCAGATAATCTGATTATATTGATAAAAATCATTCTTTTGGATAATTTACTTAACATTACTGATTCAAATATTTAGCTATAAATTGAAATAAAGTGCATTTGGATTGGAAAAGAAATCAAAACACCCTCTGGAACTTTAGGAGTTTTTTTTATATGTGCTTTATAACAGAGATATTTATTCAAAATAATTACACTGCAGTTGAAAAAAAAAAAAAGTCCATTAACAAAAAGAAGAAAATAATTAGTGAACTTTTGGTGACCAGGTTTTTTCTACTTCAAGTCCACTAAAACTTAATATCACCTCCATCCAGAGGCAGCAATATGAGCACTGAGCCATAAAGACTTCTGATGGAAACCTAAGCGGCCGGCACACTCAGGAAACAAATAAAACATCTTTATGAGCAGGATTTTATGATCTTAATAGGCAGAGTCCCGGTCCAGTGGCCTCTAAGTGCTCCGCTGGACAGGTCTGTGTTTCAGAGCCAACTTCACACACCAGCTACCATCAGCACGGCCACGCACAAAAATCTGCACAACTTACTGTTTTCATTACGCCCGGCTGCTGGATAATTAAAGGAACACTTTCTCTGCCCGTGAAATTTCAATAAATTCTCATTAGCTGTGGCCAATGCACATTTTGCACATTAAGAGAGAGAATATGAAACTAATAAATACACAATAACCACTGTATGCAGAAGTCATATTGTCTGTGTAATAGGAGGTATAGTGAAGAAAATAAGTTCTGTAAGTTCATTTTGTTTTGTTTGTTTCTGTTTTACCCATTTTCATCAATTTTTTAGTAAATCTGTGGTAATTACACTGTAAAAAAAGGGTATTTTGAAAAAAGGTGAAAAGTTCTGTTAATGTGCTGAAATTATATCATGTTCAAGCACAGATTAACATGTTTAAAGCATTTTCTATATTGAAGAGTTGTTTCTTTGACTTTTTAAAATTAGCTCTGTCTTATTCCAAGATACTGACCTTTGTTTCAAGGAAATGTCCTCAACTGAGGTAACCTGCACTGACCACGAGTGGAATCCGGTGAAATTAGAAAATAAACATTTTGCAGATGGAAAAATAGATTAGAAAAACTGGTTGAGGTGGCCGTTTTTTTGTAGTGCCGTGTCTTATGTGCTAAAAAAAAATTATAATTAAATTAGCGAAAAGTGATCAATGTACATAAAATGAGACTGAGATCATTTATTCGGTAAATTAAACCATAAATATTTAAATAAAATAACTTCAGATTGTTTTTTTTAATTATCTTTATCTTTTTGGTCCAAAGTCGGCTCTGTTAAATTATTCTAAATATACAGACTTGTTTTTTTTTCTTTATTGTTTTTTGGACAAATTCTTTTCTTTAAATTTTTTTTTATTTATGAAATTTAAGCAGAGTGAAAACAGTCTGCCACTCTTTATTTTGTTCCATCACACTTGGTCAGACTCTTTGAAGTAGGACAGGACAGGTTATCTGTGACCTTGTCCCTTTTGTTAAACAGACAATACAGGCTTGTTGGGCCATTAGTTTCTCTTTGTAGGTGCTCGTCTAGGTGTGATATCCACCCTGTCACTGCTGATATCGCAAAGGCTGCCTTAAAATTTCACTACAGGGACAAAGGAAGCCTTCTGAAGCAAAAAATACCTCGGGTGATGTACAAAACTCCTTTTCAGCCAAAGTGGAATCTCCAGTAAAACGTAAATTATCTCAGTATTAATTCTGATTTAACTCAAAGCTTTGATAACACAAATAAGAAGGAAGAGAAGGTGACAAAAGCTGTGAGAAGCACCAATAACCGAAGAGTCCACTGCCCGATTCATGAGAACGTAGTACTCTGCTAAAGTGGAGACATCCCATTGGTGGAGAAGAGGAGCGCTGCGATTGGCTGAGCCGGTGAGATATTCTGTGTCGACTCAGCGCTGGGACCTGTTACGACAGATGCCCTCCTCTCGTCCCCTGCAATGTTTGCAGCCCCACGCACGCGATCCCTCGCTCCGCTTGGCTGCACCCTCTCATCGCATTACTTCTGCTATTCTAACTCCTCCATCAATTATGCACTAGAATAACTCAGGGCCCTGATGGAGCCAAGACATAAAAGGGGGATCATCAGTGCGAGCGCTCGCAGCGTCTGCCCGCGCGTTCCCACCGTGCTGCCGCTGCGACCAGTGATATGAGCACCAAGGTACCAACTCATATAGGGCAGCAGCGATGGCACACACCAACGGGTTTGTGCATAAACAAACAAATGGTAGGTTGTGCGATCATTATCGTGTTAGTAGGTCAATCAGTCTGAGACAAAGAACCTCACTGCAAACAAGCCAATTCAACAAAGGCACGAAAGCTTATTATAGAATTTTTTTTTCTTATCAAGGATAAATAAGCTAATTGCACCATTTGTGTTAGATCACTAATCTTGTTTCAGTGTAATTGGTATTGATGGTGTTTATTTTGTAGATGGAGGCCACAAGAGACAATGTCTGAAGAGCAGACTGTTCGGTTGTCGCAGTCATATCTCAAACATCTGTTGAGAGAAAACTTGATGATTTTAATTATTCCACCATTCAGTAGTTCAAAATCAAGACAAAAACTACACAATCAACTCAGTAATTCTGACTTGAACAGAACCTCAAGAACCTTTATCCCGAGTTTCTGAGGTTTTATTGCTCATCTAGTCTCAAGGTTGGTTACTGTTTTATAGTAGCCTGATTTTTATCTTTTCCTGTGTGTTTGTTTTTTAAGTTTTAGGAAATTTTGTTCCTTTCTCGCCCGAAAATTAAGTCTTTATTAATTAAGCTGCAGAGAAGATGCTAAGCAATAAAATGTGACATAGTGGCTCCAAAGTTAGGGTGATCTTTTTAATTTTCACCAGTGCAAAACTGTCTTCTTTAATGCTATGACTGACTTGAATATGCCCACATTTTCCTCAAACAAGTGAAAAATCAGCAATTAAAGGCGCGGTTTGTTTCCGATAGAGATCAACCAAAATTTCGAAAAATTTTCTACAAATGAGAGTCTCTGACGTCAAAGTAAAATATGTCACACGAAGAAGATTTTTTTGCTGTAGTTGAGTGTCGGAACAGAAAGATCAGAAACTGTTCAAGTGACATCCCAGGATTCGTAACCTACTTTTTTACCCTGAAACAAAATGGAGTCGAATTTGGAAAATGGCTGCCTGTGCTCCCCACCCCGCCACACACCACAGAGAGAAGGCAATGAGGAGAAATCTGTCATGTCTATGGAAAGTGTACAGATCTTGGCAGTCTGAGATTTCAATTAATGACCCTGCAACTCAAGTTGTGCGATGATAAAATACCAAAAACAATTTAATCGCACTCATTCATCACCAAAGTAGAAAAGTCCAGGAAAGGATTTGGAAAGAAAAAAAAAATAAAACAAAGCGATATAATGTCGACCTCTCCATTAAAGTCGTGGCGATCCTGACCTGGATTTCTCCTGGTTGCGTGTGAAGGTTTGTCCAGGGTCTATCGTGAGATCACAAACAGCTTTTTTAATATTTCATTGGTCCCAAAGCACCAAGCGCGCTGAAGTCCAACAGGAGGAAACACTTGGAGTCTCAGCGGACCATAGAGCCACACGAAAGGTCCCGCAAAGTCACACCAAGTTCATGAAACAACAACTGGTCTTCACACAGAGATAAATAACATTTGTCTTTTTGATACTTTTAACCACAGGAGTTTGAAGAGGGCAAAACAAGCAAAAACCTTCTTCTCTGTTGTGGTATGAAAAACACAGCTCCAAAACATCATATGATAAACACTCGTGCCAAAACAATTACATGAGATATTTGAACTCCAGAGACAAAAGCAATTAGCCAGCAGCAGTGTCTCCCACAAAAGCATATTTTGCTTCATCAGAGATGTTTTGCTTCGTCTTTGTGGCTAAAAGAAAAACAGGCTATCGTACGTGCAGCTCTGAGAGCTTCATCACTCTATGAATCACACATGATTCATGAAACTGACTGGAAAAGTAATATACTCACACCATCAGCTTTGTCTAATTTCTTCCAAGATACACAAAAAAAGCCAAAAGTCAGCAGCCATTTAAAATCAGGGAATATCGCGCTGAATATGAGGTACACATACTCTTTTTGTTTCAGGCCTCCCTCCAAAGCCGCAGTGACCCAAATACAGTTCCAGAAACATTAACTTGGAGGTTTGGCCTCCACTGTCAAAATGATCACATTCGCTTTTTATCAAACATATTTTTTCAAGCCACTTTGCGTTTCAGCTCTAATCATATATGATTTCAATCCATTGATGTGCCAATTCTCTCATTGTCTCCATTTGTCTCAAATCAGTGGAGACAGCAACGCCTTTCCTGTCAGTGTATCCATATAAGGTAGAAAAACAACTAACAAGTCAAGGCCGCAGACATTTAACTGACAGCTTTTGGTCCAAGTTGAGGTTCGATAGAGAGATATACACTCTCTGATTCACTCATCTTCCAGCTGTTGAATCAACTCATCATTTAAGTTTACTTCAAAACATAGGATATAAAAGCATCTCACAAAAGCACCTCTGCAAAAAAGGTCCATCTTACAATACAAATCAACTTGTTTCAAGAATTTCCTGGTGAGAACGAACATCAATTGGCCAGTTGTTGCAGTAGTATCAAGAAAAATGCTGCGTCTTTGTAGGAAAGGTTTGAAACAAGTTGATTTATGATAGAACCGAGGGGGAAAAAATGTCCACACAAGAAACAAAGACATATGGTTTTCGATTATACACATTCCCCACAAAAGGGGAATTTTTTTTGTTTTTGGGGCTTTTTTTTTTTTTTTTTACAGTGAATTCTTGATCAGAAAACCTTTTTAGGTGTGTAAGAAAGAACCTAAGAAGCACATCCTTGCAGTTGCAGGGTTGTCTAACAAACATTCACTGTTTTCTTTGATTCCAATTTTATACAGCAAGTCTTGACAAACTACAGCATCTAAACTCATGTTACACTACTTTATGGTTTTTAGGAACAATGTAGCATGAAGCTAGGATGGTTTAGCACCCGGCCGGCAATCATCGATACGGTGTGATGCCCTGCAAGCGGCAGCAGTCATGCCCAGTCTGTTAGCAGCTTAGTGGCTCTTTAGGAGCATTTTGGAAGCACTTTTCAGAAGCTTTACTGCAGTCATTAGGAGCTAAGGCTGATTAATGTGAATGGTCAGGCAGGGCCTGGCTTTCTGAGGAAAGAACAGAGAGGGGTGAAGGGTCCCACAGGAAGTGTTTTGTGTCTCCACACAAAGGGAGGGCTGACCTCTTAAGCTCCTTAGAGCCTCTTTGCTAATACCCTCACCGGTGCCTACAAAGACACAGGGGATGCCATTTCACCACTCACATTTAAACAGCGTACACAAAAAAAAAGCCCCACCAAGATTAAAACAGCAGAAAAGTGAACCTCTGTGCAGCGGAGTGAGACTGTGAGATTAGGCCTGAAGAGTCCCCCGTTAATCCATTGACTGTCGCGCATATCAAACAGAGGAAGCAAAACTCACACAGTATCTGATCCCGACACAATGCATTTTATCAGGTCATTTGTGGCCACTGCTGAGTCATTAATGTTTTGTAATCTTAAAATAATTGAAAAAGAAGCGATATTACAGATATGTTTCAACCGTTTCCAATCCAGTCAACATTTTTAGAGATTTTTCCAGAGCTACTGTATTCAGGTATCAGTTTCCAGTAATATTCCACAATTTCTTTTAAAATAATCAATTCTAGAAAAACATTTTTGAAAAATGTTATTTCTGTTTTTAAAATAAACTGAAATTTTTATGTTTTTTTTGCTTATTTTAAACTAATTGTTCCAGCTCAAGGAAGGATTGTTGTGCTGCCATCTTCTTTAAGAAACTAAGACTCCGCTCTAGAACATTCTTGAAACAAGCAGACTCGTATCAGAAACTGAAATGATCAGACTTTGCTGAAAGATTAATTTGCTCATGTTAAGCAAAGGTTTCTAGATCAAGAGTCATTTCCCAGGACTGTAGTGCTGTGATCCATCTTATTCTTGTTTCATTCTATATCCTTGCATCTCTTCTTTTATTGGCAGATTTTTCATTTGTATGTAAAATTTTCTAGATTCAAAAGTTTTCTTTTCAAATTATTTTTTTCTAATTTACCTTATTTTGTCTAATTTTAAGATACTGACTCTCAATTTCACAAAATTCTTGACATAAGTTACCTTCTATTAAAAAGAGGTGCTGCTACAGTAGCACACTTTCACTTGCACTTAGAATTTTCAAGGTTCTAGAAATTTCTTTAAACATTTTCACTAATATGGGAATCTAATGAAGTGCAGACATTTGCCTTATTAAGTTTTCTTCCAATATACCGACACTTAGTTTTAGAAAATTCTTGAAAAACAAGACAATTGCTGATAGGATCGTATTGCATGGACAGAATTTTTCAATTCTAATATGAATTTCCCTAATTCAAGTGACTTCTTTCCTAATTCTAGTGCAGCGGTTTACCTTATTCTTCCTTCTTCAAGACACTGACAATTAGTTTTAGACAATTCCTTAACCAGGCTGACTTCATTTGGAATTTGGTTGAGGTAATTAGGGAACTGGTAGCTTTTGTTCACTCATCTATGGCTCAAAACTTTACGATAAAAGAACTCTTAAGATGGAAATTTGTGTGGTGAAAAATACAACTTGCAAACGAAAGGAAAATGCAAGAACTTGCAGCAGGTATTGTGACCACAGTGCATTTGCTGCACCTGAGCTTGAGAGTATTACAGCCGTAAACCCGTAAACCGGCCACACTTATTAGTAACCTCTCATCACTAGTTCCTGTCCATCACACCCTGGCAGCCTGAGGCCCTCTCCTTATTAGTCAGAGGGTAAAGGGAGGGCTAGGGCAGCTTCTCTCTGCAGGCGGGGTCATAGAGATCATGAGGAATGACGGGTGTCCCCACAGGACAGCTGCTCCCTCCTTTGCAGAAAGCTGAGTATAGAATCTCAGTTTAATTGACCTAAAGACTCAGCCTTTTAAGTACATTCTGTAAGGTACAACTGACTGGTATGAAACTGATATTATATGAGAAACTGAATATGGGAGATCCCATATCTAAGATGTGACATTCTCATTTTATGTGCCGAGGGACTAAAGTGCTGCAAGGAGGCTTAATGCTCCTGCACTGTAATAAAATGGAAGGTAAACCTCAGATAAGAGGCTTGTTATCCTCACTTTATTGATAGTTTCTGAACCCCCTTGTGCAGGAAATCCCACTCAGTCGGTGCTCTTTCATGCCTTTTAAGACTGACACTTCCTCAGAGTGGAAACACTGGTTCTGACCCCACCCTGGGACTCCACACCCTGGACACTGTTCCACTGTCATAGCCTCTGGCCTCTAATGTGGAAGTTTCTCTCACCCCCACGATTGTGTTGTCCCTCCTTTTGCAATATGCCTGCCCCACCTCGGATAACATATGCACACTCCCCAAAACCACGTCTCCTCCTTCTCTCTGTCTGTCTCCTCTGCATAGCTAAAAGCCGGCTATGGGCCGCTGAGTACAAGCGGAACAATAGCGGCCTTTCAGGCGGTCTGTACCGGGCGCTGGGAGAGGGCTGTGGTCCTGAGACCCAGTCAATATTTGGACGTGGTTGCCTTTTTTGTGTCCGTTTTTAATCCAAGCGGAACCAAGCGGCAGGGAGCCGGGAAAAGGCTGAGAGGGGAAAGCGAGGGTAAACACTGGGAACAATGCAAACGGGAAAACTCACAATGCCACTGGGAAACTATCACAACAACGGCTCGAGCCCAAGTGAAAAATGGAGTATTGTTTCTTTAAGTGGAGATTAAAAAGAGAACGCTCTAAGAAAAGCAAATAGCGGAGGTTATTCTGCAATGAGAAGAAAAGTGCACAAGTGTTAAGTCACCGAAGTTTCTGAGGTATTATCTCAACCAGAAATAATCAAGTATGTCCGGAAACTGAGCGGGAAAAGATAATGTGGATCATCAGAGAGGTCTTTAAAGTCAAAATCCAAACCCAAACACAAAAACAGGCCACTAAAAAGATTGTGAGATTGTCTTATGGAGTAAGAAGCTGCATCTGCTGGGGAAAGCTTTGGATGGGCATTATCAGGGATTAAAGGAAACCCCTGGGGTGACAGTGCTCTCCCTGAATGCTGGAATCCCTCTCTCCCCAGCTGTCAGGTCGTTAGTCCCACCCAATGAGGTTCTTTGATGACGGGGGGTATCAGTTTCCATGGCGTTGGGGACACAAACAGCTTGGGAGATTAGGAACGGAACTCGGCCCTGATTCTCCGCTGATCCCACCTATCAGCAACAAATAAACACCTAGAGCCACGGCAACGCCTGCGTGCAGACCATATGGACCCGGCTGGGTTTTAATGAAGCAGCTAAATAGCTGGTGAGCAGGGAATTCACTAATAGCTCCTTGTCAGAGCCGCAGTAAATACCCCACTCATGCACTTTATTCTATCATTTGGTTACTGACACAGACGGCAGAGCTGACAAGGAACATGTGTGGCTCATTTTTCTCACATGACCATTTTCCATCGTGAAAATTGCTCCAACTTTTGTTTTCCACAATTTGATTTCATACCTTTATTGGAATGTTTATGTTTAAGTGTCACTTTCTCACAAACCTTACTCAACAGAAGGTTTTTAAGTTGTAATTATGGCTTTGCTAATTATTAATGCATCTGTTGATAATGCTTTACAGTTGACACAAAGAGGACATTTTTAAAATATTTTTAATATATCTAATCTAGACAGACATTGTAGACTTAATAGAGTTTATAAGTTGAAACTAGTCAACGGTTAATACATTGTTAATACTTAATAGATGATTAATCAGCTATTAATAATGATAGTGTACATTTTAAACCCATTATTAACATTTATAATTTTTAAATACATCACACTTTATAAAGGCTTTATAAGTTGCAACTAACGTTGCATAAAGACTAACAAAGCAGTTCTTAATGCTTTATAGCTCAGACTTTAGCATATAGCTAATGATACTACAAACTCTGATCTACAAAGCTTTAATTACTTGTTTATTAACTATTTACTAAATGCTAATAGTGCCTTGTTAATATGACCGGAGCTACAGTATAACCACAGGCAGACATGATTCTCCATGATTCTTTTATCACAATATCTTAAAAGAATTTGTGTCTCTCTTTCTAATAAGCCAACAGATGGATAATTATAAACGTTAGCAAGTAATTTCTAAAAGGTTCTTCCACTACGATAATCCATCAAGTCTGCAGTTGTAAATATTATTAAATTGTTAATATAAATGGGTTTCGATGTAGATGTTCCGTGGCCCCTTTTCCAGAAAGCGGGAGGTCGGACTCTCCATTGGAGCAGTCTACTTTTTCACAGCCTGGCAACCCAAAAGTTGCTCTGCCAAATTGCTTCATACTGATCTATCAGGGAATCTAGGTTCAGACGCACAGCTCATGTGCACCCACGTACTAACGGACTGATTCTGGGTAGACCAAACAATGCAGATTTTGGGATTTTACTGCAGCTTCTACACAAAGTTATGAATAACTAAATAGCACAATTATCTGAAGCCCTTCTGTTTTGTGTTTTTTTTGGGTTCTTTTTTGTTTTTCTGGGGAGGGGGGATGACATAAAAAAACAACAGCTAGGAGTTATTATATCAATTGTGTGTCAGCAGTTTTTTCCTTACAAGGATCCCTGTGTACTGGAGTTTCATTTAATTTCATTAAGTAGCTTAGGCGAGCACAGCTACTCGCTGCCACTGTGGAAGCTTTTGAAACTCCAGGCAAGGCTGAACCATCCCCAGGGCTGTAAATTCCTCCTCCGCTGCTCCGGGTCCTGCTCGTCTGAGCCTAATCAGCAACAAGCATCAGTGCAAGGGGATGCTGTCCTGAGATGAAAGCAGAGCAAACACGAACACGCGCTTATCTAAATCATAAAAAAGGCTCCTTTCCAGCCCTTTGAAACAATAGAAAAACATGAAAATGTCATCACATTTCCATTTTTCACGATTCACTTCCCATTTCAATTCCAGAGCTCCGGTAGGGGATTTCATGAATGGCTGAGTGTGGACCGCTGCTCTGGATGCCATTTCTCCCAACTTTGGTCAAATATACAGCACAGAAGGCAGAAGAGGGGGGTAAAAAAGCTCATCAGGAAGTTGGGACTGTACCGCAGCAGGTTCCCAGGGCTCCAATACTGACTATGGTTACATTAAACAGCAGGGATTCACGGACCCGCGAGCTGTTGTGGAATACTGTTAGGTTCTGCTGTGGGTCAGGGGGCCCCCAGGCTTTAAGCACGGCCCTCTCTTACATTATACAGCCCAGGTCAGGTTTAGATTAAAGTCATGAATGAGAAAAGGAGACAGTCATTTAGAGTTACTCATTTATTTAGCCCCCATTCTGCTAAGACAAAGCCCAGGCAGGGTGCCGTGCCGGGGCCATCACCGGGCCCCATGGCCGGCGGTACTGCCCCAGTTTTGACCCTGACAACGGTCCCCTCTGTGCTGCTTAACCCACGACTCGCCTGGTTACTACTGAGTGTGTGACCTCAGCATGTGTGGATCTCTCACAAGACCGAGCATCACACTGTGCCTTGGCCGCTGCTAAAATACCCCTGTGTACCCCCTTATTGTCTGCCCCAGCGTGGGTCGGGAGGCGGGCGGAGGGGGTGGAGGGGACACTTGGACGGGGGAGCATGGCAACCAAGAAACCAGACTTAGGAACTGGGAATTGTTTGATTGCCAAAAGAAAAAAAAAACCCAAACCTGCAGTCTGAGTGGGACAGAAACCCGTTATCAGACTCAGATATCTGCCTTTTAGCAGAGCAGGAACTCAGTTAGCCTTTCATGTCCCCCCACAACATTTGCATTTTTATCGTTAACATCCTGTCAGCTCAACTCCTCCACACCAACTTCTGCTCACACTTTGCCTCAGGGTTGGCGCTGCAAAGACACACAGGAGCCTTGTTGTGTGTTTTCTCCCAGCAAAACCAGTTCCTCGTCCCTAAGCAAATGTTGATATAAATTTTTTTTGACTCATGCCGAAACTGTAGCCTGCTATTACAGGTATGTGTGGTCCAACAGAAACAGAGTGATACACCCATTATATCACAATGTGCTCTAGTGCCAAGAGTGAGGCACTGAGTCACCAAGGGAGACATCCACAGGAGGGAGTTTAAGGGGGAGAAATGTCACTTTAGTATCCATACCAGAAGAATCTGGGCTCAAGTCCAAATATTTCTGGAGGAAACTTGTGATAATTAGAACCAGAAAGCAACCCAAAGTTTTTAACTTCAGTTTTTTACACAAGCAGCGCAACAAAATACACTCTTATCAGCAGTTAAATACAAAGCAAGATGTCACCGAGATGCTCCGAAAATTATCAGACATACATGGCATAAAAACATCTCCAAACTCCCGCTGGAGGAGTCTCCATTTGGCACAAAACAACTCTGTCGATTCGAATCGATGTCAGAGGACAGGGGGCACTCAGCATTATTTTAACCCAGCAAGCTCGTGCTCAGCGGAATACATTTCTCCTGGCGCTGTTAACCCGACTCATGTATTAAATTTTTCAACCTAAAAGTGGAGTAAATACTGACCATTAATGCGTAATGGCGCATAATGGTGCGTAACAGCGGATAGCCTGCCTGGAAAACAACGCCTGGTTGTGCCGCTGTCAAGCGTGATTTATGCTGCGCAGTCTGCACAGTTGATTGCAAAGATGATTCCGATATGGAGGATTATTAAACTGTAACCATCACAACGGTCCCTCAAAGAGGACAACAAATAAAAGGTTGCAGTCAGGAGATAACCAAGTGATAAACACTCAATTTGTCAGCCGTGCGTGCGCCGGAGAGGAGTTCATAATGGTTGTAATTGAAAGTAAGTGTTAAAACATGATTTGCGTTGTTATCAATTGATTTAATAACCGGAGAGTTTTAAACTATACATATATAAACCGCTGTTTGTTTTTAGGGGTTTTTTTTTTGGCTTATTTTGATAGAATATTTTTATTTGAGCACTTGTGGTGCCTCAGCGCTCAAAGCGTAAAACACCCAGACACCGCATAATACTGCAAACCGGTTAGAGTGCACGTTCAACCGGGCAGCGACAAGGGTGAAGTCCGCCGTCTGCAGCCGGCGGAGGCAGCCCCTGCTCACCGCGTCCCTATGGGAAGAGCAGGCTACTTACTTGGGGTTGGTCCGGTTCCAGAAGACGGCGTAGCGGTCGGACACCAACTTGGAAGCCGGGTCCTGGCCGTACACACACATCCCGATGATGAGGATGAGGAAGAGGATCATTTCCACCTGCGGCATATTTGCTCTTGAACTCCCGATGAAGCTACAACGACTCCAGCCCCTCCTGGTTCGGGTATTAAAGGTTCTGATGGATGTGTCGGTGAGATGCTGATGTGGGGAGACGAGAGTCCTCTTATCCCCGCTCAGATGTATCTCCTTCCTCGGTCTTTAGAATAAAACTGGATTTCTCCTGTTTTAAAACAGTGATTTGTCGCGTTTTAACAGTCAGCTCGTTTACTCTGCACCAAACGCTCGAAACAGTTCTTCTTAAACTAGTGAACACTTTGGAGAAATCCGCCGTAAATCAGTCGGTAGGACCAACAATCTTCCTCCGACTCTGCTCCGCTCCGCGCAGCCAATAGTTTCTCCAACTCGCGCTGAATTTCCCAGAGAGGAGGCAGCGCGTAAAAAAAAAAAATGCAAAAAGCGGAGAATAGGTGTCGCACGACGGAGATAGAGAGAAGAGAGACGCGGTCCTTGTGTCTGTCTCCGGCTCGGGATCTCACCTCCTGTTTCGGCGTGGATCGACCAAGGAGCCGAGGAGAAGAAGACTCAGGCGGCGGCTTCGGGTCCGGCTGAACCCCGCGGCTGACCGTGCGCTCCTGCCCCGACGAAGCACGACGCGAGCGCTGAATCAAACCTCTCCCCTCGCAAAATCACGCGGTGCCCGGGTTGGATGTGACCCGACGAGCGGCTCCGCCACACGACCGAGAGCGCACCGGAGGCGGTGTTATCGACCTGGAGGGAGCGAAGCGAGTCAGCAGCGCTGTGGCTCCTGCGGCCATGCTCTCCCGGACCAACCCCCCTCCACCTCCTCCTCCTCCTCCTCCAGCTCCCCCACCCCCAACCCCTCTCTCTCCCTCTCTCTCTCTCTCTCTCCCCCTACTGTGCCAGCCGGAGAACACTGCAAAAAATGTTCGTCTTGGCAGTCCGGTCTCAAGAACTGTGGGATCATCTGGAGCTGGTTTTCTCAAAGGAAATGGAGAAAAGCGATCAATGCTTTCATCCGCTCTGCTTTGTGTCCAGTTTACGATGCTTCGCCTTTTCACAGGTGCCAGGTCGTCATCTCGGAGCGGATCTGTCCACCTCCAAAAGGCGGTGAAATCTCGCCAACCCGTGGGGATGCGCTCACCACACAGGCATCCTGTCACACTCAACTTTTTATTTTTTCCATGTGGGATGTTGAGCGCAGCCGCCGCAGCGTTGTTTGTTATTGCAGATACTTCTTGCAGTGTACAGTTTCACGGTTACGCACGGTCTCATTGGCTTGGATTTTGAATGACGGGCGTTTCGCCTTCAAAAACAACATCCCTCCTTCTGGGGGGTATCTGTGCTTCCCAGGTCGGCACACAGATACCAGATCATTTCATAACAACAAGCCCCCTTTCACTGATTAAAGCTCGTTTCAGTAAATAGGCGTAATCTCAGTATGTCCAAGTTTAAATTTCAAACATTTGTCCAGTTAGAATTCCCACAAAGTTACTTGGATTCAATAGTTCCATAACAAAAAATCAGTTGTTTTCCATGCAAGTTGGCTCATTTTATGATTTTACTTACGTCAATTATATTGTCAGCGAATTCCTTAATCTCCCATTGTTCTTGCGTGCTTCAAAAAGGCTTCAGCTGGTTTCAAGGCTGTTTTTAACTGGCAACATTGCACTGGGAACCAGTACGTATGACAAGTATCTCAGCTGGCTGAGTTTTTGCTTGTTTTGGGGGAAAACAATAGCCACAAAATTTATTGTCAGCGCATAAGAAAAAACATCTTTTGTATTGTCAGCGTTTTTTATTGGCCACACGTTCATCTAACAGACACTGTAAAACTTTGTCTCCTGCAGGTTTCATGCGCTGCAGTGTGCTGTGCAGTTTTTTTTGGTTCATGACTCACTGCGCCACATGGTGGTGGTCATGGGAAAACCATCATGATCAGAGACACTATGTCTTTTACAGGAATTCAATACACTGCTCATTTAAGACTTGGCAGTTTTATATGTTCCTCTGATGGGTGGTTAAAAAAGGAATATAAAGTATTTGGACTACATAAACATCACCAGGTGGAGTGTGGAGATTGTCCCTTAGTGAGTCATTGCAGACACATGGAGCCCAGCCTGGTAGTTGAACTAATCCTCCTCATAACAACAGTACCACTGAGGAAGCTGGTCCGGGCTCAACAGGAGGACTGTAAACTCGACAGAGACACTGAACAGTCTCCTCAAACAGTGGCTTCTGTTCATGGACGGCCTGATTTATTCCACCTGAACGGGCTCCATGAACTCCCTTTTTCCTGGTTCACAGTTTCTCTCCATGTAATTGGCCCGATACTCACTTTAAAATGGACGGGCCTCTCGGAGCACACAATGAAGTAGCTTTTATAAAAGCAACAGCTGAAGGGACGAGTAGGAATACTTAATGGCATGATTAATTTGATTTGTTTTTGTTTTCTTTTTTACCAGGACACGATCTCTGGGGTGAGCACCTGCAAAATGAAGTGCAATAGACAGGTCACTGGGCTGATATCACATCAAATGCCTTATACACTGATCAGCCACAACATTAGAACCAGTTACCAGTTCTAATGTTATTGTCACATCAAAGGCTTTATTGACCGTGGAGCACAGTGGCTAAGAGGTCCACCCTGCTGTTTCACAGTATGATAACTTTAGCAGATATGTGTCAAACAAGGACTTAATAGTTCAGATGCGCCTGTTGTCTGCATGTAGCTGTTGCACGTTCAGGCTTTTTAGCTGCTAGATTGTTCATATGAAGAAAAGTCCTCACAGAGTTTAATAGATCCACAGTTGTGTTCTGGTGAAATACCTAGTGACAAAGTGTTTGGTTACAATAAAAGCCGAGGGCTGTTTAGTACAGCTGCACCAGAAAAGCAGGACTTTATTGCGAAAGCATTAACAAACAGAACCAGGATTCAGAAGCTGCATTAAGCCAGATTAGCTGGTTTAGTTCATGACTCTGAGACAGTAATTTTTTTAGAAACTAAAGTTCTTTTTTAGTTGTAATCAGCTACTTTGTCATCATAACAGCCTCCATTTGACAGTTGTGACCCCTTCATATTCTAAATAACCCAATTTCAGGGTACTTGTAGCTTTAATAATATTTTACTGACACTTAAGTGACAGATTTTAAATATGCAATAAATAGGTAAAATAGGAACATAAAGGTAGGAACTTTGGGGAAAACACCGTCTTTCAGTCTGACAGAAAGACTGTAACACTGGTTAATCCCGAGGTGAAGCTAAGCCGGAAAAATAACGACTAGGACCAGGCTAGTCTGGCAGGACATGTTTCCTTGATTTTCCCTAAGTCAGAGTTATTTAATCCCCTTTTATGAAACAAAGGTTCCTGAAAATAAGCCTGATCTACTGAAATAAACCTGTTTTCAAAGGTATTCAGGCTTTATAAAACTCTTCTCTCTACCTTTACCTGCCCTTTCTATACCATCTTAATAGATGGAAATCATGATTCTGCACACACAAGTCCTCAAATCACTGGTGAACAAGCTGAAGACCAGCTCCACAAAATCACAAATCATCTTCCAGTCGGCAATTTTACAGTAAGTCCGATGTCTGTGTTTTTGTTTTGGTGTCGTGGTGACAACATTGGGTGTGTGTGCATGTGTGAATGCATGTGTGTGTCCTGTAAATGTACTCGTGTGTATACACAACCCTGCAGAACGTTTCATGCCTGTGCTTGTGAGTGCATGCGTATGGCATTTGTGTGTGTGTGTCTGCGTACGTGTCTGCGTGTGTGTGTGTGTGTCGTGCCAGCAGCCTGATCAGCCACCTAATCCATGAGCTATAATCACCTCATCTCACCAGCTAAAGTGCCTGTCCTACTTCATTTATGCCTGATGTATGTCTGTGTCCCCCAAGACAATGGAGTCGTTATAAATTAGGGTCAGTGGGGCTGCCAGCTCAACACACAACGGTGCATTCTAATGTTTCTCATAGTCTTATGAGCTCACTGTCACACACACACACACACACACGTGCACACACACACGCGCACACACACACACGCACAGGAATGAGAGCTCTATATGAAGTGTATATCACACACACTTATACCACAGGACATAGGGACACACATGAGCAGAGTGTGGGCAACAACAAGAGCTGCAGATTGTTCAGATTTTTTTCCCCCTGTTTATGAATGCAGTCTGTAATAAAGCAGCACCATCAAAGTGCCACTGAGTGTTTATGTTGTGACACAGGCATTACAGCCCTTCAGTCCTCTTCCATTAGCAGCTGAAAAACAGACTGTAATGACATTGGGCTCTGCAAAGAAAAATCCATTTCAATATTCCTGTCTTTATGCACAGAACAAAACACAAGTTAAATATTTGCTGTAAACACTTGAGCTGTTTATATTTTGTTGATTAATTCTAGTTTGGTCACCAAAGTTCTTTTAGTTTCACATATACATACATAAACCCAAAAGTCGAATTACATACACTAAATCCCACTTGGTATTAATATGATGAGTGGAGATTATGTTTTTTACCAGAGACCAAATATGATTTAATGCAGGTCTAGGTGGGGAAGCAGGAGATCATATTACTCAAGTAGTACTGAGGAGGATTAGAGTCAAGTGTCAAAAAATGAACTTTTAAATTCAAGAATATTTTAGATTTTAGTTTTTTTTCACTCAAAAATGGTTTCCAGTGCCAAAAATAATTATTACAAGAGGAAGAAGAGGAAGAAGAAATACAATTGTATAAGTAAGTGTATGAGGGCTTGCTGTCAACTTTTATGTGAAATACCTGGCCCAAAATGCAGCTATTAGTACATTTACCATAATTATGTGAAACCTGATGTGTGTTACTTTACCAGACACATTTTTTTTCTCTCAATCTAAAATTCTGTCTTGATGTCAGATTTTTAGGTTATTATGAGTTTTGACAGGATATATTAATTTTATAGCTGAAGTGACATATATTTGATTAAAATGGGCCTAACAGAAGAGTAAATACAAACAAGTCTTCCAAATTAAATGACAAAATACATAATTTCCCAGTTTTTCTGTGCCTTCTAAATCTTGCCTACTTTTGTACTCCTGCACACGGGCGCAACCTGAATGTCAATTTTGGAAAGTGACAGAAATTGTCAAATGCATCTCATCCATTTCTCATACCTGAAAGATCTGGGGGGAGGATTTTGCAAATAAATAATTATGGTTTAGTCACAAAATTGGATTGTCTGAGCATGTCTCACCCAGTCTCCTAAACAAGACTTTTGATTTTAAACTAAAGAATGGTTTACATTGATTTGCTTCTGTTTAACAAAAGTCAAACCACCAGACTAAGTTAGTGAACAATTGTTGTACTAAATTAAACGACTTGGCTGATTTAAAAGTTAGTGCTACTAGATTAGCAAGACATGATGTTTAATTTCTTAACCAGAACCACCATCTTTCTCTAACCAAAGGGTTTTTGGAGCCTTAATCAAATCATTCTTCTGAAAAAAAGCATGAATGAACTGTAATTACATGCATTAGATTAACATATTATATTATAAATCAATAATGAGCATTTTTGTACCTATATCATCCACTATATGCATTTATTAATGTGACATTAATGAAAGTTCATCGAAGTTGGTGGTTCTGTAGTACCTGTACTTATCCTATTGAAAAAAACAAGTCATATCCTATACAGTATCATAAATATAGCTTAAATGTCAGGGTTAAAGTAAAGTTCTAAATGCTTTGGCTAGGTGTCTATAGGTCAGTGTTTTTGGTGTACATAGATACAAAATTTGCACTTAATTTCTTTCAAATGCAATTTCTAAGAGGATCAGGCTGGGCTGATATTTCTATTTTTTCCATTTAAAACCAGTCGGAGCCTGCTCTGCTTTTTCTCTCTCGTTCAAAGCCGACAGTGTGTTTTGGTAACCTGCCCGAACTGCAGATTAATGCCTGGTAGTGGTTATGGTAAGTTAACGTTCTAAAAGCCCTGCTCTGCTAGTTTTCAAAATATTAATGGTGGAAAAAAAATCACGTCAGGTACTTTTATTGGAATAAATTGTGCATTAGATACATGCTGATGAGTCATGTACTTCCCTTTCTGCCTATCACTTCTACTCTTGCTTTCCATTTGGCTTCATTATACTTCCTCCTCTTTTGTTCGTTTCCAACTGCTTGTAATGCTTTTGCCATCCCCTCGTGGAAAAGTAAATGTTTATCTCTCCCCCAAGGGAGCGGTTTATTCATCCCTCTCTCCCTCTTCATCGCTCTGTCTAAAACTCCAGAGTGAACCTTCCCAGCTGGCTTTGCATACAACCCTGTAAAGGACGTAGGCTCGAAGAAGAATAGCCTCTAATAAAAGATTTGGCCATGAAAATATACAAATTAGAGTGAAATAGGAGTTGAGAAAGGGGGGTTGTCAGGAAGATGCATGATGATAATCTGACACGGACTCAGAGAGATGTGGGAGGTCTGAATTATTCCTGTTGAATCTTCACTTGTAGGTCCATGTGTGGCACCTGGTTGAACTCTTTTTGTATACATGACCTCTGCACACACAAATACACAAGCTCACACTTGCACACAAAAGCCTGAGAGTGTGTTTAAGCTCGCACAAAGACAGGAGCATGCACACACGCACACACTTCATGTGTTTTCATGGAGAAAAAAACTCCTCTCCATCCATGTTTTCATTGTGATGTTTCCCTGCATGTAGGTAAGTAATGTCTGTGACCCATGGAGCCTGCCCTGCTTAAAGTCATTCAAACTGAGGGCTGCTGACACTGGAATGTCAGCTATGTTGGTGGGGGGATGTTCTCACCAGATCTGTACCATTATAGCAGTGGCGTACACAGAACCCCTTTTTTGTAGTCTTTATATTCTATAGCATATGTCTTAGTCCTAATGGGACAGTTTCATGTTTAATTTTTGCATTATTCTCACAACGAAATTGTGCTTGTGTGGTCCGAATGTCTTCCTGATTGACAGTGGAACACCTTTGCTCCACCATATTGCCCTCAAGTGCCCCTTTATGTGGCCCAGATAATCAATAGTGGATCCAAGTACCTCTTTGATCAACAAAAGTGCCTTACAGTGCACCAAAGTGGCAAAGTGTCGTCCCAGCAAATCCAAATATCCATCAATTAAAATCTCAGTCAAGTTGCTCTTCTAGTCAGCCCAAGTGCCCCTCTGGTTAACCAAAGTACCTCAAACAAAGTGCTCTTCTGGTTGACCCAGGTTAAATAAATCTGGTTGATCTGGGTGAATAAAGTCCCCACATGACCCTGTGGTGGAACAAAGTGAACTTCTAGTGCCGTCTGGTAATCTTAAATGCCCCTCCGGTCAACCACCAAGCCACCAGTGCCTCTCTGGTGAATAATTTGCCCCTGCTCTCAACCCCTGGTCGACTAAAGTGCCCTTCTAGTAAGTCCAAATGGCCTCTGGCCAACTCACGTGACCTTCTGTTCAACCAAGTTGCCCTTTTAGTGACTCCAAGCTGCCAATGTAAAGTGTGGTCAAGTCAAGTGCCCCTCTGGTCAGTCTTTGCACCACTTTAGTTGATCGAAATGCCTTAAGTGCCCCTGAGGTCAAACAAAATATTCTTCCGGTCGACCAATGTGCCCCTCTGTGCTCAAGTGCTCATGCAGTTGACTTAAGTGGCACCTGGTTGCCCTTGTAGTCAGTTTAAATGCTCCTCTGCTTAACAAAACTGTGCCCAAGCGAATCGTTGGAAAACCAAGTTAACCTTCCAGTCAGTCCAGGGGATCCTGTGGTCGGGCCAAGCATCTCTTCAGTCAGCCCGGTTGTGCCTTTTCGTCAGTTTCCCTCAAAAGTATCTCTGGAAAATCAAAGTGCCCTCTAGTAAGCCAAAGTGCCCCTGTGGCTGACAAAGTACCCGTTCAATGATCTATAGTACCCCTGGGGTGTGGCAATAGGACAAAACATGAGGTGGGACAGGTGCCTCTTTATCACTCCTGCCTTTGACCTCAGAGAATCTGCGCATGTCACTGATTCACACAGTTCATGGGGAGGTAAATGGAGCTGACCCAGGATCAGATCTTTGCAGCCTGAATTGAAGGCCAGGAAGAGACACAGCCATGAGTGACCGCCCTAAATGCTAAGTGGGGGGGTGTCATCCAAATCAAAGCCAAATCTGCCTCAGGGAGCCACACACTGTGGAGCTGAAGGTCCAGAGCTCATCTGCTCATTGATCGGACTGTATTGCCCTTTCAATCAATCCACTCACTCCCATTCTCATAACACAATTTTGTCCGCCTGAAATTAGCTTATATCTAAAACCGCAGGAGTTGAAATTAGATTTGGGGGTAGGAATAAAGACGGAATGGAAAACTGCTTGCGAGATTTACACATACAGAGTCGTGTTTTGTCCCATTGTCCAGGTTTTAGCCCCTCTTAAAAAACAGAAAGAACCTCCTGTACAGTATGTGTGACCTGTAAACAAAAGCAGAATTCATTTTGGCAAGAAATGACCCCTAGGAGTAGCTCTTTGAGTTAATCTCTATCAAAGTCATTAATTATACATGTACACTCACACCTTTTAGTTCATTAAATGAAGAGCTCTGGAAATTAGCTTAGCCAGCTTTTGTTCATTAGCGTTTGATCTGGGGCATTAGAAGCTGAAGTGGGTACTCGATCATAACAGGATATCAGACAGCCATGATTGGGACTGGTTGAGCAAAATTGCTCTAAGCACAGTAAAATTGATCTGAAGCCAATGATCGAAAGGACTCATCAGCTCATGTTACTCTGTGGGATGAATAGGAGGTGGGGGTGGGGGGTCAAGCTCTCGACCTGACAGGGTCCTGGAAGAGGGGTGGCTATGGCAGGGCAGGAGGGAATACATTGTCTGGCTCCACTTCCGACAGACATCTGATCCCCCTCTGGGAAGGTCTGTTTGAAAATGAAACAGACACGTTTCAATAAAGCTTGTGGCCTTTAACACAGGTTTTGAAAATAAATGACTTGTGCTGAGCTCAGCTTGAGGAAGAGCCTCCAAAATCAAAATAGAAACATCAAATAATTGGAGCAGAGATTTGAGGGTAGAGCATACAAAAACACTCAATAACAAAAATAAACTACTGAGTTATGGTGTGTTGATGTAAGTATATGATACTGGTAATATAAATGGAATAATATTTAAAGATAACGTGGCCAGTCATTGGGAAATCAACCGATCTTCCCTACAAAACGTGCTCCAGGGCTGCGACGGACGTTTATTTTCATTATCAGTTCATCTCATTATTCCTTTGTCCCTTAACTATTTTTTCCATTAAAGATTAAAAATGGAATTAAAAAATTTCGGAAGTCGAAGTCGACATATTGAATCACCTTGTTTACTTTAACAGTCTAAAACCCATAGGTAAGAAAAACAGCAAATATTGACATTTGAAGATTTTTGTCATTTTTGCTAAAAAAAATGATGTAAACAAGTATATATCCAAACTAACTAACTAAATTGATTTACCTACTAATTTTTTCAACTAAAGAAAATAATATAACATATAGTATGTGAACCCACTATTCAGAGTCAAGACTTCTTTTCATGTGTTTAGTTGTAATGTATGAGCCTTTTCCTTAATGATTCCTGATAAAAAAAAATTGATTTACAAACTAAAATGCATCTTAAATGGAATGATACTTTTCATATAAATGATGATAGGTTTAAGCATCACAGTGGGAAACAACCTAATAGTGAGAAAGGTCAAAACATGCTGTAAAGTTGTGCATGTGAATAATTTAATTTGGGCTCAAATGGTTTACTTTTTAATATGACTTTTTAATATGCTTTATTCAGTGTCTCCTACAAACACTTGCTTTACATGGAAATTCACACTATAAAATACACTGGAAACTGTTTGCCACTGTTTGCCTACTTTTATGAACCTTTTGTCTGGGGCTGTTTTTCATGGGTTGAGCCTTTTAGATACAATGGGACTAAACGGGGCTTAATGGAAGCAAAGCCCTGCAACCAGAATCCAAAATATGGTGGAAAACCTCCAGAAGAGTGGAGGTTGCTCTAGTAGCACATCATTGCCTATGGTTTTAGAATCCTGGGTTTAAAATGTAGTGTCCATATACTGTCAGCCATGTAGTATAATATGCAGCCCTCAAGTAGTGCTGACTCCGCCTCAGCTACAGTGAGGAGAAAACAGTGTCAAGAGCAGGGAGAGTCTCACAAGCTGATACTGGAGTTGCAGAATCACATCAGAGTCTAATTAATGATGTCAGGAGTCCAGTTTCATACAGCACTATGAATAATGAAAGCCCTCGTCAAAAAGAAGCAAACCAATTAGGATCCAGCTGCTCCTGACCCGCTGCTGGCAGGATCATGTACACCTATTGCATCTTGCCTTACAGGAAAGTACATTAATTTAAAAAAAAAATGCTTATGTAGATCATTATAACACAAACCTGCACCCTAATATGGATCGGAAAGGATTTTAATCAAATCCAAGGAGCGCCAAATATGAGCTGTATATCTGTGGCTTTCAAAGTTCAGCTCAGCACCAAGAATTCCCTCCTGCACAGCATCCTGTGCACAACCAAACCATCATGAACTTGTCAAACAGCCAGCGGGGATCAGCTGACAGGCGTAGCAACGGTGGCATTTCAGCGATCGGTGGGGACATGTGGCAAAACCAGTACGTGGGCATCACAGATGATGTCACTCCAAAGATCACCTGTAAGCAGCCATTGACGTCTACTGAAATTTCTCTGCTCTATGGCAAAGTAAATTAATTTGTGGCAGGTGATATGTTGAGATACAGCTTTGGCCCACACGTCGTACAAGAACACAGCCTCGTAGTGTTCTGTGCATAAAACTGAAAGATACGTGATATATGTCTCATATCCGATGGTTCTACCACCCTAGAAGAGTTTTAAAATTAACAATATTTGTCATCCTGCCCTTTAGTTTCAAGTTGTCTCCCGAACTAAACTTTTACATTTCATTTTAATTTTGTGCTTTATTTTTTCCACTCGAAAGTTTTCCCTTTTTAGGACAAAACTTTTGATACAGTGGCATACTGTATTTAAACATCCCCTCACTGAGCAAAATCCAACTAACTTATAGATGTTATTACACTGCAGCTACTTCACAACCCTCTGCTTCTCCTAATTAGCAGACAGCCTGTGGAGAGGTGTGGAGCTGAGGTGACTCTGCATTGGCTCTGGCTGTGTAATGATGGATCACAGGCATCTCTGCCAGCCCAGCAGAGTGGCACAGCCAGGACTCAGTGGAGTGAGAACTGCAAAATATCCACGGGTTAGCTACTGATTCGATATAGTGAGTCAAGGAATCTATGCTGCTATCATTGGGAGTTTATAAAAAAATCTGAACACAAGATGTTATGGTTCCTAATAAAAAATGATTTTAATTTAAGAATTGCCTTCTATCCAGTGATTAAAGGATAAATCTGGTTTATTTCAGTTTAGTGTATTTCCAATAACTGTGGCTTTGTGGGTCGTGCTGACTTTGCACTCACCACCTCTGTAGAGATTTCGGGTAAACAAGGACAAAACAGTGTATATATCGACAATCAAAATGAGCATCCTACAGCTTTTCAAATAAATTTGGTTTTTACATTGATCGTTTCACCAATAGTAACCAATAGTAAATACAGATTGTAGCTACCTGGAACCACTACTATGCTAACTTAAAGGGATCTAAATCTGGCTCAGTTCGCTGGTTGATCTAACCCTTGGCCCGGCATATTCATCCACACACTGCAGTGTGTCTACATGTGTTGGGCTGACTTTCAATATTGTTATACCTTCATCGCAGGAAACTGAGAAATACTTTTAGAAAAAAGCTAAATGCAATCATGCAGATTGTGCCATTGATTAATATTAGGACCAGTCAGTTTACTGTGGTGGTTGATTGCATTTATCTGAACCAGTGTAAAAAAAATGAGGAGATAAAACAAACGGGCAGAAAAGGCAACAGGACCATACTGAAAGACAACGTACCCCCTAAATCTGGGGGTGCTGCAGCGATCCCTGCTCTCCACAGCTGAGTGAGATGGAAAACTTTTGATTTGGAAATATTGATATTAAATTTAGCAGTGTATTTCCAAGGAATGATTTTCACATTGGTTATCAACATTGTCATGCTGGAGACTATTTGTTTATCTCACCTCCCCAAAATTGACTGGAAAAAAAAAGAGGTCGACCAGGCAAATGCTCAGCTCTCCATACTGTAAGTAGTTGGATTACAACATGTAAAACGTTGTGTGATGATGACAATATGTACAACTGTCTGTACAATATAACTGACTAACATTTGGTTGTATTCCTGGCCTCAATATGAGCTGTAATTACAATGGAAGCTGGGTAGAAAAGTCACAATTCTGTTGGAAAATCCCAAAGTAAAAAGAGTTTGACATTTCAGAGCAATGTTATGAAGGCTCATTAGCTCAAGTTGCCCCAGATGTGGATCCCAATAGTTAGTGTACTGACTGTTCCTAGTAGCCCCATTCTGTGTTTACTTTCAGTCAGACTAAGAGACAAGTGTTTGAAATGAGTCATGCAATAATCCTGTTTACTTGGAAAACTGTAGTGTGTAGCTGCTGGTTGCGACAATTTATGCTGTTTTGCACAAATCCCCGTTTCCCTGAATCTATATGAGGGCGGCAAATGCAAAGTTAGCAAACCGACAGAGCCACAGTAGCTACATTTATGTAAAATACACCAGATTGAAAAATACCAGAATCTTCCTTTAAAGCTTAACGTGAGGGATTTGACTTGTTACAAGTACAATGTTGCACACAGTCAGCTGTAGTCTGCTGATGATATTCACCACTTATCTGTTTGCTCTGTATGTCTGAAATACTCATACATGGATGTTTGAAGTTAGGGCGTCATAAAAGTTGTAGGTCATTAAAAAAGTTTAAACTTAAATTGTTTTTCCCCTTTAACAGTAAATATATGTGTAGTACACAAGTATTTTAGGCTGGATATACTGTAGGTTTTAATGTTTACACATTTATTATAAATATGTAATAATCTGTATCATAGTTTTTCAAATGTCATACACAATCAAAGTAATCAAGGACATGTGGGCACTGGTCATCCTGCCAGACAGACCCCTAGACGGAGCTCACAAACCTTTTGTACAATAGAACTGGTAACTGGAGGTTGATCGAACTTTCTGCAAACCACCTTAGAAATTGCCAGTTTTGATCAAAGCATCAGATTATAAAATCTTAGTTTTGGCCTTTTACAACTAGAAACTAGAACAGAGACGTTATGTATGTTGGCTCCTTTTGATTTGGTAATTTTCTGTTATGCAATGTAATGTATTAAGTGCCCTAATTAGGGGCAATTAAAAGGAGACTACCTCTCCAACAATGGTTGAAACCAAATCTTAGTATTGTGAGATTTCTATACCTGCAGGATTTGAATGTCGGTTATCACTTTGTTATTCATGCCAGGAAAAATATCGTAAATTATGCCTCCAAATATTTCATCAAAACAAAAATGCCCAAAGCAGATGATTCCAGCTCACTTTAAACCTGTGAGGGGCCTGTAAAGGCAGACTGATGGGGCAGCTGACGACAAAGCTTTTTCTTCTTTCACCAGGAAAAAATGAAACACATTTATCTGAGTGAGACAGAGAAAATATATAAGAAAGCGAAAATCAGAAGAAAATTGCTAAACTCCCAAAGGAAATGTGTTTTGAATCTACACAGGGGACTATGCTGGAAAAAACATTAAAAAACAAGTGCCTATGAAAAGATGTGATAGAGGCCGGTGTGGTTGTGAAAACAAATAAGCCTAGAAAAAGAGGAATAATAGAAGGTAAGAAAGCCCAGGTAACTATTGTGTTTGCCTCAAGCCACTGAAACATATAGTTGGCTGCTATCAGCAGGGAAAACTGAGGGACAGAAAAAATTGTTTGAATAAATGCATGAGTCACTTTAACATAAAAGTCGTGACAGCAGTGGGAGCATTTGTAATACAATACAAGTCTGAAATTAATTCCATCCATTGATGAAAAAGCCACTGCAGCAAAAGGTTATAGCATGAAAAGAGAGAGGTAGACAGGCTACAGTAAAAATCCATGTCTTATTTGGCCTTATTAAGGCGTACTGTAACAAACACCGTAATAAGTTCTTCTCTAAATTATCATCACTTATGCACAAAGAAAATGACTTTTATGATATGATAGACCAGGGGGTGTAATGCAAAGCTACAGTCTTTGACACAAAAATATCTGCACTTAGATTTTACTGAAGGTTGTTGGATATAGTCCGTGTCTAATTTTCTACATCAAATTGTTTCCTACTGTCATTTATACTCTTCAGTCATGTATCTATTACCTGCCCACAGAATAATATGCTGCATTTTAACCACGTATATGAATCAATCAAACACAATTTGTATTTGAAGCAGAAGTCTAAATTGAGGCTTGTGATGATTTTCTTTAAAAATTGAATGTTGAATATATAATGCAAGGAGACCCAGATGAATGTAAAGTTAGTCTGAAGTATGTATGATGAAATAAGGGAAAGCTACTGACAAAAATGGGCCATAATACCTCATAGGACAAGTCGCAAAACAAAAATAAAAATAAAAAATATATAAATATACGAGACTGTGCATGCAGCGAGAGGAGGTGTAGATGAAAATTATTTTTTCTGACTTTAAATTATTTTAAAAAAGAAGGAGATATTACCTAAAATTTGAAAAGCTCCCTTGGTTCATTAGTATGCACTTTTGAGACAGTCCCTACATCAGATCCTTATCCTTAGTTTCCTGCCTTTTTTGTTTTTTTAAGACTATTTTCTGGCACTTTTTTGCCAAAAACTGTCAGGGAGCAGTCTGGAAACAAGGGCAGAGAGAAGAGGCTATGAAATGCAACAAAGGACCCGCACCAGAATCGAACCATGGAACATTGCGGCACGCTTTGTAACCAAGGCGCTCCTTTCAGTCCCTGCCTTCTGTCAAGTCTCACACAGAGTCACCAAGCTGAGGATAAATATAGCTGAAAGCTGAACGAATAAACTTAAACCTCATTCTACAGTACCTCTGTGTTTTTCACCTTTTGTTTACATTTTGGCATATCTGTAGCGTGAAAAACAGTTTAATGGACGTCTATATTCTATGGATCGATTCTGGCACCACTGGAAAGAGGGAATTCACTGATTGTAGTCAGATGATGTCTGACTGATGTGTGTTTTGATTTGATTACATTATGGGTCCGAGAGACAATAGTGAGACCTCTGTGGTGAATTTTAATTCACGAAATTCAAATGTGACTGTTCAGAGCACTTTATCTGTGCATATATAATGTATTTGTATACATTTGCCCTCTGTTAGTGGTCAATTCAGGTTGTTATTGATGTCGTGTCAGATTAGTTTATTAAAAAAATCCCCTTACAATATTGGGCAACAGAGGGTTAAGAAAAACTAATACATCCATAATAATAGTCAGGCCAGCTGATAAATCCAATAAATGATGAAAGTGATGGGATTGTATTTGGGAACTCATTGTGAGAAGCTGGGGGAGCATCCCTCCCACGCTTGATTATCATTAAGCCTCCATCAACAAAATGATCTTTACTTTTCAAATTCAACACTCTCCCTCGAGATCTAGATGCCAAGCCACAATTACTCTTTTATTAATTTCCCTGTATTTTCAGAGGTTTTCGAACACTTTCCAAAACAAAAATAAGATTTTATTTTTATGTATTGCTCAGGAAAGGTAGTGCAAACCAGAGAAATAGAGGGGGCCCTGGCAACAAATCTCATTTTTTCTCTGGCTTTTGCTCAAGGACACTTCAACAGCAAGTGACACATTGATTGTTGTAAAGATGAAATGTGCGATTTCCAAGTCACAGGATGCCCTCGGTAGCTATCAGATCACCCTGCTGTCACAAACAGACACCTTGGTCTCATTCACGGTCTTTATTTCCCCACACAGAGCCTCATCTCTCACCAGTCTCCTTGAAGACAGATTTAGCCTCCAGAGGTGATGTATTTGTTTAGTTAATCTCCTTTACAATCCTGAAAGCCCTCGCTGGTGAATTGTCAGCAGGGATTATTGGGTAAATCTGTGAGGGAGTGAAAGCAGGGGTCAAATTTTTTGAGGAGGAGGTGGTCTCTTCACTTCTTCTTGGCAATTCTATCTCTCATACCTCAAAGTGGACGACTACTATTATCAAAAGTTTAAAACATATTCGTTCCCTTTGGGCTCCAGAGAGCAAATGGGTCACAAAAAACATGGTTATCAACCTAAAAATAACATTTTTTTCCTGTTACCAGAGAAACCAACACTTTGACATTGACATTTACCTGAAGGCAGGGACCCACAAAGTGAGTAAAATCCTCTCAGTCCCTGGTTTGTGTCACACAATGGATGCAGCTGAAGTGATTCATACAAGGCTGAATAGGAGCACCAGCGATAGCTCAAGGTAATCAGCGATTTACTGAGTGAGGTGTCTGGTTATTGTAACCCTGTCATGAAAAAACAAAAGATTCTCCTAATGGGCTGAAGTGAGCTGGGTTATAATGAACAGAACTCAATCTACCCCATTTACAAAGGAAGGTTAGCTGTGTGAAAACAACGGAGCTGCAACTTTTTGTACATCCAGAGTGAAAGCTCCTCATATGGAACGATGAGGACGAGGTCAAAGCACGAGCCAGTGCTGATGATGAAGATTACACCGACAGAATTAGACTCTATTGTTACCTTTGTAATGAGGAAAGGACAAAATTATTCTTCTTACCTGGCTCTTCTAGTTGCAGTTTGCATAAACTACATCCTCATGTGTATTACTTGTCTTTATACATAAGGTACCTTTTTTTGCCCGCCAGTAACTGGAGGACTCAGCTGTGGCTCCATTAAAATCCTTTTCACAGTAAAGAAGTCGTGGTAGCTTAGTGACTATTTGTCTTTCTATTGAAATTTTAAAGAAAGATCAAGGAGCTAAGGAGCAGCACTCTCATCCATATCCCTGTTGAGTCAGTCCTATATCAAAAAACTGTCAAGTGTGACTCACCAGAGCACTGTCATTATTGTAACTGGCCAACCATGTATAGAACCCTAGTAGTAACATGTATCTTTATAAAAAATGTTGTTTAACAAATACTCAGATAAATAAACTGTGTAAAATGCACAAATGAACCCACAAATTGTTAAATAATGGAAAAAAAAATAAATTTGAGATTAGGAAATGTTATAACATCCTCATCCACATCATTTTATTTTCAATAGACGGTTTGATAAAATACACTTTTTGAAAGACTGTTCTGACCATTTAATGTCACAGTGACATTTTTCATAATTACACACATTCAGCCCTATATTGTAGTGTAGTATTTGGGTCTGCAACAAATTATTATTAAGATTTTCGAATCAAATAATTGTTTAATATATAAACTAGGAAACAAAATGTGACTTTTAAAAAGACAGAACAAAAGATGACATCTTCAGTTTTTTTGTCTGGCCAACAGCCAAGAACCCAAAGATATTCAATTCACACTCAAATAAAACAGAGAAAAGCAAAAAAATCCTGCTTAACAATTCTGCTTAACAAATTATTTTAAAGTTCAAGTCAGTGAAAATGATGATGATGAAAATCATTGGGTCGAAAATGCACCTAACTGGGTCAATTCAGCACCAACACAATGACCCATTGGTAGAAAACCTCATTGAAATACATTATAGCTACACACTATCATAATGTTCTGTAGCTCTTTTTAAACTTACATACCACCATTTGTTACTGATGGTTATGAAAATATGTACTTTTGGCACTTTGTAATCTCATATGCATATAATTTTGAACGACTAACAATAAATTGTTAGTTTGATAACTGACCTTGCTATTTTCAATGAAGACATTGTATTTTAAAGGAGATATGGAAAATTTTAGCACCAGTCATTAACCCTTAAGACAATGTATGGTTGTATTTTCCTGTCAAGAAAAATTTGAATAATCTTTCTCAAACCATATCAAAGTAGTTTTAGTAGCTTAAACTTACCCACACCTTAACTATAGATGTGGCTGATGTGAATTGTTTTCGCACAGTGACATGGATCATTTTGATGGTATGTATAAGGACTTCATGCAACCTTTCAGGCGGCAAAATTTAAAAGCATCATCACATTGTAAGGAATGTTCTTATTTTGAATTGTTGTGTTTATCTATAAGACAATAAAAAACATTAGAATCAAGAAAAATGCAAAAACATCTAAGCTGGATTTCACAGCATTTAATATACCAGAATAATTATGTGATTTTCCACAAACATTAAGGCCAGTTCTAAGCAGTAGTTCCTCCTTGAGTGTCTATACCAGCAGTGAAACTCTAAGCTCTGCTGCACTAGCAGAGCCATTAGCATTGTATTGCCTCTGTCTCTTATTGCCTGTTTATGAATATGGTTTGTATTTCATCTGCCAATTTTGTCAATGAATAAAATTACAATAACCAGTTTCATTGTTTCTCTGCCTCCTGACAAAGTGTGATCGAAATTGACTGTTCTGACCTCCATCAGGATGTGATGGTAGGCGATCACATTAATTTTTTTGTAATGTTATTGTCAACTATATTTGGATATGAACTGCATTTATTTAGCGCTTTTTTTCAGCACTAAAACACCACCTCGGTGTCGGGATTGATTCAGATGTAACTTCTGCCAGACGTGTGTGAGATGGACGACCAAAAAATACGGCTGGTTGTCACGGTGCTGTTGATTAGTTGCCGAACATCAAGAGGGTGCACCTTATCAAATAAGAGCCTGTCAGAGGCAGACGCTGAGAGAGAAAGAGGGGGAAAACGCCTCCCCAAGAATATTGGTGCTCTGCGAAGTGGCAAGAAACCCCTTTTATCAAGCTTTTTTCCTAAATGAATGTTTTACATGTACTTGTGTTACCAGCAGAAGTGGTTGGTGGTAATGGCAGGCGTACAAAGTGCACGACTGTTACATCAGAGATCAAAGGTCACATCAGGTGGTGTAGGCAACAACAGACAGAATAATCTGAAGAATTCAGAGCCCAGAAGTTTTTCCCACGCTATTGAGGAAACTAAAAGTTTAAAGTGCTTTAGTTCCCTTTGGATTAACTGCATATCACTGGTGATGCTCAGTGCATCAGTCAGTCTGTTGCAGTGCCTTTGCTTCTGTTTTGCACAATTTCAGTGAAAAATGTTTTCAAACTTCCACAGTCGGTAAATTAGGAGCTGAGACCAGGTAGAGCCTGATCAACTATGACATTAAAATAGTCAATTACATAGGCTTTCTCTAGTTCAGAGGCCACACTCTTCTGGGACCTTGACGTAGGAAGTAAAATTTTTCATGGGACCTTTATTTTCACCGGACAGACAGGAAATTCACTTTGAAGTATACTGGTTTAAAAGGCGCCAGGCCCCTGTGCAATGGCAAAACCCACACACTCCTGCCTTGCAACGTCTATGCACCCGGTGTATGTTGCAGCCTTTCAGCAGCTGGTATAACCACAAGGCTTAGAGGCATCAACAAACTGTAAATCTTGTTGTCTCAGTGTCATGACATTGGCTATGGTAAACAACATATATTATTATAACTATAGTACCAAATGCTGGTGTAGTACTAATGATAGGGGTTTTGTTACTAGTAGTGGTGGTACAAACTGTAAGGTTTTAATTGGTGTCTTGTGTGCTGCTTGTATGTGTTTGTATTCAAGAACAAACGCCAGCATGTTTTCAGAACCTGGCATTAGCATGTCATCCTATTAGGTACGGCTTTAATTCAACAAAGAGTTTAAAACATAAGAAGTGACTGGAACAGAGATGAGCCAGCTAATCTGTTCTTGCCTCTGCCACTCCGCAGCTCTCTGTGAAGCTTTTTATATTGCCACCTTCTCCTCAACCGTTTTCCTGTGTAAGGGCGACAGATAAGAGAGGGGCAAATGAAAGATGATGATGATTAAAATAATACGCCTCTTATCGCGGCAGAAAAAGTCTCTCCGTGGCCACTGAAGAGCCTGTTTCAGACGGTCGATATTGCCTCTTTGTTAAAAATGAAAAGTATTGATCGTTTTTTACCTCAAGCCGCTCAACTGATTGAGCCTGAGAAAATCTGTATCAGCTGCCAACGCTCACAAGCAGGCCCGAGAATGATAAACCAGAGTTCATCTGAGGGGACGGCATTTCCTGTCAATATGATTTCAGGGAGCAGAGCTGAGTCGCTTGTCCTGTCCAGTCCTGTAAGTCACACTGATAACAGCTTTATCTCCGAGATGCCTCTGTCCTCAGTCACACCTGGACATCCTCTCGGTTTCAGATAGACCTGCACTGTGCGATGCGTTTGAGACGCCAGCCGTGACCTCTTGTTTACACCGACACGTCCGACCGGAGCTGCTGAGGTGTCTAAATTGAAGCAAAGGCAACTCCCCTCCCACAGTAATCAGTCTGGGAATCGGCCACGAGCTATCAGAGTCGGCCCAGACACAGCTTGTCATTGAGCAGAAGGTAATGTGTTGACAGACTGAGGTCTGTGTTCACCAGGACTACAGTGCCTTTCATAAATGCCTGCCCGATGAGCTCACAGCTGGATGATTAGATTAGTGTGACCTGTAATCGAATGACAGAGTCCGGTGACACACACACATAAACAAACATACATACCACAGTGGGTGATTTCGGCCTTTCACTCCATATCCCAGCATCACATGCACATAACATACCATAACACACTCCAATAGGTCGGATAAAACTTGAGCATGGTCACAAACAAACACTTCTTCAGTGAACACTTCCAATCACCGTGTCCATGTGTGTTTGCTCCAGTGTGAGATAATGAGAACAGGGGAGACTGAGACAGAGAGGCAGAGATCACCTGCTCCATACTGATGAGGGACATTGATCACAGAGTGTTACTTTCAATCTGATAGTGGCTGACCAGCCAGGGCTAAGCAGACCAGAAGGTTTTTACCAACTGATTCTCTTTTGTCTTTATTCTTGATTTGGATCAAAAATGAACCTCCATGAGGGAATAAAAAAATATATGTATATCAGAAACGAGAAAAATTCCAGCCCTGTTATCTGTCCATCACTACACCACTTTATCGCAGTATGAGAGATTACATAAATGAGATAACTGGGTTAATTAGTATTGCCTCAGTGTATGGTAGCTTCCAGCTCTGCCTTCCTCAGCATGAAGAAACTGTTGTGTTTGAAAGCATTATGCATGTTAAGGTGCAGCTATAAGTTAGCATTTTTTCACCAAAATTGGTTTTGTTTTTTTAACTGATAAAATAAACAGTTTAGATTATTCAGTTAATGCCTACTCCTCAAAGTGACGGCCAGTCAGCATCCATGGTCATCGCTGGGTAGAACAGACTAATCCAGACAAGCCCTTTTGTTCTTTATTCCATAGCATTTTAAACATTAAGTATAATTCCTTTAGAAGATAAACTTTAAAATAAGTCAAAATCAAATAGGGTTGCGAGTCAACTTGCACTGTCTGAATTTAATGTTCATGTTGTTTACTGGATAATTTAACATTGCAACTGTTGTGTACTTTTGGGTTCTTGAATGTAAAGATCTTGCCACTCTACAATAAAAATGAATAAATATGCATGTATGAAAAAAACAGCAGTCATGTGGTGTATGACATTTCACATGAGGTAAATCAGATCAACACAGTTAGTTGAAGTGTATTCACCAGAGCTGGTGATATCAGCCAGAACACTGGTGGGCTAATTGCAAATTAAGCACACTTTGTCATTCTTGTGACTTTGGAGTCCTAAGTTCAATTTGCCCGGTTTGAAATACCAAGAATCCAAATTCTTGTGTTAACTTTAATAGAAGATTCCATTGTAATATGTCGTACACTGGTCCTGGATCAGGGCAAAATGAAAACTAGAAAAAAGGACAGAGCACCAAACAGACAACAGAATATAGGTGAGAGGATTTTGGATTAATGCTACAACCAGGGTGATGGGTTAAGCAGACAGTGGGCCCAGACAGGCTTGGATGATATATTCACATCAAAAGCAGTGAAAGTTGCTTAAATGAAGAATGAACTGAGGCCTCGAAATAGCATCGAACTGTGCAAAAAAAATTTCTATGCAGTATTGAGAATATTTCAATATGTAGAATTAAATCTGTTTCAATAAAATGCGATAGTCCAATTTATTTCTTGCAATTTATCTTTCATGCTCTTTTAAAGCTTCTCTTAACACACATGGTTGCAAGCAAGTAAACAATAAAAGAAATAAAAGCCAGCACCTACAATGAAGATATTCAAGCGAGTAGAGATACCCTGGGTCACCATGAAGACAAAGGTGTTTATATCTGTTTCTGACTGCGCAGACGAGGTGAAAAGCCTGCTACCCACTGCCATCCCGATCTCTCTCTGCTTTCACACCTCCATACATCTGGACAATCTCTATATAAAGTGAGCGTGAATGTCACAGAGCTGTAGCGACGAGTCAATTAAACAATTAATTTGCAACTATTAATCATATGTCGTTTTCCAAGCACAAAAGCCAAGATTGTTTCTGATGGTTCCAAACTCTCAACTGCAGCAATGTCCCCGAAAGGCACTGTAGGTACATATAAACATAAAATTTCAAAATGTACATATAAACATTGCCGTAACAGGGAAAACCATTCATTTTCAGAGGGCATAAGCCCTTGTTGCATGTTCTCACCCCATTTGTTTTTAAGTGGGTGCTTGCAAAAGACTCTTAAATGATGACAGAGTGAGCATTAATGCATATAGACTGATTAAGTAGAGGAAAGAGAGGGAAGAAGAAATGAGCAGTGACAGAGCAATGTTACCGGTGAGAGAGGATGAGGAATGAAGGGAGAAGGAGCAGCAAGAGGTGAGAGAGAGAGAGTAAGAAGTGGAAGAGGGGAAAGGAGTAGGAGGGGAGCGAGTTTGGAAAATGGACGAGACGGAGCAGGGATAAGGTTGAACAGTGAAAGAGGAGAAGCATTACAAGATGGGAAAGAGGGAGGTTTCACGGAATTTGAGACAGAAAGTGGAGCAGAAATAAAAGCAGGAGGACAAAGACATGTCAGAATAAGAGGAGGACATGGAATATGAGAATGAAAATCAAAAGATAGATGAGCAAGGCACTCAAGAAGGAGGAGGTGAAGCAGGGAAGAAAAGAAGGATGAGGAGGAGATGATTGACAAGGAGTAGGAGGGGTATCTAACTGGCACTGAGGCTCCAGGCTGCATCGAGCAGGCCTGCCTAAAGGTCACGGAGGCCACAGCTGAATCCACAGATGCTCCTCAGTCCGAAGGATCCGACGGTGACCTCCTCCCTGAAAGAGGAGGTGATTTATCATTTAGGCCATAAATCAGCATGCCTGAACTCCCCTGCACACAGCTCACGCCCCAAACTGTTTACCCCGACGCCCCAGCTATCCATTATGTGGCAACTGTCAGATTCAACAGCAGCAGATACGCTGATGATACGCTGCTCAAAGTTGTCATAAAAAAGAAAAACTGACAGCATGATGAAGTAACATGCCTCACAGTGGGTTACTGTTTTAATATTTGCTTTCCTGAAAAATAACAAAAAGATTTCACAGCTTTGATGTGACGTGTTGAACTGACTGTGTTCCGTATTCGCGTGTGTTGCAAAGACCACATACTGTGTGTACTGCTGTATTTACGTCTTGTCTTTGATTGTACTTAAATGAGTTCAGCCCTACACGTGACAGAGGCAGAAATGAGTAGAACTAAAACCACTGGAGGATTCCTCTTTCTGTCTCTTGCTGGTCCCCCACAGTGTTAGTTCAGATAAGATAACCTCCAACACTTAAGCTAATCAACCTTAATTATCTGAATACTGGAGAATGTAAACAGTGACTTATCGCATGGCTGAAGGGGGGCTGGTTTGCTTTCAGGTTGTGATTTTGTGTCATCAGTAAACACTCCTTATCTTTGCCACAACAGAATAATAAAGATGTTGGAAATCATGTTTCACTCCTCAGTGGTTTCCCTCAAGGATTATGAAGGGATTAAGATATTCATTTTGTTCCATGCACCAGTTTATTGTATTTATTTTCAAAAGCTGCTACTACACATGGAAAAATAACAAATGTCGCCTGCATTCAGAATCATGTTGGAATACTTGGTGATATTTTCTACAAAATGGCAGGAAATATCTCAGTGGGTATATTCCCTTCACCCTGAGCTGCGCTTTGTGCTTAGTGCTACTTGGCAAATATTAGAATCTAACATTTGCTAAACTAAGATGCTGAACAGTTGATAAAAACCAACATGTTAGCATATTCACTAACCCAGGTCCCGGTCCCACGCTACATACTAGTTAACAGTTAACTAGTTTTTCTAGAATGAACTAGAATAATTAGAATTATTTAACTTTTAACTAAAAATAGAATTAGTTTTATATATATATATATATATATATATATATATATATATATATATATATATATATATATATATATGATGTTGAAATGATGGGGCATACTGATTTTTGAGCATGTTAGCAAGCTAAGTTTTGAATTTAACTCAAAGCACTGCTGTGCAGCCTCACACTGTGAGGGAGACTGTAGCTGTTTAGTCTTGTCGGACAAAAAAAAGCCTTTCTACCACCTACACAATGATTTAGTTTGGCATTTATTGTTGTTGATTACTTTCGTACATTACAAAATAAATTTCAAGTTTTTACACTGTCCATTTTTACAGGCTTGTTTGACCATATAATTTACAGTTCCTGAGCTGGGACACCAGAGCCCCAGAAATTCTTCTTGCCGCGTCAGATTTTTCTCCTTGATCATGATGTACAACCAGACCTTTTGGTTCATACAGATGTTCAGCTCAAGGAACCGTGACATTACACGGTCATTAATCAAACACTGATACATACACAAAAAGGGTCATATTAGCTTTCATGCCACTTAGCGAGATTTGTCAACCCCCTTTGAGGTACACAGTATATCATTCATATCCCCTTTTAACCTGTTGTATAAACACAGAAAACTGTGGCCTTTTTGAAGCTCTATACATTATGTGATGTTCTGAAAAGCTGTATATCAAAGTGCTCAAAGAACGACTGCCAAATCCCTTTTAGAGCTATCATATGCCCCTATTATCATGTAAGTTAAAATGAATCTGATTAGTCCTGCATTAAAGTGCTTTTCTATGAGGAGTTTATACTATTTTGCATCCCCCCTGTAATTCTTTGGAAGTAACTGTACTGTATTCTTTATCCTTTTTTTTTAGGTGGTAGAACATAGAGACATAGCGTGTTTATTTATTTTTTAATATTTAAGGAACATTGACAATGGATATCAGCATTTCTCTCTTTGTCTTACTATCGTCAACCTGGAGCCTCCTGTGTGTGACCCTGTGCAGTAATTGTCATGTGACTGCTTGTTTTGCCCTCAGCCGGGCTATATTGCAGTAACCTCATTCGGCTTAACTGAGCTTGTTAAATGCTCAGTTCCTAAGTTTCATATTCAAATGCTTTTTCTCAGAAGCCAGTGTCATTGTTATTCTCTGAGTTTGTGCCTTTTGGTTTCAGTTACGAGGAAATGACCACTACTTTATATACACTAATAGAATTTAACCGTTTCTGCTTCAGCTAAATTCATTGGATTCATGGCTCAACAGTGTCAGGGCATGTAGATGTTATAAGGATGACTGAGCAAAATGTTCATGCCTCACAGCTCTGTTAGATGATAATAAAATCCTATACTCATGACATGTGTTACGACATGATAACAGTAGACGGGGTAAGACAGGATTTTTAGGAGCAAACAGTGGATGGGTCTCACTTCACGAGCTGTGATTTCCCTCATAGCTGTGTGAGATCTAAGATAACAACAGAGCTTAAGGCGAGTTGACATCATTGTCATCCTATAGACCTCAAAGCAAGTAATAGACCCCATATGACCTGCGGCGCCTCCTTGTGCCTGAATGTCAGCAGCAGAGGGTTGTGTGAGTTCAGGGGATGATGAACTCTAATCAAATAGCCTCAGTCAGATATTGGAATCAAGATAGTTCATATCAGCCGAGGCAGACAGCAGCGACATTCAGATGCAGAAAATTAAATCATAACCATCCGAGGTCTGGAAGAGAGAGGTCTGGTGTGGGTGCCTCACGCAGATGTACACATAAAGGTTAAGTGCACAGAAATACGTGAATAAAGTGCACTAGGTTCATAAAGCAGCTTTTATGATCACATACTCTACAACTACAACTCCGTTCAAGCTCTTGTCCAAGTTAGAACAAAACCAAAAACCCTGAAGCCCTGACCAGACCGGAGAGATTGTACTGCTCATCACACCCTTCAGTTCAAATGTGTTTGTATAAAACAAGCAAAATGATATATTACAATTTTTAGAGATTGGCACCATGAAAATCCAAGGGAAAATAAAAATTTTAAAAGTCTGATGCCTCCAGAGCAGTTTTATGCTCTTCACAGAAATTGCAATACAATTTACCCCTTAACCTAATACAGTATCTTGAGCACATGTTGCCATTTTGGTTTGAGGTTAATGCTAAAGTAGGTTTTTCCTATAAAGTCTCTGAAAACCTGGTTTAAAATCTTAAGAAATTCTCTCTAACATTAACAACAGTCAAAGCTGGGTTAAAACAAACATCCCTAGTTATTATTTATTAGAGTTTAACACTCAAACTTCAGCCAGTCTTCTTCATCAGTACTAAATTGGTGTGTTTTCATATTTGATCCACCATTTCCTGTCATCAGATTCTGATTCAGATGTTGCACAATCATGATTGGTGCACAGAGGTAAATGACGTCACCTTTTTTGAACTGAGCCCCGCCCACTTGAAACCAGTGGGAAGAACACAATGGGTAAAAAAGAAATATGGATTTGAAATAACAAAAACTGTTTGAATCTTGCCAGAAAGGAATATTTTATCACTAATGGTAAGAAGCTTATTGAGAAAAAAAATACTTATCAGGGCTGAAAGAGACATTAGCATAGAATTCTACTAATATGCCCTTTGGTTTGTCTTTATTTTTACAGTATTTTGTAATTACCTTATTAGAGTTGATAGAAGAGAGATGAGAGAAAATGAGGGGAGAGAGATTGGGAATGAATGCAATTCAAACAGCAGCATTTCACTGTAAGGTATGGCATACTAAGTTTTTCCAACCCGTGGAGAACGCCCTGAGTCTCATGTGCAATTTAAAAAAAAAAGGAGGAGAAAAAGAAAAAGGAGAATGTTTTCCAAAAGGACCCAGACACAGTCAAAACTGGTCCAAAATGCTACTGCTTTTTTTTTATTTTAGCATTTACTGCCACACACACCTGCTAAATTCCTAAAAAGCAGTGTGTTGTGTGATGTAATGTAACCTTATCCCACGTCACAAAAGCTGGTGGCCCTAACTTCTCGCGGAGCACGTGAGGAGTCCACATTCCAGAGACCGAGCTCTCGTCGGACATCCAGACAGGGGTCCTCATTAGCAATGACCTCTCTGTTAATAGCTCCTGATTTCACAAGAGCGTGGCAACCTTTAGCACTATGGGGTCAGAGGTCGTGGCATGGCTCTCATTAACTCCGTGAGAGGACGCTGGTTACATTTTATACCCTGTTGATTGAACCCAAAGCTGTGGCTCATTCACGTTTCAAAAGTCTATTCGCTCTGTGAGTTTATCCAACCTTAACCTTAGAGTGACAGATTCGACCCTATGCCTGAGCTGGGCAATTTAAAGAAGACGACACACTGCACCTGGCAAAAGAAAATGTGAATATATCTACATTACCTTCCATTATGGTCTTATCATTGGGGTAAATCCTAATGAATGTGGTGATCCCCTGCCTTACTCCAGCATGGTCCGTAAAATGTTTGCATGGCACTAGCATCCCACAAGTGACAAACTGGGCGGTAAAATGATAAATTAACAAAAAATATAAGCATAAAATACGAATGAATTACACCTGCAACGCGTGATTTCTTTTAGCCACCGATTTCTTTAAAACAAAAGAAACCAGCTGTAACTCTAACACTGAAATATCATCAGCCTTTAAGCTGATGTGGTTAATTTGGTTGAAAACAGTTGCTTCTTACACAACCAGTAGATATTGAGCAACATTATCATTAATGTCAATCATGTTTCTGGTCACCTCACAAATGGAGGTCCTATATGCACTCTTCTCTTTAGCTCTGTTTTTGGTCTCCACCAACTCTCGTGGGAAACATCAGGCTCTTTAACTGCTAAATGCTCCACTATATACATTAGCTAATCCCTAACTAGGCCTATCTGCCACACAGGTAGTGTACGGCCTTCTCATTGAAAAAGGCTGGAAACAATGTCGTGTGACTGGTGAGAGTGAGCCAAGAAACTAATGTTGCAGAGCCGAACAGAAGATGCTATTCTTGGTCAGGGTTCTTTGGCATTACATGATGAATTCTGAATCTCTTCAAAGTTATTCACCTTGAATTTTTCTATGGTATACTAACTTTTCTGATTGTACTTTCAAGGTAGTCTTTTATCATTTTACTGGCTTTACTACCCTTATTTAACCTGATGATGCTCTATGTTTCATTCTTTTATGCTCTATTTTTTTTTTTTTGTATTATAAATTGTTCTTGTACATGGCTATTTTAATCTTTTTTTTTTGTTAAGAAGTCTGTAACCTTGTTTTGAAAAATTCTACATGTATAAAATGTATTGTCATCATTATCGAAAAAAATATTTGCCTATTTTTCCACAAACAGAAATCATATATTTGGCACAGAGAAAACAAAAAAAATACCAAATTGGCAGATGGTCTACAAACTTTAACCCTGCATAAATGACTACAGTCATGGAGGGAAGAAACTCCCTAACCCTAAAGCCAATTTTTTGCAACAACACTGATTAGTTTTCTGATTCAGTGAGGTATCTTACATGTCTTATTGTCTCATCTTATTAAATCCTGAGATTTTCTTAACAGTATTCACTGGATGGTTCCATTATTTGGGAAGCTAGTTGGAATTTTTCCACATGACGTCAACACAAGGCTCATGGAGAATCAGCAAAAGTGGAGACTTGGCCAAATAGAGCCCTTCACATCCAAATAGTTAAAAGAATGAAAATGCAAAGATTGAGTTACTGAAAACACAGGCCTCAGAGTTTTGTAAAATAAACCTTTCCTTAGAATTTATTGATGTTTCTGCTGTGATCTGATCAAATAAATGGCAGATTAAGATCAACAGGGAGAGAGATGAAGAGAATGATGAAAGTCAAGTTGAGTCAAACTTGATTATAATGCTCTTTTAACAAAGTGACTATGTCTTTAGAGAGCAAGAAGGCAAGAGACAAGATTTTAAAAAGCAGGATAGAGACAAAATACAGTGTAATATCAGCTATGGAACTGTGTGCAGCACCCATCTTCGCTGTTTAGTTACTTGTGCTTGACTTAATTATTTATTGGGTTTCCATGCAGGTTCTGTAACATAGGCTTCATGGTCCGTTATCTAGTACAGAACCTTTAGAATTCTAAGTTTCTTAATATAAGTTAGTGGGAAACATTCCATACCGAACCCTCACCTTCTTTTCATCTTACTTTCCACATTTTACAAAGACTTTATAATTTTTCCATTATAAACATGAGACTCTAAGTAGTTCTATTCTTCCTCACTAATACACCTTAAAAAATTTCAAGTCAGAGAGGAAAAAGAAGAAAAAGAGTAAAAAGAATTTCAACGGGAAAAGTAAGGAAAAGAAAAGAGTAAATTGGTGATTAAATGTTAATTGAAAGGTTCTGACAATTATTTAAAATATCTTTTTCCCCTCATTAAACTACACTCAACACCCCGTGATGATAGAGTGAAACAGAGTTTTAGAACAGAACAAAGATGAACACTTGTTCATCTTTCAGTAAACCCTGACCAGTCTTCCTGTCCCTGCTGCTGTGAAACAGCCCCACAGCTTGATGCTGCCTCCACCATGCTTCACTGTTGGGATGCTATCGGACAGGTGATGTGCGGTGCCATTGTGACTGAATGTCAGGATCTGCCCTTCGGTTCCCCTTGGTCGCCGTCTCCTGCCACATCTCTCGGCTCCCAGGCCATGTTCCTCCCCTCATCTCCATGTTCTCTCCTTCAAACCTTCCATTCTCCTTCTAAGAATGGCACGATGTCCCTAGACTTTTCTCCCTGCTCCATTTGCTCACCTGTTTATTTTTTATAATCACCTGAGTTTCCCTTACCACCTACATAGCTGATCCCAGTTCTCTTATTATCCTGTCAGTTCTTAAACCTGCCATTATTCACCTGCTTCTTGTGGGATCATTAGCTTTTGTATCCCATTATGTTTCTGACCCTTTTCCCAAGTAGCTGCTACCTGCAAGTTTTTATCTGTTCTTGTGTTCCTGCCTGCCAACTTGTTGTTTACCTTATCAGACTTTTTTTCTTTTAATTAAAGTACTTTACTAGATCAGCTTGTCTTTGTCTACATTTGGGTTCACCTCTACCTGTGCTGCTGTCAGAAAAAAACCTGACGGTATATTCCCCACAAAAACTGACCAAGCAGACTCTTATAAAGATGAGCTGTTGTTCCCCCATATGTTTATAGACAATGGAAAACAAAAGATGCTAGAGAGGAGCACATAGACGCCACTCCTAAGTTGGCACACAGTGAGGCAGGTTTTCAACCGTGGCTGAAAAATGCCTTACCTGTCTGGCTTAAGGCGGTTATAAACAACTCCAAGACAGCTAGTCTCTGGTCTGATCTGGACCCTAAAGACCTTCAGCAGAAACCACATCACGATTTCTACAAGACATCTAGGGGTCAGGGCCCCTAAGAGGAAGTGTGAGATGTTGATTCCCCAAACTTCCCAGTCCTACAGAAGCTTAGCTGCCGGGCGTCCCCCGAGCCTCTGCTGCCCAGTACCACAATTGACACCCAGCCAGACCCTTAGTCGCCCGTCCCAGGCTAACTACACTTTCCTTTCTCTGAGCTCTGCAAGCAGCTCCTTCGACCTCATAGCTTGGCTTTCGCCCTGATAAGCATTGTCAGCTGTGAGACCTTATATAAATAGGGGTGTGCCTTTCCAAATCATGTCCAGTCAGTTGAATTTCCCACAGGTGGACTCAAGTCAAGGTGTAGAAACATTTCAGAGATGATCAAGATAAATCGGATGCACCTGTGGTCTAATTTCAAGCGTCATAACAAAGGGTCTGAATACTTATGTCAATGTCAATGTCTATTTTTCTTTTGTAATGAATTTACAAAAATTCCTAAATTCTGTATTTGCCTTGTCATTACCAGCTATTATGTGTAGATTGATAAAGGGACAAAATTAATTTTAACAATTTTAGCATTAGGCTGTAATATAACAAAATGTGGAAAAAAGTGAGAGTTTGAATACTTTCTGATAAAGATAATGATATTTATGATAATGGAGAAGTAGCACCTATTATAATATGCTAAGCAGCAAAAGCAGTGATAGATGGAAGGATAATATCGATGCACAAAATGAAATAAATGTATTAAAGGAGAGGTAGGAAAACTACAAAATATGCATGAGAATACTGGAGTAGAAAATATCAGAGGGGAATTAAAAAAAAATGAAAAAATAAATTACTGTTGACAGAAGAAACTGAAAACACTCCTGTCTTTAGAAGACACAAGCATTGTGACAACAGCCCAAAAGCTTTTAGCACTCATGTTTAAAAAAAAAGGGAAAAAAAGGAACAGTCCATAGTTTCTAAAGTAAAACAGGAAAACTTTAACTACTACACTGAAAAATAAAAAAAATAGGATGTTATTTTTATATTATCAAATCTTTATGAGTAGTAGCAATCAAAGAAGACAAAACTTCAACTCATTAAATTTAACCTAAGCGATTGAAGATCAAAATTTACATTTAATATAACCAATAAGAGTTAAAGAAATCCTATTAGCCATACAAAAAAAGTGGGAAAGATAAGGGCTTGGTAGGTGATGGATACACAGATGTGTTTTATAAAGTCTTTAAGGAAATCTTAAATCCAATTTTGGGCAAATTATTGGATTAGATTTTAGTTAAAAGAAGAATGTCCTCCCACAGGGAACTCCTCCATTATAACTGATATAAGATAAGGAGCATACTGAGTGTAGCTAACACAGACCCATTACTATAGTAAATTGGGATCAAAAATTGTGTACTTCAATTATGGCCATTAGACTATCAGCAATTATCCAATACATACTAAATCTAGATCAGGCTGGTTTTATACATGCCAGGTGTCTGTCAGATATTGTTTGATGCAGTCGAACACTCTTGACACCAAACATTTGAAACATAATAGTATTAAAAAATTATGTAAAACCAAACAAATGCAAAAGTTAGATTTAACAAGACTTTATTTAAAATATTTATTTTAGTGAGAAGTATTAAGACTGAATCTAAAAAAAACAAAACCTTAGAGCTTAAATCTGTTTGAGAAATACACCTATTCACTTTCTTGTTGAGTGTAAGGGGAGAATATCAACACTGTTCTAATGTCTGTAAGGCAATTATGACAGTATTTCAGGCAGCCAGTTATATCAGGAGCAGCAATATCACCCAACTAGCGCCTCTAAAATCACTAATTAATATGCTATATCTCATTTGTATAATCGGAACAAAAATGTCAAAACCTCATTTCACAATTTTATAAAGGGGTTATGTGAAGGAGTATTTCTTGCCTGAGGCCAGTTGCCTGGTTACTAGTGGAGACTCCAGGAAGTCACTGCATGCCAAGAAATAGTAGGGTTATAGAAAAAGTAGTCCCACACTTTCATAAAGTGCCGAAATGCCATACAGTACATTTTCTACTAACCTGCAATTTGTTATATATTTTTAACTTAGATAAAAGCAGTTGGAAAAGACTGAGTGAAATATGATTAAAAAACAGACATATTAAATTTGAAATCGTTACAAGATCCTGAGAATAAAATGAAAATGATTCAAGACATTTTCCTCTTACCCTGAAACATCTTGTCACTTGCTTGTGAGAAACTGTGTTCAGTAAAGGCAACTAAAAACCACCATACGAAATAAAACACAATATTACATCATTTCTTTAATATGTAACATCCATGTCCACACCAGTTGAGTGAATCATATGATATACTTGCCAAAGGTTATTTTGTAAGGCTGTATTTTTGGTTATTTAAATTATTACAAATGTCAGTGTGGTTTTGAAGGTTGTTTTCTTACCCCTGGAACAGAACCCGGTTGTTCTGGTTTAAACTGTCTCTGTTGTTTTTAAGTAGTAACAAAGACTAAAAGCAGTGGAGAGAGGGTGTGTAGATGATGTTCAACTAAAAATGCACATAAATACTAAAACAACATCACATGATCACCTCAGGGCCCATCAACAAAGATGTCAACCAAAGCAAACATATTGAGTTGTCTACCAAGGCCTAATGATAAATAAAGGCTTACACGCACACACACACAGAACAAAACACACACACACACACACACACACACAAAAAAACATAGTGAGACTTCATCAGACTGGGAATTGATGCTGACAACGGATGAACGTCTCAGCTGGTGGTGCGAAGAGAGACAACATACTGTTCAAAGACTGATAGAGAACATGGTTTTGCATACTCACTGCTGATATTAGCTGGCGCCTGCTAACACCTCCGCACAGCAGGCAAATAACACCACTAATGATTTTTGCAAACGCAAGTGGCAAAATCATTAAATATTGTGACAAATAATGGTTGTTCTATTTAATGTCTATGCATCAGATATTATCTCATTGTTTTTTAGGAATTGTTTTTGCCTAAAACTGTTTTTGGGATGAGAAAAGTAATAGGATCAGATGATTTCTAATCAATGAGATTGCAATAACAATTAAATATATGGGACTGGTGATATCAGGTTTACATCAGTGATTGATTTGTAACGGGTAAGAAATACACAGGGATGGGTAAAGACAGAAAAATGGAGTGTAACCTTTTTAATTAAGAATGCCAGCCAGAAGACAAATGCTGCTGCTGTTTTCCAAAATCAGCTATGCACTTCCCATTGATATAAATCAGTCAATCAAATTTAATCCAAAGGGAGAGTTTATTGCCTTGCTGCCAGCACGGTCTAATCTAGCCATCCAACACTACGCCCTTTTCCCCTTGAAAATATGTTTATATAAAACTAATTCCAACAGAAAATATGTTCAATGGAAACCCAAGACCATCCTGATGACATTTTCTAGTATCATAATATATTTGGGGCAGTTGCAAAACTGAAAACTGACAATGTATTTTATTTTTTTTTTTTCAATTTTATTTTATTTCTGTTTACCTTTATTCAAAGTGCTCTTTTGTTAAGATTAATGGCCCAGACTCAGGTTGCAAAGTCTTGCTTCACCATCCACCCAAAACCACCACCCTATGACTTTTGCATAATCAAAAATTTATTTTTTTTTCATTCAAAAAAAGCAAAACCAAAAAAATTCTATATAAATTTGATTTCTAGTTGCTACAGTTGTCATGAAAGCTTCTATGGATATTTTTGTAGATAGAGGATGAGTTCTAAGGATTGTTGTGACCCCTTAATCTTTCCATCTGGACACGTTTGCATTAAAAAAGACATTTAAAAATCTAATAGATATTAGATTATATAAGATTATATGATATTAATATATTTTGTCCTAAAGTAGTACCAAACTAAGGGTAAATGCTGTCAAAAGAGGATGAACCTTTATATTTTTTTGCTTCAAGTCTTATCCGCAGGACAACAGTTATATTGTCTCAATCAGAAACTATGGATCTCAGCAGATCTACATGTTTGGAGTTCCCCAAGGCTCAATCCTTGGGCCTTTTTTTATTTAAAATGTGCATTCTTCCATTAGGCCAAATTATGCGAAAACAATGAAACCAAATATCATAGATATCTATGGGGATTATATGAAAATATACCTCCAGTGTTCCAAGCAGTTACCAAGCACTTACAGTCCCAGAAATTCCCTCCACAAGGACACTGAACAAATTCAGCAAAGGGATGTACTTGAACTTCTTTGAGCAAAACTCAGACAAAAGTATAATAATTGTCTAGGTTCAAAATAGGAGTAAATCCATTACCTCTTACTAATTCATAATGTAAAGTGCTTTCAATTGCCTATGGGAATGAAATGTGCTACACAATTAGATTTGCCTTGCCTTGATTTAATGGGCCCATGACCTTTCTGTAGGGAAGTTTTCTGATAAGATTGTAATAACAGCAAAATCATTATCATGTTGCTCCTATTACTTTGTCTTATTTATGTTTTTATACCTATTGTTCACTAAATTTTAGGAAACTCAAATATTTTTTGAATTCAGGTTTTTGATGCACTAATACACTTTAGATATTCATATCTTTTTTTAACACTAGTCATTTTCTATACCCTGTGAGAAATGATATTTCCTTCAGCTGTATTTTTTAACATTTGAAATGAAATACATTCACTTACCTAAATTGAGTTAATGATTATTACAAAACAGAAAACAAAGAATCGAAAACAATAATAAGGGAAAAGAAGACATGAATGCAACAGAGCCAAATGAGTAAATTATTTCCATCTCAGATGAATTAGAGTATTCATTTACCCACCATTGTGTTATAATGATTACCCCGCATCTACTGGCAACAACATAAAAGCATCATCTCCTCTTTGTAAGTATTCCAAACCATTATGCAAAATAATTTTAGTGTGGTTTTTAAAGGAAATCAGAACATCATTTGACTGATTACAGCTGTGCAGCAGGGAAATACCCGAGGAAAGGAAAGCAGAGAAAAACATGAGCTCACGAATTCTTTCACGAGTAGAACAATGGCTTTGGGACTTAGTGTGGGCAGAAAACACTACTGCAATTCTTACCTTTTTTGTGGGGTATTAAACATAGTTTTGAAGCAAACCATTTTATTAGTAAAGTGGAAAAATGATAATGACATTAGATGATTTCATTTGCCCCTACTTTAAATTAGCTGACATGTGAACCAACACTGTGGAGGCTTTAGAAATGACCGACCAGGCCTGACACATATTTACAACCTGCGTGCAGACAAAAGCCACACAGACACATGGGAACACACACAGCTAATCAGGCTTTATTGATCAATCTACTATGAGTCAAACTGAAACTAAACGCATTTGGACATCTCTGTGTGTTGTGTTAAAACCAAGGTTATTATAGCAAACCAACCAACTATAAAGCTAAGGATAGGTGTTAAAAATTACATTTACCTGTCAAAATCTGACTGAACTAAAATATATAACTGTAAAACTGACTTGGCCTTCAATGACCACTTCTTGTTCTTATGACACCTTAACTGGTAGAACAATGGAAACAACACCCATTTAATGTAACATCTGGAAAAAGGGAGACTTCTGCACAAGGTGTGGGTACACCACAAATATAAATTCATAGAGGATATCAGGCTGCAAGGAGGTGTACAGCTGAAAAATCCACCTGTAAGTGCTCTCCGGTAGACGAGCTAAGTACCAATGACCTAGTTTGGCATTTGTGTACTGCAAATTCTTGCTACTTATCAGCCAACACATACACCGATACCGATATACTGAATATACAATAAACTAATTTTGGCTGATATATCAGCCTGGTGGATTCACTGGTCTAGGTCTAGTTAACAGTGATGGTAATAAAGACACCTGCTGTACGATAGATAGGTCCAGAATTTTGTTTGTCCTAGGGATGTCTGAAATAAATGAATCTATTTAAAATCTACAAACTGCTAAAAAGCCATCACATAACCATCGATCAATTTAGGAATTTAAAAAATGCACATAATCACCAAATACGACATCTACTATCAATCAAATAAAATAAATACCAAAAAAATAATTAACACAAGAAAACCAGGACTGACTGAGTTTCACCAATATTTGTAATACCAAGCTTATATACACACACATGTCCCCATCACATACACACATGCTTGGACAGATGTATGTATAGTTGTCCAGGCAAGTTACAAAGTAAGGCGATCATCAATGACCACAGTTGAACAGACTCTCTAATACAGCTACCTGACTCCTCCCAGGTTTTGACTGACGTGTTGTTACAGAAAGCATTAGCCCCTGATGCTTAGCCAATGATCAAAAGCTTAAAGGACATTTACATCACAGGATGGTAATATCACCTTTAGTTTCAGTAACACGTAGTATGTTAGAAATTAAAACTAAAGGCAAACAGTTAGTAGACATAAGATTCATAGGCGAGTATTAATAACAATAACAGTGAGTATAATTTGCAGTCATGAGTTATGTATTTTCAGGAGTGTGTTTTTGAAATGCTTGTGCAAATACATCTGCACTGTTTACGTCCCTTTCACTTAATGATAACAAAGACCATCATCATGGTGTAACTTAATGAGTTATTTTTACATGTGTATGTAGAAGTATACATACACATGTTTACATAATGCATGTAAGACTAATGAGTAAGATGCTATAGGTACAGTACACTCCCCTCTGGCTGCAGAAAGGATGCTGTATGCATACATGCGCCTGTGTGTAGGTCTATACGTGTGTGCACATGTGTAATGAATGACCTCCACCTGATGGCTGTCAGCATGTCATTCTTATTGATAATCCTCCTGTTTTTCTACCCTGTGCACAGGGATTTGAAGCACAATTTGTTAAGTGTATTCCAGTGTTGCTCACATGCCTCATGGGAGTGTCCTCAGGCCAGCTTGCATGTAAACCAGGGTAGGTACCATACTGAACACTAGCAACAACCTCACGTTTCAACTTCAGGAACGTTTTTAATTGCCTATTACTTATTTAAAGCTTAAGACAGTCAATGTTACTCTGTATTAGCAACAAAACAGGGACTAAGACAAGAAGGACAGTAGGTGTGTAAACAGATATTTGTTTGCCAACATGTCAGCCATCATGCCATTTCACTGGTTGGTCATTATAAAGATTTGTCAGCTTTTGTCAGTTATTTTAGCACCTAATTGCCAACACAACAACCAAATGCGGCTTAAATATAGCTCCTTCTTTCTGCCTTTCCCATACTGTGGTAACAGTCCACTATCAGGCACAATTTCCTCCACAGCTGCAAATGTGCTGCACGCCACCTTACACAAACACACACAGATACTGTAAAAATGTATATATTTAGACTAATATCCACAGTCTCTGGTCCATAAACATATCTTTTTGCACCATGAGATCCTGTTCTTCTTCCTTGTGTGGCATTATTATATTCTGTGAAGCCCTATTAGGTTTCAGGTCTTTGCCAATACAAACTCTTAAACAGTTATTGGTGGCTGAAGAAATTCTGACCATCATAATATCATGTTCCCTGAGGCAAAACAAAAAGGATTTGATCTTTCATTCTTGGCCGCTTTGTTTTATTATCAGGGGTTCTATTCATTTTTAGAAGTACTGACTGTTAAAACACACACTGTTTCCTGAAAGAGATATGTTGGTTGGGGAATTCTTTTGTCCTGAGTCAAACCAAGTCCTGACAGCCTTTTCTTGAGTCTCTGCATTTAGTTTAAAGGTATGAGATCAGCAATCAGCTGGACTTGTGTAGGCTTGGATAGCTGCTCACAGGCTCAAAGACAGTACGTATAGAACACAAAGATGTATGGCTGTATAGATGGCCTCGTTTGGACTTTGCCCTTAATGGGCATTCAGACCCGAAATGGTCCAGTGTTAAAGGGCAACTCCATCAATTTTACATTGTATAATGTGAAAAAAGATTAACAAAGTCTTTCGTGGCTCTAGAGGGAGCTGCCCAAAGTTTGATAGCTTGCTTTACGTAAGTGAAGTGACTTGATTTCACTTTAATTGGAGCTGAAGGCTACGAGTTTGAAAATGGAAAAAAAATTTGGAGGAGCTCAGTTAGAAAGAAGTGAGCTTTGTAGCCAGCTGCTCATCTCTGCTTCAGACTGGCAGTTCAAGGTTAAATCAGCTGCTACTAGCATAACACAGCCCCATCCCTGACCAGCTGACGGTGATCGAGTTGCTTTGAGGGTTTCAATTTTGATCATTTTTGATTTGTTATATCATACGAGTGAAATGCTAAATCGGTGGAATGCACTTTTCAGTGAGGGGGTGTGTAGATGTTGGAGTGTTGCTTCATGTACTGGTAAGACATTGAAATTATGATCCTGGAACCAGTTTGAGTGACAGATCCACGAGTGTGAAGGTTTATCAGACATCATAACGCTGCAGATCAGTTTATATTCCTCTGAAGAACGATTTGACAACTCTGGAAAGTCATCACCCTTGCAATTATTTTAACCCCCATTGTGATGATCGACAGGCAAACATGAGAATCCATGACGCATTTACATTATAAAGAAATTTTCCAAAAATGTGTGTTTGCATGTATTTGGTTTGCTTGCTCAGTATTTTGCTGGATGTCTTAGCTAAATATCATCTGATGCTGAAAAAAAATCAGAAGATTGTGGGAGAATAGGTTTTCTGAGTGTTTTCAACCATTGGTCAAGCCATTTTTCTGAAGCATAAAGCTAAAAAGATTATTAAAACATCCGTCCTGCTGCCAGAAATGTGACAGCTTATCCCTTTCAAATTTCTTTCAATACACACTCTACCTTGTTATACTCCAGTGGGGTCGACCTCATGGTTAGTTATTCTGTAAAGCCACAGGAAAGGGTCAGGGTCAGTGTCTTGCTGAAGGACACTGACAAAGACAGCGTCAACGCTGTGACTTTGGAGCGACGGGACGCTCGCTCAAACTACCAGGACATCCTCCTGCACATTTTGTCAGCCAAGTCTCCATCCTCCACTGCTGCAACTGTGTTCTTGACCCCATGGTCATGTCCTTGTTGATGCTCAGGGTGAGCCATGTTTGCAGAGGTATTTTGTCTTTGTTTTAAAATGGAAACCGCTGCATTCACATGAGAACTGACCTTCGGGTGATTATTCTATTTGGCCCTCCATCCCATCCAGACTTCTTTTTCCTCTTTATTCTCTCTTGGGCCCCCCCCTTCTCTGAATTGTGACTCCACTAGCCTCGCTGTCCCAGAAGCCCTGCAAGGAAGGCAATCTAACCCTGAACAGGAAACCAGTCAGCCTGTTATTGCTGGCAGCCAATGGAGCGGCTGTGTTTTAATATTTATCCACCAAACCCCTCGTACCACATAAATCAGGAGTGTAGAGGGGCAATACTAGACCTTACCCACTGTTACAAAAACCACAAATGTCCTTGGACAGGAAGAAAAGGTAAATAGTTGAGCAGATTGGCAGCGGGAAAGGGATCAGCAGTGCCAACTTAGAAAGTGAGCTGGTCCATCGATAAATAAGGAGAAAGACAATTAGAACTTTACTGTGCAAGAAAAATTAAAAGAAAGATGTTCTGTCCCTGATTAGACAAATAAGAATCACATTTATTTTAAGTCCCAAGGACAAAAAATGACAACAGTTTTCCTCCACACTGTTTTAGACATAGACGGCTGACTGGACATATATTTGACGTCACTACTCAACATAAACATCATGGTTTTGTTTGGAACCAATTCTATCTATTCATTCATTTTATTGATATGATATCATTTCAGTTGTCCTATGACATACAGCATAACTAATGTGTCTCTGTGTAAAGTCCTCTTGTGAGCCTCATATAGTGTACATAATCACATCTCAACAGACGGGCCGGGCTGAAAAGGCAGCCAGCAGCAACATTCAAGGAGGAGGTTTGGGGTTCGGCTTCTAGTTCCCTGAAACTCTGGCTGTGGTTGGAGTCGAGTCTGTAAACTTCAGGGTGTCACAGCTACATAGAGTGATGACAGAATAATGTCATACTGGAATAAAGCTTGATGAATGAATCATCGGTCATTATCTGTGATGCATCCTCACCTCACTCCACTGCGTCATCAGACTCCCAGCCTGAGGCCGACAGCTGGATTCTGTCCGTCAGCTTCCAAAGCCAAGGCCAAAATCTAGAGTAGGGCGTAGCTAATCCTGCTGGGCCAACAAATTGGCTCTTATCTCTCCTCCGAGGAATCAACTTGTCAGATCCTGTAGATAGTGCTCATGCAATGAAATGGTACTGCACATACCATTCAAACACATGAGGCCATTAGCATGTCATGTTGGAACTTTGGAGGTCCCTGGGTCCTATAAACCCAGTTTGAGCCAGGCATAGAGATCAGCGGCCTTGGAAGCATAAACCGGCACCCCAACGTGGATCCTGTCACCAGCTAATATGTCAGTCGGCGCTTTTTTAATCCCACACTTAACACGAGGGAAAGCACTCAAGCCATTCACTTCTGACAGGCCCTCAAGAAAATGCTTTGTTTTACAGAAACAGCCATAACTCCAGTTCAGTGTGAGGCCAGCATATCAGAGAATCCCCAGAAGCACACAAATATCGTGTTACACTGCATAATTGATAAAAGGTACAGGTTTAATTCGTTTTCAGTTTTGCTCGTACGTACATCGTAATTTTGCTCAGGAGCAGGGGTAAAGGTGCACAGAAACATGGTGCAAGTTTCCCTCATAAACTCTCAGCTGGGTGAACACCAGGATATTCATGCACATCTCTGCCAACGGAAAAGCGCAAAGTTGTTTCTAGGTGTCCTCAAGGCCTGTGCCATGGGGAGTATCCGGTGTCAGGTATGCTGCACATGCTCAGCTCTCCTCCCTTTTATAGAGAGCCCAGATGTTTATTAGAAGATCTATAAGCAGCTGAACTACAGTCTGGCGCTCTCGCTGTGTAGCAGACCGTAGCTTTTAGCCTGGCACTCTGTTATTGCAGGTTTCTAATTCTTTCAGGAGCATGCAGTTTGAAGAGGAGGTATATGGAGCTGAGGAAAGTAAAAGCACCCATGGGGCTGATAAAAGTCAAAAGCAGCTTTGATCAAACCTGCACTGAGACACTGAGAGATTTTTTCTAAGTTTGTTTGTTTGTTTTGAAGTAAGAACATGGGGTATTGAATATGTTGCTAGTTTGCCTGCCTGTTAATCTGTGTGTGAACAAGCACCCTCTTGAGGGCTTTTATTTTTTAGCAAAAGCAAGGAGGATAGTGAGAGAAAGAGAGAATGAGAAGAGGGGAGAGACAGAGATTAGCTGATACTGTGGATACAAGGAGAGAAAGCTGAAAAGATAAATGTAAATCCTGTAAACAGAAAAATATTCAAATTGAATGTTCCTTATTTATATAGAGATATTTACCTTTTTAGTCTACAGCATATAAAAAAGAAGAAAAAGAAAAAGAGAAGACCAGTGGGGACTGTATAGATGTATCACATCTATACATGTGTATATATAGATGTGCGTTTAAGTGGCATAAAGAACATAACAAAGAGGTAGGTGCACTTAAGCAACAAAGACTGTACAAAATCAAATGCAAAACCAAACATAATGATACTACATACAGTACAATACTCTACTCCAGAGCACATACATTTAATTCTCACTAAGCATTTTGACTTCTGTTAGTATTACTAATAAATTTAACATTGGCCCTGTTTTATTCAAGTGCCCCAGTGAACCATGACAGTAACAGTGATCCAGCATGTACAACACCAGGAACCTAAGACTGAAGCAGCTAAATGAAATTCAGCAGTCACTCACCTTATAGAAAAGAGCACAAGGCAAAGCTGACTTCAGGTCGGTCACAGCAAGTCCAAAGTCATTTCTCTAGTCCCTCAGGTCACGCCAGAGTTCAGTGACAAATCTTGGTCATCATAATTCAGGTAAAGTCATGAGTCTTTTAAGTCTCTGAATGCCGACCGTTAAAATAACACAGCATTTAAAACATTTCTTCTCAGAGCTTTGTTACGTGTTATCATTTTTATATATTTACAGCCAAGTCCTTTCCATGCAAAGGCCTGATAACTAAATTGTGAATTCTAACTCGTACAGTATCTCCTGTGCCTACTACATAATATAAGTCAAGTCTTGTTTCAACAGAAAAATGCTTTTAATGTGAAGCTGCAGCAGTAGGAAAAGTACAGTTTGCATCAGCAGGAACTTAATACGGAATTTTTTTCTTGGCGTGTTGCCACAAAGTTTGTATAACTGCAAATATATGATAAAAGCAATATTTTCATCAGTATGTTTAATCACCACTTAGTTGCCTCATTCTGCAATAGATAGTGAAATAACACACATTTACTTGAGATGCCATTTTTAGGAATCGAGTCTCACATCAGTCAGGTTTAAGTCCAGTCTTAATGCTCGAGTCTATTTCTATGTTAGGTGTTGCCCTGCAAAGAACAAGTTAAAGTTGAATTCAAGTTCATGTTTGTAATCTCAAATCTACAGCTGTGCTGTTCACATGTGGAATGTCCTGAAACCACATCTGCCCATATACTGTAGGAATTTATGTATAATTTCTGATTCATGTCATAAATTTACATGACAATTTTGCCACTTGCAAAAAATATTGCATTTAAAATGTTCAAAAACCACTTGAGCATATAAATTTCACATCTTGTTAAATTATTTACACCATCATAAATTCACCTGTACTTTCATAGACGTTATATCCATTTATCTATGTGTACATCTATCTAGAAAACATTATACTATCCAGCCTGTACTACAAAGAAAAGACAGAACATGGAGAAGAATATATAAGTAATAAAGAAGGAGAGAGAAGGGAAAGGGAGACTTAAAAAAGAGCAACTGGAGGAGGACAGAAGAGTCATTCTCGCCCCAGGCAAATCTGGTATATCTGCCCAGATAATGACTAGGTGAGGAGAATCTGTGTCACCGGGTGGCGTGGCTGGCAGTGACAGTCGTTGACTCTCATGGACCAGCTGGACAGTCAAAAGGACAAAGAGGCAGCTATTTTATTCCATTACTGCTAAATGTTGAACCTCCATGTCTTCTTATCCTTCAATCAGTCTGTGCTGGTCAAACTTGGACATTCAAAACAAATCAAGCGAAACTACCAGAGAGTAACACAGTTTGACACATTCAGACAAACAGAACAGGAGATAGGAGTTATTTTTTCAGTGTTAGGATATGATCCTGATCTAATCTGCTCATAGCCAGAGGTAAAAGAACAAGTTGAAACGTGTGACGTATAACATGGGGGAGGCGTACAAAGAAAAACACATTTCATGTAAAACTTAAGGCATAGCCACATGACAGTTCTATGACAGTTAAATATGTATTTTTAACATGTTCATAATTGGATTTACAAGTTAAATTGACCAGTATCTAAACACTATCAGACAGAACTGTCACCTTTCAAATACCCCAAAAAGTTCATGTCAGTTTAAACTGTAAAATGTTAAGATTATACGTAGTGAGCTATTCTTTGTCCAACATACAGCTCTAGACAGTCTTTAAATTTTCTTTATTATTTGAATTTTTTAAATTTCATAATTTATTTATTATCTGTTTAGTAAGAAATGCTTTCCTGCAATCTCTCTCCATGCTAAAAAAAAAAAAGGACATAATAGATATTTCAGTGTTAAGTGGCCATTTATTCTGCCCCCGTCCCCAGTGCATAACAATCCAACCTTGCTATCATGGAAACTCAAATGTGCAGCACTCCAAGTTTCTCCCTCCTATGTACCTTCTCTCTCCTTTGTCTTCAAATGAAACTGCTTTTAACAGCTTTATTTTTTTGTCCGACCGATTCACACCACTGCTCTTTGTCCTCCCTTCCAGTTGCATTCCCCCTATTCCATTATCCAGACCATTTTACCATGCAGAGGCAGCTTGCTGCTTCCTCCATGAGCTGAAGAGCCTGCCTTTCATAAAAAGGTGCTCTCACTGCCATGAATACAAGGTATTAATAGCATCTACCTAGCATGCAGCTTTCACCGCAGTCTCACAAATGGAAATGTTTTGTACAGGAAGCTGTACTTCTCAAAATTCTCTCAAAAGGAGTCAGAGGAATAAGTGCAACGCCGCTGGCACTATTATGATTTTTTTTTTCAGGCTATGGCTGAATTATTGATCACATTAGTCTAAAAGAGTGGCAGCTCAGTGATCGATAGCAAGCCCTTAAGGTTCCATTAGCTCTATTGTTCAGTAATGACTTGTTCTTTTGCAGTGCATTTAACTGACAATAATGTCTCCTCAGAAGCCATATTCCCCATTAACTCAATTCAACCTATATGAGCCCCTGTCCAACATGGAGGCGTGACATATGACACAATGGCCAGCCTGGTGCCAACGGCTTCTAGCCTACGATTGAATTTCAGCTTTATTGAATAGACATGGTCATATTGCGGTTGTTTTTTTATGTGGCTAAAATCAAGATGGGCTTATAGTCACACATCCCTGACATATTATCACAATATAAAGTTGTTACAGCTAACAAACAGTTGCAATTTTTATATCCAGGTAGGGGCCCCATTCATCTTATTTTCCAGAGGCCACGGAGTCTCAAAATTCAATGCAAACTTTTCACCTCGTCATAAAGGTGGTAGTTTATTTTATTATAGATGATAAAACATCTAATATTAATCTCGGTGGCATGGCCCGACATGATATATTCATTTTTTCTGTTTGAATTTAGCTCATGCCATTTAAGGAGAAGCTACACACAACCTCTCTCTAATAATCCACAAAAAAATTTGTAACAGAGAGTAATAAGACAGCATTTTACTGTAACATAAGTTACTCACATTGTCATAACACACATAGACTGCTCATTATGCACAGACAGGAATTTATTCTGAATAAAAGATCCGACAGTATTATATGCCACTGTCAGCATTTTTAGAGTGATGCATTAATATTTCGGAGGTTGAATTATTGTGCTCTGGGACTTGCATGCATGATGCATGAAGCAGGTTAATGTTTTTGTTCGTCAAATACGCTGTAGCTTGTCTCCTACTTGATTTTTAAAAGAAATCTCTAATAGATAGGTAGATGAAATTGTCATTAAAAAATACTTAACACACAGAAAAAACTCGGGAAAGAATTTTAATGAAAATATTAGTGCCACCCTTGTATAACATTTCCATTATGGGACTCTATCTTAAACTCATGTATTCCCATTCAGTTGTACTTTTTCTTCATGTTTTTGTTTTGTTCTCAGTTTTAATTAACACAGCATTATCTGGTCACACTGAACTGACTTTGATTTGCCCGCATTATTTACAATGCTGCTTTACAAAAGGAAAAAAGAAAGATAAACACAACAAAAGAAATGTGAAATGGACAGATAAACAATTTTTTTGTATCTATTTAGTTATAGATTACTAAAAATGAGATTTGATTGTGTTTTTATGTTTCATTTTGCTCTCCTACAAGAAGACAGAGGATCACTTCTTGTGCCCAGTCACTCTGGATCTTGTTGAAGTCAGAATTTTAAAAGACCTTCTTATCATTATTTATATCCATTCTTTGGAGTAACGAACCTTACAGCCTTAGAGAAAGGTTGGGTTTTTTACCACAGAAAAAACAAAGCGAATAGAAAGTATGTTCCATATTTGTTATGGTTATTTTGTTCATTTACTAGCTAGTTATGGAAAAAACATCCAATATAAATTTAGTTCTCTGGAGCAGTAGTTACAGTAGGGATGAACTAAAAAGCAATACATATTCTTTTTTTTTTGGTCGTATGGATCTGAATGCATTAAAGATGCAAATTACAGTATCTTTACAGTAAGTGTTTCTCACCAAAACACATTGTGTTCTCCTTCAGGCCTAACAAGCATGCTGAATGCATATAATCAAGAAACAAATTGCAAACCTGATTTTAAAAACTTTGAAAACCTGCATTATTTTCATCCATGTTTGCTAACTTGCAGTATTCTTTTTCGATGTCTTTGCATGCACATTGCATCATTTCATTGCACATCTGCTTTGGCCACTTGCTCACACATGTGAATGCTTGCGCACAATTAGAACAAAACACAGAACCACTCATGCAAGCATTGGTTTGCAGCTCCACCTGTGGTGTGAAACTGAACAGGGTATCTTTAATCTAGATTTTTAGCAATGTCAGGGTTAAAAAAGTAACACTTGCAATGACAATAGAGCACTATATCTAGTAGATTTGGGTTCAATTGACTGCTGATTTTTTTTTCAGGCACTTCCATATAACCAACTATCATTAGATGTTTAAGAGCTTTAAGAAAAATCACTTTACCAGTCATATTTAGGACTTGGATGTTTACTTGAACAGTCTTTACAGGTCAAAAACTTGTAACTACAACATTAACGGCACCAGATGGAAAGAGTTCACATCTCTCCGAGCTTGTAGTGTCTACTAATACTGATCTGGACAGTGATCATATCTGAATACTCCGATTATATCACTTCTATTATTAGAAGATGACCAGCAGGATATTCTACTGTTACGATGACATGCTCATTTAGTTGGTGCTGTGATTTCCAGGAGCCTTGTAATTTAAGTGCCAGGCCTGCTTCTGTCTAAGAGTGACCAATGATGTCTACAGATACTGTGGTTGGAGAAGCATCTACCTCTCTTCTCATTGGTCACATGGCTTCCTCTGGCTGCTACATGTTTTCATAACACCATGAGATTGAATCTCAAGCATTGTGGTGTTTATTTGTTTGTTCTTTTGTTTATCTTTGTAAAAAAGTTTGTCAACTTAGCAGATTTTTTTTTCTAATGTAACATTCCTGTCACACTCTGTAATCATATTTAATAGGCTGAGCTAATGTTCTTCTCATATTTTAGTCATTTTTAAGGGAGTGTGCAGTATTGGAGCATGCACTGACATATGCACTCAACAGGACCTCTTCAGCCCCTTACCTGGAACACTGACTGTGACTATCACAGTAGCTGGAACATCTTCAGGCCTGTAATGAGCTAAAAATGAACAGGAAGGGGCAGCAGATGTGGTGTCACCGTCATCCATGGCTCTAGTTAGATCTCCATTTCAAATCCCTCAGTCACAGCCATGGGAGGGGTCTTTAGCCAGCAAGCAGGTTATTTAGACCACAACAACCACATCATCAGAGGAAAGTCCGGTACCTTGAAAAAAAAATCATTTGAAAACAGAAATATTTATTGGTTTTACTAGGGACTTTTTTGTCACCATCTTTAAGGAATACAACTGTACGCAAGTCACAGTCTCATAAAACTGTTGAATTGAGTCAGAATTGTCTTAAACAGCAGAGTCATGACCAAAACTGTAGACCAGATTCAATTTCCTGCAGACACGAAGCTTTGACTCACCTCAACCTGACACCCTTAGTTCACGAGAAGGCAAGACTACAATAGACCATTTTTCACAGATGACACTGTAACATCTCATATCAGGGAAAGTACAAGTTTAAATAATAAAATCAACAATGGCTGAATTCCATTTAGCTCTTTCATTAGCTGCCATGATATACTGGGACACTTGAATAGAACAGATTCATTGTTAATGTTATTAGTATAAACTGTGCTTTCATATTAAGTCAAAATGTTTGCTGTAAAAACGCCTATTAGAAAACTTGAGAATAAGTATGAATTCAACAAATCCCCTTATCATGGAGAAAAGGGATAACTATTAAATATATTAAGTAAATCACACACCAAAAAATTACATTAAGAACTTGCTGCTAGAAACAAACAGATCATGCATTCAGCTTCCTTTTGCTGATAGTACCCAAAGAGACTCAGAGTCGGTGCAGCTCAAAGCCTTTCAAAAACAAAATTCCCATTAGTACAAGGCGGATTTAAAATGGTCACATGGTCCTCAAACAGTCAGGGCTTATGGCTATTTCAAACATTTATGTTTATTAAAGACTTCCTGAAAAGAGGGAGTAAGAGCAATAATTCTGCTTGTATTTCAGCAATAAAAATTTAATAGAGGAGCATAAGGACAAGTGAAAACAGACAGGAAAAGACCCACAAAGGAAGCAGGCAACCTGGAGAAAGAAAAACTGGATGAAGGGTCAGGAGAAATAAAGAGAACAAATAAACAAGTGAAGGTCATTTCATAGGGGAGGCTAGAGAATTCACTTAAAAAAAAAAAAAAAACCTGGGAGACAAAATAGTTAAAAAAAAACAAAAACAATGTGCGTGTGGTTCTTGTGGCCAGGCAGCAGGTGCTGGTTTGGTCCCTGCTCCAGTGAGCTGTGTCTGGGTGTCTGGGTGGCTCCACTCCCAGCTGGGGCACAAGTTCTGCACACTGTGTGTGTGTGTGTGTGCGTGCGTGTGTGTGTGTGTGCGTTTGCGTGTGCACACGCGTGTGTGTGTGTGAGATGAGGGGAGGGGATGTGAGCTGCCATGTGGATGAGGTGATTAGATTAGCAGCATCTGAGGCCCGGGTGCTTTGCCAAGTGACTGTCAGAGGGTCAGGGCTCGTCTCTCCCTGCTCTGTGATCAGCCACTGATGGGCGACGTCACCGAAAACTTACCCCCGAGCCAACTTTTCCTTTCGGTAAACAAGTAAAACAATGATCGTGTTCCACATTTGGCAACGATGTTTGTGACTATTGCAAATGAATGACCTTATATCTGTGGGTGTCCTGGCGGATGAACTTGCTCTGATTTGTCTGCAAACTCATTTTTAAATTTTTTCCTGCTTATGACTATTTTTGACCAAAACACAAAGTACTAATCACAACTCAACTGATGCAAAGTGCATTCACTTTGTCTTTCCACCACATCCCAAAAAAATTTTGAAAAGGCAAATGAAGCAAAATGGGCCACTGACCAACTACAAAACAGTGGCTTGGTTTCAAATAAAAACATGCCGAGGTGGCAGGAACTTCACATGCTGCTTCACATTAAAAGCTTTCCAGCGGGAGAGCCAGTGGGAGGATTTTATGTGAAACAGCTTCAGGAAATGCAAGGTAATTGTTAGTTAGCAGAATTTTGTTAATGGTGCTATTCTTAAATAAAAATTGGTCCACACAACAAGAACTGGACTTGCATTCACCAAGCACTTTTTTAGGAACCCCTGTAGACCTGCAGCACACAAAATCCTGCAGATACAGGTCAGAAGCTTCATTTAATGTTCACATCAAACATCTGAATGGGAATAAAGCATGATCTCAGTGAGTAATTGTTGGTGTCAGACAGGTGGTCTGGTATTTCAGAAACTGCTGATCTCCTGGGATTTTAACACCTAATAGTTTCTAGAGTTCACTTAAAACGGTGAAAAAACAAAACAAAAAAAAAAAAATCCAGAGAGCAGCAGTTCTGGGGATGAAAGCACCTTGACGATTAAAGAGGTCAGAGGAAAACAGTCAGACTGGTTGGAGCTACAGTAACTCAGATAGCCACTCTTTACATCTGCGGTGGGCAGTAAAGCATCTCAGAACAAAGAGCATGTCAAGATGGAAAAGAACCGAATTTTGCATCAGCACTATGAATTCATGGACCAAACTTGCCTTGTTTCAACAATCCGGGCTGCTGGTGGTGTAATGGCGTGTCTGTGTTTTCCTGGCTATCTTCAAGCCCCATAATACCCAGCAGTCATGGACCATGTGCATCCCTTTATGAGCACAATCTACCATCTTCTAATAGCTACTTTCCAGTGTGATAATGTTCCATGTCACAAAGCAAAAGTTGTCTCAAACAGGTGTCATTGGCATGACTTCCCAGTCACCAGATCTGAGTCCAGTAGAGAACCTTTGGGATGTGGTAGAACAGGAGATCGGCAGCATCAATGTGCAGCTGACAAATTTGCAGAAATGATGTGTGTGAGTAAAGGTGTGATCTTTGTCAGCTCTTTATTAATCTGTCAAATTATACAAATAACAGCCTACGAACTTGTTTAAGTTGTGTGATTATATTTGTGGCCAACTGTGTTGTCTGAGATGTTTTCATGCTGTACGGTTTGTAATGTTGGTGCACATTATCCACTCGATCGGGGAAAGTGAAAACAAGAGGGCACCATTAGTTCCTCTTGACAGTGAGGGATTGGGCAAAAAAGTTATGGAAGGGAGGCTAAAATTGCAGTGCAAGATATTCATCAAAAGTCGGTGCACTAATGGATGTGAACGTGTCAGTCAGCAGTAACCGAGGGACCTATAAATTAATAGTTTTATTTTGTCATTGTGTATTATTTCATTGTTTTGTTTATGTCTAGCTCATCATATGATTACCTGTGGAGGTGGTAGGTTCCAGTCAGGTGAGGCCGAGAGGGTTATATACCAGCCGATGGTAAAAGAGGAAGTGACAGCTTTCTGTGAGGCTGGAGTTTTTTGTCCTAAGATGTTTTTGGTTTTTTTTTTTATCAGCCACAATCACTTCTGTCCAGACTGAAATATCTCAACAACTACTGAATGAATTGCCATTGGATTTTGTACGGACATTTATATCCCCCACAAAATGAATGTGACGGTGATTTTTCTGACTTTTCCTCCAGCACCGTTATGAGGCTGACATTGTTCTTGTGAAATATCTCAACCATTTAATGAATTTCAATGAAATTTAGTCCAGACAGTCATATCGCTATTCTCTCCTGACACTCAGGATGAATTGTACACCACTAAAATCCCTCTTAACAAGTTTTGTAATCTTCACATCGCTCATAGTCATGAGTCTATACATGAATGCAATTTACTTTGACTAGACTGAGAGAGAGTGCAATACTTCACTTAATGATAAGAATACTGGTTGGCAACTTGGACAAAATGGATGGCAGCAAAGGGAACAAACAATGCCCAGCTATTTTAATGCATCCAGTATTGCAGACACCACACTGATAGTTTCTGGTCAATCAGAAAGTCCTCTAAGTTGAGACTGAATGAGACAGCAGTGGGCAGATACTTTTTTATCTGTATAGATAATTGCTGCCCAGCCCCTGCAAATTATTTGCAAATATTTGCATACCTCTTAGAGAAAGTCTTGCTTCATGGACAGGCGGGAACTACGTCCTAGGAACCACAACTGGAGCTCGGTTCATGCATTCCCAGTTATGCTCCCGCAATCACAAATGGCAATAAGAAAGAGTCTTTCTGAGACCTGAGACGCTTTGCCCTGAGAGTGTGGGGCATTTGTCTTAATATATGACAGATTTAGAGAGTCTAAACATAATGTAAACACCCATTACTGCTCACTCTCTGGCTGCTGAAAGCTGTGGCAGTAGAGCTGTCTGTGTATACCCATCACTAAGGCTTACTGACTAGATTTACAGAATATTCCTTTAATCCTACAATCTGCACCAAAAAGCTCTGCGGCTTCTGAACAAATTCCCTCTTCAAACAAACTTTTCACTTGTGTCCTTTTTCTGTCTTTGGTTTGTCGCTGCACGCGTATCGCCTGCAAATCGCCCCTTATTGCGCAGGTTTCACCTACTTAAGTCTGACTGTCCGTCGCACATCCATATTCAACGTCCTCCCTCCATCTTGAATAATCTCTTTTGAATCTCAGCTCTCTGAGTGATGCTTGTCTCTCTCTCTTGCTCTCTCTCTCTCTCTCTCTCTCTCTCATCAGTGCCTGGATTGTGGCGTGGCTGGCAGCCAGGGTACCCAGGTGTGGTGCTGGAGGTACCCAGCTGTGAGGCCACTAGCCCAGGCATGACTCGTAACAGCGTCCCCCTGTCATCCTGTCAGTCACGGCTGACAGAGGCCTCAGCGGGACCCACAGCATGGAGGGTGACAGGGTGTCTGATGGCAAGTTTGAAATGTTAAAGGCCATGTGACTTCTTTGTGTGTATATATATATATATATATATATATATATAGATGTGTGTGTGTGTGTGCATGTGTGTGCGTGTGTGTGTATGAGTTTGTCTGTGTGTGTGTGTGTGTGTGTGTGTGTTTTTGTGTGTGTGTGGCCTTAACCGCGTTCCAGGAGGTACAGTCCGGATGTCGTGTGCGTGACTCGGTGAAGAAGTGTAGCATCACCGTCTGGAGAGGTGTGCGTCTCCAGACCCGCGGTGCATTATGGTTGTGAAGTACACTACTGATGCGTAGCCAGGGATGGAGAGAAATTGCCTGGTCACTCTCAGTGTGAACAATTCTCTCTCCTGTTCTTGCCCTCCTCATGTTACAAGCACAGCAGAGCTCAGATGTCTTCGGTCCTTTAGAAAGAGAGATTAATTCTGTGCCTAGTGATCTCATTCACTATACGATACTGAATTTTACTAAATCATATAAACCTCCACTTTATCGTAAAACAGCTGCATTAGTTCCCACAGAGTCAGTTTGGCATTGGAATATTTGTGTTGCAACTCACGGGCGGCTTTTCGGGTAAATCTCATTTTATTACTTGTATGTTTATCTCCCCTGTTTTTCCAAAATATTTTCCTAACTTCATGATTCCCTGTGTGTCCCTAAATTACCCCCAGGTCATAATTTTAATTTGTAGGATAATTTGGTTTAAGACCTAACACCTGCATAGCTAATGATGTTTCCGTATGTCTCAGCTGTACATTGTTCAGCAAATGTTAATAAGCCCATTAGCTAATGTTAGCATGCTAACATGCTAAACTAAGATGGTGAAAACATTTTACCTGCTAAACATCAGCATTAGCATTGTTGCTGTCAGCATGTTAGAATGCTGACATAAGCGTTTAGCTCACATGTGGTTTTGTCTAAAGTGCAGTTTTGCAGAGCTGCTGCGCTTTATGTTCCTCGGCTTGTTTTTGATTATCAACGAAATTACCTGCAATTTTTAAAAGGAATGGATCAGTTTAAACAAAGCCTCACTTAAACTTTGTCCCTCACCGGATATAAAACAATAGTAGGTTAGTCAGTCATTGGAAACTAGTTTGATAATCATTTGAGTCCTTTTTTTGGTAGAAAATTTGCCACAAAAAATATCTTGTCTTTCAGCTTTACATATTATCGTTATCATTGATGGTATTATTATTATTATCATTATTATCATTGTCAGTGTTGTTGTTATCTAATAAATTTGTGATCTGCAGTCAATTGATTTAACAGATTTTAAGCATTTTATAATTTAGAATAAACATTAAAAAAGAAAAAAATATATATATATAAATTTTTTTTAATAAAACTTAAAAACAATGGGTCCTGTATGAGACTGAAGTTAAGCATCTATTAAACCTGACCCTTGTCTTTTTTTCCCCTCACCATCTTCCTTTCAGTGGCCCTCGGTCCCATTCATCGTGTCCAGCCATGTGGAATGATGATCTCTGAGCCCAGCTCTGAATGCATGTCCTGCTGGAGTGGCCCATTATTCCACACTTGGGCAAGCAGCACAAGCCTGTATGAATAAAAGACTTCTTCCACTGACACCAGAGGTTCACACCTCCATTTCTCATTTAACCTCTTTATTTCCAGTCCCCTAGCATCCTCACCCTTTCATTACACTCTCAGAACAACACCATAGAAATTGGTCCTTACAAATCATGTAATCTTCATGTCACTCATGGTCATAAGCGTTCACATGAATGAAATTTCACTCACTAATTTGAAATTAGGTGCATTATTTCTCCCAAAATTAAAAGAATACTTTACTATTTGCTCTTATTGCAGTTGAATAGATATAATCCAGATGTAAACTTTTACAGGATGCAGTAAAGATGTCGTCTTCCAGTCCAGAGCTGCAGAGGTAGAAGGTGGTGCATTTGGGTTAATCAACTGAAGGGATCTCTGGTGCAAATACACAACCAAAGAAACAAAAGCAGCATGTGGTTCGAACAGCAACATACTGTTATCAGAATGGATTTTCAAGTTACTAATTAAATCCCTTCAAAGAAAGGAAGTAAGGGAGAGACACAGATTTCACTTCAAATAACTAGTAATGTTTTTATGTATATACAGTATTGGATCATATATTAGTAATCCCTTCCCTCTGCCACTGATGAATTTTTTGAAACTAATTTAGAACTTCCTCCTCTTGATATATTCAGGATAATATATCACTATTTTCAGCCAGGACAAAAAGAACAGTTTTCATTTATAATTTCTTTCCGGTGCCTTTCATTTTACCATTTTCTTGATCACTGCCATATACTGTCAATAAAAAATGTGACTCTTCTAACATAAATGCTTCACTTTAAAAGCCTTCCAGCAGTGCAAAGAGCATAAGCCCTCTTCTTCCTGGCGGGCTTTTAACAGTGGTGGAGGAAGTATTCATGTCCATCAATACGACACTTTAAAAATATTTTGTTAGAAGTAAAGGTCCAAGATTCAAAATTCTACTTGAGTAGAACTATTACCAGCAGAATGTACTTGTGTAAGGATCAGTTTATGTTTAAGTTTATGTGCTCCTTATGCAACGTAGCCCCATTAAAATGGTTGAAATTCTGGAGGTAAAAATTGTGCTGAAAGTCAATTTTTTTTATGTATGTGGGAAAAAAAGGAATAATTTAGTATAGTGTATAGTACATACTAAATAGTTGTAGCTTAAACACAAAAATGTGTTGATCTTTAGAATGTGTCTTTATTTTTGGCGTTCTCTCATCTGATCAGGCTAATTATCAGCTTATGGTACTTACTTTCTAATAGCACTATGTATGATTGCCCTTCGTGAGCATGTTTTTAAACTTATTAAACATGTGTTTGATGGTGTTATTAATGAATCATGATCAAGCTGGAGCTCAGCATTCTCATTGCCCTTTACATTCCTGGCCCTCTTGATTAGACACCAGCAGTCTTTTCTGGGAATTTATTTATGGAACCCATGGTTTATCCCATATGGGGCCAAGTTTTCAACTGACTACTTACACAAGCCACACAATCCTAGCTGGGTAATGCTCCCATTGGCAACAACACACACACACACACACACACACACACACACACACACACACACACACACACATATATTTAGCCATAACATTGCAACAGGTATATTCCCATGCACTGACCGCATAAACATAGAGGAGGATCTTGACACATCTTTGACACATTCTCTACTAGTGTCTTTATTGCAGCGTGATTTAAATAAATGTAGAGAGGACTGATTGTAACAGATGAAGAGGAGGGACAGGAGGATGTGGAGGTGTGAGATGGCAAAAGAATTAGCTGATAAACAACAGACAGAGCACATCGAGCAATGACAGAGATATCTGTTACTGTGTGCCTTAAAGCTTTCTTCCTACACGCACAGCAACCGGCAAGACCAGCAACCCTAATGCAGTCATGCTGAGAATGAAAAATGAGTGATGGATGCCATCAAAAAGACATCAGTACCTCTTCTTAGGGCAGACAAATATAACACCACATGTAGACTGACAGCACACTCATAAATGATCTCCCCCCTGAATATTAGGATTTATGACAACAAGCAATTACAGAGGTTTGGGCTATTAGCACAAAATGTCAATCTAATTATGGCTGCCCATTATGTACCAGGTAATCCGGGAGCGAGCCTGTCCCCACTGTGAGACGCAGCAGACGCCACGATGCAGGACAAAAAAAGGTTTCAATTGGCTTCTTTGTCGAGTGCAGTGCTGGTTGCATCTAGAGAGGCTGTTTGGAAAAAAGGAATTATAATCTTGAGGTGGTTCTTGAGGATATGAATTCTCACAAGATACTTTCTTCTCTTTCTTGAAGCCTCATAGACAGGAAAATTAATTATGAGTTAAAGGTTGCGCCTGCTCATTGGACATTGATTTTATTGTCCTGCAGAGCCCCGTTACAGATAGATGGATGGATTCTTGGATGTGCAGATGGAAAAGAAGGTTTCCACATTTAGAAAAGAGACTAATAGGAAAAAAAACCCTACACACACACACACACACACACACACACACACACACACACACACTCACTGCTTCATTTTTCAGTTTCAACTTACATTAAAAATATGTCACTCCATCCACTGTGTGTCAGTCCAACCAGCTCATGCCAAACTTCACTCCTTGAGTGCGTCATTAGGCTTATGTGATTGCAATTTTCCATCCACATGATAACAGCTGTGTGGCGCCATGGTACCACTCCTCACATAATCGCATCGTACACAGTTTGATTCATACCCCCCTTCCCCTTGTTTCCTGTCTGCTTCTGTGCTATTAGCTTCCCATAAAATGATGCGTTTAATGGCTAATTTTCTTTTTGCCATTTTAATTTTATCCACTCAGTTTATTGGATTGGGCAGTTGGACCTCTACTGATAAAGCCGTTAGCTTATTTCAAATGCATCAAATGAATAGCATCCTACTCCAGTGTGCAGCAGGCTCAGAAAATGATTTTGAATGTGAAGTCAAAATGCAGTTCACAGTATCGACCCAGTACAGTACCAGCCCACCAGGATGCCTCCTGATCCTCCTGACTACTCTTTCACCGCACAGTCTTTCTTCTTATTTACTTTTGGTCTCTTTTGCCAAAGTATATATTGTAGCACAGAGAACTGCAGAAGAATTTTTCCTCTACATTCGCATTTCTCTTTCTCCCATAACGTTTCTCTATACTTCTTTTGCGTTTCAGAACTTTTTAAAAAACTTTTATTTCTGTCCCCAGTGTGCACTTGTTACGGTAACTTGCCTATTGTAATTCCATGATGTATAAGTGAATAATGTTCCCATTGTAGCTTGGAAAGGTCATTGTGCTGTACTTGGTCATTTTCATATCCTGCACATCAGTTGTCATCCTCTACAGCCAGAACGTTACACATGAGTCTGTGGAAGTGAAGAGGGGAGGAGGAGGGTCTTAGTGTACAGGAAGACATTTACCACGGTCCGAAGGAGACCGGATACTGCTGCTAGGAGGTGTAGCTGTCCTTCTGACACTGATTTGATACACATTTCAACCTGGAATCAACAATTTGATGCACTTAAGATATATCTTAATCAAAGATCAACACCGGTGAATTAACTTCTGTGCATCAATGCAAAGTTAGATGATTCAATCATGTAGATTCCAAGATGGAATATTTACAGAAAAAAAAATGTTTATTTTATATGTTTAGACTAATTAACTCAGTGTTGTTTAAATAAAAATAAATATCACTCAACATAAAGTAATTTCATAGTATAATATAACATAGTATGTAGTCATAAAGTAGTTTCATACATGCTACTGATTATTAATAATACCTTGGAGCTATATTCATACCTCCATGGCTTTAGGCATCAGTTTCAGTCCTTTCTGGGTGAGTAGAGGATGACTGCATATGCAGTATAACGGCACATCTTTGTTGATTTCATGTTTAACATTTCAGTTTTATCAAGTTTTTCAAAACGATCGTGAATCCTAAACAGCTGAACACTTGTAGTTTTTTAGCTATTTGGTGAATTTGCCTGTTCTGCCCCACCTCAGTCCGTATTCGAAATGGACCACGTAGAATGTGTTTTCTTTTTATCAAGTGGTGAAAGGACACGTGACGGTAACCTCTGATGCTTTTATCTCCTACAAATGGTGTAAATTATTTCTGATTCACAAAATCTGCATCAGTATCAGATGGGTGTTTCCCAGACAGTTAAAGCCTCATTCAAACAGTTAGAATGAATACAGCTTCCTCTCAGATGTTAAGCCTGGCGCACCATTTCAAATCAGTGGGTCATTACACTACTAGATCATAACATAGTACCAGGAATTTCAGGATTAAAGCTGCATTTACTTTTGGGTCCACCCATGCTTAACATGGACAGACACTTTACAACATTGTTCGACTGGTCCAGTTGTACACAGATGTCGACCAACTGCGAGAATGTTGTCAAAATAAAAAATGTTAAAGTATGATGGCTGCCTGGCTTCTTGACCTTATTTTGGCACAGATACAAGTTTTCTCCTTTGTACTCTTTGCACAGTGCTGGAAATGCAGGTGCATGGGCTGGTTTTCCTAAAGAGGATTTGCAGAGTCAACATGTCTCTGGCAACCTTTGCATTTGCAAGATCTTTAAATTCAACTATTTGTTGATTTCTTAAAGTTCCAGCCTAATGCTAACAAATAAGTTTTAGGACCATGGAAAGATCTTCGTTAGCATTTTTGTCATTGGTTGGGGCTCACCATTCTTTACAGCAACACTTGGTACTATTTGTTGTTTAGTCTTCAAACAGTTTCCAGAAAACAATGTTTTATAGTCATTAGGCCACAAATACCATGTTGTTGCATTCATTTGATGTTGCTGTTAGCTAAATAAAGAATATTTCTCTCTGACAACTTGGATCTATAAACTCTGAGACTCTGAATGTCTCCCACTTTGAACCTCAGCACCCAGAAAGACCAAGAGAACAAAGAGAACAACACTGCTTTTTTGCACATACACCACTCTTACCATCCACATTGTGTGGATGGGTCGCATTATAAAACCACAGAGAAGGGGGGGGGTCAATGACAAATTGATTTTTTTCTGCTGTATTTTTCTTCAGAGGTCCTAAAAGACAGACTGTAGATGAGATGAGCTACCAGGTCGGTGCTGTTGTATCTCCATCAAAGTGTTCAGGGGAGCCCTTGGGAGTATCGAGAGGTGAAAAAAGATGGAGAGCAAGGTCACAAATAAAAAAAGATCTAAATCAACTGAAATGACAAAAGTCAATCCCTTTTAACTGTGAAATATCATGTCAAAGTGCTATTTAAACTTAATGTAGAAGAATTACCAAAAGGAAAAGAAATGATTTGGAAATGTGTCAGAAATATTCCTTTAGCCTTTAAGCTTCTGAAGGGGAGAGAATGTAGACAAATTTGTGCAGGAACAAGCTAAAGGATACAGAGGGATTAAGAAACTAGAGAGTGCAGCCTCTCTAGCTGCTCTATGAGGCTTTACTGTTCATTGTAAAGAAAGCAAAACTTTAAGATGAAGAAAGTTGAAATCCATAGTTCGCTTCTGATTCTTAGCAGTTTGACAAAATAAATGTGAAATGGTAGTGAATGCTAACATCCTCACATCTAGCAGGTAATGTTTGCCATCTTAGTTTAGCATGCCAGCATGCCAATTTATACGATATATAATCTGCCTTAAACACAAGTAAGTAAATAAGTTTGAAAGCTCTTTAATGTGCTACAGCGCCGTAGCTGACTGAAAAGCTGACTAGTTATCTAGTGAGTGCACATTTGAGCACTGAATGTTTGTTTTCTGGCATGTTCAGCAACCCAAGGGGCGAGATGAGGCATGTGTCCATGTCTGTAGGAAAGGGGGAGAAATTAACCAGAACGCTGACGTGTATCAGCCCAGTATGTTGCTCGCATCACAGCCTGGTCTACGCAAAGAGAGATGTGCTGTCATGAGAAACCTTCAAATGTGAAGTATCTGTTTTGTTTTGATTTTTCTTAAAAGAACACATAGTGCATGTAAGGAACAGGTATTTCAGGTAGCAAGAAAACAAAAAAAAGAAAGAAAGAAAGAAAAAGAAATCTCTCCTATCTCTCGTCTGGACGATGATTCATTGGGGATAGGACATGAAAGCATTGATCATCTTTGATTTTGCATTGCTGAGTAATAAATCACATTGAAATAAGGAAGGATTTGTTAGTTCTTTGAAGGTAATTTCCCTGTGGCAGGGCATTGCTCACGTGTTCTCTCTTATCCGTGATGGCTCTGGCACGTTGCATCTGACAGGGACAGAAATCTGTTTATTTGAAAATCTGGTCATGATCATTGTATGTGGGAATTTGGCGGACATTTCCTTTGCTAATGAAAGTCATCTGATGGACTTAAATTACCCCTTCAAATGTCTGTGGCTGCATCTACATGAGGGAAAGAGAGAGATGTGGAATAAGTTGGTGTATGATGAAGACTTAATCGAGTTAAAAATTCATGCCTTGAGCAATAAATAACATGTCAAGTAGTTATGTGGATCGTGACAGTACTGACAGTTTGCATGTGATTTGTTTGTTTCCACCATTTTAGCTCACATTTACCAAATTATTCTCATCACATAAAGTACAAAACACATCACAGCTGCAGAGCAGCAGAGTGCCTTCATTATGTAACGCACTTTATAATATGTCAACACATGATGGTGATGACACACAAAACAAAAGTGCATCTAAGTTTGATCCAATTTATTTTCCATAGGATGCACATAGGATAGCAGGCAACAAAAAAGAGGGAGGAGCCTAAAGATTAAAAATTCAATTCCTGAATTCACTAGAAAACACCTCTGGAGTGTTTTAAAGCTGAGAGTAGAGCAACAAAACCTTTCCAACAAAGAGCAGCTGAAAAGGGTAATTTGTGAAAAAGGGCAGAACATCACTTCACAGATCCGTGTAGACTAGTATCATCCAGGCCCAGGAGGATCAAATCTGTCATCAAAAATAAAGGCGGATACAAGGTATTAGAAAAGTAAGAGTGGACTCTCACTAATGAAAGATGTACTGAGAATTTTTTTGCAGTTGTTTGTTGACAGCTTGTCTAGTGACACTCACCTGGGGTGTAGTCAGTTTTGCTGTATAAGGTATGTTAAGTTGGTGCAACAGGTTGTGGCAACTTAAGAATATTACTCGAAAACATAAACAGTTGAGGTATAGTGGCTGTGATACAGATGCAGATGCCTGTATGTTGTCTGTTCATCATGTAACAGTCGCCTTTTTTCAGTTTGGGTCGTGACAAGTGGTGTGGCCACTTGTGGCCCAGGTGTGGCCCAGAATTGTCACTGTACTGAGCCAATTTCTGCCTCCTTATGCAACTTTTGCTGTGTCGTCCATTTCCTCACACAGGTGCTTGTCAGGCTCTTGAAACCAGGTGGCAGTTTTCTCTGTGTTTCTTTCCTTTCTCTAGTAATTGTAGGAGGATGTTCTTCTGTTCAGAAAATCAATTTGCCCATTGCTGGTATCCTTCCCATCCCCCTGCAGTCCTCATTAAACTCAGCTTTTACTGTAGAACAGTTAATATTTGTGATTAAGCTATTTTATTAGTAGAAATAAGCTTAGAGTTTGGGATGAAAATCATAAGTAGTATGAAAGTACTTTTTAATAAAGACCATGAAAAGTACTCATACCAAAAGTAAAATGTCACTATCTTTTGTTTCACTGCCTAAAGGTAAACTGTAAATAAGAAAATAAACTATGAAATCACAGTTAGCAGTTTCCCATGCAGTATTCAGAGGTTTTTCAGGTTGAGAAAGGAGGGAAAAGCCTCTGGCAAACATCTGGCTTTCTGCACGGATCTTTAAAGTCTGAAAGCGCATAGCGCTGTTCAATTAAGACCAGCTCTCGTTATTTCTGGCAGTGTTTGTGCTGCCACCGAATGTGACTCATATTTTCATTAGAAAGCTCTATCCAGCCTTTCCCTCCTCATCATGATTTGAGGACGGAGCCCCCCCCCCCCCCCGCAGCTGAGGGTGTCACACAGGTCCATCTTCAACGTTCCTCTGGATCCTCTGTGCTCCCAGTTCCTGAGGAAAAGTGGCAATGAGTGGAAGTGCTGACTGACATCAGAAGGAATTACTGAAGGAGAAGAGGCACAGAAGTGAAGAGTGTCACCTTAATATAACCCAAGGGAAGTGGTTTCTCACTCACAGGAGCTCCTGAAGCGGTCACTTGCGTAATGTAACGTACATATACATACATAAACACGCATACATGAAACCCAAAAATGGACAAATTCCAAATTGAAATTCCCTGTTTTTAAATTGTATTAATCAATCAATCAATCAATTCATTTTTATTTTAATGATTTGTTAAATCTCTGTGTAGTTAAAGGGTTTAGTTATTGTGTTGAACCCATAGAATTCCCATCTCTATGGAGCTTTTAAGCCTCTTTAGCTGGTTTATGTAATCTATTGTTTTACAACATGGTTCAGGGTCCCATCATCCTGGTTTTCAGCCGTACAGAATCTAACTGTATTGCTCAGCACCAAACAGCAGACTAAGACATCTAAGCCAGATATTTCACTGGGGTTGGCAGAGACAAAAACAGAGTTTAAAGCAAGACTGTGTAACTTCTGAAAGAAGGGGTGACACATTCTTTCTTCTATGAATTAAAAACCTGAATTATACGCCTTAAACACATCAAAAATGGATATTAGGAAGTGGTTTGTATTGTGTAGACTAAAGTCCTGTTTGCTCTTCTCTTTTGTGCAGAGTACAAACGATTTTTTCTGGAAATTATGTTTGAAAAACTGGGGATCATCTTATATTTTAGGTCTAGACATTTTGCCAGGCTTGCGAGTGTTTTCAAGTCAATTTATAGTGAGCCCTAAAATTGTTTAACCAGTTTAACTTGCAGGAGTTTCAGAAGGCTGGTGTAACGAATTTAGCTGCCAAAGAGGAGGTAAATTTAGGATGACTGAAAATGAGTTTATAGCATCTCCAAGGGTTGTCACAGATGATGAGAATGAAGTCTGAAAAATGCTGTCAGAGAAAATGATTTTGACCGCTTCCAAGAGCCTGACAGGAGCGGGTGTGAGTATGGCAGACACAACTCACAAATGTGGGTTTTACACTTTACTGTATTTCATGTGTCACTTATACAAGAAAAAAGGCTTCTTACTATTTATTATTTTATGCGGTCATGCACAGGCTGGTGGTCTGCTGATTCCAGGTCTGCTGGAGCTGTGTTATTCTACCACAGCCTCATGACTCTGTTCATAGCAGAATAATGGCTGAAGGTAGAGGACTGCGATTGAAAAAAAAAAAACATCCTTGGCCTCAAGTTTTTCTTTTTCCACTGACTTTTTCACAAAGTACAGTGAGCGCCATATGTGAACACTGGTCTGAGGTTAATACATCATAGAACCATGGTGTCACTGAATTGACAGACGGCAGTTAGTTTGTCTCCAGTGTTGATGAAAATAAATTTAATATAATATTCAAACAGTATATCATGGTTTAAAACTGCTTTCTATAGCAATGCAAATATTTGAGCTAATAGCATCCATCTTTGTGACTGTATTAACCAGTCATTTTGATTCATTTAGCCTGAGTCAAATAGATGAGCTCACACCTCCGATTTGCTCATTTATTTGCCAAATCATGTAACACATAATGAAATTTCATCACAAACTGACCAGAAATACGGGTGTATGTTGATCTCTTTACTGGAGAAAAATCATCTGGGTTTGAATTTATTTTCAGTCATATCCACATAAAATAAGCGAAGGGGGGAAAAGACAGTAGTATGCCTGTATTTTTTATTTTTTATTTCACCAATCAAATTACTGCCCACTCATGTCATTGTTTCAACTACTCAAGTAATTATTTTGATGACAACTCTTACTTCAACTTGAGTACTTGTTTTTACAATGTAACAGTACTGTTACTTAAGCACAGTTTTTGGCTACTCTTCCCACTTCTGCAACTGGAGTACTGGTCTTGATGTAGCTGCTTGATTGAAACCCAAAAGCTGTGTCAATCTTTTTCCAGGGTGAGCATGAACAAAAGTGCTAAATGCTAGAAATAATTATTGAAAAGGCAGTGTTCCAAGCAACAAAAGCTGCACAAGGACTTTTGAAAGGTAAAATTATCCTTGATTATGAGTTTGGAGCAGGCTTTAGGAATAGAATGACATTCATAGGTCTGGAGAGCAATTGTGAATGAAGAATGAGAGAAACACTGGGCTAAAGTGCTGGATGCAAATCCCTAAAAATACCTGAAAACCCTCCTTTTTCTCTTCCCTCTAATCTCTGGTGCTTCTCCTTAAACAACAATAACTTATAACCACACAAATACACACGTAGAAAGTCACTCATGTAAATGCATGCGCACAACACTCACACATGCACAATTTCCTGTCAGTTCGCCACGTTTCTTGCTATTAATCTCGCCCTGCATGCCTCATCTTTCCCTCCAGCCGCCGTGTCTGAATGACAACCAGCTCGCGTGCTGCGGTAAGACGGAGGCTTTGAGCCCAGAGGCCCCTGAGCTTTATCTCCGGTCTGAGAGAAACTCAGGCAGCAGTGCTGATAAACCCAGACCTTAAAAGCATGCATGTGCACACAGATGCGCACACAAACACAAATAAAACGCGCACGCTTGTGACAACATAATGGAATAAATTCACCATGGCTGTGCCGGTTGGAATTATAAAGTAACATCCACGGCCAAGTGCATGGCTATAACAGAGAGATAATAGCATGTTTCTTCTTCCTCCCTGCTGGTGATTTATGATCACGCTGGGGACTCTCTCATGGCTGCAGAGGGCCATAGTATGTGTGTTTGACAATTCTGTTTTATTTTCATTAGACTGTCAAAGCCAAAGAGGACTTCGGACATGAGTTCACACACTCACAGAATATCAACAACGGGCAAACATTCATTTCCTTAAAAAAAACTGCGTGTGCACCGTGTTTGACATGATGATGAATTGCATATGAAATAGCCATGCTGCCTTTAGCCATGCTGCCTTTTCCAGCTCACCAGTTAGACCGGTTAGATGAGGTAAACTCTGGATGGGAAATTCACATTCTGTCCACTCATGCACTAACACCAGAGTTCATATGAATTGTTGCAATGAAATGAGAAAAGGGAAAGTTGCATTTAGAAGGAAATAGCAGTTGCTCTCATTTCTTCCAAGAGCGTCATATGTCATCAACCTATTTGAATATATTTCCTCACCCAAAGAAAGTAGTTGAGGAACTGCAACACCAGGGCTGTCTATTCTACTTCCACATATCCTGAGGGGCATGTACGTAATTGCAACTCTTGTTCCTGCTTTTATGTGAGTAATAAGAGACTCAAGTAATTTCCGACCCACTCCTGCTCCCTGAATCTATCCCTTGCTCCCTGAATCACGTGGGTAGTATGAGGGATAGAACAGCTCCTCCTCATTAGTCATGTAATCTGCCCGAGAGACTGATGGAAACAGAGCAGACTCTGTGGGTTCATAGAGGACCCAGTGGACAGCAGGACCGGCCACGCCAGCAGGATGTGGAACCTGGTTCATGAGGTGTTGCTGGACAGAGACAACAGGCCTGTGCTCATGAGGTCACCCACCACACACTTCCCCTCCTTCATCACTGCTGTGTCCCTCAGCGGTCAAGCTGGAAAACTACTGGCGACGGGTTTGTGGTCCTGGTTTTGGAAATGGGTGCATACATGACTTTTCCACCTTGCTGGTATTTCATGATTAAGCTTAATGCTCCCCTGAGGTACACGTGAAAAGACTTCATCTTACCATAAAGGATTATGCAGGGGTGGATGTAGAGGGGGACATGAGGGGGGAGCTGCCACCCCTACGATTATGGTTCTCCACCCTACTCTTAAAATTGCAATTGCAAAACAAGGTAATTATCAGTAATCACTATGTCCTTAAAAAATAAAAATGAAAACATAAAAATGTCAATACAACAATAACAACAACAACAAACACTCTATTAAAAGTAAAACCTGCATTCAAAGCAAAGCACAGAAGTTTCAAAGGAAAAATGTACTTTAAGTCTCAAAAGAAAAAGGTTTTTTTGACAATGACTGTAGCATCACAACCAGAATTTCTGTTGAAAAATGAATAGGAAATAAATTTATTTTAAAGGATCCTTTTCTCTGACATTCAACTGAAATCATAACTTTATTGTGATTGTTTGATATATATTTCAAGCTTTGGAAAAAAAACCCTGAGGACTAGAGATGGAGAAAAGTGGAAAAGAACACAGTGAGACAGAAGAGACTGGAAGGAAAGGCAGCTGACAACAAACTCACAGTGGAAAGAAATAAGAACATTTTTATTTTAAGTTTTTATCTGGGGACCCCCACCTACTGCTTTCCCATGCCACCCTTCCTCAACATCCTTTGTTTGTGTGTGTGTTTTTGTTTGTTTGTTTTGGGGGGGGGTATTTGCTTTTTTTTCACATTTTTACATTTTTGTTCTTTTCAGGTCCCAAATCCTTGTCTCGCCAAACTGTTTCAGCCTATTTTGTCTGGCTATATATTGTGCTTTTTAAAAAAAACAAATTTATTAAAAACTGTCATAGTATAAAGAATACATCAGAGCATGCATAAAAAAAACTATGTAGCATTAGCAAAAACGTATATGCAGCCCGTTCTGTTGTAGGTTTTTAATATCTACATCTCAAGTAGTTCATAAAAGAAAATTAATAGCCCCTATAACATTCAACATTATTACACTATTTTTGGGCAATCTGAACAAAGGGATTACATCTGCCTATATTAATGAAAAATAAAAGTGTGTGCAGGTTTCCTAATAATTAATATTAAACAAATATAAACAAAAAATAAAATGGTGAACATGCACAAATTCTTGAACTTTGATCTCACATGTTATTTTAGTTTACATGTATGTCAGTGCTTATTTTTTTATGTCAAGGTTTTGGTTGAAGACAATGACCTGGTCAACATGCCCATGCTTTCAGGACAACTCTGGGCAGTAACGATGTCTCCTGAGAAAACTCTCTGCAGAGACGCTTGTGCCAGGAATGCACAAGAAACGTCTTGCTACTCTAGATAGATGGATACCTGTGTTTGTATTCCTTCTACCAACTGAGAGTATTTCCTGGGAGTGGGAAAGGGGAGTCTTCTCTAAACTTCTAAATCTCAGCTTCAGCAGCATCTTGTGCGGATTGGTGGAGCATTGTCTTTGGCAGAGGCAAACGTAGCACCAGGAGAGTTAGCCAATGCATGTGAGCTCCTTGGTCTCTTCATGGGCCATCCTCATAGTAAATTGGGTGATCAGCCTCCTCTGCTAAACAACAAATCCAGTGATATCGCCAAAACAAACCCTGAATGTCTCCCACTAACATGTATAGCATGTGAATCCAAAACCTGTTTTATCTTATAGCTCTGTGCCACAGAGCTCCATAGTTGTCCAAAGACAATTAAAAACACATCAGTGAGCCACACTGTTGCACTGGGTGACATGTTCCTTTACTACCACACACACACACACACACACACACACAAACGCACACATGCACACACACACACACACACACACACACACACACATACACAACCACACTGTTGTTTATCTTGACTCAATCCCACACACACCATCCTGCTGTCCCAAATACTCACTACAGCACCAGATGTTAATTAACCTTTTGTTATCTCCACAACACATAATTTGAGACAAAGTTCATCCTATTGCACATTACTGTTTTTTTACATAATTATCTAAGTCCAGCGATTAAAACTAAATGGTCATCAGTATCTGTCATTTGTATTTATGTACTCAGATTTATACACTTATAACCTTCTATCTACAGTATGTAATAAAAACACGTAGCCTAAATTATTAATTTATCTACTTATATTCTATTGCTTCTTTATGGCAGCCAACACAGTGTCAGTGATTTTGGAGCAGGTGTCATTGGTCTCTCACTGGTGAAAGGGCAGATCCCATTACCCAGGGATCGAGAGCTGGTGCCATGAACGGGGGCCCCCACTCGTTAGCATATCTCTTTCCCAGATTGTCTGCTATAGCAGCCTTGATGTCCTTCACTGTCTCTGTGTCATCCAGGCTTTCTTCTGTGCCCATGACATGCTTGCCTTGCACTGATAGATAGAGAGGGATATACTTTTCACTCTTTCTGCCTTCTGTTGAAAGAAATGCTGCATAGACGGCTGGTTGTTGTTCTAAAAATCTTTCCATCACATCATAAGAGCTATTCAGTGATTAGTCCATGTTTTGGTATCTGGAGCACGTTTTGTTGTTGGTGGTGCTTTGGTGCTACATCTGAGAATGGTTTCAACACATCTCATACCATTGATTGATTGCTCCACTGTTGGCAATCAGTGCTTTCTTCAAGGTGAGATTCAGGTTGTGTGCAAAACCTAATATGAAGTCTATGTCTGTTTATGTATGTTTAAGGGATCGTTATTTGGGTTCAAAAGAATACTTCATTAAGGTTAGAGGACCTTTGTTAACACACAGATAAGGTTGTGGAAGGGAAACAAACAGTGGTCTCCCATGTGAACGGGACAAAGACCAGCTTTTTGGTGACCCATCCATCCGTCCCGACCTCTTCTAAATGTCACCTGATTTCCTCCTTTTGTCCTGTAGTTACAGCTATGGTTGTAATATAGGTCAAAATGAGCTGCTTGCAGGGATGAATTTTAGGGTTGTTTTTTAGGGGAGGACAGTCTCACTACTTAGTGGTCAGCAGTTTTAACATAACAAGAAATGAACAGCAGTCTGCCATGAATTTTTGAAGGTAAACTACTATTAAAAGACAGAAAGCTAAAGATTTTTCCTCTTAATTAATGTTTTTAACTTTTTTTGTGACACAGTAAATGCATACATAAATGAGAAATACATAAAACAATGTGTATCGTATTTTCACTGTGATTTCTTTTTCGAGTTGTTTTCATGTAGGCATTTAAATTGTCCGTAAGAGGTGAATGAATGCACAGGGACAAGAAAATTTGAGGATCCGGAAGAAAATAAACTAAACTACTTTTAGTAATATTTCAGTCTCGATTTCAAACCTAAGCTGTTACACACAGAAAATTACTGTGAGTAATCAGAGAATATTAAGACAGGTACAGCTAAGGCCTGTTTGTCATAAAAATTTGCAATTTGTAGCTAATAGACACAGCCAAGAAAAACCCTTAAGACAATTTAATAGAAAAGATGAGACAAAAATTTACTTCAGTCTGAAAGCACCTTAGATTCAGAAGCTTCACTCAAAAAGCACCAATCAATTTTAAAAATTATATGTTCTTTTTTGGCTTACAGATTGCTTAATGGCTCTTTTTAAAAAGCAATTTTCCTGTCCACCCCACTAGACTCCATCCAGACAAAAGTCTTTTGTCAGCAGGTGTTTCATATGCCACAGCACTGTGTTATGACATAGTGTATGTATATGTCTTAATATTCTCTGACGTTGTTCTCCTGCTCTACAATGACATTTCAGTACAAAGAAGCTTGTCTCTCCACTGTGCGCTGAAAACAACTCAGAAACTGTCAGATTTCCATCCTGATTTTTGCATCTAAGTTGTGACATTTTTTAGCAGCATAAACATTGCAAAAAACGTGCTTTTGTCTTCTTAATGAAAACATAGTCACATAAAACAAAAGTCAATAATAGAGGGGCTCAGACATTGAATAAAGCATATGAGCGAGAAAAACAATATCAGATTATGACAGCAGTCACTGAAAGTGAAATTAAAGGAAATCATTATTATTATTATTATTATTTGTAATATGTTTTGTCAGATTACATTGTCGTGAAACATTAAAAAACAGCCACTCAGGCTACAATTAAATCCCTCAGCATGTTCCACAGAAACCCATTTCCCTAATTACTTATCAACCAATAAAACAACAGGGAGATCAAAGAGCAGGAAACATGAAGAGCTGGGGGATTTTTTTTTTATGATAATAGCTATTGTGAGAGACAGTTATATGAGACAAAGAAGAATTACACATCTGCAGTATATTTAAAGGTCTCCAGGAGTGCCCAATTAGAAAAATATGAAGCTGAGCATGTTTGGAAGTAACAGTCTGTGACACTCAGCCACCCTTTGTCTTTTGAAAATGAAAGAAAAGGTGTGAAACAAACAACCATTTAATTAGACCTTTTACACTGTCTGGTGCAAAAGGCTTAATTTATCCTTTTATGATTGAAATAAAAGGATAAAAATCGAATATGATTTTTTTAAAGTTTTGTTTTAACTACAGTGGTGTTTAATTTAGGTATTTAAGTCATGATTCGACAATCACCTTTATCATTAAGACAGTGTAACGTATATATTGTAATGTATATCTATCAATGCCACAATTCATAATACATCCAATGGTTCACCACGATGACTGGAGTTGACTAGTGTTTATAACAAATCATTATGAATCACACTATCAATCATTGTGTGTAAGGCAAAGAGATTATAGGTAGAGTTTTTGCTCCAAGTTATAAAACCCCGTCAGAAAGAGTTTATGAGCGATGGTGTAATTTATGGCAGATCCAGGATCAGTTTTCCATGACATCCATGATGAACAGAAACGGATTCCAACAACACGACACAATAAAACATAATGCATTGAAGGAGTTTAAAGGCTATTACTGATGAGATCTTAAAAAAGGGGGCTTATAAAGTCATCTATCCAAGAAGAGAAAAAAACAATCACATCTCAAATCAAGTTACACTTAATTCAAAGTTCTTGGGCACAATAAAGTCTTACTGTAAGGTACAATTGAATTAAATACTCTTCAAGAATCACTCAGATTACTTATGCTGAATTTTTTTTTCCACATTTAGGTCCTCATTGAGTACCAGCAATTGTCTTGCCACAAACCATAATAAGAATGTGCAAGTCAGTCTATGAGTGGTCCTGACTCCACGTGAGTTATGTTCTATGTTCAAATATTTTGGAATAAGAAGACATCAGTAAATCTGAGAAAACTTTTAAATTTGTTTGTATGCACATTTTGAGATCTGTACACACTATTTTTTGAATAAAGCCCAATGACAAGTAAACTGGCAGAAATAAAACTGTTACCAGGTTTGAGGTCTCTGCAATTTCACTGTCACATGTACTAAAATAAATGAAAACTAATGGTGCCCTGAATAGCAGAAAAAATGGTATTTGATACAACTTGACAACAGTGTTGACGGATGTGGATATACTAGCCTCTTTGTATTTTAGTTGTCACATTTGAGACAAAGTAGTGATATGTTATAGTAAAATAGGTTACAATTTCCAGCACAATTTCCAGCACAGTAATAATCTGTTAAAGTGCTGGGATGGGATGAGTTGTGGTCCAAACATCAGTATGAAATACTTGGATGAGAGTTCTTTTGTTAACTCTCAGGGGTCATCTACATGAGTCAGTAACAAAACAGAGAAACACCAAGTTGTTTATAGCAAACAGTGGGATACAGCTGTCAACTCGTATCAATTCCAATAGATCTTCCTACACAGGAGAAATCGCTGTTGATCAAACCACTGCACTGGCCACTGGCTCCCCATGCAGGTAAAAATTACATGAAAAGATCAAACAGAAGAAAGAAGACATCTGCGTTTCATGACCCTTACAAGTCAAAACAAACCCTGATAACTGAGGAATAATTCTGAAAATACTCCCAATGAAGACAATGATTTTTTCGTTTCACTGAAAGAATTACATTTGTAAATTTGAGAATTTGATCCAACAGTATCAAAAACTAATTTAACCTCTGGACTGTGTAAAGGCACAATTAGAATGGATGTGTATGGAGAGTAAACCATCTGAAGGGAGCCTCAGTGTCTTCAAAGAATCTCAAACAGTAGGGGGAGAGCCATAGTCGGTCAGAGAACAATGCCGAGGCAAAAGATGGTGGGTTCACTTATAAAAATAGAATTCGTTATCTGTGTAACCTGAAAACAGATTCGCTCAATTACCTAATTTACTATATTGTTTGTTTATGTTATTATGATGATTCAGATTATTTTGCCCTTTGTGTTCAACAATCACATTTCATATCAAATTGACTAAATTATTGTTCTACATTGCTATATGTGATCACAAAACAAATTTCCATCACTCTAATACCAAACGGCAAAATCCATCCTGGCTATTCTTTGGAATAAAATATATCAGTATACTTGATGTATTCGTGAAACAATTTTTACAGATATTTATGATCCCCAGAAGATGGATCCTAATGATAATAGTTATACCCTGATTTGTCCTTTAGGGCAACCATGAGATTGACGTTTTGGGTTTTGAGTGAAAAGTTTTGACAACAATTGGATTTGATTGAAATGAAATGGGGTAGAGATATTCATGCCCCCTTCAGGGTGAATTATAATAACTGTTGATCCCTGAATTTTCATTTTGCGCCATCATCAAGGTCAAAGTTTTATTACATTCTGTAAATTCCCATCATCCTTAGCTACAGGTCATGTTTAGAGGTTACTTGCAAATGTTAGCATGGAAACGGGATCAGGGCCAATCTCCTTCCAGATTCATTTGTTTACAAGAAAATTAAGTGTTGCGTAAAAAAAACGACTACTTCTGCAGTCTGTAAATAAACATGTCTACTGATATCCACCAGGTTGCTCATTCAAGGTCAGCAAACTTCATGTTGCACCTCTCTTCCTACTCCCACTGTCAGAAAAAAAAATCAGACAAAGAGCTGTGATACCTGTGCAGATGAATTTAACAGTCAACATGTGGTCCAGATAGAGTTGTACATGGTTCAGTGGAGACTGAGAAAAGGTTGATTTCGTTTGATATAAGATTGATAATGTGCCAAAAGGAAGATGGAACCCTATCAATCAGAGATTTTGCCCTTAAATTGCCTGTCATGCCTCGATCCCAACGACACAAAGGCAGCCACTGAAGTTTTGGCTTCAGATCCTAGATCAGTTTTGACTCATTTACAGACACAGTTACAGTCTGGCATGATACACGGACATCTTTAACTTCTGACCACCAATCAGTGGTTTTCCTCACTGTTACTGTTGTTTCTGTTGCACCCTGGCTGGACTAAAATGAGGTCAAGTGAGATCACTATGCAACTACAAGGTTCATGTTCAAACCCTTCACCTTTGGCTTTGATTTTACTTACGTGACATTTCCCTTTGAAATCACTACTTATTACATGTGATGAAACTTTAATGTTGCCTAAGGGGGAAAGTGAGAGAAAGAGAGTGACACATCATTATCTGCCACTGTGATCATGAGAAAACTGAGGAGAAGATGATGGCTTTGAAAAAAACATGAATTAAGTATGGAATAATATAGATTCAATGACAATATTTAAAAAATATTACTTTATATCTACTATTGAGCTGCACTATAGCACTTGATTGGTCTCATTTGAATCAGCAAGTACAGTACTTTAGAAGAAGGAGTTCAATTAACCATATTTCTCTAGTTTGGGGGTCAGTCTCATCAAGAAGTCAGAGTGTAGAACTATCTGACAGTTCCACACGGCATAATAGAAAGTCTTAAAGTTATCTCATGGACTGATCATAGTCAGAGAGGGAAATACACAAGCCCCCACTACTACAGTGCAGATGCACTACAAGTGAGATCACTTGTTAAATGAAGCAGCAAAACTGTAATTAACAGTATATTTAAAGAAAGAAAGTGACTTTTTAGCTGGTTTTGAACAGCTTTTGTCAAGAAGTTGAGATCCTGTCAAACCTATTTCACTGTAAAAATACCATTTAGCCATCTTGAATAAGAATAAAAAAAGAAAACAACTCCTGGAAACTGTCTCACTTACTGCTGGAGGTTTTTCATTTTTATTCACGTACTGTTCCTCCCAACACACCAATCACATATTCAACTGTGCAGATGTTTTTTCAGTGTTTAGTAAATATGAAAAATGAAAAGCTGATGGAAAATATCAATGCCATTTCAAAGGTCATAATCAAAGAAAATTTCATTTATCGCCAAATTTATCCCATTCGTTAACCAAAACCACACCTATCAGCTGCCGCAAAATTGGCCAGTGTGTTCACCCTGATTATTTAAGTACCATGCCATTTTCATATTGTAGTTTAACAGGCATAAGGTTACTGATTCCCTACAATTTGTGGAGTAACTTTGTCTGATAATATAGTCATGTGGTTATTGTTTAAGCCGTGGGGAAAAATAGAAAAAGAAAGAAAAACATTTTCGAGAGTGCAGCATCCCCTGCTCTACAAATGTTCCTGTGCCTATGTGCCTAACTTGTACATTTTACTTTGTGATAGCAGTTCTATGACACCTCATTATCTTACAAACAAACATTTTGATGAGGATGCCCTTTATAACTAAGACGCCGCCCAAAAAAGTTGCAGACAGCCAGGGACACAAATCGTCACCTGCATAAATTCTGTTGCTGAGCCTTTCATACTATGAAGGATTCCCAAGCAACATGGCAAATTCTGAGCCTCACACCCAGAGGATGTCTCCCCTGCCAGGTAACATCACTGAAAGCACATGTTCATCTCCCTGACTTCACTTTTGCTTGTTTACAGAAACTCAACCGTACAACACAGCAAGATGGCAAGTGGGAACTATTAGGGGATTTGTGAGAAATGTAGCTGGCATCTGATGGGAAGTAATAACACTTACACAACACTTCACTTTGACCCATTACATCCTACACAACTCTGAGGAGCAGGGAAATTTATGGGCTGATCTGTGAAACCAATGAGCAACAGAGCCATTAGCACAGAAAGCGAAAGGCAGGGTTGCTTTACTGGCCTAATGGCAAAAGCCAATGTAATGTTACACTAGCATTCGATTTAATAAACAAGAGTTGTTGAAAGCATTGCCATGTGCCAATTACTTCAAAGCCTGCTGGTCAGCTCACTGTAATTGAAGGTAATTTTCCAGCTTGCGGGGACAGTCAGGAAGTGCAAACTACCTCTGGACCTCTCTAGATTACAGTCTCCATCTACACAATATTACAAAACATGTCATGTAATTCACTTTCTTTGACATTTCTGTGTTTTCTACCAGCTCCCCATGCTTCTTTCAGCCCAAGCTAACAAAATTGGACACTAGTTGTACACGTGTGAGCCCTATGAGAGCTCAATGTGATATATAAGGGGGGAATTAAGCTCCACAGTGGTCCATGGTCCATTTCTGTCTTGCAAATTATGCTCTCTGCTTGACTTTTGCTGTTCGAGCCTCCATTTCACCATCACTGTAATTTCTCCTATGATGTTTTCTTCAGCCCCTTTCTTTCCTCTGACGAATGCTGCTATTCATCTTTCTTTCCTGCCTCTTTACTTTCCCTCCTAAACGAAGGCATCCCCTTGTAGACCCCCCCCCCCCCCCCGGTTTGGCCTCTTTTCTGTTCTGCTGTCTCACACTTTCAAAAATTCAGTATGTTTCTCCTCTTTTCTTTCCTCTTGCCCCTGATCTCCTCATTTCCTCTTCCCTTTACATTCCCCCCTCTCTAACTAAGAGCTGACATATCACTTCCTTCTGATGGACCCTAATTACAGTGTCCAGTCCGTCTGTGTGGCCCTTCGTGATCATTAGAAGAGGCACATAATGAGGGATATATTTAAAGAACAGATTTGCAGAGTAGGATGGAGCTGCCCCAAATGAGTTCAAGTATCCAAGTGCCTTGTTCATGAGGGTAGTTAAGAAGGATCATAAGTCAACAAACATTTGCATGCAGCATCAACAGTCTGTCATTGTGAAGAAAAATATTTGTGTGAAGCCAAAGCTCCAGAGTTACCTGTCAAAATATGTTCCAACTCTCACCTATTGTCACGACTTCTGTGTAATGAACAAAACAAGATCAAAGCTACAAGCAGGTGAAATAAGTTTCCTTCATAAGTTTCCTAGCTGGACTCACCTATAGCGATGGTTAGAGGAGCTGAGATATCTGAAAGGAGCCAGAGCTCCTTCTAGTTGAAGGGAGGCTGAGGTGTAATCTAATTAGGAGACTTCCCTGTGGAGGCATTTCAGGTGTGTCCAACTGGGAGCAGACCCCAGCTCAGACCCAAAACTGCCTAATGGTATTATCTTCTGTATTATATCTTTTCTGGGAGTGTCTTGGCATCCCCCAGGAGCAGCTGGATGATGACTGCGCTACTTGCATTACCCTGCTACCAACAAGGCCTGAACCTGGATAAGCAGCCAAGAATGAATGGAGGGATGGATGGATGGACGGCTGGGTGGATGTATCAAGCTGTGGCAACCACCATGGTTGAGGGTCTTAGCCTGTAACACCCATCAATCAAACAAAAATGCCCAAAAATATACTGCTCACTTTATATTATTATTCTGACATTTCTGCTTTTATCAGACTGGCAGTAGATAGTGACAGGAACAAGACTGTCAGAGGGATTACAATGAACAAAAGTCCCCAGAGAGAACTATGCCAGGAAAAACCTTTTTATACCATTAAAACCATTTCCTATAGCACATTCTTTGTACTTGCTATGTTTTCACTGTTGTCATTTACTAATAACACCATTATTTGGAACAGTTACTTGCTTATAGCATCGTCCCTTAATTCCTTGACAAACAGAGGAGGAGATGAGCCTTCAATGTCTGTCATGTTTCTTAAAATGCTCGAAACTTTTGAAATACTGGTTTATTTAGAAAATATTTATTCAGAAAGTGACAAGTGCAAGGCGACATGCAGTTTTTCCTTAAACTGTCGTTTGTAAACACGGATCTTGCAGGGCTAATCCCCTGCAGCTCATCTTCTACAGGTTTTCAGTATGGTGGATGATTGCAGTAGATGCTTCTGTTGTGTTCATCTTTGTGTTACATTTCCAAATATATGTCCAGGTGTATATATATCACAAAATTTAATGAGTATGGTGGGATATGCAATAAGGAGCTATGCAAAAATTACTTGGGTGTTGCAAGGGGCCTGAACCTGGTGTTTTTCATTTGGCAATGAAGCATGGTTCTCCATAGGACATCGATGTTTACTGCTTACCACTTAACTCAGCTAATGAGGAAACTACAGAGTCCCCTACAGAGGGAAAAAAAGTGCAATGTGTAAATTTTTTCTCTTGGTTTAAGAATATCCCTGTTTAAATCTTGATAGAACTTCTAAAGAGCACCACATACTTACACCTTTAAAAAACCCTGATATAGAAAAACAGATCTGTTGTACATTTATGGCTCCATCGAGAAATTCAGGACGAGAAAAAATACAAGACCCAACCTAGCCCCCCCCCCAAAATAGGTCAGACCACCCTAACTTAGGCCAAAAGAAAATGTATATTACCCTCCTCAGTTTCTGACCCCCTCACCTTCCCTAATAATTTTGGTGGAGTCCCTAAGGTTTTGGGCAACATGGTGGGAGGGGAGAAGTCATATTTTACATGGCACGCATTAGATTACATATAATACATCTTTGGGTACCTTAATAGAAATAAACACGGGGTTAAATCAAGGCCAGTGAAGAAGGTATGAATGTCAGCACAGCAGGTGCAAATCTGCACAGGATATGAAGCTTCCACTGGCCACCTCTCACTGATGACAAAAAACTGGCCTGAACCTGGGAGAACTGCAGCTTTTATGTCTCTGAGGAGTCAGTCAGACAGTCAGACTAGTAATATTCAGACTAGCCAGAGATGTTCAGAAGTCCGCTCAAGGGGATGTGGTCAGAGTGCTTGTGTTATTTCAAAACCCAGAGATATTCAATTTACTGTGATGTATGACAAAGAGTAGTAACAGATCTTAACATCTGAGAAGCATGAACCGGTGAATGTTTGACCCTTTTGCTTGAAAAAAGACTGGTAGCCGCAGACTAATTTTCTGTCGATTGATATTCAATCAATCAACTGATCCCTGCAGCAAGGTAGTCACGTCAAAGTCAACTTTAAGCCCTCTTTAATTTCTGTCAGTAATATTTCTGGGCCTCAGCATCTAAATAAATTAAATCGTAAATTCTAATTTAAGAAAACCACAGTAAAGGAATCAGCAGAATAACAACATCTGTTGTCCATTCCACTCTTCCTGTTTGAGAAGATGATAGGTCAGTTCAGGCTGGTTTTGGCCTTGAAACTATTGTACAGTCCAACACACTTTCAACTGCTTCCCTCCAGCATAGACCTCAGTGTCAAAGAGTGTTATTTGCACTGCAAGTCCAACCTAAAGCTGTGACTTTTTTGAGGGACTCCACTGCAGGAGGCAGAGTTAAATGGGAAAAGTAGATCGCAGACACCATCACTGGTGTGTGGGCCCCAAGGACCAAATGATTTCTATTCCTCATAGGCCCATGGGGAAGATGTTATGTATGGGTTATGTATTTTGGCATTTATTTTTGTATTTGAATGGATTCACAAAGAGATTGGAAGCCTTGAGAGAAAGATTCTCCTCCCAGAAAAAAAAAAGGCTTTCAGCACCTCACAGGGTTTTGGTGTTCTGAGGAAAATGGCAGCATCAATTAAACCAGGCCTGACTGAATTCCAGGGACGGGTCCCACTGGTCTGTCCCTCTAACACTGCTTTCATCCACAGTTTCCCTCTCCGGCTGCATCTGCATGCTTTTCGAGTGAAATTAGCCAAATGTGACAACTGATGTGCCACCGGGACCCCGCTGATAGCTGCCAACCACCTCACCTAGAAGCAAACTGCAGAGACAGGAAGCAGCAGGCTTCCTTCCCAGCAGATAAAAACACAAACATGAATTGTTATTATTATTATCCTATCTCCCGTCTCTCAAATCGGCCCCAAATATTCAGCCATCCTTTCCCTGTGGGTTGTCAATAGAGGAGCCAAGAGCCTGCAAATCTGTCTGTTTATATACATCACATCAAGAGCAAATATTAATGCTCAATTTCCTAGCAGTGGGCCATCCTATAATGCATTTATCCTCTGCAAATAGCAATGTCACGCCAACTCTAGGGAGAGGCGTCAGCTGAAATGTTATGAATAACTTGATCAAATTACACAGTCAGAGCAAGAGGGGAATAATAAGGCTGGTGCTGTGGTGCTTGGCAGCCCTAAAGGCCCCAGCCAGGTTAAGGCACCCAGCCAGACACCATGCCTGGAACTAAATGAAGCTGTTAGGAAATGCTACAGGTCGTTCAGAGGTGCAGACTGTACTCAGTCGGGGCTCAGCATCTGCTGACACATGAACCACTAAGACCAAAAATCAAAAAGTACTTCGATGCTTTAAAAGAGAAGTTGGACTTTTTACCTTCTTACTGCCAATTAAACTTTAACAAAGTGTAAAAGTATTCATAGCCCATTTTTGCTCTTGAGTAACAAATTTCCAAAAGTACATGGACATCCCTGTCCACACCTGTACTTATGCTATGGCCCCTTAGCATGCATTCAGAATGAAATAAGGCCCCAGTTTAAAACAACACAAGAGGCTGCATTGTACGGGTTTGTTGCTTCAAGTATGGTGGGGGAGACTGAAATACAGCGTCCTCAGAAAATGCTCAGACCCCTTCACTTATTGCACACTTTATTACAGTATTTTTTAGTTCTAATTGTACATGGATACAATTGCCGTATTTGTCCATCAATCTACACTCAGTAACTCATAACGAGGAAGTTTTTAGAATTTTTTCAAATATACACAAAATCAAACCCTGAGCGGGTATTTACAAAAATATTCAGTTCGTTAATGCAGTACTTCGTAGAAGCCCTTTAGGCAGCAATTACAACTTCGGGTCTGCTCGGGTGAGGATCCCAAGGCGTTCCCCGAACTGATAGGATACAATATATAATCTCTCCAGCATGTTCTGAGTCCTCTGGTCTGAGATCCCTGGGCCAGTCAAGCCCGAAAGGCCTCCTTCTTCAGCTTGATGGCTTTCCTCATCACCCGTGTCCACCAGCAGGTTTTTGGGTTACTGCCAGGACAGGCACCAACAACCATCTGACCACAAGTCCTGACAGCGGTTTACGCAGTGAAGGCTTTGAAGGTGGCCCACTCTGATTCCATGTCCCCAGCCTCCCCTGCCTGTAAAGTTCTTCCAGAGCTGGCAGTTCTCACAAATCTCACAGACAGGTCCCTCCTCAGATGTTCTATGGGGTTTAATCTGGGCCGTGGCTGGGCCACTCAAGGACAGTCAGAGACTTCATTTTAGCTTTGTCATGGCTGTATGCCTCAGGTCATTGTCATGCTGAAAGGTGAACCTTCGCTCGATTCTCAGGTCACGTGTACTCTAGAGTAGGTTTTCTTCAAGGACCTCTTTGTATTTGTTGCACTCATTCTTCCCTCGTTTCTGTCCGCAGAATTATGACCATGTTGTAAAGATGAAGAAATATTGAATAACATGAGTAATGGGTAATAAATGCCTTCACTGCAAAGCAAACAAATAAACAAAACCAAATGATATTAAAATATCAATAAAGAATTAGAAAAGAATACCTATAATAATAAAATTATACATTCAATTCCATCCAACAATATGGGCTCTGAAAATATGATAGCCCAGATGCAATGCATATGGGGTAAAAAGTCAAGGAGGATCAATAAATAATTGTTAAGTATAATCTGGCCTTTTATTTTTGATAACACCACATTTCAGTCATGTGAAACCAGAAAGATGTCCACAGGCGAAGCTTAATAAAGTACTGTAGTAATTTTTTTCTGAAATGGAAAAAGGAGGAGGCGGGGGGGGGGCACTAAATCATTATGCTTCAGCAAAATAGTTCCCTAAAACTTTTTTTTTCTCCTCACACTAATTCAATTATAAATCCAATATCTTTTCTCCCTATGCCAAATGTCAAGCTGTGCCTGAGTTATTCCTGACTACATGCAGAATCAGTTGGTTTTGGCCAGAAAGATGTGAACCGAGGCATGCTGGGATATGGCTGGCCCAGCTGTGTTTCAGCATGCAGATTGATAAAGAGATTAGCAACCTCCTGCATTTGACCTAAAACAAGGTCATCCAGGGCAGATACTGTAATGTACGTAAACTGTCATCATCATCTGTGTCTTTTCACAGTCCCTGACTGATCATGAACGGAAAACATGAGGCTTCTTCCACAAATAGAAGGCCAAATGTTTACAATTACTCCCTAGGCATGAGCGCTGACAAAAACAATATTTGGAGTATTAAAAGAAAAGATGCTTTTAAAAAAGTGTTTCCGGGCTCGCTGGATACATATGAAAGGAATGCTTTGTCGCAAAGCAGCTCCAAACAGCAGTAAATAAGGCTTTAAAGAGGAGTGGTCAGTGCGTTCAGTTGTCAAAGTCCTCTTTAATTTCCTCTGAGTCATCACCGGACAGTCGTGTTGTGGTGCCTATCACACCATCTCATTAATCATCAGATATTTTCAGAGGATTTCAGTCACTGGTTAAACTCCAGTAATCTCTGTTATATTTTTATCACAAAGTGGGAAATGTGAGGCTGAACATTTATGAGAAGTGATTTGGGACCTTTGGACCTTGGTATTTATTTATTTGCGGTATGCATGATACATATTAATTCAAATCTTGAAAATAGTACAATCAAATTTGTTTTTTTTTTTAGATTACATCACTTATCTCATTTGATATTGTAATGGCTAACTGAATGCTGAGCATCAGAAAGAAAGTGGTTCATCACATCAGAGCTGTGGATGGGACCAGTGTCTTCTTTCTCCAATGTTAAATTAATTTTATGAAAGCTTCTGATAAACTACTAACCTTGTGCCCATTTCAACAAATGTGCAAGAGGAGAATTCCCTGAAGACTTATGGAAACCTCAACCAGAAATACCACAAGTCCTTACACTAACCTCAACCAATACTCAAGTGTTACCCCTAAAACCTTAATGCTCTACCTGGCAGGGACTTGATTTTTGACCCCACAGTGTTATTAAAGTAAGTATACAAGGCCAATTCTAAAAGGAAATAATACCCAATGCTGGGAGTGGGGCCATGAAGGAGAAGCTGACCTCAGGGACAAAATCCCCTATACTGGTCCTGCACTTTAATATAACTTGAGTTGACAAGATCAAAAATATGAGATGAATTATTGTTTTTAAAATATGTTTGATTGATTTTCTTTTGTACAAATTATTTGTTCCGATTAATTTTACTGTGTGTGCTATATTACATTTTATGCCCCTTTTGCCCTATTCTTAATTAGTGTCTCTTAATCTCCTTTATTTATCCAAGAGTATTATATTGGAATTTATCTGAAAATAAAGAAAACAAATAAAGAAGTGTCAATAATTTAATCAGTTCTCTGGACTGAGGTAAAATTTGAGAAATAACACCTGCTCAAATGTGAGATCTTTTAATCCCACAAGATCAGGTGCAACACCAATCGTGACCACTTGGCCTTTTACATTCAGCCAGTAGTGTTCAGCTGCTCCTTATAATTATCTGTATACATGTTTGAGGAAGAGGAAAGACAAATGAAAGAGTCACATTAAGACTTCCTTCCTTTCCCCATTGTTTAAGACTCTATCACCCTGATAATGTCCTGCTCCTCATTGTTATTCATGAGATGTCTCGACATGTGTGAGGATGCTTTATTGCTACTCTGCCATTCTGGCTGCAATGACTCTGTGATGAGGCTGTGTAGCCTGTAGTCAAGTTCAAAGAGTAATTTGCCCGACTGTTATTTCAATGGAGTGAAATGGCTTCTCATCACAGGCCTCTTCCCTCCCAATAATGCCTGGCCGGCAGGCGGCCGCGCCGCGAGCCACGTGCCTGTACCTCAGAGAATTGTGATGAGGTGGCCGTATAACACACACGATTACACACACACACACACAAACACACATGCACACACACACACACACACAAACACATCAAACGTTGAGCAAACAGATATCAGCTAGAACATGGAACGGCTAAATTCATGCACGCGTCTGGAAATGAAGTGATCGATCTCAGGTGGGGTCGGTGAACTCCTGGTGGTGGCAGGCTACCTGCTGGCAGGTGAGGACGTGCTAGCGGGGCTCCGTTGCTAGCCTGTAGCTCCCTCAGCTTCTCTCCTCTTTTGTCTGTACTGTTTGTTCCCCCAACGTTTTGTATTCAGTATAGTAGATACAGAACTTTATTCAAATAATGGGGACAATAATTTGCACCTTTATTGATCGGCGATTTGTTCACTTTGCCAGCAGTGATTGATTGATAGGTGATTGTGCTGCAATAGTGATTAGAATAATTTTTTGGACGATATAACTTGATGCTTATTCAAGTAAATCATATCTACTAGTGGCTATGAGCAATGACAGTGGAAACTTTTGTGCTGTTTTCATCTTATATTGGTAGAATGAGATAAGAGGGAAGACATGGAGCAGAGCAGACCTCAAGTCATTTACCCTAACTGTCCTCAACTTTCTGAATGACTCCTCTTGTACTGATGAAATAACCTTAAAGCATAGAATCATTCGTTTTTGCGAGAAATTATTTGGACAATTCGTGCCTTTAATGTTACTTGATGGGTGTGAAAGGGCCGAGTGAGATCAGTTCTGGTGTCAGCTGCAGGTCAAGACACAAACAGAAAGATGACCTTTCAACTCTGTGATACTGCAGAAACACCAGGAGTAATGGTATTTCCTCCCTGACCATCCAGTCTATCAGGGTATCAATAAAGCCAACAGACAGACGGCAGGAAAAAAGAAAATCCAGTGAGGCAGCAAGTCGAAAAGATGGAGTGAAAGAAAAGGGAAAGCATGTCTATGAAATCGCATAATTGCGCCGCAGGGAATTTTAATCAATTAGAACTGCAGAGCTAATTAAAGGCAGCATTGTGTTTACTGATTTCGAGCAGAGAGCTCAGGGGGGAACAAACACAGAAAATAAACATGCACACACACACTCACACACACACACACACACACAAAGTTCATGTTAACTCACATGTCCCAAGCACATAATGAAACATGTGCGTCATGGGCTCAATTCTGAAACACACCATTCGGTCCATTCCTGCCCCCATCTTTTCATTAGAGATTGCATCCAAAGATTTCAAAAATGTTTAAAGCAAACAACAACTAAGCGAGGGTGAGCACACACACACACACACACACACACACACACGCACAGACACACACACACACACACACACACACACACAGCTACATGGCCATGGGCAGCCGCATCCATTCATAAGCACAAAGCCTAGTCACGCTTTAACTGTCAGTGTTGAGCTAAGAGTGTTGACCCTCTCAAGCAGCCGGGTGCTGAATGTCTAATGGTGTCTGACAGTGTCCAAATGGACTCCCATACAGTTCAGAGAAGGTCATTTACATCATTTAGTGCTACTGATGAGATGAATAATAAATGAATTACTGCCCTGATGGAGGAGCAGTAAAAAAAAAAAAAAAAAAAAAAAAAAAAGAATTGATTGAGACAGGAAGCTCTGCCATTGGTTGTGAATTAAGGCAATGCGAACAGGTGCTGTTTTTACTGCACGTGCTCACTGAGGGGCCTCTCTCCAGCTGTAACATTTTCCTGACATCCTCTAGAGTGAAGGTAATTTCATTACCCTGCATCCAAACTCTACATGCTTGACTAGTTGAGGGGAGAGAGGAAATCAATACACACCATTACTATGGTTCTCAGTTCAGATGTAATGGATATGCACGTGGCCAACTTTCTGCGTGGGTGCGTTTTTGTCAGTATGTGTGTTGCAGTGTAAAACAAACCTCATTTACTGTTGACTAATGAAGATTTAAGAACCTACTGTTTGCCTTTTTGTGAGCAGCTGTCAGGGGGTTGATTACATCTTCACCTCATAGTGGAGTCCTCGCCCGAGTATGACGGTGTCGTCTCACGTTTCACACTTGTCTCCTCCGCCCGGGCCCCGGTTGAAGGATGGGGCCGGGGACCGTCACCCCATGACCCCGTACGTTGATGGGAGAGAGAGGGAGGAGGAGGTGTTGAGGGAGGAAGCGGAGGAGTCAGACAGGTCACTGGAGTGAATCGTACTATGTCGGGCCACCAGACTCCTCCATCTGCTATCAGAATTACCCCTGTCTGCTTGGTAATTAAAATTAATTACCAAAAATTAACTGCAGTCCTGCTTTCTCTCAGTCACAGCCTCCTCGAACACATGCAGATACAACAGCAAATCAACAAACACGCGCACAAACCAAATAATGTGTTTTTGGCAGATCTCAGGAAGCTCTCCAGTCATGACACCGTCCTTGGTCAACGTCATGTCTGCTCCCTCATTTGTTATCCACACAGCTCATCATGAGCACGTGGGGCCGCCGTTGTTTTGTTTAACAGGCTTATCTAGCTCCTGCTAAGGCACAGGCAATTTGTCTTTTAATTCGAGACAACATCACTTTGCATGTCTCATTTCATAGACAGTGGGAGACTGTCTTCGCCTCTCCTGATGCTAGCGCCCGTCCTCGTGTCCCACTGTGATGTGTGGATTAGCAAAAGCCATCCTGACAGTCAGCGGCACAACTGAGCGCGCGAACATCCACACATATCCACTCACCACATGCTGGCTTTTGTGTAAAAAAAAACCAAAAACATCTCCATAAAGGTCTGAAAATAGGAGAGAAATAACTGAGTTTTTTTTTGTTTTTCAAACAGATTTCAGTAAAATTACCTCAGTAGCAATGTCATAAAAAGTAAAATGAGAAAAACTATTTGTTATGGGGTTTTTTTGTTTGTTTGTTTGTTTGTTTTACAGCCCTGGACTTTTTTCTTTACTTTAGCCATTAGTGCTGATAACGTCTTACTCCTTTACTAAGATCTGGATCTGAGGACATACCACAGGGCAGCCAGTCACTTAAGGTAATCTTAGGTTTCACCACATTATTTCAAACTAATTTCTAGTATTTGAAAGGCAAAAAAGAAGACATAAAAAATATGTAAGTTTTTATTCATAATACGTTTTTTATCTTTATTGAAAAGCTGTTTGTAGGGGTGCAACAAGTGATTATTTTCATAATCGACCCGCTAATGTGGAATTTTAATTAAAAAAAAATCAATTAATAAATTATTTAAATTGATTGAGTGATTAGTGTGGTGCAAAATTCCACTGAGTACAGTGAGTCAGAGCTGATCTAAGGACTAGGTCGGCAAAAAAAATCCCTTCAATGTTCACCTTCATTTTAAACTTCAAACAAGTAGATTGGGTAATATAGTAAAAATAAATTGGCTTGAACTTCTGGCTGCTTGTGCTTGTTGCCCTCATGGACACCTTGTGACGTCACCACATCCCACGAGCATAATATTCAGTTTGGGAGAGACTGTTTAGCTGAATGGCAAGAAAAGACCAAAACAACACAACATTTCTTAAAAAATGACAAATGTTACTTAAACATTTGTTGGGGCTCTTTTGGTGGATTAATATACATTTGGTGGTCAAGTGTTTCCAGCAGCAGACTGTGTTTGTGGATCTGACTCAATATAGGCTAGATTGTACGTAAATTTAAAGGCTCATGACTCTGTTCTAAGTTTATTTGCTTATTTATTCACTTTCTTACCGAGAGATGCAGGAGACTGTCCATGTAATATGATGCTGGTGTCAGGAGACGATTAGCTTAGGTTTTCGATAACCACAACATGAGCCAGGCTACTTGCCTCCACCTGATTCCAGTCTTTATGCCAAGCTAAGCTAACCTTCTCCTGGCTTTAGCCTCATATGTAACAGATATGCAAGTGTTATTGATACTCTTTTCCAACTCCCAGCAAGAAAGCAGGTTTATTTCCCTATATGTTCGCAAAGTACACTAGAGCGTGAAATAGCCCTTTTCAAAATAAGAATATTTCAGTCTGATAGCAGAGCTCAGCTCATGCTGTGTTGTGAGAATACAATTTGAGGTAACACAAACTGATACTAGTAACAAAGCTTAAGCTCAGACCAGTGGAGACAACATGTCTGACCTGCAACTCATGATGAACATCTATAAAAAATATTGTAAAATTTCAAAAAAATAAACCTTTCAGTACAAAAGGTAAAATATAAAAAAATTAAACTTTACACTGTTAAAGTTAGTCAAGGATCTAAGTTACTTGCTTATGCTCTCACTTCTGTTTTTTGTTCAGCTGTAACCATTACAAACATAATTAATGTATGGCAATGCAATGAATTAATCTAACTATTAATTAGTTCATATTGCTACATGCTGCTATTGACTAAATGAGTTGTTGCAAACTAATTCAAGCAATAAAATCATAGTGAGAAAACAATTTGTATTTATTATCTAGAAGCTCATATATCATTATTTTATCACCTAATGAGAGTAACAGTCAACAATCACTCTGATCACTGGAAATAATAATCATAATAATTATTGTCATTATTGTCTACAGGCTACATCATTAATGTTGTTACAAGGTATTTTGAATTGAAGGAAATCAAATAGTAGGGGAAAAACAAAGGACAAGCTTGTGGTGAAGGATGAATTTATAAGATAGAGCCGACTGCAGAGACATTTTCCAGACTTCTCTATGAAATTTATGGGGAGAAATGTGAAAAACTCTGGTCGAGCGCTTCATCCTGGCAAACGGTTTTCACTATGAATCAGCACAGACGACATCACATAAATCCACTTGGACAGCAATCTGTGTTGTGACCTCAGTGTCTTGTGCAGCTGCAGTGATTCAGATGTTGGCAGATTTGACTGCAAAAAGTACAAACATTCATCACATTACTTAGAGGAAGGTTAACAGTAGGTACTAAGCACAGCATCTGTTGTCTAGTTAATTAAAGTGTATTTATGGAAATGTGGGTGGGCAACAGTGAAGTCTGAGGCACTGTATGAAGAACAGTTCACCTTACAAGAAACGCATTATACAGTCATTTTTGTATTTTTTCCCATGTTCTTTAATATTTCTTTTTTGGATCATTTCTGAGGTCAAGAGCAGACTTTGCCACCAACGCTGTAAGATGATGTTATGTATTTGTATGAACAATATGAAATAATTAATCTTGGCACATGTTTTTTGCAATTTACCAAATTACAAATGATGAACTACCAGCAAATAAGTATATAGATGCTATCTATTGGTTCCTTTCCGATCCATAGATTATATATATATTGATTATGTAAAAAAAGAGCCATCCCAAACCAAATACACTGAGTAGAATCTGTACCTGGTCTGACTTGGCTCTGAAAATGGGTCTAAGTTCCTCAGAAGCAGGTGGAACTCTATCTTGAAGGTAAGAGGTTCAGGAAGTATATCAAAACAGGCCTGACAATGCCAAGCTGAAAATGTTTCAGCTCTTGGGGAATGAACTTCCTGCAAATTTATTCTAATTGATTGTCATGAGCAACCTCTTGTGTTATAAGTTTTTATGTAACAGATTTTTCCAGAATTCTGAATAGAAACTGGTGATTCCAAGCTTGAGCTAAATTTTGGAATTAAAAGGAAGAAAAAGGCAACGTAAGATGTTCATCAAGCTTTTTCTTGAATAGTCTGCTGTTATTTGAACTCAGATTCTGACTCAGTCACGGTTGGTCTTGTACTTACTGTAGTTCAGGTCTTTAGTACAAAGTCATAAATACAACTAAAGTAAAACCTAGCTTATATTGCAGTATTAATCTAATTGTTTAAGACAATCCAAACCATACATTCAAAATTATGAATTTAAAGTGTGTGGGTAATTGTATTCACAGGTATGTTGGTATGTGCTGTGGAGGTAGAAAAAAAACAAATTTGTACTCACAAGTTAATTAATAGTGCACTTGGAAGTAATAGATTATAAACAGGAATTATAGATTCATTCTTTTGAATTAATCATCCCTGTGTTACAATTACTATAACATTATGTTAAACAAATTAAAATGTTTGCGGAGTCTAAAGGTTCATAAGCCTAAAGGTCTCTATTCATATGGACTGTAGTCCCAGAGAGGGAACCCAGCTGAACACAGTGTAAACCCAGAAATCTATCCACTTCTAGTTGTACGTCCCTGTGCTGCTCAAGGCTGCTGACAGCTTCGCTCTGCAGTCTAAATCAATACAACAGGTTCCTTTGAGCATCACACGCACATATACAATGAACACAGCTGCAGTTAAGGGATAACCTTGAGACAGACCCCACAATGGTGCAGAAGAATGAGTGCAAAGTGTGAGGAAAAGAGAGAAAATGTGTGTGTGTGTGTGTGTGTGTGAGAGAGAGAGAGAGAGAGAGAGAGAAAGAGTGTGGAAAAAAACAAGGCATCGGAGAAAAGAATGGCTTCCCCTCCTGTCCGACCGCTCTCCAGGTTACAGAGTTCTTTATAGAACAGCTGGTCGATTGTAACAAGGAAATATCCTGTAGATACTAATGAAACAGAGGAGGATCTGACTGTGGACTGAAGTGCAGAAAAACAAAAATAAGAGTCTACAATTGTGCTAATGGCTTTAATGTGTTGTACTCTGCTTAGGTTAGCTCCACGGGTTTTTATATTCATCTGATCGGACTTGGTTTGATCGGTATCACTGGTACACACGCCCCAGGCACAACATTTAACACAAAAGACATTTCAACACAAAAAAATCCCACTAACATCATCTCATGGTTGGTAATGGAGTAAAAGCCACTGGATCACTGAAGTCATTAGGATAAATCCTCTGGGTACAGTGAAATTGTTGGATCCATGGCAATCCATCTGACTGATGACATGATGATATAGCTCCGTTCTGACAAAATTGGTGAACTGACTTGCCCATCCTTGCAGCTGCACCGCTAGCAATGCTAAAACAGGAATGCAGAAGAAAACTTAGAAACATATCATGATAATTTAATAAAACTATAGTTTTTTGTTGTTGTTTTTTTTCAGTTTAATTATTTTGACTTCACTTTGGCATGAAGGATAGGTCAAAGTACTGCGATTACCATGAGCTTCGACCCCTATTGCTACGGAGAAGCTGCTAGTCAGGGGCTCAGTCATTCAGCACTGGAAAATTCAGCACTTGCATCGTTGCAATTAAGAAAACATGACACCAGTACTGAATTCATCTAAAACTGACCCAGAATTTGAAAGTGAACTAATCAACTGCTGAATGTTAAATCATATTTCTACAAAGCTTCAGGTTGTTGGCAAGGCATGTTACAGAATTATAAGCTCTGTGATTGGATGTGTTACATTTACATGCACCTGGGAGTCGTAATTAACTGCTCTCCTCAAGGGTTTATGTACACAGACTGATAATTCAACCGGTAGAGTTTCATGTCCATCCGAGATTAGAATTGTTCCACCTGTCGGTAGCCTAATATCATCTATGTAGAAAATTAAATGGACTTTTACATACAGAGCAGAGAAACAAATAAAGTAGGATATATTTGTGGTAAAGGATCAACCTGAAGCAAGTTTCAATTCCCTGCAGGCTAGTTTTTACAAGATACTGATGTGAACTGAAACCAAGGAATGCTTGTAAACAAGGAGAAACACTATCAACAATGTGTATACTGACAAAGAGATGTCAAAATAGCAATGATGCAAAGAGAAAAACATTATAATGTTAGGTGGATTTTCAGCAGTGCACTTTCATCACAAGATTCTAAATCATTTTTTTAGAAGATGAAAAAAAGACAAAACAACAAAAACTGTTCCTGAATTTATTAGTTGTGCTTTGCAGAAATTTTATTCTGATTCACAGAAACATCCCTAATAGGTGCGGATAGAGTATATAGAGAGGAGAAATAGGGAGAGATTTCCTGCATTCTGAAAGAGAGGGTTGTGGTTGTTCATGACGAGAGGGTCTTAATTGTTTCCTTGGAGATGAGCAGAAACTGCCCATGAGTTCAGCCTCTGACATCCACACTTTTCTCATTAATGGAGTACCAGACATTCTGAGAAGGAAAAGGAGAAAACAGCACTTTCCAGTGACTCTCTCTCACCTCTTAAACTAGTCAACAGTCTGACTCATGGACAGAAAGAGCTCCTTCATTATCCTTTTGTAATTCTTTGTTCGTCGAGCAAGTCAACATTATGAATTTTTCCACAGAAATATGGGTATATATATATATATATATATATATATATATATATATATGTGTGTGTGTGTGTGTATGTGTGTGTGTGTGTGAGTGTGTGTGTTTGTGTGTGTGTGAATATGAACACAAAGCAAGTGAAGGCTATAGAAGCAGGCTTTTGACTCTGCTAAGCGTGGGGGGCCCAAACACTTAAGCCTTTAGACATGGTTGGATAGTTTATCATTCAAACTCATTCATTTTAGGCTACCAAGGCCTTCGGTGTTTCACAATATGCACTGCTAGAAAACAGTGTTGTATACTGTCACCAAGGCTGCACAAGGCTGTGTTTGTTATTTTAGTAATTGACAATATTTCGAGATCTTGAAAGGTCATTCGTGCTGATTGGCTGATGGAGATCATGGTTTTTGAATAGCAGCTAAACCCTGTGTGGGGTTATTGAGGTGTATTGAAAGAAAAGCAAGTTTTTGGTAAATGTTTTTCATGCAAGCCATCGGACCATATGTTGCAGACCAAACAGCAAACATACCAACTACACAGAGATTAGTTGTAAAAGAGATGCTGACCGTGTTCTTGTTCATGTGGCTTTTCTGAGGTCAGAACTCAACAGAAAGTCTAGTTCTTTCTGTTATTTCACTTTGACTTGAACATTTTTTCACACCAATTAGCAGCCAACCCGGTTGAATTCATCACTTTTTGACTGAGCATATGATTACGGCTATGTATAAATTGGTTAGTTAGATCACTGAATTACGGCCATTTAAAATTATTATGTTGATGTCTAGTGTCATTTACAGGTGAAATGTCATATGATATGTAGGAGTGTGGTAGAGATTTTAACTAAATTAACCTGTGGAAGACCTACCTGAACATTATGTGCCCAAGTAGACAATAGAGCATCAATGTGAAACTATCCTGATTACAGCCAGCATCAGGTTATGCACAATCAGAGGACTGTTAACACTCCTAAGAGTTGAAAAGCTGTCTGGAGAAAGTTCACTAGACTCGTGTTGCCATGGAAAACGTTTCATGTAACTGTTGTAATGTATTTATCCCCCATGATCACAGCCACCAGGACAGTAGAAATACTGTTCATTGGGAAAAAGACAGGATAGATAGATAGATAGATAGATAGATAGATAGATAGATAGATAGATAGATCGATAGATAGATAGATAGATAGATAGATAGATAGATAGATAGATAGATAGATAGATAGATAGATAGATAGATAGATAGACCTCAAAAATAGTGGTTGTCTTTAAACCTTTAAGAAACACTCTATTAATTAATTTGGAAAAAATACAGACACAGTGTCTTCATGGGGGACATCTTAGAAGATTCAATTAAAATTTTGTTGGTTTTATCATGTTATATTTTAATTCTTTTGGTTGTAACTGAGCCAGATATTTATACTATCTGATTGCACTCTCATGTCAGTTCTTTTTCTTGTTCCATCACCGAAGATAAAACCATGCAACACTCAACCTCAATAGTCCAGCGTGAGATCACTGGCGCCTCTCCACTCTCTTCCGCCAGCTTCCACGTGTCCATGGCAACATTTCAGTTTAGTATTGATTTTACCATTCGAACACTTTTCAGATCTTGTTATGCCTTATTATTGCCAGAGCGAAATGTCCTTCTTCAGCCACTGGACTGTGCTAGTCGGTTTAGAGCCACGCAGGATCCATTAAGAAGAGGCCTCTGCCTATTTGGGCCCCAATGAAACACTCTAATGGTGCCATCAGGATCGGTAGATTGGTCACACAAGCAGACGTGCTCACATGTGCTTGCACAAAGTTCCACATTTGTGTTGTGAGTGCAGTCGAAAACAGAATATAAAGGAAAATGTGAACTGCAAAAGTCCTGTCTGTAAGGTCTGGAAAAAATTGTCTGTATATGCTGTTATGAACTAATATGGCTTGTATATGTTGATATAAGTGAACCTAATAAATTTTTATGAGTAAGATTGCAAATAACCAAGTCTTGGTTAATTGAAAACTAAAGGCAGAGGAAACAAATAACAATGAGAGGAAGCAGAGGAGGAGGAACTTCATAAGTATCTCTATGGATAGAAGCATAATTAAATAAACGCAGACAGCTTCAAAAGTAACCAGGAAGATAGTGATTGTGCAAGCCTCTGCTCCTCAGAGAGAGTTCTCTAAAAGCAGGTTCAACAAAGGCAAGAAACCAAACCTGCTTTTATTTTCTGTCTATTTTTGAAAGGCCTGAATATCAAAGGTCAAGCAGCATTAACAGGAGACAATTATAGTGCTGTAGAGTTAATAGTAGAACCCTTGAAGATAATGTCAGGTAACACCAAGTATGCTTTTCATGCTATTACTGGAATACAACATCATAAGATACAGTAAGGAATATAGCATATAAATACATGTTGTTATCTGTTGTGTGCCCAGTATCCAAGCAGATTCCCCTCTGTAACCATCATGAAAGCAGTCTGTTAACCAGACCAGTTGAATTCGAAATGCTCACTCTCTAGTAAACAAAGCCGGGAAGTTGTTAAATTAATTAATGTGTTACTATGATCTCGAAGTAGCAAATGAATTAATTACCTAATTAGGTATTAAACAGTAGGGAATTGAGGGGTCAAATATTTCATGACATTGTTTTTTAGAATTAAAATATGCACATATATTAGGACTATATTTATAATTAGATTTTTATTGTTGCAGGAATGAGGTTTTGTCCCTTTCACTACATATTTATTTCTCTTTAATATTTCATCCTACAAGTTTGGAAAATACAACTGCAGTATTCTTATCTGTAATGAGGTCTTCCTTCAGTCATTAATAATGTTTTTGTATTTGCCTGCATAACGGATGAAATGTCTTCCACAGGTAAGACGAAACATAAGCCAAGTGGGAAATCACCTAAATGACAGTTAGTATGTTAGACCTGATCTCTCTCAAGCTCTCATCTCTGAGTGAGCTCCGTTTTTTTCTTCTTCTCCTGTCAATAGTGCAGCTGGGTCTCAGTTCCCATAGGCTCCATTTTAGAGGCCTTGTTTTGATTTCTTCACATGAAATATCACTCCATCTTTAAAGGCCCAGAGGTGGCATTCCCCCACTCTGACCTTTCCCTGTCAGTCAATAAAATGAACCTTACTTTCATCAGAGAGACCCACAGGAAAAATTAATGCATCATTTGCTGCTGCATTTTGCTATAGAACCATTGATTCTTGGCCACTTCATCACTAGTGCTCTCTTATTATCAGGTTTTATTGCAGTGCATGAAAATGCAGTTTGCATTTGATAAGAAAAATTCAGTGACAACGTGTTGTCAAAATCTATGGTCAGGGTTCTGATGGCATTTTTCAAATTAAATTTTTGCACTGGGTTTCTGACAAACAATGCAAATGTACTTTTTAATTCATGATTTTGTTCAAGAAATTGATCAATCACTGTTAATACTGATCTGACGGCTACCGGCTAACTCTTTAGATTCAGATTCTGTAACTACATGAAATAAATGTTGGTAAAAAGCTTTTATTTTTCAAAATGGCAACAAGAGTTTAAGGATGGGTCTAAAAACATCCTTCTTTCAGCTAAAAACACAGTCTGTCTTCTATATCCCCTCTGTTTCATTAATACTGTCTTTTTCCTGTCTTATATTCCTTATTTACTCTCTTTTATCCTTTCTTTCCTCCTTCAACTGATGAGAAATCATGAAAATCCCCTAGTGTCCTGTCCTTCACTATCAGTGTTTCCTTTTGATACTTAATCTTTTGATATTTCTTGTTGACTTATGGATATGATTATGGATGGATTACAGCACAGGCTTACCAGGCACAGGGCCAAGGGCCCAGGAAGTCAAAAGGACCCTAAGCCAGAGAGACATTAACACACTGACATTACTCTTTGGAAAGTCACAGGGCTCAGCCACATTGGATGACTTCAACCTGTTTCATCTTAATCCCAGTCCCCTGCTATTTGAAAACATTTGATCCAGTATATGAGCCAATCTAATGGGATATTTATTTTTATTATATTTTCATTTATTTTTTGTCTTATAAGGCTATTGTATCTCATGTAGCTGCATAGTGCATATTTAAGCTGAATTTAAACCAGAAAAGCAATTTGAATATGTTTGATAGTGGTTAACTCAGGTTTAATAAAAATATATCTGTCATCAAGGCTTTTCTTTGTTGGTTTTCTGTAACATTTGAATAGCCTTCTATAGTATTGTGTACCTCAGGGTTATAGTAAATTGTACTTTAGGTTTATGTGAACCTGGGGCTTTGTTTTGTGCATGAACTAAAAGCCATGTCTGAAAAACGTCCTGGTTTTCAGACTACAAGCTGCAAGGCTTTATTGTGGCAGCCTCACATTGGATTGATTTCCACACTTCCTGCAGACTCAGCAGTGATTTAATGTGTGTGAGCTGCGCGTCCACATCATCACTGACACCAGCTCAGCTCTAGGCTCGGTCTGCTGCGTACAGCTCGAACCCACATATGTTTAATAATGTTGCATAATGCAGTGATGGTACCAGGCTGGATGCTTACATTACCCTGCTCACTGCTGACAGCCGGCTGCTGCCGCTGCTGACTGATGGGCCGTCCACATGAGGGGGAGCACTGCGTGATACAGAGCTCGAAAGAGTTTTAATTAATGGCGTCTATCCAAGGTCAGAGTCATCATGTCAGTGATCTGTGTCCCCACAATTGATCAATCACATTCTGCTATCACACTGTAGCATGCACGGTCAGGTGACACACATTGATCTGGCTATGTGACCTGTGCCAACACTCCACATACATCCATCCACCTGTCCATCATTCATCCATTGATTGATTATCCATCCATTCTATTAAAAACTTTATCATTCATCCATCCATGTATCCATCTGTTCTTGTATCGATTATACCATTCATCATCCCTCCATGCATTCCGTCTCTAATTCTGTTATTCTTTTATACATATATTCATCCATTTTTAACCCATTCTATAATTGATCCATCCATTCATTATTCATTCATCTATCAATTTGTTTACCCATTCTACCATTCATTAATCCACTGAATCATCTACCCATTCTATAATTCATCCATCCGTCATTTTACTCCTAACATTCATCCATCTTAACCACATACACATACTTTCTTTTACTTCTAATATCATCCGTCCATTAATGTATCCATTCTACCATCAATCCATCCATCCACTCATATCCCATCCTATTACTCATCCATTCATTCCTTTTACCATTTCTACCATTTATCCATCCATCGATCCATTTACCCACCAATTTATCTATCTCTCCATAATCATGAGTTTCATATAATCTTATAATATCGGACTTTATTTACAGACTTATACTGAACTTTTGCACTTTTCAAAACACTGTTACAAAGAGCAATACACATTGCAAACAAATGAAAAGTAAGCATTAAAACAGCAAAACAAATGTGTCAGACAAATGAGATAAAATAATCAAATAATAAAAGAATTTTAAATAGAAAGAGATGAAGAAAAAACACTAAACCTTGATGGGGTAAAATAACACAATAGTAAAATAACACAAAATGACTGAAAAGGCTATACTCATTTGTAAAATTGAGTTTTTATAAGAGGCTTAAAGAAGAAATAGTGTTCGCTGCCCTGATCTCCACAGACAGGTATGATTACCTGTGTGTCTAAATCTGGACCTTGGATCGAGCAGTTGGAGAGGGGAGTATCTCTGCATGCTAATTGCCTGTTCTCTGTCCGTCCAGTTTATCACTCTGCCGTCAGTGACATCCTGTCACCACACAGCTCCAGCTGACTGTCAGGGTAGTGACCCCTGAAACTGTCTTCTATTAATCACAGTTAGACGACACGCAGGGAGCTGTAGCTGACGAGAAATGAAGCCTGCTGGAGCCCAATCCTGCAGACAGCAGCAGGTTCGTTTCAAGGTATCGAAGCTGTTGCTGCGTCTGAAATGAACTAAAGCAGTCACTTCTGTCTTCATGCAAACAGATCGATGGTGCAATGAAGTTGACAATTGGGATCAGGCCTCCAAGAAGAGGCGATTTTGGCATAGTGGCCATAGATGGTATGGTAGGATATCTGACACCTACTGGTCAAAATAGACTTTTTTCCATTTATGGTTATTGCAAAAGGAAGGGCCGTATAATAATCGGTCCATTCTTATCATATTAGTACCAAAGACTTTTAACAGAAACTTTCTGTGATACTTTATAGAATAAAAATAAAACTTTTTTGTTTTGGATTCAAACCTGCAATAAGATTTTTTTTGGCCACTTGGGGTCAGTGGAGACATGCCGGGATCACAACATTGAAATATTATCACCTTTTAGTTGATATGGTGAACTTATTAGGAAAGAAGTGCTAATTTACACATCCAGCAGAGCAACATTAGCATTCTTTCAAAGTCTTATCTTTTTGTCTCCACAGATGCCTGAGGGAAAAATCTGGCTCTTTAGCTGCTAAATGTTCTTCTATGTTCACAAGCTTGTTGCTCTTTTTAGTCTATTGTTTTGTGCTGGACAAGTAGCGGAAAGAAACTGCACTGTAAAATGATCCCCTAAAACCAAACAAATGAGCTGAAAGATGCTATAAAGGTCTGTGGGGTGGAAGAGAGCTGCGAAGTCAGGTGATTATTATCTGTTGGAACATCAGTACGTGAAGCGATTCCTTTTACATACAAGTGTTTCTATAATACATTGTTACTGTAAAAATACTGATTATAACAGCTTAACCAAAAGCTATAGCAGCTTTAATGATGTTAAGTTTTCACATGTTAAATGTTGTCCAAACACAAGCCAAAAAATTAGCAAATATCTGATTGAATAATATATAAACCACAAATTTCACCAGCGATTTGATGCCACTTTTCAGTTCCTAACCTGGACAGATATTAGACTATCCCTTGGATTCCCTTTTTAAGCACTGTTGGACAATATGTAGGCATCAAATGATGAATCCTAACTATTTCCAGTGAAGGGCTGTTGCATCATAACCCTGATGCGATATTCATGACATGTTGTTGACATGTGTCACACTGTTGCTGATGTGACCGTTAGGCCAACTAGTTGTACCATTCAACAAAGGGTAGCATGCTCCATTAAAGACAGAACGAGCACTGATTAAAAATGCCAACAATCACGTGAACCAACTCCAGTGTCCTAATGAAATTTAAGGCTTCTCGCCAGCAAGAATATCCAGGTGACAACTGTTGAATTTTGACCTGATATGGAACCTGATGTGGAATCTTCACTCGAAAAGTGAATAAAATCGAAAGCAGCACTTCATTTATATATATATATATGTATATATGTATATATATATATATAAATATGAATTATTTGACATTAGATTTACTGTCAATAGTCCTGAAGTTTCTTCAGCCTCTCCAGAAATTTATGTATTTGCTATCCTGTCTTTACATGATTATTTTTTAGCAGTTTAGCTAATATTAAACTAAATGAATTATCCCGTGTGTCTTTCTCACCTCACCTCAGTGTAAGTTTAATCTCCAGAAAAACACTGAATTCTTAGCAGCATTAGGCACAGCTGGCCAGAAGGTTATACTAAATGCAATAAAGTGGCATTAGGGGTGTGTGACCTGCTTAGTGCAGCATGAGACGGAGTCACGCAGGGAAACCATCAGTGCTCCTGCTGCCACAAGCAATGCTGAGCTCAACATTGAGTGAGATTTATAAAAAGGGTTGATTTCAGAGTTTTAGAGCTCAAAGAAACTTTATTTCTTCATGCAGCAAAGAGGTAATAACTGTTGATCACAAATAATTATGTTTCAATGGTTCATGGAAAAATAATTCAATGAAAATTTCTGATTGATTTTGATAATTGCTTGAATTTCTGTCTGTATTCCTGTGCATCTCTTATGTTTAGCTCTTGTTGTGATGGAGTTTTTTTCTTTGATTATTTTGTGTCTTATTTTCAGATGATATTCTTGTTTGACATCTCTCCTAGTGTAAAAGTTGGATGAATGAAGGAATCTTCTTCCATTCAAATTCCCCACTACCTGTTGATCAAAACAGGGAATAAATTCTCTAGATATATTCCTCTTGAAAATTGAGAATGAATGAAGCAGTATAGGATTCATGCATTTCCCTAAGGGATTAGTTGTAGATGAGTTAAAATAAAGAACGACTGTCAGTACACATACCTGTTGATAACTCACCCTGTTGCACTAATAGGAGCTGAGCTGAATGTTAATGATGCAGTGTCACTTATTTCAATCCTCTACCACCATCTAGTGAACAATTGAACACTGCACAGTGACTGAGATTTATTGTCGTGGTTGGAATCACAGTCACATTAAATAAACAACTTCTGGTTGACAAAACAAGTTCATGCTAACATTCATACTTATTAATGATTAAAACAGAGGCTGATGATCATGAAGAAATTTTAGGAACAGAATTTCAAATGTCCTCAGAAATAAAACCTAATTAACCAATTTTGTTTAATCAGAAAATTTTAATTAAAAAAAAATGTCCAAGGTTACTGAACAAAGGAAAATAAAAAATAAAACCTGCATTATAGTGAAATGATAAAGATACAGTTATTGACAGCCTTCACTAATATCTGATTCCAGAACCTTTGGTAACAATGACAACCTCTGAACATTTCTTGTAGCATCTAGAAGCTTCCTGAACCTTTCTGCTGGTAGTTTCTTCCATTGCTTTTTCTGTTCATACTCTTTTAAGTTTGCAGGAATCCTTCCTGAAATGGCTGGTTTCAGTTCTCCCCAAAGGTTTTCAATGAGATTTAGATCCCACCTTAGTTCTATTGGTTTCCTTTGTCCATAGGACATTATCCCAGAAAGACTGTGGCTTATCTATAAAAGAAATTAGTCTTGCTTTTTTGTACCTTCCTTTCAATAGCACTGTCATCCTTAGCCTTCCCCAATGGAGCCCTACTTGGTTTTGTGTGTGGTCTGTGGTGAAGGCTGAAGCCACCACTCCTGATTCCTCCAGGTCAGCCTGAAGCACTTTAGTTGTCCTGAGTGGTGTTTTTCTCAGTCTGCACCAACCTTTGCAGACTCATCTCATTGATTTTCCTCTTATCACCACGTCCTGGAAGCGTCTTAACATTTTTATGATGCTGAAACTTCCGTTGAAACAGGGATTTCAAGATATTTGGCCTTGCAGCCTTTGGAATTCTTGTTTTCTGATAATAGCATTTCTGATGGTCTCTTGTCTTTGCAAGTGTGAAAAAGAAACTGGACACAATCACCCACTTTTTATACAGTAAAACCATTGTTCATTGGTTAATTCAGGTCATGTGAACATTGACAATTATGCACAGATGAGTCTTATTGGTTTGAGGGACTAATTTAAATTCATCAAAATGGTGCCAATAATTTTAGTCAGGTTTATATATCTGTATTTCTTATTTCAAAATGTGACAGCATTTTTGTTTTTGTTGTTCAGTAACATGATTATTCCAATCATGAGAAAATCCACCCAGTATAAATTTAAAAACGGTTCTTCATGAAAAGTCAACAAACTAAGTTGTATTTGTGACTGCAACTCCTGTAGAAGTCCCACTTTTTTTCTCAAGGTCGATGGCCAGTATCTTTATGATAAGTCTCAGGCTCTGAAGTTGAAGTACCATAAGTTATCTACTTACTTTATTGACCTCATTCACCCTCCCCCTTCTTTCGCTTAATGACGAATGAAATTAACCACATGTAAGTAATTTGTGTAGAACCAATAAAGTGGGAAAAAAACATTAAACTGAAAGCAGCAAAGTCAACAGCTACTAATGAAGACAAGCAGAGAGCAAAATTCCAATAACTTTTTCTGTGACACTTGAGTAGTCACTGTGGCAATAACAATGTTCTACACTACATAGTGATAAGTATGTAGACACTCAAGACCACATAGGGGTGTATACTTTCTATGGCTTTGTTTCATGGTTCCAACGAAGGAAAATCTTAATTCTATACGATATTATTATATTTCATACAACAGTGTGCTTCCACCTTAGTGCCGACACTCTGACAAAGGATCTTTTCTTTTCAATATGACATTGTATGTGTGAGCAAACCTAGCGCCATAAAGGGATGGTTTTCCATTCCATCTGTTTAATGAGGAGAGAACTTGATTGGCCTGCACAGAGCCCTGAGCTCGACGCCATCCAAACCAGAGGAGGCTTTTATAGCAGCATCTTACTACCCATGATTATCAAGGGAGATGTTTCATGTTTTCAAACATTTTAATCCTTGTAGTGTATGTAATTTCACACAGAGAATTTTTTACCCATCAAAATGTTTCTATATTATGCTTGAAAACTGAGAAACAAAATAACAATCAATAATCCCATTGAAGTTCTGAAGATATTATTGCCATAAAACAGTCCCAGTGATTGACTTACAATTAAAATACATCTAGTGATAGATACATCTGTTAAACAGGATAATAAAATCTTTGAGACTCAACAAATTTCTATCATCTCACAGAATTATTGTCACACCCAGCTCTAAGTCCAGTGTATACAAAAATAAACAGTCTATATCGAAGTACAATTAGTGCAGTGCTGTGCAGCTGTGAAATGTTTTAGGTTTTTACTGCAGTTTTTTCAGACTGTCCATCTCCTGCTTCCTCTGGCAAGTGACCTCTCTGATGTTTCTTGAAGTCGCCACTATGTACAAATCCTTTCCCACAGACCAAACAGTGATACGGTCTTTCTCCTGTGTGGATCCGCCTGTGCAATTTGAGGCTGCTGGACTGAGTGAACCTCCTTCCGCAGATGTTGCAGCCGTACATCTTCTCCCCTGAGTGAATCGTCATGTGTAACTTGAGGTTGCTGGGGTTGCTGAACTTTTTACCACACTGATCGCAGACATAAGGCTTCTCCCCCGTGTGGATGCTCATGTGATATTTGAGATTGACCATGCAGCGAAATCTTTTCCCGCACACGCTGCAGACTGGCGGTTGCCCCGGTTTCTTCCCCGTGTGGATCCTCATGTGGTTCTGAAGTGCACTGGCGTGGCCACAGCGTTTGCCGCAGGTCTTGCAGACGTACGGCCTCTCTCCTGTGTGGGTCAGCATGTGATGCTTTAGAGCACTCTGGTGACTGCAACCTTTACCACAAACTTCACAGGTGAAAAGTTTTTCTCCAGTGTGTTTGCTCAGGTGATTTTTGAGGACGCTGGCGTCGCTGCAGCCGAGGCCGAGCACGTCGCAGCAGTTTTCCTTTTGCATGTGAGTCACCCGGTGAGTCGCCAAGGACGAGGATGAGAAGAAACTCTCACCGCACATTTCGCAGACAAAATCTTTGTCTCCTGAATGCAGGTTCTCGTGATCAGCCAAACTCTTTCTGCACTGAAACGTCTCTGGACAAAGAGAGCAGACAAATGTCTTTTTCAGGGCACAACACCTATGCCTCTGAAGTGCCAACGCCCCGGTGAACTGACTCTCACACAGTGTGCACATGTGGGTGTTCGGTTTCTTCAGGCTGTGCTGACGCATGTGTCTCTCGAAAGTAGACTTGTAAGCAAACCCTGTCCCACAGTCGGAACATTTGTAAAGCTTCTCTCCAGTGTGACGTCTTGAATGTGCGACGAGCCCCCGGAGTCCAGCAAAACGTTTGCCACACTCAGAGCAAAGGTGAGGCTTGGAGTGAGTCAGGTAGTGCCTGTCCATCAAACACTTCAGAGCAAAAGTTTTGTCACAAGAAGGACATTTGAAAGCCCCTTTGTTCTTCTTTCTGATCTTGGATCTTGTAATTGAACGGTCTGCATCCTCCTCACTGACATCAGAGGCCATTTCAGGGGCCGGCTCATGGGCCAGCTCTGAGGTGGGCTCTGTTAACACAGCTCCAGGTTCAGACAGGGATCCAGACTTACTTTCTATATGAGTGGCTATATCAGCTGACACAAAAAGAAAGCTTTGTTAGGAGACTTTAAGAAAAAAAAAGTATGTTAAACAGGAAAAAATGCTTTATTATTACAAAAGATCAAGAAACCTTTGCAATCAATTACACATCCACACTAATTTTATTTTTTTTGCTGAGACACTGCAATGAATTGACCAATTAAAACTTTTTTAAGGAGGTAAAAGTGATTCAGTGTGGAGCACGACAACGTCCTTAAAGAAACATGTCTACCATTCATCTCTACAATTTATTCTAAATGTTTGATGGCAAGCTCATCACTGTAATTTATATATGTTAATTGGATAGACCTCAGGAAAAATACAGTGGATGACTAATAAGCACTATTAATGTTTAAAGCCCTTCTCAGTAATCTGTCTGTCTACTGTAAAAAACATACGTTTCTATAGGCCGTGATACTACATGGGTAATCTTAGGTGTTGCAAGCGGCTGATTTGAACTCAGTAAAACCGAATTATTGGACTAAACACCCTAGACTTGGGAAATTTTACAAGATAAACCCCATTTGAAAACATTTCCTTAAATTAGACATTCAAACGGCACATTCACAATATGTCTCACAATGAATGTGGCTGCTTTAAATAGTCAAACATCTGTCTGTCTGTCATGGCTCTAGGTGACTAGAAGTGTTCACTACTCTCCACTGCCATTTTATCTATGTCTATCTTGTAAAGAGCCAATGTGTCCCGAGAAACTTCCGGGTTAACTTGAAAGTACCTGTTCTGCAAAGAATAAGTGGAATCAGTAGTTACCAGGATCGATCACTGACTCTGAGTCAGCTGCTGCTGCTGTTGGTTCTTCAGTCTGGTTCTTCTCTGAAAACACATAATGTGACATCAACTTCAGTGAGTCTGAATAATGCCTAAAGAGGGATGAAGAATGAGATCTGATCACTGCTTATTATGTGATCACATTGTATATCAATGCGTGTCATTTGACGGAGGAGGCCCCAGCACGCATTCTGTCGAAACATCATTAGAGTTTTGTTGAAAACTTCTAACTATTTATTAGAAAATGTAGCAATATCAGAATAATACCATGTTCTGGTTGATATTCCTTTTGTATTTAAATAGAGAAACAATATCACAAAGCACTAGATAAATACCTTGGTAACACATATGGTCATTCTTCTTTCTTATTGCTGGTTTACGTCCTCCTTCCATTTTCTTTCTCCTCTGACGAGACTTTCTAGCCGCTGATTCTGCAGCAAGAGCACAAAACCTTGTTTAATGTACAAGATGACGCCGGTGTGAGTGTGAACGTAAAAAAAAGCCTCCGCGTAGTCTCTTTATCCGTCAGCGGACTCACGCTTTCGGGGCCCGGCCCCTGGCCCCGCTCCAGTGGGCCCGGGTCTCCCCTCTGAAGCTGGACCATCCTCAGGACCATCGGCAGCAGCTTCGCCCACGGACTCTTTCAACATCATCGATATTTTCTCCGCCGCTCCTCTGGTCCACTCTTCCATGAGGGCTGCGAACTGGTTCTGTGAAGACAAGGGTAAGAGAGACAGACGGGCAACAGGAGCTGTGGGTCAGAAGTAAACAAACAATCCAGACAACGTCCTGCCTTTGCTCTGACGACTCGTCCACCGGGACCTCACTAGTTAAAATGGTCCTAACCGGAGATTGTAACATTGCACAGACTCTAATTAGCTGCCCGTTGTAATGTAGGCTCCCGTTGGACAACAGTGTGTGTGTGTGAGTGTGTGTTACCGTTATAGCCCTTTTAAACCGCTGTCTCTGCTCCGCAGGAGTCCCTCGGCTCTCCTCCTCCTCCTCCTCCTCCTCCTCCTCCTCCTCCTCGCTCTTCACCGGCGTCGCCGGGGCAGAGCGGCGCCGGGCGGCCGCCATGTCGTCGGCCCAGTACTCGTCCAGGAGTCCGCCGAGCTCCGTCACCGCCGCCTCCACCAGAGCCTCCATTACCGCAAACAACTGGGCCTCGAAGGTCTCCAGGCTGAACATGGCGGCGAGTAAGCAGAGCCGTCGGTTTCTACTTCAGTCCTTCATACTACTCCCGGTTTGACACGTCCCCCTCTGCGCTGGGCGACTCGTCCAACTTCCATGTTGTTGATGTTGTTGTTTTTCTTCTTCTTCTTCGTTTGGTTTACCCCCAGACTAGTTGCGTTCTGGGAAACTACTGCCCTCTAAAGGCGATGATCCACTACAGCACCTTCACAGGTGGGTTCTCCTGCGGGTCCCTACATTTTAAAAATCAGCTTTATCATTTGGGATCGAAACCCTGTCCGGCTCTTTATATATGAACCTTGTCTCTTCCACTTCAGGACTTTTCTCCGCTCCCATGTTGAGGTTCGTTTTTAAATCCACGCTTTAACCGAACTATGTTCAGCAATAGTTTGAACCTATGGAATTACATTTGTATAAGCAATTATTGCAAAGATTCATTCATGCATTTATTTCAATCAAATGAATCACCATAAAATATTTTCCAAATCTCAGCACAATAGCGATGTTGATATTGTGCAGTTGCAGATCTCCTTTGTGACCAGTAGAGCACAGCAAACACCAATGAGGCTGAATTTCTGAATAAAGCAGACATGTTCTTCTGCTATCACATATCCTATATGGTGAAAAGAACCTGCAGACACACAGTCTTATAATACAGATGTTAATGATGAACATTAACTACTATTGAATAATACAGAACATAGAAGACCATTAGAGTTTGTGGGGAAAAACAATGCTATTCTTCTGGTACCTTAAGTCAAGTCTTGCCTAACTGAGACAACAGCTGTATCCTACTCAGTGGAGATCTCCAGCCGTGCTTTTATACACGCTGATGGGCTCAGCTCTCCTCTCTTGTGTGCCACTAGTTCACTGTACTTTTAATGATGAAATGTTGTGTGTTGACTAGACTCCTGTTCCTGCTGAACTGAGCCAGTGTGTTTTGAATCCAACTGCTGTCAGCTCAGAAGGCACAAGAGGGAGGCCAGATGTTTCCTCAGAGTAATGTCAAAGCCACAGTCAAGAGACCGCACATGTGGCGCATGGAAATTAAATTTTTATGCAAAACACATTCACCTTATTGTAATTACTCACAGTCAGCTTTCCTTGTATTTCAAATGAACATTATTTGACATTAATGTTTACTTTGTCTATTAAAGTCAGCCCTAAGGAAAAGTCAACACGATTTTGCCATTGAATATAATCTTCCCATGATGTCTGTTTGGTAACTATTTCATACCCACGCAATATTAGCATGTGGTGTTAAGGTGTCAGGGTACTGTTAAACTGAGGCATGCTGGTCGGTCATTGTCTTTTGTGACGGTAAATGTAGCAAATTATTTTTCAACAGAAGTTATCCAAACTGAATTGTTTGGTTGATTTCCTTTAAGTACAAAAGTTAAAACAGTTTTCTCCTTCTTCTCCATTTGCTCTATAATTCTATGTTTTTAAAAGATTGAACAACTTTCTAGCTTTTCTGTAGTTTAAGACAATACGTTAAACCCAGGTCTTTTTCCATAGATTGATATTACAACAGCTCAGGATTTCCTCTAAATCCTCAACACTAATCTAACCAAAATATTTGAATTAAATCTTCAGGTCTAGGGGTTGGTTTACCGTATATCAAGCCTTGAAGGACGTTTAACCTGAGATCAGGTTTGTTGTTGAATCGACCTATGTGGGAATGAGTCAAAATAAACACAGTGCGAATTGTAATGAAGGGACATGTCACTCATTGCAACAGTTTGGCTCATTGATGTATGGTTTAAGAAGTTTTCAAGAATAATGGAGCTCCAGGGCTCGGAGGAATAAACTGTACCACATGAAGTTTTGGCTACACAGAAAATTAGCTGGTTCAAATCATTGTTTTTAATCTTTTTCATTTGCTTACAATAAAAAGATACAGATTTCTGTATTGTGAAGGGAAGTAAAAAAGAATCCCCATATTCTCACGATTTACAGTTTTAGCAAAGAAAATTCTGATTTCAGAAGTTTTTTGGATGAAATGATATTGAATTATTTTAAACATGCTGTATGATAAGATTATATAAAGCTTTAGTAAGTGAGGAACAACAGATTTTTTGGTCTCACATTCCCATTATCTCTGTACAAGTGAAGAACTTAGCCACTGTGAACAAATTGCTAAGACTCCCTGTTCAGCAGTTGACTAAGCTCTGCACCTGATCAGAAACAGCAGATTCACACATGACATGACACAAACACACTAATCCACTGATCTTGCCTTAGAAAATTTCTTCTTCTTTCAGCATGATCCACAGACCGGAAGCTTGAAGAACTCCCCTCTTAGAAATGTTATGAGAAGGACCGGACAGGCAGTAGAAAAAGTCTGACACTCTTCTGGTGTGAAAAAAACAAGTACCTGCATACCCCCCTCCAGCTCCAGACGCAGCAGTAGCGGACACCGTAGCAGTGTAGTAATCCCTGGCAATGTGATTTTTTTATTTTCTGTCTCAAATCATCATGCCAGAGACCCACACAGCCACGGCAAAAGATTCCGACTCTCCTCCAGGATAAAACGAATAACTCTGCCTCTTCTTGTCATCTCCCTCCTGTCTCCTGCTACTGTTTTCTCACGTTCCAGCCTCTCCAGTCCTCCCTCCCCCCACTCTCCCCTCTCAGGCTCCCATGCTCGGTTTAACTTTGGGTATTTCCCTCATTAACTGCTACGCCTATATCAGGAACTCCGGAGAGGCCCGAGGAAGTCTGGCTCTGAAATAAAATGACAGCGTGCTCCTCTGATAGTAACGAATGATAATCACCTCCTTTGCTTTGCTGGGCTGATGGGTCTCATGGCAGGTGTGGGGGCATTCTGGGACACGAGCTTAAACAGTCCTTGATAACATGAAATGAGAAAACCCTGTCTGCCTCTGTCTGTTGTCTTGTTGTTATGTAGACTCTTGTCTTGTTTACTACACTATTGTGTGTGTTGGGGGGGGTTACTGAATGGATGGCTTTGCTGGATGTGTGTTACTGAAAAGCTGCCTGTCATTGACTTTCATGTAGGTACATTTTGGGGGAGTTTTACATCAACTACACCTTAAGCAATGATATAGCCAGCAGCATTCAGCAGCTACATACTATATATAAGGTCCATATCCACACCTTAACCCCCTTAACACCCAACTGTAATACAAGCTCACAGCCCTTTTCTAAGTCTTACCCGTAAGCCAAACTTTTAAGAACCTTGTGAAGCTTTGGTGATAGGTTCTTCTTTGTGTTTCTTAGAGACTGGTATGTTACTGATACATGCCGTTAAAAAGGCAACGGTGTACAGAGCCCATGAAGGGTCACAGGAGGGAAGTATTCCCTCACAATAAGTTTTGTATTACCTCACATTAAGTTTTTGGTTCCCTTGTGAAAGTTTCTGCATTCAGTCCAGTCCTGTTGGTCCAGTCCAGTAGTAATTCACTGCCAGTTTAGGGATACCCCTCTGCAGATCATCATAACTATAACTATGTCATTTTTGTTTTTCAAGCATGGCTCCCTCCGTTGCACTGACTTTACTTTTCAATAATAATCCCATCTGAAAAAATGTTCTGTGAGCCTGTTCTGGCTTGATGCACCAGTGAGAGGAGAATAAGAATGAACAGAATGAACACCTCAGATAAAGTGCAGCAGCACACAGCAGCTTCCTGAGGCTTCTCAGTGGAAAGCACTGTCCTAGATGGTGGTATGGGCTGAAGATATGGTAGGAAAGGGTTTGAGTTACAGTTAGTATTCTGCTTATGTTGAGGAAATATACTTTCAATTTTCATAATACACATTAAACATTGGGCCCTGGCCTCGACCTTGAGCTATAGGCTGAACAAGCCTCATATTTCATATTGCATCTGAACCCACAACAATTATAAAATTCCCAAGGTACCAGACTGTTGTTTTTACAAACGTGTATCATGATGAAGACGTGACGTGATACTGAAGTGAAGGGGCTATTCAGCTAATGATAAACAGGACAAGGTGCACTGTTATTCTCGAATGATTCTGCCACCACATACCCACAAAAATTCCAGAGTTTCATCATGGAGCAAAATCCGTCTGTGGCTCGGCCTTTCGTTCCCCAGTTAGAGGAGATGCAGTGTGACTTGTCAGCAAGTCCCTGGCTCCCGTTGCAGCATTTTATTGGTTCTGACAGGGGACTCATGGTGCAAGGGTGCCACACCTACACCACCCAATGAGAAACAGCCTTGTGGCAACATATTTCCCCGACAAGAGGTTATTCCAGGCTGCACTCGGTTGGAGAGAGGAGAAGAAGAATTTGATGAAAATGAGGAAAAAGAATCGTCTGAAACTTACCTATCAGGGCAATTCCATGCAAATCCAGGTAACACAGAGGCTCACTGGAAAACAAAAAATTGGCAAGATGAAATTCCAGGCTGTGCCTACTTGTGTCAGCTGTGCTGGTTGCTGCTGACTGGTCCCAGTTCAGTTTAGGTTTATATTTACTCCTGGTCACTTAAATTTGGGTCTTCTGGCCCCTGTGTCCCTGCTAAGAAGGCAACAATCAACACATGACCAAAAGCCTGCTAATTTCTAATTATTTCCTTTCAAAGATTGGAAAACCTTCCTTAAGAACATTTTAAGAGCTGCCAGTGATGCTTAACCACAGCAGTGCTTTGAGCTAAATGTTAAAACGCTAACATGCTCTCAATGACAATGGTATCACGCTGATGCTAAGCAGGTATGTTTACCATGTCCATCATCTTAGTTTAGTGTGTTAGCTAAACTTAGTCTTGTTGACATTTTCAAATGGGATTTGGGCATAAAACGTCTGACTGGATTTAAAACAACTTCATTACAGTTTTGGGATCATCATGGTCGTGGTTCAAAGAACTAGCTGAACTATTGTTAGGAAATGGAAAATAAATAGCAGTCTCCGGTGTCAGCTCCAACCTATTAAGTTGTGAGGTTCACCCGCTCTATGGAGTTCTATATAATTATTCATTTGGACGGCATAAGCTCAATATTCACTCACTCTTTAGCTCTGGGTTGGTCTCCACCAACTCCTGCAAAAAAACACAAGTTTGCAGCTGCTAATTACCCCACTGTGGTCACCAGCTAGTAACGAACGTGTTGTGTGGTGTTGGGTAAAAATGCAGGTAATGCACAGTCTGAGCATTTTCAGTCAAAACTGCTGTTTGCTGCATCTGGAAATTAAGCCAATGACATTGGTGAAAGTTGAAAAAAAAAAATCATTCTGAAACGGCATGAAAACCAAACCAATGATGCAAAATGCCTAAAGAAAAAAACCCTCTGGGAAAGTAAAAGAGGAAGGAGAGTAGTCTCAGACTTTTGGACCCCACTTAATATAGACACCATTCAGACATTAAAACCAGTGATTGGGTTTAATTAGTTGTATATGCTTGTAAAGACAACTGAAATATGGTGCCAGCAGTGAATAAATGATCTCCTCAGCTAATCAGGGATGATATATGGTCCATAGCTGCGCTCGACAGCTGCCTCTTTAAACCTGTCACTTATCCCAGTTTCTCATCTCATATTAATGATTTTCATAATAGCTCTTACCAATTCCCTGTGAGACAGAATGCCCAGAGTTTGAGTGTGTTCTAGCTAAAAGTGAACACAACATGCCCAGACTAATGCTAAACTATAATATGATCCTGCTGTATGCTGAATGGGAAGCAATGCGTGTGACTGCTGGAGCTTACTTAATGGGAATCACACTACAACAACACGCTCAGCCCTGCTTTCTGTGGTTTCAGTTTTTTTACGTGTTTGATCCACAGAGGCATGAAATACCAAGCATGATCTTGGCATGTGACCCCCGCCAGCTGTTCAGCCACCCTACCTTTGACCTCCAAGCCCCTAGGAGTCAAAGTCAAATCATGCTTGACTTGGAGAGGCCCTTTATAAGAGTTGGAGACTCAGTGACTGAAAGAAGCATTAGAGCAACTTGGTGGAAAGAAGAGGCTGAAATTCCTGAATCGCCACAGCACATGCCACTGGTATTAGTAAGCTTATGGTTAAAAGCCACACATGCAACTGACAGTTTTTTGTTTTGTTTTGTTTTTTTCAAATAAATATTTATATAATTAGCTAATCACTATCCGGTGACTCAGATATGAGAATTGTGTTGATCTTTTCATCTAACTCACGGCATGAAACTAAATAGGGGTGTCTCCAAAAATATTTCCTTCTTCCTTTAGTGTCAGACAATCAGAAGAAATTTGTTGCACTAAATTTAGCCTCTAGCTATCTGCAGTCCAGGAGTTCAGGAGTGTCCTGTTCACACCATGACTCTCATATTCATACCTCAATCATACGCCCAAACCTACACAACGTAGGCACACTTCCCACCACGATCCACGGCCCCAACGCTATCCCTCTTTGCGTCTTATTTTTACGTGTGAAGCTCAGTGCGTGTTAGCAGAATAACATTCTGCACAACACTCTTGTCAGTCTACCAGTCACTGATATCCCTTGTCATTCAAGAATCTGCCACAGGCCGTTGTCATGACATGTCGCAGTAGGAAAATCTCAGGTGTAAATAATAAGATTAGTGATGGCTGAGTTCTGTGTGGTTGCTCTCTGCCACACCGTACCAGAACACCTGAATAGAAGAGAGCCGGTGTTAATGTTATTAGTAACACCTAGCCGAGGTGCGGTATTCCTCACTGTGTTCTTGCCTTTTTTCCTCTCCTGACCTCCACACCCCTCTGTACGCCCACTCCTAATTCCCACTGCACATTCCCTCTATTCCCACTACCTGCCCCTTAGCCATTGTTCATTGCCAGCTGCGGTGTTCTCTCATTGTGCCTGCCTGCCCTGTTAAGACGTCTATGTCTACTGACTGCTGCCAAACCCTGTTTTCATTGGCAAAACAGTAAACTTTGCTTTGTTTACCTCACCTGTTTCGTACAAGTTGTACATTTGAGTCAGCAACTGGTTTCATGAGCGATTACACTCAGTCTCAACTGAAAACATTTTTCTTACAGATTTTTGCAAGGAATGTGGGGGAAACTGATTTTACACCACAGAGTTCTATAAATAGAAATTATTTTTTTGTTGACTACACTGCGCAGCATTTTGGATTTAATCACGCATGTCTGAACACAACACGATTCTCCCTTTTCCCCTCGTTCTCCACCAGCACTGGAGTCTCCAACCAGAGCGCTGGACGCTGGCAGCTCTGCAGCCGTCATCTGCCCCTGTGGGCAACATGAGATCGTGTGACAGCAATTTTGACCAGGACATACATGCATGCGCTGCCGGCCCTCACTGCTCTGTGCTCCATCTTAATCTGCTAGTGTTCAACACAAAGCTAAGACACACGCACACTCAAATATACACACACAAATGGATATATTCAGTCACCAGGACATACACATGCAAGCAGGGCATTATGCATGAACACACAAGATATTGATGCACTGATGTTTTGGCCAAACTGCTGCAGCATTCATGCATATGTTTATGCGTCTGGAGCAGCACTTCCTGTGTGGCTGACTCACTAAATTAATCCACTTCCCAAGTTCCGGTTTCCAAAGCTCAGTGACTCTGAAAATTCACTACCAGCAACAAAGCATTATCACATGATGTACTCTTGGCTGGGGGAGGGGGGGGGGGTCTAAAGTACAAATCCAGTCAGGGATGTCTGTAAACAGATCATCATCACCACTGCATGTCAGCACTTGTATCATTTCCTCCCATTATTCCTGCTGCTCAAACCTACCAATTTTTAGCTGCGTCAATTGACCAATTGTAACATGGGGGGAGTGAAACAGGCCAAAAACACAAAATCTAACACCTATAGTATTGAGATGGGCAACAGATGCAAAGCAACATCACCATCGCATGTTTGTGTCCAGCTAATGAACATAAGTTATTAACTCTCTTTGAAGCACCGGTTTGTTCTTAGCTCCTGAGAAAAAGATCAGGCTCATTAGCTGCTAAATGCTCGACTTTCTTCACTAGTTAGTCACTACCTTTGTATGTGGCTCTGAAAACCTGCTGCCGGCAATCAGGCTGATGAGAGCACCAAACTGAAGCCAACAGTACCTGTGCTGTAAAACCAAAGATCTAACCCAAAAGATGCTATGGATTCATCACTAAAAACGACCCCAGGAATATTACACAATCATTGCTAATCCCAACTCGTGTGTTTTAGAAGCATCATGATTTTTTTCCAAGTTATACTGCATTTTGAAGATGGCAGGAATAAGAGTTGTACATCAGAAAACATGCAAAGAACCAAGGAAAAAACTAAGAAAGTTTCTTTGTTTCAAGACAAAGTCATTTTCACTTACTTCAGAGTGGAAGTCACAGTCTCCAGATGTTGTTCTTCATGCTCTGCACTTTTTCTCCCCACTGACTCACGACTGACTCAGAGAAGCTAAAAAGTTATTGGTCAACCCCCTCACATACAAACACACACACACACACACTGTACAAGGCCATCTCATGGTCATGTTTAATGTTGCTTTAATCAAATCATGTTTCAAAAGAGAAAAAATTGCATAATGGCTTTTTTCGTAGGAGACTAAGACTTATCGCAGGAAAATTGTAAGTAATAACATTATCAGTGTTGTTATGATGCTCTGTTCTATTCAGGTGCCCCAGTAAATGACAGTGTGACAGTGAGCACACAGTGTAAGTGTGCAATAAACCTTTCTCTCCACCAACCGTTTTTCATTCTTCAAACAGTTACTTAACTCACTTTGCATGTGTAGAACAGAGTTCAGGTAAAATGTGCACTATTTCCTACATATGCTCAACTGATTTCATCTCACTTCTATCAAAAAACCCCTCTAGTGCCAATTTCAGGTCAACATGTGAAATTTTGTAAATGTGAAAATCCCTCAAAACCCATTAATTTTGCTGAGCACATTCATGCTCAACCTGATGAACCCCTTTCGACTACAAACCGTCGTCCTTCTTCTAGCTCCACTACTTGAACTACATCCTTAATAGGGTTAGTTCAACTGGCAAGGCTCTAAGAATAGCAGACCTCAGTGCCAAAAGGGGCCGAAACTGGAGCTTTGGACTTTGTGTCATATTTCTTCAAAGGAAAAGTTGAACGTTTTGGGAAATGTACATATTCTATTTGCTCCCATTAGATTGTTGGGAAGATTAATATCACTCTGTACAGAGCTAAAAGTTGGGATTGTTATTTTCACATTTGAATACATGTGCGGATCCAACATGTTTATTAGTGAGCTGTAGAGGTGTTGGAACAAGACTAGGCAATTTACCCCCCCCCTTTTTTTCCGGTCTTTACACTAAGCTAGGAAAATCACAATAAGTCCTCAAACCTTAACAAACATACACCATTATACAACCCGACTCCTCCTCCTTTGCATGCATCATAATTACTACGGCTACTAGAGGGTTCTGTCACTTAAATTTAAACATGTTGTTTTTTGGGCATTTACTGAAAAGACTGATGCTTTCCCATATGTTTCATTTAACAATGAAACGAAACTGTGGGTCGTGATAAGCTGCCTGCCCAAATAACCTGTTGGGTTGTTTCTTATGGGGGGACACTCAATAATCACCTGCTGACTCCAGGTCTGTACTTAACACACAGACATGAGAGTGGGATCGATCAACTCATCTAACTCTAGAATAGGAAGAAAACAGATGTATTTCACAAAATGTTACTCTAATCCTTCCAAATTTAGATGTTTTGTTTTTTCTCAAATTGAAGTTGAATTGAGTCATAAACAAAACCATGTAACTAAAAGCTTTTTATTATAACTTCCAATTTGCTGAAAGATTTAGACATTTCTATCATAATGGGTCTACTAAAACAACCAAAGCTTTCACTGAATACACAGAAAACAATGCAAAGCATAATAGAAAATTGTCTTTCTTAGTTTTTGAAGAGATAATACAAGGTTTGCGTCTGCTAAGAATGACTCAAGTATCTTTAAAGAATTTGTTGTCACACATCTTTTACATAAATTGTTTATCTCCTTTTTATCCTTATATAAAATATCAAGATGTCTCTGAAATGACAAAAGCATTTTGACTTACTGTAAAACGTGGTCCCTCCCCTCTCCCCTCCATCGACCCAGTGACACTGCCTTCCTGTAGCTTTCTTGTATATTCTGAATGCCAGGAGGAAGGAGTGGGCTGAGACTGACGCCGTTCTCTCCTTTATAAATCAGGCTTTATGAGTTGACATAGTGTCACTTGTGCATTAGGCCTGCCCCAACTCCAAAACAATTCAAAGAACAGTTTGTTGGCCTGTCCCTCAATGGCACAAAGCAGCTCATTCAGCCTGAATCTGAGTGTAGGAAGTCATTTACCCTAATTCTCTCAATTCAGTTCTGTTCAATTTAATTCAACATAGAGTTATTGGCAAGACAGTTTGATCTAAAAACATTTTTGGAAATAACATATAAATGTAATGATTACATAAAAGAGTGCTTCTACAAAAGACATGGGATGAGGCAACTAATTATTCACAATGAATGTAGATAGAGTCAGAAAGAGCCATTGATTTGGAAAAACTGAGATGAAAAATTTTGTGTATAAGAACATATTTTAAAAATAGATCTTTTTTAAAAAGCTGTCGTGCAGAAAACACACATTGCTTGAAGTTTGAATTTCTAGTTGGGTTTCTCTACCTTATATTGGAATTTAGGAAAAGAAAATCCAGAATATGAGAGTAAATTATTAGAAAATAATCCTCAAATAGGAAACCTCAGTTTGATTTTTTTATTAAAGGTCCACTATTATATATTTTTGCCTCTGCCAAGGAGGTTGTTTTTACCCTTGTCTGTTTGTTGGTTTGTTTGTTGGTTTATTTATCAGCAAGATTACACAAAAAGTACTGCACAGATTTGCACCAAACATGGTGGAGGGATGGGACATAAACCAGAGAAGAATCCATTAAATCTGGTGCAGATCTGGATTTATTACTATGAATGAGAATTTTTTTTGATGTATGTTGTTTGACATCGACCTTGTCAGAACTCTATGATTGCCCTTTTAGTTTATGTATACTTTATATTAACAATTAATCAAATGACCCCGCAAAAGGGGTCACTTGTAGTTCTGAACCAACAGAGAGTTATCAACACTTCCACAGCCCTACTGAGCTTTTTAGCCTCTTAGCTTTTTGTTTTGGTTTTACAGCACATTTCCTGTTTGCTTTATTCTCAGGACCTCTCAACAGCATTTTTCCAGCAGTAACAGTCGGCTGTTTTCAGCTGAATTGCAAACAAAATTAACATCTAGCAGGCAAAGACAGTAGAACATATATACTTTTATCTCCATAGTATTCTTTAGTAGAACTGTTGAAACTAGAGCCAACATATGGGGGTGTACTCTAGTTTTATTTTTAAGCTTAATCAATAGATTTAGTCTTCCTGAGACATGACCAAAAATCCATGTGAGATTTGGCCATAATGAATCAGCTCCTTCTCTTTTTTTGTTAAATTTTAGATGATGACCACCATACACATTTTAGACCAGTTTTGGTCAAGCCCAGCTATTTGTATTTTATTACAACTATTACGAAAATGGTATTGTAAATTGACAGGAAAAAAAACTATATCTATGCTATCAAGAAAATAAAATAGAAGAGGATAACTAACCTTAGTTTTGGCTTGGAAGAAGGACTGAGATTATCAAGGAATCCTTTATACTCAAAGTTTCCCTCAAACAGTCAGCAGATGTCTCTCTTGCTTTACTTTAATCTATAAATGTAACAGGCTCATTTGCCAGAGGAGGAAAAGTGTCCAAAGTTCAGCAAAGTGCTGACGACTGTAAATCTGCAGCTTTCACTTCAAATTATATTTAATTAATTAATTAATTATATTTTAGTCAGGGAGAAATTTGTTAAACCTTTCTACAGCTATTATTCATAATGTTTTGTGAGCATACATTATCTGGTGTGCATATGTGACATAAAGGAACTAGTGTATATTAACAAGTGTATTAATTTTCATAAAATACATAAAATTACAATATTAAATAGAAAAGAATCACAATCTCTGTTGTGATTTTATATTTTATTTTATTTATAGAATATTCAGGAATGTGGTGAACTTTTTCTATTTTATAATTCATACGACAGTCTGGTAACTCCCCCCTCGTCTCCGTCTGCCTCTCCATTCTTTCCTCATCCCTCTATCCTTCACCATTTGGAGCTCCAGACCTCAGGGAACATCTGAGGCACATCAGGACATGAGGGGCCCGGCAGATGTGGATTCATCTCCATGTGTCTCCTGAGCTATTAAGCAACCACTGCCAGAGGAGACAGCTCTGGTGTGTGGTCAGATCTAGTTCTGGGCTCTCAAGATTTAGGGAATCTCAATCTTTAGACCTGAGTGTCTCCACCCGATCAAATCCTGGATTATGAGGGTGAACCAAGTGTTTCAGCTGTCCATTTGCCTGGTGGGACTCTGTCAGGCCCACCATGCTTTGTCCACAGATGATACCTCCACATCACAGGAGGCAGGTGAGGTTCCCGTGTCTGAGCTGACGATGGTCTCGCTGGGACTGGCTCACATGCTGCATGGTGTGGAGGGGAACGCCAAGCTGCTGGAGCGACAGGGAGAGCAGGTGGCGGCAGAGCTGGGTGGGGCCACCAGGACTCTGGAGGGCCTTCATAAGCAGAATTTAAAGGCAAGACAGACTCGCAGACAGGTGAGGAAGAATTTTTGTGCAAATACAGTTTCCAGGCAGCCAAAAACCTGGCCCTGTTTTCTTTCACAGGCCCAACATATTTAGCTTACACGTTTTTGAAAGTTGTTCTCGCTGACACTAACATTCTTTTTTATTGTTATTATTTCCGTGTACCTGTAATTCAACCTGAAATATTTGGTACTTCTTGAAAATTTGGGATCTCTGGATTGTTTGAAAGAAATTTCTATAACATGCATTTCTTAATAATGTACCAACTGATGGGATAGAGGCTCCTCAGTGTCTCGTAATGTACCGGTTTCACCATCATTATTTGAGACATATTCAAATTAAATCAAGTATAATTAACACCAGACAGAGAAGCTGAAATTAATTTTAAAAAAAGAGCAAAAAAAAAAAAGGATTTTTTTAAAGGATGATAAAGTAAACAACAAATTAATGATTAGCAATTTTGTTTTGAAAGTAGACAGCTTCATAGTTTCAAACAGGGGCCTCTATAATATATTGTTTAATAGTTTAATAGGAATGAAAAGCACAAGAGTCAGTGAGAGTCCTTTGAAAACCAAGCAGAACATGAGTCAAGATCTAGAATTATTGCAAAAAAGTTTGGGAACCATCAGAACGAATATCAGTTACAGATACTGTAGGATAATTGTTATGAATAATGTAATATAATGCGCTAACCTTCAGGTGAGGAAGGACCTGCAGATACTGAGTGCCAGGGGGGACAGGCTGTGGAGGGCGGTCAAAGACCTGCAGAAGGGGCTGGAGGATCTGGAGACAGAGCAGAGAGCCATGCAACACCGAATGCACGGGATCCTCCAAAGAGTGAAGAGCCTGACCGAGCCGAGGTCGGGGGGTCAGACCCGGCTCGACGTTAGCTCCATGAAGGTGAGCGCAAACCAAGAACCACAACTATAAACCAACAGCACCACACTAACACACAGGCATTGTCGAGTTGTAACAGGAAAGAGCACTCCCCAAACTGTTGCCGCATTAAGATTTCACTTCTCTGGAATAAAAAACAGTCCCAGACCACAGGCATGTCGACATTCATTTGGGTATGTAGTTGACTTGTGTTTTGTTAAATTATTTATTCTGAAACTTGACTAGACTATCAGATATAGAATACAAGTTGAATCATGTCTTTTTTTATAGTCGTTGTGTTGTAGTAGATACACATTTGTCAGTGACAGATTTGACTGTTTTTACCCTGATTTCTTTGTTGTGTTGCAGGTTGTCATGGGTAAACAGGCCCGACAGCTTACCAGTCTGACCTCAATGGTTTTGGCCCAAGACAGACTCATCGACAGGCGTCTGCAGCACATTGAACATCTGGAGAAACAGGTACATGACTTTGGGGTGGTACACTTGCATCTTATTCTCTGAATTTATACAAATTATATAATTGAAGTTTTTAATCCATAAGGAAAATCAAGGTTAAAGAAAATTTCTGAGGGTAATGTTTCGTACTGTATCACATTATTATTGCTATTTTATTATTATTATCGCTAGCAATAGAAGTAGTAGTATTAGCATTTATTTCAGCTGGATGTGTTTTAGTCCGAAGGCTAATTTGTACAGATTAAAACCATTAAGGTTTTGCCCAAATACCCAGACAGTCTGACAGAGCAGTCATGCTGTAGATTATTCATATAGTTTCTATGGTTAAACGATATGTATAATATGGTTAAACAACATTTCTTTATTTCCAATCTGTGTGTATGTTTGTTTTAGGTGTCGGACAGCATCCCAGCAGCACTAAGGGCAGATTCTGACTCCGACTGTGTCTGATGAGAACAGCTGCATCAACACACCGACACCCTAAACCAACTCACTCACAATCAGCAGTGAAAATGATTCTGTAAGATGACAAAATGAACTGCTCTGATATTCATAAAAGGATGTGTCACAATCAGCCAAGTTTAGATAAATACACATTTGTGTGACTTTCCAACACATACTGTCAGTTATAACAACAAAATATGCTACAATGTAGGTTGAGAGGAAAACTATTGTGACTACTATTATGTGTCTTGTCTTCAACAAGATATGACTCTGTTTATAAAGGGTTCAGAAATAAAACTTTCCTGTACTTGAGTCATCGTGTTGTGGCTCTAACTTCCACAATATTGTGGTTGACGACGGTGGTGAAATGCCCTGTGGAGATAGTTTCCTTATACGCACCAAAATAAACAGACCCACGTTGGAGTGTGAGAAGCCCTCAGTTTAGAGTGTAATCATCTAAAGATAAATAATCTAACTGACATTTATACATAATCAAATTGTGTTCAAAGCTAAATTTGTAATTAACGTTATCTGCAAGATTAACGAATGTAAAGGGTAATAAAAAGTAGAACTTCTTCATGTTTTAGTATGTAATGAATACAGTTTGATCCATACACCTTAAGTAGTTTTATAGAACATTTACATTTAAACCCACACAGTTCTTAAAGCAAGTCCCCCCACACACACACACACACACAAAATCTATTATATGGGACATAAATGTCAAAGGAACCCTTTGATGCCAAGCTATTCATCTATAAACAGATTTTTAATTTGCTTGACTGAATTTATTGTAAAGCAGGGGGAGACAAGTTTATTTGTATGTTACTCAGACACGAACACAATTCAAACAGCTTTGCATAATGCATTACAAAAAATTCAAGAGGAAATGTAGCATAAAGCATTAACATGCAAATTAAAAGGATAAAATCTATTTTCAAAGAAATGAAAATTTATTTATTTTTTTTTAAATTTCTTCTAAAATTTGCACTTATAGTATGGATAAGTGCAAACGGAAGACTGGTGCTTTAAGGTTCAATCAAAAGCAGCAGAGGATATGACAGTGTTGAGCCAGGCCAGCGGCTAGGTGATGTGGATGGTAAAGTTGGCCTGCGGGTCTGTCAGTCAGTACACCACTTTAATCCAGACTGACATATTTTAACAACTATTCGATGGATTGCCGTGAAATTTTGAACAGACATCCATGGTCCCCGCAGGATGAATCCTACTGACTTTGGCAATCCCCTGACTTTTCCTCTAGCCCCAAACACAAGGTTCAAATTTATGGTTTTGTGTGTGAAATGTCTTGATAGATTGTGATTAAATTTAGCACAGATCATGCGTGTCACACTAAGAAAGATCTATTTTGACTTTTGGTGATCCTCTTTTCACTCAGCAACATCTTCACATCGAAATTTTGATTTGTCCAATTCTTTGGTTTATGACCAAAAAATAATTACATTCCCATCAGCCTCCATTGTACTTCCTGTTTACTGCTAATTAGAAAACAGCACAATAATATGTGTCATCATGTTAACACGAGAAACATGGTGACCATGGTTAATCTTCTATCTGATTGGAACCAGCCTTTTAGTATTGTTGTTGTGAACGTGTGCGTGCTGACATTAACATCAGAGCATCGGTGTGCGTCACTGAGCCACTAGCATGGCTGTAGACTCTTCAGCCTGGATAATAGGAGGTCAAGTCTGGGCAAGTCTCACATCTTATCCAGCTCTGTGGTTCATAGTAACTAAATACTGTTTTTCCATGTTTAGCTTGGACTCTCAGAACATTTAGCAGGCCGCCACCAGATGCCCTTAGAGGATTCATAGCATAAAAGACAATCAGAGATGTATTCGGGTCCCAAACCAGTGGGAGATTCCCAGACAAGCAGCAGTAATTTAAACCCTGTCAGTGTATCAGACCTTAACACTCTAAGTGTCCTGTACAGGATTCACTACTGATTTGAAGTTGCTGGAGATGACTGTACATATGATCTCAGCGCATTTTACTATCAGCGCATGTTCATTATTAAAGGGACTAGATTAGGATCAAGATCGAAAACACTACTGGATATACATGTATTCAACCTGCTCATTGGGGTAAAGTCTACAAGATTCAGAGGAATCGTCACTGCTTTGATCGCTCGGGGCTCTTCAGTGCTGAACCCAAAACCCAGACAGTCCTTCTCCTGGATACTAGACATAGGGGGAACAACAGAAAATCATATAGTATCAAGCCCAAACCAGCTCTGCACCTTCACAGCTGTCTCACAGCCAAATGTGACAAAGGTTTTGTGTTGAATCTCAGCGGACTGAGTTGCTATCTGATGGCCTCAAGTCACTCTCTTGTCAGTCGACTTGCAGGCAGTCTGTCCCCTCTGGTGTTCCCAAACAAACGCCCGACAACTTGAACTCTGGCCCACTTAGAGGACAAAATACAAAGAGCTTAGCAGAAGAAAGAAAGAAAAGTCAAAAGAAATACAGTAAGAGAGGGAGAGAAATAGAAGATTGTTCTCAGGAGTAAATAATAATGATACAACAGCAAGTGCAAAAAATGTGAAAGGAACAAAAAAAGAATGAAATAACAAAGAAGCAAAATGAAGGTGTAAAAAATATGAATTCACAGACAGGCAACAGGACCATGTTGCACAGCAGCTAAGATTATTAGCGACTATGACAATAAAGCAGGATTATTGTATATGGGAGAAGAAGTGATGCCACTGAATCTGGTGGTTTAGTAGGTGTGTGAGCTTCAACTGCGCCCCTTAGAGGTCACAGTCAAACACTGACATTTTCAGTCTTAAAAATATATATATATTTTTTATCTTATCTTATTTTATTTCAATTCATAGTGTATTTTCTTGTTTGGAATCTAGTAAGACGAGACTAACCTGGGCTTATTTTTGAAAATCTATCTCAATTTCGTCTATAATAAGACATCCTCTGACCTCTGCTGATACTTCAGTAACAGAAACAGATATTGTTTTATCCATTATGTTTTTTGCTTTTTTTAAAAATTTGAACTTGTAAGCAGTTATTGTTGCTTAAGTAACTCTTAGGCCAAAAATAATAAAAATAATTTGGCCTTGTCATTGCTTGGGAAAAGAACAATGCAGTCAATGAATATGTTTGTTGAATGGATGTGTATCTACCACCACTTTTCATAGATTTGTCGCTAGAGCCGACAGTCACACAGACAGTTGTGCTTAGTGTTTGGGATGTTGTGGTTTCAAAGCTGCAGACTGTGGCTCTGTCAATGCGCCACAGGAAGAACAAGTAGAGGTCAGGTCCAGTGCATGAACATGGTGGAACTTGACTTGTCAGCCGATAGCTGCTCAGCTTGTGTATGATCCAGTGATGGTGAAGCATGAATGAAACAGCTTGATCCACTCAACTATTGCAAGCCCAGCTTCAGCACGCTGCTTGAATTAATATTACACTCTGTTTAAATTAAACTGAGGTGAACTGAGTGTACAGCAAACTGAGAGAGAAACACACACAGATGAGACAGAAAGAAATGAAAGAGAGAAGAGATGCTGATTATGATGGTGATGAGGGGGAGGAGGAAGAACATCTTTGATCGAAAATGCATCATAAAGTTTTACAATAATCCTGCTTGTTGGTAACATAGAAACTATACAGAAAGATGGTTGTGTGAACATCTTATCCTATACTTAATCCAGGTGCAGAATATTTAATTCACTACAAGATGGCAAAGAGCATCTGTACATTGGATTGTAGCATCAGAACTTAACTGAACTAAAACAGGCAAATGTTTTAACCCAAAATCCCCCCAAAAAAGATAAATCATTAAGATGTTGACATGACTAATTAATACAACAATATTAAAATCTTCCATTCACAGTAAAAGTCCTGCTTTAATAATCCAATTTAAATAAGAAAACTTGCTCTGTTGCAAAATGGCCTCTGTTATTGTATTTGAAATTATTGGATTGTTAATACAAACGTGTTGATGTGTGAGTAGCATTTTACTGTTGTAGCTGGTTGGTTTGGAGCTAGTTCTAACTACTCTGTTTACAGTTAGTTCAGTTTTTGGTTCACAGTCTGGAAGTCAGCCCTACAAAGACAAACCTGAGGAGTTGCAAGAGTTTTGCCCAACAAATTTGTATTCATTTTTTGGACTATTCTTTAATCTTTTCTTTTTTTGTGAAATATTGTATGAATTTACTTGTAAAAGTTATTCAAATAAAGCCATTTTGTATGAAGTTACAATCCAAAAAGGTAAGAAACTACTGATTTAAAGGTTAACAACAAGTTGTGTTTTTTATAATCTCATTAATATAAGTTTTTAGATATAAAATATAGTTCTAAAATGGAGCCAGTATCTACAGCTGTCAGGTTAATGGAGTGGAGTAAATAGTATATTTCCCTCAGAAATAAAGTGTAAAAGCATAGAATATAAAGTACCTTAAAATTGTATTTGAGTAAATTTAATTAGTTACATTATACCACTGGCTCAAGTCTGTTTGGGGAAGTTTGTTGCAAGTCATTTCCCATCTCTGTGTGTATCGCCTCATTTCCTGTCATCTAATGTCTATCTATTGTCCTCATTCCCTTAAAGGTATAAATCATCCTTCAGAATAAACAGTTATAAACGTGCTGCTCAACTTCTTCTATATAGTCAGTATCATCACCATCATCATTGTAATAAACAATATTTATGTTGCAGTTAAAGTAAATTTCTTTACATTATAGTCATGATAATGAATCATTATGATTATCTCAATGGTAAACTTCAATATTTTAAAAGGTAATAAAGACTTAAAACTAAATTAAATACACTAAGAATTTAAATAAAACAACAAAACAAAATTAAAGCCATTCAATGAGTAGAACTGTATAAAAAGTAGACTATAAAAGTAGGTGGTAAGAAAGAATAGAAAGTGTTTTAAAACATCTGGTCTTGATAATACTAAGACCATCCCACAGACGTTTATGAGCAATACTAACAACTACAACTCAGTGTGACTCAGATGTACTGTGGAATAATACATTAGGTGGGCAGGCAGGCGGAGCGTGAGAGACATACACAAACAGAAAGAGAGAGAGTGAGAGAGAGAGGAAGTGGTGTGGATGCTTTACACTGCAGCACTTCATATCATCTCATCACAGTCTGTCAGTCTGCTAAAGACTTTCTATCACACAGCCTCGGCCTATCATCGGTGTTTCCCTGATCTGTGCTCGCCACCATCTGCACACAGCCATGTCTGTTCAGGTAAGGAGGCAGGTAGCGTTCACTTCTGCTGGGACAAACTATGGTGTTCCTCCTGTCAACTTTGTTACTGAGGGAGAATTCAGCCAACTTTTTATTTCTGTTTCTGCGTCGGTTACCCTCGGCTGGAGGTTTGTCATTTGTCTCTTGTTGTGAGTAATAATAATAGTGTCACGCAGCCTCTCGGCCATTTGTGTGTCGCTGCTCAGGAGGAAGATGAGCCGATGATGGTATCACAAGAGGAAATGAGTGCCACTTCCCTTCACTTTGGTCAGAGAATGAAAATAAAATGTCGGCAGCGAGCTGGAAGGGGTTCTCATCATTTACATGTATGCAAAAGAGCCGCAGTGTGCATGTCTTGTTAAGGTTTGCAGGTTTATTCCCCTGAGCCTCAAGTAAAATCTGTAATTTATTGAGTAGACCCAGCTAAACCTAATACAGTCTAATACAACAGCCCAGCAGTAAACCCCATCTTCACAAAGACTAGAATCTTCAGGGTATTTTTTGTTTCGTTTTAAAGAGGTTTTAATCTAACTTTATCGTCATTTTGGAGGCGTAGCTTGTGTTGCTGTTGACTTTTATTGCATTTTAATGCAATAAAAATGTCTAATATCTAGTCTAGTCAAACCCTGTTGAGAGTATTAAGTGTATATTAAAGTAAAAAACTGTGGTCTCCACTGAGGCTGGATTGTAGGACTGTTTCTAAAAAGCGATGGTAATGTCAGTCTTCTTCCTGCACTTTGGTCAACCCTGAAATATGTCAACAACAATTAGATGGCGTCATGAAATCTGGTAAAGATGTCCAGGGTCCCTGGAGGATGATTTTACTGACTTTGGTGAAACACTGACACCTGATCCTCTTTTCCATCACTCTACCAAGCACCACCTCTTTTACCCTCACAGACAAATGCTTTTGTTATTTTGTATTTAATCGTAATTACCAATTAGATCAGTTTTCAGGTTTACTAATCAGCAATTAGGCAGACCTAGAATTTGTTTTTGCCATTGTGTTAATCTCTTTAAGTAAGCAGAAAAAAAGCTAGTGTACTTATAAATCCTTAAACCAACATGTTTTCAACCACGTTGCGCTGTTACCTCACTCAGCGAGTTTTCAGTACGTAAAGTGTCGGCCCTGAAAACTGAAATTAATTAGGAGAAAGATTCTCTGTATTTATAATTAACTCCATTCACCAATTAGACCACTAATCACTAAGTCTTGAAAAGGAATAATCTTTTGCATGTTTGTTGATCTCTTGAACCTCTCATTCAAATACACAAACAACCCTGAGTACTGCAAGACAGAGCGTTGGGAAACAGTTTCATTCTCCGTGAGTCCGACCACAATACCACATCCTGAGGCAGCGCTTAAAATAAACAGGGGGCTTGTCAGGTGGGATCAAATTCTAAAAATTTTTTTATCATTTGAAGACCAAAGGAATTTGGAATGCCCCTTCAAGTGTTATTGTTTCTTATCTCGTCTGATTGGCATAATAAGTCATTTAAAGGTTTTTATGACCAATCCACTAACATTTTGGGGACTGATTTGGCCTCTGGGGAGCTTTTGTATCATCAGAGGGATGAATGCCAAACCTTTTGAAGCCGGCAAATGATGCAGATTAAAAACCCATAAGTGTGGCAGTGTATAATTTATGACTAATTTATGACATAATATAAAAGTGCAGACAATGCTCATTCAATCAAGTCAAAGTTACAATCAAGATTTAATTTTAAACTATATTCATATTTGGCAGGCAGTAAATGCACCCTACCCTTTTCTTCATCATTCACTGTCACCACACCTAATCCTTAATGATTTATTTGTTGTTTCTTTTTCGGTTTCAGTCATCACTATTTCCTTTTAGGGAGTTGAGGGCAGCACATGTAAGTGGGAAAGCAGTGAGTCTCCTTTGCATACTGTTATAAAACAGGGGGATTTGCTACGTAATAGTTTTACAATCCTTCTTAACATGGACCAAAGGTTGTTGTGAGGGAGGCTGGAGTTAAAAACACACAAGTACTGGTGATCCCTCAGAACTTAGCAGTACCCCAGACAGACAGGTCTGCACCTTGTAAGGGTCCATACATCATATCAGGGAGTTGAAGTTTTTAGCAGAGATTGCTTTAAGCGCTTAGATACTAAGGCAACTTGAGTAATTGTCATAGCTGACACGTGCTTTGCATTGACATTCATGCAAATGCCACACACTTTGTAACTCCTCTCCTCTCTACCTCATCTAAAGGAGCAGTGTACCTGGAAAATGCAGTTTTGGTAAAGCCCATTCAAGGTAAATCACTTTGCCTGGTTGTTCAACATTGAGAGGGGAAAAGGGAAGTCACATCTGGGAGATGACAGAGCTTCCCTCTAATCAAGTTCTCTCTGTCCAAAAGATGTCAACTACCACCGTCGACAGTGCAGGAGGAGGAACCAAAACCTCTAAAGTGTCAAAGGATCATAAAAAGGTAGGCGGATGTTATTATTCATCATCAAGTTCTTCTCAGTGACGGAAAGACATCAAACTTCCTGTGTTTGGAAGAAAGTTACTCCCACTGTTAAAAAACTGCTGTTAAATTATTATGTGGAGCTCTTATTCGTGTTTTTCCAAGCAGGATATTTCATTTAGTATTTCAATGCTTTAAGACAGAAAAAAAAAACCTTTTTTTTCAGGATATTAAATGAAATGTTTTCGTTGTTAGTCAGCTGTGTTAAGTTTGGCGATGGAGGGAAAAGAGTGAGGGTAAAGAAAATGATCCACTTCTAGGCTTATTGAGAGATTTCCCCACAGTTCAACTCCTTGGAAGAAATTTTCCCAGAAAGCTTGATTCATGAGGCCAAGTTTACATCTCACTGTCGTCATAATGGCTGAATTCACAGTGAATCACACTTCTGCTTCCGCTACTAGGAGCGTGTTCTACACTTCACCGTCAAACAGTTGGTTTTTAAGTGGTTTAACTTTGCATTGCTCATTAACAGTTCTCTATTACTATTAGATAAATTAATTCATTATCATGAAGTAATATTTTGACATGCAAAACTATATCATACAATTAAAAAAAAAAAAAAAAAAAAGCCAACACAACATGCCAACACATTTCCATGTGTTCTCAGAGGCTGAATGTGAGGTTTTACGGTGACTTTATCCTGCATTTGAACAGTGAGGCAGTGTGATGTTTCATTTGTGTGGACAAGTCTGTGCTACTTTTAAGGTGACAATCACATGTACTAAAACTGTACTTTTAAGGTGCCGATACAGAGGAACATTTTAGTGATGGCTAACTATTACTAAGTATAAAGATCAGCTGAAGCTGATGAGAATTAGTTCAGGTATTTGGTCATAAAGCCAAATATCGGACAGACCGACATATAGACTCGATCACAATGGGGATTCAAACCAAGCTCTTACCGTACTCTCTTCTTTTTAATAAACATGTTTTTTCTTCTTCCCTGTTATGTTTCGTTAGCCCACATCAGCGATCCTGAAAGGAGCCATTCAGCTGGGAATCAGTTACACTGTGGGAAACCTCAGCTCCAAATCAGACAGAGATGTTCTCATGCAGGACTTCTCTGTAGTAGAGAGCGTCTTCCTGCCCAGGTAAACACCTTTATATATACCTTTTATTTTTAACATTTGGCCAATGCATATATTCAACTTGCAATTCAGAATAATATCCTCAAAGGTTTCATTCATCCAAATTATAAATAGATGTATTTTTTTCACACACAAATATCTGTCTCTGTGTCCACCCTGAAAAATGCAAGGGAAGTAATTTGCTCTTACTGCTCAAAGAATTGAAAAATTACCTTTGAAAAACTCCAGGAACAGAAACATGTCTTTCAAAAAAACAGACCCAACAGACCTCACGAAATATGTTTTTTGCAATTTGAATGAGCAGAACATCTTAAGCAATAGATTGAACTTATTAAATTTTGTTCCATGATCCGTTTAACTGCTCTGTATTGTATATTGAAAAAATTAAAATACTGCACACATAAGTAAGTATGCACTTGCTCAGTCTTTTATGGGAACCTCTACATACTGTACATCATCAGCGATGCTTTCTGGGGCCATCAAGCATTTTGGGTCTTTTAACAGAAACTCACCCAGGCAACCAAGATGATAATTATCAAGTCCATGCCTTTGTCCTGGTGGCACTACCCCACCCACGGCTCTCCTCTCCCATCCATAGCCACCTTGAAGCAACTTCTGCTGCCTTGTTGGCCATTTTGCTGGCCCTCTGCCTACTGAGGGGCTGGCCGGTGAACCCTCTGTACCCAACTCAATGGGCTCGCACCTCACTTGACACCTGTTTCGCCTTTCTTCCACAAGCTTAGCGTACTTTGCTCTTCTCCTCTCATTGGCCTACCCAATGCAGTGCCCCAAGGGAACAATGAGTTGTAAGAGAATGATATGCTTCAATCCCTTTAGGATCCCTCCTTTCTGGGCTGCAGAATCATTGTGTGAGTTGCTCAGGAGCTAAGCTGTCATGCCCCTGGCTAAAATGCTGAAGAATATCTTTCGCTCATGACTGAGCAGCAAGATGGTTTTAAACTGATCAGTGTTCTTTGAATCTTCCTCCTTTGGAACCCACGTCCCTTTTGCATTCCTGTGCTGATGAGCTGCGTTTTCCTTCCTCCAGATCACCTTTAGAATAACCCAGGGCTAGAAGAGTAATCTTCATGGCAGTTCTTTAAATGCTACCCCACTTTAAGGTACCCCACTTGGTCCTGGGGCTGAGTTTGCTCTTACCTTCTTGACCTCCTTCCAGCTGGGCTCCTTTCCATTTAAATTCTGGTATAGGTGAGGGACATGGCTGATCAAGGACTTGCAGTGGCCCAGATCTTGCTCTATGGATTCATCATGGAAGTTGTTTCTGAGATAGTGGTTGAACTCAGCTTTGGAACAGATGAACTGGCCACTGTTCTTCTGCTCTAGCAGTTTTGTAAACGCAAATGGGTTTGCTAGAAAGGCAGCGTGTTTCCTGGCCCTATCCTTCCTCAAACTCCCATGTCACACGGCCCTCCCCAAGGTAATGAGCTTCTTAGGAGGAATCTTCTCAGTTCTGTGAAACGTCCCCTGACAGTGATGGTTGTCATTGTCTGGAGGCATCAATCAGTTTCACCCTTTTAAGATGGCACAGGTATCTTTGTTGAACTAGAGCTATTCCTTCTCCTTGTAAGTTTGAGGCCACTTAACCCCGACAGCGATCTTTTGCTTTGCACGGGTCCATGTAAATGGACCATTTTACATGGACAATTAAATTAAAAAAATTCAATTAAAAAATACCTATAGCATGTAGCAAAAAGCTATGGTTGTCTAATTGTGTATTGACTTTCCTCACACGATAACTTAAATACATTTTGTTTGTTCTATAGTGAGGGCAGCAACCTGACTCCAGCACATCACTTCCCAGATTTCCAGCTGAAAACATATGCCCCACTGGCCTTTCGCTACTTTAGAGAGCTGTTTGGCATCAAACCAGATGACTATCTGGTAAGTGTGGAGACTCAGACAAGTCAGATTCTTACTGTCATTCTGATTCAGCATAATGTGGCGGAAGTTCCGATTGAGTTAGGTGCAAAACTGAAAGCATTGCATTGTTCTGAATTTCAGTACTCTATCTGCAATGAGCCTCTGATTGAGCTGTCCAACCCTGGTGCCAGCAGTTCCTGGTTCTACCTCACCAGCGATGATGAGTTCATCATTAAGACAGTGCAGCACAAAGAGGCGGAGTTCCTGCAGAAGCTGTTGCCCGGTTACTACATGGTGAGCTGCTCCAACAAACAGATAAGCACAAATTTGTCAAACGGCTAAAAAGTCTTCTTGTAAACGAACAAAGTTATTTTTACTGTCAGCTTTTCCCATCAAACACACTGTGTGTATCCTTTAGGTCTTACAAACACGCTGATATTATTTTGTTCCTTATAACACATTTGCAATGCTGATTTCTTGCATTATTTATATCCTTGTCTACTTGTCAGTTGTCCTCATGCTCGTGTCCTTGTGTGCAAAACAGAGCAAAATAGGGGCAAACTATTGCTCCATTGCAGTAACAGCAGTGAAAACCTGACAGGATACCTCTAAGTGAAACTTCTCTTTTACTTCTACTGACATTATTCGAAATACAGTTTTCTTTTTTCATCTCATGTTAATTACCACTGCAGATATTTGCTTTGCTTCAAGGAGAGATTGTCTTGCTAAATGAGTGATGTGAATCATGTCCAGCCAACTGCAAAGAATTAGGTGTGGCAATATATACAATAACAGATTTACATGTAGAGAATTAACCAGATGATTACGCTATAGCTTGGATTTACATGAAGCTGGTAAACCACAATATTATTTTTGGGCACGTCCTGCAAAGATAACACAAAGTTTTGCCTTTGTGTGTTTCACTGTCACTAATAAGCTAATGCTCAGCTGTGGAGCTCGGCCCTTTTGAGATTATTTCTTTAAATTGCAGTTTACAATTTCTTCAGGCCTAAATTTTACTATCGGATGTCTTTTTCATGGACATACACACGCCTAAAAGCCGTGTTAGTGTTTTTTTTTTGTTAAATATGCCAAGAATTAAGGTTACTCCTGGCTTGATGATAAGATTCAGCTATCACTATTTATTCATATTGTAAATATATATATATTTGTCTTTGTTATTGTAGAATCTGAATCAGAACCCAAGGACGTTGCTGCCCAAGTTCTACGGTCTTTACTGCATCCAGTGCGGTGGTGTCACCATCCGCGTGGTGGTAATGAACAACGTGCTGCCACGAGCCATGAAGATGCACTACAAGTATGACCTGAAAGGTTCCTCATACAAACGCCGCGCTTCACGCAAAGAGCGCGCCAAGTCCTCCCCCACGTTCAAAGACCTGGACTTCCAGGAGATGCACGAGGGCCTACACTGCGACATAGACACATACAATGCTCTGATGAAGACTCTCCAAAGGGACTGTCGGGTGCGTTTACATAAGATGGTATATCTGTGGAACAAAGTGGACCATAAAGTCAGTATTCTGGGTAATATAAAGCTCAGGATGCCTGTTCTACTAAAAATATAATAACCAGCAAAACTGCAGAGTATTTCAAAATTTAAGCAGAATTACTGAAATTTGTCATCGCTGAAAAAAACGTTTTACATCCTTATTCCTTTCAAAATCAAAATCCCAGTAGATATTTTATTAACTTAAACACTGCTATAATTACATTTCAAACATTTCAAACATTTGGTTATCAAGTCTAAAAGACCACAGATAACAATTTTCAATTTTCCCCAAAACATACTATTGTCAGACAAAATAAACAAAATAGCTTAATGGCCGAGGATCTGGATGAATTCTCATTACTGGTAACTAGAAATGTTAACTTTGTCCTGAGGGTGGTGTATTTACATGAGAAGATCCATGTTGCCTTCAGTTTGGTACACTAAATATGAAGCTACAGCTAGCAGCTGGTTAGCTTCAGAAGATCATAACTTAAGACATTCAATCTCAGAGAAAAACAGCAAACCCTCACATTTGAGACATTGGAACCAGAGAATGTCTGGAATTTTCGCTTGATAAATAACTCAAGCGATAAATGGTTTACAAATACCGTTGCTGATTATTTTTTACGTCGTTGTCCAATCAAGCAATCAACTTATTGTTTCAGAACTTATCACTCATAGTGAGTTTAAATCTTTCCTGGAAACAGCCTTATTTGAATTTGGTCAGTGATCCCCACGCAACTCCAGCCCTTCAATACCATTATGCAACCACCCCCCCCCCCCCGCCCCCAACCCTGCCGTTCAGGCTCTAGCTGTTGTGATGACCTCATTAGCACCTGCCTCTTATTTCATTAGTGTGAGACAATAGCGGCCACTTGATGGAGGATTAACCCCCAGCAAAGCCAAGCAAAGCACCTAACTCGTGATCAGGCTGAGCGGCTCAACTCTGGAGCACCACCTAGCCTGTCTGGGTGTAACGTGCTCTTATCGGGCAGAGTGTCTTGGGTAACACATTGGAGAGCAAGGGCCTCTTTGTTTACAGTGCTTACCTCCTGATATCAGAGTTTGGTCAGAGGGATTGGGGCTTATGTTGTCCTGCACTTTTGGGTTTTAGATCCAGGTTTAGCCATTTTAATATCGGTCTGTTTTGGTGTTGGAGAGGTCAACATGCAGCTCGTCTAAGAAAAGTTCATGGTGGGTGGTTAAAAAGGGCAGTTAGGCGTTATTTTATCCTTTAAATGTCTTGTTTTATTACAATAACCAGATCCTCATTATTGAATTTCTAATATCTCTTAGTAAAAGAGTTGCACAAATACCAAATACAAAGAACAATTACCCCCACAGGGAAATTCTCTTTAGCCATGCACTTTCACATGGAGTTCAGATGTCATGGTTGCAAATTTAGGGGCCAATTTAGGGGCAGAATCCTTCAGAGGATACATCCTCTGACCAAAGGACAAATCAAACGGTGCCAATTCCATACTACATACTAAATCTAACCACAAACATACCAAATTTGCTCGTTATTACTGACTCGAGGATCTCATTGTAGAAAGAATTGACATTAAATCTTTGTAAGACACATTGTTTTCTCTCCTTGAAGATTAATTGGGAAGGACACTTGATAGCACAGCAAACCTACAAATTTTAAAATATAGCACATACACTATTTTTTCTCTGAAAATAAAAGTTGCTTTTTTCATCTATATGTGGAGGAGCTTTTCGAATCGGACCAGTCTGTCAGCTCATTATGACTTGTATTATAACTTAAACCTCCAAACAAGGACACAGCATCGTCTTCCTTCGTATTACTTTAACACCCCTACCATTTTTCAAATCAGTCTTTCGGTTTAATTGCGTATTATATTGATTGCTTACATCCAGTTTCTGCTTCTCATCAGGTCTTAGAGAGCTTCAAGATCATGGACTACAGTCTCTTGCTGGGGATTCATGTGTTGGACCAGAAGCCGCTGAGCAGAGGGAGCCGATGTGACAGCAGGAAAGGGCAGAAAGTCCTCTACTCCACCGCCCTCGAGTCCATCCAGGGGAACGTGAAGGACCCCGAACCTGTGGCTGATGACGACACGTGAGAAAACTTTATGCAGTTTCTTACTTTGTAAACACTACCTCTCTGTTTTTGGGTTTGTCAGGCTTATGATATGTAGAAAAATGCACTTTTTAACATTTCATTACTCAGCTTGATTTCAAGTTCTTTTAGTTGAAGGGTCATGTTTCTTATTGAAATGTTTCATTTAAATTTGGTGTGTTGCCTTAATATGTTAAAACAACTCTCAAAGCGTTTTACTGTAAAAGCTGGTATGAAGTCTGTATTTCTTTTATCTCTCTACCCTGCTAATTTTTTTTAAGTGGCGTCTTCCTCTGATTTTTTCTTCTGTCTTCCTATGAAAAATGCTTTGCACGGTAGTTCGATCTGGTCCAAATGACATGTACTCAAATATAAGAACGATTCTTCCACTTTGGCAACTGTTTACTTAAAACGCATGAGATAACCAGCTCTACTGTATGTGCTACTGGTTTAGAGGTTTTACCAAAATGTGGGAAATAATGATGCCCATCACTCTGTTTTATTTTTTTTTTAAACGAAAGACTTATTAAAACTATTTTATTTTCAAGTTATGGTGGAATTCCTGCCAAACACAAAGATGAGAACTTGCTAATCTTCTTAGGAATCATCGACATTCTTCAGTCCTACCGGTGAGCTCACAATATAAACCAAACACACCCCCACACACATGCACATATACAGAGTGAAAAAAATAATTTCTGTGTCAGTTACTTTTACTCTGTGGTTTCTCCATATGTGTACGGACACATTCACATTTTCAATTATCTCTTTAAAACTGCATTTAAAAAAAATGTGAAAAATATTTAGAAAACGATTTTTTTTTTAAATCTACTTTTTTTTAATTGATTCAGTCATTTTTTTCTTTATTTAAACAATGAATTCAAAATTAAATTTAAAATTAAATCACAAATTATTTTAGATTCTTTTTTTCTGTTTATGATTCCATTTACGTGTGTCTGCCTGCTATATTCTATCTCGTGTTTTTCTACTCACCAGTTTTATTTCAACACTGATATGGTCTAGAATTATTCTGTTAGCTCATTCATCACTCTGCAGACATGATATGCCACCTGACCCCATAGACATACAGTATATTAATGACTAAAAATTGTGCACTGATATTTTTCAGGTTCATAAAGAAGGTTGAACACTCTTGGAAAGCTCTTGTGCATGATGGGGTATGTAACTTTGCATCCTCCTACCTACCTGGAGGCTATTATGTCAGACTGCATGATAATGTACTTGTGTGGGTGAGTGCATGTTTGTGTGTAACAGCTTTCTTTGCTTTTTCAGGACACGGTGTCAGTTCATAGGCCCAGTTTTTATGCAGACCGATTTCTGAAATTCATGGGATCGACTGTGTTTAAAAAGATTCATCGTAAGTTGTTCAACCACCATAGCTCCTGTACTCTGCAACCTGCAATAAAAGTAAGATTGCTGAGCTTTTTATTTGAATGTTCTCTTTGTTTGACTCTCAGCTTTAAGAGGAGCATCTTCAAAGAGGAAGAGGAGTTCCCTCCATGCCGTAAAATCAGCCTCCCAGGAGTTTCTGTCCCTGCCAAAGGAGGAGAAGGAGGAGAAGAAGACCCAAAGTATGGACAACCTGGATGGAAACTGTAAGCTTAAAGTGATAGATTTAAGACGATTTAGCAAACAGTTCTGTATATTTTTTTTTTTGGAAGAGGCTCTGGCTCTTTGCTTTTGTATTTGATTCATTGATTCATGAACTGCTTGTTGCAACAGTTTACAGTTCCTCCAAACAACCAGATCTTCTTCCGCGATCTACTGTTTCTTTTGAACTCACCGGAAATGATGAAGAGGATCTTGAAAACAGGTAGTGTTTGTGTGTGTGAAGCTCTCAGATCTAAGCCCCATATCTTTAAGTGAGCTTTCCTGTAATTTGCTAAATAATTTGGTAGATATGAAGATAGATATGAAAATGCAAAGTACTGGTAAGAGCTGTGACCATATAAAGGAAAAAAAAGTGTGCAACAGGAAAAGATGTTAGTTTTCTAGTTGTGTGTTTGACAGCTCTGGGCACAAAACATGATGCGTGTCTGTTTTACAGAGAAGCACCATCTTGTGGTTGAATGAATAAAGACTGATCTCAGAGAAAGGAGGAAATGGACTGTTACAAAATAGTGTTGCAGATCATCTCAGGGAGGAGGTTGGGGAAGATGATTGGGCAAATGAAATGTTTGACTGTGAACCTGCTGTTAGTAAAGGCACCTCTACCGTCATCCTTGTTTTAGTCATCTAAACTTAACCTCAGCTTAGCCACAGAGCTGGCAAATAAAAAAAAATGTATGTCACTTTAGGAAAACAGAGAGAGGTTAAGCTTGGAGGCTGTTGTCTAATTTATCAGTAAATCTCAATCTTTTATTCATTAATTTAATGTGCTCTTATACATCTTTTTTTTACTAATGTATTTTATAATCACTAGTGTTTTCCTGTTGCAGTGAAGACCGACGAGCCTCCAGTTCAACAATCGCTCTGGATGATCCTCTGCTCTCCCTCAGCAGAAGCCAAACAGATTCTGAACTGGACGTCTACTTGGTACGAAGTATCTCGCTTTATACAATCTGCAAACAAATTCAAATAATTTGCAAACAAATACAAGCTATTGAAGGATAAAAATGGTAGTATCCTATATTTGTCTTACTCTCAATGAATCCCATGAAAATACTTAAACCAACTATCTGTCTCCTAATATCGTCTGATTTTCCAACCTTGTCTGTAGCTCTCAGCACCGAGAAAAGTATAGAATATCACCAGCCTTACTCTTAATTGTCTAGCTAATCAGAACTCTGACCAGTTAACGTCATTCGGTTGTGGTGAAACTTGTACTTTGAGTTTGTGGTTTCAGCCACAGGTTTCTGAGGGGTTGACACTCGCTTCCATCTTGTCACTTAATGGAGCCAGGAAATCCAAATTTGCTCAAAGCCTGGGGCGAGATGAGAGGGAACGAGCAAGCAGCAAAGAACATGGCAAAGTGGCTCAATCAAACACTCTCACTTTGTATTTCAATTTTTTTTCTCATTGTCCTAAAACACTGATAATGATTAGTGGAGCCTTTACACCAAAGTGTAACTTCAGATCCTCCACATCCCTCATCTTGGCAGATGAGCACACAGTCTGCTCTCATCTGTTTACTTATTCTAAACCAATTTAACCTTTTTATTTAATTTTTAAACCTAACTTTTTTAAACTTAGAAGGCTTTTTTGGTAAAAATTACTTTTTTTCCACATAAAATTGAGTCTGCATTTTCATAACTTTACAAATTTCCATATTCTCAGATCATTTCCCATGGCCCCTTAATACTTTGCTGTACTGGTGTATTTGGGAACATCATTCATTATGAACTCAGGGGTCACTGGCTGTCTCTGCATTTTCTGCATCTCACAGTTTCACCTAGGCGACCCAGAAGGAGCTGATCAGTTCCTTTGTGCCTAAGCAGCCATAAACTGTAAGCAGCAAACGAAATCCATACACCGTTCTACTGTTTTCCTTTTTCTTTTCTTTTTTTATTTAAACTGATCTTTTGTGGACAAGACGATGTCTCAGTGAGTTGGGTCAGCTTCACTTCTGGATTGTGTCATCCGTCTGAGGACTCATCATGAACATAACACACTGACTTTTAGCCTAGTGACTTCACTAACCATTAAATGGTTACATCTTCCTCTTCTCTCCTCTTCTTGGAACTCTCTTCTTTTGTTGTGGTGGCGTGACATCCATACTGTATGACTCAGCTGAGTCCTGTAATGCTCCACTCCCCCCTCAGATCTTTCATGTGTGTCAGCCTAAGAAACCTCCATTAGTTCCCTTTACTGCAGTACTTCTCTTATATAACCTCAAAATCCTCATTCAGGCTTATACAGAGCTGTTCTTCAGGCCACATTAAGCAGTTCTGCTCTGTGGGAAGCCTTCAAACGCTGAGGTCAATCTAATCTCAAAGCCTCAGACAGAAAACAGTAGAATTCATATATCATAGTGAGAGTGGAAAGGAAATGTAGCTCTTTAATTTATCTGCAAGCCTCCACTTGTCTTCTTAATATTTATTTATGCTCTTATTTAAAATGATCATAACAGTGCTTTTTTTTTGGTTTTCAGGTTTTTCAATAATATCGAATCAACATGTAGATACATGTGACTTGCTTGAGCATTACATTTTTTAGTTGTGTGTTAATGCAGGGCTTATTTCAAAATTCAATCTATACTCAAACATTGAAACAAATTGGCTGAGGAAATAAACAAATTGTCAACACACTGAATGAACCATGATCCCAAAAGTTGATTAAGGCAACATATCAACAAGATCTTCATTGGACAAACATCCATGTGAGAGAAAAACGGGCTGCATAGACTACAACTGCAGATAATGACATCTCTGCCTGCAATCAGGATTTCACATTATGTAAAAAAAACCTCCAAAAAGTAATCCACTCCAGATATAGAAACTGATGGCAATCATCCTAAAATATCTAGACGCCTATGAAGGATATGTAATACACATTTTAAGAAACACACAGTAAGAGATAGATGTTATTGCTGTAATTATACATTTTAAAAATAATCTGATGGTTGAAAAAAACCATCAAACCTTACGGATCTTAATATTCAGTGTCCGGACTCTATTTTTGACTGGAACCGGAGTCTTACACATATAAAGACATATTAAAGTCGCCCCCTCGTAGCCAGATTACGAATGTTCAAGTCTTAGTCAATTCAACTTTTATCGCCAACTCTTTTCCTCTGTTACCTAAAGGGAAAAAAAATAATCTTTTTTTGTTTTATTTCTAGTGAGCAGAAATGAGAGACGGCTCCTCTCCAGACATCTTTTCTTCTGACCTTTAACCTCCCGGTCTCGACAGATTCAAGACATCAGGACCTCTTCAACTTTCCCTTGCAAGTCAAACTAAATGTGCCAAAATCCCATCAGTCACAGAGGTGGAAAACAGTGAACTAAAACTCATGTAAAAAAGTATGTTTATGTGTGTTAAGATCGCTGAACCTCTGTGTTAATATAAAACACTACAGGCAGCCTCTTCTCCTGTTTTTTTCACCAGCCTTACTCTTAATTGTCTAGCTAATCAGAACTCTGACCAGTTAACGTCATTCGGTTGTGGTTTTCCTGTTTTGCTGCTAACTTAACCACAGTACTAACAAGACAAAACTGAGCTTTAGTTTGTCCTCTCCTCTTGGATGTCTGATTTTCTGTATATATTTTAAAAATTCTCAGCGGCTGGATCCCTGAGGAAACAAAAAGTCTTCTTACTTAATCTGTTTCAGACAAAAAAAAAAATCTGCATTTTTTTCATGTCATATATTAATACAGAGATGTGTTCTGAGATCTTGCTGGTTTCGGGTATCTGAAAAAAAAAATCCCAGTTCATCTCTTAAGTCATTCAAATATGCATGACTGATAGAGACACGGCTTGCAAATCTTAGGTATAACTGATTTTAAAATCTCAGTTTGCATAAAACAGTCTATCAATATTCTGATAAACATGAATTAATTTGATCTCTACCCGATGCGTATTTTCATTCAGATGTGCAGCAATATGAAGCCATATTACAGGATGTAAATTGTCAAATGCCTAATTAAGTACTATAATCACATATTTTTCCAAACTGTTTGGACACTGCCTTTACTGGGATTTAATAGAACTGTTATAAATGCTTCTGAATCCTGCAGGTAAATCATGACCATTACATCACCTTTCTTCTTTTTGTCCACATTGTTTAAAAAGTTTTTAAAAATGTGTGCTTTGATGTGATTTAAAGGCCTACAATTGTATTATAGCAATATGTTTAACTTGTATCTATGAAATAAATTAATATTTAATGTCCTTGCATTGATCCTTGTTTTTTTTCTGGAAAATTATGATAAATATTGTCATCTACATTTTAATAATACAATAAATTACTACAGAATATACATTATATTAAATTACAAGGAAACAAACCAGGGAATATATACATACATACATACAACATATATGATTATTTTAAAGGGAAAATATACCTATATATGTATACAGTTATAGGTACATGTACATGTTATAGATGAACAAAGAACATTCCCATTGGTTCCTGTTACTGGTCCCATTGAGACATTATACCATTTTTGCCATTTAAAATAAAAACCATGATCCCTATTTAATAAATTAAATGACTAAGTCCTCCAATAATCAGTAGTGAGTAGTGAGTGAGAGTAGTGAGTAGTGAGAAGTGTTGTCTTCTGTGGAGAGGGATCTCCCGGTACAAATAAGGCAGGGGAGAAGTGAAATGAGACATTAAAAAATAATGTATATATTGGTGTGTATTTAACAAGAAGGTCTATTTTTTGACCACTCCTTAATATGCAAAATGTGTGAGCATGCAGTCTTTGCCCTGTTATTTACAGCCAAATGCATTGTAACTCTATAAAGTTTTACAGGTGTCATAAGAATTCTGTGAATAAGTTCAGCGAGGACAAGTCACGCTCACATCATTTGTCTTATTTTATTTAGACAGAAGGGGGTGCAGTAGTGATGCAATCAAACACTGAGTATAGGGAGGATACAGACGATGGTCTTGTGGCCCCTTCACCACTATTTACTGTTAGTGGGCGATAAGACGAACTTATTTTTTAACAGTTGACCTTACAGTGTTATTGCGCCATCTTCTCTGGGAATGACCAAAATGTATGAATGTATTGTGCATCCAGTTTTAGAGAAAGTGGATCTGACTGCTTAAACTCAACTGAACTTTTATTATTGTGCAGTAATGTTCTGTCTCAGTGTTCACCCACTCATATTTTCATGAGCAGAGGGTGACGCCTATGCTGAAGGTTTAAGGTTAAAGGATTTAGGTTATTTATGATTCAGATAAAAACACCTGGAAGAAGTGGAAATAAACTAAGTACTTTTACACATTCTCTGTTTTCAAGTTTGATTTTATAGCATCTGGCATTTTAGTTAAGAAATTATGTTTTTATGAAAGTTTGAACTGTACACTGTCACTTTAAGCAAAAATAAAAATATATATTCACCTGTATTACAGAAGAATGTGTTCAGGGATTGTGTATATATCAGTTTCTCCTCTCCACCATCATATTTTATCATCGACACCTCTGCTTTCTTTGTAGTGGCTGTTGTGAGGATCAAACCTGTGTTTATTCACGTATCAGCGCTGAGTCCAGTTTTATTCTGACATTGACACATTACAGCTTTTGATGAGCTTCTCTGTTTTCTACCATCAGACATGCCAGAGGGTCTTAACCTGAAGAGGCTCGACCAGTCAGACAAGAATTAAAATCATAACCCCACTGTTGGGTTGTTAGTATGCACATATATACTACACTGGTGGCAAACTGTAGAATAAATGTGTGCAGAGGTGGAACTATGTGGTTTATGAATATTGCTGTCACTATCAGCGAGGAGTGGAATTGGTATTCAGAGTGATTTGTAAGAAAAATATATCAAATCAAATCAAAATAAATCAACACTGCTTAATGAAATGCGAGAAATCATATGTGAAATACACTTCACATGTAATAAAGACCCACATGCACATATATATACATATACATATACATGCGGTTTATCACTATCATTGATATCATTTAAAATCATCCTTTATCACATTTGTCACTTATTTAATTGCTGTTTTTTTTTTATAACCCCCCTTCAATTTCACCTAACTGATAGAAATACAAAATGATGAAACAATTTTATCAATGAATACATTACTTTTTAATACTTTTAAAATGGTTTGGTAATCCTTGTATTCATTGTTCAATCATCAGTTAGCAGAAGCCTTTATAACCATTTTCATGACACCTATTATCACATTTCACATCTGGGTTTTTTCCTTTCCTTTTTTTTTTTCTTTCCAGATGTCACCTGGACACTAACCGGCATTTTATTATGCTTATGATGGAAATTTAAAAAATAAGATAATACATAGGTTAGGTAACAGGCTGGATGAGGGAATCAGGAATGATGCCACACTCTGCAGCTACAGGGAGTCACACTGGAGCTCCAGCCCTGCGCATAGCACACACCTGCAGGCTCTAAACCACGCCCACGTACCTGCGAGAACCAGGAAATTGCTTCATGTGGACCTGGGGACATCAAAATACTCACCCCCAGATCTCCACCACAAGGTTTCGTTACCCCCCGTCGCCCTGAGCCTCCTTCGCACCGACCCACCTGTATCACACTGCTGTGGTCGCGTCAGAGCCTGAAACAGACGGAGTCTCACCTGGTGAGTAGACCCCCCCCAACCCGGTCCTTCTTCCTGAATGTCGACATGTTTTCACGGTCTGTCGTTGCTCTCTCTGCCATTTTAGAGCAGTTCACCGTTTCCTACAGAGATCTGTAGTTTGACATCGGGGGGTTAAGTAATAAACAGCATTTCGGCCTTTCTCTTAAAAGCACCAGTCTTTCTCTTTTCGCTTTGGTCTGATTGTTATTTGAGAGCAACTGGACAAATATGTTGCATATAACGCGTCCAGGCCTCAGTGTTGCTGTCGGGAGTGTCCGCTTTGTGTTCACCTACGCATGGTACTGGTGTAAATACACACACAAACACAGGCTGTTGTGTTGTTTCCCTACCGGAGAGGAACCAGTAATAACTTACAGAGGTTTGAAGCAACTTGTTTTGAAAAACCAGGCTGACTCCTGAAGTTTAAAGTGACTTTACTGAAGTGACAAACGCTTCTCTGACCGGATATTTTTCCTCCCTCCTGTTTATCAGGATTATATTGTAGCTGAGAGTTATTTCTAATATTCAGTTTATCTTATACCAATATACACTCAGTTGGCGGCTTATTAGGTACAACCAGCTAAAACTCATGTGGTCAAACTCGAAGCAATGAAATCCTCCCTTCATGAAGGACATAATGTTCAGCTGTGTTTGAAGCTGTTTCTGAGGTTTAACTGTGGTTTTGTAGGATGTAATCTAGTTTGAGGCGTGTCTGCTATTTAACCTAAACTCTTTGATTATAAATGGGTGGGGCAAAAATAATAGAGAAACTTATTACTAAAACACAATACAATTCAAAAATTTCACAAGCCAGGGTCTTCAAAATGACCAGTGTTTCAACAGAAGATGAACTTTATAACCTTCATGGAGGGGAGTATTTATTGCAGCACTGTTGTATTAGACTGCATTAGATTTAACTACTGGACCTAAATAGGCAAAGTGTAAACTGGTTGGTAAAAAACATTTCCCCTGTTTACATTTATTTATTCAGTTTAGTTTATTATGTTTGCGTATTGTGTAGGTATGAGTCTTAGGTTGGGTTAGAGCCATAGATGGAATTTTAGAATATTAGGGTCAAGCCAGTCCCCCACGGCAAAAACAAGATTTTTGTAAATATAGAATTTGTTTCACATTTTATGTTTTATGTATGTTTATTTACCTGTTCAGGTGTGTTTTTTCAGCAATTATGATGGTCTAAATGTTAGTGGTTGAAAGCCCTTTCTGCAATAGTCCAGAATAGTCCAGAATAGTCCTTTTTCACAGCACACTTTTCATACTAGGAAATGAATGGGTGTTACTAGTAACATTAACAATGGCTGCTTTCAATTCACGTGTCCCAGTAACCCGATACATTTGAACAGTGATCGAGTACACACAAAACCAGAAAACTTAAACCGAAGCACATCAGTGAAATTCAGACATCCTCTAATTAAAATGTTCCTACTGTGATGTGTCAAAATGTCTTCTGTGAAATAAAGCCCTCTGGTGGGGGCTGTTGCTCAGCGTGTGAGTGAAGAGGACGCAGAAGACAGGGTTAGATGGAGGACACTGATTCGCTGTGGCGACCCCTAAAGGGAAAAGCCGAAAGAAAAAGAAGGTGGGGGCTGTTGCTCAGCAGGAAGTGTGTGTCCCTCAGTGATAGCAAGGTTCAACTCTGTGGTTTGGCCTCTCCTGTCTACACGTCAAAGTGTCCTTGCCCAAGAGCCTCCAGCCAATGTAAAACACTTAGTCCTGCTGTCCTGTTGGCTAATACTGACTAAATGTAATTTGAATTTCAGACTGTAAACTCTGCTTCAGTTTTAAACTGCCATAGATCTTTTTTTTTCACATCAGACATTTCCACTTGTCTTTACAGGAAAAGCACAGGTGAAACAAACTTCAATAACAATCTCTCCATTCTCCTTGGCCAAGCTTCAGTAAATCTTTTCAGCACTGGACATCTTGGGCTCGTGGACTCTTTCGTCACTGAGTTGACTAATAATGAGCAGTGTCCTAGTGAGTCACGTCAGCGGGCCAGCATGCACAACTAGCTCATCTAAATGGAATGCAGCCGTTATTAGTCTCGTTTACTTTGACAGAAAGTCAATGCTGAGTACATGTCCGCGGTGGTAGCTACAGCCACAGCTCTGACTGTGGTGGGACTCAGCACGGAGGCACAGACTGACTCATCCAGGGCTGAAGCTGAGCTGCTCTCTTTTTTTCTTCTTTTTTCTTTTTGCACTGATAGTGTTCAGGAACTCTTCAGTGTACCTCTCTGGGACACTTGATGTTCCCTCCAGACTGTACCTTTGGCAGGCACGTGAACACACTGATTCTCCCCCTTTTTCACTCTCTCATCCTCTCTCTCTCTCTCTCACTCTCTCACTCTCTCACTCTTATCACAGATTTGTGAGTGGCATGTGTCTCTCCATCTGGCTCGCACATGCATTGCATATGGAGATTGCATAATGGCCTTGGGCCTTAGTAATGCAGCATCACAGCACGAATCCAACACGTGGGGAAGTGACAAGGGGCAGAGAAACAAACTGCTTATGTAAAGGCATTAAGACAACCCAAACAACTCCAGCTACATTTTCAGGGAAAAGAAGAAAAAATAGAAAGCATTCTCAGAGCTCATTAAATAGTGAAAACGTGCACTGACAAAGGAATTAGCCGGAAGAGTGAGTCACTCCCTGACATTTTAAAATGAAACCTTCCAACAAGTAAAAGCCCCAGCCTGCAGGTTTGATGCAGTTCAGCCAAGAAAAAATACTGATGAAGGCAACTGATGATCTTAATCATAAATTTTTAAGATGGAATAAAGACAGTTGAGGATTAAAATACCATTTAAAATGTATATACCTTCACAGGAAATATTACTAAAAAATATCAAAAGATTAGAGTGCTTCGTATTGTAGTTATGAAAATGCAGCAGTAGCAGAGCCAAAAAAGGTCAAGAAGCTTAACATGTTGTTCTTGATAAGACATCAAATCTTGGCCAGGAAATAGCTACATGCAACCATCTGTGTAATCCTGAATTGATGGGACTGCAGTAGATGTGACTGTTTGTGAAAGGGCTGTGGAATGATATTAGTCCGTCGTGGTTTTTATCATTTCACATTCTTGATAGTGCAGATGGTATCTGTGAACAATTCTGGCTGTGTTGAAAAAATAAAACTACATAAAGTAGATTTTGTTGATATGTTAGAAAACAGTTGCCTTATGTACACATTCAGCAGACACAGAGCAGCATTACCATCCCATTGTAGTTGTATTTGTTGCAACCTGAAGAATGTTGACCAAATATTCACTCTCCTTTTAGCTCTTTACTGCTCCTAATGACCTCTGAAGAACCAGTGTGGTTGAAGAAAACAAGAAAACAGAAATGTTACAGATTAACAGTTTGGGGTTCTTGCACTTTGATTCATCCAGTACCAGCTGGTGTGATTTTATACCTTTTGTGTTGTGTTTGTGCACATTTGGATCCGTGTGGTCTGGTATCCCTGCACACACATACACACTCTTCAGTCCGAATGCAGTTGGGGCTGGATGAGTGTGCTCTGTGAGATTAGTGTAAGGTGTTGGATTAGGATAAAACTGCCCGTGAATGTCATGCTGCTGTGTGAATTTAATGGTTTAGTCTCCTCACCGCCTTCAGCCCAGACAAGGCTCCTAATCCGGGCTCCTATGACAAAGGCGACACACCGGGTGAATTTAAAAACCTCCTTACCTTCTTTTTTTCTTCTTCCTTTGCTCTTTTGTGACTAAGTGCCATTAAAAATAGATGCTAGTTATTTTTCTGTTTCCCCCAATGTGGTCCTGGTATTTTTGCCTGCCCCGCCTTGGATTGCTGAGGGATTTCTGTTGCTCAGTGAAATCTGCAGTAGCTCTCATGGCACAACAGTCCAGAGCCGTAATCCAGACGTCCAAACTGCTGGGATATAAATCCCATCCAGAGTTTGCATTGGCTGGCAGCTTGTCAAGAGGGCACAGAGATTATTTATTTATTTCAAACCTCTCGGGACATGGCGGCCTGTTGTCAGCTGGTGACTCAGGGATGACACGATACTGATATTTAATCTGTGAGGCGGAGTGGCGTGCACGCCTTGGGTTTGCATTAGAGTAAGAGTGGAGGGTGAGCTCTTTATCGGGAGGCAGTAGTTGGTGATGCATCATGAAGGTTCGTTAATGGCAAAACTAAGGTTTGAGGGCGCAAAGCATCGACAGCCTGATATCTTACTCCTCTGTGATAAAGAGCTCTATTGTTTGCAGATTTCAAACGAGGGCGTACACAAAATCAGGACATTGTTCTGAAAATGTGCCTAGTACTCAAAAGTCCATCAAAAGTCAGGAAGAGCAAAGTAATTACATCTTAAATTTGTTTAGTAGTAGTATTTTCATTGATAAACCTCAACAATGGGTTAGCCCGGTTGAGCGGTGTGGGAGTATGTGAGGATGAAGTTGATGGATCTGTCTGGATGCAAGTGGTGAGAAGACTAAGCTTGGATGGGGGATTATAGAAGAAGGGGGCGGGGAGCATACATGATCTGTCAGGGCTTAGTACCACAATTATCCCTGCAGCTGCAGCAGCAGCAGCAGCAGCAGCAGTGGCAGTGGCAGAGGCAGAGGCTGTGTTTCATTAGTGTAATGTCCAGAGAAGCTCCAGACTTATGTAAGAGTGACGTGTTGTCATCCCCACTCAGCCAGCCCACCGCCTGGCAGGAACGTGGCTGTTTGTTTTCCTTTTGTCCTCCTTCACTCAAGAAAAGCCAAAAGGACATCTCAGAGTCGGCGGTCTGGCACAGAAAACGTAGTAGCCGCACCACGGGGACCATCGACGCTCCGAGGGCTGAAGCGGTGTCTCACATGGGGAAAATGATGCACTGAGGTGGCAAGAAAGGACAAGTGTGTGTGTGGTCTTTGCGTACAATACAGAAAGAGATGAGCAGATGTGGAGATGTAGAATCTGCTTCTGGTCTTGCACTTTGTTAGAAGATGAGCGATGGAAGTGTAGCAGCAGTCAGAGCAGTGCGGCATGTGTAATGCTCTCAGTGTTGAAGGGGGAATTAGAAGATGAAGTTTAAGAAGTTCATCACGATCATGCAAGCAGCCATGGGCATCGTACCCCTGAACAAAAGGGAGCTTCTGCCCCCCGGCAGGAAACTCTGGAGACCCCCGGGGTGAGTTAGCTCACTGTGTTTGTGTGTCTGTCATTATCTTTATCATGTGTCGAGATATTTTTTATGAGTCCTGATAATGTGTGTAGTTAAGGGAAGCAACAGACAATTTTGGAAGAATGGAGAAATTATTAATTGACCTTTTAACGTGTCTGGTTTTAAGAAATCCACTCACTGAAATGAAAAAGAAAAACATGCTTGCTTCTAGTTTTTGGTTTTATTTCACCTAGTTTTTAAGCTATCAATCTCGCTGACACAATGGTGGCGATCTGAATTTTATTTGTGGTCCCCACAGCATTGAACGAATGACACCAATATCAATGGGTTAGACGGCGGCAAAGAATTCAAGGGTTAAGTGTCAGACTTTTGACTAAGGAAACACTTTTTGAGGTTTCAGTTGAATACTGGGCTATGAACTATTCTCATTACAAGGTGTGATAAGAAAGATGTGATATCACCTATTCACGATCACGGTGGTAGTGTGATAGTACTATGTGTTTTATAGTACTTGCAGTCAGTGAAATTTCTGTGTCCCTTGATTGGTTGGTGAAACATTAAAGTACTGAGACAATAATCTGTTTATCATTTAAGTCTAGTGAGTTTTACTTATACCTATTTTCACTGATTGCTGCACATTTAGTCAACCAAGCAGTTACAAACTAAGATTTACTTGATGTTTGAACCCTTAGAAGAATATTAACAGCAGCATACCTTTTTACTTCGGTCTGTATCCTTGAAACTAACACTTGCAAATACGCCCATTACCTATTTCCTGTTTCAAGGAGAGAACTGGAGCTGGAAGTGATTCATTTTATTCATTCATGTGCGTCATATTTTCCTTTTTTGTCTATTCTAATTTTGTAATAGTAATGATTCACTGTGCATTATGACATGAATGCAAAACCACATACATAATACGTAAAGCTTTCTTTTAACACTGTACGTACTGGGTACTTGCTTGTCTTTTTTATAATATACTATTATCTGAGCCTAACTCTTTATCTAGCTTTCTTTTATGTTGTGGAGTGAACTGAGTAATGTCTCGGATTACTTCAGTTGTTCCTGGAGATACAAAGCCCCTCCCTCTGAACCTACAAGTCTGTGCTTAATCTGTAAGCGGCAGCAGTCTTAGTCATGCAGAGATGATCTGTTTCTTCACACTTGGCACGGTATCACAGCAGTGAGTTTATTGTGTTCTGCGTTCATTCGGACTATCTGAGTGTATCAGTAACCTCATTTCTGACTCGTTGCTATGACATTGTTTCAGCTCGTGTGGACCTCCGCATGTTCGGACATGATGTCGGCTCTCGGGTCAGAAATGTTGCCCTTAGTTATACTGTACCAGGTGCCATTTTCTTGTAGCCAGGGTTTACAAAGCCATGGGTGCAGGGGCAGAGTGAAAAGCAGCCCGTTCCCCAGCATCGCCGAGATATTAAGACAGAACGGGTGAAACAGGGTTAACTCCCAGATCATTTGAAATTATGTGCCCAGTTTGCTCTCACACTTCCAGTCGTTGGTTGTTATCAGCAGTTCCCATTTTCTGAAGTCTAGTTGTCGTCCGATAATATCTGTGTACTATTTCATGGTGAATAAATTTCTCCCTAGCTTCTCTGTTGTTTTTCCCCACATTTGATATATGACCACTCTTTATCTTTAGTATCAGTTCCAAGGTCATTCAATAATTTGAGATTAATGCAAGAATTCCATGGAGAGTTTTTGAACACTTCATAAAATATTGAAGCTCTGCAAACTTCCTGAGCTGATGTGCAGTACTCAGTCTAAGGGCTACTCAGTGATTCACCGTTCTTGAACTACTAATGCAAGACTGCCATTCTTTCAAGCCCACTGTTCTTTTCTCAGTCCTCATTATAGGGTTATTCCAGAGGCAGGAGCATGACTGCTTTAAATGTGTCATTCTGCAAACTTTATGGATTGTAGTCCACCCCCTACTTAATTAAACACAGTGTGGGATTTTGATTCTTATCTCCCAACTGTTGGGATAAAATGGTAATAAGAAAATATGGTGTACCAAGACCCCATTCTATAGTTTTCCAATCTAAGTCTGGATTCACTCTAACCCCATGTTAGCCAGTGTGGTTATCTCAAAAGATAGACCATAGGCCCTGACAGTAGGTAAAACTGAGTCCTTCTTTGTCCTTGTCCATACGCATCTTACTCATTTTGTTTCTGGGCTTCTTCTTATCCCCTAGAAAATCATTGATAATTTTGTTGTACTGTTAATAAATCATATGGGAGATCTTCAGAGGATCATCATCATCTTAGAGAGATAGTTAAACTGAGGAGCCTCTTCGATTTGACCACATTCACTTTACCCCAAAGTGACGGTCTCAGTGGTCCCCATTAATGGATGGGAGAAAACAACAAGGAGACACAGGTTCAGTTTTTCTAACTTTAACTAGAACTTAAATACATCTTTCATGACCATGTCCATGGACACATGGCTTATTTTATTCATCAATTATAGCTCTGCTTTTTCCCATCTGAGCCTTTGGTCTTTGAAATATTTGACCTATATTTCCTCAACAATCTGGGCTTTATGTGTTGTTCTGACTGTTGCAATTTGTAGTGTCTGTTAAAGTGAATAGTCTCTCTTTTCACATTAGTTTTATAATGTGTAAAACATCAGTGAGAGGATGTTAACAAAAAGGGAAAAGTATCAATTGTGATATGTAAGGACATGACTAAAGACTTGTTTTCAAATAATGACCAACAGTCTAAAACTCCATTTATCGTCAGATTTGAGAAGGTGGAACCAAAGAATATATGACATTTTTTCTTGATAATTGACTCAGATATTTAATCAGTTTCCTAAATTATTTTTTGCTCATTTTTTTTTCAACCATTGGTCTCAGAAAATATTCACAAATCCTTGAAACGTTCAAACAGCTGAAGGATTTAGCTGTGATGTTATGTATTTATGATTTCTACTAAATAGGCTTAAAATTGCAAAAATCTTTTGTTCTTTAAAGTGGGTTTAATAAAAATGTATTTTAAAAATTTTATTAATTGTACACCTGCTTGTCCAGTATTGCTGCCTACATCTCCAAGGGTGTAGGCCACTATTTTACTATTGCACTTCTATTAAGTTGGGTCAATCTCAACAGATGGAATTTTTGAAAAGGACGGTCACATTTTAAGCATCAGAGGTTGAAATATCATGACTTTTAGTTCTTAAAATGGGTCAAGATCCAAGAAAATGACATCCTATATTTCCCATAACGCAACTAGATAGTGTCTAATTTTCTATTTTTCAGTCTCATTTTGACTTCATAATGCTTCTTTACTCAGACTGACTAGCATTAAACATGATGAAAAAAATAACTTTTATCTTTGAAATCAGTGTAACTTCCCCTTTATATACCTTTTAATATATTATATGTCATGCTCTATAAAAAATGACCTGTTTATGGGTAATAATACTCATGTCACTTGTTATATCACACGCCGCTCTCTCATGACAAAGATCTACAGATTGAAGGAATATAAGATTTGAATGGTCTTGCCGAATTATTTTTCCATTAGTATGTAGTAAAGAGTTATCAGCTAAAACTGTGTGTTTCTCTTTGTGTGCACAGAGACCAGCTGGCCTCTGACCAGACCAGCACTGACCTACTCAAGTCCAGCCGCAAGTTCTGCTGGTCCAGAGAAGCCCAGTACTTGTATCTTCGCCGCCTCTCATCTCGCAGCTACTCGGCTATTATGATGGTATGTTGTTTACATAATGCTTGATGTGGGGGATGTGTTGTCAGAGTGACATAGAGTCTGGTTTGATGCCAACTTTGTCTCTGCAGTCTACATTCACTTGGAACTGAGGGGATAGACTGGTAAGATTTTGGTGGTTAAAGGTCAATGTCACTGTTAAATTACAGAAAACTTTTTTGGCCATAACTCGAGAATCCATATGCTATTTATAACAAAATTTCCCACAAATGTCTAATAGGACAAAATTATGAAGTTTTATATCAAAAAAGTCAAAGGTCAACTCCACTGTTACAGAATAATACAAAATCACGTCCGGCCATTGTTCAAGGCTATAAACCAGGAACAGAACTGTCGACCCTTACCTTGGGTGCCCACCTTGAAGCTGTGGTGACGTGATAGATTTTCTGTGCTTCCAGGTTGAAAGGTCTTTTCTACACGTGTTGTGTACAGACATGGATGTAAACTCCAACTTGACTGGTTGGCGGAGGTGTACAACCACGAGGCGGTAATTCTAGTTCCAGTTAGTTTTAAATCCAGTCACAAGGAAGCATGAGGCAGCTATAGTCATGATATCTGTTTGCACACACACTGTTTGATTAGTTTTTCAGTAAATACTGAAACTCATACTGTCCATTCTTTATTTTGGCAGCTGTCCGAAAACCTCACAGTTTGATCTAACTGCGGTGATTTTGATGTTTTAACATCACTTGGATAATTGCGTATTTCTCTTTTGATAACATTTTTTATGACTTTTAATCTTATGAGACTCTTTTTTTTTTTATAATCCCTTTTATATGGTAAGATGAAAAATACATGCACATTTTTTTAGTATATCCAAAAATAGTTGGTAAACTATGAACAAGGCTGTTTCTCCCATGACACATTGATTATTTTAAGATATGAGGTTTATTGACTCAGCAACTCCAAGACTTCTTTCTTGTTTCCCTACGATTACAAGTACGCATTAGCGAACCGCTCTTGCATCCAGGACGATGATTAACCTGAGAAACATGTCATGTCCTGGAAGCTTCATTGTTTTAATGACTTGGTCACACACATTATTCAGGCCATTGAAGCTTTTTTGAATTGGGGTGGCCTACTTTAAGGCCTATTTTGCATATTTCACTAAACGGTGATTTGACTTGATTGACCTTAATTTTTTTCACTGTTTTACTGAAATTCAAGGATGTGGATAAAGTGAATTTTGTCCTCTTTTTTTTTTATTTTACTTACAAAACATGTTCTATCATTTGTTAAAATGGTTGATATTGAAATGAAACTGTTAGATTTATTTGGTATTAGGGATTTTGGGCATTTTGAGGGTCAGCTTTTGTTCTTATCTGTGATTTGTTTTGTGCTGATAAAATAACAGATAAGTACAGGCTTGATTGGATAGAAAGGATAGTATTACATGAAAACACACACACACACACACACACACACACAAGCTAAAACAAAAAGTAACAATAGGTTATTGTGGGACAGCTGCACATGGTCATAGTGTTTTCCCAGACCTTTGCTTTAGCTGCTCATGTGTAAGAGCCTTACATTTCCCACATAGCTCTACAAGACATGGCTAAACACATATCTTTGTGTACTTTTGGACTCGTACTGTTTTTCAATCGTTTGAGCTTTGGGTGCTTAGTTTCATGAAAAAAAAAACACACACACTCACAACTCTGTGGCAACTATTTGAGGAAGCGCTTTGCTTTTCTAACATGACAATTCCCCTCTGCACAAAGTTGGAAGAATGGTTTTCCCAGTTTTGTTGGAGTGAACTCGGGGCTAATTCCTGCAGCCATGCTCCAAATTTTTGGATGTAATGCTTAGAGGTCCATGTACTTTTGGCAATGTAGATAATCTCTCCACCCTTGTTAACCGAAACAAACCCATAAAGAAAAAAAAATAATTATAAACTGTGTACTTTGCCCTTTTAGAAGTATTGGTGGTTTCTTAGGATATAATTTATGGGTTTCATCTTTTAGGTAGATAATAGACACACTCTTCAATCCTATACATATTTTTTGTTTTTTTCCCCTTAGACAGGTGTTGGTCAAAGTATAAACCATCCATAAACATGTCGTAAACGCTCTAACATGCAGTCCGGATGAATTGCCTCTGTCTCCATGGACGATATCTTCAGTTGTCTTTTATCTTCTCTTAACTGCACCATGCTGTATTAAACCTGTCTTTGTCTGTCCGTCCCTCTGTCTGCCTCTCTGTCCCTCTGTCTGCCTGTCTGTCCCTCTGTCTATCTGTCTGTCTGCCTGCCTGCCTGCCTGTCTGCCTGTCTGTCCCTCTGTCCGTCTGTCTGTCTGCCTGTCTGTCCCTCTGTCTGTCCCTCTGTCTGCCTGTCTGTCTGCCTGTCTGTCCCTGTCTGTCCCTCTGTCTGCCTGTCTGTCCCTCTGTCTGTCCCTCTGTCCGTCTGTCTGTCTGTCTGCCTGTCTGTCCCTCTGTCTGTCCCTCTGTCTGTCTGTCTGTCCCTCTGTCTGCCTGTCTGTCCCTCTGTCTGTCCCTCTGTCTGTCTGTCTGGGAGCCTCACAGCAGGTTCCCCAAAAAATCAATGGGAATGTCGGACTGATCCATCCCAGCGGTGTTAGCGGTGCAAGCCTCCTCCAAACACACACACACACAAATATATATCAATTCATCAGCGGCTCGTTATTGTTGATAACTACATATTTTTTTTAAATGAAACGAGGTTAAGGTTAAAAAATTTGTTTTCACTCTGCTCTTACCTATCACAGTTGCTAAATTAACCCCCCCCCCCCCTTGCTATCATTTGGTATAATCTGAGCCAAGCTAGGAGAAGTCGGCGCTAATTTTTGCCCTTAAAGTCTCAGTCTTAAAGATGTTAGCGAGTCTAAAGCGTCGTTTGATGTGAGCAAGACGAGACTTTTACACTATTCAGAGTCTGGATTTTCAGATTCCTCCTTAACTTTGGCCAATAACCGACGGGACATCTAAACAGCCACAGTTTGGTTTAACTCTTAAGCGCCAGTCCCGGACAGTTCAAAGTGCGTGATGCCAGTGAACGGAGGGGGGCTGCTCTCTCTGAGCAGGTACACCACTCACTACTTTACCGTAAGTAGCATCCTTACATTCAAAATATCAATAAGTAAACACAAAACCCGACAGATCATAGCACCGACACACTTCTGTTACAGTGTTTTGTGTGTAACGCAATGGTTTTTGGGGAAAAACTTATCCCGAGTTTCCATGAAGCCTGTTGCATCCTGCTGCACCTGCTGTGATAGCTGTTAGCTAACGTTAGGTCTACGGAGGAAACACGCACAAAGTTAGTAAATAGCTGCTTTAAATGCTTTTTTGTCCTTGTAACAACAGCTGATCTATCGACTTCTTTTGATAAAGTAAATTAAAGCTTTCGGTGACGGTGCTCCCGAAGGTGTTTGTCCGCTAATCAAAACAGTTTTGCTCCCTTTTTGTTCTTTTTTGATCGTCCTCTGTTGTTTTCTCCAGGGCAGGTAATAGTTACGTGTAATGTGGCCAATAGTTTATAGCAGACGAGAGTCTACACACGTCCTAACGTATTATAAGGACTTTGTTTTTGTTTTTGTTTTTGTTTTTGTTCTTCGTGCACCGACGTCTTGATGTGTAGTTTTTTTTCATGTGCGTAGCGCTGTAACTCAGATCTGTCGCCAGCAGGGGGCAGACTTGTCCAACTTTTTTTAAATCAGTGGAAACGCTGAAGCCTTTTTAATCACAGATGTATTGACAGAGAATCAATATATGGCCTTGAATTATCACATTATTGCATTATCACATCCCATCTTGAGGCCAAATATCTTAAGTTTCACCCGTAAATTCTTACAATTCTTCCTCTGAGTATTGAGGTTTGCAAAGTAAAAAACATTCATGATAAAGGCAAAGTGATTTTTTGTTTATTGTATACGGCGCACATATTTTAGAGCCATATTTTACTTTTTAACTTCTGTTCTTGGAGTTCTGCATCTCATACAGTGCAATAGACTTTCAATACAATTTTACATTTTTTCTGCACAACTTTTCAAAACATGTCATTTTTTTTTCTTTATCTTGTTTCCAGCTGCCTTTAGATTGGTTCTGCTACTAGTACCTAGTATATCAAACAATATCGGCTCTTTTTGATGCCAAGATTAGAAACCCTAGTTTAAACAGTGATCAGGTGAAACAAATTTTCAAACACTCTTTGCTTCCAACAACCTCTATGAAAGGACTAACTGCCTTTCTTGCTCAGTATTATTGCAGAATGGATATTTTTTGGGGTTTGGACTGTTTGTCTGACAAAAGAGATTTGAAGACATCAGGTTGGGCATTTAATGACATTTTATAGATAAATAGTGATAAAATTCAAAGCTTTTTATAATTGTCTCGTTAAATTATGCTGTCCTGAGACACAAACCTCTTATTTGCCAAAATAGTATAAATATCATTTTAAAAAATATTAATTGTCATGAAAAAAATGTGTGAAACACAGAAGTGAAAATACATTTGTATAGTGGACATGTGTTTCTTCCAGTTCAGTAATTCATATCAAATAATCTCCCAAATGTATCTCTCGACTTCTGAGATCCACATGTGCAACCTCTTCTTTTTTTCTTTTTTTTTTTTTTAGGGGGGCCAGCCAGCAGGTGTCCCATCCTCCATCTGTCTCTGTCTTCTCTCTTCTCTCTCTCTCTCACACCAACCTCATGTCCACTTTCATCCATAATCTCCCCACCTGGTTCTCTGGTCCTCCTCCTCTGCTCCTCCTGCCTTCAAGTTCAAAACTCAATATATTCACTATATCTCTCTTCTCTATCTCTGTCAGACATCTCTCAGTCTGGCCTCTCTCTCTCTTCCAAAAACTCTCCAAAACTGCTGTCTGTGCCTCTGATGTACTCATTGATCCTCCTATCCCTCCTGGTCCCCCTCAGAGAACCCACATCTTCATCTCTCAACATCTTCATCTCTTTCCACATGTGCAACCACTGAATAAGAAAAAAATATAGTGACAAGGATTTTGTAAATATGTTTTAATTTGAATGTTGCCTAAAGAGGCTTTATCTTGGCATAGTTTTGATTAAAAGCTACCCACACATTGTATGTTTCTTTTAAAAGAGTCTACCCTGTCTCTAAATAATTTGTTTTCTAAGCCACGTCCTGCGAGCATGACCTAGTATTCCAACCTCGCTCCTCATTAGTGGAAATGTGCTCATGTTTTGTTATGTAATGGCCCACACTCAGGAGACCACGACTTATCCAGCAGGCCTGCCTGCAAGCAGCCATCACAATCACATCATATTGTACAAGAAGGCAATCTGATTAAAACTGGTTTGGCCTTGCCCAAAGCACATTCATCAGCTGCTTCCAAGTCTCATATCTTACTCTCATGATTTTGATATTTCCTCCTTTGACACTTAGTGTTTTTCCTCCTCTGCTGCAGTTATTTTTTGGCCTGTCTGGTGCGAAAGGATATCAAAGCAGACCACTAATGATAATAATAATAATAAGAAGAAGCTGAACTTTTTAATTCTTCTTTTCTTTATCAATAGGACAATGTTTCCACCTCGATACAGCAAATGGGGTTCATGGTGTTTGGTTTTTGTGGCCTCCAAATGTGGATTTGTCACTTGTGAACAGAAAACTGTCCTTACTCAACGTTGGACAATTACTTGAAGAGAAGATTCTTTCTCTACTTTCCTTAAAAGAGCAATTCTAGGTGGACATTGCAAATGGTGGTGCTAAAACAAAAATCTTTTCTGTTGTTCTCATCTTTGTACTCTTTAGGTCATATTTTACCCTGTTTTTATTCACATAGTCCTGGGGGCTCCCCGCAATGTCTCTGCTGCTTCCACTGGTCAAAAAGTTTTACCTTGTAGGCCAGAAGATAAGAAAAGTGGATTGTGATTGGTGTGTGTGTCCAGCCTGAGTGGGGCCACGTTTCACTAAGCCTGGGCCTGAGATGTCAGCGATGCACAGATTTCTCTATCAACTATAGTTTTAAAAAGACAAAAACAAAAAAAAACACACCAACAACTTAAAGTCCAAACCACTGAGCTGTTGGTAACATAAAGTTGCACTCCCACATTTGTTGTTGGTTTGTTGTTGCAGATGTGTGAATCATCTCTAAAACTTTGACAAATGTCTCATACTTAATATCAATGAAATTTAAAAAATCACATTATACATTTTTAGTGAGGTGAGTTTTTTTAATGTTTGTGTTTGGATGAAGACTCGGGGGTTTAATCGCAGTGTGCCTGTGCAGGAGTTTGTTGGTGTGTCTGTATGTTTACACTGCAGACGGTGGGATTTATGCTGAATGTAGGCCAGCAGAATCCCTCTTACGTCAAAGGCGGGCAGGCGGGCAGATGCAGGGAAAGAGCTGCTGGTGGTTGTGCAGCTGTGGCCATGGAGGAGGCTGTGGCGCACATCAGTCCGCCAGAGCACCGCTGGCGGTGAACAGGGAGAGACAAAGATAGAAGAAAGCACAGGGAGTGGCAACAATGAAGACCGTCCTCAGCCTGCACAGGAAATGGGCCCACGCGGTCAAGACCATACGCATCCTGCAGGGACTTGTGAGTGCGATTCTGCTACTATGGTTAAGATTTGATCAGCTCGGTGGTATGGGGCAAGTGGCGTGGCCAGCCAGCAGGGTGGGACAGACTGCTTCTAAAAAAATGTTGTCTGTAAAACTGTTTCAAGACATGTTTTGTTCTAAAATTATATATCTGGAATTGCGGAATCTTGGCAATTAATGTTGGTCTTTCCAAACGGTAAGGAATGACACAAGTCCAAATCTAAGAGAAACTTGTGCTATGATCTTTGTTTTCAGCTTTTCACGTGGTCTTAAATGGTGGAATTTCATGACAAAAGTTAGTTTATACTTCATCAGGACTGATGAGTTGATTGGCTTAATTGATCTGTTACTTTACAGGAAACAAGAGATAATCACTGGATTATGTAGAGTTCAAAAAATGAAAACAATTATACTTTTTTCAGCTTCTCTTATTCAAAGATTTGATTGTTTTCCTTCATATCATATGGTTGTAAGTTTGAATGCCTTTTGAGGGATTTTGACTGTCAGACAACAAAACCAATTTAGAGACATGGTTTCCTTCTCATGTTGGTCTTGATGAGTAATCAAAACATAAATAATTGTTAGTTGGTGCCCTAACTCTTTCTGTTTTGTCAGTTTATCGGTATTTAACTTACCAGAAGTTAAGTAGATCTGACGGTTGATGTGTGTAACCGGTCTGTGGTTTCGTTGAACAGTCTGTCAGAAGAAGCACCTTCAACCTGAACTATTTTTAAGTGCTTTTTAAAGAAAACAAGTGGAAATTTGAGTGTTCTCATCAATTTTTCATCAATACGAGTCAGAAGTGTCTTAGTCGAACCTGTTGTAAACAGCTCAGCAAAGGCCTGGCATTGTTCTCCTGGGAGCTCCTGGTTGTGTAACAGCAGCATAGGCTAATGAACTGGCTTTGTCGTTACATCACATAATACATTATTAATCTGTTCAGTGAAACGAACCCACTGTGGTAATCTTTCCTTTCTCTCCACAGAACCCGGTAATGGAGGAGACCGTGTGGGAGCAGTACACTGTAACCCTGCAGAGGGTGAGTCCACCTGCACTGAACCATACCAGACTCACAGTATTTACATTATGGCCAGAAAACCCAGGTGGTTTTTCCCAATTGAGAATGTATGTGATCTTTAAAAAAATAATAATAAAATAAATAAATTGATAAATTAACTTTGTTCCCTGTATGGGGGAAATTTTTCAAACACGTTGAAGAGAAACTTTGGCCAAATGGACCACATTAATAATCCAGGGCCATAGATGCCTCTAGGGACACCAATATCATGTTGTCGGTAATATATTTTTTTTTAATTTTGGGGGGTGTACACAAGTATTAAAGGCTCATACTGATCTATTTGTGGCTGAAATGTTTTACTATTTTATTTTATTTTTTCAGGGGAAAAAAACAAATTAAAATTAGAACACAAGGGATTTGGTATTTGAAAAGCTCAAGAAACCCAATCTATGCTATTTATGTGGCTCCAAATGTTAGAAATGCTTTTTTTTTTAAATTAATTAATTTATTTTTACATTGTTCCCAAGTGGCCAAAAATCCATTAATTAAGATTTAAATTAGAAATATAGAAAAAAATGATTCATTTTTAAGGAGTCAGAAAGTTTTAGAGAGTTTGGCAATGAGCTTCTTTAGGGGGAATTTGGATTGTGGGATTTCTACTGGATACAGTCTATTTTTGCATGTGGCTCAGATGGCTCTGAAAGTGTTAATCAGGTAGTCGGTTGACAGAAACAGACAGTTATCAAGGTAAACCAAATATTGCATGAACCAACTTTTAAAAAAATTAAGTTTTGAATACCTCAGGCTAAGTGTGTTTAGGCTCTTTCACATTTTTTTAAATAGCCATACAAAAACAATGCTTTTTCCTATACTTAGAGAAATATGAACATGTTTTTTCTAACACACCCTCTTTTTATTTTACAAAAAGCCCAAAGTTATCAAATGTTAAATACCAATTTTGGGAAAGGTGGTGCCAGCTCTCAGTTTTCAATACTCAGTACAACTGATACATTTTAACTGACAGTAGAAATAATCACTAGTTCCAGCCATGTTAAAGGTTCTCGATTCACACCTTTTATTACTTACATTTTTCAATATATCACATTTGGGACCAAGTATCTCCAACATCCAACTACACCACATGTACAACTGTGTGAGCAGAGCAAAACCAGTTGAGCTTGGGTAATCATCGTGATAAACTCATTGTTTCGTGCTGCGGTTCACTGAAGCCAGAAAAGCAGATTTAGACCAAAAAAGGTCCTCTGCTGTGGGCATGTGACCCATGACTCTCAACCCCACCACAGCCAGCTGTCACACATTGCTTAGTACCTCTACTTTTTTCCCTTCTACCATTAGTAAACCGACTGGTCTCTTTAAACAAGTTCTCCTGCTGTTGCCTCTGTCCCTTGGTGTGTCTCCCAGAACGTCTTTCATCCAACATAAGTCTGCTTCATGACCTGGTCATACTATACATGAGGGACAAAGCACTTTGATGTAAATTTGTCATATTTAGCCAAATGGCTAATTTTCTTTATCTAGGTTTATTTAAAAATAAAAAAATAATAGCAATAAAATGAAAATAAAGAAAATCTTTTAAAAAAATTGTTACAGAGCAAGTGGATGAATGGATATATGGTAATTATAACTTTACAGCAACAGACTTACCATTATTAGGACAACAAAAGCTGCTGTTACAAGCAAATACAGGCACATAACAGAGAAAACTTGTAAAGCACACAATAGAAAACATCACATCCATCGGTCCCAGACTTCAGGCAGTCATTGACTGCGAAGAGATTTTCATCCAAGTATTAAAATAATCCTTGTATTTACAATTATGTTGTTTTTCCAATTATGTCTGAGCTCCTAAAAATGAGGGACTATATAATAAATTAGCAGTATTTCCTAAACAGTTAATGTGATATTTTTGTTAAACCCCTTGAATTAAAGGTGAAATTAAACACTCCAATCACATCTTTATTCATTTGGCTCAAATCCATTGTGGTTGTGGATAGAGGCAAATTGCAAAAGATTTTTTATTGTCCAAACTATCTGCAAACTATCTGTATAGCGGACATGTTGTCAACAGCTGTTGGACACAAGATGACGGGGAATACAGATGTAAGAGATGAATCGCATTCATAGGTCTGAGTGTCTTCTCTGAGTGAATATAAATCAGTTTTACTATGTTCTAATAGGTAACACATTAAATTTGCAGGGTTGACTCAGCAGTTGAATTTCTTTTGTTTTGTGTTAACTGTGAAGTCAGTTCACTGAAAGCAAAGCAAAAAAAAAATAAATACATCCTTCATGTTGTCCATTAACGTACAGGTAGAGTTTTGAGAGGCAAGGTTTTTGGATATTTGTTTAACTGGCAGGCCAGTCTTGATATAATAAAAATGTTTGGTAACTTGGTTTTTGTCACATTCCAGTAGGTATTATGTAATAAAGGCAATATGTGGAAACATCTGGTGGAGAAGAAAGTAGCCGATCTGCTGCTTTACCTTCTGACGGACTCTGAGCTGGAAACATACAGCTAACGTCCAACTTTAAAGATGCACTGTTGTTTGTTTTAAACACACACAGAAACAACCCGTTTCACACAACTGAATCCCAAAGTGGCAGGTTAGAGTTTCTGCTGTTACATTTATACCTCTTTTATACTGGTGTGGCGATTTAGCTTGAAAACTATGCACCTGTTTTCCTGTCGGGTAGAGAAAATTCTCAGGCCTCTCGGGCTCGTAAAACCTTTTCCGAAATCGGATAATGTCAGACATGTTTTATTGTCAAGCTATAAACAGGGCTCACAACCTGAATATTTGACATTTGGAGGAAATCTGACAGTCGCAGTGTATTTGTCAAGTTTTTTTTGTCAACTGGTAATTATTTCATTGTTCCATTAATATTTTTATAACAGGAAGTAATCAGTTTTTAAGGTTTTATTGGAGTGAAAAAGACTGTCTTGTTCTTCTCCTTTCTTCCTCTATTTTTGCCTGAATTTGTCTCTCTGCTCATACTTTCTCCCTCCTGCTGCCTCCATGGCCATCTGCTAGAGACAGAGGGAAGTGGTGAATATTGTGTGGGGTGTTTTTTTTTTTTTTTTTTGAGTACAGATGGAAGGGAGGGGATAAAGAGAGAGGGTCAGCAAATCTCTGTCCTAATCTCATCTGGGCAAACTGGAGCAGTGGCAGGTAGAATCAGACACATTTCCAAAAGAAGGAATGAGCCTTTAAAACCAGTGTTAATTTTAAATTAAAATCACTCCTTGAAAAAAAGTGTGCAGTATATGTTAACATGCACTGACACTCATACACACTTGATATTTGTGGACATTATGAAAGGAAAGGATTAGCATCGTGCTTAATCACACACGGTACACAAAGCTATAGAAGATGGAGACATAAGCACTGAACTGTTGCACAGTCATACATGACTCCAGTGTACACAAATGTAATTACGGTCGTGGTGGGCCGACACACACCCCAGGGATTACAGGACCTTTCCCACACACACACACACACACACACACACACACGCACACACTGACACAGAATAGACTCCACATGATTTACATGTTTTCTCCTTTTGTTCTCAGGATCCAAAGATGGGCTTTGGTATTGCAGTGTCAGGGGGGCGGGACAACCCAAATGAGGATAGTGGCGAGACTTCCATCGTGGTGTCTGATGTCCTGCAGGGGGGACCTGCTGATGGCTTGTTGTTGTATGTGCTGTTTTAACATACTTTTATGTTTATATGATTTTACAACAGTGAATTTATGCAGGTATCTACCCTTTTTTATCTCATTTTTTATTATTCATTGCTATTTATTTGTCTAGTATTTAATTCACATAATTTGCCCAAAATAAATTCCTGTATCATCAGTTTATCCTTAGTCATTCAGAATTCACTATTTCACAATACAATGCAATAGGAAAATATGTGTGATAGGCCAAAATGGATAATCTCCTCTAACAAATCCATGAATCATTAAATCAATCAATCAGTATAACATTTTTATTTACTTTAACATGACAACAGGGATTAATGTACTTAGGTAGCTCTGGACATGTATGTATGTTTGTGTGTATGTGTGTGTATATGCATGCATATATGTATGTACATTTTTGTGTGTGTGTGTGTACGTGTGTACGTACGTACGTACATACATACATACATACATACATACTTGTCCAGAACTACGTGTGTATATATACATTATTTTTTTGAATGACCGTTCACATATAACACCCAAAGAATACTGAAAATAACTCGAGTTTAGCTTGATTAGGTCAAATCAATATGCATTTGTGTTTAGTGAGAATGACCGAGTGGTGCAGGTGAACGCCATCCCTATGGAGGGAGCCATCCACTCCTTTGCTGTCCAGACCCTCAGGAAGTGTGGAAAAGTCGCAAAAATTGTAAGAAAACCTCATTGGGGTTGTTTTGTTTGTTTGTTTTTTACCTAGTTAATATTAAAGCAGCTCATGTAACACCCCTGAATTTTGAGTACACAATTCAGAATATCTTTGTAAATAAATGCAAATGAGACGAATTTTTTAATATATATAAAATATAAAAATGTATGCTTTACACAATTATTTGAACTATTTTGATGAATTTGGATTAGTTTCTAAAACACAAATAAATCCGCAAAGGTTAATTAAAACCACTCAGGAGATCTTAAGAGCTTCAGGCTGACCTGAACTGAACCAAAAGCTCACATCCAGCAATAAAGAATGGTTGAAAGGGAAAAGATGGCTGTTTTAAACTGGCAAGCAATTTATTCGGGACCTAAATCCCATTGAAAACCTTTGGAGAGAGGTGAAATTGAACATTTCTAGGAGGACACCTGCAAACTTAAGAGTCTGACTGCCCAGCATTGGAAGAAAATACAAGCAGAAAGGTTCAGGTAGCTTCTAGATGCTACAAGAAACATTTAGAGGTTGTCATTGTTACCAAAGGAACCTGCAACCAGATATTAGTGAAGGCTGTCAATAACTGTGTCTGGGATACATTTTGTGTTTTATTTCACTATTATGCAGGTTTTATTTCTTATTTTCATTTGTTCAGTAACTTTGGACATTTTTTATAAAAATCTTCTGATTAAACAAAATTTGTTAATAAGCCTTTATTTCTGAGGATATTCTAAATTCTATACTTAAGATTCAGGGGTGCCAGTCATTTCAACCAGGACTGTACCATGTGGCTGCAATGTTGGATTTCTATTCTCTTGTTTTTATGCGCATTTAATGGAAAACTAAGAAAAAAATCAAGTCCTAGATTTTTTTTTCTTACTCTTGCCTGAGGTGGAAAAGTTGAAACATCAGTGAGGGTAAAATATTATGTGAGACTTGGCGAATACATCATGATATGCATGAAGCTTGTGGCTTAAATGTCCACTGAAGAGACGAAACTAGTGCTAGAGTTAAACATCAGATCTGTTTGGTGTGATTATGAGATTCTACCCTGCCTCAGCAAACATGAGGGCCATGGCCACATCCTTTTTATCCGTTTAAGATTTGGCTGGCACTCTGTTAATCTTGTTATTTTTTTGTGAATTCTTCTGTAATGATGCCTAACAGGAGAATTAGAACCACCAGCTGTTCCCTATGACTCCTTTTGAACCAACTCCTAACATTCACATACCAGTGGCCAATAGAAAAAGGCACATAAATCTGCATTTTCTTTTAAGAATGTTCTTGAATTTTAATTGAAAGTTTTACTACATTCTAATGGAACGTTGTCTACTGACTCTACTTTTAGGTCTCGAGAAAGGCTACAAATTCAATATATTTCAATGCAGTAAATACAGAAAATATATAAATTAAGATGTTAGGATTTGTTTATTACAGTGACTTCTTTGATATAGTAGATACATTCTTTGTCTCTGTACTTTGTATTTCTCTATATAGACAGTGAAAAGGCCCAGGAAGGTTCCAGTCAATCTGATGAACCGTCCCCCATCACCTGATGACAGAGTCTTCAACAACGACTACAACGACGATTACAACTATGATCAGGACCGCCGCAGTGTGTACAGCGGTCGGAGTGGTGGCGGGCGGGACCACAGCCGGGAGAGGGAGCGGGGCGGTGGAGGCTACATGGATTCTGGCTACCAAACACATGACCGTGACTATGACAGGGACTACGAACGGAGGGAACGTGGCAGGAGCATGGAGAGAGATCTCAGCCCGGACCGCCAGTACAGGAGAGACGGCAGCAGAGGTCGCACTTTAGACAGAGAGCGTAGCCCGGATCGCCGCTACAGGAGCGACCACATGCTCGACCGCGACTACAGTCCGGACAGAAGGTACCGCAGTGAGCGCGCGTTGGACCGAGACCACAGCCCGGATCGTCGCTACCGCAGTGAACGAGCCCTTGATCGGGAGTACAGCCCAGACAGACGCTATCGCAGCGAGCGAACGCTGGACCACATCGACAGCCCCGATCTGCGATACAGGCGTGATAATCACAGCCCGGTACGAGGTCACGGGCGGGACCACAGCTTTGAACGAGGGCGGGAACGCATTCCCAGTGACCCGAGGAAGTACGATGAGCCGATGAAGAGGAGCGGGAGCAGGGATCGCCTGGACCGCTCGCCATCGCCTGCTCACATGCCCATACCTCTTCCCCGTCCCCCGCGGGACCTGGAGCCACTGGAGAAGCCACTGAATGTGCTGCTGTTGAAGAACCGGCCCAACGAAGGTGAAGAACAAACGAACCTTGATACTAATGTCTGGCTGTATGCCTCCATTCTGACATACCAAATGTTTGGTTGGTACTTTTTAAAATTGGTTAAGAGAGCTTGATATCGTTTTAAATTTTTCAAACTTCTTTGAAAACTACTTTGAAATTAGATCTTTGTTACTAAGACGAAAAAAACTCATCTTAGTGAAGTGAGAGTGAGTTAAATCCTGAGCTAATGAAAAAGTATATATTCAAAGCCTATACAGTACAGACTTCTTGGTAAAGTGATTTCAGGCAGGTATCTTTTCCAAAATATATATGTTGTTTGAATATTAGCTCAAGAATGTAGAAGTCAGAACTCATAAACTAATCAGAGTAGAGTCCGACATAATACATGCACTTTGTATAGCCTATGTGTTGATACTACACAAAATAAATGCTTTCTTTTGTTTCTTTTTACCATCTTTTCCAGAGTATGGCCTTCGTCTGGGCAGCCAGCTCTTCATCAAGGAGATGACCAGCACAGGACTCGCCAGCAGAGATGGGAACCTGCAGGAAGGGGACATTATACTGAAGGTAGTGTCAATGTGTTCCTGTTGCCGGATAGTGAAAAAATAGAAGAATAGTGAGTGATAGGCATCTGAGCGTCTCCTAATGTCCTCTGTCTTTCTGTTAGATTAATGGCACAGTGACCGAAAACCTATCTCTCAGTGACGCGGGGAAGCTGATCGAGAAATCTCGTGGGAAGCTGCAGCTGGTGGTGCAGAGAGACAAACGGCAGGTGCTGATCCGAGTTCCCCCGATGGTCGACAGTGACTCGGAACTCGATGGTGAGAGACAATCGAAAATGAAAAGCAGCAGGTCCTATCCAGTGTAAAGGCAAAGCTGGCGAAGGGCCGTCATCCTCATTTCCTGTATACAGTAAACCCACTGCATATGAACTTCATATGAATCAACTGTGGAAATGTTGTTGCTGTTGTTTTTGCTGTATGTGTCCATCCGCTGTTTTCCCTTCATCAAATAAAGGTCTTACTCACACGTCAGTTTTTAGTTTTATTTAAATATTTAGTGTGTGCAAAAAGCACAGAGTTTATCAGAGATATAAAAAGCAATCTTTTTTTCTCTACTCTGGCATCCTCATGATCACTCATTCTTTTTATGTCTGGTTTTCATGTCACATGACTAGAAGGTGTACTGTGATTGGTCGCAACCAATCTAGATGAGTGGTGTGAGTGGATTGTTCGCTGACCAAATGTTTGCAGGGAGGGGGTAATAGCTGGAAGACTTGTGACCCACTTTATCAGGTTTTGGGTGAGTGTGTGTGTGTGTGTGTGTGTGTGTGTGTGTGTGTGTGTGTGTGTGTGTGTGTGTGATTTTGTATTTAAATGTGTATGTGTGTTTGTGTGAGAGTGTGTGTCTGTATATGTGAAAGTGTACACTCCCCTTTGGCGGGGTGATGTAATCCCCCTTCATAATTCTGCTATTGGATATCACAGAATTTCATTATGTTAACGTTTACACTGCAGCGGCCGTGTGGTTGCTGCCGCCCAGGATCCATCTTTGTAAAGGTGTGTGTGTGTGTGTGTGTGTGTGTGTGTGTGTGTGTGTGTGTGTGTGTGTGTGTGTGTGTGTGTGTGTGAGAGAGAGAGGATTATCAGCTCTGTTAGGATCAAATCACCTGAAGTGCATCTACTTATTTTTTCTCCAAAATGGTATTGCAAAGCTTTATCATTCCTGCTGTACTGAATACAAGGAAATGCATCTTAGCCTTTTTTCCTAAATGTCAAAGTTTAAATGTCCCTGTTGAGTTTCAGTGTTCTTCAGTGTAAATCATCGAGATTCTTGGAGCTGGTAGTGTATATAAATGCCGCCATACTCAAATGTGAGTAGTTATCTGACTTTCATCTGTGTTTTTCTGCTTTCTTGACCTGCAGGCAATTTGAATCATGTAAAAGCCACACTATTTAAAAAACAAAAAAAACAAAACAGGTATTTAAGGAGAAATTAAGCATTTTATACTTCCAAATATTTTTTTAGATTTTATTACCTGAAGCTGAAGCTCTAACACAACCAAAAGACACTTGAGTCTCTTGTTACTACAGAACAGTCACAATATTTTTGTTGTTGTGTTGCAGATATCTCAGAGATCGAGTCCTACCGCTCGTACTCGCCACAGGATGACAGACGGGGCCACCACTCTGACCTGTCCTCCCACTCCTCTAATGAGCGACTTAGGGAGAAGCCCAGGTAAGCTTCCGTTAAATCTTCAGTCACCATAAAGATTCAACTGCTTGATGTAGGACTTAGTCCTCAGGAGCTATAGAAATGTACACAAAGTTAAATTACTCTGAAATAGTCAGACTTTAGTGAGATAACCCCTGTGATTTTATTATCTGCATCTGGTTAAATACAGTGGAAAAAAAGGATAATACAGGATTAAGTTGATTTATGCTTCATCAAGTTTAGTCAATCCCTCATATCAAATTAAATCCAAAGAACTCCAGCGATGGTTTTTTGCTTTTTTCACACCTAATCTTGGATTTAGATATGAGGAGATGAGGATAGGGTTTTTGGGCATTGTTGAAGGGCGACATAAAACAACACTCCGCAGCTGGACTAATAGATGTCCCGTTACAAATTATACACATTCTGATATTTTACATTCTGATATTTTATACACATTCTGTTTCTTTATTCGGATTTGTGATGCTACTAGAGAGGACCCACCCAGCAGGCTTGCGAAAATGGGTGCCATGCCAACACCATTTAGAGGTCTGGACAGGGCCCTAGAAGACACACCCCCTGTGCAGACAGAGAGGGAGGAGCCATCATCAGATACACCACCAGGTAAACACGTTTTCCTTCAGAGTATATAATGCTTTAATAATGCGCCAGTTGATTTGAGACGTAAACATGTTCGTTTCTGTTCTTTTTCTGTAGTGCCAGCAGCCACTGCAGCCCCAAAGGTTCACGCTCCTCCTAAGGTGCCACTCAAGCCAAGCATGGAGGACCAGGAAGTGTATGGGTCAGTAGACAAATTATTCCGTCTAGATATTTTTCAACACATTTGTTTGTTCAGCTTTAGGGTGGGTTGTTAAGCCAGTGACTTTATATGACGAAATCTTGCTTGCATCTTCAGCCCGAACACAGTGATGGTGCGTTTCCAGAAAGGTGACAGTGTGGGCCTGAGGCTGGCGGGAGGAAATGATGTTGGCATCTTCATCGCTGGCGTTCAGGAGGACAGCGCCGCTGAGCAGGAGGGCCTCCGCACAGGAGATCAGATCCTGAAGGTGAGGCTTTTTTAACCCGGCTCTGACACAGACAAAACTTAATGAGGTTTTGATACACAGACTTGTTATTAGGGTATATTCATTGTTGTTTTGGTCTTCTCATGGGACATTTTGAATAATCAAAATACAGAAGAAAAACAGCCATTTTCTTTAAAGAGTACAATAAACATACCATGAAAACAAAGCACATACAAGGAAGAGGAAAAAAATCTAAATCATGTAAAAACAAATTGGTAAATGCACAATTCATGTTATAAATGTAAACTGAAGGCAGGCTTACTACCTAATGTTTCTCCTAAATTTCACCTTAATTGTAATGTTGGTTTAGCAGGATTTATTATAGTTGACTATCGTGATTTGATCTTATGTCTTTATGTAAAAACGTCCTATTTAACCTGCTGGTCATGTAATAATATTAAATGCAGTTATATGGTAGTACACTCTCTATTTCTCTGCTATACCACTGTTTCTAACAGTGTTACTTATCATCTGTTTTGTCTGTTTCAGGTGAACAGTATGGATTTCAGAGGGATGGTGCGTGAGGATGCTGTCCTCTACCTCCTGGAGATTCCTAAGGGAGAGGATGTAACCATTCTTGCACAGAGTAAACCTGAAGGTACCATACTTTATATATAATGGCTGCTAATAAAACTAATACAAATACTTATTGCTGTTACTATGAAAGTGTTTAAAAACAAGAGTTGATACAGCGCCAAGAACAGCAAGAACTTCTGCTTTGCTAAAATATTTCAGCTTCACATTAAAGGTGAGAAAAAACGATAAAAAATGAGAAATTAATTCAAAGTCTTTTGCAGTTTTAGACCAAATTAAGGTGCAAGATCAATTTATACATACAGAGACAGTGTCATGTTGGATCTCATCTGTATAGCAATAAGAAATGGAGCCAGATTTTCGTATACAATTACAGTGATACACCATGTAAATAGGCAGCATCGAGTTCACTCTACAATACTGTGAAATTGAGTTGGTTATTTTTAGTTTTTAGCTCAGTTATATGGTCTTTTAGTACAAGGATTATGTCTTGTGGCCCCAGAATGATAACAAAAACTTTTCTTATTTGCTTTCTATTTCAGTGTACAAGGACATTTTAGCATCTGGCAGAGGCGACTCTTTCTTCATCAGGACCCACTTTGAATATGAGAAGGAGACTCCGCAGAGCCTTCCTTTCTCTAGAGGAGAAATCTTCAAAGTGACAGACACGCTTTATGATGGCAAGCTGGGCAACTGGCTAGCGATCCGCAATGACAAAGACAACCAGCTGCTGGAGAAAGGAATTATCCCCAACAAGAGCAGGTGTGTGTGTGTGTGTGTGTGTGTGTGTGTGTGTGTGTGTGTGTGTGTGTGTGTGTGTGTTTCTGGGGCAAATTTACAGTCAGTTCTCGGTAATGGTCTGATTTTCTTGTCCAAGGAAAATAAAGGGAAATGAATTAGAATGAGACTTCTGAGGAAATGATTAAAAAGTTTTCGTAGATTCTTTGTCATATAAAAAACCACCAGTCAGATTTATACCGGTGGCTATACTATACTACTATACTATATCCCATCGTAACATCTGTAGCTGTAAGGTGATAACTAATATCAGGCATGACGGCATTTCCAGTTCCTTTTTATTTTGTCTTCCAGAGCAGAGCAAATGGCCAACGTCCAGAACGCTGCTCGGGCTGCGTCAGGCAACGACAGAGGTGACTTCTGGAGGCTGAGAGGTCAAAGGGCAGCAAAGAAGAAAGATCTCCGCAAGAGCCGAGAAGACCTGAGTGCTGCTCCAGTCACCACGCGATTTTCCGCCTATGAGAGAGTGGTCTTGCGTGAAGGTGCCCAAAAAAAAGTTACCCATTTGCAGCTCTGCACTTTCACAAGAGGTATATTGTTGGTTTTCCTGTGTCTTTCCTGGATGTTGTTGACTGAATTTGTACCCTGAATTTGTTTTCTTCAGCTGGATTCAAGAGGCCTGTGGTGATATTTGGGCCCATTGCTGATGCAGTCAATGAAAAACTGGCCAATGATATACCAAGCGAGTTTGTCATCGCCAGTAAGTGCTTAGATCATCAACGCTTCATTGTAAATGTTCAAATGGTTTTTAAAAAGGTCTCTGAGTTGTTGCCAATTGAAACACATTCTTGCACATTTGCTCTGTTCTGCTTTGTGAATCGTTTTTCTCTTTCAGAAACGGAGCCTAAGGATGCAGGAAGTGAGAAATCCTCTGGTGTGGTGCGACTTAACACCATTCGACAAATCATTGAACAGGTATGGTGTGGAGAAAAAAAAGTAGCTTTAAGAAAAAATTGTTACACCATCTAACATTTGACCACTTCTGTCCTGCCTCCCCAGGACCGCCATGCTCTTCTGGACATCACTCCCAAAGCTGTGGACACATTGAACTACAACCAGTGGTATCCAATTGTCATCTTCTTGAACCCCGACAGCAAACAAGGCGTCAAGACCATGAGGAACCGCCTTGTACCTGGATCCAGCCGCAGCGCACGCAAACTTTATGAGCAGGCAGTCAAGCTGAGGAAGACCTGTTCACACCTTTTCACTGGTAGGTCTTACTCTAAAAGTGGCTTTTACTCTGCAGCTGTGATAACAATGATAATTTTATACAGCATTTGCAGCATCTTTCAAAACAAAATTACTAGGATGCTGTACATAGGTAAATCAAGATTATAAGATTAGACCTGGGCTTTAGTTACTTAAGATTCACACTGATAAAAAGGTGGAATTATCCTTTCTGGGTTGCATGTGAACGAACTTTCACAACTATCCTTGGGTCACGTATGCATGTTTTTCTTTTATACTTTAAAGGTTACTTTTATAACTCAAATGTCAACTAGGAAGTTAAGTTAATTTGAGTTATAAAGCCCAATATCAAAAATTTTCCTAAAGAGAATTTACAGTCTGTACAGCATATGACACCCTCTGTACTTAGAACCTCTATTATGACAAAGAAAAACTCCCCCCAAAATATCCTTTGATGGAAATGGAGGATATGGAAAAAATCTCAGGGGCAGAAAAAGAGAGAAGAGAAGGGGAAAAAGAGAGAACTTCCTGACAGGATGTCTGATCGACTAACCGTCTTAAAAACTGACCTAACTTTTGTTGTTTCTTGTTGTGTTTTTCTGCATGTGTAGCGACCATCGACCTGAACTCGGCCAATGACGCCTGGTACGGCAGCGTGAAGGACTCTATTCAGGAACAGCAGGACAGAGCTGTGTGGGTGTGTGAGGGCAAGGTGAGTCTCAGTATCTGTGTTACTGACACTGTGTTACTGAAATTTTATTCTAACAATCCACTTTTATGATTTTGGAGATTCATTTACTGTAATGGGCTCTAAGAGTAGACGGTAATAATATGAAGATGATGGGTCGCTCATTGTGACTGAGTTGTGTATTATTATTATTATTCTATCCAGTATTAGGTTGTTAAAGTCATCTCTCTCTCAATGCCTCTCCTCAGCTGGACGGTTCAGAGGAAGACCTCGATCTCCATGACGACCGCGTGTCCTACTTGTCAGCAATGAGCGCCGACTACCTGAGCATGGACAGCCGTATGACCAGTGACTACGAGGACACGGCTGACGAGGGCGGGGCTTATACTGACAACGAGCTGGACGAGACGTTGGATGAGCCCCAGCCGGTGTCGGCCATCAGTCGATCATCGGAGCCTGTGCTGCCGGATGAGGTGGGAATGTCGCTGATTCGTGTTGATACCGTGTGAAACACTGGACAGTGTCTAGATTCACAATTCTGTCATCCTTCTAATTCTCACCATTCACTCACTGTCGCTTTTAGAATTTGTGTGTGTGCATAATCTGACCCTGACAGTGCTCCTCTGTGTGTGTCTGTGTTGGTGTGTTTGTCTGTCTGTTTGTGTTTGTGTTTGTGCGTAGAAGCTTCACCCTGAACCCCGGGCTCGTATGAGGAGGTCAGGGAGCAAAGAGGTGCTGAACAGAGAGCCCAGCCCTCCCCCTTCTTTTGTCCCTGAACCCCCAAAGGTGAGAGCCTCCCCCTCCTCCCTCCTCCCTCCTCAAAACTCTTCATCGCTTTGCTCCGTCCACACTCTCCTGGGGCAATTGAAATCAAAACGTGTCAAATTCAGATAGGTGATTAGTTCCTCGAATGGAGTTAAGATTTTTCCAGGAAGAACTTGAATACTGGTCCCTTCTGTTGCTGAGATGTTTTTAATATGTTGGTACGATACTGGACTTTTGATACTGATAAAGAAATTATTTATATTATAATTTATCATTGAGCAAACCCTATTTTTTAATTTAACAAAAATTAGTCATAGTTCTCAAATTTTAAATGTTTTCTTAAAGCAAACACATATACGAGAACTTTGCATCATTAATAAGTCTGAAACAGACAAATCTTGGATTTAAAACTATAGCTGATGATTTCCGGGGACAGAAATTACATGTTTACATGATTCTAAAATACAAATTTTAGAATCTGAGCTAAAAAAATGCAGGATGCCACAGTCTGAAATACTCAAACTGAATTTCCTGCTGTACACTAGTAAGGATAATATTTTGTTTCTGTTACGCTCCACCTTTTCTATCTGGTGATGGAGTCAGTTCCAATGTCTGGACTGGTCTCCAACATGAAGCTATAAATGCAGAAGCAGCCGCTCACAGGTCTGAGCACCTGTTTTAATTTAAAGGAGCGTGATGCTGAAGCAGACCATCCTCACGCAAACCCGCCCAGGAGCAAAAATAAAAGATTGAAATGGACCAAGATATCCTGACCACTCCTCCCCTTTCACAGGTGCGTGCTCAGACTCGGACTGACTCATCGCGGAGCTATGACTCACACTCCAGCAGCACAATCAGCAGTGACGCAGTGGGCGGGAACAAACCGCCCCCCCCTCCCGTGGCCCTGAAGCCCACCATCGCCCGTCTGAACCAGCCCACAGAGGAGCCGAGCCCAGGGAAGGAGGAGGAGGACCCCGCCAGCAAATCCTTCCTGGGCAAGGTTAGAATTACACTTCTGTTTTGTTGCATTTTTAAACCAATAAAGTGACTAACCTGTGCAACAGAATGGACTCGTATTCGTACCTGTTAAATCTCAGTTTTTCATTATTATATTTAAGACAGTCTTTGACTCTGTTATTAAAAAAATTCTTCCATTGTCTTTCTTTTTTACTTTCATTGCTTCTAAAATCAAATAGAAAATGGGTGACCAGGTAACTCAACGTGTCTGCATTCGTCTTGAACGAGTCCTCGTTTCTAAAATCACTCTTCATCCATCACAACAGTTTCCTGTTGTCTACATTTCATGAAGTTATCACTCTCACCTGTTTCATTTGACAGTCACCTCTTTATGAATTATTCTATATGGATGTTTAGTATCTATTATTCATCAAAAAACTGGAACATTAGTTAACAAGTATTTGTTTTCAGATTCAGGCGTTTGAGAAGATGGACCACCTGGCTCGATCTCAAAGGCTCCTGGAACTGCAAGAGGCAGAGAATGCTCGAGTCAGTGCTATTATTAATGCTGTTGTTGTTGTTTTTATTTTTATTGTTATTGTTATCATCATCATCATCATTTCATGTGTTTTTTCTCTGAAGCGGTGGATGAGTTCGGTCCCACTGGGTCTGACTGGTAGTTCTGCACTGACCCTTTGATTAAGTACAAAGAACAAACATGTCAGGAAAGACGGTCGCAAAAAAAATTATCTCAATATCTAGATTTCCATTTGTGTACAATCATTGAGCCTCCTAAAATAACCTTTTTAGCCATGTTGAATTCATTTAAAAAAAAAAAAATTAATTGTGAATGTGTCCTTTATCTTAAAGCCATACTGACATGTCCATCAGTGTAATTAAAATTCAAATCCACAGTCCTCAATGTGTACAGAATTCATATTAGCAACAGCTGAGCTTTTTAATACAATATTGCATAGAAAGCGGACTTTAGATTTTGTTCCTCATCACTTGCTTTGAAATTGCATTAGAAAAGCATCTTTTTAGGACCAGTACAGAGACGAGGAACAAAAACAGAAACCAGATACTCCGAACTTAACTGATCCATAAAGTAAAAGGAGTAGGAGAAGGCTGTGAGAAGTCTTGTAGCCTCTTGGGATCACTGTAGAGTCAGGATGTTGGGTTGTTGGATGTTGTTTTCTTTTTTTTTGTTTGTTTTTTTTATTTTATACTTTTGTATCAGTTCTGATATATCTCAGTCTTGTTCCCTTCTCTTCACCTAGTTGGAGATCGCCCAGAAGCATCCAGACATCTACGCCATCCCAGTGAAGCTGCCAAAACCCAACCTCAACCGTCCTCAGCCAATAGGGTGAGAGCATCACTCTTCTAACATAATAAGGCTCAATAAAAGTTATATATTTCTTAAATTAAGTGTATAGATAATTATCCATTATTCTTGTGAAAGGAAAAGTTAGAAACTGCTGGAACACTGCTTTGTTTTTCTTGTGTGCGATCAGATCGAGCTCCAACCCTGAGCCCCAGACTCCTTCCAGGCCACCGTACACAGAGGTGAGAGGACATGACAACAGTGAGGCGGAGTACCGCAGGCAGCTGGCCGACCAGACCAAGAAAGGATACTACAACCCTCAGAAATACAAAGACACGGAGCTGTAGCCCGAAACCAGGGCATGACATCATCACCGCTCGATTCCTCCCACATCCTTGCTACAAGCAGTCAGAGCTTTACCTTGATGTAAACTGAACTTTATGTTCAGTCAGATTTTTCAACACTGTTGTCTCACTACATGTTGTGCTCCACACAAGTTTATACACAAAGACCCTTCACCCCTGCCATGGTGTTTCTGGTGGACCTTTTCACACATGATGTTTCAGTGTGTATATGTATCTATTTTGTTATTATGTTTCTGAAAAGGTTTTTGTCACAAGCAAGTCTTTATTTTTACCCCATTACAATAACACCGAGCCCCAGTTTGTGCCTCTCATGTGCCACCATGACATTCAAGCCAAGAAACCGTTTTTCTGAAGAATAAGAGGTTTGAAAAAACAAATTTACTTAAGTTCTGAACGTATTTCAAGAATCCACTAAGACATTTAATCAGTGTTTCGTCCACAGAACAATAATTAGACAGATATAGATAAATAGATAAGTAAGTATAAAGATTTCATTTTTCATTTGTAACTCCAGTTACTATTCTGCTTCTTGTCCAGGTAACTGGAGATGCTTTAATTCCTTCCCCAGTTAGTAGAATAAAGAAAAATGTAAACTTGTACAAATTGTACAAGGACAAATTACATTTACCACCATCTTTGTTTCAGTAAAGAAAGTGTCACAATGTGGAAACTGTTTAAAAATCCTTTTTATGCTTCCGTGCTGGTGACGGCTGTGGCCAGGTGCATTAATGTTTTTGGGTTCTCCGTCCATCTGTTTTTCCATCCCCTCTCAAATATTTTCAAATTTGGCACAAAAGTTCGTTTGGACTCGAGGATGAGCTGATTAGAATTTGTGGTCAAGGCAAAAAAAAAAAAAAAAAAAGTCAGCGGGACAAAACAGTTTTAGCCATAACTCAAGAATTCATAATCAAATTATGACAAAAAAACTCAATACTTTTTATTAAATTTCTCCCAAATCTTTACAACATATATTATAAGTCTGGACAATCATGAGTAAACTACAACTGGTGAATGGCTGGAGAAGAAATGCAACCATCCCATGGGCTTTATCCTTCAGGGGGACTGATGATTAGGTCTCTGACCAGGATCTAATGGTAACAACATCAGAGGCAGAAACTGAGCTTACTGACATCATGCTGCACACAGTGAACCTGACACTGTTCAGTGTTTGGGTTTACATCCTATCAGTCAGGGGTTTTACACCTTTCAACTGTGCTGACTAGCATGTTTCAGACACATTCCTACAGGAAAAGCTGCTCTGAGGTCAGGTACGTGTTAGTTTTCCTCCTCTCTCCACTCTCCTGCCAAGTCTTCTGATTTATCATATGTTGTGTGTACACTAAAATGTGATACGCGTGCGTCCTGGGATGCAGCATATTTTCAAGTGCCTTTCAGCTCTGATTTCAGTTCGGAAAGAACAACAAAAGTTATTCACAGACAGAAGGAGTTTCTTAAATTGACAACCTTACGCTCTGTCCAAAATAGGCTCATGGTGATTTTCAGTGCATTTGTCGGTCACAAACGTTTTCTCCGATACTCGTTTGTCAAAACTGACAAAACAGCAGCTGTAGATTTAAGCAGCTGGAAATTTTCTTCCGACAGTTTAGTTTTGCTTTATTTTCAGTTCTATACAGGAGTAGATTCCCTTACCCCAGGAGAATGAAAATGTGATGACAAGTTAAAGAAAGTTCTCACTAATGTAACATCTGTATATTTGTACCAGCATCTTTAGAGCGGATCTCATAATTACAATGCATATGTCACAGTTATGACTTCACAATGACAAGATATGAAGGGAAAACGCCCTTTTTATGTAAATACTCACTGCTGTATTTAATGGATGTTTTTCCAGGTATGTGAAAAACATTAGTGCTAAAGTCAGCAAGGATGGAGCGACCAGGTAAATGATGTCACAGGTTATTCGGTTCAAATAAATGGTGACAGGACCTTCAGAGGCTGGAACTGTTCTGAGGAGCTGTCTCTTTGCTGTCAGCTGCTGATAAAGAATCACATTTTTATTTAGTATGTTTTTATACTGAACATTCACTGAACTCAGTCAAGGCTTTGTACACAAGAGGATTTGAGAACGTTGTGATGACAATCATGTTGACGATTAGTTTCCTTTAATGTCTGTTAGTGATTTTTTTTTTTTTTTAGTCTGTGCTCTACTGAATGTTAAAAGACTCTGGACGTCCAATAAATAAAGCTCTTTTTTACGTCACGTCTTTGTAGAAATCTCAGGGTCCATTTGTGTTATCGGAGGAGTTTGGAGAAGTTAAAGGCTCCAAACAAACTGACCACATCTGAAGGCAAAAGTGTTTTATACCGGTTTTAAGTGGCAACATATGAACATAGTTTCTTTTTCTGTTACCATTCTTAGAGATTAAATAAAACTGTAAATGCCACACACTTCCAGACGGTCTCTTCTCAAGGCATCATGACTTGACCTTTAGAGAGAACCTGAAACCGTTCCTACTTTCTCACCGGTCTACACCATTCACTGTGTGAAGTAGGTGCTATCATGGGATTGTCTGCTTCAACATCAAAACCTGTTGGATAAAGCTCCCAAAACCTGACGAAGAGGCGTCAGACATGAAGTTTTTAAGTCAGCGTTTAACAAAAAAACGAATGAAAAGCTGAGCGTTCAAATTCTGCGGAATATAAGAAACCACAGGTCGCCAGCCTTTTCTTCATAGCGTTTATTCAGCAGAACTGTACATGCATTCCTCCATCGTTTCAGTGTAGAAGTTCTTTATCACTTGTGTCACCCTGACATCCTATAGGTCCAACATATTTAGAGTACATTCAGATATTACAGCTATTTAACCAAAGGTAATATTTACTCTGTTTGCCACCTAAATATGCACAATAAAATCCACAATTTCTCTTTGGTCAAACATAACACGTCACATTTAACACTCAGCCTAGTGAGATAATCTGCATTCTGCTGTCATACTGTAGATGTACACGTTTATATGACAGTGCACTGTACAGATTAAGGCAAGTCAAGTGATATCAAACAGGACACAGAGAGGAGAAAGGTATGAAACAACTCAAAGGGGGGTGGACAGTAGTAGAGACAGTGAGGTGAGAGGAGTGAGAAGTGTGTGTTCAGATGTAGACAGGTTGTTCCTGTGCTGTCAGCAGACGGTACATGGCTGCAGGCATCGTCTTCATGTGGATCTGGAGCGGAAAGTAGCCAAAGTGAGTTTATTTAGGTTTCTTATAAAAGCAAATTTAACTCTGCAACATTTTCAAACATTCATGATTTTTCACCAGTCGTCTCAGAAAGAGACAGTCAGAACTGGCCCCACCTCTCCCATGGCGTTAGAAAGGATCTGAACGATTTTCTCATGAGGCGTCGCCACGACGCTCTGGCCGTTGATCTCGATGATGCGGTGACCGACGCGGACGCCTCCTCTCTCAGCGATGCCCCCCCTCATCAGGCTGCAGATCTGCACACACACAGGAAGTGACAGTAACTGAGGTTCAAGCTGAACATGTTTCCTCGATCGTCATGAAATCAATCACTGCTCCTTGTCTGTTGCTAGGAAACCGGTGCTGGTTTGTACTAGACGTTAGTCTACAGTTAACAAAATAAAAGCTCTTCTTAAATATCTAATCAGAGAGGACCATGATTCAGCAACGGCCTCTGTATCTGTGTGTGATGCGTCCTGACACTTACGATGCCGTTCTGGACACTGAAACCCAGCTGGTATCTGAGGTCTGGCCGGCGAATGAGCACCATGGTGACAGGAGGACACCTGACGATGTTCATCTTGATCCTGGACTGAGACTTTAGACCCTGAGGGAAGACGGTCAGGTTTAGCTACAAGAGATTAAAAACCTACAAACAACCAGCGGAATAATCTGAGCACTATGTATCTGTGTTACAGAAAGTTGACCATCAACATACAATATCTGAAGGTTTCCCCCAGTTAAAGATAATTTCATCTAAGAGATGTAAAACACAACATGTTGAGCAAGCTGCAACAACCATTTGTGAGGAGTCCTGCTCACTGATCCTTCAAATATTTTTGTCTCATATTTTGGCTAAGAGTGTTTTTATAGGCTACAGTTAAAAACTCTACAGCTCAGTGCCTTGAAGACATTCTGGATTTGTAAAATACTGATAAAACACTGCCTTATAAAATATCTCATTCAAGCCCTAAAAATGTCCTTACATCTCATCTCTTATGTGAAGACCTTGATGCCCTGCAATTTTATACATAGAATATTATTCTTGTAGTTGAATCTCTGCTCTGCTTTCCTCTGTGTTAACGCCTCACCTCACATCCATAAAATACAGATGATATTGTTTGTAAAACTGTTACTTTTCATCAGTATTTTGCATTTACAAAATTGTTATCAATTATGTGACTAATGGTTTCAGCACTGAAGAGCAAGTTAGGATCCTGAGGCTGACTTGAAACAGGTCTGAATTTATCTAATAGTCCAGTATGCAAAAAGAAAACTGCAAAGGAGAAAACATAGTAATTAATAATCATAAAAAATAAAGCACAGACACAGGAAGCAGCGCTGTACCTTGATGATGCTCTGGCAGGTGCTGAGTGGTAAACCCACCAGACTCGTCCCGTTTATGGTCATGATCTGATCCCCGATGTTGAGGCGACCGGACTTCTCTGCCGGGCCAGCATGCATCATGCTGGCGATGATGACGGTGGGGAGGATAGACCCCCAGCCCGACTCCACTATCACCACACCCAGGATCTCTCCTTTCTGCTTCTCAATGTAAACCTGCAGAGAAAGGAGTCAGGCTTTATTTTTAGAGTTTTTTAAAAACAAGATGAGCTCTCACTCATCGTAAAGCTGCATTTTAAACTATTACTAAACAGTGTATGTTAAGGTAACATTCACTGGTAAAATTCAGATAGCTGAAACCTGTCCTGGCCATAGTCATACAGTCAGCTAAACAACCTGAAACAGTAACAATGCACCCAGTTTGAGTTTTTCACAGCTAAATGCACGATTCTGAAAAATGCGAGATGACAGCCGGCGTCCAGTGCAGCGGGAGGAGGGGGGAGGGTATGAGTGCAGACCCAGCTGAGCATCTCAAATTCACCTTCATTCTGAGGTTATGGACCTTTTTTAAAAGAATAAATAAATAAAATACAACTTAAAAAAACAACATTGACATGTTTAAGGACAACTGACATATAGCTGCGACTCCAAAATAATCTGGAAGTCAAACTAACCAAGCAGACTGTACAGAAAAATAATGGCACTGTTTCATTTGAGGTCATATATTAATGACTTTTGAACAAAAGATCATAAAATATATTACAATCTATCAAAATGCAGAAGTTTATTTCTTTAAGATAAAAATGTCCCTAGTGACAAACCAAACTCAGCTTAGGACCAGCAGGGAAACCTGCTGTGACACTGCTGCCACCTGCTGCTCGACTTACGTCTCTGCAGTTCTCAGACTTGGAGAAGTGGATGAGGTCGTCGTTGTACATGTCCTGAGTGTTGAGCAGGTCGCTGTACTCCCTCTGGCTCAGGTCCTCGGGGTCGATGCCGTTTGCCCTGAGGAACTCCTGGTAGGCGACGCTGAAGGACTGACCGATGGACTGAGCTATCAGCTGAGCCTGGGAGGGAGGGAGAGAGAGGGAGAGAGAGGGAGAGAGAGAGAGAGGACCAGAGGTGAGTGACAAAAACTTCTATACTTCCTGTGCGAACTCCTGTTTAAAAGGTCGATTTATAGTGAGGCCATGCATTGACATGATGACTAATTCTAATCATAACCCCAATAACCAGTGTTAAAGGATAATCCTGGTTTATTACAACCTTTTATTGACTGCACGTATTTCTTGCCCCTTTGATTTCTGTGCTAATACAGGGTTTCTGCAGGGTTCACCGAATTAAATTCAAGACCTTTTAAGAACTTTTTAATACTACACAGAATGCAATTTAATACAGATTTCATGATCAATCTCATACAAAACCTTTTAATAATTGATATTACTGCTGAAGGCAGGCAAGAGAAGACAATTGATAACTCACATCCTCAGACTCAAAGACGTGGCAGATCATCCTGTACAGGCGTCGGTCATCGTGGGTCATGGTGGTTTGCTCAGCTGTGTGGTCCAGGTTTTCCTGTGCGCTGCGGGACCGGACCATCTTCCCCCGGGCCATCAGCACCACCATGTTACCGATGTCAGCTATGTATGAGATGGTCCTCAGTGGCAGGTCCATTAAAGACTCCTTGTGATGCAGAAAATACACGAGGTTCTCGATTGATTGGTTTTCCATCAATCCCTGCTAATATCTTGACACTGTGATGTTATATAGAGAAGTTTTTTTAATTAGGTTTGGGGGGTACTGCAGGGAGAAATGGTTCCAAAAGGATGTTTTTGAAGAAATGAATGTTGAAGAAATCTAACCTGTAATTTTGCTTTTATGGAATTATCTCACCTTGTACAATAACCTCCTGCATTTAAAGGATTTCAGGCATTTATTGATGAAGTTAGGTTCAGGAATGTACATTCTTATTATTTTATACCTGAGTGTCTGCATTGAGGACTTTGATCCTCTGTGTGGACATGAACAGATCAACCTCAGCAGTGGACGGAGCCTCGCTGTCAGGGCTCTGCATGGATGGAGAGAAACAACAAGAAAAGAAGTGAAGAAGAAAAAACAACAGGTGGATCAGCAGAATCAGAGGAGGATCAAAGAAGGGGGGCAGAGCAAGTGGCACAACGGTTTCAACAGCATCGAATATAACAGCAACAAATAGAGGAAACAAAATGAAGCATAACACTAAAGTCTCACGCAATGTGCATGCAACATGAATAAAAAAGACAATTATCCTGGAGGTAAGAATTGAGAGATGAAAGAAAATAATTGAAAACTATAAAAAGGAATTTTAAATTAATTTTATCTTTACCTCTGTGCAAACAGAAACAGTAGGTCCACTTTTACATGAAACTTTAAATGCACAGAAAAAAAACAAAAGGAACTTACTTTTTTCCTGTTCTTTGCCTGCTTCTGAGCAGCCTGCAGTAATCAGACAACAGAATAGAGGATCAGAAGGGACAAATAAATACTGAGAGTCTGGGAAAAAAATCAACAAAAATCCATCGCCTTATTCACTGTAGACTGTCTCCATTCCAAATGCCAAATTAATGGACAAAAGGACCTTAAATGTGTATGTTGTGTGTGTGTGTGTGTGTGTGTGTGTGTGTGTGTGTGTGTGGGGAGGACAGTGATGTTATTGTCTATCACATCTGACAATGGCAGACTGCCGGAGGCTTCTGCAGCAAACATTATCAAAAGTTTTCTCTCCATCAATGTGACACAAATGACCCTGAAGTAAGACAAGCGACCTCGAGTGTTTCTGGCAGACACCTCATTGCAGCTCAGAGTTTGTGTTTCCAGATGTTGGCATGTGACAACATTTCCTCTCTAAAATGTATCTGTGTCGTTTTGGAGGTTTAAAATCAAAACATACGAAAGCAATTAAACTGGCTTAAATCTGTGAAAAGGATCGTAGCTCTCACCTGGATTCAAACCATTTATTTCATTTAAACTAAGGTGGTGCTGAGATCTTGTACATTTTTGTTAAATATATATAGATGAACAATTTAGACTTGTTATATTAAAGTTGCTTGTGCATAGATGCAGTTTTCAACCTGCACAAGCTTTGCTTCTAATGACTGCACTGTCTGAGAGGTTTTAGTTAGCAGTCGTTGATAGTGTTAGATATAATGACCGTTGCAAGTCTAGTCAGCAGCAGCTAATCCCTGTTATTGAAGTCTTCATCAATTGCAGCTGTGTTGACCAACATTAATGATGTCTGCATGTTGTGTGATAAGCATTTCCTTTTTTTTTGTACTATTTTCTGAAATTTTTACAGACTGAACACTTGAGAATAATCTGCAGATTAATCAATGATGACAATAACCATTAGTTGTTGCTCTAGAGCTATACAAAGTCAACCTTGTGGCTGTTAACAGCTCTAGGTTTGTAGATGTTGAGTGTTAATGGTGAACAGCAGTAGTTTTAGTGAGCAGTAGTTGGAATCTGGGAAAAGATGACTGCTATTACTTAGTGCTGACTTAAACACAAATACAGTCCTGGAGTATACAGAAGAAGCCTCAAAGATAAAAACTGTATTGGATATTGTCCATAAATCGATCTACCCAACTATATTTAGAGAAACTGAAATGAGCAGTCTCGATGCATTTACCTGATGTTTTTTGGATGCCAGCCTCTTTTAGTAATAGATTTTAAAGAGACAGTTAAGGGTCATTTAAGTCAAATCTCCCAAAATTCTTTTTCTCCCAATTTTTTTTTTATCTTATCAAACCTGTTTTCATCTCTTGATTGTACTTTTGAAATTCTAAAAACCAAGGTTATGAAACTGGTGATGGTGTGATTGAAAGTGATTAATCAAATGATTATGATTTAAGATTAAAACCCTGACGAAGGCTGTGTGCCCAAACACAATGGTTGAACAACGTGAGGACCCTTCCTGTATATCAGTTAGTGCTGCTTACTTTATGCATTTTTCAAGTTTAGGGGCCATTTAACTATGATTATGATTTTTGACACTAAATCTCTTTCTTTTTAATATTTTTGCAACTGATGCAACAGCGGCTCCTGTATTTGTCTGAAAGTGGCCTCATGTTGCTTCTATAAATGGCCATCATCAGAACTCTATTAAAGTTGACACATAGTGCTAACCAGCATTCATGTCATCTTTAGCTGAGTCTGAGTCCTGACCTGTGGTTGACGTCACCATGTATAGTTCTGTCAAGAATTGTTGCATCACCTCCAATATTTCATTTTGTTCTACATTTTACCCTTTAAGCACTAAAAATACTGACATGCAACAACTGACAAATTATTATAATCTAATACAGTACAAAATTATCTGCTAATGAATCCAATCCATTGAATGGGTATCCACACTAGTCCACATAAAATACAGTTTTCTGTTCTAGTCTGAGGTTGTTCTAAAACGCTACATTTTCAAAATACACATAATTACAAGTTTAAAGGTTTATAGTGTTAATGACAAACTTATAGCTATAATAGCTACAATTAAAAAAAAACGCTTAGGAGAGCTCCTTCCATTTTGAGACAAGAGACGGAGCCATGTACTGGAGACTACTGCCCATTGATCACAGACAAGGTCTGTATCTGTACATAACACCATTAATATTTAAGCAAGATATGTGTGTGTATATCTATAAGATAAGTTTAATGTGATAGTGTGTCTGTCATTATGAGTTTGATGCACTGTAATAACAAAGATTTATTAACTTCTAAACAATATAATTAAAATTTGCCCATACCCATGAAGGATGTTGGTGTACTAGTTAAAAGCTGATGTGTAGTTACAGACTAATGTTAACTTATACATGGAAGAATAATCATAATCACCTCCACACAGAGGTCAACAGACTTTAAATTAGGGCACAAAAGAGTACTGGTATCAGATCTGCATCAGTACCCTGAGTCGGATCAGTGCATCCCAAGTGAGGTGTCTGCTCGTTAGACGGCGGGGTTCCTCTCTTTCTCCTTCACTCTAAGAAAATGAAATGTCTTGTGCATTCTCCTCATCATCATAGAGTCTCCAACCTTCTCCCTCCCTGTAGGTTTGTCAGACCTTAATGGAGGCGATGTCCTGGAACTGTCAGTCAACCGTCCAGAGAGCGGAGCTCGTCTCAGCTCCCGTCCTTCTCCCGCCTCTGACTTTCTACGTTTGGATGCCATGCCAAACCTCTCTCATTAACTCCCCAGCACAACCTTCCCTCAGCAGATTCAAATATGCTCATACAGGCACCAAAACTTTGTTTTTCTTTATATCAGTATCATATATGGATCAGTATATCAGTATCATATCAGTATCACTCCTCTCATGTCAACAGATAAAACCCTTTGCAAGATGCGTGTTTTAACATCACACACTGATTGTAACAAGAAGTTGGGTTTATAGTCTCTGGGGTCTCACAGCCTTGAACAGTGGTTTATATAACATCCAGTGGAGCTGAGGAGAGAAGCCTGTGTGACTGTGGATCAGGAGCAGTGATCTGTGGATGATTCATTGTGCACAAACCCAGGGACTTTTCGCCCTCTGGCTGTGTCGCCTACTGAGGGTTTCTGACTTTTAAAGACCCAAATGTGAAGCGAACCTCAGTTACATCATTGATGATGTGTCCAAGTGTGTTAGAAAATGTACTGTAGCTCCAAACCAAGGAGCTGTGCATTTGCTCTTTGAGTTGGTTACTACTTTGAAAAAGTACACCCTTAAAACACAGTCCAACAGGCTTTAAGGTTGATAATCATCTTGTTCTTCACCTCTTTCACTGTGACATCAAATTAAATTAAATTAAATAAGCTGTGGTTTGCTCTCACCCGGACTCTGCTCATGGCCTCCTGTGCCTGCTGCATGCGGGCGCTCTTTGTGGGTGTCCTCTCTGACAGCAGGTGGGTGCAGCCCAGGTAGGTCGCCGCAAAGATGATGCCATCAATCAGGTCTTCTGGGTCACATGGTCCTGGGACTGCATGAATCAAATGCACTAATTAGGAACATGTACACACACATATTGTACATGTTTAAACATACTACAGATTAAAAAGTGAAGATAAGGCCATTAAACTACACCCAGCATACACAAAATCTGTACATTGTTTAAATATGAGCACACAGCCATGCCAATAAACAAAACTAAACGTATTGTCCAACATAATATCTTCAAGTTGTCATCTTGATCTCATCAGATGAAAACAATGGAGGAAACTGAGAATGAAATTATGACTTTCATGTGCACTCACCATCCACAAATGTGGGAAAGGGGGGAAGAGATCTGCGAATCTGAGAAGGCAGAAAGAAAAACCACACAACCATCCTTATTATTTCTACTCACATACTCCAGGTCTCTCTTGACTCATTTAAATTCTGCAGCACTTCTGCTGCTGTCAGACATTTAGCTCTTGGCAGATAAACATCTTGGAAAAGATGCCTGCCTTTGCAGGATTTATCATCATACTTGAGTGTCTTTTTTTAGATGCCCTAGCCATAGATTTTTTATTTTTTTTTAAGCTTTCTCATAGATTTCAAATGGGTTTCACCAGATTGAGGGTCAGGAGATTTATTTGTACTGAAGAAGGTATGTATGAAGTTAGCTGAATGAGCTAATAGAGGTTCCTGTTTGCAATGTATTTGCCATGTACTATTTTACTGAAAAACTTAAAAACTTGGGGCAAGTTCTGGACAAGCATCTTTTTACTAGGAAATCGAAGTGGATTTCTGGAATTCTATTCCAGACCTCTCACCTCTGGGACAGACGGCTGCTGTGGAGACGACTGTGGCTGAACCTGTGGCCTCAGCTGCTGAGGTGGAAGTGGCTGATGCTGTTGTTGAGGTTGAATCTGTTGTTGATGCTGACGCTGTTGATGCTGGTTAGGTGGTATATGTGCGTATGATTGGGGCTGTGTGTATGTCTGCGGCAGCCTCGCCGTGTCCCTCTGTTGTGACTGGTGGCCTTGGCGGTGGTGATGGTTGTGATGGGGCTGTTGTTGGTGATAATGTTGGGGGTGAAGTGCTCTGGATGACTCAGCTCTCCGAGGACTGACCGGCTCTCGAGCTTGAACTGAGGCGTAGCAGGACGGGGACTCAGATGCTGACTGAGAGAGGGAGTTAGAAGAAGACTGAGAGAAGGACAAAGATAAAAGAATTTTTTTTTTTTTAATCACTCCAATGAACCTGCATTGCAGCAACTCATGCTGACACCTTACTCTGGGGGGACATGATTCACAATTTGGGCACTAATCCAACTAACACTAAATGAAATGAACGGCGAGGCTGTAAATCTTGTTGTAAAACTTCCTGGAAGCAAAGAAGTTGAATTCAATTATTCTGCAACACTGCAGTCCAAACTCTTTGGGCAAAGTCACTCATCAGTGGAGCCTTAAAGGAACCGGTCAAAATTTAGGAAAAGAGACAGAACCAAAAATATCAAGAAATAGCCCTTGAGTGTAACCCTAGAATTTTCACTTTTACATTTCTGATCCTGCATGTTAACAAGATACAACAAAATTAAAAAGGGTTTGGTACACATATCTTTGCACTTTGGACAGTGCAAGGCTAGCTGTTTCCCTCTGCCTCCAATCTTAAAGAAAAACTATGCGACCAACAACCTGGCTTCAACTTTGTACTTGAAATACAGATCTACTCCTCTCACTCTTGGATAGATAGAATCTTGTTCTGAGTTTTCATCGACACAAGAAGATCCTATAAAACTGTGAAGAACTGAATCATATAAAAACTGGTAATGATCAGTTTAAGACAATCTACTCCTTTCAATGATCTTAGAGTGAAAACACTCTTACTTTGTTTGTTCTCCCAAAGGACTTGCAACACTATTCCCATTTTCAGTGAGTTTATTACTCACTGAAGAAAACTGCAACATTTGCCAATTGGGCTTTAAAAAACAGAACCAGATGACCGAATTAGGAGTCCTTCAGTAGAAAGATTACTCAGTAAAAAAAACAAAACAACAGGAGCAACAACAATAAGGATTAATGGTAAGTGAAGTCATACTAACATGGCCAGCTGTGGTCTGCAGTGGGTACACATCGTCTGTGGGGCTGACCTCCTGCCTCATCACCCATATCGGCTCCATAGGCTGGTCAGGTGTGTAAGGGGAGCGTACAGTCTTAGTCTTCACTTCCTCAATGGCGTCCTTGATGTCTTTAATCGCCAGGCTGATGGCATCTCCTGAGCCTCTTGAACCTTCTTCCCCTGGAAGATCCGCCACGTTCCGGTCCTCCTGGGCCTCATATGAGCTGCTCTGTACAGACAAGGGGCTCTTGTCCTGGGTTTCTGCTTGTCTGGGAGCTTGCCTACGACTTATGGAAACGGGGCTTTGGTTCCCACTGTCCCCTTCGCCATCAGACTGTCCGTCATAGTGGTGCAGTCGGCATCCAACAGAGCGGTCCGCAGGGGATTGATGTAAACCACGGTCTCTAGCCTGTCGTGGTACATGATGGAAGCCCTTACTGGGGGAGGTTGGAGCCACTTTTTGTAAATTATCCTCTCTGTGGCTGATAAAGGGCTCTTGTCGGGACTCCTGCTGGGCCTCATTGTGCTCAGTCCTCTGATTAGGTGTCCTGCAGGGTTCTCTGTGTAGCTCAGGGTAGGAGGTCTTAAGGGGTTCAGGGAAAGAGTTAGGATGGGATTTTGGCTCTGAGTAGGACTCGCACACAGGCTCCTGGTAAGACTTCTGGTGGGACTCTGTATAAAAGTCTGCATAGGTTTTTGGATAGGATTCAGAGCAGGAAGTGGAGTGGGACAGTGAACATGATTCAGAGTAATCCTCATCTTCATCTTCAGGTAGGTCATTGTCAGGTACGGGGCTCATACTGGTTTCCTCACTGAAGTGGTCCAGCTGAGGAAAAGGTGGAACATCGGGGGATGAAGGAGGAGTAGGTGACTGGAGCGGTGGCGGGCTGTGGAGAGGTCCGTCCATGCTGAGCGAAGCAGCGCTCTCCGTGTCAGAGCAGAGATCAGTCATTTCATTTCCTTGAGCAGCAATGTCCTCCACTACATCATTGGCCGCTTCCTCCTGAGCGTCCTCCACCACTTCTGCACATTCTTCTGCTCCATCATCATCTGTCTGCTTGTCATCACGGCTGCAGCTAAAGTGAGCTGTGGTTGAGCGGTGGTCTCCATCATCCTCTGCCTGTTCTTGGTCTTCATCCCTCTGCTTAACTTCCTCCAATCCCTCTTCACATTCAACTTTATGGTCCTGGAGAACGTCTTCTGCCTCAGTGGGTGGACTGGCTTGGGGATGAAGCTCCATGTTATGGGTTGCAGGACCAGCTGAGAGGTGGGTTGGGGTCACAACAGCAACAGGAGTCGGGTGAGGTGAGGCCCTGTCCTGCAGCTGGTCTGTTACAGGATCTTCTACTGGGCGTTGCTGCACCTGCATCTCTGCTGGACCGTCTCTCTCATCCACATCATGTGAAGAGTCCTGCACCTCTCTGATTGGTTGCCTCTGTCTGTGACCTCTGTGCCTGGGGTTAGGGTCCCCATGACGACGGTAGCGGGTTACAGCAGGGCGGGAACGCTGGACAGGATGAGGCTCAGTGTCCCAATTCTCCCTCCCATCTTGCCTGGGAGAAGCCAAATCTTGGACCAGACCAGGACTTTGAGCCTGGCTTTGGCCCTGTCCTGACGGTGGGCGCCGGCGGTGCCGAGTGGCACCGCGACCTGTGGGCTGGTGATTGTGATGGTGAGGAGGGTGATGATGATGATGGTGATGATGATGGGGATTCAATTCCCCGTCCTGGTTGAGCATCTGACATGGCCTCCAGGACCGGCGCACAGGAGGTTCCCCGCGTGTCGTCCCATTGGGCTGCCTGTTCCTCGGAGGCACCCTGTGTTCCTCGCCTGCTTCTTCTGCCACCTCTCCCTGATACTTGTGGCTCATGGCTGGGACGTGATCCAGCACGGATTTTCATAACATGCTTCCCTTTTCTTCAAGGAAACCCCACTCACATTGAAGTCTGGGAGAAACGGAGACAGGATATAAATAGGAAGAGTCAAATTACAGATAAAATAAATCCAAGGAGAGATTAAAAGTTAAATATTAAACAGATGTGTTATTAGGGCTGGATATTTTGAAGGTTTACATGCTTCTACAGGTAATTAACCTCTTTACTCCAACATCTCTACACAGACACAAACACTCAAAGGAAATACTACAAGAATGTGGAGCTTTAGGCCAGGGACTCCCTGTCTCTATACTGCTAATAGTAAAAACCCTAAATCCTCTGGGGATTCATCTGGGTGTGCAGTGCACTTTAATCTGCAGTGCATTCATCCGTCCACCAGCAGCTGGCAGATGGCACAGGACGAGGGGAGAGAAAAGGAGGAGGAGGAGGAGGAGGAGGAGGAGGAGGAGGAGGAGGAGGCAGAGCAGGGCAGGAGGACAAGGAGGGACATCTCTTGTATCAGATGAGTCCTGACTGAGAGGAATGGATAGGGCAGCAACCTGAATAATAAATGCCCTCTGTGAATGAGAAGCCCAGTTTTGAAATTTATTTGATATGATGAGCCTATCTAGGTATCCATCAGCTATCACCTATCAGAGGCTTCACTGTGTCTAGGGAAAACGTAGAGGAAGGACACCAGAACATGTCCTTTATATATATATATATATATATATATATATATATATATATATATATATATATATATGGAGCAAAAAGGTTAAGCTTTTTTGGGGGGGATCGGAAGAATCCATAAATGTGTGACTATATGCATGAAATGAGAAGTTTTTCCTCCTTAGGATCTTTTAACACAGCTCTGTACTTAATGCCTAGTGATCATCTCAATTATTGTGGAGTACTAAAATAATCTAGACTGGAATCCAGACCATTGCTATTATATTGAGATTATTAATAATAATTAAGATTCCTGGCATCAGCAAGGGGTTGCAACATCTTACTTACAGTAGATTCAAGGTGGTTATTAATCGGAGGAAAAGGGGACTTAACTGAACTGAGGGACAAAATCTTGTGTGAATTTTTAACATGTTTTCCCAATCTGATATATTACATTACTGCAGTGCAATTGAAACCTGACTTTAAATCTGCAGTAGCTGTTTTTTTTGGCCTCATGTGGGCAGTGAAAACAAGTGGCCAAAACTCTGTGGTTTCTGCCAATTCCTGAGGGAAATATCTGGCTACTTATGCTGCTAAATGCTCCAATGTGTTCACCATTTAACTGCGTCTGTCTGCTGTCTAGTGCTGAGCAGGTAGCATTCAGTGAGTTTTGAGAGCATTTCATCTGGAAACAGCTGCCTGCTGATGAAGAATGAGCTGAAACTCAGTAAAAGCTCTGTAGAGACAAGGGGGAGCTGCAGATTCAGGTGATAATTCTCTATTGGTTCATGACTACAAGTGACACAGTTTCAGATTGCCTTATGATACAATGTAATCCTAACATTATCATCTCCTTTAAGTTAAACTGAGCATTTTTTTTATTTTTTGGTGGGCAAATCTACTAGTTAATACTGAGAAAAATAGAAAAAAGGATTCTTAAACTTTATAAGTAAGTACTGGATCCTTTTAAATTTCAAATCTTGCTCTCAGCTTTATAGTGAGTTCATTGAGAAAGTATCTGATCCACTGCATCAACGTGAGTGGGCCTCAATAAGCTCTTGAATAAACACATTAGATATTGGATTATGAGGCACCAGAGGGTTTACTAATGTGTTTGTCATCTTATATGTGCAGATAAATTCTAGAATTTGAAAATCTAATTTGGTTGGCAGAGAGAAGACACGGAGGGCAAAGGTTAATTTTGCTCCTGTAATCTGAGCACAAACCACAACTGCCAGAGAGTGAAGATAAAGGGAACACGGTAGGAGTGAGGGCAGGCTCCCAGGGTGGTTTATGTTGCTCTCAGCCTGGACTTTGGGACTGGGTGGCAGTGTTTGGGTGACTCAGAGTGGGGAGGTCAGAGAGGAGGGATTGCCCGGGTCACAGATGGTCCTGGCAGCTTGGTGGTGAGTCGGACCAAGCCTGCAGAGCTGTGCCTGAGCGCTGCACCTCCATCTGTCAGGCTGCAGTGAAAGCTGCAGGCTGGGGGATTTACTAGCCCATTAACTCGCTGATCTTATACCGACAGACAAACAAACACGTGTGTGCTATACGTACTTGCAAGGACCTTGAATGTTTACACCTACCTCACTAGCCATTAACTATCTCCACTACAGGCCTAAAATTAAGGCTTAATGATGGTGACAATGACGATGTTTATGACTGAATTAAGCTTGCAACTAACATTTTTTTGTCATTATTCATTCAGTCTAGTTGCTTGTGAAAAACTTCCATCAAATTTTCCAAGCGCTCAAGGCAATATCAATAATTTTATGATATTTGCTATATTACTGGTGCTTTGAGAGGGTATTTACACAAAAAAAAAATCAATAGCTGTGATTATGGATATGATGAACAAACTGGTAGCAGCATCCACTGTTCATTTCACTTACCCTCAACAATCAAATAAGCTGAGAAAACTGTCAGAGCAAAATATAAATCTTTAGTTTTTTGTCAGTTGATCACAGACTATGTGTGATGTGTCATCCCTCTGAAATGTTTGGATTAAAAATTGATTTTGAAATAAAGGTTTTAACGTGATTGCTAGACCTTAGCCAAGAATTTTAGATAATGAGGTTAACAGACAGTCTGTACAGATAGTAGTGCAGTGCTCAGGATGTGGCAATATTTAAGGTTCAATGCATTAAATGGTAAATGGACTGCACTCAACACATTTTACACTCCTGTCACATTCACCCATTCACACAGCACTTTTCTACACATATCTTGTAACATGTAACATGGACTTGAGGGAGCTAGGATCAAACCACTGACCTTCTAGTCAGTGGACAACCAGTTCTGCCTCCTGAGCAAGAGCTGCCCCATTACAGATTTGGTATCTGGCTGCATATTACTGTATGTCTTTGTAATAATATCCTGAGTTTGAATTTCAACATAAACCCAGATCCAAACACTGCACTAACCTTAAAATCCCATCTTTACTACCATCCTAAAATCCTGAAAAGTGTTTGAAATAATGACTTGATTGACTGACTGGTCAATTAACAGAAAATCACAAAACAATTTTGATAATAAATTTAAGTATTTCAAGTAAAAATGGCAAATATTACCTAGCCCCTGGATTTCCTGATTTTTTTAAGGATTATGTAACAGTATCTGAAGTAAATTGAATCCAAAACTTTAAGAGTTTAGGATTGTCGGCCAAACAAATCATGAAATTTTAAGACATCACCATGCACTCTGCAATACTTAAAAAAGGCATTTTTAACTATTTTCTGACATTATGGACAAAACAATTGGCAGGTTAATCAATCATGGAAATAATTTTTATCTGCCAATGTCCTCACTCTGGGGGGATTCTCCTCATCTCTATTCATGAGCCTATGATTCATCTCACACACACGCACACGCATTGACAGACCCACTCGTTGGGGAGCATAAGGTCCATATTTGTCTGCATCAATAGCCGTATTGCTTACATTGTGTTTACATGCAGACTGCGCCATTGCTCCAGAGGGAGAAGATTAATCCATGAACGGGTGCCAGAACCGGCAAGTGCTTTTATTTTGAAGGCCACTGGCTTTTTAAATCCCATCCCATAACGCTGAAGGATTTTTATTATGTTAAAAAGGGTACAATCAATTTGTGATCACTCTTGCGCTCTCACAAATGCGATTACAATCACAATTCCTTAATGACCAGGTTGTTATTCCACATATGATGGACGCACATCCCGGGAATTACATTCTGGGGTTTACTGTATCCCAATGCCCAACATGCCTGACATGTTCTAGTGCAAAAACTGAAATGTTCAGTAAAGTGTCATTTGTTCCTATGCTCCCATCTCTCCGTCCCCACAGCCCAGATTAAATCTCCATAGTGTCGGATCCGCCATCGGCGAGAAAACGACCTCGACACACTCTCGGTCCGCCGCTCTGCCCCACACCGAACCCGGCCTCCCGCTAACCGGCTGCCCGGACGTGACATTCACCCATTTACCTGCATGTCAGCGGAGGAGAGGCCCGGGTCCGGCTGCTGCGGCGTGCATCGCCCCCCGTCCCCGTCCCAGTGCCCTGTCCCCGTCCCCTGCTCGCTTGGCTCGGCTCGGCTCGGCTCGGCTCTCGCCTGTCCCCTTCAGACAACCTGCTCGGATTAAAGCGTAGAGCTCAGCCCCTCCTCCTTGCACCGTGACATCAGAGCGGATTAGCGATGCACAAAGCGCCTTTAGGAACAGCGCCGATGCCGGTGCCGCGGGGCAGGACCAGCTCTCAGCGGCCGCGAGTGGAGCCTCGTCCCGCCTACTCCGTCGACGGCGGCCGCCTGCGTCGACCCGCTGCGGCTCTGCCCGCCTGCCGCAGCGCCGTCGGCTGCAGAGTTCCGCGGTCCGCCGGCGGTGTCGCTGTTATCGGCCTGCTCCGGACGCCCCCCGGCCCCGCCGGACCACCTGTGACGGCCCCCGGGTAAAGTGCCATCTCACGGCCTCGGTCCGTGGCCAGTCCTCCGCTGGTTTAGGGGGAATTCTCACGTCTAACCCAGGCTAGCTCTGTTTGCAGCCCCGTTAAGCTAGCTAATGTTAGACAAGCGTCTTTGTGCCCCGAACACAGACGTTTACTAAAACCAGGATAAATTCATAAAATATCTCGGGTCGTTCGTTGACACTTGACACCGGTTTAAAACCCGTCAGCTTCCTCAGAGACTCCGACTGAAACAAAACTATCTCGCCTGCTTCGCACTGAAAAGTCGTCGGTGGCCAATGGCGGCTCCGGGATCAAAGATGGCGACTGTTCTTTCCAAGAGTCGCTGGCTGTTAACGACCCTCAATCTTCACTACTAACGAGTGATCACGTACAATAAATAGGGATTATTTAAACGGATTTAACTCAGGCAACTATGAATTTTGCTTATTTACATTCCCACTGACATTTAATCGTACATAATGTGTAAATCATTGCTATAATGACACGATTGGCCCCCTTCAGCCTGTTTTGGCTCACTTGAACACTTGAATCAAACACAGCCATTGTCAGTATTACGAGCAACAACTGTGCTTTTTGGAGCCAAAATAATCTTTATTTTGCTTCAGTTGGGATATTTTTCTTTCAGCCTGGACGCATGAGTCATCCAGGAACCTCTCAGAGAAGTAATGATATCCCTCCATCTCCCGGGGTTGTCCAGATACTCGCAGTCTTCGACTGACACTTTGTGCATGTTTGGTTTTGCTTTAATTTGATTTTGTTTGTTTTTGTTTTAGGAAACAGACTGAGACACTTTCGGACCCAAAGGCATACGCCAAGTGAAAGACAGTTATTAATGGTCTTGGTTCATTTCAAGGGTGGAAAATGTTTGTTTTTGTCCCCTCATGGGAGCAAATTTTATCCTGATGATAATACTTTCTACTTTAGGACACTTTAGTTTTCAGTTAGAATGATCATGGAAAAGATTCACATGGGAAACAGCTAAGTTCATATTTTACATACAGTACAGCATGTCTCTCCCATATGAACTTGCAGTTTAAAACTTTTAAATTAGGTTTTGGCAAAACCATTCTGCACTTTATAACTTATTATCCGTTTAGCCTTTAAATATAACTCAATAGCCACAATGATCTGACGCTCATGTCGTCGGAAGAGATCAATTTTGATGAGACGCTCTTGAGCTTATGAATATCTCATCAATATCACCAGTGATGCTAAAGGAATAGTTTACTACCGTCGTTAATGCAGTGGTTATACATGAACATGTCTGTCCTCACACATATGGGCTTGTTTTGGTGTCAGTCAAGACCTGGAGGAGCAGACAGATAGGACCTGTCTCTGCACATTGTTGAGCTCCTGCAACTTATTCTCACCAAAGTCATGTGCACCCCCTCCGCTGCAGCTGCTGTTACCGTGGCAACAATATGAGATCAAGATTGGTGATGGAGCTGAGTAGTAACCATGGCACCCAGTCTGTTATTGCCCTCTCTGCCACCACACATCTTTTTATCCCACACAAACAGCCCGAACACTCCTCTAAAGTACAGGCTGTGAACGTTTGGGTGAATGTGGAGGCGCGTATGACGCACTTCTAAGACCCGAACCAATAAAAAGCTTATAGAGTGCGACATGCAGAATCAGGTCATCAGAGGTTACATTAGAGGTTACATTATCAGTCTGCTACTGGCGTCGACGCGTGTCACACAACCTATATTCATTCTGAGTCCGGTTCTCTGCTGTTCTATTTCAAGAGTAGACATCAATAATTTGTGGGCCTCTCTTTCTCTCTGCATACATGGATGAAGGTATACTGTACATGTTCTGTCAGTGGTTGTATAGCATGCAAAGAACTGAATCCATTACTGAAATAAATGCACATTAATGTTTCATCACTTCCCATTACACAGTTATCTCTTCTCACGCAATAAACTACTGGCCTCGATTAAATGCACGTTGCAAGTTCTAGTATGTTCATGAGATTGTCAGGATCCATTTTCACCTGCCTATGTTTTCAGCGAGCCTGCAGGTGGCACTCTACAGCAGTATGGGAGGGGATGGTGGGAGGATATGATATGATATGATGTCCTTACCCTCTGCCCACTGAGCAGCTCCGCTCGAACAGTTCTCGGTTATGGACCTTTCTCAGGGGCATTTCAGTGGTGGTTAAAAAAAGAGGGGAACGTGCTGCCCTTTCCTTTTACCCATCCAGATCTCCCTACTGGTTATCTGTGTTCATTAGTTAAGGGGTAATAATAATTATTAATTTAGCTAACTTATCTTCTGGAAATCAATAATAAACTATTACTGCTAATCATTAACAAGTCATCTGTAAATGACCAATAAATAATTAGTTGACCACTTGTAAGCAGATTACCAATATTTGTAAAGAAAAAAAATTATAATAATTGTGTATTATCTAACATGTGAACATATGATAAAATATTTGTAATTTTTTTAGCCATGCTAGCAGCAGTAATCTATGGATGGCAGTTTCAGGCACTTGCAGTCACCTTCACTGTTCCCCTGACTTTTCCTGTAGAGAGTGTGGTTCACATTTTTGGCTTGTAATGCAATGACAAGTATTGGGTGGACTACCGTGAAATTTGGTACCAATATCCATGGTCCCCAGAGGATGACTCCGATCAACTTTCTTGACCGTCTGACCTTTCATCCTCAAAAATTCAATTTTCCAATGCTTTGGTTTATCACTAAATACCCACAAAATCTACGACATTCCATCAGCTTCAGGTGTCCTAAGTGTTTGCTTGAAAACTAAATTTGTTGAACATCTTAAACATTAAACCTTTAAAAGATCAACTTATGAGCAACTTATGTAATTGTGAGCATGTTAGCATGATGACATTAGCACTGAGCTTAAAGCACTACTGTTCCTTAATACAGCCTTACAGAGTCACTAGCATGCCTATAGACCTGTTTAAAAAATACATACATAATACAACACGGAGTGGGCCTTGTATTATGCAACCCAAAAATTATTTACTCCATATTGCAACATTAACAGTCTGTTGCTGATTTCTGACATACTGTGTCAGTAACTTGTACAATGTGTTTTCACAGTGTATAGTTTGCCTTTTGTCAGTTGTTTTTCCTGTTACTATGAAAACAGTTGAAAATAATAAATGGTCCCTAAAGGATTATAATATATCTGGGAGCTTAAATGTAATTCAAAAAATATTGCATCAAATACATTTTTTGAATACTAAATAATAATTACAGGGTTGAGCCTATAATGTGAATGCTTTTTCTTTTGTTGTATGTGATGAAAAGTGGTGTTCTGAATTTTGGAAAAACAGTTGGAATGACTTAAAAGAAGCAGGATGAAATTACATACAAATGTATTGAGATTTTTCACAATCCCATGGTTATACCACTATTGTATTTCCCATAGTTTTTTTAATATTGAACTGGTGGGATCTCCACAGTAAATGAATACAGTAAGAGCTCATTATTGTAAACTGTCACTCATGCTCCCATCGGACTGAGCAAAAGCACAGTATCTGAGACTACTTGTCCTGCAAAAACAGATTTCTGTCCACTTTGCCTCAGCAGTAAATATCGATCACAATAATGAGTTTAATTTTTTAAAGGTCACTCCTAACCATGGGAACAAAGTAGGTCAAATCAAGATTTATGTAACAATTACACATGTTCATACATTTCAAAAAAACAACCATATAATCATAGCTATTCCAAGTTGCTTTTTCGGTTTTTGGGCTGAGCCAGTGGTCTGGCGCGTTCCTGGAAAGAGGGTGGAGGGCCAGGGGGGATGCAACCTGCTGATCTCTGGCCAGCAAGTCACATACTGACGAGAACATGACATAACTGTATCATCATGCAAAACAATAACTCCTGCAATCACTGCACACTCTGGCAGCCTTCACTTAGTTATTGAAGCTCTGTATAGCTGTTTACTGAGACACAGGCAACCAGGAAATTAAGAGGATGAATGATGGTTATGTGGATGGAAATTTAAAGCGGTTGAAAAACTAAAATTGTTTTTGGAACTGAATAAATGCAGAAATCCCTGGACTTAATCCCTTGAACACAGGATAGAATCTTCTCTGTCTTCCGTTTGTTCTCTGTTCTTGACCAAACAGCAGGTATTGTTTGCATTTACACTTGAAAATAATTATTTTATGAGTCATTTTCTCTCTGAATGAGATCCTTATTGTTTGCTCAGAAAAACAACAGTCATGGCTGCAGTCATGCCCCATGGATAAAATCAGGGGAGAATTCACCTCCCCATCTGGTTGGAAAGCGCACATAGTGTCCACACTACCTCAATAAAATGCTGATTACCATGGGAGTGAGGAAAGTAGTAGAATAACTGAGTACAAGGCAAATGCAGAAAGAGAGAGAGAGAGGCAGAGAAAGCAAATCTGACAGATGGATCACAAATGTGGTAAAAATGCTCCTTTGAAAAGAGAAATATTACAGCAAAGTCTAATCTCCTCAAACATTATACATTATTTTCTCCTCAACGTCTCAAAGTTATTCCCCTCTGCAGTGTCACTCAAGTGAAGGGGTCCAGAATTCAGATTAAGCTTATTTTCTATTAGTTGCTCATCAAAATGAGTCATATTTTTTGCATCTGGGTTGGACAAAAGTGAGTGAGCCAGTCTCTTTGCCAAGTTTGAGTCCTACTGGTTTGTAAAACACAGTTGAGATCATTTGTGTACTCAGGCCTCTCCTCAAACAGTGAAGCACTATTAGGCCACCTCCAAAAGTTGATAATATGCTGTACACTATCTGGGCAAAAGTATCTGAGCTTTCAACTTGTCTGAGTGATTGCTGAGCCTGTCATCCAGTTAAAGAAACCAACATTTACTGTTGTAAGGAGACAGGAAGCAAACAGTAGTCTCTCTTGTCAGACCCATCCCTCCATCCAACCTCTTCCATGAGATGTTTTGTGATAGTCCCTACAGGATTTCATGGGCTTTTTTTCAGGGATTGTGCATCCTCTAGCACCTTATCCTAACCTCAGCCAACGCAACTAAATGCCTGACCCCAACCCTCACCCTAACCCCAACCTAAACCTGATTCTAACCTGAGCCCTAAAGCCAAGTCTTAACTTTCAAACAGCCTTTTGAAGTTGTGAGTGCCAGACAAAATGTCTTCACATTCCAAAAATATATTTATTCCTTAAGATATATAATTTAAACTGACTCCTCACATCAATAGAAGTACAAGTACACACAAACACTTGTGTATATTTGATCTAACTCTCCTCGTTTCTTTCGTCTTCATCTGTTGTCCACATGTTTCAGCCAATCTTTGAGTGTTTTTTCCGCGGTGATTGTATAAAATTGCAAGGCCACGCAGAATTCAAGGGGACTGGCTGCCTTAATTGTTGCGATTGCAACATCCTTGAGGGACTGGTATAACATCATGCTCCATCTTCCTCCGTGTTTTTCAAATGAGCACAGTGACATTCTTGTGGCCTTCTAGGTGAAGCCTAGTTTCACCTAGAAGGTAGTAATTTGGTCCCACGACTGGCTGGATAAATGGGAGGTGAATGAACAGCATTGACCCTTTGCCACTGACACCACTGTCATTTTTTACAGCCAGTGTGTGGGAGTTAACAGCTTTTGCTCATTCTCCTTTTCTCCTTGTCCTAATAAATAATAATCTACCTCTTTGGTGCTGAAAAATAGCTTTTTTCTCAGCCAACCATAGTAATTACTCTCACAGCCACAAGAGGCTGTTTGCAAAAATTGCAATTGACCAAATGATCATGCTGTTGCGTTCCTCATTAGGACATTTAACAAAAATCACTCCCTCTCCAGTTCATCATTATTTTTTTTCATCTCTCTTCCTTCTCTCATTTAACGACTCTCTTGTCTCACCATGTTCTTCCCTCATCACTTCTTCCCCTTCTTTCTCTCACCAACCATCCTTCCTCTCCTCCTTCCCCCCATCCTCCCCTCTACCAGCTCATCACTAACCTTCTTTCTCCTCCTCCCTCTCTCCCTCCCAGACCTCTCTCTCTTTCTCCCCTCCCTGCTCTGGTGTCCAGACACACACCAGTGTAGAGTCTGCAGTGTGCTGCCAGTCTGCGAGCTGGAGAGACACTCAGACGACACTCAAAGGAGAAATATTCAGAAACAAACTTTGTTGTAACTTCTTGTATTTTTCCATCCGTGGATGCAAGACCTACTTTTTCTTTTCTTATTTCCTCCTAGAGGCGATTTATTTCCCCGGAAAGCTGCGATGCTTCCATTCTACCTCTTAACTTTTGCCGGTGAGTATGTTTTTAATGGTTGTGCAATTCTGGGGCATGAAGGCATGTTTATGTTAATGCCATTTATTATAATTCATACGTACCATTCCCTCTCTTTAATGTTTCTCTTCTCTCTTTTCCTCTGTCTGTGCTCAAAGCCACCATCCAAGCCTACAACCAGCTGTTGCCAGGCTCCTGCAACTTTGAATCCAACACCTGCGAATACACGTCAGATGCAGACTTTACAAGGTGGACCCTGCACAAAGATGGTACTCGAAGACTTTATTAGATATCACAGTGCATCTTCAGTCCTGTTGTTTTTTGTGTTTTTTTTTAAAAGCATATTAGGTGTAGGGGCTTGTAATGAGTGTAAAGTGTAAGGTGGCTCTTTTAGGAGCAGTTAAAGGTTTAGCTGTGAGGTTGCAATTGTTTTGGTGCTGATTTTTGGTTATACCACTTAAGCTAACTTATGAAAAGAAGCCCATCTGGTTTGAATTGATTCCAGCACCTCAGTCTGAACATCTGGAGTCAGTGAAATAACACATTTAGGCATTCTTGTCGGTTGGTACTGGAGCTGATACGAATGAGCACTGTACACACCCCTAGCTACGTTATGTCACTCTCTATTTATGTGAAGTGGTCAAAGCCAATAGAGTAATTCAGATAAAATAATTTATAACTGGTGATTTATTTAATGTGATTACTCTGTTGCGGAAACAAAATAACTTCTTTAACATTCTCATTTGCAGTAACTGTACTTATACACATTTAGATTGTGGAGAGAAAAGACCTCGCAGAGAAAAGCTGAGAAGGGTCTGACTGCAGGTCTCTTGTTGCACTAGAAGCAGGAGCCTTTAACATTAATTGTGACATGAGCTAAGGCCTGTTTTGTAAAAGGGTGAAGATTATGTTGATTTTACAAAATGCTCTTTAATCCAGTTTTAATCATACAAAACCTATATCAATATTTAACCATATTTCAACTAATACACCTATATTTAAAGGGTCTGTTATGCTATATTCATAGTGACTGCTGCACCAGAATCAGTTCAAAAACTGGTCTAAGTCCAGGTGCCAACACTGGCCCAAAGCTGGCCTGGCTGCTGCTAACTCGACGTGATTCTAAGCATAACTTGGCCCAAATCCACATTCCCAGACCCTGGCTAAGACAGGCAGCCATATTCAAGCAAGAGCCAGAATACATTTGATCATCCAGTGCCAGAACACATCAAGAAAAAAATGTCCACATCTCTAAAGGTATACCAAAATCACAATTATGTTAACCTTATGGATGGTGTTTCAACAGCTGTCTGTTACCAGCAGGAATGGAGTCAGGAGTTGATTGACCTAGTTAAGCATAAAGGCTGGAAGCAGACAGCTAGATTTTTCCAGGACATAACTCCACTTACAACCACAGAGTTATGACTGCTTGTTTAAAGATTAAACAAGCAGGATAAAATTTGTTAATATCATTTTTGAACTTTGAACAGAGCCAGGGTAGCTGCTTGTCCATAAGTTGACCTAACAAGTTGACCTAACAATGTCATGGCTCAAGCTCTTTACATACCCCACAAACCCTTTTCTGTTAAAGCAATCATTAATTGGGGTTTATAAAATGTAATAAATAATATCAAATGTAAATCATTAGTTAACAGTCTGTAATTACATTTACAAACTGCTTATTTTGTAAAATCAGTTAAACTGATAACAATTAAACTTAACAGTGATATGAAACACTGTAAAATCCACCTACCTGAGAAGCTTGAAGAGGCAAATGACTTATATTTTTAGTTCAGCAGTAAATAAATTTATTTAGTATGGACCAGTCATTGCCTTATTACTTCATCACTATTGAGAGATACAACTACCACTCACTTGGAGATACCCTGCGCTATGGTTCTTGTGCCTAACCAACTTAACCATATATAATCCACACCCTTTCAATTGGTGATGGGAGTTTCCTCCAAGGACTCTCCTCCTGCTTCAGTAACTACTGCGTCTGTAGCCAAACCCTGTTGGAAAAACCTCTTATTAAGAGTTCCACCCCTTTTTGCTTTAACTTGTCTGAAAATTGCTCTGCTGTTGCAGTCTGTCTCATTTTTCCTCAAGGATACGTCAACTACTTTCTCTTTTCCTGTTTCCATCTGTGTTACTATTTCTGTCGGCTTGTTAAAAAAAAGGTCATGGTTGTTAACGGTGTGATGGGTTCTTGCTCAAATATTCTCCTGTCTAAATCCTCCTTTCCCAGTCTGTGGTCAGAACAGCATGGCTGAAACTCTCACAGAAGTGAAATCGTGCTGCAATTATTTTTCATTTTTATGTATTCTCTTTCTTCTCTGACTCCAAATAAGGCACATCCACTGATTGAATCAAGGAAACACATCAATTTAAGTCAATGTTTTGCGCAAGTAGGTTTAAATTTCAGCTTGGTGTGTAAATATAAACATTTGGAACCAATTGCAGTTCACTGGCAAAAAAGAGGAAAAAAACATCTTGATTTGACCAAACTGAAGGTGAAATGAGCTCAGCCCTGGTGTGTGTGTCAGTGTGTTTGCATACACATGTGTTTGTCAGGATATAGGAGCCCTGGGGCAGGAGGGCATTCCACGGGGACAAATAATAAATGACAGACCACTGAGGAGAGCTCAAAGCCCCCTGAAGCAGAAAAGAAGCTAAGAGTTGCTGTTATGGTGAGAAATGATGTGGATTTCATTTTTAACCAAGTCAGAGAATTTTGACTCTGGACATACATCTTGATGCAAAGTGTCTAATTCCATGTAAAATTATGTATCTTGTTACAGAAAAAGGTTTGAATAGAGGAAAGATCCTGTTTCAGTTCCCTACTGTTCTACCTTCAAGAGAAACAGCTCTATTTTTCTGAATCCAAAAAAGATGCTGACGCTGATTAATTCAAGACAGTAAATCGGTTTGACAGTGGTCCAAGATTATGGTCAATTAGGTTTAAATTCAGTCAGTTCAATTGTTTATGAGATACACATTGCTGCTCTGATGGGAACCTTGTTTCTCCAGAATCTCAGTTTGTAAAGAATTAATTATCAAATTATCGAATTAATTATCAAACAGTCTAATTATTGTGTGTTTAGACACGCTAGAGGCAGGGCGATTTGTTAGTCAGTCCATCACTTTGGTCCAGAGAGAAATATCAACTATTAGATAAATTGCCAGATTTTTACTTTTTTACTTTCGCACTTTATTTATTAATAATTAGCGAATATTAGCACGCTAACACACTAAACTGTTGTGGTGAAAATCGAAAACATAACCCACTGAACAGCAACATGTTAGGATCCTGCCCAGCATGATGGTGGAGTCGTCTGACGAGAAAGTCTGCTTCTGTTGCTTCTTGCTTTTCACTGTCAACATGTCAGTGCACACAAGCTAGCAAGTAATTTCCTCATAAGCAATTATTGTGTAACTAATGAACCTACATTCTTGGAGAAGGTCCAAGAATTTCCGTGACTTTGTGCCAAGCAGTTGTTGTTGTTTTTTTTTCTTTTGTGATAATTCTCGTAATCTTCTTGCCATTTTATCCATGGTTGGTAAAGGCTGAACTTCCTATTCTGCTCATACCTTTTCTTTGCCTTTGTGTCTTTGTAAAGGTTTTTTTTTTTCCCTATTAATTTTGGCAAATTACTACAGAGGTTAAGGTAATATTTCGTAATATTTTCGTAATATTTGATTTGTATAAAGTTTAAAATTTCCTGTTTTTACCGGCAAAATGATCACTCAGAGAGAAAGTTAGAAGCTCATTCGCGTTTATGTCAGCTGCCATTTGGTCTATAGAATGAGAAGAATAATGAACAGAGTAGTTGTGACTGTAGAGGGAAAACCCAACCTCATGCTCACGGGACAATATTTGCGACAGTCTTTTATGGAAAGTAGCTAAGGTTTGTCCAAAACTCGCTGGATTTGTGTTTCTGAAGAAAAATTGCTGAAAGGGTGTGAAAAGTTGGAAAACTTAAACAGTTGTGGAGTCGGCAGCAATACCTGTAGGCAATAGAAACTTTTATGGTCAGGTGGTAGAGCAGGTCATCCACCAACCTGAAGACTGGCGATTCGATCCCCAGCTTGATCAGTCTATTTATCATATACCATCTGTGCCAATTAATTTAAAAAAAGTAACAACCAATGATGTAACTTTGTCAACCTGTCAGTCAAACAGCTGGGCCAACTCTTGTAGTCCAGCCAAAAATGACATTCAACATCCAAAATCCTTTGATATGCCAATGTTGGGTTTCGTTTGAAAACAAAACAAAAAATTCTCGGGCATAATTGAATAAAGTGATATTGGCATTTTTTTTGTTCCTGTAGAACAAAATGTTGTCTCCTTTTTTTTTTTCTTAAAAGTAGCAATATCCACAATGTTCCCATACCTTTTTGTTTCAGGACATTTTGTTGCAGTCGACGCAGTCATGAACAATGACCAGGACGAAGACATGCATAAAGGTGACAGATCGCAGAGAGACAACATAGGGGTCTTGCTGAGTCCAGTTCTGGAGCAGGGGGAGTGGAGCTGCCTGAGGCTTGTCCACCAGATAATAGGGTCAGGAAGCCTGGAAGTGCTGCAACGCACAGAGGGAAAGAGCTTTGACAGGCCACTGTGGAGCAGCCAGACACCCTCTGACAGCTGGGTCATCTCAAGCATGGACCTGAAGAACAATACTGAGCCTTCCAGGGTAAAATACTTAGTGTCTGATCTTTGTTTAAGAATGAGACCAGCTTAATATATAAACAAGGCAAAAACTCTAAGGCTCCTCCAATGATCCCTGGAGGTTGATTACATTTATTTTACTCCATAAGAGGAAAAAGTTGGATGGAGAAAAAAACTCATACTGACAGGTCATCTATTCTTACAGCCTCAAGTGTCATGTTTGTGCTGATGATTGTGCCAAAGAAAAAGACATTCACTTTCTAAAATGGGATGTGTTCTTCTTATGAGGAGTTTGAATGAGCTCATTAAATTCCATAGTTAGTGTCTTTTAGATTTTGAATCTTGCAGTATGCAATTGGCAATTTTGGCAAAATGGTTGCCAAAAAAGAGCAGGGGGAGACCAAAAACATTACATAACATTCATCATCAGGGGATAATAGATAAAAAGACCAAGTTTCATATAAATCTAGCCGTTAGTTTTTGAGATATCATAGACAAAAGTGGATGAAAGCTCACTAAAACTGTTGGGAATCATGCAAAAATCGCACAACAAAAACATTGAAAGCAATTCAACAGTTATGCAAAACTATAAATCCAGTTTTATACATGATGGAGTGTAAGGGCAGCTGTTAGAAAACAAAAATAAGAGATTTAATGAATTAATTTGAAATATCTTAAGAAATATTTCATGATATTATGATCTAGTAAATTTGAACAAGTTGTATATTTAATGAAAAAAACTTATTATCGGAGACAATGTCATAAGATTTCTAGAATATCCATAATTTTTCAAGAAAAAGTCATTTTCAGCCCTGTGATAGACTGGTGACATGTCCAGGGTGCACCCTGCCCCTTGCCCAATGTCAGCTGAGATTGGCTCCAGCCACCCTGCAAGCCTCAAAAAAATAAGTAGTATAGCTGATGGATGGATGGATGGAAGGAAGGAAGAAGAAATAATATTTTAAAAGCAAACAGTATTTTAAGAGAAATCCTTCTGAACTTCTCCAAAGCAGAAACCACAACTTCTTTATCAGAAAGGATGAGGGAAGGAAGGTCCGAAGCAAGCTGAAATCAGGCCATAAGCAATTTAACTGGAGCTGGTAAATTTGGTAAATCAATATGGTGATGGCAAACTAATAAAAATTTACTAGCACCTCACTTATTTACTAATTATGTAAAATTCATTGAATGTAATCAAAGATTACAGGTGCACATCCACAGTAATGCATACTTACTGCATACTGCTGACTCTCCAACCCTCTTAGTTAAAAACAAACAGCAGAGGTGCAACATTTCATGCTGTTGTTGAAAGGAAGACAGATATGAGTTGGTGATACACAAGTAGTCCCAAATTGAGGCCAATATAAAGAGTGTTGAGAAGCACACACCTACACACATTATCCAAACACTGTGTGCGAATAGTAGAGCATATGTTTATATTATGTGCAGAGGCAGAGCCGACTCTGACAGGGTTGTGACCTACATGATGGTAAGCCAGGCCTATGCTATTTAAGGGCTCCTTTGCACATAAACACAGTTTTGTCCAGACCTGGGTGAAAAAATGAATATGTCAGAGGTTTCAACTTCTAATTGACTGCTAAAAGATTTCTTTTCAAATTTTAAATTACTATCAGAGAAATGACCATAATTATAGTCTTGTTTTGGTTAGATCTTGATCTTTTCCTTCCAACATAGAATAGTTCAACATTTTGGAAGCTTATTTGCTTTCTTTCCATGAGTTAGAAGAGAAGATCTTACATCTATACATTAATTATGACCAGTGTCAAAAAGTTTCACAAATGAATGCTTCCCTAAACTTGTCCATTTGGAATAGGAGGGACCTCAGGGTTCCCAAATGGGCACTGACATTTTATAACAGTATAATTTCAGTTCAACTTTCTAGAACTTAAGTGGGTCAAAGTTAACATTATACAATTGTACACCACATTTCACACAGTATTCTAGAACTGAATCATCAAAAGTTTCATGCCACGTAACATCCCAGAACTCTACTCTAACTCTCTACAACTGTAATCTATCATCCTAAAACATCCTAAAAACATGTCACTTAACATTATTGAACTACTACTGCAATACCCATGTAAAACGTGCCTGACGGTAGGTAGGCACTGATTGTTTGGCCTGCAGGGATCTCTGTACCATGTCACATAAATAATACCACTCATAAACATTCAGTGTAGACAATTTATAGTATCAAGGAATATTTTCCAGGCTGCAGTGTGTGTGGTCAGTCCTTGGCTTTCGTTACTGCTGGAGTTGGCTGCTCCGCTCTGATAGAGTCAGGGTGTCGGTGTAGAATGAGCCGTCACAATTTAGCTCCCAGTATTAATTTGTAGATTCTGGATTTAGAAATCTGTTAGTACGGTTCATAAACTGTGCTCTCGGATTCATTTTTTTACACACAATGATGTCTAGTCACTTGTTAGAGATGCAAACAAACATGATAGGAGGGGCTTTTTTTAGCATTGTCCCTCCAGATGATGATAATGTTGAGTTGAATGATCCACCTGACAGACATATCGAATTTACTAATCATAATCTTGAAATATTTCATTATGTTCTTCTGCTATGATTGGCTGATATATTGACTACTCATAATGACTTTCTATAGAAATTCAGGTTGATAATATTGATGTTTGTGTAGTGCATACGCGTAAAAACTTACACCTGTTTTTGACTGAGTGTATCTGAATTCCATTTAAAGCAAACTAGTCACAAAACTATTGATCAAATACCCGTATTTTTCTTCAGTTGTGAATTTTTGTCCTAAAAAGGGCTCATTGTCTGGTCATAAATGACTGGGCTTTACTATCCAAGGGGGTTAAATTTTGTTGCAAGGAGCCACCCCCCCCCCCAAAAAAAAACAGTATTTCAAAGCAATAACTAATCGATCTCGTACTCTCATTGTTGATAACCTGTTTGCTTGCACCTCCAACATAATTGTGGTTTGGTCACTGGCCCCTAATGTGTGTATGTGTGTGTAAAAAGAAAGGTCTGTCATGTCAGATTTGTAAACTAGGCCCTTGGAGATTTGGATTGCAAGAGAAAAGTAAATACAACATTACAATATGAAAGCTGTGAAATTTTTTATGAACAAACCCATATAGCATAAAATCTAGCTTTAAATCTTTTGCTCAAAGGACTTGGTTTGCAAGTGAAAAGCAAGATAAATCAACATTACATGATGAAAGCATGGATCTTTTTTTAAGCTGACCTCATACAGAAAATTGTCCAGTTGCTGTACTTTCGTAGAGTAGTTCCTTTTTGTTCATGTCACATAACGTAGAAAATTGATGTCTAAAGTTTCCTAAACAAAAGTAGTTTCCTACTCATCCAACACCGCACTTCCTTGGGTCGTCAGCAATACCCCCACAAAGTTTGAAGTTGATCAGATGAAGGGTTGTCATGAAAATTGAAATACAGACAGACATGGAAAGAGATTCCATTTTTTCCATTTTTTCTCATAAAAATTAGACATGGGGGAAAACAGCTAGCCTGTCTCTAATAAAAGTATGTAAAGAAAAATATTTAAGGCTATAAATTAAACATACCAGATTCAGTATGTTAATTGATTATTGAGCTTTATAGGTGCTTTAGCTGTATTTTTTCCCCCGGTGAAGAGAGCCAGAATAACTGTTCCTGTTTTAAGCCTTCAAGCTCAACTATGCCATCAATGTTCTGATTCAAATGCATAGACATGACTGTGATGTCAATCTCCTCATGTAGTTCTTAGAAAAAAGTAAAATAGGCTGTTTCCCAAAATGACAAATTATTAACTAACAATGAACAGCTACTGGATGGAAAGTAGCTATAACTAAATCTTTCTTACTAAACATCTTTCTCGCTGCTTGAGATGCACGGTTTTGAACAAAGTCCTTGACAAATTAATTGAAAAAAAAAGGGCATTTCTTCCTTCTGTAAGTTATTTTAAATACACCCTGCTGCACACAAGAGCTTGGAAAGTAAATTAGATGGCTCTGTCATTCATGCACTTTGTCTGACCCTCCATATTTTAGCTCACCGTCTATGACTTCATTTGCTTGTCACACCGTATCAACGAGTGCAATGTGTTGCTGAACATGTGTTGTTGATTAGATTGTCATTGAAGGTAAACCTGGACGGAGCGCTGGGAGCAGCGTGGCCATCTTTGAGATCCACATCAGCTCCGGATACTGCCTGGGTTGGTGACTTCGCATAAACAGCACTCAAACATCTTTCTTAAAGCGAAAAGAAAAAAAAAAAAAACACGTACAGAATGTATGGCGGAATAAAAACCATCTGTGATTTTTTCCTTACCCTCAAACAGACACAAATGGACATCTTTGTTACATTATAAGGTTACAGCAGCATGAGGACCTTTCAGACCCACACCCATAACATCAGCTCTGTTGCTGCTTTTTTCCCTCCCTTCTTCTTGATCTAGACTGTGATTTTGAGGAGTCTCATCTGTGTGGATACAGTAACCAGTGGAACGCCAATGTAAACTGGTATGTGGGAGGAGCTGGGGCCCAGCTCCATTACACCATGCCAAATGACCAGGAGTACGACAACAGGACAGGTGAGTGAGATTTACATTAAATTCTTACAAAGGTGTTTTCAAGCAGTGACTCAGAGACCTATGGGTTTTTATTTTGGAGGGAATGAGTCTGATGTACTCCTGAGAGTCCAGGCTAATGACCTAAAGAAAAGAAATGGTTACAAATATAAAGTTTGAGTTATAAAAAAGACTGTAATGTACTAAGTTGTAGCATACTTTACTCAAAAAGCAGTAAATAATTCATTTCTTGGGGACTATTTTTGGCAGTGTTTTAAAACACATAGAATCTCGTCCAATAGAATAAGAGACTGTATATCATGGTGTCATACACAGAGGAATATGTGTCAGCAGGATCAGTTCATTTGTTGTCTCGGTCTGTTTCATTGGATTTGGTGACATGAGGAAAATATAAAATATCCAAAGCCTCACCAGACTTTCAATATTGATTTTAGATGTCTGGACATCGGTTGACCTGCATATCATTCAATCAGTGCTCACTGTGTAGGAATAAATGTATTCTACAACCTGACTCATATTAGAACTTCCTCTCAGGTCACTTCATGTATGTGGACTCCATATATGCCAAGACCTTTAAAGAAGTGGCCAAACTGGTGTCTCCTATGACGACGGGGCCGATGTCCGGCTGCCTGAATTTTCAGTATCAGCGAAGTGAGGAGAGAGGGAACCTGTTCTCTGTTTTCAGCCGGGACCGACTGGGCCAGTACCAGGAGCTGTGGAGGGCGGGTTTAGAAAACGAGAGTGACTGGAGCAAGACGCCTGGAGTGTGGATACCTGTGCAAGTGGACCTGAAGGCACCGTATTCTATACAGGTCAGAATGAACATGCTGCAATATATCACCTTTATGTACATATCATTTTATATCGCTATCCTGGTTTTTACATCCACAGATACTAAAGTGAGATGATTTAACTTTTGAAAGCGTAAAGTATGTAACAGAGTATTTCTCTCACAAATGAAAAGCAGAATTAACTCGACTCACACATATGGTCAGTGACATGTATTTGATTTTACTGATTTAGTGGCTCGTCCCAACTTTCTTTAATGCAACTTACTCAAGAAAATTATGGGAAATGTGGGAAAATTCATTGAGCCATAGTCCTTTAATTGTCACTTGTGTCCTCGGTGGCCGATGTTGAGAAAAGCTACGTAGTCTCTCTGCCTTTTTTACTATTGTTGCATTTGACTCTTAAAGGATTTAACAAAGCACTTATCTAAACTGAGGACTCTTTACAGTCTGATCTATTATTAGCTGCTTTGCTCTTCATCCTGTTTAAAATATGTTGTAGGGGTTCATTTTTTTTTTTTTTTTGCTTTTTCACCCACCCAGTGATACAGAGTAAATCAGATTAATAGATCAAATAAAGTGCTAGTTCCGCAAAACAGTGCATTCTGCTTACAACTGCATGTGCATACCCTTGATTAAATGCAGCTTAGTGTATGACCCCTTGTCTCCATGTGTCTGACTGCCCCTTTAGGTGGTCTTTGAAGTGGCGTTTAACAGTCCAAGAGGTGGACGAGTTGCACTTGATGACATTTCCTTTTTTCCAGAGTTTTGCAGCACAGACACTGGTGAGCTACAGCTGCTATCAATCATTGTTAATTCTAAACAGGACCATCTTTATGTCACCAATAAACATTACGATATAATGTTTTCTGGGTGAAAACCCTAAACCTCAGAATCAACATTTTCAGAGGATTAACAAATAAAGAGGGGGAGAAAGCCAGAAGGGTAAAGAGTGAGTGCAGGAAGGAAAAGAACAAACGAATAATAGAATAGAGCGAATGAGGGAAGGAAAGGAAAGAAGGAAGGATTGAGAGATTAAATTAAAGAATGAAACATGGGGTAGGAAGGGATCTAGTAAGGAAGGAGAGAAAAGGAGAGAACAAAGAAGTTAATTGATGAAAGAATAAAGAAATAAATTAAGGAAATATGTCAATTAACCACTGCTGACAGGAAGGAGGGGCAGTGAAGGAAAAATGAACAAACATTAATGAAGGAAGAAAGGACAAACAAAAACATGTACAAAACATCAAATTTTACAAGGACTTAAAGATTAAAAGTCCAGGAGCAGCTCATAGAAGTTGCAAAAGCCACATTATCTCTGCGAGATCAAACCTCGGAGGTTCACATGGTGTGGGGATCAAAATGTCAGGTTTGTCCTGAGGGTAGTATTCATGGGAACCAAGGGATGATTGTAAAGGTTTTGCCCTTAAGCATGAATGTGCACCTTAAATTTCAAAGCTACGTATGTAGAAGCCAGGGTAGAGGTCAGGGGGTCATGAGATATCTCACCGTAGATCAAAGCACAATATGAAAATCAGTGTAGAGCCACAAAAGTGCTGATTCCATACACGATGTTCCTCAGAGCCGACCTTTGACCCCTCCATCGCCAGCTGTGATTTTGAGTCAGGTCTCTGCCACTACAACCAGGACCAGGTGATGGGGTCATCGTGGAAGAGAGTGTCTGTGAAGCCCAACATTTTCAGGAATGGAGACCACACCACAGGGGCAGGTGGGAATGCAACAAACTGGTCGCAGATTTTATTTGAACATCTGAACCCGCATCAAGCAGCTATACTCAATATTTTTGCTATGAATTTAACCGATGACAATGCAAAAAGAATAAGAGAATGTGAAAGGGGTCATGCTAGACACTTATGTCAAGAGTTGGTAGAAACCAAAAACAGAGCTAAAAGAGAATATTGTGTTAACATTCATCTGGTGGACACAAAAACAACTCCAATGGGATGATGATGATGATGTTGTTGTATCTGGTGGATTTGTAAATAGGCCATTTCTGCTTCCATGTAAGCCAAAGCAACTTTTTCAAGCCACTGATATGACGTTAGCTAGTTTAGAATTTTTTTCCCCTCCTTGTGGTCAAAAAATAAATGGATGCAGCCACTGGATGCAAATGGGGTAAGGCAAATCAGGATTTAGAACTGGAAAACATGTCAGATCGGTACCAGCTGTGAGCGGTGATGGGAACATTCATGGCAGATTCTGAGGAAGTGAGAATTTGACAAGAAAATATATCTGTCTTCTCCTTCCAGGGTCTTTCCTGTTGGCTCACTCCTGGCTGAGCCCACGCTCGGGCTATGTTAGTTGCCTAATCAGTCCCACTCTGGCTGGGAACATGAAGTACTGCCTGAGGTTTTACTACTCTCTGAGGGGTGAGTGGCACCCCAAAATCTACAGATTGAAGGGTATTTGCCAAGACTTTTTTTCAATTTTGGTTTTTGAATTTTTTTCCTATACTGTGATTTATTTTACTGACTAAGCAACCAGAAATAACTGTGGAAACTGCAGGTTTCAACCAGACAGACCAGGCATTGGCTGTATATCTACAGCAGCAGCAGAGCAGCAGCCAGGAGAAGATCTGGACTCAGGGGGAGAGGTCCAGAGGAATCTGGATCGCAACAGACGTCACCTTCCAAACATCACAGCCTGCCAAGGTCAGAGGAGGGGAAGTGAAAATGTCACTTATAGCAAAATGATGTATAACAAACAGAGGGGGAAGAGAGAAAGAAGGCTGAACAGGGGAAGAAATGAACAAAGGAAGAAGAGCAGAGAGTGAATGTGTTAAGGATGGGAAAGGAAGAAAGTAAGGAAGGAGGGACGTGGGGAACTAATGAAGTAACTAACAATCAAATAAAGGGCCAAATGAATTAACAGACAAATAAAGAATAACAGAGAAAGATGGCAAATATTCAATGAATATCTAAAAAAAAAAAAAAATGAAGGAAGAAAGAAGAAATTTTGATAAAGGGACTGTTACAGTAAAAGGGAAAGGAAGTATTTTAAAGAAAATTTAAACAAAGGGATGGAACAATAAAATGATAAAAGAAAAAAGCAAGGAGGCAGGAAACTAAAAGAATGCAGGACAGCAAGGGTAGACGGTCGAAATGGAGGAAAATAAAAATTCAAAACAAAATCGCTAGTTGTTCAGTCAAACATTCTCTTTTTTGGTATTTGGGACTTTCTTTTATTTATGAAACGGTTGCTGTTGGAGGAACAACTCCCATTACCCTGTAAACTGTACAATGAGAATGAACTCATGTTCAACTGCTGAAAAAAAACAAAGAAAACCACCCAGATTTGACTGATGATTGCTTTTCTTCCTCATGAGGGAACAAACATTTGAGCGGAAAGAAACAATGGAGACAGTGTGTGTGTGTGTGTGTGTGACTTTGGTTCGATTCCAGGCGGATCTATAAACGATTAATGGACTTAAGATGCCTTTGCTTGCTGTTTTAATGTTCAGGTGGTTTTCATCAGCACCTGCCGGAGCTTCTGGGACTGCGGCTCTGTGGCTCTGGATGACATCACCATGAGTCTCGGAGACTGTGAGCTGACGGCAGGTAACAGAAGCTAAGTCGTCTGCATTCAAAGAAATACGTAAAATAGATATCGACATGTTGCTAACTGAGGCAGCAGCTTTTTTTACCACATTTAAGATATTCTTGATAGTGTAAACTTAAATGTTAAATGTAGATAAAGTCCTGGTTGAAATCATTGGTATAAATAAATGAAATAGATGCAAATTAACCAATTCTGCATAATAAGAATATTTGATCAAATGTCCAAAGTTACTCAAAAAAAAAAAAAAAACATTGCATAATAGTGAAATAAAAAACAAAATGTACCCCAAACACAATTATTGACAGCCTTTCACTAATATCTGGTTGCAGAACCTTTGGTCACAATCTAAACCTCTAAACATTTCTCGTAGCATCTAGAAGCTTCCTGAACCTTTCTGCTGGTAGTTTCTTCCATTGCTGTGTGTTCATGCTCTTTTGAGTTTACAGGTGTCCTTCCTGAAACGGCTGGTTTCAGATCTCTTCCAAAGGTTCTTGTGGGATTTAGATCCTGACTAATTGCTGGCCAGTGTAAAACAGTCCATCATTTCCTTTTCAACCATTCTTTACTGCTCCTGGTTTTGTGCTTTGGGTTGATGTCCTGCTGAAAGACCCAAGACCTTCTCCTCAAACCTAGTTTTCTGACAACGGGTCACACATTTCACTCTAAAATACCTTATTGATCTTCTGATTTCATCATTCCTTTAATTCATTCAATGCCTCCAGTACCAGAGGCAGCAAATCAGCTCCACAACATAATAGAACCTCCGCCACGTTTATTGTAGGCGGGGTGATCTTTATGGGCTTCATTTTGTCGCCTATAAATAAACAGATGTACTGCTTTCACAAAAAGTTCTACTTTGCAGATTTATTTCATATGATTTTCTTCTTATCACCACGTCCTGAAAGTGTCTTAACATTTTTATGACGCTGAAACTTCTTGATAACATTACTAATTGTTGAAACAGGGATTTACAGATATTTGGCCTTTTAGCCTTTGAAATTCTTGTTTTCTGATAATAGCATTTCTCATGCTCTCTTGTCTTTGCCATTGCGAGAAAGAAACTGGACACAATCACCAACTTCTTATACAGTAAAACCATCATTCATTGGTTAAATCAGGTCATGTGAACACTGACAATTATGCACAGACGATTCTTATTGGTTTGAGGAAGTTATTTAAATTCATCAAAATGGTGCCAATAAGTTGAGTCAGGTGAATATTTTATGTCTGTATTTTTTATTTCACTATATGAAAACATTTTTTGTTGTTCTTCAGTAACCCTGAAGCAAATATTCTGATTATACAAAATTGGTTAATTTTCAGATACTTCTGAAGATATTCTGAATTTTGTACTAAACATTCTGGGGTGTCAATGATTTCATCCTGGACTTTATCTTAACATTGGATGGTGACAGCGAAATCCTCCCTAATATAAATCATCCTTCATTTTGCTGTTGCAGGTTTGTTGTTGTCACCTCTGCCAGGACACTGTGACTTTGAATCAGGCCTGTGTGGTTACACTCAAGACAAGCGCACTGATGCTGCTGACTGGGAGTGGAGGAGAGGACCCACCCCGACTTCGTACACAGGGCCCACAGGGGACCACACCACGGGACTCGGTGAGGGTCTCCTCCAATTCACCTCTCTCCTCACTGCCAGGAAATGAATATTTAGGAGTGCACAATACCAAGCTAACATGTTTTAATGCACAAAGTGCATAGGCATGTTGAGAAAGGTTTCATTTTTATTATGTTGCACTAAAATACACAAAACTTCGTCAAGTGCTGCTCAGACAGGCTAACTGACTGTTAAGCATTTTAAACTTCCACTACTGTAATCAGACAAACCCACTGACTTTGGATTGACAGGATACTACCTGCACATGGAGGCGTCACCCATGCTGCCCGGTCAGACTGTCCGGCTGCTTTCCCGTCCTCTGAGGGGCTCCAGGGGGCCTCAGTGTCTGTGCTTCTACTACCACATGTACGGCTCGGGCACAGGCCTGCTCAGTGTTTATCTTTACAAGGACGGAGAGGACGTGTTGCTGTGGCAACGGAGAGGCGAGCAGAGCATTGCTTGGATGAGAGCCAGAGTCGAGTATCGGTGTGACATCCAGCATCAGGTAGGACCAGGACAAAGTCTCTGCATGTGAAGCTTAGCCTATAAATGTGATTTATACATCAGTAACTGAGTTTTCGTGGAGCATCTTGTGACTCCTAGTGAAACGCCAGCTTTAGAGATTCAAAATTCAAGTTAGCATATTGGGGTGCTTTCCATTTGGCTGATAGAGTCTAATTGAGAGAAAAAGCCAAAAATACACAATTAAAATAAGTTTATTTCTGAAAGAACAGAATGAACTTAATGGATAAATAAAAACCGCTACGAATGCTCCAAATAAAATCTAGGTTGTCTGTGAAAGACAGCAGGAACAGTAAGTGTCGTATTTTTTGGTTCAGGCTGGATATTCTGGGACTAACATTAACTTTTGCTGGTGTTTGGAGCAAATTTCTCCTGGTTGAGCCAAGACAAACTTGGAGCCATAAAAGAGAAAAAAGATAAAAACAGATAAAGAGAGAGCCTTTTGTGAAAAAAAAAACTGGATAAAGAAGCAAAAATGTCTCCAAGATTTATCTCTGGTGTGGATCACACGCACATTTAAGAATTTTCATCTCATGAATCAACACCATAAATAAATCTTGGATACATTTTTGCTTCTTCTTTGGATGAAAAACCATAAAACTGCTGTTGCTGCTGTTAGTCCTTGTAAATATCAGAGTGTCCTCAGCAACCGGGCTGTTTCCTCTACTCTTTGATCTGCCCAGCTGAGCATCACTACACATCTTCTGTCTTCCACTCCGGTAGAAAAAAAAACGACTGCACAGGATGCACCTGTGGTTCCCTCTAAGCTCCTCCAGGAGCTTCCTCTCCTCATCTGCTCTCCTCATCTGCTCTCCTTGTCTCCTCAGACACACATTTAAGCTACTGGAATGTCCTCAGTGTTTCTGAGTGACTTGGCGGAAGAGGAAGGAGTGAGGATGGGAGTTGGGGGGGGGGGGGGGCTCAAATAAGATGCTGCCACAACAAGGGCTGCTTCAACTGTTGTTAGGCAAATCAGTGGAAGGGTGCTGTTAATTTTAGGATCTCCTTCAGTACCATTAGGCCAATGTTTCACTTTTCCCATAAACATTTCTTTGGAACTCTTACTGGTAAACATCAGGATGAGATCTCTTTAATTTGTTCAGCCCATGATCTTTTATCTGCTGCTGCTAATGAACCATTGTAGAGATTTGCTTTCCACTACTTTCTTGTTAGATCAATATCAGACATTATGAGCAACAAAAAGTCTGTTTCTATCCCCTTTTAACATTAACAGCATCTAAAATGATCTAAATTATGATTGTTTCTCTTTGTCTCGTTGTCCCAGATTGTGTTTAAAGCAACCAGGGGTTCATCAGTACGGAGTGACATCGCCATTGATGACATTATCTTGGAAGGTGGACCTTGCCCAGGTAAACAAACCATTTATTGAAGACACTGCTGTGGATTAAGAAAGAAATAAACAGGAATTTAAGCCAAGATCTGTAGCAAATTCCTAATTTCTATATTTTCCCACAGAAATAGAGATCCAAGCCACCGTGGGAACCTCCAATGAGATTGAGTAGAATAGATAACGAAGAGCTGTGTAGGATGCATGAACCCTGTTTTTTTTGCACATTACAGACAACTCAAAGTGTTGTCAACTCCTGATTCCTACATGTCAATTTGAACTTGTAAGAATGAATATGGGTATAATAGGAAACTTCTTCACGTAGTTTTTGTTTTCATGGAGCAACACATATCAGTTGTGTCATAGTCAGCATTTCTCTCTGCACTGTAGCAACAGAGTGTGTGTTAAACTGTGTGTTTGCACATTTATATGCATTAGATTAATGCTCATTGCTCAAATAAAGTGAGGCGGTTATTCAACATGTCTGTTTTGTTTTGTTTTTTTCATTCATTTTCAACTGCTGAGCTCAGATACAGGAAAAACTGGATGTATCAACAGTTGGAAATACAGCTTAGTCTGCATATTATTTACTGTATTATCTTATGACATTCTTGTGGGAGTGTATGTTGCATTAAGCACGTTAAGCACTCTGTAAATACTGCCATGCATTCTAAGGAAGGAAACAGTTGAAGAAAACTTAAGACTTAAAATGTTTCTGGAGCAGAGTATTGACTACTATCATAGCTGCAATCAAATAGTTAACTCATTCTCTTACTTACTTCTTTGTTTTTGATTTTGATTTTAAATTAACAATTTAGACCAAGTTCATTTAAGGCTGCTTGTGTTTTGGTAACATTTATCATTCTGTGAAATGAAAAATAATTTTCTAGAAAAACATAGGTAATGTTTCAGCATCATTGTTGAAATACATATTGTTCTGGTGCAATGATTGAAAAAATATCAAAACAGTTTGGACTGAATAATGATAATAATGACACTGAACATATGTTTAAATATAAAGATAACAGTTTTTTTCATTTTTATAAAATATAGATAGGACCAAAAAAAACAAACAAACCTGAATTTAGGCATTTAGGCAACTCACCTGTTGGCTCCAGTTATTTTATCCAAATATTTTTAGGCCTAAATGATGGGAAATGACAACTCTCCGTCAGCTGGGTCAAGCTTGAGAAAGTACAAACACAGTTTTTCTGAAGCGATACACAATCAGCATAATGGATAATATAGATAATATTGAATATGTCTTAAAAACTTTGAAATATTAACTATCTATCATAAAACAAAAAAATCAAGACAAACTATGTAGCCAATGTTTTACATTATCTCAAACATTCTTTATTTCTGGCAGTTTCTTGTTAACCTAAAGCCAGACATATACACGGATACTAGCTGCTATCAAGGTCAACACAGCTCAAAAAAGACAGATATAAGTATGAAAAAGAAAAGAAAAGAAGGTAATAGGATCCAATAGAGGAAGATACCAGAATAAAGAGAGTGTAGGATATTTAACACAAAACAATAAATAATTTCAGGACAAGGAGCAGGATCAAAAGGCACTTTCTGTGTTATTACAAATATTGCTAAGGTGAAAGTGACAATGCAAATAATTAATTATTCAATTAACCGCTGAATGTTTAATGAATGAAAACTGTAGAGCACTTGTTCTGCACACAAACACACAATGACACCATGATAAAACCAATATATTCAGATTTATTCAAACCACATACATACACTGTACATTTCAAAGAAAAAAGGGATCACTAAAGTTCAATTTGGTCCCAAAAACGGACGCTACATTATACATGTCCCGTCTTTCAGGTATTTCATAGACTCCATCTGCTGCGTCATTGCTAGAACTTCGTGAAATCCGGTGCTGAGTCCAGACATGTGCTGGAAGTATGCTTCCTTCTCCACCTGGACTGACAGGTTATTCACCCCAGCGTCTTTCAAAATGGCTGTCACCTATGATTGACGGGAATTATACAAACAAATCAAAACTGTGTCTGTTCACACTTTAACCCCTACAAAAATTTTAAGGAGTATGAATAAATTGAACTTTTGTTGATCAATGAGCCAAAGTCAGAATTCCATGGATATCTGTGCATTAAGACTTTGATATTTCTTGGGAACCAGTAAAACCTTGGTTATCAAGACGTCAGTTTTTTTACCAAACTTAGGATTTATCTTATTGGATGGATCAGACTGTTGAAAGCTGGTATGATCCAGTTAAGCCCCCAGGCCCAGCAGTGAAACATCAGTATGATAAAATGACCCTTCTGTTTGTACCAACCTGCTGTATGATCCTCTGCTCCACCACATCTGACATGATCTGGAGGTGGATGGTCCCTGCGATCATGTTAGCTGAATGCCTCCAGAAGTGAGGGTCTCTGTACGACAGAACTCCTTCAATCTTTTCGATCTGGAAAACCAGTTGGGAAAATTAATATCAGGAAAACTAAGCTTTAAAGATGGTCAGATTCTTTTTTCTGTAATCGAAGCTGATGATAATTATCAAGAACTTTCACTAATCAAATTGCCATATGATGAAAGTGATGTGATTCAATTGATCAATAGATTTGCCATTTGGGTCAAGAAAATAGGATATTTACCGCATATTCACAAGTTACAAAAAAGAAAAAAAAAAAACATTGTGCATACCGATCCCCCAAACACTTAACATCTTTCAGATTTGCTTTGTTTAAGTTGTGATCCAGTAAATAGACTAAACAATGGAAACCTAGATTGCCCTCTGTCCTGATGAGTATTCTGCCATCAAGGTTGCTGACAGAAATTTATTAAAAATGAGTTTTCCTAAATTAATACTTAAATTTATGTAACAAGATGCTCCAAAATTTGATCAGATCATATAATCCATATTAAGCGGCCTTGGTTTGAAGTATGAAGTTTCTTGAGTTATCATGTTGTAAAGAATGTGTCTACAGTCACCAAGTAACAGAGTAACAGAGTCACTGACACTAGCATGATGATATAATTATGTTGATTACATCAAATAATTATATTATGATATATTTAAAATATTCTGAAAACAACCAAACATGACTCCAAACACCTAACATCCTCAGTGAAGGTAAAAAGTATCACATACTAGCGTTACAAGCGTTACAAGAAAAGTACAATTGTCACAGGCACGTTCTTTCAGTCTGTAATCATTACACGACGGTGATAAACTGCCACTATTCATCTCATCTCTCAAGATTTAGTAAAATTAAGTACAAATTTCAACACCGTCTGCATAGAAATGGTCTGCATACTCTCATAATATAAATACGGGTGGATAGATGGGCAGTAAAAGCAGTTCCTCACCTTCTCCAGTGCACTGTTAAGGTCCTTCTCATGTTCTGGGGGAGTTCGTAGAAGAAGAACCTCACAGGCATCCTTCAGCAGAGGGATCACACTGAGGAAAATGAGCGTGGCGATGAAGAGCGAGCAAATAGGGTCAGCAATCAACCAGCCGAACTGCCGGATGAGGATGGTGGAGATGATGACTCCAACGCTGCCTAAAGTATCAGCAAGGACATGAAGGAAAACACCTGGAAGAGAAAAAAGAAAACATGAGGACCATATCTGGCTGACACTTCTTTGTAACTGGGTTTATTTCTGTGAATTGCCCAGAACACAGACCTCTCATGTTAGCGTTCATGCCTCCACCTGCCGAGCCGTGGGAGTGGCCGTGCCCACCATGCCCGCCCTGCCCATGCCCGCCGTGCCCATGCCCGTGCCCTCCGTGAGAGTGTCCGTGACCCCCGTGGCTGTGCTCGCCGTGGGAGTGGCCGTGGTGCGAGTGGCCGTGGTCATGTGATGAGCAGCTTTTGCCGCCGTGGGAGTGAGCGTGACTGAAAGCGCAGATCCCCACCAGGTTGACCAGTAGGCCTCCGACAGACACGGGCTGCAGGAGAGGAAAAAAACAAAACAAAAAAAACAAGCAGAGTTCAGACTAACTGATGTGTAGCAATGCGATGAAAGAACATTAATTACTGATACACAGGGATGTCCAGAGTCAATCTGCAAAATCTGTTCTGAAGCCAATCTTGACATTAAATAATTGTTCCCCATCTGATTCTAGCCTTCTAACCTTTCACCACATGCTCATCAGCTGTCGCATGTAAACAGACATTAGCCAATGGTTAGTTACCTGGCAAGTCATAACAAGAAACCACAATGACATCAGTGGAGGACTAGCTCTGGTTATCATCAGACACAAAAAACATATGGTACATTGACTTCGGGAACTTGTGAGAGAGAATATAAAAAATAGTTCAAATGAATGTAGCAGAGGCCAAGAAGGAAAGCTTTTTAGTTCCTTGGCTGGATCCTGCAATTTTCCATTATGCAACCAAATAGCATTGCATAATACCCACAGTTAGTAATACAGACTCTGTCAAACATTCATGGTCTCCATAACAAGATAAACCTGATGACATCATTTTTTCAGACTTCAGAAAAGCTCCAAAGCCACATAAAGTGGAGTAATAGTACTAAATATGATAAGTAAACTGAGTTTCATGAGTAAAAATGGTGGAGTTCCACTTTAAGTTTGTTTACTTTGTTGTTTTTATAATTTAAGGACAAGGAAAGTTGCAGACCATTCTCCAACACAGCCCTTAAAAGGAAAATGACCCCTAAGGAAATAACTACTTTAGTCCGCAATACAAAGCTCTATTGTGTAGGAATGGGAAGGTCTGTGTTAGCAAAAGCTCCATTTGAATGACTCAGGACTGAGGGCAGATGTGTGATCAGGACATACTGATACTGATTAAAAGCAAATCAAGTACATTGACATGATTAAGCAATCATACATTCAGTCACATGCTTTAACATGAAATGGAAGAAGCAGTTTGCTCACAGTCAGCATGTCGGTATTTATGTTCGGAGGATCCAACAAACGGGTGACTGACTCAACAAAGACAAAGAAAGCGATGACCATCAGGAACAGGCCATTGATGAATCCAGAAAGAATTTCAACACGACCATACCTGCAAAAAAAAAAAAAAAAAAGTTCATTCTCAATACTGTAAATTATTCCAGTTTCTCCTATCAAAGCTTTTTTCACATGACCTTGATGGATTTTACCCATAGGAGAAGATCCTGGTCGCTTTCCAGCGGGTCATGAGGGCAGCAAACAGGCCCAGGACTAAAGCAGAGCAGTCAAATAGCATGTGGAAGCCATCAGAGATCAGGCCAAGGCTGTTGGTCCAAACACCATAAAACAGCTCCACAAAGGTAAAAGCCTGAAACATTCAGATCAACAAATCTTATGAAATAACAGAGTAGGAGAAGTCAAATCCAACACTACACACTGTATACTGTGAAAAAGACTGTCATAAGTATTTTCTGAAATCAAAGTTGTAATTTATGTATTGAAAATATGATCTAATTGTATTTTTCTCCTGATAAGGTGATCTAAACACTTTCTCAGCCTTCTCTACCCTACAAGGTGGTTTTATTTTACTGGAGGCCTATCTATCATATTTTTGACAGAAATCGTTAAATCTAAATAGAGTTACGGTCCTCTACCTGATGGTCAGCTGTGAGTTCTCTCTACATACCAGGTTGAGACACAGGAAGTAGAAGATTTGTCTCGAGTCATATTCCTCCAGGATTTGTTTCAGCGAATCTTTGATGAACCGGGGAAGGGACTGTGATGTGTGCTGCAGGGCGTCACCCATGAAGTTGTACAGCGGAGTCCCCTCAGGTGAGTAACCCACCAAGGTGCCCTTCTGACCTTTCTTTGATGGAGATGCAAGAACACTGGATGCTGCAGAGAGAGATGAGTGTGGAGAGAAAATGTCCATATCCAAAAAAAGAAATAGAAAAAAAAATAGGAGACACACAATAAATCATTTTGCTGATTCCCAGCTACTTACACACGATGAAGAAGATGGCACTGACTAGGACGCCTCCAGAGAGCACATGCTCCGTGCTGACCTGCTGTGGCGGTTTGCTCATGGAGCGCAGCTGGTCCGTCAGCGGGTGAGTCCAGAAGTTTGCCAGCAGCAGGGCGCTGCAGAAGAGGGCGATGGTGCCGTAGCGGGCACACCTCGGCGTCTCCATCTTTGCATTGCAGATGGCCTCAACGTAAAACTCCAGGATCATCACGGAGAATATGATCATCCCGAACGGCAGGATGAGGGCTGACCACGAATCTACTTTACTCTGGCATTGAGACAGAGTGAAAATACAGTCAGTGGGGAGGTCAATCACAAAGGTAATTTGTGCTGTGAAATCATTGGAGCATAAACAGATATGGGTGCCACCAATTTACAGTAGAGGAGAGGTTCATCTAAACATAATACATACAGTGGGGTCCAAAAGCCTGAGACCCCTTTCATCTTGTTTATATTGACATATGTACAACCCGAGTAAATTACTCCAGAATAAGGTGGTGAAGAAAACGTAAAGCCAGGATTTTGGTTAATGTTCTAATATTTAGAACATTGACCTTGCTAATCAAAAAAAGAAGAAAAAAAGCAAGGAGGTAAAAACTTCAAGAAAAGATCTGTAAGCTTCTGAGCTTAAAAAGACCTGTGGTACTTCATCAAAGTGGAATGAAAAGTTGGAATCCGGTCCATGCATTTGGTATATCCTTTCTCTTAGAGTTTTGTGTTCACCAAAAACAAATGAGTCATTGTGTCTGATGAGAATGAAAAACCAGTTAAAATTAAACAAAAATCCAGTTATTAGTTTTAAGATATACAATGCTTTGTGTTGGACAGGGGAAAATATGATCTTAAGGTGGTCTTAAGGAAAAGGTCATAGTGGTATAGCATCTAGGAAATCCTAAATATCCATATCAAACTTCATTTCAATCTGGCAAGTAGTTGATGAGGTATCTTGTTCTGGATCCCAGTGTTGGAAAGAACAACAAATAGTCTAACTTTACCATCTTTAGGACTTTCCACAAACTGGGAAACAAGACTAAGAGTCTATAGCCATGCTAGCTGCTCTGAGAGGCTTTACTTAAGAACAATAATGCCTTGAGCTAAATACTCACATCAATACGCTAACATGCTCATAATGACACTGCTAACATGCTGGTGCTTTTTAGGTAAAATGTTTACCATGTTCAATGTCTTAGTTTAGCATTTTAGCATGCTAACATTTGATAACTACCAGTTAACACAAATTACAGCTGAGGCTTATGGGAATGCCATTAGTTTGGCAGGTATTCAGTCATATATTGGACAGAGGGGATTTTTGACCTGATGATGGTCCTGATTGAAAAGTTAATAGTTTAACAAAGTTATTGGCATTCTTCTCGAGGGGAACATGAATGTATGTGTAACCAAATGTCATGAAAATAAGTCCAATGGGTTTTGAGCCATCTCACTTAGAGCCACAAATTCTAACCGCATGGTGGTGGTAGATGAAAAGTCAGGGGATCACCAAAGTCACAAGCATACATCATCCAGAACCATGGGCATCTGTACAAAATTTCATGGCAATCTATCCAGTAAATGTAGAGTTATTTCAGTCTGGATCAAAGTGATTGAAAGATTAACCGACAAACAGACAAGAAACAATCCTGCAGCTTCTAATCGGGCAAAAAATTTGGATAAACAGGGTTTGAGGCTATATGCATTTAAACATTTGTAAAGATCTGTCATTTTGTCACATTGTCTGTGCACCTACTTCTGTGGTCGCTGAGAGCACTACAACCCAGGGCAGCAGCACCATGGCTGAAACCAGGTTGTCAAGGGCATAAAGGCGTTTTGCACCACCAATTTCCACCGATAATTTCCTGGAGGCCGTGTGGAAGCCCACCTTCAGACACAGGGAAGCCACAAGCAGCACAACACCACCCTGAAAGGAGGAGCAGGAAACAGAGCAAAGATCATTCTGGAAGTCAAAACGAATACTTTGCTGTGCTTCTATTTAGGCAGCGGTAATCATAAAATTTAATGTGAGGCATAAGTCTTGCTTACTTTGTGATCCGCTACCCCTAAAAATGCAATGGCAGTGTAGAGGAAATGAGTCAGTGCGCTGTCATGGTGTCCCTCAGCTTTAAGAAGACAGGTTAAGGCAAACACAATACAAACATATGATACTGAACAACACCAACAAATCAGATCAATAAACGCTAAAAACAGATTTAACTGCCACCCTTCATAAGGTGCAAAGGATACGGTGCTCAGCCATCTTTGCCATAAGATCATCATTGTCAAAGAGGAGGAGGCAGATCACAGCAATGATGAAGAAAGCAGTGCCTCTGGTCTGAGCAGAGTCACAGACAAACCAACAGAAACTCATGTGAAGTAAAATATACTTGAAAGGGACATGGTTTTAGAGATAGAAGTTTCTGATTATAAACTAGTTTGTGTTAATTTTATGTCCTCCTACCTTGGACGGCCCCCCTCCTGAGCTTGTGAAAAGGACACCAAGGAGAGCGATGACCACCACATCACTATGCTCAAAAAGCAACAATGTCCTGTGAAAGACATGAGCCAGGATGTAATTACGTGCTGAACACAACAATGTCTGTATGAACTCGCTGGAGATGTGGTGCACATGCATGCACACAAAGAGACACATCCACACACACAGTTAAAACCAAATATATATGTTCACATTCATGATGCCTTTAACCACTATGGCAAAATACAGTCTTATAGAAATCTAATAGAAATGGTTATATCAAAAATTTCACCTTAGAGGTCCACAGAGAGTTAGACCAAAGAATCCCAGGAGAGATATGACGCAGCTGAAAACTGCATGCTTTAGTAATTTTATCCACTACAAAGAAAACAGATTTGCAGAGGCATTAATACAATGTACTTCATGACTAAATTGTATTTTACTTTTACAAAGGTCATCCTTTATATTTTTTTAAAATACAACAAACAACAGGACAGCATTCACTAGTGGTTGAGAGATTCAAGAAACATATATATGTCCCTGTTATGTTGAATGATTGAGAACTGACAGATAAAGTTATAAGATGAGGAAATCCAACAAACCTGTCTTTTTGAGATGACTTTGCCAGAGGAGAAAGGCTTTTGAAAGAAAAGCAGAATAATTGCACTCCTGAGAAAAGAAAATAATAAAGTCAGGATGTTGTCATCATTGATCATTTCAAACATGCAAAGAAATAATACATAATACCAAGTGCAATTTTTAACACAATGCATGAAATGAAACATCAGCAAGTAATAAGCTCAGGAGTACTTACCCTAATTTTAGTATGAAGATGAACTGAACAATGTGAACAACTTTTAGGATATCATATGATTCAAAGATCCCAAGAGCTTTGAGGACCTTTGAGACGACCAGTAAAACTATGTACCTGGTTAACCTGAAGAAGAAAAGGAAATATAATATGATTTATTAGTACTAGAGCTAGATGATACACAAAAAGAATCTGTCCTGATAAAAGTTTTGCTCACCCATTGAGCCTCCATTTTTTTTACTGTTACATTACATGTATCATGAAATAATCAGCCAGCTAATGGATTAGTTTACAGAAAATCGTTCACACATACTTTTAATAATCCATAGAGCATTAAACTTATTAATCGAGCAAAAATTGGAACTTTCTCTAAATTCTACAATGAGAGTATGTGCTTCTTTACTCTGTTTTCTATAATTATAATTGCAAATATTTGGTGTTTGGATGCATGGAGTCCCCCTAGACACTGGGCAACGGTGGACATTTATGGATATTTTTCACTATTTTTATATCTCATATACCAAAAAAAAACGAATCAAAAAAAAGAAAAATGAATCATTTCTTTTCAGATGATGTTGGGGACTAAATTTAACCGTAACATATGGACGACAACTACAGTCATCTGACCTGACTGACCTAATGATAAAAATGACAGTCAATACCTCACATCAGCTGGATGAGACTAACTTATCTATACAGCAGACACATACCTGGAATCGGGCACTTCGACCATGCCCAGTTTCCCCCCTGAGAGCACGTTGCTGCTGTATTTCTCCTCCATTTTCAAGTCCCCCAAACTTGACCACTTTATGTCCAACTACAGTATTTTTATCCCCGTTACCTTATCATCACTGCTACCTGAATAAGTAAATCACACTGCAGCCGAGTTATAGCTAGAGAACATGAAGAGGCTTCCTCTGGCCCTTATGCATCCTCCCGTTTTAACTTGGATAATTTTGAAAAAATGAACTGTAAACAAACATAAACCCAAAAGTCAGGTGGCAGGCTCCTAGCCTGTTAGCCTGTTAGCTAGCTAGCTATCTGGCATGCCAGTTGCACTTTTATCCAAAGTTTCTAGCAGAGACACGTCCTCTGGGTGCGGCCTACGTTAGACATTCACATGTAGTCGCTTTGTTAGAGCAAGATAATTTACGATTTCTAGGTAGGATTGGCCACAGTTAACGCTTCAGTCCGTAGTGAAAGAGTAAAAGACTAAGCTGACCAAAGAGCCACAGCACTTCCGGACACGGTAGACGTTCCACGTCACGTACGCGTGTTCGTGAGCGTCGCCGCTGCGCAGCCGAGGGCTCCGCACATGGACGCATGAAGGAGGAGCGGGGCCGATGAAAGTGGCCGACGACCCGCATTTCTCAGCTCAGAGTGAGTTTAACGTTTCGATTCCGTGACAAATCTCTATGAAACACTTCCAGGCTGAGTTCTTCTTCGCCAGCTAAATTACTCAGTGCATTTTCTTATTCATTAGGGGTTTCATATATCAAGAAGAGCGATGTTTCCTCATGGACGGCTGCTCCCTCCAGGACAAAAACAGCTGGAATGAGTCATAGAGTCAAGATTAGACAAGAGGTTCAAATTCTCAGATACTAATTTGAACACCTCATATTAAATTCTAATGAAACACTAATTTCTCTGAATAATCAACTACAGCTCCCACAAGGCTTTGACCACAGTTCTTTGGCTAAGACTCATGGGATATGTTGTTGGAAAGGTTATTAAACCGGTGATCAAGTGTGTGGAACTAGGGATTTTGATAAAGACAAAATAAAGAAACAGGTCACACAAAGATTTCATGAACTGTGTTATATATTTCAGACCATGAGCATTTCGGTTAGATGTTGGCTTTAAAGCATGCTTGTTTTCTACATCTTTTAGATTAGTTTCCCATGTATTACAGTGTATTTTAAACCCATTAATGTTATTATCATACTGCACACTGCAATAATATAATAGGTACCCAGTAGTTAGAAAATAAAAACTATAGCCCTCCATGTTCTTTGTAAGATCCTGAATTTTTTTCCCATGTTCCATAAATTCACAGTATCTACATGTATATGAACCGTAGCCTACAGGTTCAGCGTTAGTACAAAAGATAAATCTGGAGTAGTTACACTGTACTTTGCTTGCTGTAATCTAAAGCATTACTGAAAATGTAAGTCATTTATTAATGTGTGATAGAATATTTGTAAGCCACTAATAGGAACAACGTCTAGATTGCCAGGTTGTAGGAAACTGTCCTTAAACATTACACTTTTATCTTTTTAGCTCAGGACGACATCTCCAGTTGACTGCCTACAGAACACCTGTATCAAAATCTATTCATAAATAAGTAATTAACATTTACAATGGCAAAATTAATGGATTACTAGTAGAATCCTTCTTTGATGATTTTGTTAACATTCATGATTAATTTTTTTCTGATGGGTTATTAGAAATTAAGAAAGTCCTGACCCTTCATTAATGGCTTACTGACATTTATATCAGCAACCTTGATGGTTTATTAGAAAGTGAAAGCTCTGGTTCTTTGATATTTTCTTAACAACATTTCTATGAATTGTTCAAACACATTGACTTATCAGAAAGTGAGGCCAAAATGAGCATTTATGAGCCATTAAATAATGCCTATAAACTCTTTATGAAGGGAGACCTATTAGAAAGTTGTACCAAACTAAAGATATCTGCCAGCTACCTATTTTATGCAGATCCTTGTGGCTGATCTGATGATGCAGAGATTGATGGAATTTCAACAGAACAAAAACAAATAATGGAATCAGAGCCCAAATAGAGAAATGACCATAAAATCACTAACCTTCAATTAAAAAAAAAATCAGATTTCACCTAGAGCAATCCGAAGGATTGTTTACATTCAGGCTGGTCCCTCGCTAAATGAAGAGTTCAGATATTATTCTGGAATGTTCTGTTGCATAGATGTATAACATTCCTGTCTCTACTCAATGACCTCTACAGACTTGATCATATTTAACATGCATTAGAAAATCAGATCAGAAAATGCATGACTTAGATGCTGAGACACAACCAAATATCACTTACTCTTATACATCAACCCGATCCACGCTACATTTAGCGCGGGGCTTAGTGGGAGGAAGAGGAGCTCTCTTTGGTAGATAATGTAGGTTCAGGCTGACAGCTGCGGGCTCTTACTTTACACAACACATGGAAGTAGCCCTGAGGAGAATAAGATGGTTTACTTTGAAACAGTAAGTCAACTTAATTAATCAGCTCAGGCAGGCATTATTGCCCTCGGGCCTGCTCCTCCACTTACTGTAGGTCTAGAGATGGGAATAGGATCTGCCTAAAGTAATGCAAACCATTAGAAATTAAAACTAAATGGATTATTATGACTCTCACATGTAGTTTAGTTCCTTCTATGTACTTTACCACATCCATAGGTCTTTGGTCAATCAAAAGATAGAAATCACAGCAGCAGTAAATAAAAAGAGTTCTGTCCTTCTGGCTGTCATGTACTAAGTTGTACATGAATCTCAGTCTTACCACCAGTGTGTACGATCATCTTCTTCTCTGGCACAGGGCGGGAAACAACCTCATACCGCTGGAGATGCTCCGTTGTTGAGCCCTGGGTTGTAGATGGTGTCTTTGACAAGATGCAATGCTGATGCTTTCATTTTTCAAAGCCAATGCCAAGGATGATATTACCTGGGAACGAGACATGACATAAAACTTAGTGAAGATTCTTTATTTAGAAATAGGTGACAGGAGGTTGCCCAAGGGAACGAGGTGACCTGAAAAAGAAAACAATAGGGGAACAATGTGAGAAAACTAATGCTACTGGTGCTGGTCTTTATTGAATATAGAACCTGGTAACCCTTTATACTTACTGAGAAAACTGGGGTTTCGCTTCCACGAGGTTGGGCAGCAAAGACTGAAGGAGTTGGAGCTGCATCTGGTCGTCATTTGTTTGACAAGGCAAATGGTGGCTACCATCTGAGTCTGAAGATGAATGGGGCAGGGGTCAGCAGTATCAGTAATGTTTTTAATAACATACTTTTATAATCTTACAACAGGAAAATCTACATTTGCTCTCAGATGTACGTCGCTTTGGACAAAAACGTCTGCCAAATGAATTGTAGAATTGTAGATATGCTGTAGAGGACCACTTTGTCAATTTTGGAAATTTTACGGTTACAACCTGTTATTTTACGCCTGGATGCAACAAGTATTTAACTATAATAGGGTAATAAATATTAACTTGAAACTGAAAACTTCACTGGGAAAAAATGAGTGACTCTTGAAGGTTCTGAAAGTGTTGACGGTAAAATACATAGAAAAGCCCACAGACTTTCAAGTGTTCAAATCTCACATTTTCCATGATGGAAGTTTCATTGCGGCTCTGGTCAGTTTCTGTGAGTCTTTTGTCCTCGCCAGGATGGAAGAAGTCCTCAGCAGTGGTGATTTAGAAGTCCTCAAGTGAACTGGAGTAGAACCTTTCGTGCTTGTCGGAGGTTTTCTTTAGGTTTAAATGACAATCATAGCAATCATGCAATCCTTGATCTGCATCTTTTGCACATCTGTTTTACCGTCACATCTCACATCTGTGATCTAGTATTTTATCCAGTCAGCCTGCAGAAGACTGGAGATCAAACCCATGTGTCTCTATGAAGAAATGTCCACATCTGACAGTGTCCTCAGTCACACTTGTCTGCTCTAACATTTGGTTTTAGTCTTTATGTAATGGAGCTATCTGTATTATCTGTCTGTCTATCTGTAATAAAAAGTTAAATATGTTCTGTTTTAAAGTGAATACGATGATACTTAGAATAGGAACTTGAAGGACTTTTGATTTAAATGTGTGCGTGAGTTACCCTCTGGAAAAAATAACTTATCACATAAATAATTTTGATATGTACCATGCCAGAACCCTTTTCCATATGAAAAATGTGTGCATGAGGTGGGAGTCGTTGGTTTGGAGTAGAGAGATTTTATTTTTTGATCCAATTCAACCATCACTGTGGCAGAATCACATTGTAAGGATACAGTTGTACTGCAGAGTATTTTACAAAATATGAGCTTAAACAACAGAGTAATTAATCTGTCTGTTTTAAACTTGTTTGAGTCCCTCATCACTGTATGAACTTACCAGAAATCATTGCTCTTCATTCGCAATGTGCAAATCATAGGTTTAAAGTAATATTTTGTTTTTCATTCCAAGGTGGATTACTGAAAAAAAGCCAACTAGGGCCCTGCAATTTTACCTAATGTAATAGCCCTTATTGTCTTTAAGAGAAGCCTTGTGCCAAAATTTAGCTTTATCTCAATAAAACTAACACACAGGAAACTGGCACCCTGACAGTGTTGGTCCTGTATCAGAGAACTGATTGGTTTCTGAGTGTGTACACAAAGAATGACCTGCTATGTGTCTTTTCCTGATGGGAACCTGGAGGCACCAAGTGTTTGAACACACACAGACAGCATCGAGTTGGGGGGATCAATTTGGGCCCATCAGTAAACCTTTGCCTCGAGCCCTCAGCAGGTTAATATATACCATGACATGCTTTATATAGATATCATGGCAAAGATAAATTTCATATGTAAATTTAATGTCTTAGGGAAATGGAGCAAACCGAATATTCAGCCCAAATCCTTTCTCAAATAATGATATTTCAAACAGTCAATTAAATTCACTTTCCCTTCAATGCTTATGGCCCCTTTTCTGACACTCAACACCTCCAGGATGTTATTGCAGTCCTCCACCACCTGAAGCTGCAGTACAGCAAAAGATTTCATTAGAGTGACAACACTAGATCAAAATCTAGCATGTGGCTGGAGCGCCCTTCATCTGTTTGCCTCTGTCCTACTCTCTGTACTAACATAGTAATTAAATACAAATGAATTCCCAATAAATCTGCTCTCATTCACATGATTTCTGTTTCTGTTGTCAGACAACGGAGCAAGTATGAAGTAGTGACTAAAATGCAGCCCATAAAAACTACATGTTAACCAGCAGTCAGTTCCAAGATGCTGGTCTGCTGCTAAAATCTTGATTTTATAACCACGTCGTCTGAAAAAATTCACCAAAAACACAAGTTAAAGACAAAGACTGTACTGTGATTTCAGCATATTTACTAGTAAAATGATAACTCAGAGAGAAAGTAATAAAACTCATTCACATCTTTGTCACTTGCTGTGTTGTCAATTGAGTAAGATGCATAGAGAAGTGTGCCTGCGGAGGGAAAGCCCATCCCTCTTCCACAGAAAGTAGCTAAGGTGTATCCAAAAAGTCAGTGGATTTGTCACTAGGTGCGTTTGTAAAAACGTCAATAAAAGTTGTGAAAAGTTGTGAAAAGTCAATAAATCTAGTGACAAAGACACTAAGTTGGTAAAAATGCCTGTAAACATCCCTCTGATTATGTGTTAGAAACTGTTCATGCCATTTCATTTTGAAAGAGCAATGACCAGTGGTGTAACATCATCACTCAGTCAGCCGTTTATAATTATAAAAATTATAACTATAACTATAACTATGGACCTCCAGGCATACTTAACTTGAGGAATTATTTAGGTGGAAGAAAACTAATAAGGCTTATGAATCTGCATTCATTGTAAAGGGATTCATGACATTTTCAATGACCTACTTTCTTTCTAATAAGCCAAATATTTTTTTCACAGCAGACATCTTAAATTTACAATGGCCTCATTGTATTCAGGTGTCCCAGCAAGTCATGTCAATGTGACAGTGAGCCATGATTCGTTTTTTTATTATTAGCACATCAAAATGTCTTCTGTGAAAAAGGCTTATCACGTCTGCTGTCTTGATTCTCTGCAGCTCTTCTCCCGCCGGTAAGTGGATGAACTGTTCAATGAAGGGGTCTGTGGGAGCGTATGTGACAAGAGCTTTATTAGAGCATCAACTCAAAAATACAGTTTGGTCAGCTCATTCCAAATGATTTAGAAGGATGGGAGATTTCAGAGGTATTTGTTGGACAAGATAGCCTTGATTCCCAGGTCACTATTAATTCAGTGGGGTCCACACAGTCCAAGCAGGACCTTCTGATAATGTCCCTTAGTGTCTTTCTGTAAAACAGAGACATAGAGGGGGTGAGCTGATCCCAATAAAAATGTCAATCCTTTACCTAACGAGCATGGAAGTTAAAAACAGAATATAACAGGGAGCTAGGAAATAAGCATTTCCTATGATATTGATAGGTGTGTCTCCTTACTAGTATGTGTTCCTGGAGGCTGATGTCATACATGGCCCGGTACTCCTCAACAATCTTCTTCAGGTCGACCTCGGAGCGGCTCACCAGCACCCTGATCAGCGTGTCCTCACATGTGCCGTAGCCCTGTGAGGACAGAGCAGAGCCTCAGTCACTGGACAGGTGGAAGGAAATCGCCTCAATCTGCTCACTTAGTATTACACACTATCCTCAGTTAGGTGTTCTCATTCACTACTTGCATAATATCACAACAAGTTATGTATTTTGCGATGTTTTGCATCTGTGAATGATCAGCAGCATAACAGGTCGCTACAGTTAAAGAGTGATTTTCAAAGGCTGAAAATATTTGTGGTGATCAGAACTTTCTATTACGTTTCAGAGTTTAAAAGCCAACATCTGAATGGTGAAATCAGAGATGGAGTATACGTACAGGTACAGGTAGTTCAGTAATTTTTGTGTCTATGGAACTGTGGGACTCGCACACCACATTTGAAAAGCAATGGTCAAATTTGAAGCGGCACGTGCCGAAATATAATTACTTTTAGCCCTTAGAATGGGTCAAGCTTAACAAACACTGGATCCTAAATTTCCCATAATGCAACTACTTTGCAGGCTTTCCAGAGTTATGCTATTTTGCCATCAGAGTAATGAATTTAGACTTTGGGAAAATCCTCCAAAACCACAGAATACATTTTACAACTGTTTTTAATGAACTATCTCTTTAATGTTTAAGTTACTGTACATATATTCAAATATTTGCATATTTGGCCAAGTTATCTAAGGAAAATGTAAATTTAGCAGACAATGTCAGAGTCAGACACACACGCACATGCGTGCAGTACACAAACATATGGTGAGAGAGAAGAGATATTCATACACACTTTCATGGCCAGATGAAGCTTCTCCGCGAAGAACGCTGGTTTGTTCCAGGCACATTTCACTAAACATCAAAGACACACAAACACACAGTCACAAAACCGAATATATCGTGTCCAGATGCACAGCTCACAGTGTTTCTTAATTCACTTCTCTGTTATTGTTCATCTAATAGAATTTTATGTTCACCCTAAACTACTCCATAGTCAGTGTGTGCCTCACAGTGTATAACAATAGACTGCACATCTTGTGCAACCCTCTTCACTGTCGCCATTCAGATGGATATTATTTTTATTTTTTGTATTTGTGCTTTTAAGTTGTTTTGCAGTCCCCTCTCTGCCTTTATGTGTCCTCTTTCTACTTTTCTCTTACTGGATAACACATTAAGACCATATAAGCTCAACTCAACCCTACAAGTTTAAGAGACAAGTGATTGTCCATCAGTTGGTCAGTCCATCCACCCATCCATCAGAAAATGAATGCACAGAAAGTATCAACAACCACTGGCCAGATTTCCATCAAATTTACTGTGGATATTCAGGAGCCCTTTTAATTTGGTGACCCTCTGAGGAACTTGACTGATCCCATTCATGCTCCCGAGAGGATGAATCATTTTTGAGCTCGTGTTCTGTCGTTTCACCTGGAAACATGGTTTCAATATTTCTCAATAATATTAAATACTGATTACTAAATGTGCAACAATCAGTTAATCAGTTCAGTTAAAACTTGGCTAAACAGCCAGAAGATCAGCTAATTTGCTTCATCAGGACTGTGGGTGTAGTTTGATCATATTTGATATACAGTGGCCTGACAAGACTAGCAAACAGCTGTTACATATATCATGTGTGAGAAAAGCACCAAGAAGAACACAGGTAGAGAAACCACTTCACTGATACAACTAAAACCGTTAAAAACTTTCATGTAGGACCACATCGCTCTTCATGGTCTTTTTGTGGGCATGTACCAAACAAAACCTCCTGTCCTGTGACACCGAATCATGTCACATTAGAAAAGGTATGAGGATGTCAGCCTTACCGACATCGATGAGACAGTCTTCGATGTCTCCGCTCAGCTCCGTTTCCAGGGCTTTAGGTAAGGTGACGTCACTGACAGAGGCATATTGCTGGAATGCTAGCCGGCAAGCAGACAGACAACATGTATTCATGGGTAAATGGGCTGTTGCACTTGTCATACAGAAACCCGATGTTGCTCAAAATAGTTACAGTAGTCATGGTATGAAATTGTTGCATTTAGCCAATGCATTTCTAGAATTGAAAAAACAGACTATAGCGGGTTTGAAGGGATCTTTAGGCACAAACATCCAGAATTCATAACTTCAGCTGAGTTACAAATGGTGAATAAGAACAATTTTGCAGTTAGAAGGCAGTTATTGATCAGGAGACCAGACGTGGATAATAAGTGGCCTGTGGCCTGTTGCCTGGGAAACATTTCTTTTGTAGGTTTTGTGCCAGAAATCCAAGCTGACATTTTGATTCACAAAAGTTAAAGCATGTAGCACAAAGAAATGAGCAAACCACAGACTCCATGGATGATGAAGAAAGAGTTTTACTTGTAATTATTTTTTAAAATCAGACTGACTGCTCTGTTTTGTTCCTACACTGCTGGGCGTGTTTCACCTGTTACCTGGGAGAGTGCTGTTCCACCTGTTTGTCCAGGTATGTGTGTCTACAGATTTAAATGAAGGTTTTGGCTGGTTCAGCCTCTGATGAGTCAAACCTAACAGCTGAAGCTTTCAACAGTTCAAACACTCACTCTTAGAGAGCTGTGGCCCACTCCGCCTGGTCAGGATGTCAATGAAGGCGGACACGTTGATTCCTTCGGTATTCTCACCTGCCTCAAACAGAATCTACAGAACGAAAACAGTAACACTTTCTCAACCTGTGAAGCCTGCTATTTTTCTGTCTTTTACATTAAAGGAAATGTCTGGTGATAGTCTATATTTTTCCATTGCCAACAATTGATCCTACTAACAAGCATTTTCTGTGTATTCAACAGGAACCAATGAGCTTGTGACTGAGAGATACAGATACAGTAGAGAAGTCAGAGTATTTTGGCTTTTCATGATTTTAAAATGATAATAATAATACTACTATCTGAAAATAAAAAAAACTAAAAGTGAAAATATAGAATAATGCCAGTCATATCCCTTAAAAGTTGATCTTCCTGACTTTACCTTTGCGTCCTTCTGGGCCAGAGCCATATTGACTTCAGTGCTCTCATCTTTGTTGGCTTTCAACATGGCCAGAAGGGCCTCAGTGAAGTCGCCCCTGGTCTCGTCCTTAATAACTTCCTCCAGCTCCAGTTTGTACTCTGAGGGAGAAAGCATTTCAACATTTCAGCACAAAGATGACGCACTGCGATGATACGAGGAAACGAGGTATAACTGCAGTAGTTATAGCTTCTGTTTAGAGGCTTACAATAATCATGACTGGGTGATTAGAGTGCAGCACTGTCTATGAATTCAGTGTTATAATGTTCCACTGGTGACACTACAGTGTGTCAGTTACATACCGTAGATGTTGCATAAAATGTGAAAACCTTCGAGGAGCTTGGGGCTCATGTAAACCAACAAATAACAAAGTAACTGGACTGAATCTGGGGAAAACCTTCGTCGAAGACCCTCTCGATCTCTCGAATTTCTTGGTTAGATCTAGTTGCCAGAACCTCCACCAGGACGTCCTCACTCGTGCCCAGACCCTGTTGGAAGTGAGTGACAAAATTTAAAACAGCAGTTCAGTTGTTTTGTGACTACACCTTAATCCTGCTAATATCAAGAGTTTTGAAAAGCAGGCAGGATAAAATCTGGAGGGGAAAATGAATTTGTAGTTTGCCTTCCTTCATTATCACCACTAAAGTACCCATGAGCAAAGAACTTAGCCACTAACTGCAGCAGGTGCGGTGTGGTAACATCTGAGTGGCTGGAATTAAAAGCATCTTCCAGGTTTAAGTGAATTATGTAAATTATACACAATTTTTCAACTGAAAAGATACATATTATAGTTCACTCAGCTCAAGTAATGCAAGACAAAAAAGACCTAGCAGTATCAACCCTAAACAGTAAAATATACCAAAGAACTTTTTTAACCATGAAGAGGACAAATCACTCAACACTGCTAGGACAAAACAGTGCAACCAAGAACAAGACAGAGACACAAATACTCTCCTCTTACATCTAGCAGATGAACCACTGATATCTACCTTGGTGGCTGTCCTGAGAAGGTAGGCGTCGAAGTGAGCTGGCGTCATGAGCAGAGCCCGAGAGACGTCCTCTAAATCAGAGCGGAGAGCTTTCTTCAGAGCTGCATCCAGGCTCTGCAAAACACAGGGAGCAGCCACGTGAAGACACGAGGTCACTGCTGCTCATCACAGTCGTGGCCTCTCAAAACAGACTGAAACTGCTGGAGCGAATTACAGCCGTTATGTTTTGATTTGTGTGTGTGTGTAGTGTTTGTTTGTTGGTCTGCTTCTTTTTTTTGTCTTCAGGATTAAAAAAGGAGGGACGCATAAGACTACATAGTAATGATTACTGACCTTCCCAGTAGACGCTTCATAAACTGCTTTGATCTTCTGCCTCTGCTCATTGTTTCTCGTCACCAGGACGGCAATGATCACATCCTCATCCACTCCTGTGAGGGACAAGTTGCACTTTACCTTACTTTCTCAAAGCACTAGAGGTGAGCAACTTTTAACAGGAACCTAACCTTAGAAATGTGAGGTCATTTTAAGGATGAGATACCATGAGTGAGGATACACACCTTTACTTTCAATGGCGCTCTCGAGTACTGAAGCATCATTGCTGGCGCTGAAGTTCGGATACGGCAAGACCGTTCCATAATACTTAGGCTTCGGCTTCCCCTTCACCTAAAAGATCAACCAGAAATACAGAGGCCTTTCAAACTCAGCTTACATTTTAACTGAAAACCAATAAAATTAGTATGAAATAAAAATAGTCAAGCGTCAGCCCTTAGGAAAATAAAATGTCTTGCTAAAGCCTGGAAATCCAAACTGGACTATTGAGATGCTCACTGTCACAGTGTCATCTTGAGGGTCTCTGTTATGGATCACATTTTTGAAAAATTTCTCGAAGATGGACATCTTTATTGGCCGGAAGCTTACAGAAGGAAACAAAGCCTATAGAGGGGAAAAAGAGAGAAAACAGGATGAAAAACAGTGATTTCAAATGGTCTTTTTCACATCTAAAAATCTAAAAACCTCACCTGTGATACTGGAGATCATCCACACACCCCAACAACACAAGTGTTCGGAAGTTAGTTGCAGTATTTAGCTCACTCTGCAGAGTCTCCACCCAAATCTGTGCAATCGGTTTTCGGGCAGGTTTGTTTTCACCTGCAGAGAATCAGCCAATCGTCTGCCACCTCTCAAAGGCAACATTCCTACAAGATGACAGTTTGGGGGTTGGACACCTCTGACTGGTTGGGTGACTCTTCTGTTCAGTTTTGTGTTGTAAATTTTTTAGTGTTTCACACTTTAATCAAACAACTTATTCATCCAGACATGCAGGGAACATTGTCAACTCCAACAAAGGTGACTGTAATTCATAATTTAAAGAAGCTAGTAAAGTAAACTCACCTAAATACTGACCTGAGACAACACATTGTTTTTTTTACATGACTGAACCCGATGTTCCACATTTTTATCTTGGGCTGTTACAAGGGAACTCAACTGTTTTCATTAATCAAAGTCTGTTTACGGATCCTGGGGGGATACTACTAGTTGTTTGAAAAAAAAAAACTTTGCTGTTCCAGTGGGAGCTCAAGATTCAAGAACCAATACTTTATTATTTATTTGCCTTAGGGCAACAATCCTAGCATAACACATTATAAGAAAAAAAACACATAAACCATAATCCATAACCTCCTCTTTATAAAACATTTCATAAATCTATGGATGTGCAAAATAGGAGTAGAACTTCTGGTACTAAAATGCAGTAAAATACAAAATACAGTAAAACGCAGTAGTAGTTATTGCTTTGCGTTTGAAAGTTGCTGATGCAGAACCTGGAACCAAATTAGTAATTTACTGTTTTTCCAGTAAGTGCAGTTGAGGCCCTGAGTCTTTTCCCAGAGAGGAGAGTTATTAAGAGGGGGAAGGCCAGATGCCTGGAGTCCTGGAGCGTCGTGATGGTGGGCGGGTTCACAGCTGATGATTTTTGAGGCGAAGCAAACAATTCTTTCCAGCTGTTCCCTCAAAGCTTTGGAGCCGTCGTACCACACATACAGAAAAGGTGAGAACACCATATATCGTAGCTCTGTAGAACTGTTGCATCCCCTTGGTCAAGTAGCATTGTGGGTAATGTATGCACAAGGTTTAGACAAGTAAGGCTGAAAAAATTATGAAAACTAAAATGAAATTTAAAAAAGGGAAATATAAATAAGCTAAAAGAACTTAAAATGAGCTGCTAAAAAGGTGTTATTAAAAGATTTTGCACTTTATTGCAAGGTCAGAATCTTAACATGAATTACAAAGTCAATGTAAATGTAAGACAAAACAAAAAATCCTCAATCACAGATGTGTTGAACATCAACTACTGACACATCAGAATTGACCACACAGTGTTTCCATAAAGTACATGAACAAACTGAGTGATGGATGAGAGAGTGAGGCCAATATCTTCAAAATCATCACAACATAACACAGCGACAGTATGCATAACTGACATTATTAGCACAGACATTAAATTAAATATATCCAGTATCCACCTCTATTTAGTTTCACGGTGTGTCTGGACACCTAAGATCATTGTATCCTGCAGTGGATGGGCTCATAGTTCAATGAGAAAACTGCATCTCTTTTTGGAAATGTGTTTTATCATCACTGAGTCAAACAGTTCTGCCCATCAAACATCGCTGCGATTCAGTGAACATATTCTAGTCCAGTTTAGTGACTGAGAGCATTTGACCTCCGCTCGAGCCTCTATCACAACATGCCCATCTCAACTTGCTAGCCAGTCTCCTGTTGTGGCTGTCATGCAGTTTGGTGCACTTTCATGTAAGTGTTGCACTATATCATTTGCACTATAACTTATGGTTATGTCCATTTCACTATTGAGATATCTGGTAAACACAAGGTGAAATAGAAGTAATGAACTATGGTAGAGATGGACATGAACATTCATCCCTTAACTTGGAGACAGTAGTTTGACCAAAAAAATGACCTCAACATCTGCCTAGGGCCTTTTCCTGGGGCTTCCAAATGCATCTGCAGTCTAGAAAAGCCAAGGAGAACCTCACATTCTAGTTTCCTACTGTGCTCAAGTGATGACCACTGAGCCGTCTCCATGATAACTGAGAAAACACTGCGCTCTGACAAGACTGTGAGATAACAAAAAATGATCTCCAACAAACTCCACACTGTTGATGTCAGTAACAAAATATGAAAGGAATCAAATTCAAATATCTCAACTCTCTGCTGAATGTGTTTGTGCCCGTCAATGTCTCCAGCTGTGAAAGAACAAAATTGTCTGGGGGATGAACCCAGCCTGCAGGGAAGTGGGTTTCTCGACTGTTATCTCGGAGGGGGCCTTCTCCCACGGCCTTGACCTGGCCCTGCGCCTGGACCCGGCGTCGGCCCTGGTCCTCTCGGCCCTGGCGGCCGGCTCACTGGCCTTTGAACGTTGGGGTTGGGCGATGCCAGAGCCACATCTTTCTGCAGGTTAACACCTTTACCGGGCTTCGACTTAGTTGGCTTTGCTCCTGGCTCTGGTGTTTTTTCTGTTTGGACAGAAACAATGATAAATCAGTTGTATCACAAGATTTTAAGTGGTTTCATAACCTCAATACCTCAATGGATGCAATGTCAAACGTATATTAGTATTTAACACAAAGCCAAGAGCAACATATTAGTGTTCCATATACAGAGGGGTTGTAATTTTACAGTATGGTGTACGGGGACAAGCTTGGACTAGTAATAAATTCCCAGGTACAACATGTTCCTTTGTAGGAGTTTACTGACCAGGCTCTGGTGAAGGAGCAGGGGGGATGAGGGAACGGTTCGGCAGCAGGTCCTCCAGGTCTTTCATGACCTGATTGGTGCTGTCCGTATTGTTCCTCCGATTCTTCTCCTCATCTCGAGCCTGGACAGAGAGACAAGGAGGGAGACAGATACAGACAGAGATTCGGAGAGATGGAGAAAAGAGAGAGAAGGTTAAGAGAGGAAGTAGAAAACATTTATATTAAATGTGCTATTTGTCCAGAGGTTGCTTAAGGAATCTTAAAGGTGATATTCTGGTTTTTCTTATCGTTGACAAATCCCATGAAAAGATCAAGACCAACAATATGTTAGTTCTTCTCTTGGTGCCTCAGACTTATGAGTGTCTGTGGAAATTAGCCCATTCAGTCCATTGGTTCTTGCTGAAGATGTAAATCTTTTAAAACAAGGCACAAATATATTTCTTTCTTTCTCTCTTTCTTTTAGTAATGTCATGGCACAGAGTAATCCTGATAATGTATCAGACTTTGGATACATAAACAATTCTTATTAGAGGGCTCAAGTCACTGTTGGCTTCTTTTCAAATGATTTGTTCACAGAAATGAAAACATAGGACATCACTTATTTATCCTTTACTCAATCGATCTGCATATGATGACAGATGGTAATGTTAGATGAAAACTTAAGAGCTCACGAGTTACTACATTCATCATTTCTGTCATTTCAGCAGTCTGCAGTTCTGTGGTAACACCCTATATACAGTATGTACAGAATGTACAGTTTGCTCTGCATTTATCTCTGTTTTCTATTTACCATTTGCATCTTCTTCTTCAGCTCCATGTTGGAGTTTTTGTAGGCCTCAGACACTGAGTTCAGATAGTAGATGGCCAGTCTGTACAGGAGAGAGGACAGGATTTGTCATTTTTCAGAGGCTGCAAAGGCAAAATGGGGAGTATTGCAGCCTATTTACTTGCACACAACAACAACAACAACATCAATTTAGCTATGGAATGTGCATCCATTTAAAAATGACTTTGTTTGGAGTCCAAAATTGACTTAAACCTAAAAAAATTAACTAGAGCAAAGAGTGTTAGATCTAAAGTCTGTGTTTGTGTGTGCGTGTGATCTGCTGTGCCTCCTCTACACTCACACCATGAGCAGTACAGCTGGTATGATGAGGCCCGGGTTGGCTGCATAGCTGAAGAGCGTCCCCATGAAGGCCGGCAAGTCCAGGTCGATCGTCTCCATGATCACATCAAACATCTTCACCTTCCCACTGCAAACACCATCACGGTCAACGTGCGTGCGTCTATGTGTGTGTGCATGTGTGTTCTTCATATTTGCACATATGAAGTTTCCAACAATGGTCATTGTTAAATGTCATATATATTCTTATTACATATTTTTATGAGTTGTTACCTGAAGGGTCCACAGTCGAACGAAGGAGGCAGGGTCATGATGGTGTAGACGACAGGTAACAGGCTGAGGAAGAGGATGAGGAGCAGTAGGCCCATGTAGAAATTGTTGGACTTGGAGGCCTTGAAGACCCTCTCGTGGGGGACGTTGGTCGCCATCACAGCCCAACACTGATAGTACATGGAGCTGAGGAGGCGGAGCACATTGATGCCAACCAGCCCGGGAGCATAAAACGCACCCATCCTGATGATATGACATCATGTCACCAGATTAGATTTTGTGTCACAAATCATTAAATATGAAAGCTGTCAACTGATAACAATGCCATTGTAAGTATTTGAGAATCTGAATGGAGTTTCTGAGGCCGTGTTTAATATCAGCATATTCATGCCTTGGATACATCATGTAATAAAACAGTCTGCTGGAACACTGTGAATAGTGTGTGATGAAACTGCAAAATAAAATAATGTAATAAATAGTGATGAAAACCCTTCAAATAATTTGTAGAAATTATGATATAATAATATGATGTGATGAAAAAACGTACTGTGTAGTGTAATCCAGTGGGATGATGCATGTGACATGGCATAATGTGAAGTAACCCACTCCTACATGTTACATGTACCGGGTACTATTCAAAGTACTGCTGATAATTCATTTAGAGCAGCTCAATGGCAACCTGAAGCCCAAACACAGGCAGTACACTGGATGTTATCTGTCCATTTAGTGATACTGGAAACCTGCAGCAACAAGCAGCCATGCATTTAAACACCAATCACACACTGTACACGCGCCAGGTACTGACCACACTGCCAACTGAGTGTGTGCACGTCAGCATCAAAATAAAGTTCGTACCAGATCATCCCTTGATTGAAGACTAATCCGAGAACATTTCCACTGATGTCAAACTCTCCATATGACGGCTGAAAGTGAACAGAGACAATGAATTTTTAAAAAAGCTTTACTGACAACAAAAGTATAACAGTATTAAGTATAACAGTTAAATAAGCCCCCAGCTGAATTATTATTTTTTTTAACTATTCTATTTGTATTTAAAATTTGGGGTAGTGTTCAAAAATCTGTTTGTACTTGCACCTTGTATCATTTCTGTCAGGCAATAGTATACAGCCCCTGTCAACATGGACAGGAGCTGTATACTTCACATTATTTGATTATAGTGTGGAACTGGGATTCAGACAGTAAAGAGGGTCCTATTGGAGGTGAAGTAACACTATTTGAAGATGCTGAAGAAGCAGAACCTCCAGTGCACTGGGATGATTTTAGATTTAGATATTATCTATTCCCACATATGCACACAGATGTATATGGAGAGGTGCAGAAAGCCCCCAAAGTGGCTTGATCATGGCACTTTCCATGCATACTTTACTCAATTAAAAAATAAGAAAAAACATCACAAAGATGGGAAGTAATAAAGAAAAAAAAAGAGAAGATTGAATATAACAGAAGATATTCTAATACAACTACACAAAAAATTTCATCTAATAATTTTAACCCCTAACCAGAGACTTACAAATCCAGCCTCCAGGTCCCAGCACCAGCAGTAGTTGAGGAAGCGGACGATGACGGCTCTGGCAAAGTCACCGATCAGGATGGTCAGGTAGGTCACCTGGATGTCCGACACCGTCAGCTTTACAAACTCCTGGAATTCGGGGACAGCAGGACCTTGAGTTATGAATTCATTTGAATTCTTACCTGATTTGATTTACACCTTTAAAAGGAGAATTTATCTGAGCAGATGGGGTTTTTCACTATATGAATACCATCTAATCAGATCATTCTTTGGGCTGACAACTAAAAAAACTGGCATGTGTGATTTGTTAAATGTTTTTTTTTTTTTCAGTTTTTGGCAAATCACATCAAAAGAATCAGAAGATGTAGAGGAAAATTATGTCATGTAGAAACAGAATTATTGGTGATTATATATGTTGTTTCTGTGTTGTAGTCCAGATGTACAATAAAAGTGGGAGGAGTATATATTTTTCACTACTATGCCGACAGCGGTTTCCCAGCAGGGTCCTCTGATGACATCAGCAGGGTCCATGGGGGGCGGGGTGGCCTCGGAGTCGTTGACCAGACGGGAGTAGTTGGCGTAGTACTCCTTCAAGGCCCACATGGAGGCGTTCTTAATGGCCTGCTCCTCCTCTAGCTAAGAGGCGCAAAGGAGCATCAGTTGGCAGGTTTCTACTCAGCATATGAAAAATTGACATAGTCAGGGAAATATCCAAGAAAAAACAGCTTTTCCAAGATTTAAGATGTGAATTTACGAGGGAAAAATTGACTATTATTTAAGACTATAAAGTCACAAATTTACAAGAAAGAAACTCAGAAAACCAGTGTTATTTTTCAAGGAACCACATTGCTTCCCTTTGCAAGGCTGCAAGGTTTACTGTGTATTAAATACTTTACTTTTAGCCCCAAAATCACCATATGTTCATAAGCATCCAGACCTTGAAGAGACGCAGTGCCATACCTTGGTGTTGACCTCATCGAACAGGGCGAACAGGAAGGTGTAGAGGTTTCCCAGGAAGAGGGCAAAGATGCGTCCCAGCTGCCACTTGAGGGCAATTCGAGGGTGGTAGTCCTCCAGCTCTGCGATGGTCTCAAACAGAGGAGGACACACCAGTCCCAGCAGAGACATGATGATCTCCAGCTAGACCAGAACAGGTCAAAATCACACCTGATATCGTCGTGTCAAACAACTGTCTCCTTACAACAGACGGAACCATTTCAGCCAGTAGCTTCAGCATTATTAACATCATTATCATCATTACCTACGGTATCTCACTTGAACCATCATTACCTCGTTCTTCTCGTACCAGCTGAGGTCGTCCCTGCTGGCGAACTCCTGAGACCTCTTCACCACAAAGTAGATGAGGTACCCGCTGCCGCCGAGGCTGCAGGTGATCATGAAGTTGGCCAGGACTCTGAGGAACCTCCGCAGGTGAATGTTCTCGTCCTTCTGGTTCTCTTGCTCGTCCACAATGGACTCCTGTTCTTGGCAGAACGGGAAAGGATAGGATTCGCAGTCAGTACGGATCTTAATCTATTATTGACTGCACTAGCAGTGAAGCAGTGAACCACAGGTATCCTGAAAAATAAAGTACACGTGTTTATATACATCTGTTTCTTGTAGAAAGGGTTGCCATGGTTACCTTGAAGCTGGTGGTGATGGAGGCGTATTTGTTGTCGGCCGTCTCTGCGTTGCCGATGAGATAATCCCAGCTGGTGAACATCTTCCAGGCAAATGTAAACTCTCCTTCCTCTCCGTCTCCACCACCAACATCGGCGTTCTTGGCCATTCTAGAAAAAAAAAAATCAAACCGCCTTCTCTATTGACAAAGAGGCTGGCAAGCTGGACTTTACTCAAAACAAAACTTTTTCAGCGCTCAGGGGAAGTTGAAGCAAGCTGGTTTGTTTTGGGAACATATTTGACAGTAAATATATTTTAAAAAGAACTAATAAAAAAGCCTGTGAGCTTTATGCTGCTGCAGACTCACGTGCGAATCACGACCATCAGGCTGTAGCCGAAGGTGCCGATCCCGACCATGAGGTAGGACAGAGGCAGCCTGAACTTCAGCAGGCCGATGGTCCTCTGGTTGTTGTAATATCCATAAAACAAGACTGAATATTTGCAGTAACCCTGTGAAAAGAGGAGATGTCAATAAAGGAAGATGTCACTTTCCTTTATTGTCTGAGGTGGTTTGTGTAACATATATGAGCTGCATGTTAGCCTGGATGCTTTCAGAAAGATGTTGATCTCAGAGAACATTCTAGTTAAATAAAGGTCAAATGAAAGAACAGTTGGGGTTTTTTTACATAAAGTGGAAGATGCTAAATATGTTACATTTCACTTATCTAGAATCCAAAGATCTTGGTTGCAGAGCTAAGAACTGAAGTTTTATTGGATTATTAATGTATTAACACTAACAAGATCATTTGAGAGAGGTAGTAAAGCAAAAGGCTGAAATCACCTGGTTCAAAAATTGATGACTGTTTAATTTTGATGTGTTCGAGTTACCTTACTCTGTTGAAAATTAAACTAAGGTAAGATGGAGTGTTTAACGACCCCCCCCCCCCCAAAAAAAACCCCACATATTATATCAGACTGACATTGAAGTCCATGAGGACAGAGTAGTCCTGAGCGTTGGCCTGCTCGTCTCTGGGTACAGTTTTCCTGGGAATCGACCCATAGGGAAGTCCCATCAGAACCTGTGAATAGAGACATAAAAAACAATAACCTTACTTAATAAACCTTACTTAAGCTTTCCTCCTGCCACCACCTCCTAAAGGCTCTGGGACAACCTGCCAGGAGAAATAAAGCTGGCTGAGGCAGTGTCATCTTTTTAAAACTTGTTCTTTCTCCGCAAAAGATCTGAGAGTCACACATTAATATATTCATTACAGTTTTTACATCACTTCACCTCAGGGATGACGACCAGTCCAAAAGTGAAACCGAAAAGAACGAGGTTCATGCCGTACATCCAGCGCAGGAAGATGAAGTAAGATGCCACAGATGACCCAAAGTGACCTGAGGACATTGAGAGTGTTTTTAAATTCAACATCTGTCCAGAAGGAGTCACTGTTCATCTGGTGAACAATGCAGGTGTTTCGGAAAGAACTTACTTTCCACCTCTTTGATCTTCCTCTCCCAGGGGATACAGGCTGTTCGGAAATTCTCAAAATCCCGTTGAAACTTGATCCATTTCTGAGACAAAAAAAAAAGGATGGAAAATTAAAGGACAAACCACTCACACATACACAAAAGGCAGAGAAGGGCGAGACAAGTGAAATTTTGTGCCCAACCTTTGTCATCATCACTTTGTAGGCGTACCACTTCCTGCCTTTTCCTTTTCCCAAAGCGCCTTCAAACTTATCCACAAATTCTTGAGCCTCCCTGTGAAGAGACAAAGTCACATGAGAGACAAACACTGGTTAAAATGAGCTGGATTCATCTTTTTCCACATTACTACTTGATTCATAAAGGAAGACAATTAAAACAGTCTTGCAAGGATAAAGAAAATATAAGCTCCATGTGAAGTTCAGATAAAAAGCAGAGTATTACTTCAGGTGCGTGAGCCTCCGCTTCATCCTCCAGGGCTTATTCCTGATGTTGGCGATGAGTTTCTTTTTCTCCTCCACCTCCTCCATCAGCCGAGCCATCTCTCCCTCCGACATGGACTCCTCCTCGTCGGAGTCCGAGCCGGAATCAGATGAACTGGAGAGAAGGCAGAAGAAAAGGGACAGAGAGGGGGGATGGAGATGTATAGACAGGGAGGTGAAAGTACGCAGCCCCGATGGACTGCTGTTAATTTACTTCCCTGTGAAGCAAGAAACTTCTTTGTTGAGTTCATACATTAGGTGCAGGATAGTTTTTATGCCACATGAATAATCCGCCTGTCGGACAGTCATGCTAATAGTTAGCAGGACAGTTTTATTAAACTACATCCAATTTTTAAAGTAATATGGATTTAAGAGTAACGTTAAAATCAAGCATCTGACTCCTTACAGGTAGTTTTACTTCCTCTGGTCTACCTGTCATCCTTTTTCTTCTTCTTCTTCTTGTCCTTGTCATCATCCTTGTCCTTCCCCTTGTCCTTCCCTTTCGTGTTCCCCTTCTTTCCCGTACTGTCCTCCTCCTCCTTCCCTCCTTTCTTCCCTCCTCCCTTCTTTCCTTTCTTTCCTTTCTTTCCCCCATCACTGTCCTCCTCATCACTGTCCTGAGCTTTTCCTCCTTTCCTCTTATTTGCTGCCTTTCCTTGCTTCCTCTTGGGAGCTTCGTCCTCACTGTCATCGTCATCATCATCAGCACTGTCATGTTTCCTAGCAGGCCTCCTCTTGTTTGCACCTCTGCGCCCCCTAGGAGGTTCATCTTCCTCCTCATCTTCTTCATCCTTGTCCTTGCCAGCTGTTTTCTTGCCCCGGCCTCTTCCCTTTGCACCTCCTCTTCCAGCTGCCTGCCTCCTGGTTGTTTTCCTCTGGGTGACGCTATCTTCATCCAGACCATATAACACAGACAAAATGTTACATGTGTTATTGTGATTATTAGCTTAGACTATTAACTTTCTTAAAAAACTTTTTTAAAATTAGTTCTATGAAATGTTTTTTTCTCCCACTCACCACCACTGTCGCTCAAATCCTCATCCATCTCTATCCCAACTGAGGAAGACCACAAACAAAACACAAACAAATACTCGGCAGACCATGAACGCATCCTTTTGCAATGCCAGCAATAATAATTTTTTCAACAATTAACAATTTTCAAATTCACAAATAATATTGAGTTTCTTATTTTTTTCAAAAAAACAATCCAATTTATGCAACTTTTTTCTTTGTATTTTTAGTAGCTAGGCTACTGGTGTAGCTTAAGGGATGGAAATGTCAGTCGGTCCAACGACACTGGGTTTTTTTAATTGGTGATTCTGACTGAAATATCTCAATGACTATTGGATGGACTACTAGAAAATGTGGTACATGCATTCATGTTCCCCACAGGACTGTAAAAAGTTTTGAAGTTTTATACGTCTTGATTATGCTGCAATGATGTGCTTTATTCTGTCAAGTGTTGGGTACTGAAATGTCCAGAAACAAGTTGATTATACTTAACACAACAATAATGAAATTGAATAAATATATCACAGCAATGATATTAACATGTTGGCAGAGTTCTTAAGTTGCTTGTAGAAAAAATGTTTTTTACGACTCAATAATACATAAAATGTCTCATAAGGATTGATATTTTCCAATGGCAGTGCTTTCATATTTTGCCATTATTTATAAATGACAAACTTTATACATAAACAGATTGTTTTTGAATTTCATCATACACTCATCATAGATACGATCTGTTTTTTTGCATATAACATACGGCATATTTCATTTAAAAAAACATATATGAGGTACATAAACAGTGAAAACCAGAACCACATAACTCCTCTGAGTTTTAATCAAATTTTTCAGGACAGAAAGTCCCAGATTGTTAAGTCTGAGGTCCTAAAATTTAAGACTCAAATCTGCACCCAAATTTAGCTCCTGGAACTCGGTCCAATGAAAGCAGAACCCGTGACAATGGCTCCACGTTATTATTACACTTCGTTAAGCTCCTGTTTGTGGAAAAGGGCCAAAAGTCACATGACTTGAGTCTACACATTACTGTTGTGGTTCTCGATTAAAATGCTTCACGTTGTATAAAGTCTGTTCAAAAGTACAATTTCTCAACACAACATATTCTAACAAATGTTTTCTGTTACAGGAAAAAAAATTTCTCCTCTTGAATGACCAGGCTGTGTCACATATCATTCTGACACAACTTACATTATCCATATATCATTACACAAATCAATCCTCCAGTGCTCTAACCTCCAACTCACCTTCATCCACTTTAGCCACATCACTTTTTCTTGGCATGATGGAAAATAAGAAGCGTCTGTCCTGTGTCCTCTGCAGTGTTTGACCGGTTCGACCCCCCCAGGAGGTTGGCTCTCCTCTGCCTCGGCTCCCTGCCAGCACCCAACTCAGGTATCTGACAGTACCGTCACTATGACGACAGCTGCATGTGACCTGGTCCCATCAGGTGTTCTTTGATAGGTGTAGTAAATTCTTGAAAGCAGCGGTGATCCACTGTGGCTTATCAAGCAATAAGGCTCCTTTATTACCCAGTAGCTGAGACATTTATGGTTTATTATTACTACAAAGAGGTGATGATCTACAACTGTGGTTCATACCAGGACCATAGTGATTCTTAGAAGTGAGTCTTCATTCAGTGTGACTGCAGTAACTATCTGTCCTGCTTTGGTTTTCTAAAGCACCTGGACACACTCTCACTCATTTTGTTTTAGGAGATTGGAGAGAACACGACACACCACACACACCACACACACCACACACACCTCACACACCACACACACCACACACACCACACAAAACCACACACACCTCACACACACCTCACACACACCTCACACACCACACACACCACACACACCACACACACCACACATCTCTATCTTTATTACAAAACTCGTTGACATAATGCATTCCCCTGTCCCTCGCCCCAACCCTGACCAGAACCTAATTCTAACCTGAATCCTGAAACCAAGGCTTAACCCTCAAACAGCCCTCTGAAGGTCAGAGGTCTGCACTCCTCATTCCCAAGGTCTAAAACTCAAATTGGTCCTCTAAAAGATAGAAGTACAAGCACACATACACAGACACAAACAAACATACATAGACACAAACATACATAGACACAGACACATACACAGACACATACACAGACACACACAAACACACAAACAGACACAGACACAGACACAGACAGACACAGACAGACACACACACACACACTAAAGATTTAATGAAGGTTTAGGTTTCTGTTTGCGAGGAGGACATACCCTGAGATGCCCTTGCAACTGCAGATTTATTTTTTTGTATTGAGGTTTAAAGTGCAAACATCCCACAGCAGGTAAAGTAGTTGTCCAGCCTGAGGCAAAGACTGACAGCAGCTACCTGTGTGTGCAGAGGGACACCCCGGCGCCTCATTAAATAATAGAGTAGAGCTCATTTTTCACATGCAAAATGATTCTATTACACGCTTGTCAGTTCCTACAGATGAGATGCGGATCACTCTCTATCAGACGGTGCTGCTCTGTGCTGATGTGAGGACACATCTGTCACATTCCTGGTCAGAGAATAAGGACATAGGTGCCCTATGTGTTAATAAAGTGTGTATGACAAAGTAAAATTTCTATCATGGCTGTTGATATTTAGACTTTTCATAATTTAGTCATCATTATATAAAGTAGTAAAACATACAGATTTTGATTACATATTTTTTCAAAGTGAATTTATATGAGGGTACATATGTATCCTATATGTACATACACGTGTAGGCAACGTGTGTGTGTGTGTGTGTGTGTGTGTGTTATTCAGTACCTCGTTTCTTTGTTCACAAACTTACACAAACAGCAGGAATTCACCATATCCCCCCACATCATCTAGACACACATCAGGTCCTGACACATATTTCCAAACACCCTCTTGTATAAGAAAACCATCAGATGTTTCTGAATCAATATTTCATGCTTGATCACCATGAAAGATGCATGAACAATTAAAAGTTAATGGATCCGGTCTGGAGAGTGCTTTAACATTACCTGATGTCTGTGACATGTCAACATGTGAGTGTGTAAGAGAGAAAGACTGAAAAAAAAAATTAAACTTAAACTTTAAAAATCAACTTCTGTTAACTGTTACAGTCGGAACTGTAAGTACAAGCTTTAATATAAGAACATTTACACTAAGTTAAGCTGTTTACACAGATTTGTATTTATAATCAAATTGTCCAAACAGTGCTGACTGTATAATATCCAAAAGTTTACTCTATTTCAAATTAAATCTTTTTAAAGTTATAATATTAGGGTTCACATTTCAGTGGTTAATATATATGGTGTTAACTTTAAATTTTAGGTTTATCTTAAAGAATTCATCATGTTATACAAATTGCAAAATAAGGTTATGAAGTTAACGTTTCGTTTTCGGCTTTGTCTGTTAGAAAAGTTATATGGGGAAGTAAATGGCTGTCACACCACCTAGTGGTTATTCACCAACAAAAGTGTTGACCAAAAAAAGAAATCTACTCATGTACTAACCTACAACTAGTTCAGCATAACTGTGTATTGCTAAATAAATGCGCAGTTTGAGGTGTGTGAAAATGTACTATTGAATTTATCTTTATATTTCTGTATGGATTCTTGAAGATCACAGAAAGAAAAGACTGCTGAGTAGCATGTACTACATAAAGAAGTGTGTGTGGAAAGTTCCAACACTGAATTATGTTAAGGTAACATTTGGAATCCAATAAGGGTTAATAAGCTAATTTTGAATTTGCAAAAGGATGTTTAGATTTTAAGGTGTGTGGTTATCACCTTTTGTAAACCTGTGACAAAAACTCTGCATGAGGAATTCAAGTTTGTAAACATGTAGAAAAGATTCATATATGTTTTACTCAATACTCAATTTAAAATGTGTGTTTATAACATCAGTGTCACACACACTGTGATACACTGATGTTACAGTTTGGGGAATTTACAAATTCAAAGCCAAGAAACTGCTAGTCAGAAAATTATAAAGGCAGAGCTTTTTCCTTTCCTGATCCTCATAAAAATTATTATTAACTAATAATTTGTCCACAACTTTTTATTCAGACAGTCTCATTTTTGTGAGGGTTCAATGGAAGCGTGATTTGTGTAAAATGTGAGACTAGCACTTTGAGAATTTCAGTTCTGGGAGACTCTACACTCCTAAATTCATATTACAGCTGTAGCTACTACAAGCAAGGGGGCGGGTGTCTGGCTAAGGTACCGAGGGATGCCTGACACCGTGTGCGTCTCGTGCAGAAGATTGAGTAAACTCTACCCCCGTGTGTGTGTTTGTGTCAAAACATACAGACCCCCTGGTGGGGCAGGGGAGCAGGTGTAATAACGTGACCTGAGGCCACACGCTCGCTGCAGCAGATCCCGTTTCCCCTGCAGACATGAGTCACATGGGGATACAGATCTGTGGAAGATACACTGACCGACAGCAGCCTGTAAATGTCAGCTGGATTCTGTGCTCGGCCTCTGAAGCTATTCAAAAAATGGCTTCAGGTGCCAAGCAGAAAATATGGTTTATGTTTCAGTAAAAACTGTAGTTACACCACACTTTTACCAAGGTGCCCTATATATCTATTTATATCTATTTATAGAGACCCATATAGAAGAGGTTAAAGTTCAGGAAGAGCAGCAAACACTGAGCTATTAATTTCAATTCTAGATAGAACGGGACTGTTAAAATGAAGAGTCTTGATTCTAAATTTTTGAACATAATTTATTTACATCATACAATTTATTCTGTATTATTGGAAGATTACGCGCACTGCAGTATATAAATAAAGATGTTTGTACAAACTTGCATAACTAAAGGGTAAAAAACAGAACACACATTAAGCAGCCAGACTGAAAAAAAAATAAATCAAAAACGGTAAATTATTAATAACCTACGTCCACAGGTCTCATTATTCACCGCTGCACGCAACCACTTAGCCTCATACGATACTCACACACCAGCCAACAGCACCTACTCCCACAAACACACACACACCTGTGTTTGATACAGTATGCAGCAGTCGGCACTCCTGATGTTGTGAATTTGTCAGCTCACATTAAAAATAGAAGAAAACATTCAATAATGAAGTAAATGATGAAAATATTAGTGGAGCTAAAAACCATTCCAAAGGCAAAATTAATACAAGTGTAGGCTACTTGTCATACAACAACACACAGCATACAAACCACTTTTCTGTAAAACAAAAAGGAAAAAAAAGAAAGAAAGAAAGAAAGAAAGGTCACAGTCAGTTGACACGTATCGTCATGTGACTTCAGTGGATGGTTTTAAAGACCTAAAAAGCAGAAGTCCATGTGCCTGCCCTCCCGATCCAGGACGCATAGCGAGTCACAGCGTTCAGTCCAAGATCAACGGGAGAAAGATATACACAGTCAAACTACATTGTGTTCCTAGTACCGCTCACACTGCAGCAGAGAAGGAATATGAGCAGGCAAGAAAAGGCTTGCAACAAAGTCTTTTAGCAACACGTCTGAGCTGTGTGTCACGGGCGGGCCAGAGTGGACGAGATTCCAGCGGCACAGAGAAGCATTTCAGGTTGATAACAACTTACCAGGACGCAAAGTCTGACAAGTCAGGAGAGTTTAACTCTGACCTCACAGAGTTATGTGGAGGTCACAAAAAAACAGAGAGGGGGAGACAGAGAGAGGAGAGAGATCCATTTTGCTACTCAAGCCAGCAGAGAGCAAGCATGGCTGAGATGGTGCCGTCAGCCAACAGCAGTTAGAGTCTGAGAGTCCAAACACGAGCCTGAAAACGCCTGAGCGCTTCCCAGGCAGAGTTCACGTGACCTCAGTAGAATCACAAAACAGACTGGACAGCCATCAACAGCAATTTCTAAAAGGGTAACGATTTTTTTTCTTCAGCAATCTCCCACAGTCACTTCCCATAATAGAGAACCCCCACCCATGCCCGGTCCTAATACACACTACACCGTTGTCTTGTTCAATACAACCCCTCCAAAGGTGTTAGACTCACACCAAAACAAGACCAAAGCTGAAAATATACGTGAACTTTCATGCACCGCGGAAGAAATGTCCTGAATGTATAACAAACCAGAAAAGAAAAAACAGATCCTTCACAAAGAAGGTTGGGCTCAAGTCTATCTTTTTTTTCCTTTAAATCCGATCGCTTCCAGTATTCAAAGTCAAACTGAGAGTCTTCTTCATATTCTCTGGATCTTGTCAGCGACAACCACAGGGTTCTCTTTGCGAATCTTGGCAGCAGCTTCGGCTTTGTAGTCGTACGGACAGTTGTGCTTATCTGAGTAACGGTGAAGTCCACAGAAAAGATTCCCACAGCGACAGTCAAAACCTGAAAGGCCAGAGCAGAGTACAGAGCAAGATAAGTCCATAACAAGGGCTCACAATGGCAAAACATCCCTGAATGCAGACGTGCTGGCAAATGGCAAGACACATCTTCAGGAAAAGGACACAAGCTTATTTTGGAGGAACATAGTAACACCTCACAAATGTCCTTGTAAGTAACTAAATTACTTTATAAACAGAAAGAAGCTACGGTTGTCAGCTTTGAACTTTGTGGGAAAAAGTCACCTAGAAGAGCAGGGACAAATCTCCGGTGTGTGGAAGACTGGTCACATTTAATCGCCTATCCGTGTCATTTCTCACCTGTGAGCCCGACCTTTTTACGGCACATAAAGCAGCGATTCTTCTTGGGTTTTGGGGGTTCAGGGGTTTTGGACTCTTCACTGCCAGCAGTGGAGGGAAGGGAAGCTGAAACTGTTGGCTGACTCACCACTGGAGACACACAAGTAGAACAATTAACTCAGGAAGGACTCTCTTACTAACCTATTGCTCCTTTTGCAGGAGGAGGGGTCATTTTTCTGTTAACAAAGCCTTGTTGTGTATGTAAGTGTGGTGAAAATATTAGAAATAGGTGTATTCAGGGCTAAACTGAAATATATATATATATATATATATATATATATATATATATATACACACACATATATACATATACACACACACACACACACACACACACACACACATATATATATATATATATATATATATATATATATATATATATATACATATACATATATATATATATATATATATATATATATATATATATATATATATATATATATATATATATATACATATATATACATATACATATATATATATATATATATATATATATATATATATATATATATAAACTTACAGTAAATTTTACACTGCAATAAAATACAGTAGCATGCTAATACAGTAAAATTACACTGCAATTAATGACCAACTAATTTAGAAAACATCCTATGTGATAAGTAGCCCGTCTGGTTTTGGAACCCACCTGGCTCTGTGAGCTCTACTTTACTCCCTGATGCTCCTTTCTCCTCACAGGACAGTCTCATCTCAGTCATCTGTTGTGTTACGGAGATGGCTGTTGAAACCCCACTGAGAAGGATAAATTGAATAAAATCAATAAAAAGTGTCATATTACAGCAGAGTAAATGCATTTAATGTGTATAATTATCGTGCTGTGTATCCAGCTGTCTTTGTGTGCTGAAGATACACTAATGAGATACTACTAAGCGTGTACCCCTTCAGGTTTAATGGTGCTTTCAAGTGGGGCCCTGTTTATGAAAAGAGTCCATACGAATGATGTGATTATTTGGGAATTTTTAATAGAATTGAGTTTGCAAATTAAGATATCTGCTAATGTTCAATAATACAGAACTCATAATTTAAACCACATAAACTGTGCACTCAGCTTCCTATTATATATATGCGCCTGTGTGCTTCGTTTGAAGGTCGTATTAGTGGATCCACTCACCTGATAGCCTCGGTAGAAACAGCCTCAGCAGAGGCGGCGGCCTCAGCTGCCACCTCTGCAGCGGCGACTGCTGCAGCTGCAGCATTATTCAAGGTGGCCTCTAACCTCTGAATGGCAGAAGCCTCAGCTGTAGGGCCACTGCTGCTGCCTGGGGGGAGAAAATACACCTTTCTTTACAATCAGACAAACGGTTGGGAGTTTTCTTCCATTTGTGCATGGAAACAAACAAACAAAAAAAGACAGACACACAGCAGGTCTTACCCACAGCAGTCAAGGAACTGACTCCTCCGTTGTTCTGTCTTGACAGGTGCTCCTTGTGGCACACAGAGCACATGCCATTAGTCCTAGGGTTGCCATAGAAACCGCAGCCAGTGGCACAGAGCATAGGAACTGGGCTCTGATTGGTCTCCTGGGCCATAGCGATGTCTGCCGCCTGGTGAGCTGACCTGGAGACACAAAGACGCACACTGGAACGATGAGTGTTTGTGTTGGTGCAAACGCAGGAAAAAAAGAAATCGGACTTGAAGAAACAAGCTCCAGAATGAATTAGCTTTGCTGAGTGGTAGAGATATCTATAGCTATTAACCATTATTTCTCAAAAACGCCAAACAATCACTGACTCTACCTTCTCAAATTTGAGACTTCCTGCTTTTTCCATTTTATATAATTGAAAATGTCAACATCTTTTGGTTTTTTGACTTTTACCAGACATTCAGACGAAAAAAAAACAACCAATGTGGTAATAAACTGCGCTGATGATGCTTCAACACTATATATACTCTGGAGTCTGGGGTACTGTGATATCATCATTCAGCTAGCTCAGCAGCATTATTTAAGCCAGCAGCCACACCAAAGTTGTCTATATCTAGATACCTAGTCAGATCATATTGATGTTGTTTGCTTGAATCTGCAGAAATTGACAGAACAAAACATCTGTCATTTATGGCTCAAAACCCTCATTAATACACCATAAATTTAACCAAAAGTTGGGGTGAGTACAAGTGTTGAATAGCGTTCTGACCTATCATTAGACTCTGCAATGAGTATCAGGCTGTGCCGTCACAACACAGCAGTGTAGTTCCCCTCAGGACACGGTTTGTCTGCTTAACCTAAAAACACCCACTCCTGGATCAGTTCCAATCAACACGTTCCTACCACACTATTCCTCTATAGGCAGGAATTTTTAATAGGTTTAGCAACAGCTGATTATCACTCTAAGCCATTATCACATGCTCACATCTGACTGTGGCTTGTTCAGCTGCTGAGCTACTTAATGTAATTAACACAAGGTTATATTTTAATTTGCACATGGTCACTAAACTAGATTTTGAAAGGGTAGACAGTCACTGATCACTGCTGACAGAAGCCACATTTCTCCAGCCAACCATTCCTTCAACGGGCAAAGTTAAAAGGACAACTTGGATCTTCCTTCTGCCACGTACCACTGCAGGTTTGGCCTCAGCTCACTACACTGAGCTGATGATGAGATAATCACATCATTTCAACCAGGGCACTATACTTTTTGGCAAAACGTTAAAATGTGCTGGTAATGCAGATTATGGAAACTTGTACAAAAATTTGGCATCAAGCACCTGGTCAGACCTTTAACCTGCCAATTTTAGACTACAGCAGTGAAGTCAGTTCTTGACCTTGGAATCAATATACGAGACAAATAATCCAAATTAGTGGTTAATTTAGTAGCTTTGTTTTTCTTTTAACCACATCTCACATTCTTCATCTGGGAGGGAGATGGCTCAGGTGTCATCACTGTGTGGAACATCAGGTTAGGGGTTGGGTTCAAAACACATCTTAGTTCAAAGTAGGGGTGTGTGCAATTAGTCGACGAAATTATTAAATGCTGCTGCCATAACCAGTTCACACTAGATATACCAGATGGTTAAACTAATCATTAAAATTTTATCAATGTATAACTTCAGTTAACTAATGCATCTAAGATGTTAGGTAGCCGCCTGCCACTAGCAGGGGCTGCAGCCTCGGCAGACCACAGCTCCCCTCTCGCCAAGATAGTGCTTATATGTTGTAAACAAGCAAGGCAGAAAAATGGGACAGAAGACATCTCATAAAACCAGCATGGGTTGACTCTTGTTTGGCTGCTGGTGTTTACACAACATTTATCATTTGAGAACTCTGACTTTTGTTAAATAAGGGTTTTTTTTTATGTCTTGAGACTCTTAAAAAAAAAAAAAGACTCATTTTGCTATCAGCACTGAAACTCAATCAGATTATCTTCATTAGTTAAAAAAAGAAAAAAGAAAAAAAGCTGTAATGGTACTAGAGTGATTAGATTAAATCTTGACCACAAAGCTCATGCATTTCATTTCCATTAGTCAAAAACATGAGCAGGTCTAAAAACCGAGATGTTTGGCCAATATTAACATAATGTTGCATCAAGTCAAAACACAAAGTGTATGAGTCCTCTCTTCTATATCCAAAGTTACTCAGGTGAACATAAAATTTGCATCAGCCCCAAAACTTGTATTTATAAGGAAATGGTGAAGTAGTCGCTTAAGGGGACAGGGGCTGCTTTATTGTCACCGAGGACGAAAAGCAGGGGTATTCGAACCTCTAAGTTCTGGTTCTGGTGACCTGCAACCCCCTCCTAAAAATAAAACATGTCATCAACACACCACTGCGATCTGCGCCTTCACGTGTGAGCGCCTGCAGACTGCAGAGCTCCACGCAGCTCCGGGATCACATGGATCTGTGTGTGGTGGCTTTCCTCTGTCACAGGAGTGCAATGTGACACTGATCTCAAAGGCACGCTCTGGCTCTCACACACACACACACACACACACACACACAATCACACACACAATCACACACACACACACACACTCACACACACATATACACACACACACACACACACTCACGAGTTACCTCAATACAGTAAGGCTGGGAACACACTTATTTATAGACAACCTCCAGAGTCCTACAATCACAGCTGGTATCACGCCAAGGTTTGCAGCCTCCACAAAGTAGCTTTTTCCCCCTCAGGAGATATCATCAGCTTTCTGACCCGAGGGGAGGACACGCATCAGGGCAGAGGTTACCTCCTCCGACCCCCTTCACCAGACCGGGCATGGAAGTGGCCTCGACACCCCGACGTGGACGCCGAAAATTTAGCATAACACTCGTAGCTCCCCTCAAGAGCCGAGCACGTTTATCGCCCAGACCCAAAGATAAACATCGCCCCCCGACATGCGGCGTTATCCGTGGCACGCTAACACCGCCCCGAGGCCCGGTGACATAAACAAGCCCGTCCTCTGGTCGGATGTCCTCGGCGGAGACACAAACAAACAATCGGCGACGTCCGTCTCGGCCACGGTGCTTCCGTTGCTTCCTGGCAAACACCGGGCCACAGCCGTGTCGCTTCTACAAATCCACTGAGTCATGCTAGCAGGCTAATGGTCCCCCGCTAGCGTTTCTCTCTCTCTCTACCTCAATAAACTACGTTACATGGCACCGGCTAGCCGAGGGATTATTACCTCTCAGTCGGGTAATAGGAGTTTCTAGCTGATAAATGCAACTAAAGCTTAGGTCAACGCTGTGCGGTTTAGTCCGAGTGCTCGTATGATGTAAGCCACAACAACCGTGTAAGCAGATTCTCGTGATCTCGCTAATGATAGCATGCTAACGGTTAGCCGCAATAGGAAGCCGTTAGCATGCTGTCGCCTTTGCTTTGTCTGATCTTTGTTTTTGTTCCCACCATAGACGAACTACCTATCTTGACATTATCATCCAGCGAATCCCCTTCGCTACTATCACCGTGGGAAATAAGTCCGCGACGCAAAAACGGTTGAGCAAGCGTGAAAAATACACGTTAATCTTCATAGAGCTAACGAGATACAGTCAACTTGGGCAAGTCCATTGATGCTGCTGGTGATGCTAGCAGATTAACGCTAGCCACGTTAAATACAGACTGTTTTTGGTCCGATCGCTGTTGAAAAATAACAAGCGACGCTGAAAGTTGGTCCGAGACCCTCGATGTTATCGCAAAAGTGCGACAGATGTGTTTAATTTACAACCTCGCAAACGAACAAGTAAAGTTGTGGGCGGCACGTGTTAACCGAGCGGAACATATCTTTAAACCCCGCTAGTCAAGCGAGCTAACTTAACATTAATGTCGAGTGAATCCCCGTAAGATCAAATTTGATTTAAAGACCCGTCCGTCGCGATACTGCTGCTTTACTTCTCACTTGAGAAACTTCCCAAACAAACACTTGTGCTAAGCTGGCGATGCTTCGAATAAGCGAACTTACCTTCTGTGTCAGAGGAGCGTTTTATGTCTGGGAACCTTTTGGACTGACGGAATAACTAGGCTAACCTGGGCTGGAGCTGTAACTAACCGGGGCCCTTTAGTTAGGCGGTCGCCTGTGCCTTTCTTTTCGGTCTTCCCACACTAACGCAGGCTCCGCTCCGCCCGGGGAGAACTGCAGGCTGCTTTGGTTGACGTCCTCTATGGCTGATTTGTGGTGGCATCTGTTTTGTTTTACGTGCTGCGTTTGAGTCCCCTCTCCTTCCGGTAGACGTCACGGAAATTGTGATCCTGTGATTGGGAGGACATGGGCGCTGGATCGCAGCCACGAAAAAAAGATCTCAGAGGCGTCTATTAAAGAGCATTTAAACCGGCCTTCCTCTACCAGGCAGACAGACCAGATCTTAGGTCCCATTGTTTAGCTGAAAATTAATGTGCATGTAGTCAGGAGAAGGGCGAAGCAACCTTTCTATGCAAGTAAAACAAGTTGGAGAGGAGATGTTTGCGTTCAAGTATTCCTCTAAAGTTCCAGTTTCCCCGGGGGATTTCTGTACTTTCAGCACCCAGCTTTCATTCTCTGCCTTTCCTTGTTCTTTGTCCTGTCACCTGCACCTCCCCGTTGGAAAGTTAGATGAAACTATCACTATGTAGATTACAGGAACGGCGTTAACAGACCTAGGTACAGGTCAAAGGGCCCAAGGTTCTGAATGCATGGGTTTGAAGTGACCGCTAGTAGTATTTCTCGTCGGAAAGTCACAGGGCGCTGGTTAAAAGTAGTCATCTCCTGGTCATGCCATTAAAAAAATCCTGCTAATTTCACCTTTAGTAGCCATTCTGATGATGCCAAGTCTGTTCTGATACTTACTTTTTTGTTAATGTTTATTCTTATAAGGGCAAGCACACCACTGCCAAATACCACAGAACTTATAGACTAAGCTCATTTCCAGTGCCCATCACTGGGGCCTTTTCGCAAATACACAAAACTCAACATGAAAATTCTTACAGAAATAACATGAAATATAAACATTGCACAGAACACACACAATGATACAATCAGATTACTATTAAACCAAGTGAAAATTACATGTGGTCCTTCATGACCACACAAATGATTTGTCTTTGAAAGCAACAAGAGTTTAAAACGATGATCCATGATCTATTTTGAGTTCTGATGTAAATGAGTTTCACATATTGGTCCCAGATTAGAAAATATAGCTTTTCAGTGCATTTTGAGTGGTAGTTAGCAAGGAGTGTCTTTCGTGTACTCTGTGCCCATGATAAGGGGGACATTATGTTTGTTCTGCATCACCACAACAGATGAAAAGTTTATGGTACTGCAAGTTGCTGCATGGCTTCCCTCTACTCATTTGCATATTCCTGGCATCTCCTCATACATTTCTATTATTTCAGATTGCTTGAGTTGATACTGAAGTAACTGTCAAATCCATAATCTAAAAAACACTGTGCCATTCTGTAGTTGGTTAATAGAGAGAAGGGAAAAAGAAAACACTCCATATCTAGAGAGGCTACCTCAGTTTGATAAGAAAGTAGTTCACATATAGATGTTCATCAACAGGGTTGCCAAGCTCTAATCTGTATTTTTTAGTTTTTTTTTTTTTTTTACAGGATTCATTACATGTTGTCCCATGTAACGTTTAGGCATTTTGTTAATAGCTCTGGTTTATCGACACAATTCACATTTGCATTCACATGAGCTTGCTAGTTGGTAAAAACCCGTAAAAACAAATGTATGCACAAATCCGATTGGCTTTCCATATTTTCTCCCATTAATTGTTCAGAGAGACGTCTAGAATAGGACAAAGGAAGGCACTGGTTATTGAGGCCATGCGTCTATGCATATACATATATATGTATTTATAAGTGTGTCTCAGGTGGGTAGTGAGGTAAGTAATCAAAGAGAAAATGTTCAAAGTCTCTGTCCGAATGATCAACACCGATTACTGACCGACACTCGATACCTATACTTTAGTATGTTTATATGTTCTCTACATGAGAAAAGTTTTAAAAACCCGTAGGCACCATTAAAGCGTGATTTTAAACAAACATAAGCAGGACAAAACAGGAAAAGGAAATGACGGGAGGGGGGAGGAGTCAGGGTCACATGACCACCGGTTGTCCGGGGAACGCATTTGAAACAGATGCGCTCGACCAATCAGGAGCGTCGCAGCGTTCGGGGACCAGCGAATCAGCGCGCAGCGAGCGAGGATTTAAACCAAGAGGCTGGCGACGGAAACTGCACCGCGTCTGTCGCCATTACGAGTCTGACTCTACCTGCAAGCAGCGAACTGTCCGACATGGCTCTACGAGTGACCCGAGTAAGTGGCCGGGGACCGGTTTACCCAGTTTATTTTTTACGCACGAATAGAGGGACGTTTGAAAGAAACGTGGCTTTTATTCTCTTTATTTTATTATTCGTTTTTTTTTTTCAGCACCCATAGTGTTAAACGCCCTCGTGCGCCGCGGTGGGGTCTGCTCTCGTGCAGCCGTTCCGCAATAATAATAACAACAATAACAATAATAATAGGAAATGCGACGGAATCCTCCGCTTTCCGTTTGCATCACGGAGCGTAACTCGGTTTCTGCTCTTCCCCAGAACCGCCTGGCCTCGACCAGGACCGACCTCGGGGGCAAGGCCTGCTCGGCGGCCGGGCCCTCGCTGAAGCCCCGAGCGGCGCTCGGCGAAATCGGCAACATCGCAGTCAACAAAGAAGCGCAGAAAAAGGTAAAGCATGGCACTCGATTATAAAAGCCTAATGGCGTTTTCATATTTAATCTACGGAGGGTTTTGTTTTGGAGTACCAGAATACAACGCACTGTACCAGTCGTGCATTCACTTGATTCACTTGTACAGGCTGCAGGCTGATGTGTGACTTGAACGAGTTTCCCTTATCTGTCTCAAGCTGAACCGTTCATTCATAATGGACTAGCTGCTGTGCTAACTGAAGGCCCAAATGTAGTGGAACAAAAGTCCAGTGTCACTATCTGCAACTGTCTGCACATGCATTCAACTGGGTGTGCAACAGACTGTCATTCATTTACTGATCAAACATTTAGTCTCTAAAAGATTACAAAATCGGATGTCACTATGTTCAGAAAGTAATATCTGTAAGTTGGTTATTCTGACAAATGTTCAATTGTTGGACACTTATCTTCAGAGGACAAATTGGATTTTTTTTTTTTTTTTTTTACATCTGGGGAAATGCTAGACAAGTGTCCGATGGCGTTCCAGCTCCGTTTTCACTAATCCGCCTCTTTTTAGAACATCAAGACAGAGGCCACAAAGAAGACCAAAGTCTCCACCAAAGTTGAGAAAACAGCAGTGGTTGAAAAACCAAAACCAAAAAATGTGGTTCCCGTTATACCGGAGCCAGAGGTACAGGTGAGTTCTCTATGCCAGCAGCTACCTGGCTATTAAGACACAAATGACTGCTGGGTGTGGCGCTTCGGTTTTTCTTTGAGCTAATGTTGGGATTTCCGCTGTTCAAGGTTCCGCCTGAACCAGCCTCCCCCACACCAATGGAGACCTCTGGCTGTGAGCCTGCTGACCTCTGTCAAGCATTTTCAGATGTCATGCTTCATAATGCTATTAGGGATGTGGATGCAGACGACTATGACAACCCCATGCTCTGCAGTGAATATGTGAAGGACATCTACAAGTATCTCCGACAGCTCGAGGCAAGCAACATCTCTTGGCTCAGATTAGGCTCTTTTATTTCCCAACCGGTCTCTGGATTTAATCCCAGTTGTCTCCTCAGGTTGAGCAGAATGTTAGACCCAGTTATCTGCAGGGTCGGGAGGTGACTGGTAACATGAGAGCCATTCTTATCGACTGGCTAGTGCAAGTGAGCTTGAAGTTCCGTCTGCTGCAGGAAACGATGTACATGACTGTGGGAATCATTGACCGCTTTCTTCAGGTGAGTGACTGCATTAAACCTTCTGTCATTACGTTGCATACAATATAGCTTCTAAGTGGCAAAGTCCTGGCATTCTATTGCAATGCTACACCCGTTTCTAAAGTCTACATGTGATTGTCTCCAACAGGACCATCCAGTCCCCAAGAAGCAGCTGCAGCTGGTTGGCGTGACGGCCATGTTCCTTGCTTCCAAATACGAGGAGATGTATCCCCCAGAGATCTCAGACTTTGCCTATGTGACAGACAGGGCCTACACCACCGCCGAGATCAGAGACATGGAGATGACTATCCTGCGTGTGCTTAAGTTCCAACTAGGCCGCCCTCTTCCCCTGCAGTTCCTCAGAAGGGCCTCAAAGATTTATGAGGTATCATCTTAGTCCAGCAGAAAACTAAATTCAGTGACATAACTTGATGGTCGTTTGACATTTACCAGCCACTAACATCTTGGTGTCTCACTTAGGTAACTGCTGAGCAGCACACCTTGGCAAAATACCTCCTGGAGCTCACCATGGTCGACTACGAGATGGTTCACTTCCCACCCTCCATTTTGGCCAGTGCTGCTTTGGCTCTTACCCTTAAGATCTTGGATGCTGGAGAATGGGTGTGTGGTGATGTCGTTATGAGTTTTTTTTTTTTTTTTTTTAAGTCTACACAAGTGTTAATATTCAAATGAGCTTAGATAATCAACACTAATTTTTATACTAATGCACAAATTTTTTGATAAAGATGTCAAGATTGTTAATGCCCTTTGGCTTAACTAAATCTCTAGATTACCTTTTATGTATAATTGTTTTTATTCTTGCAGCATATACGGTATTGTAATTGGTGATTAGTTGGCATCCTAGGGCCTAAACTTGCCTCCAGATGTAAAATGTCCCAAGAGTTCCTGAATTTTGAAACAAATTTCTGAAATATCTCCTTTTAGGATGTGACACTGCAGCACTACATGGACTACACAGCAGAGAGTTTGATTCCTGTAATGGCACACATTGCCAAGAATGTTGTAAAAGTGAATGACGGGCTGACCAAGCACATGGTGAGTTATAACAAAACTGAACCTATTTAATGTGACTCCACTGACCACCTCAGCCAGATTGGAACCAAATTCTGCTTATTAAAAAAAAAAAAAAAAAATCAATTTGTAGACTCTGACCCACAAGGCACATAGTTGGAAGAGCCTTAATCTCATATTTTGCTGTATTTCTAATTCTCAATCTCTGCTGCTTTGCAGGCCATCAAAGGCAAATACTCAACTTCCAAGCAGATGAGGATCGCCACCATCTCACAGCTCAAATCTTCAACTGTGAAGGATCTTGCAAAGCAGCTCACCCAGTGAGATGACAGTGTTCATTAGCACCATGTGCTGATTTGTACAGTTGTAACTTAAACTTTTTAACGTGACTGAAGGAACAGCACGCTAAGGACCATGCCAGTGGTTTGCCGGTTTAACCAAGACTGTACATGTACACGGCGCGTTCTCCAAAGCATGTTACAAGTTTTATTTTTTTTAAATTCCTTGCACTGTCTTCCGGTTTGGAGAGTTCAAACCTCATAGCCCACACTGAAGGCAGTTTAGTCTCATCAGAATAAGGAAATGACTCGCTTCAGTGACGTGAGCCAATTCACCTTAGCAGACACATCTACACAAAGAGATTCAGTCAGCAACCAATGACTACTGTAATGCTATCAATTCACTATTTTCACTGTCTGTTTACAGCATGGGTTGTTAAAGCACTACTTATTGTTAGCAGACTGAAATCTTGACCTGAAGTATCCTTGAACACAATATTGACACTTGTGCACTCAAATTTTGCAACACACTAACTTGACCAAAGTCCACAATCATCAGTCCCTATCAAGCATTTTTAATTCTCTAGAAGTAATTGTTAGTTTAAATGCTGTTGGAAATCTAAAACTTGTTACATGCTTTCAGAACGGTCGGTCATGTAAAAGTCTGAGGGGCAAGCATCCCTTTCCCACTTTTTTCTCTTTTTTATGGCAGTTTTCTTAATGTGGCAGTGTGTCTTAAATGTACAGCAATACTTTTAAATGGTTTTACATTCTTAAATGTCTTGTTCTTAAAGCATCTATTAAATTTTTTTTTTTGTTGTTTGCATTGTTGTGTTTGTTATTTTGATACCCTAAGAGTGTGCTGTAAGACTGAAGTTTTTTTTTTTTTTTTTTTTTTCTTTGCCATTAACTTCCAATTCTGGCGCCTGTTTGAGTCGTGGTTGTGAACTCAGGGTCACTACTGTCACAATGGGGTTGACCTCAGTTTTTATTATGCAGTAGTATCCCTTCATCATTTGGTAAATGTGGTAAAAGATTTTCTGTAAATCTTGCTGTTTCCTGCAACACCATTCCTTGACCATTAGGGCTGGGCAATATGCTGAGACACATTTCAGCACTGATTTTATGCAACTCAGTAGCTCACACTGAGGCGAAAATCCTGCCCCAAGCCCTTAAAAACGGCCTAAACCAAATTACTTGTGAGGTATTGGACAAGGCCATGCCACTAAGACAGTTAACTCATGGGCAGGACTGTAATTATGACTGAAGTGTTTGAAAAGTAGTGTGCTTTATGCTGAATAAACTTCAAATTGAATCTTAACCTTTTATCATCAGCAGAATCTTGTTTAATTTTGATTAACCTAGAATCTGCCACTTTTTTTTTTTTTTTTTTAAATCCCCCCGGACCCTCCTGTAATGCCTCTGTGCCCCAGTCCAAACTATCACTCCAGTGGCTTTCCAGTAGATATAGGCCAATAATGATTTGGTGCAGGTACCACTGCATGAGGTAACAGGTCACTTATTTTAAACAGGAATAATTACATAGTTCATCCACCAGAGAGCACTGAAGTTTTTTCAGCATCAGCCTGAAATCCGGTATTCAGGAGGCTGTACTATCCGGTAATAAGGATCTGTGTAAAAGGGCATTGTGTGCGGTGCTGCGACGCAGCAGGCAGTTGACAGTAAAACTTACTCTATCCATAGATGTGAGGGTATAATCCATCGCCCAACCCTTGAACTGAGTCGCAGCCTAAGTAATTGTTAGACACATGGAGATCTCATGCAAGATATGAAGATGGAAAGGGTCCTCACAGCTTCAATTACATCACACGAGCCACAAATATTTAAAACTAATGGAGAAAGCAGAATGGGGAGTTATTATCACTTTAACCCATTCACAACTGAGACCCTGGGGGGAACCAGACTGCCCTATCCATCCTCACACCCCCAGGGGAATACCCCGGAGAGCTCCGACTGTACAAGACCACCTGCCATCTGCTTGATGTGAGTCACTGTGTACATCGGGGTCATAAGGCCATTGCTCCTACAGGCCTTCTGGATAACACTTGAGTACATCTATTGTTGTAGAGGACAAGACCAGAAATCATCTGCTGCTGAAAGGGGAAAAACACTATTTGGCACATTTGGAGTTTGGGTTTATTGAAGTTCATGCACAGAGTTCAAACAGTGAAACATGAGACCTAAGTTCCACATAAAAGATTAGTGGCGCATACACTGTCTTGTGAGGTAGAAAAACAGCCAAACCCTGCTTTGATAGTCTCAGAAGTTATATAATGGTAAATTGTTTGACACAACCCTGATCTGAGATTTTAAGCCATGCATCTGCTACCTAAGATGATGACATACGGGCAGTAATGCTGATACCGTAAGAGCACATCCCCTTCATCCATCTTAGCTCTCCTTCTGTTGTTTTCCACAGAGACACATGATAATTAGTCTCAGTTATCACGGAAAGCCGGGCTTTTAAACCCACAGATCATACTGAGAATTCATACTTGGAGGCTGAGGTCATGACTGAGCAGCCATATCAGTTTACAAGAGAGATTCCTCCTGTGCAGGGCTCCAAACCGTCCGCTTGCAGCTGCCCGGAACGCCGTTTGGCCTTTCTGACAGAGAGAATCGGCTGTGTGGCACTTATTATGATGGAAAATCGAACATAGCTTAAGACAACTCAGCAACTCAACACTGAAACACCACGTTTGCCAGTAATCCTAAAAAGCTTAAAGGGTAAATTCACCCAAATGAAATACAAAGAGAAAACATATTTCATCACTCGGCCTTTGTTATATCTAGCCATACAAACAGATTCGGTTTAATGTGCAAGGTGAAAAGTCAGCATCTGGGATTTCTGCCTCCACCCCAATACAAAGGAGGTGAATGGAGTTTGCTTTGTGGTGCTCACAACATTTTTAAAAAATTGCATTTGAGAAACTAAACAGTGATGTGTCTTTTACTGGCAGGATGCTGACGTGCCACGAACTATTGAGAAAGCATGTGCAAAAGGAGCAGCAGTGCTTGTCATTTTTCCTTCACGTCACAGTTTACATGTTTCTCCTGTGATAAGTGATAGACCAAGTGATCAAAGTGGATTCAAACATATACACAGACACAAGAAATTACTGACTCCAACTCAACCACACAGCCTTACTTGACCTGACTGACTGAATATTACTCAGACCAACTCCTCAGTTCGGTCTGGGGTTCTAGGAATCTCCAGACCTGGAGCCTCAGGTTTGGTTTGGAGACTATAAATCTTTAAAAGAAAAAGAAATTCCCTGACTTTTCATCTAGCACCACCAGCAGTTTTATATCTGTGCTTCACAATGAAATATACCAACATCACTCACATTCATGGCCCCCAGATGAAGTATCTTAATGACTTTAATGATCCCCTAACATTTTAGCTAGTGCATTCACAAGATTGTCATTTTTGTTTTTCATTGACAAACCTTTCAATAAAACTATTGAACTGATATTAATAACTTTGGCGGTCTCATAAAAATTCATCTAGTGTCACTATGAGGTCAAATTTTCAGTTTTCAATACTTTGGTTAATGACCTAATACCTAAAACAAAGCTGCACTCTGCATTTACTACTATTTAGCAAACTTTTGCATGCTAAGAAATTAATCTAAGAGGTGAAGCATGGCAAACATCATATCTTCTTGTTGTTAGCATATTAGTATGATAATATTAGTATTTAGCTCAAAGCGCAACGATACCTAAGGCCCTGGTGATATCTGGCATTAACATGCGACTTGGGTGATCGGATCACCCAAAATGCATGTTAATGCCAGGTATGAACGGGGCCTAAGTGCAGCCTCCCGACCCCACTAGCATGGGCATACGCTCCCTAGCCCTGTTTTAATCTGTCTCTTGCAATTTAAATCAGCTTTAAAGAAGTGCAATACTAAGTCATTTCATTTTTGTAATGGCATTGTAATGTCCTGGAAATATGTCCCAAGTTTCCCTGAATAATCTAAAGACCCACATAGATGTAACAAAATCATTTTATCTCTTCAAAAACTTCAGTCACATGTGCATGATGGCAGGTTGTCCTATATGGAGAGAGATGGAAACTCCTGTCTCTGTTCTAAGATGGTCTCCGATGTTGGATGAAAATGTCTTCCTTGATATAAGTGTTGACCAGGAGTCAAAGGGGGGAACACCCATCAACCCATTCTCAGTCACTGCTGTGACCACTTTTGTTGTCTCGATGTGGTTTGCCTCCAGTGTTCAGTCATTTCATTTGGTGTTCATGGGAACTACTTCTTTGGTAGAAAGTAGTTCCAGTGAAAACTGCTCATAACATGGATTATAATGTTTGTGAATTATCCAGAATAATTGGGACATTGTGTCTGTTATCCTTACTGGAGTTCCATTCACCTCCATCATACGGCTTCCTCAGGGGCAGATAATTCAAAACCTATGTATGCAAATAAAACCAAAACTATCTGCATGGATAGACACCACTAAAACTGAATGCTAAAATATGTTGGGTGAACCGCCCATTTAAACGACAGCAACGCGCAATCATGCAGACTCGATGGCTGTTTGTGTATCCTTGCACATTTCAGTGTCCTTAAAGCCCAAATGCTTCTGTCCCTCTCCATATTTATTCAAGCTCTCCCCATTAAGTGAATTTGCAAGTCAGCACTGAGGTCCAGGAAGAATGCAAAGCTTGGCTACAGACCCTTCAGTATTTCAGCAACACAGATCTCACCCGCAAGCAGATCGTCCAAGACCAGAGTCAAAAGTTTGGAACTCCTTCCCAGTCTAAACATCGTCCAAGATGGCCAGAGATTTAACAAGTGCACCCTTCAAAAGGATTCAATGCCCATTCTCACCTCCCGTCCACCAAGTCTGCGTGCCTCAATTCAATAATGACAAAGTCAAACAAACAGCCGGCCCGCGGCAACACTGTTAGGGTTTCTGTGGGGTGCTAATAGGCTGGCAGCTGGCACGCAGAATGAGGCCTCTGGGTTTGAGAGCGGAGTGAAGCACAAATAAACACAGGGGCATTCATTTTCAGAATTTATGGATTTTCAAATGAAAATCATGTGTTTCCTGAACTTTACTGACCTTTGACGCTCAATGTCACATGGAGGAAATAAAGGCTTCCATTGTGGCCCGAAGAGTGGAACGTTTGAACCAGGTGTGAATCGGATTTTCTTCAGACTTTTGAACGGAGAGCAGGAAGTCATCTTCTCCCCACGATCAAGATTCCACTTACATGTTTGTTGAATCATCACAGACAGGGGAGTGTGTGGTTCTTTTTTAAAGACACTGCATTGAAAGAGAACTATTGGGGCAAAGGAATATGAACAAAGATCAGTGTAAATTGAGTACTGAAAAGATAAAACATCTCAAAACTATATGCAAATAGTAGAAAATGTATTCTCAGACTCATCTCTAAATAACTATAGGTGATGTATTGTGAGGCCTCTTATTTGGTTTTTGTTGTAGATCAGTTAACAAAAAACAATCGCACATTAAGATCCACTCAGTAGCGTTTGTCAAGCTTCATATCATATGATCTTCATCAGTGGAGTGAGTAACCCTTCTTAGCACTTCAAGGTCTTATCATCCATGTTGACTTAAATATATTGAAAAAACTTCAATTGTAATTCTTGACTTCGGAAACGCAAGTTAAAAAAAAACCAACCTGGAGGTTCATTTATTAGCTTTTTTTGTAGCTTTCTACTTTCACACATGAGCTTTATCAGCAGACGTAGGGCAACACAGACAAGAATTTGATTAGATAAATAAAAAATAAAATAAAATGGCAATTTAAACATCTGCAGTTACATCCCAACTGGGCAAACTTCATCTCCTGATGAAGAACAGCTACCACATGAACAAAGCAATGAAAATATGACCAAAGTTTTATAAACCAAGCATATCCTTTAAATCAGTAAACCATCCTACAGCACACCACATCAATAACAGCCCAGTTACACAGACACAGACATAAGGTCAACGAATGCAAAGTAAAGCCACTGTAGAAATCCCCAATTCTATTACATGCATGTTTTGGCTGTAGATTTTGTTTTGGGGAGACAAAAAGAAGTTATTATCTTGTTGCAGCCCTACGAGGTTATTTTTGGCCACTGAGCAGCTCGACTGAACTAGTTCAGAGTACGATGCGGTTTCAGAGAGACCAGGACTCTTAGTTCTTCGGTTTTCTGACTGATTTTTCCACTGGCCTTTTGTACACAAGTTATGGGGATTGAATTGATCTGGTCCAATGTTTTAAAGTGCCAGAACGGTGGTGTGCTTTTTACAGACAGAAGTAATAGTCAGTGTCCGACACAAAACCGAGATATCGAGGTTTCCAATTAGTTTTTCACCTGAGGATCTAACACCTGGAACTTTGAACTTGCTCTTACGATTGGATAGGGGAATTTTTTTGTAGCCTGGTGCCAGACCCCTGAAACGCTGCCACATCTCAGATTTGTTCAGCAAGTCAAATAACGCAAAGGTTGTGCCCTTTGATGGCTGTTTTTCCCAGTTGGAGATATAATCAAGAAATCAACAGGATTGAGAACAGGGATGTTGTGCTCCCACATAGCTATGTAGCTTGCCTCCTAGCTGCATCCATGAAAAATAGCAGCGCAGAAATGGCCAACTATACAGAGTGATGGTAACCTCTCTTTAAACCAACAAATATTTTTTAATTTCTGTGACAAACCTTACATTAATTGCTCCTTATAACTGCTACTATACCTTCTTTTTTTTAGGATGATTTAGGAGGTTGTGGTTTTATCATGTGTAAGTTAAATACTTAAAATTTTGGAGAGCTTGTTTGCAGATCTTATTGTGGGTTCCTTTGGGTTTACAATAATATTTCAGATATGTCTCAAACATGATTTTAAGGCATTTTAAGTACTGAGAAATTACATTAAAATGTCATTCGGGTCGTATTTTCTCAAGTCTGTTTTCAAGCAATAGTCACACACCCACATGTAAGATGAGGGAGATATATGTGGCTTTAATCATACTTTTTTCCATGCTGGCTGTGAAAGAATCCCTTCCACAGTCCTCACTATAAGCAAAATGAATTTTGAAGTCCCAAGCTAATTTGAGGATTCAGCAGGATGCGTTGGCCAACCTAATGAGAATCTTTCTTTCGTAGTTCCCACGGAAATATATTGTTCTGAGCAAACAGCAGACTCACACGATATTGCTATCAATGACAAATTTAAGTATAAAACAGGTCTTCATCTTGTCCTTGAATGATTCCACTTGAGACTTCAACAGTTCTGCTTATCTGTCTCGTAAATCGAACTAACTTCCTCAACCGCGGTCACGTATACTACATCTTGATGCTCAAATTACATCATACTGGCTGAATCACCAGTAGTTTGTACTTGTCACTTTGTTCCCTGCGTTTCTTAACCTAACTGCACTGTGCGACATAATAATCACTTAAAGACCATTGAGTTAATTTTGCCACGCACCGTGACTATCAGAGGTTTTATCAAAATGTCTAACTCAGAGGGAACTGTGCCAGTGTTTGTGTTTTGATTTATGAGATCAGTAATAATGAGAACTGGACTCCCATGAGCCCCAATACCTGGTACTGTGATTACACTTTTTTTGTGGTAGATTATCCATTTCTTATGTGATGACAAGTGCCATAGGCTGGTTTATAAGCCATCTAATGTAGTATTGTAGTTTTAAGGTTTGGGTTTTTAAAACATTCTTAAACATTTATGTCATTGCTCATCTTGCATTCATAGACTTAAAGTTCGAGAGAAAAAGACAAAACAAAAATGGCATTTGGTGATGTTGTGTAATGTCTGTTTTTTTCCATAATAAGTATTAATAGAAGACTTTCTGTCTTTAATTTGAACCCAATTTTAGCGTCCAGCATGGGTTGTCATCAAAGGTGTCTCCTGGTATCTACAGTACAATGTAATCTGACCTGTTTGGTGAGTCAGGCTGCCTGGCCTCCGAGCTGTGATAAATCCTCAGTGTATTGGGGTGGGGGGTGTGAGTGTGTGTGTGTGTGCGTGTGTGTGAGGGGGGGGGGTGACACTACTGCTCCTGCTGACACATTGTAAATCAACCTCTGGGGTCACTTGGCTACCTCCTTTGTTGTCAGCATGCGACACAGCGAGTGACAGAGACAGTCCATCCCTGGACCTTAGCACCTCCACTGCTTCCTATCTGATCCTATTTAGTTTGAATCCATGGCTGCACAGAAATCTGTATTAAAATCATTAATTTACCGTAATTTAGTCCATTTTAGTGTACGATTCTTGGAGAATATACAATATACAACCATTTTTAAATTCATTCATAGAATTTTACCTACAGATGTTAAGCTGAGGATCTTCACACCCAAATTAGCAGACTTTTGCCAACTGGTGTGTTGCTAAACGTTGAAAGACATGAATAGATGGATCTGCTCTTAGTGGGACTGGCCCAAGCACTTTTGGGCCCCGACCAGGATTTTAATCCTCATCTGCCAGACCTCTTTCAAATTAGCACAATTACTTTGAATCAGCGAAGTTACTTAAAGTCGTTTTAAAACATCCCACCATTTTTAAAAGTTTGTTATGATTCCAAAATTTATTACTTTTTAAAAAAAAATTGCCTTAGCTAAATGCTAATGTCAGTATGCTAACATGCTGATAAGCAAGAATGATTGTTAATCATATCTGCTATCATAAATGAATGTACTAGCACGCTAACATTTGCTAATTATCACTAAAAGCAAACCACAGCCGAGGCTGATGGGAATGTCCTTGGTTCTTTAGCTATTTGCTCAACCGGAGACCTGGACAATTTAAAGATTACACCTGACTATTTTATGACCATCCTTTCGACAGTTGTCTAGTCATTTCACTCAGAACCACAAATGTCATCTTCATTATGGTGAAAAAGATCAGGCGATCATCAAAGTCAGTAGGATATATATATATATATATATATATATATATATATATATATATATATATATATATATATATATTTATATATTAATCATTTATTTATTTATTTATTTTTAATAAAATTTTGGGGAAAAAAACATTAAGGACAAATTATAATATGAAATATACAAAAAACAAAAATCCAACCGGTTCAACCTCATATCATCATACAGTAAACACATATTGTAACATATATCATCAGGCCAAACAACATAATTATATAGTTAGAAGAGAAACATAGAAAAGAAAATACTAAATCCGTATCCACATTATGGCATAATTAAATAGAAAACTGAATTGCCTGTAGGGATAATTGGTGGATGAAAGCATATTTATTTAATATATATTACTCAGAGTTCCATAAGCAGCTGCATAGTTCATTTCCACCAGTGTTAATAAAGGTGTGCTCTCTGTGTACACTGCTGAGTGAGCACTTTGTTAAATTAAAATGGAGTCATTTTTTTTAAGCTTTCGCCTCATGAAGGTGAACTCCTCCGCTGAATACATATTTCCAGCTCTCTTATCTTACTCAAGAAGCCTGAAATAATTACACTATTTGTCACATCGCTCTCCTCTCAAAAATGACACAGAATTTAGCCTGATTACAGAGCTCTTTCCTTGTTAAAACCGGTCAACTCACACGCATAATGCGTGTCGTCAGAAGAGTTTCTTTGCTGTGCCGTGGCGAAATTATTTTTCTGATAGTTACAGATGGTTACTCACTCAACACTGTCAAAAAACGAAAAAAAGAATAAAATTGCTCATTTGCTGCGAAGCAACATCTGCTGATCATTTTACCTAGAATCAGGGATAAACCAAAGCGTAATTACATGAGGTTATTTTTTGTCATTCTCATCAGTGTTATCTGGTTGTTTGGTTCCTCATCCCACATGCAGACTGGAACCTCCAAGGAGTCAACAGTCAACAGGAGCATAGTTATTGATTATATTAGTCAATAAAGGCTAGTTTCCTCCCCGACTATTATACTAATGCACTTTGGGTGAATGTCCCGGTTAGCCTTGCAGGCCAGGTTATAAAGTGCACCAGAGCTCCTAAATTATTCACAAGGCCCCTTCACCAGCTCCGGACCTCCATTAGAGACAGCAGAGGGAAGAGGGGAAAGGGGGGTGACGATGATGTCACCCGGCCCCGCGGAGCCAGACAAGGACGCATGGGACTGAATGATGGAGTCAGCTGTGGAGGACCACAGCTCTGGCCGGAAGAGGAGACGAGTTCTGCCTCTGCAGGTCACTTCACCAGCAGACCCTGGTGGCCAAGAGAGAACGCTGTGAACACAATGCGTGAGTGTGTGTGTGTGTGTGTGTTTGTTTGTGTGTGTGTGTGTGTTTCTGACAATACAAGCTTATGTAACCACGGTTCATAATGACTGATGACTGCTGAGGGGGAATAGAAAGTGCTGAAAACAGAATAATGGAGGGGTGGATTTAACAAGAAAGAGAGGCCCCTATTTAGCTCTTTACACTAAAACTGAGTACAGATGGGTGATGACGTGTCGTAATAAGGTGTTGTTCTGTCACAAGCTTTGACAACAGCTTCAGTACTCTATGTTACAGAACATAAATCTCACCAGAACTACTGACACGAGCACTGTTGAACACATTGCCCCCGTAAGTGTACAACCACCTGGAGGAACCAGGAATCTCCTTATGGCCTATGAGAAACTCCTACATGGCACCTAGATTCTCCTAAAGAACCCCTAAGACCATCTCAAAGTCCCCCTGAATCTCCTAATTGACAACTAGAACCACATGACAGACCTATTGAATCTCATCAGTGACCACTAAAACCTCCTTGAAGCTCACTAGAACCACAACAGTGGCAAATAGATCCTCCTACAGGACCCCTAGAACCTCCTCAGCACCAACCGATGCTAATGGACCAGCAGCACACACAGTCATTAGCTGGTCTCTTCAGGAAGAAGACTTTCTCTTGCCCTGTACCGATGACTTGTATCAATAACAGACTCCATATATACCAGCTGACTTCAGATGTGTGCACACTGTACTCCTGCTTATGACTTTATGAACTCAGAGACCCCGCGTGACAGGCTATAAAAACAAGAGAAAAAAAGAACTTGAATTTGACTTGGACAATAACGTCAAAACACAGGCAGTATTCTGTCAAAATTTAAAAGCACATGAAATAAGCCATGCATGTTTTCGGCATAGTCCGAGGTATTTCCGCTCTCCCACTGATCTGCTTCTGTCTCATTTCTGGGAAGCTCATAGTATCAGCCCATAGTATGCACAGCAAAAACACTAAAACACCATGGAAAATCAACACACTCAGCAACAAAGTCAAGAGAGAAGAAAGGAACCCAGCTGCCATGAGTCATTCTCTGTCTGTCTGTCTCTCTCTGTCTTCCTATCACTCTCTATGTCTCTCGCCCTCTGGGCAAGGGGCTTTTACAAGGCCTGGAAAGGGCTACAAGTTGCTGGCACAAGGTAACATCTGACATGCCACAGCTCTGACATATGTGGTATACTCAAGCAAGCATAGAGGATAAATGGAGTGCTGGGCTAACAGCGTCAGTACGCGAGGGCCTCTGACTATAGGGGGCTTCATCAGAAGGTGAGGCCCCCTATAGTCAGAGGCCCCCTGAATACAGGTCATATACTACAAATCCAAAATCTGTGTGTGAATGTAATGCTGGAGTGTGAGTTGATAAATCATAGCACTATGTGAGATAAGCCAGGAATGTTATCAGGGTGTCTGGCTGGCGCAGCAAATGAGCTAACTCTGCAATGGGATTAAAAACAACACAGGCCTGAAGTCCTTACTGATTCCAGTTTGGATTAAGAATCAGGAAAGAACTCTCAACAAGTAATGAGTTCTTTAAACAAAAAGTCTGCAGCCAAGCCAGCGGCTCCCTGAGGCTGTGCTTGTCACAATCACTGATACAGGCAACAGGAAGGAGGACCCGAACACAGACACACAGGCAGGCAGGAACAATTCAGAGACTTTAATGGCAAATCTGTGGTGGCTACCAAAAGCCCACAGGCAAGCAGGCCACAGGCAAGGTTCACAGCATAAACAGCACAAAGGACAAATCACTGAGACATGCACAGTCTGGCAGCGAGCAGGTGGATCGGGCAGGAATAAACACCGGCTGAGTAACTGGTAAACTGGGAGCAGGTGTGTGAATGGGAGGGTAAGGTGACTGGGAGAGAGGGGAAAGTCCAATGGCATCTGGTGGATGGCTGAGGAATGACAGCAGATAAAGCTTTCATATGAAGTCCTCATGGTTTTAACTGAGGGTTTGTATGGTGTACCATCAAAAGTATCTATTGTAAAGTTATCAGCCTCGAGCCCCTGTGTCCCAGGAGGTGGAGTGGGTGGTCCAATGACTCTTTATTCGATCATCGGCTCCACTCATGCAACTCACGCGACATGTCAGAGTGTCCTTGAGTGAGACGCTGAACTAGAGCTGAAATCTCCGAATCATTTTGCTGATTCGAACTATTTCGTTCGGTGCAGTCCAAAGGTTCGCAGTCACCAACTGTGTTTGTCCGCTCACTTTTTTCTAAGCTAACTGTACAATAGTAAATGAACCCATAATCATTCGTAAAGCCGCGATAGTCAGCGGTGATTCTGACAGCAGTAGGTTCAAGCTATAAAGTTCAGTTCAGTATAAAACTAGACCTATAAAAGCACTGGTTATAAAGTTAACAGCTCAGCAGCCACCTAATGTTACTACATTAGGATTGTCTCTGTGGCTTGGCGGTCTTTTAATAACCTTTTAACAATTAAGTAAGATACCGTATAGTTTGGCTGAGCTAAGTCCTCGGTCACCAGTTAGGGGAGCACCATTGCTAAAAGCTACAGATCCAGAGACCAATTCAGTGGCAACTGCACTTCACTGTGACATTGTGTGTTAAAGATGCATTTGTAAATTTACTGAGAACCTCTTTACTGATCCCCAGATTTCTCCTGAAGCCCGGCGCTCGACTCCATTCGTGTGTGAGCATGTGTGATGAGGGGGATGGTGAAGCGGGTAGAAGGAAGCTATCTGTGTAAGTGCAGTCCATTTTAAAAAATGGATTTTTTTCTTGAAAACCTGAGTATTCAGAAATATCCTAAAGCCATCAGAGCTGCGCTTAACATTTCATCCGATGCCTCTGGTCTCTGGTAGCGGGGAGCTAGTCAAGGCTTGGACATGCTGAGCTGTTACACTGATTATTTGAAGTGACTGAGAGGAATTCAATTAGAACTGGGCATCGGAGCGCCCTTTGGCGCCAGATGCCATGTAACCGGTTGACCGAACTATTAGACAGATCATATTAGCGCACAAAGAATTGTTCTGCCAAATTAGATTTGAGTATCAGGTTTCGTTCTCATAGAGACACTCACTGTCACTGCACTTAATGCAATATATCTGGAGATAAATGGGATGTTTATGGCTTGAGACAGATGGTGAAGCAGATGTTGACCCTACAATAAAACAGACATGAGCTGACCAAATACAGCTTTTTCACTAAAAAATTATTCTCGGCTATAAAGTATAATTCATTGTGATATATAAATGCCATTATATGTCCAAAACTTGTTATGAAACAATTTCAACTATATTGCATGTATACTAATGTGTTATTTGTAAAACAAAAGATAAAAATTATAATATGATAAATGAAAAAAGAGAAAAGCAGAGAAAACTGATTGTATAACCTACTGCATGATTGACTGACAGAAGTTTATTTATATAGAATTATTTTAAAGATCGGACAGTTTGGATAAGGATACTATACAGCAGATGCTGATTACATCACTGTACATTTACATAGCAGAGGCTTTTGTCCATTCAGAGGCCTCGAACCAGGCTATGATCAGATGGGAGACCTGCAACGTATGATAAATCACTTCCTGTTTGCCCCAAGTGTTTTTGCTGCACAACAGTCGTCAGGCTAATGGCTGACTTTCTCACACTGGAGTCTCTGTGGTCCAAGTGACCCCTGTCCTCTGTGCCTTCACCCTCCACAGAGGGAGGAAGAGTATTTCCTCCTCAGGGATCAATAAAGCGTGGCAGAGGAAAACACTACAAAGACCAGAGTTTTCCACTGTGACCTGCTGCAATCGTCCAGGGTTGACTCCAGGCTGGGCACAGATTTTGCCTGAATTAAACACCAATTACTTCATCTTTAAGTCTGAGAGGATCCTTATTTTATTTCTGGAATTTATAGAAATTGTTAAGTAAAACAAAACTGTTTTCACACATGTAACAATGTGAATTACAGTAAATTCTCAATCACTGCAGCGACCATCATCTACTGTGATTGTATACCCCGAAAGGCACGATTTCTTTAAAAACTGATCTTTCATTTCTGAACCTTTGCTGACACAAGCTGCATAACAAAGCTTTTTATATGTGATCAAGATGACCAACCTAACTGAAGTTTAAAAAAATGTTGTTGGGAACTGTTCCTGGAGAATCCATGCTCCAATATGAGATCTGGTAAGCAGTTTTATTTTATTTCACAAGTAAGATAGACATAATATCTCAGTCATAAATAAATAAAAAAAAAAACACTGCAGTTGCAATTTGGTAAAACAATGTACTGATTTTATCTTGACAGCCCAGACAGAATAATCTCTTTGCCAAAATGGGTTCCAGATGTTACTTAATTTTTTTCCAAGGTACCCCATTGAGGGTGAAAGCCATTTGTCGTAAACTGTGCAAAACGAATACCGTTGAACAAACAAAACTGTGGGGAAACCGTACACAGATTACTCTTTCTGGCTATAATTAGCCTTCATGCCTTCACCTCCTTTCACTGTGTCAGCTGTTTCAGCCATTTTAGACAATTGCAGGCCCTCGCTGCCACAGCTTGAATAGTCTCCCTCAGTCCAAAATATTCGCATGTTAAAACCATCCCCCTCTCCTCTTTGTAATTGTACAATACCACTAATTCTTGTTCGGGCATCAAAGAGCCACATCAGGGATTGATCAACATTTCAAAGGTGCTGAAGATGCCTGAAATGATGAATTTTCTTGTTTGCATCAAATGTTGGTGCAGCAAAACATTGTTCATTTTTTCTTGTACATCATTGAGTCTTATTTAGACTGGAAATATATTGAATCATCAAAGTAAGACATCATTTTTTGACTTACCAGATCCCAATTTTGGAGGACGTAGGACCTTATTTATTACTTTGACTTTTTTTTATTATTATTATCATTTTTCTTCTCTGCCACTTTTTTTCTTTATATCTTTCTGTGCCCTTAGATTTTTTGGGCATGTGTGAGCATGAGATATGAAACTATTAATTTATGCACACAAGATATTTATACATATAAAATCATCTTCCAGGACTTCATGGGCTCTATGGATTTTAGAATAAGATCTATGCAAATAAAAACTGTAAACAAATTTAAAAAGAGAATCATTTAAATTAGAATGATATCGCCTTTTCCCTCTGTGCTGTAAATAGTCAAAAAGTAGAATAAATCGAAAAATGAAAAAAAAAAAAGTAAATACAGTAATTTAGTTGAGAAAAATTATGTAGTCATAAAAATATAATAAGAAACACTTAAGCAACGATGGTACAGTCTTCAGTACTTACAAACCTTTTCAACAGCCTGATTCTTAGCCCTAAACTACTTTTACTAGCTTAATCATTCTTCACCTCATTTTTATGAATATGATCCATTTTGTAGGGCCGATAGTAGTAAGATGGACATTGTGCATACTGTCTCCATGTGACTGAAAACTTGAACCTTTGCCCACACACGCTGTCGCTTCTGTTGAGGTGTCTGGACAAGTGTTTGTGCGCTGAACAGTCAACAACATCCATCCCCACTCAGAGTCCCATCACAGGAGGCAATGGAGAATGTTCTGGGTTTCATTAAGTCAACACTTGCCATCTCATAGTGCTACTTATTATATGCTAATGTCATTTGTAGTACTGAATATATGCTACTTCACTGTAACTGTGCCTGCATTGAATCTATGATAACTCATGTCAAATCATATCCATTCATTGAAGTCCTGATGCACTAAAGACATGTAAAGTCTACATCTACAGGATACTTTTTATCCTGCCCTATACCTTGTGGTACTGTTGCACCATGTTTGCAAAAGGACTCTACACAGTGTGTAATTTCTGTATATTTCTTGTTTTCTAAAAATGCAATAATTCTAATTCTTTCCTAGAAATCCCTGCTCAAGAAATATCATGCACATTAAAACCCCAATGGACTGCCCAGAGGTTTCTTAAGAACATTTATCGTTCTAAATGTGTTTTTTCTGGGAAAAAGAGGGACTGAGTAGCATGTAGCATCACCTTCCATCAGCCTTCAAGAATTAAGTCCAAGACAGTTTCAATTGATAGCTAACCTTGCCCCTGCTGTTCCTCAGCTACTATGGTGCTGTTCTTCCAGAAGAAACAATAGGCAAGACAAGCAAGCCTTACAATGCCTCCTCGCAGAGAGCACACAAAGTGTCATAACTGTAGCAGTTACGTACCAAGCATTTATTATGAAGTCTTCTATAAAAAATAGCAAGGGAAATAACCAATAATAATGGCCTTTATAAAGGCTTTTGCTGTGATTATGTAATAATTTGAGATGTAATTTCAATTTTCCATAAACATTTTTATAGTAGTATAGTGGTATAGTTGCTGTTATCTCAGTGCTAATGGAAATCTTTTAGTTGCTGGTAAAATGATTCAGTAAAGCTATGTTGGGTCATGGATGTGGAGTGTGGCTGCTTATGAAACATTTTGATCAACTGGCTTACTGCAAAGGTGGTTGTATCCCTAAGTTGCAACAACTCTGCATTCATAGGAAATTTGTCAAAACAAATCAAACATAAAGAAAAACCCATGAAAATAGCAGGATTCTTTGACTACAAATACAGTAGCATTATCATATCAGTAGTATGGTTATATTATTATATAATATACTGTAAAACCCACAATATTCCCAAGATTCTCAAAGTACAAGGCAAGTGCTTATCTTCATTTTTCTATCGTTGTGTTAACGCTGGGCTAGTGAACCTGAGTGCAGAACACCAGTAGGCGAGGAGACTGTAGTAGAGTAGGAGAATATTTAGAGCAGGGCTAAAGGGAAGGGATTCGAGCTGTGGAACACAGGGCAAAGGGGATGGCTAGGAGTGTGGGGGACTGGGCTGATGGCTGGTTGTGCTGAGTCGAGCAGAGTTTCGAGAGAACAGGAAGCCTAGTTGAGTGGGGTACAGGGCATGGGAGCAGGGTTGATGGAACAAAGGGCTGCAGACAAGGCCAGAGCAGATGGGGCTGCAGGGAGATGAGAACAGGCTATGCAAGTGGTAAAAAGCAATATGCAAACATGTCTTAGAATGGATTGAATGCAGACTGACAGAGCAGGTACTACGATCTGGCAGGGGGGCAGCGGCAGCACTGTAGAAGACTTGATTACAGGACGGGATGCAGCTGTTAGGGCTTCAGCACACCTGTCTCCACTCAGACAGCCACTCACACTAAGACACACGGGGGGACAGAGGTGGAGGGCGCGACAGACTGAAATTTATCTACTCTCCCACAGGGATAAGCTATGATACAGTGTTGTAGGCCTCCTTCTCTATTGGTTGAGATAAAGAGAACAAACAAAACACTGAAATCTACCTATGAATCCTTTTCACAGAAATGATTACATTTGTATTATTTGGGATTTTGGCAAACTAATGCCATATATCAGCCAACTTAACAGAGGATCTAGGTAATTTATTTTATACTATAGTATGAAAATAAAAAGAAACATCTCAGGGAAGTATTTGAGATTTGTCAGCCTAACATTCATGGTAAATTAAACTAAAAACCACATATAACCAATATAACCAACTACTGATTAAATATAAAGTTGCACAGCCTCTGGTTCAACAGTTTCCAGATGTTGTTCCCCACAGTTATCTGTAAAACAAAACACCTTCCCATAAAATGTTTATCTGAGTTGCGTACTCCAATGAAGTATGTTAATACCCTTGTAATTTGTCATAATTTTAAAGGGCTTTAACTTTCAAAGCCAAGGACTTGAAGCATTAAAGCATGTCAAACAGGAAAATACACTCTGTGGTAGGTATTTCTATCTGTTGCAAATGGTTTATTTAGCACAATTCCACTTACAGTAGATTACTAAGTCTTCCTGACACTCTGACTCATTAATCACCCTGGGAGATCTATTAGTGTTGGTAACATCCCCACACTAAAACCATCTGTCCTCAATAGAACAAGGCTACAGCAATGCTAGCCACTCTGTGAGCCTGTAGTGCTCACTGTAAGTAAAAGTAATGTGCAGTTTAAGTTCAAAGCCCTTTTTCAGTCCTTAGATGCAAGTTGTCAATCCATCAAATAATTGTCAGGATATTTATTTTGGGGATAACCAAAGTCAGTAGAATTCATTCTCTGGGGACCATGAATGTCTGTACAAAATTATAGTCATGAAGATATTTCAGTCTGGACAAAGGAGAAGCACCTACAGACTGGCCAAACAGCACTTGCATACCCAGGGACGCACCACTAGCATGACTTAAAGTCATCCGTGTCGTAAAGATGAATAAAACAGTTGAAGATTTTCAGAATTCTGCCGTCACAGTCTGAAAAATACGATCTAACATTTGTCATTCAATAGTTACCAAAATTAAAGGATTTACATTGCAGAAAGTGTTCTCATGTTGTCAAACAGGGCAATAAATAGTCTATTCTAATTTACGGAGGACCACAGTTTTCCAAATTGTGGTCCATGAGTCATTTTGCCAGAGCGGGCATTTACATTTTTTACATGCTGGGTATCTGCCGATGTCTTCAGCCTAATTGTTTTTCCAACCAAAAGCTTACTCCCAAATTCCAAAAAGGTGCAGGCATTCCCAGAAACACATCCTCCTTTTTGCTGACTCTCTGCTCTCACTCTGTATTTTGTGAGGAATGTTCTGCAGTTGTTGGCAGAGTCTCTCTTACAGACTCACAACAATCAAACATCAGCTTTTTTTTTCTTTTACCAATTTTTACCATTTTCTCCTCTCCATACATACTTCTGACACACAACTCCATGAACTTGATTACCACACCCAATTCATTAATTTGTCTTCTCTGATATCACAAAAATATGACATATAATCACTGAATTATGAGCATTGTTAGCTAGACTAGACTCTACAAACAATGACCAAATGGTGGAAACAGGAAGAAAAAGAGATGATGTGCAGTCTTTTTTTTCACCAAATTTCACTAAAACCAGGTGACACCTTTTTGAGATGTGTGTTTCAAATGTGGATCTTCATTATCAGCTTCATTTGGTAAAGCAGGAGCCACAGCAACTATAATGAACCAAGCCATCTGTAATTATATTTAATCGAACATCAGGAGGCTTGATGCCTATCCTAATTGATTGAAAGGGCAATTTCTATTAAATCCTGACTCTGCGGTGCAGGACACATCTGCAAAGCTCAGGAAATCATTAAGCTTAATGCTCTAGTAATATTAGAATACACACCTCAATTGTTGTGGAAGATGGGTTCCTGTACGATGGGAAATTCTCTCTCAAGAGTTTGCCTTTGCTGTGAAGGCAGGATACACAGACACATGTAAGACAGCAGTCATTTATAAGTAATGCAGGATCTGATGTAACAGATTCAATGTGAAAATCTGTCTGCTGAAGGTGGGTAAGTCACAGGTATTATCAGAGCGACTCTTCCCTTCACAGATTTTTTTTGTTGAATCAGATCTACAATATCTCCAGAAGAAGTCAAACTACAGCCCACACCATACTCTACATAAAATACTACTGCTACATTAAGAGCTGCTGCAGGAAAAACATTGAGAAGCATTTTGAATTAACCCTGTTGTGTTGCATCTTTCATCTGTCAGCCTTCCTATAGTGGTTTTGAGTGTTACGATAGAAGTTAAATATTTTGGGAAATCAACTTCCGGGAGTCAGACCAGAAGATCAATACGATTGCGTGTCTGCAATTAAAGGCCGGAGCTGAATCCAGAGGGTGACGAGCCCAGCTTTAGCGTAAAGACTAGAGGCAGAGGGAAACTGGTAGTCTGGCTCTGTCCAAAGTTTAACGATAAACCTACCAACACCTCTACAGCTCATCATTTAAGTGAACAGATGTGAACTCAAACATAATCTCAACAATCTCAAAATGGATATCAAACATGAGCAAGGATAAAAATAAGGCAGAATTCAATAATTTTTATTCTCAGATCTGCAATAATTTCAATATAGATACACAGAATATTGGATTTGGATTGGATGAAAATGTCCTAGACTTCCCAGCATGGTCGGTACACCCGTCCCACCATGCACCGCATGTTGTCCCTCCTCAGGATGGGGATGTTCAGGTCCTGGCCGGCGTCTTTGTGCTCGTTGGCCTGGCCGTTGTAGTCAGTTGTCCGCTTGTAGAGGGAAAGTCCATTGTGCAGCACCCGCAGGTCCCTCCACAGGCTCGGGTCGGAGACAACGATTACCCTCGGCCCTCTGGTTTTCCCCCCTGCACCCAGATCTGCGTCGCCGTTGCTGTTCTCTGACGCCTCGTCATTCAGCAGCGAGGCAAACGTATCCTGCACCAAGGAGCCATCTTCGGTCTTGGCCATGGGTAATGCCCCTGACAGTGCATAGCACTTGAATAAGAGTGCTGCGGCGAACATGACAGACATGAGTGACTGTCTCATGGTGAAGATCTTCTGGGAGAAGCAAGGTGCTGGTTTTGTGGATGAGTTTCTCTCCGGAGCTCTTGCTTTGCTGCTCTGATTCTAAGACCACATCATGGTCTTTTATACTGTTTCGGACACAATGGACTGGCCACGTTAAATCGTTTTTCATCATAGCTTCTCCTGTTGTGTACAGGAAATTGGCCAAAAGTATTAAAGGCAGTTGGGTAGAACTCTTACAGCGTTTGAGTATGTTTTGATGGAAAATTAATTAAAATCCACCCTGATAGAAGACTCTTGATGATGAAACAGTGGGAATTCTTTGAAAAGGTGGCACCAAGAAAACCATTAATCCAGCATCGCTACCCTTTAAAACAACAAGGATGGATTACCCACCCACAAAGCTCTTTGTGGTGTCAGATACTCTTTGACGAAAGCTTTCCTCTTATTCCTCTTGATGTATTGTTGCTTCAATGTTCAATAGGGGATTTAACCTTGGATTAGTGCAAAAAAGAGACAAATGATTCCTGAAGTGTTTGTTTGTGACAGCAATTCCTTGTCGACGTGTCAAAGATGGAGAATATACACAGGAGAATATAGAGTAGATCCTCTTCCAAGGCCCTGAGGTGGAAGCTGATTTGATCACTTGCTGGACTGCAGCATAATTACAATCTTATCTGATCATGGTTGCCAGATGGGTTTTACAGCAGCTGGGCACACCTGTGCCTGCATAAGATTCAAATGAAATAAGTTAATGTAATTTATGCAGGTGGCATTTGAGTCAGATCAAACGAGTTGACAAATTAACAAAGTTTTCATTTGTGATTTGGATAGTTTCATGTCATCTGCTGTTCCATAAAAGAGTTCTTTGGATAGACCTAGATCTTTGGAACAGAGGCTACAAATAACAATCTTATGAGAACTAAAAGCTTGTTAGATTAAAAGCTTGTTAGGCTACTGAACACAGTAGTTAACAGAGGTGTGTTTGAGATTCTACTGACATGATTTGCAGCAAACTTTGATGGCCAGACTTATAATTTGGTGTCATTAAATTGTTAAGGTTATTTTAGAATTGGTAATTTGCAGCTGGACAGTTCAAATGGGAAGTGCTGTGGACCATTTCTTATTGCAAACCATGTCTGTGGTTTCTAAAAAGTCTGGCATTTGAGAATTATCTACACCCTGTTTTTATTACTGTCTGAAAGGCCCTGTGTGGTTTTCTGGAGACAGACATTTTGTTTAAATCTTATCTTTCATTCCTAGATGTCAGATATTCATGTGTACATTTGATGGAATGGGTGGAGCTCTCCCTATGCAGTAGGTGTTAATGGTGCAAAGAGAAAATCCCTATTTTTAATAAAAACCATATGGATCTGTAAAACATCCTCTGCCAACACTTCAAATCCACTTGGTAAGACTACTACTCTCATCATTACTATTTTCAGAATAGTTTCTCATTAATTCCCTGTCCCATGAACTGAATTTAGTGTGTCCATTTACATTGTGAAGAGATAGTACTGCCTGACTCCGACAGGAGAGAGACCTCAACATCAATAACATGAAAACACTATTTAGGACTACTGATATTACCAATGAAACTAAATAGTAACCAAGTGCATTTACTCAAATGCTGCACTTAAGTACAATTCTGAAGTTCTTGAGTATTTTAATTTACTGCTAAATCATACTTTCAGTCCACAATATTTCAGAAGGAAATATTATACTTTTTTCCACAACATTTCTACAAGAATTGTTGCAACTTATTTTCACAGCAATGTTGTTATATAGTAAATTAAAGCATCCACCATTATATCAAAAATAACTCTGATCAGATCAAAATTAGTGAAATGCAACATATAAATACTATTTACATGTTAATCCATCTGCATGATCAGATAATAAGTTTTATAACAATTTAACTCCAACAAGTCCTCCAACCTAAACAGCCATACAGGTCTTTTGTCTCTACCCTCTGATACAACCCCCAGGAGCATCTCCTGAAGTAGTGAAAAAGAAATCTCTGGTTTATCAAGGTATCTTAGAGGATAATCTCAGGGCGACTGTCCACCAGCATTAGCTCAGTAGAAGTTGGGTGATGCAGCAGGACCATGACCCTACACATCAAAGTATATCTACTACAGCAGCACTTCAAACACAGAAAATCCACCTTCTGGAGTGATCGAGTCAGAGCTCAGGCCTTAATTACCAGAAGAAGCCTTAGCACCAGATATCCTGAGAATGTGGCTGATTGGTCCAAAATTCCTCCTAAACTTGTCTTATCCACAGCCACCAGAAGTACATTTCTGGGTTACTGTTGCCAAAAGAGATTTGATCAGTATTTAAATCCAAGGATTTATTTAATTTTTTAGTTGTACATTTTTCATTAGCTAAAGCGCGTTTTCCTTGTCTAAATGTGTGACTTAGATGAAGATCAGATCACGTTTTATGACCAATTAATACAGAAAAACAGGTTATTCCAAAGGGTCCAATGACATTTTCATACAGTTTTCAATGTAGGACTTTTACCTGTACTGGAGTATTTTACCAAAGTGGCTTTAGAGGTGAAATGATAATATATAAAGTCAATGCAAGAACATAAAAGACATCTGCTCAAGTTGAATATATTTCATCTTGCATGAAAAATTGATTTTTGTCTCAAGGGCAAAAAGAATAAGAAAATAAGTCAGAGTTTGACCTGACTTGTGTTTTGCTTGGTTGTGTCCTCTTTGTGGTTATTCGACTAGACCTGCATGGTATTTGGCTGTTACAGAACTTATATTTCCGCATATATAGCCAAAATTTTAAATACCAACATGTTGACTCCTGCTTTAAATTTCTCTTAAAAAAGAGAAGATAAAATGTATGTAAACCACCGCAAGTTCTTTGACACATTGTTCCATACGCCAAATAATTTTCCTTACATTCCTGGAAAACAGAGAAGCAGAGGCAAGAAACATTTTCCATGTTTGCCCTCAGGTGTGAAAGAGCAGCTGCCTGCGGAAAGTGTTTGTACACCACAGACATTGCTACACCTCGTCAAGTAGAAGGAGAAAAAAGAGAGAGAGCTTTCTAAAAGCAGGAGGCTCAGATGTGCTAACCAGCTGACTACACTGATGGGTGCCAACCAAAACGCAAAGCCTCGGCCCAGGAGTTTAAAGGGAGCATAAAAAGACCCAACCGGGTGCTGAAGGAAGACAGAGGCTCTCACATAACACAGGCACCTTCAGCGTACAGCAGCGCTTCTCTTTATTACAATACTTAGCAGCAGGGCTACATGGCACAGGCTCAAATGTTATTCCAGCTAGGTAAATACAGGAGACAGATCTAACAGCAGTGAATGTATTAAAAGGCACAAATTGAATTATGTTGTGGAAATTCCAACACAGTGCGTTCTGCCAGCCCTTTTTGAGGTCAGACCAATTGAAACCTGTTTTCATTCACTCACAGACAGGTTAAGGATTTCTGCACCGCAACATGCACAGGGGACTTCCTGTACAAGGGCAGGAAGTTCTGGTTGAAATTCACTGGATGTTCTGAAATGAGCAACTAGATAGTTCTGAAAAATGGCACTGTAGGCGCTTTATAGTTATATATTATATCATTTTGGCTATTACTGCTGATGCATTAATATGGAGGCAGCAAATCTCTGATGTAGTTGCTAAGAGTAACTATTTTATATACTGCTGGCAGTGTATTCTGTTAAAATGCATCAGAATTTATTATTAACTGTTTTAAAAACATTGAAATTAGTCACTAAAAATGTAAAATAATTGTAGTAGAGTAAAAAGTTCAATTTCCATCTAAACTAAAAAGCAAAACTAAAAATTCTACCAAATTGGAAATACTCAAATAAAGCACCTTTACTTTATATTAATGTATAGTACTTGAGTAAATGTACTTAATGTACCCGAATGTTACTTCATTATTCCACATTATCTTACTTTCAAGTTACACACAAGAGTCGTGTATTTTAAGGGTAGGCAGTGGGGTTTGGCATCATTAAAGGCACAGTATAAAGTCAGTGGTCACATGTTTATGCCCAAACTGGAATTTAAAGACTAATGAAGATGATAAGGATGGCACACAACAAACACACCTTGAAGAGCACTAAGATGAAAGCCAATCATAACCGAAGTTCAAACTGATAATGGCGGAGGGATGTGAGGTGGTCTGGGGGTCAGGATGTGACTGCAGGGGGAAGATGAAAGCAAAGAGATGAAAGCTGATCTTGGATCTGGTGCTTCACTTCAGAATGATTAGACTAAATAACAAGGCATTAATTTACACAGAAAGAGACAACTCCAAAGTGGGCGCCCATCTTAGCTGCAGGGTCTTCCAAGAGAAAAACAGCCCAAAACATTCATATCTTATCAATATATCTGCAGAGATATTGGTAGTCATGGAGATGGTCAACATGTAATCACAATGTGCTACAAAAATAGCAGCGCCGGCACGCTGTATCTTGGTTAGGAGACAGAGAGAGTGAGATCCCTGTGGAGAACCTCTCTCAGCAACATATTTTTCGATGCATAATGAACTACATGGAGAGGTTTTGGAGAATCTGACACCCGTCCTGCTCACACTCGCCTCAGTGACCACAGATAAGCCACAATGTTAATGTTGTTCCAAGTTTAAGGAATTTGAGCTTTAGAGATGCTTTACTTGAAAAACCTCCTCATAAACATTTGCAGTGGGAATAAATCTTGAGCTATTTTTGGAGAACGGCAAGTTAGAAAGTATATCTTAATATCACATGGTCCTCAAAACCTAATTTCTTTATCGGCCTCTTACTCTAAGCAATGGAATCCATCACGAGCACATCATTATTATTGAATGTTAGGAATATACTGGTAATTTCACTTCAGAGATTTCTGTATTTATGTTTTTGTCTATGCTCGGCTGACTAGTTTTGAAGTGGGCAGGGATCTTCTGGTAAAAAGGTGATGTCAGCTATTTCCATGGACCAATCACAATTTAATGATATAAGAATCAAAAACAGGCTGTGTCTGAAGTCACTCCACATTTAATGTCTAGTACACTATGAGCGAATGAAGCAGACTTTTCAGATAAAGTCTCAGAATCTGATGTCAATTACTGGTTTGTTGCTTATATTGCCAGAAAGATCCAGTGTCAGTCAAACAGAATCAAAACACACAGGTCTGATGAAGCAAATTAGCAGATTTTATGTATTAAATATACTGTAATAGAGAAATTCTTATCATCTAAAATAGATATCCTATAAGAAATCTTTTCCCTCACATGTCATATCTTACATTTCATTATGAGAAATGTCTGAAACTCACACATAAATGTTTGTAAATATGTAAAAATGCATGTAACATATTACATTTAACATTTGAAGTACCTCAAGTGCCAAGATGTGAAATTCCACAAGATGTAAAATCCCATTTGATAGATTCACATCACAGTTTTACTTTGTCTTTGATTAATGACCAAACATTACATGCAAAACTAATTACTTTTCCATCAGTCTCAGAGGACGCCTATTGTTTGTACTGTAGTCATAAGTAAACACTAGTATTGCAACATGGTAAATTACGATGGTGAGCATTACGGCTAAACATCAGCAGATCATCATGAGTATATTAGCGTGCCATCAGCATGTAGCTAAAAATGTTAAATACAGCCTCACAGGGCAACTAGATTGGCTTTAGACACTTAGTGATAAAGAAACACAGCTTTTGTGTGGTAGTGCAATGAACTCTATACTTTCTTTCTAATTTTCATTTATGAATGTGAGGAGATGGTGAGATGTGGGCGTTAGTGTGAGAAGCCCTTTATTTTTGTACTGTTCTGTCTCACTGTCTGTTATGTCTATTATGTCCTTGTGAAAATTTAAAATATACAACTTAAAAACAGTTTTTCATCCAAAAAGGTAGGTACTCATGGCTCCTGTCTCATCCCACTACTGATATAATGTCAACATCATATTGCTCGTTTTTTTGCAGCACATACTACATCCACAATGTGGCATTAACAGCCAACACAATCAGAGATCACTATGAAATATTGGGTGGACACCCATTAGATTGCATGGTATGACGGGTGCACAGTTTGACAGTCTAGCATCCATAAAACATAGATTAGATTTCTGACTGTGCTTCATGCTGAGAAGGTTGACTGTTCCAGACGCTCTGACGGTGAAAACTCCTCTGCTGTTTCTCAGCAACAGACCAAGGGGTTTGTTTCTGTGCCTCATATCCACGGTAACAAGCACTGATTGTTAAATTTAACAAGGTTTACAATGATGTGAATAGTGTGTGATTCTCAATGAACAAGTTATTCAACAGTTACTGGTCAAATAAATAAATTCTCAAACTGAGAATGTTGAATTTCTTTTTCGGTTTCGCAGCAAATTGCATTCACCTTCAGGGGTTTATAAAGAGAGCTGAAGCACATATGAAGTGCAAATGTGATGTGAGGTTCTACTTAGAACACCTTTCCAGAATGTAGGTGAAGGGAAGACAGAGATCCAGTGCAGTTAAGCAAATTTGCTGAGGAAGAACAGATTTTTTCACATCATAATTAGCTTTACAAGTTATAATCAAGCAATAGACTCTTGTGATTTTAAAATATAAGCATTAAGGACTAATGAATGTTTTGGAGCTCAGTGTAAAAGTGGATGGTCTAAACATCTCATAATTGTTAAAGCTTTTGTTTTATGAATTGGTGGTAACATAACTTTGCAATTAGGAAAAATAAATCAAAAGTGCAAAGATTCTCAACTAAAAAAAAAAATTAAGTAAATGTTATTCTGAAATAAATAGAAATAGAAATTATAATTCCTGAGCATGAGAGATCATTTCTTGAACTTTAAAACGGTATATATAATAACGTGGATCAAAACCTAAGGTCCACTTGCTGGCTTTTTTTGAGCTGTTGACCACATCTAATGGTCATCATCATTAAATGGAACTGTCTCAGCTGTAATGTAAGAAATCTATGAAACTTTAGTCTTGGGGACTCGGGTGGGGTTGCATCCTGTCTCTGTTGCTCCAGGTGTCTCTTTAAATGGGGGGCAAAATTTCTATTCATTTTAAATGACAACGAAGTCGGTTTTTAAAAGACAAACATTTGTCGGGCAGATCTCTCAACTGTATGAAAACTACAAAGGGGGGTCCAAAGGTCTAAGGCCACATAATGGGAGGATGGCACAAGTATGATGGATGTAACGACAGGTGACTGGATGGATCCGTCGGTGGACGGATTCAAAGATATTTCAGCAGGCGATCACACGAGAGGAATATCATCTTTGTTCTGTTTGTCTCTACCTGCGGAGACAGTATTTTCAGCCACAGCTGACTCCCGGGGACCAGAGGACGGGGCCTCTCTGCTCACCTGAAAAGGATGTGAGGAGATTATTCACCTCTTCTCCTTCCGCTCCCAAGAAACCTTTGTGGCTCTTTCATAACTGTGGCTGGTATTTCCCATGAGATGTCGGTTTCAAACGTTAAAAGAAAGTGTTGGAGAACCTCCTCACGTCCCTCCCTTTCTCCTCCGGCCTCCTTCTTTCCTCCCGTTTTACTTCTATCTTTCTCGTTTCTCCCGTTATTTTTGTCATGGCGACGACAGAGAGAAGCCGTTGTCATGGCGACGCTCCTGTCAACAGAGCCCCGCTTTTTTTGCTAATCGGGAGACGGAGGGTTTTAAAGGAGGCTCATCATCATCATCATCATCATCCTCATCATCATCATCATCATCATCCTCATCATCATCATCCTCATCCTCATCATCATCGTCCCGGAGCAATGGCGACCGAGAAAAGTTCTCCAGAAAGCAAAGGGGCTAAATGTCCGTCCCGTAACTGGGCCGACGAGGTGAGTGCGGCTGGTTGAGGCGGCTCAGCTAACATCAGCTGGTCGGACCTCACTCAAGCTAGGCTAAAGCTAAAGCCAATAAACAACAGCTAACTATTAAACTAATTTACTGCTTAACGTTGTTAGGAGCAGGTGTATTAGTTAGAGTTAGTGGCTTAACACTGTAAACTTTTTTTGTAAACAGTAGATATTCCAACATTTATTCTCTAACTTCATATATGAAGTCGATGTTGTGCATCTTGTGTCCCGTGGGCGCGTTTAAACGTCAAAGGGCGCAAAGACCTTTATTTCCCTCCCCCGGCGGACGTCCAGGCGAGTCCCTGCGATCACCGGTGCCTGATGAGCCGATAAGATGAGAAACGGCGGCTCCCCGTCAGGACGAGCCGGTTCCGGGGTCACGCCGATGTTCATGCCGGCTCCCCTGGCGTGACTCCCCGGGACGCGTAGTCGAGCCGAGCCGCCGGCGGCCGGGAGGGCGCAGGTGCGCCGGCGTGCCGTGTCGCCCAGGCCCGCATGAAGCGCGGCGATGCCTGCGGTTCACCCGCGGCCCGCGATATCGGATACACCTGTTTTCGACAAGTCAAGTGGTGCGTGAGAGATGAAACGTTATATAATGTTTTGTTTTGCTCTCTGACTTGTTTTTGGCAACTGTTTGCGGAAAGATGGCGACCCGGTAGGATTTCAGCACTTGTTGGTGCCACTGTCGAGCTGCGTTGTTTTTGGGGTTTTGATTTTTGATTTTTATTTTTTTTGCATATGTATATGTGCTCGTCCTCACATTAGACCCACAATAGTTTATATAATGTTCAAATGTTAAAGTGCCCAACACATCTAAAGTCGGCACAAACTTTGCCTCCTGCACAACTCAACTAGTGAGTGTCGGACTACTGAAGCTGAAAGCTGTTCAAGCTAGTGTCTCATTAGGTACCTAGACACAGAAAACCAAAAAATACAGATATCCTGAAGAAAATAATAATAAAAAAAAAGGAAAGAAAAACAGTATCAGTCACAGTTTCCCAGAACCCACAGTGACCTCCTCAGAGTGTAACATAACCCAGAGATATTCACTTTACTATCATATATCAACATTTTCTTATGGCTGATTCATTGGTTAATTCATGAATCATTTCAGCTCTAATCTTAAATAAAGAAAACTGGTTCGGTTATGAATTTAAAAAACAAAACTAAAAAACGAATTACCATGAAATACCATCGGTATTTTTAATTAAAGCCTACAATCAACAGTGCTTTAGACTGTAATATGTTTATATCTTTTCATGTAAACCCTGCATGACCATTTATCCAGAGGGCTTTTGCAGCTCTTGACAATGAGGAGACAAAGACACAAATCCAGAGACATGGGCACAGAGGGATTCTCACAATGGATCAGGCATCTGAAATGGAGACTGTCACCACAGCGAAAGCATCTTATGTCCCTCCAAAGAGCCCAGGGGTGAGGCTGCAGGGTATGTGTCTTTTACAGTCACTGGCCACAGAAGGAATCTATTCCATCTCATGCCATTATAACTCATGTATAGACTGGAAATTGTATTTCAGAAGGGTTGAAAAGATTTAAATCAGGTGGAGGTGTCTAATAATGTTTACAGCATTCACAAACTGACGGCTGTTGTGACCCTTTTTTGTTTGTTTTTTGTTTTACCATTCAGTAAATCCTTTTCAAATGTTTTGCTGTGTATGCTCGGTTCATCTCTTCTTTTATATTTCCATGGTTCAGGCGTCAGAAGCGAGCTTTTGGAAAAACATATCACCCAGATGATAAGGTAAATCAAAAATGAAACAAGTCTTTTTGATTCTAAATAAATTACTGTTGAAAATGGTTTGTCCATTGAAATGGAGAATACTGCCCGACCATGTCTTGAGGGGAACATGTTGGGGCAAAGTAATGTAATATTTACATGTCTGGGTTTGTTTTATCATTCAATCACAGCTGTAATACCTGATAAATCCGATTTTATGATTTTATTATCCATGGAAGCCAGCCGTCCTAATGGGGTTTATAGAGTCTGTCCCCACAGATCTGGTTAATGACTTCCTGCACAAATTAACTGCTCATAAAGACTACAAACCATCATGTCTTAAAAAATAATAAATAAAATCTCTTTGTACAGTAGTAGACAGTGTCTCATCACTTAGTCACAAGCCTTACACTGAATTTCCCAGACTTTATAAGTATACACCAATGCTGCTTAATTCATACAGAGTTCCTGTCCTGTGCAGAGCCTAGAGGGTTCTTCTAAGGTGATCGCTTGTTATGTTAAACGCAGTGCCATTTACAATGAATGACAGAGTCTTTGAGATTAGAGTTTTTTAGAGTGGAAGGATTTTGTTTTTCATGGCTTAAATATCACATCGCTCTCTTATCACACGCAAACTTTTACTGAAGTGTACTGTATGTTTATTTATCAAATCAATCATCATGTGTAACTGTTGTGAAAAAAAAAAACGTTAAATGTACTGGACCATGAAGATAGAGGTTGATATCTTCTTGTTTTCATAGTGAAAAGGTTCGTGCTGAACTCAACCCGCCGCCTGCCAAAACTGACGTCTGCTCCACAACCCAGAGGGATTTCTGTGTTAAGGGATTTGTGCCTCTTGCCCCTGAAACAACACGTGTATGTGTACATAATAGCTGTATGAAGTATACTGCATACTGTATACGTGTAACCGAGTATGTTCTTTAATAGTGCTGCAATCAAATCTCCTCTGCTGAATCTAAAATTATGTTGGTTATTGTTATAAATACATCAAATCCAACTTCAGTATTGTTCTGTTAAAAATTAGTAGCCTACTTTAAACAAGAGAAAGTTTAGGATATAATATAAAACTGAAAGAGTAAAATAGACTTTATTTGCAGTGTGATCAGGCATTTCTCCTCCATATTATAATAGTTCCATCAGGTTCCATATGTCTGTTAGTGTCTAAAGTAGGATAATTGGGAAACTGGTCCAAACAGCAGGAAATAATAACATTGATGATTGCACCATTACATTTAGTTGGGTCAGTAGCCAGAGGCCTTGTTTCATGAAGCAAGTTTAGCTCTGTTTGAGCTACAAGGCTTTAATAAGCTTAATATTGTTGCCCCAAGAAACTGGTTATCCACTGGTTCACTGAACTGTTGATCATTTTAAGTAAATATGACCAACTGCTCAGAAGTGGGTTTGTTTCTTTGTCATAAATCAGTTTAAATTGAATCATTTGGGGTTTTTGGTTGGACTATGAACACTTGAATGTTCTGACAGGCATGTTTCATTACTCTCATTTTATAGACAAACAATCATTTCTTCAATCAAGATTAGGTAAAACCTAGTATATGGCTGGAGTTGTCCCTATTTCTTTTTTTCTACTTTATTACAGCCAAATTTCCATGAAAACTGTTCCCATTAATTGCTTTTCTGATACCGTTGTCAAACAACGGAGCAAGTATGAAATACTAACTGAAACACAGCTCATTAACACAACATGTTAACCATCATTCACTTCCAAGCTGCTGCTTTGCTGCTCAAATCCCGATTTTATAACCACGACATCATCTGACAGAATCCCCATACAGATGAATTAAAGACAACAGCGTAGCTTTGATTTTAATGGAAATTAGCTAAGGTTCGTCCAGAAGTCACTAGATTTGTCACCATTTGCTTTCGTGATGAAAGTCGCTAAAAGGTTGTGAAATGTCAGTATATCTAGCGACAGAGGCGCTGAAATGGCAATGCTGCCTGCCTTGATGATGCAATATGAACTGTTTGCACCATTTCATTTTGAAAGAGCAGCAGCCAGTTGTCTAGCATATCACTCAGTAACTCAGTCAGTCAGTGTTGGACATTCGTGTCTACAGGAAACAGGGTAGATTAATCAAGTGATCCTCAGATTTTATGTCTTAATGGTCCTCAAATACAGAGTAACACTGCTTCAAAAGTAGAAGCGCGGAGAAGAAAACCCACAGGGCCAGTCACTTGACTGCATGTTCTTGTTGTTGCATTCTCAGGTTCATGATTATAAATCTGACCAGGCAATTACATTTTGGAGTGAAAACTACCAGCGAATACAGGTGTGTCACATTGTTCCACTCTTTGTATTCTGTTGTCATTATATTTTTTTTGGGTTGCTACTAAAACCACATTACATATTTTAGTTACTTTTAAGCGATTTATTTATTGAATAAAGTCAATATCGATCGTTATCTGAGTAATTTTATCCCTGTTGCTGTACACTTTGTGGCCTGTGTGTGCTTATTATCTGAGCAAGTTTGCTGTTTTTTGTTTTGTTTTGTATTCAAAGCTCTTTCCCTATGACTCACTCTCTACTCTGTGCAAAACAGCCCTTTATTATCTTGTATCAGATTCTTCAGTCTTTAGCTCACTTACCGAACACACAGCATGTATAATAAGATACAGCAAGTGATTCATTATGGTTCAACATAATTCTTTTGTTGTTTTGTGTCACAGGGTGTAACCGCCACACAGACCCTGAAAGCACCTTTCAGGAAGTCAGCGCTTTTCAGCACACCTATCAGTGAGCGGCTGGATGAAATCAAGCCGCAACCTGACAACTGAGGGAGTACATCAGTGCATCCCATTAGATCACTTCATTACAACAAGTTAATAGTAAAGTGGTCATCCATTTTAAAGGTTGATTGTTATTCTAAGTCACGATGGCACCTCTGATGATTAGCTGCCATTGTCAAACCTGAAAACAAGCACAAGCAGTGAACAATTAAGTCAATGGAAAGGCCACGTTTCAGCCCGAGATATCAACACCACATAGAAATGATTATTAATATTGGGACAGTTTAGTGACAGTGTTCCTGCCTGGAAGAACTCATAAATCAATAGCAGACACTTGGTTGATGTCATGTTGACAAACCACAGACAGCAGTACATTGGCATATGGACTTTCAACCTGCCAAACAAACTATCTGTTTCTGTTGTGTGGATTTGATGAGAAACATTTCCCTCCTAAAAATAATCATTCATTGTATCTGTCATCACTGTGTATAATTCTGGTCAGTACTCAACCAAGGCGTTGCTTTGCACAGTGACACACAGTGCAGATCGCATCTAGTAAACAACGACAACAAGTTTTCAGAGTTGTAGCTCCTCATTCTCTCTTCTAGTCTTGTTGCTGTGTTTTCTCTTGACCATATAACTCTAATGTTCAGTGTATAATTGTTGTTTTTGGTCTGACAAATTCGTCTCCTTTTTCCTCTCAGCATTGCTGAAGTTTAAATTTCTGTGGCTGCCATATATCCTTTGTCTTCTCATCCAAACTACCAGTTTGCTGCTGCCACTTCTGGGAATAATAACCACATTATTTCCAGTACATATATGTGTATACTTTATAACAATGTGTATAGTAAATGCCTTTAATAAAGTGGAAACAGATGGAATTCATGGAGTAGAAAAAGTGGGATTTATTTTCATAGAATGTTGATGATCATATCTATTAGTATTCATTGTTACCCTCTTTATAAGAATCACATACTATATATAAAGTAACTTTTTTTTCCCTGTATAGACGGTCTGGGAGAAGACCCCATCAGTATTCATTTATCCACATCAGCAGCCATATGCAACAGCTGTTCTCAAGCATCACTAGGTTAAAACAGGTTGCAGTACATAAACTAGTAAATGATTACACAGACTAATTTGTAGGTGAAACTGTTGCAAAGCAGACTGAACCTACTGACCAAATTATCTAGCTACAAAAACAGATTAAATGACCAGCTCAGGGTAAAAGTAATATGGATGACAAATTTCACATACAGATGACAATGCTGTCCGACTATGATGAGTGACAGCAATAATGTAAATAATGTCATAACAGATAAGATGTGGTTTACAATATTATAGCAACTGGAAAGATGTACATTTAAGAACTATGACATTACAATTCACAAAATACCAATAACAATATTGTCCATTTTACAACATGACAATGAATTAGTTGACCCCCCCCCCTTTACTCTAAACAGCATGAAGTCTAAAAGTAACCATATTTTACAAAGGATTGGCAGGTAAGTTTAATATATTGCTTGGTGCATTAAAACTGATAATTTACAAGTTATGTTACAACTGTATTTTCAATATAAACCGTTTTGTGGTTTGTATTGGCTTGTGGAACAGAAGATTACTAGCGTCCGGTTTTTACATTACTATGGTCTTTACAAGCTAAGACATGGCTGAAATTTTAATAGTGCATCCTGACTCAGCAAAGAAGAAGTTTGAAAGTAAGAAGTTATTACTAAGAGCTTTGAAAAGGCACCACACACAGCCTAGGATTTACAAATAGCTTTCAAAGTTATGCACTGCCTCTCATGTTGAAAGTTTGATTTTTCTTTCAGAGTGATGGCAAATATAATGGTTTGTGCAGCTGCATTGTTGTTTGTTCTGTTTCCTCTAGTTGCCTGTGCTTGACTGGGGAGCTTGGTTTGTTTACAGGCTCCATTCATCTTTTTCTACCATTTCTCTGCCTATTGCAAGCACTTATTATCGCGATCAAGTGGTGAAACAAAAAATGACACTTTCCTCCTTCACTGGGGAAATATCTCACTATTGTCCTTGCACAAAATAAAGAGTAAACCTACCGGCACTCAGAGAATAGCAGAGAGGGTCCTTTTCCACCTTTATGCAGAGACGTGTTCTTGTAGGCCCACAGTATGCAGATGTGAAACACAATATGTTGTGGGGAATCACACAGTGTATGCCATAGATTCAAATGTGTTCTGTGACAATTCCAGGCGCTGCTGATCCTTTCTGAGCTATGAGCCGGGATTAGTAGGCGGTAGCTATGGCGACAAGTAATTTTAGCTTTATTTATGCAGCTTTTCACTCCAAACATTTCATTATCTCATGGGATGATGCAGAAAAAACAATTTGCCCCTGAAACACAAGACTGCGGAGCAGATTTGTACTTAACATTTCAAATGAAATAGGATACAGAAACTTTCAATTTTGTTTCCCCTCTTTAATTTCAGTTGTGTCTCTCTCTTGTGTTTGTCTGTGTGTCATGTTGGTCCTTTTTGCAGAAAAAAAATCAGCCCTGAAACAAGATGTCAAGGGCGTCCAATTTTCTGAAAAATAATTACCCTGTGGTCTTTGTAAATACACTTACGTTCCAGAAATCTCAAGACCCTCCTAACCATCTGGATTAAAAACTAATTCAATTCTGTCAACTGCACATTAAAATCTGTTTTCTAATCCAAACAAAGGTGGTGGGCAGAAATCACATATGGTCTTTCTCAGTATGTGTATCATTATTATCATATTTGTCTCTATAACTGTTGCTTTTCATTATTTGATATATTCTTATATGCAATGATGCATTTATATTTTTCTTGTGTTTTAAAAAATGAGCCAGGAAATATTTCATTTATGTCTACCATACTTTAGATTGGGAATTAAGAGTTGCATCTTGGCAAAGGAGTTAAAAATATTTCCTATTGTGCAAAGAGTTTCCAAGGATTCAGAAAACACATTCAGAACAGCAGTATCTGACCTTCATTTTCCAGGGATTTTTCTTTCAGAAAAACAGACACTTAGATCCATGGCTTGAATGCAATGGTGAGGCATGATCTGGGACTTGGTCCTTACTATCAGTTGTACAGAGTAAAGTTAAGCAGTGTTACAGAGTGCAATACAAAAGCCAGAGTGCAATACAGCCATGAATAAAATTGACACAAAGCCCCCCTGTTTAGGTGGCTCAGAGGTCTGCCGATCATTAAATTGAAAAGTCCCTAGTTTGTGTCATGTGTGTCCTCTCAGTCTCTCTGTTTTTAATCTTGCACTGCCTCAAGACTCATGAAATCCTAAAACAATTCAAGACATTTCAGTTATTTTAAAAGAATATTTAGAATTATTACCTCCACCAAGGAGGTTATGTAATCCCCAATATCTGTTTTTTGGTTTGTTTGTATGCAAATAGTAGAACTCGTTAAATTTTGGGGCAGGTCTGGATCATTTACTATGAATTTGAAATTTTTTCTATGAAGTCTGGAGTATGTTATTTAACACAGGCCTCAATGGAGGTCTGTCCTCTCCTGAGGGCCATTCTGTTTTAATTCATGCACTTTTTTTTACAGTTAGTAAGCTTGGAGACTTTGTACACCAAAATCTGGACCGTATGCAACGGCGGGAAATAACACATGACACTGTGACAGACAGCCTGGTCATTTGAGAGAAGTTAGCAGGTCAGGGTGGCGCTCTGCAGAGACCTGCACTCTGCTCGCTGTGGTTCTAACAGGCGCCGGCCGTGTGTCACTGTGAGAAAGTGGGAGATAATTACAGCCATGCAGGAAGGAAAGATGCTCTCCCGCAGAGATAAAAAGGCAGACACACACACACACACACACATAGCCACACGTGGTACCCATGCCCCTATTCCACACACTGATAATGAGCATCTAATGAGCAGTGATGTCATTACAGCAAACAAACAGCTGCCTGCTACCAACTTCCTTTTCTCCACCTCTTCCCTTATCTGTGCACAACAGCTTGCAGTTGATTAGGCTGCAGATACTTGATGCTCTGTTTTTCTAAGGCACACGTTATAAATAACAATAACAATACTATAATAGTCCTTGCGGTATCGTGAAACGTAAAGCAAGAAGGCTATATGTTGAATAAAGCTGTACTAATTATCATGACTTTATCATGCAGCTTAATTTCAAAAGACGCTCCCAAAAGGTCACACATGACGGCAGTAGACTGCTCCTCTGCTAGACCGGCTGCCGCCCTTCTGCATTGGCTCTGTGAGCACCTCTGCCTTTCAATGAGCCAATTCTAGTGGGACATCCAATATTTTAGGGGGCACAAGAACATTTATTAATACTTTCCGGGTTAAACTTGAATTTTGGACTAGTTCTGTCAGAAGGATGTGGCCCAGATACACAGAGAGGTAACATCTTACTGTGTAAATCCTACAAACAATAGTCATAAGGGTTCTTCTCAACCTTTCTCATGTTCAACCCTTTGTGGAAGCAAAAATATCACTAAGTAACCACGCACCAGTAAACAAAAGAATGATAATACTGCCTGGTCCATACATGAAAAAAAGAGTATTTTACTCAGTTTATTGAACAAAATATCTTACAGTATCTTGGATATACATATATACATATTATTTTGTACTGTGTAACATGGTTGATAAACCCCTGCAGTGACATTGATTGTAACGCTGTACGTCCAAACTTCAATGTTTCAAGGAAATATTAATACATCATTGACTTCCAAACATATTATACAAATCTTAATATAGAAAGCACAAAAAATAAGAATTTATCAGTGAAAAGTACTCACTCTCAGGACAGAAAGGTTCTTCATACAAAAACAACTTTATCATTTTTTTCTTCTTTTTTCTTTTTTTTGCAGTTACAGTATGCAGGTAATAAATATACCTGGAATTCCCTCTTTTTTGTCATATGGTGTCATTCACTTTTCCTCTGCACGGAAATTCACCGATAAGGACTTATTCTAGAACAAATAAAGTAGCGGCCAACAGAGCATCTGCTGTCGTCTCCGCTGCTGCTGCTGCTGCTGCTGCTGCTGCTGCTGCTGCACATTATCAGCAGGCCTCTCAGATAACATACACATCAGTCTTCTCCCCAAGAAGCCAGTACGTTCTCATTTTGCCTTTGCCCTGGAAAAAAAACAGAGTAATCGATAGGTTCATCGGTGGAGATGAAGTGTGGGGGAGGGGGGTGATACCCTCTACTAGGCTGCCCTTGTTTAAGGATGACCCTGATGGTCACTGCAGCTCAGCTTACACCACCACCTTTCTCCACAAATAAAGCATTATACATAAGCAATGCAAAATCAACCCTGTCATTACCTTCAAAATGTTCATCGAATATCACTTTTGTCAAGTCTAAATCTTGTATCTCTGAAAGGTCAAACTGTTGTCTCTGCTGAATGCTGAAGCAATTTGTCCTTTAAGTCATTAGATACCATGTAGGTATTAACTCTAAAGAACATCAGAATTGGTCTGTAAATGTATATCGTAAACTCATATAGATGGTTTTTTGCACTGTGAGCACGTTTTAATCACCAATTAGAAACACAGTTGAGACATCATTGGCTAGCACAATGTTGCTGTTTAAAAAAGAAAAAGAAAAGCAAAAGAAACAGTTCCTACCTTCATTTCTACATCTCCTCGTAACTGGAGATCAAAGTAGCCAAACTCATCCAGAACTTCTTTGGTAGCTGAGGATACGTGGATTTTCAAGGCTGCAAAAGCATCAAGAGCACAACAGACAAGACGGAGCATTTTTATACTGTCAGTGACACACAACAACTCTAGCAATATCTGAATTACAGCTATATTGCTTTAATCTCAGGCCTTAGGACATTCAGAAAACTGAGGAATGGAGACAAGCTGATGTGTTCACTCAGACACCAGCAGCTGAAATGCCAACAGTGATGAAAATCAGCATTGTCCGATAAATGTACCTAGTGCACAGAAACGAGACACGATTCCTGCCTGTGAAGCTTCAGGCTGCACAGTTTATCGCTGGCTAAGGGCTCTTAGCTAGGAGTGCTATCAATTATTTACCAGTGGAGGCACAATACAGGAAACGACTCAGTAATTAATCAATACATCTGATGATCCACTCGAATAACATCCAACCAGAGTTTCATAACAAAAGTTCCTGTCACTGCCGGTTAAGAACAGAAATGTCAGTTTAGAAAGTATGAGGCTCAGCAGCCGAATACTTTTTTTTATTCAGCATAGAAATTATATGATGTGCATGTAATTATTTATTGTTCTTTGGAATCACCATTAGTTGCTACCTTGGCTACAACTACTCTTCTCCCTTTGCTCATTATTAACAAAATACAGATTAACAGCACAGTTTACAACTGTTTGAATACTGTTTGCTTAAAACCACAGTGCCCTCCTGTTTGAGGGAATCACCGAGCTTACTTGAAAAAAAAAATTGAACGATATATTTGTCAACCACTTTTATAGTTTTACGTCCACAGGAGGAACCAATGGGCCTGGGGCTGAGAGCCACAGATGGGAATGGTTGGGGAAGTCAAAGACAGAGAGGAAGGAATAGGATATTTATTTACTTCAAGTTAAACCTTGTAAACTCTTCCTGAGTGAAAAAATGTCTCAATTACATTTTGTGTAGCCAAAAAATAAGGAGTTGTCTTAGAGTTTGTTCAATGCATAACCTCAATCCACAGACCAGCATATTAGATGAGGAAGAATTTAGAAAACTTAAAAACTAAGAATATTAACATGCAATAAGGGAAAAGATTTAAAATATTAATTAAACATGACATTTTAAAAATAATTTGACCAACACTTTGGTAAAGTTTGGTGAAGAAACATGATTAAGAATGAGACATCTTTTATAGAAAAATGATGACAAGCTGGCAGTCCTTGTTAAACACCAGGAAAAAAACAAAACAAAACAGAAAATGTTGAGGAGAATGACACATCTGTATTAAACATGTTCCCCTTGTAAAAATCCAGAACTGTGTATAGACATGCTACAAAATACAACAGGCTCGGGGATAATAAAATATAGAACAAAAACCAGTAACGGTGACGCTTACCCTCTCCGTTGGACTCCATTCGAGACGCTGTGTTGACAGTATCTCCAAACAAACAGTATCTGGGCATTTTCAACCCAACCACGCCAGCACAGACTGGACCTATAAAACACAAGTTAAACACAGTCACATTTTACAGTGGAAAAAACAGTAATATCTGTGATGCTCAGAGCCGCTTTCATAATCACACAAAAACCTCACTGAAATGTTTTTAAAGTGGACGACAGATGCATAAGTGAATTGAAACGGACCTCAGAATTCTTTAAACTACTCTGACAATGCTAAGTGCCCGCCCACGCACACCGGTCCATCTCTGCTGCATTTCAAGTGTCTGAATAAGAATAAACAATTCTGCCGTGAGCTGCTGCAGTCTAAATACAGCATCACAAGCTTCTCATAAATTACATCAGACCAAATGCTGACAACAGATCAAGGAAAAAAATAACCCTGAGTGGTTATGTCCATTTGATATGTTGGTATCCAGAGATGGGCAATTACAAATCACAACTGCTCTACACTAGATCAGTTATTAGATCTACAAAACTGGAAAAAAAGTTTTGCAACACCTTCATTTTTCCAGTTGTAATTAAAATTGAAGTTTCCATAGTTTCTATGTAATCTGGAATTAAATTATGGAACAAACAGATAATAATGAATCAAAGATAAACGTAATCATGAAATCTTAAATCTTACATTTCATCTAAATTTTTGATTTAGTCAGAAGGCAAACACACTCATGACACAAGGCTTATTTATTGTCATTGCTGCAGGAAAGCTGCAAACTAACCAATTTCTTAATCCTTGAAAAGGGCCTGTAATCTATGAAATTTACAGAAAGAAGTGGAGTTTTCTAAAACTTTTGAGTGGTTTACTTGGCTAAAACTATTTCAGGCTAATAAAACAATCTCACAATAAACCCTGTCTTCATGAAGGTTATAAAGTTTGGTTTTATTTTTTCTTTATTACAGAAGCTTTGATAGGCATTTTCAAGGCTTCTGTTTATGGTGCTGCTGAAATCTACTGCATTATACTGGAGACGGGGTTCTAATGATCTAATATTGACCTTGAGTTATGAGTAATTTGTCAAAATAAATCTTTTCTTTAATTTTTTTCTTTCCATTAATGGTATCAATGTGTCTTTAATGTTAAAGTTTTTGACTTTGAGTCAGTATTACTTCAATGAAGGGAGTTTACCCGAGTACATTAATAATGGGGTCGAGATTCTGGAGATATGACAACAATTTGCTCATACACAGACACTATTATGTAATCCACTGCTTTGGATCCACACCTAAATCACGTGTTGTATGTGTTCAGTTTGTCATGGGGATGAGCACGTATCATACACAAGTTGTTAAAAATATTACATTACTATGATTGGTAATGGGCTTTGGGTGTGGATGATGGGACAGACAGACAAGGCAGACTAATTTTATTGGACGGAAAGCAACTAGAATAGTTTGGTTGACACTTATTCTTTTTAAAGCACTCTAGTAATTTAGTTTTCATGGCCATTAGTTTTCGCATTACCCAAATCTTAATCACAGTTTAGTGTACATAGAGGAGATAGCGATCTGTGTTTTAGTTTGTTCAAGTTTGTTAAGGGAAATTATTGTTCATAATGGCTGAAGTCAATTGATTGCAACTCATATTAAAGTAGATCAGATCAAAACCCTGATAAAGGGGGAATAGAGTGTTCATGCAGGGAAAATCCTGATGCTGCTTTGATCAGTTTTCCCACAGAAGCCAGCAGCCCTGTGTTTCCTAGGAAAGAGAGGTGGAACTGAATAAGTTCTTATATTTATAATGGTCAGGTAGCCCTGTTCAGACCCCCGAATCACTGCTGCAATCTTCGATTTGTGTACAGTTCAAAGTTGAGCAAATTACCGGCTGTTTTCCCATCAGGAGCCGATAAATTGTTGATGGACATAAGGCAGAATAAAGAACGAGGGTCCAGGGCACGACCAAGAATCTGTCAGGTGCAAATAAGCATTTTCATTGGCCGCACCTGTGCATATGACACTTAGCGGGTCTGTCTCTGTCTGTCTCTGGGAAGAACCGCCCCTACTCTGCCTCTGATTGGCTCTGACCTTGATTTTCTTATTCGCTGAATGTGTGTGTATGTGTGACACTGTACCCTGTATTTCTCCTTGAGCAACATCACAACCTTAAAACAATTCAAAATGAAGAGGACTATTGATTTTTAAATTTTTTTCATCAACAAAAATGCTACACTGCCTGTTACACTTGTCCCTGGCCCTCAAAGGCCCAGCCCAGATCCAACATCATCGGCAGAGGTAACCGCTTTGGTCAAGGACACTTCAGCAGCACCGACACTGGACATCATCAGCCATCAAACCTGGGACCTTGCGGTAGCAGGTCTTTGTGACCTCGGTGCAGCTTCACACACAGTTCGAGGTGGGGCTGAGAGTTCACGCTCACCTGTGTGTATACCTATCCTAAGTCTCAGCTGGTCGTTGGGTCTGTGTCGGATCTTGAAGGTTTTGACCTGCTCTAACAAAGCCAGCGACATCCCAGCGATCTCTCTAGCGTGGAGTTTCCCGTTCCTCACTGGCAGCCCTGACACCACCATGTAGGCGTCACCGATGGTCTCCACCTGAGAGGAAGTGAAGAGTAAAAAAATAAAACCAAACTGTTGTCAGTCTGATGTTGTACTCCCAAGCATTCTATCATCCTGTACTTATTCAAACGAGATGAAGAAACATTGATCATCCTCACTTACCTTATATACATCAAAATTGTCGATGATGGCATCAAAACATGTGTAGAGGTCGTTTAGCAATGTGACAACCTTTTGAGAGACAAAAGAATTTAGATTATTTAGATTATATGACACCAGTAAAACAAAAAAAGTAAAAGTACTACAAGAAGGAATTAAGTACTGAAACTTTTAACATAGCCCGTATGTACTATATATACAAAAATGTAAATACTTGCTGACTGTAAAGCCAACAGTAGACACTGTGTTTACTTTTGTTAATAAGCTGACAGATTGGATGTGTCTGTGACTGTGCAAAACAGTCTCTCATATTATCTGTCTGTTGCTGGACGACTACCCACTTAGGCCTAGTGACAAACACGTTTACGAGCTCAAAAATGAGAATCCACAGATGGAGTATCAAAAACACAATCTGTATTATACTGCGTTAAGGGATAGTAGTTTGAATGTTTTAGGAATTTCAGAGGATGGCTATTTATCAGCCAGCAATTTTTTAAATGTGTCTGAACACAGCTTCTTTGCTCTGCTAGGAAATTTTGCTCTGTACTTTGAGAGAGGGTGCAGCTATTTGATCTATGATGGATGAGTGTCAGAACTGTGAGGAACCTAAGATCATTTTGTCCATACTGAACTCTCAAGGGCACAATTTAAACCTGGACAAAAACTGCCCTGTCGCCAAAGTCAAAACACAGGAATCAAACCTGTTCCCAAATCTCACTCTGAAAGTGATTGTCACAATCAAAATTCAGGAACACAATCAGTTATCGATGGCTTCAGATGCTGGTAATGGTCTGTTTACCTCACTAAAACAACATTAAAACAATATATTAAAATAATTTTTTTTTTTACTGTGATTAATTAGGAGACAGAAAAAAAATTTCTGGTTTGCATCAAAAAAGTAGAACTCTTCAGGAACATCCAGTATTTTAATACAGCTGTAATCTATATGCAGAATGGATTGGTGACTGGACCTTTTAAGGTTCCCTTTGGACTTTTCCTGTAAACAATTAACCTTCAGTGTTACTCACCAAAACACAATCTGTGTTACCCCAAGGACACGTGTTGATTGCATTTCCTTCCTCACAAAACACTGGCAAGGCTGATTTATTAAACATTTTTAAACCTCCATTACTTAGATTGATGTTTACATTGGATTGCAGTCATCTTCTCTGTGTTCGACGAAAACCTCTTTTTCTACTTTCAGCATTTGCTGGTAATTTATTAGGTTTGATTTTTTTGTAACATTGCCAATGAGTAATTGTACTATCTGTGAAATAGTGTGACTGCAGAAATGTTTAATGCATTGTGCCTAGATACATGGCATGTAAATGTGCGGACTCATCGGGGTACACAACATACAAACCCACTTATCATTGACCCATAGTATCACTATTAGTCAAAACTGCTGGTTACCTTTCATTTCAGTGCATTACATTTGAGTAATTGAAGAAGAATTTTTTTTTTGTGTTATTCAAACTATAAAAAACTTGCAATACTGGCACTCAGACACCAGGATTAGAATTAACCTAATCTTGGGATGCCGTGGTAAAGAACTACTTTAATATTGTGTGTCGTCTAATATTATCCACTATCCCCACTCCTTTCAGCTGTATACAGATTGTTGTACACAGTTAAATCTTAATGGAAAACTGTCCAGGGTTATTAAGGCACCAAACGGCTGCAATTTGCTTCAAAATCTTTATTGACTGGCACTGCATACAAGTGACATCCTTCAAATGTTAGCAAACAGCACTTCTGGGGACTAATGGGTATGCAGATACCATTCAGGGCTAAGAAAACTGCTGACACCCCTTGCATATGTTTTGGGGTAAAAAAAAATAATAATAGTAATCTCTGTTTTGGTGTAAAGTTGAGGATGCATTCATACTTTGCTTTTACTCCCCTATTTAGCCTTTATAAGCAGGGTGGTTAAAGTGTTATCATGTTATCTACCCATGAAACAAAATGTACTGGATGTGATCTTCAGCAAGAATATTGCATTATCAGTATTTTATAATGTATTAATAGTACAAATACTTTCATTTGTTAATTATTCTTTATGTATAATCATTTCTTTATTTCCTGCTTGACTTTTTTCTGCATGTAATTAGATGCTGGAAACAGCTTTCACACAGCTTCAGCTTTTTGTAGTTGTTGGAAAAAAGGTCAGATTGTCCAGCAACACTTCAAACCCTCTGCCTGCATGTGACATCACGATAATGTCTGTGGCCTCGAAACCTGCCCTTTGGTGTTCAGGTGAGAGCGCGATAAGGCATAATGTGACTCAACTCTGCGTCAACTCACTCATCTAACAGCTCTGCTATTCTGAGTTGTGGCCTGTGTGTGGGAACACACACTGTGGGAACTATGAGCCACACGGTAGGAAGAGACCCGATACTGGTTAGCACTTTTATGATATCATGATAGCAAGATACATTTCAGAAACTGAGGTGGAAAGTGGGAAATTCATCAGAGGATTGCAGTGCAGTATCGATTGCTGCGTACCTGTAGCGGCGTACTCTCTGCAGACATGGACGTGAAGCCCACGATGTCGCTGAAGTAAATCGTGACACTGTCAAATGCTTCTGCCTGCACCGTCTCCCCCCGTTTCAGCTGCTCTGCTACTGAACTGCATGCGGAGAGGAGAGAGGCATGAGGTCAAAGCATCCATCAGTACTCTGAATCCGTGAAGACAAAAACACAAGCAGCAAGGCAACATCCGAGGATGCTTAAAGGAGTACGAAGATCAAAATCATACAAACAACTTCAGGCCCTAAGAGGTGATGAGAGGATTTGTGTTTCAAGTTATGTTGTCCATTTTAAGTAAAAATATTTTCAGATTCATCTTTCTGAAACAGATTTACACAACGCCGGCAGGTTCAAATGCTGCTAACATTCATTTTCACTAAATCAAATAATACCAAAGGCAAAAACACTGCTGAGAAATGATATCTGTCCTTCCTCTCAAGCTCCCCTCAGTCTGGCTGTATGGATGGTTGTGAGGGAGGGAAGAGTTTTCTGTAGGATCTGAGGATAAATGGGTGAGAAAGGTGGGATTTGCTACTGTGGTGATATTCAAATGCCTAAACTCACTATCATGTCAGTTCTTCTGCAGTGGCTTAATGAGCAGTTCGCCTGACAGCGCTATCTTCTTCCTTTCATCTACAGTGAGATCGCACCATGTTGAAATGCACATCTGTTGATAAAATGTTGCGTTGGGAAGGATTTCAACTCTTTAATTAATACAGGGATTTAACACAACTGACAAAGTGTCACTGAACCATGCTGGTAAAACTCCCCCTCTCTCCTGGGTTCCAGTTAATTGGAGGTTTAAGCTTTTGGCTGGAAGGGAAAAAATGTGAATGTGATTGTAATTTTTTCTTACTGTGGTAAAATTTGATAGAGGAGATTTTCAGCTTTTCTTTTCTCCTCCAGGTAGGCTTGTGTTCGCTCCTCGACCAGGTTCTCCAGATTATTGGCGTACTGCTCCATCCTGGACAGCAGGTTATTCAGAATACTGGTGCTGCCCTCCCTGTTAAAAACACAAACCGAAGGTAGAATCAGACAATATCCTCACAAGCCCCTGGTCAGTAGAGAGCTCAGGTCCTATCTGAAATTGCTGTTAAAACACCACTGTATTTATAGAACACACCTACACTCAGAAGCTTTTGTTTTTTTTTGCGCATCAGCATTTAAAGGATTATTCTAGTTTTCTACAACCTAGGTCTAATTTTCATAGTTTTGGCAATCATTCACATCGGTAATAAACACTATAGTCAAAAAGTTATGCGATGAGCTCTGGGAACACAGCAACGTCACTAAAAAGAAGTCCAACAGAGACGAGACAGAGCAGCTGAACCATCAGGCAAGTGTTAGGTGGGAGCTGTATTTCTTCAGAACGGTGTTTTGGATGGTTGGATAGAACCGGAAATCCACCACCCGTTTCCAACGTAGACAGGGATGTCTGTGTCGGCCAATTTCCCTAACTTTGCGAAACCGACCATCTGACAGTCACACTCACTTAATGCACACTCACTGGCCAGCTGTGCAGAGGTGAATGAGGAGCCAGGCATGGCGCCTCTATCTCCAACTCTCATTTTTCATGTGGTTTTGTTTAAAACACAAAGTGTGATGATCATATGACTGCTCATTTTTCTTTCAGATTTCATTGTAGCGCTCCACCCCCCCAACAACAACTGACAGACACATGAGTAGATGTAAGTGTCCAACTGATGAAAACAGCTCACTTGAGAGAGCAGCACTAGGCCCCAGTTAATAACGAGCTGTTAGAAATATTCAGTATACTGTAAGAAAGAAAGACAGACTTAGAGCTGTGGGGATAATGTGGCTACCTGTCACTATTGTCAATCGCTTTAAAAAATTACATATTCATTTTCCGAGCAACAGTAAAACAGGTTAAACACCAAAACGCATACTGCTGTTCCACTGTGACTTTGTCAATACATTCAGCAATTAGATATCTATGCTTTATTTTTGTTTTTACACAATATCTGTCGTATACAGTATGAACACATGGAAGCTGTTAGCTTTTGACATGGAGGATAAACAGACACTACACACATCTTGTGAAAGTCAACATTTTCCTCCTTACTGCTGCCATCGTAGAATTCCTCACATATTATATAATTATGTAATACATGTATTGTATAATGTCTGTGTCTCGGGATATTTCTACATTCATTTTACTGCAACGGAGCGAGCAGGTGAGTCATCCACACCACCATGGCGGCTAAAAGCATCAATGCCTGGCACCCCGCCATGTTTCTTCTGGGTCACCGATCCTACTCACACCCACGTGTTGTTTAAGTTTAAAGAACAAAACATCAGAGGGAGACGTGAAAGACAGTGATGAGTATCAACAAACTCCATGCAATCACACAGGCCACGCACTGTTTACTGCGCCTCACATCACAGACGTCCGTATTTTCCCACTCTTCATTCCAAACTTATATCAACATTGAAGACTGAGAACGGTCTGTTTGGTGAGCATGATGCAACCGATTTGCTACCTCTGCCATTTGTCTGTTGATATTTGTTGAAAGACGCTGGCGAAAGTTCCAACATGGACAGAGGAGCAACTGACTGTCTACTCACAGTAAAGCCCTTCTTGCCTTAACTTTATGGTCATACAGGGGCTCTTTGGCTATGAGCAGCTACCACATGCCACCTCCATTGTTTCCAGTGTAGAAATGACAGCAGAAGGGCCTCCGAGGTCGGCAGCAGCCGATAGAGACAGGCAGCAGCTCCTCTCATGAACGTGCAAGATTATTCGCTGCAGAGTTGACGGTGATTGAACTTTTTCAATGTAACCATGGCAACCGCAGAGACAGCACAGGTCTGGATCGAGGAGGTAATTCTACCGGTATGAATATCCTGAATTATACACCTTCTCACCAGTAATGAACAGATATAAATTTTAAAAGATTTATTGGAGTAATGTCAGTTTCAAAGCTCGATTGTCCTTCTAGGCCAATAAACGATGTTTATGATACTACTTAACTTACTATATTAACCATATCGTATTGCCAAGCAATCCCTCTACAACCTGCTCTATTCATCTACATAACAAGATTTGAGTATTGTGCAATAGATACTGCAGGTCGATAGCAGCAACCTGTGTTTTCATAAATCCTCCAACCAAGCTAAACCAATATTCATACACTATTTACGTAACATGTTTGGATGAGCTTGAAATTGCTTTTGACCCTGTTTTCCCTTTCATTTGTGCCAAATTACTAAGCTCTTTTAAGGGAATTTCAGGAAATGGTTAGGAAATAACTGACTTTAATTAAGGTAAATAAACTGCAATAATTCTTGAACCCATCGTGCAATTGAAACCAAATGTAGAAAACACATGCACATGCAAAACCTTAGTGATCCTGCTAAATTCCATTAACTGGAGTCAGATCTCATGAGTCTGAGTCACTTGTACAAAGCTGCTTTCCCAGACAGGATCTAAGTAGTTTCAGGAAATCATGGCTTTCATCAGCCAGAATTGTGTATTTTGATGCCGATCTGGATCAACATGCTAATTAAAAATTGAAAACATTTTGTGCTATTTAAAAGACACTTGTAGAGGACTGTGCAGCCTTGGCTGAGGTAAGCACTCTCTATGTGAGCTGACCTGTCTGACATTAGTATTCTTGTCAAATGTGCCAAAAAGTAAGTTAAGAATAAAAGAATAAGAAGAACATGAAAAGGGAACATTTAAGTGCTGAACTCAAGGTGAAATGAATATTTTTTTGCAGTATAAGTAAACAAACAGTGAGAGACTTGATGTGCATGGTGAGAGGTCAGCTATTCACGGCAAGTGTCAGCTCCCTGTGTGGGTTAAACCAAACCGTTTACTGCTGAACACCCCTCTTGTTACCGCGCCCTTCAAGCCTGAGCCCATACGTTCACCAAAAATAACAGGCCATCCATCACGTCATGTCAACAACATACAGTACATTTACCTAATGAAAATAACCAGCGAACAGTGCATTAACGTACAGGCCTCTGAGGCGACAGGCTTCATGCACATAGGGAGGGACTTAGCATGTGGCTGTCAAGAGCATCCTTGAGTGCTCCTCAGGATATAAATCATCTAGAGCTCTGTGCTCCAAACCACTCCAGATGGATTGCTATACATCACTGAGCTCATCCTGCTCTGACTTACAGAGCTAACAGAGGAGAGGTCCAGCTGAGAGGAAAACACACCGACCACACGGGTCTGTTTATAGATTCCCTTCCATACCACCTGTTTTTAGATTTCTACTCCACCAAATCAACATACGTATGTTCGTAGTTTACAGCTGTCTTACTGATTCTATCCTTAAGGGATCCTAGCTTATAGTTTTTTTAAAGTTGTTATGTGCAGTTTCTTCTAAGCAGTCAGGTTTCTATAGATTCCAATTTCACTTTTTCCTGGTGAGGTAAAAGATGGTGACATCCAAGACTTGTATTTCAAATGAGAACAGAAAGTCTTTAATGGGAAAAAATGGCACAGTATTCTTCTTGTCACACCTCTGTATGAACATTGTTTGTACTCAAGGTTCAAGGCTTCATGGTCATTATACAATACAGCAATGCACAGAGAAATGCAGCTGTCGTTTATAGATTTTATTTCACAACAATGTAAGTTATGAATGTAATAGTCTTTGGCATCCAGCTCTTAAATGCCTGATGGCCCTGAACAAACCAACAAGGGTGTTCTTGCTCACAGCGGGTGATGGTTTTATAATTTGGTGAAAAAAAGGCAATGAAATGGTTACTGTGATTGATTACTTGTTTCAAGCAAGATTTTTATATCATATCTAAATAAATGAAAAACGTTGACTAGACTTTTGGAAGGCTTTGGAAAATGCTTTTCAGTGATATAAAGTATATTTGTATATTTCGGTCCACAAAAAAATCCTCCTTAAAATAATTTGTAATAATAATAATAATGTTTAATAAATTGAGAAGTATATCATTATATGTTATTAGGAAGGTTAACTTCCAGCAGCTATGAGAGATATTCTGGAAGCTGTATTAGCTGTATTAGCTGTATTGTGCTATAATACTAATCCTACATGGCTAAAGCTGTATATATACTTGTGTGTTAACAGGATACAGTATAGCTACAGAGTGTACACACACAGCTCATAGTAAATTTCTCCTTTTCACTAACCCACATCTACAAAGCCTCCTCCAATGCAAACCTCCAGTTCACTTTGGCCACTCTGTAATAGTGAATGAAAGAGTGTAAACATTATAACTTTGGCTATTTATTGCATGACAAGAGTGTCGTATTCACCATCAAAACGAGGTAAATGTTCCCATCGCTGCTGTAGATCACAGAGGGAAAGAAAGACTGTAAACACGTTAACTATGGGGTACATAATTAAAGCACCATACAGCCTGATCATATGTGTAACATCTGTCTAGTGGGATCAACAGGTAAAAATCAGCACTGAGCTATAAATATGGATTCTCACCAGAGGCACTTACAGCCAGAGCACTGCACACTGTGACACACAGATATAACTGTATCTGAAGCTAGGTAAGATACCACACAACACGAGCATGTTAGACGCAGAAAGCTCCAAGTTGCCATTCAGTGTAATGAACCATGACCTGTGTTTTGATCTCCCTGTCACAACTCACGAGATGGGGAGATCGACTACAGCTGGCAGGGAGAGCATTACAACCTCGGCAACGACAAACTGCCTTCGCTTAGGCACTGTGCTTAGCCTCCTGAACACTGATTCCACCTTTAAATCCCCCTTTAACACCACTGAAACCAAAAAGCAACCCTTTTTTCACATCATGTCAGTATGACACATAAAGTACACATTTTAAATCTGTATCCACTTGTTTCACATTTTATCAAAGCTGTAAGATGCATTCAATGATCGAAGAATTCAAACCCTAGATGCCTTGATCGTTATGGCTAGATTGTTACATCCAATTAGTATATTTCAGTTGTCTTCATGGTCTGTTTTACACACGTTTCCTCCATAGTTCAGCACCATATTTGGAAACATTTATGGGATCTTAACTTGAATGTTAAAGGTTGATTTGATGAAAGTTGGTGTTTTTTTGGTCTGATCAAACCTGGAAGCCAATATCAAGAATTGATTCATATTGATTTGGTTAATTTGGTAAAATTTAAGTGATATTTGATTAATACTAATATTTTACAAAGTGATGCTCTAAATTTATCCTGGAAACTTACATTTCTTCTACATTCAACAAATGAACAGCACTCTTGTTTCCTTGAGTACAGAATTGTATAAAGTGCTCATTATAGGCTAAATACAAATGCAAAATGAGTTTTTTTCAGTCTGTCCCTCTCATAGATATGTTTTCTAGATTTGTTATGAGACAGCCAACCATTCTGAGTCACAACAGTCCCGTAAATTGCAGCCGGTCCTTGTAGACACTGTTTATCTAACATTTAAAGTAACCTTTTTGTTCACAGAATTTTTGCAGCAGAATTTTGGAGGATTTGTTCTAGCTACTGGATAAGAGGCAACACAGTTTGGCAGTGTTTCTTAAATGGGGGATCACCTTTGGTTTCCAGTGTTGCTGAAAGCTTAAAAGGCCTGATTTGGTTTCAAAGACCAGTGCTTCAGTTTTGCTGTGATTGAGCAACAGGAAAAATAGGAGATAATCAGGCACTAATGCCATTTTTGGACAATTTTGTAAAATGGCCGGATTCAAAAGTTCACCAGGTTTCACAAATACATACATCTGGACTTCGTCAGCTTAAGAATGATAAGGGATATAGTCAACCTGTCAACAAAAAGGTCAGCAAATGTCAACAAATAGAGAGCATGTAAAGAGAGAATAAAACAGGTCCAAGAGCATGAGCATGTTAATGCGCATACAAGAGCATGTTAATGCGTTTCGTTATGCGTATCACTGCTTTAGATAATTAATTAAGATTTGAAACCAAAATTTTAGGTGCTTTTAGTATAGCTCTGTGGGTTTGAAAAACAATTAGCCACCAAAACATGCATCTGTAGTGACAAATCCCCAGTGACCGTGTCCAGCTTAATATGATTGTTTTCATTTTATGAGAATTCTGTTTAGGCCACTTTTAAAAATCTTCAGTGGCTTGGGTTACTTCTTAATTTACATATAAACGGATTGAGCAGCTCATGTGAACCGGAAGCCATTTTATGTAAACACACCTAATGCAGACAAAACTACATTGGATTCTGTTGTTTTACTCCTTCTACTCCTACTTAAGTGTTTTTTCTTAGGTTGAATTCTGAGTGCAGGACTTCTCTAATATGATGTTTCTCGAGTTTTCAACACTTACTCTACCACCCTCTGTGTAAAGAGTGTATTACCTCTATACTGGGCTTTTATGAAGTGAATTGTGTCTGTATGTTTACAGTATACTAGTATTGTACACTCCTAAACAGCTCCTAACAGCCTCAATTCTAAAATCATGCAATAAATTGCGTATTTTCATGTGCATTTTTGTGTGTGTATACTCTCACGTCAGTTTGTATCAGCAGTGACGCTTCAAACAGTAACTCTTTCTGACAGAGCTGCCCTGCTCAAGGGAAAACATGTGTGCGGCCTTTCCTGTGTCAACATAAAACTCAGAACCAAAATATGCATATGAATGATCCATGGGATTACTGAAAACAATACCAGAAACATGGATTCACTCCCCTTTCTTACACACATACACACACGCACACAGTGATGGAAAGACAACAAAGACCACTTCCTGTCAAGAGCTGCCTGTCAGGAATTACAAACAGTCTTTTATCCGAAATTGTCTTGGTGATTTCCAGAACATGATTCTTTTTTCCTGTTTGCCTTTTTGAACCTCTTAGACATATCAGCTTTCATGGCAGAGAGGCAGTGGGTTGTCAACATCATGTTCACTCGTTGGGTTTGGCAGGGATGATACTGATAGTGTGGGAAAAAAAAACAGCCTCTGTCAATGTCAATTTGTCAAATTATCTCTAGGATGGAAGTGTAGAAAATGTTAATTTAATCAAGAGTGTATCCAGCTCCCAGTATTTTGGTATAATTTAATTCCTTCAATTAAAGGGTCGCTTCGCCCGAATTACAAGAAAAGAAAAACTCTTTTCGCACCATCAGAGTGGGTAATGAAAAGAAGTGAAGCAGGGGTCTCACTTGTTGAGTTTAGCCACGTAGATCTTGATGTGGCCAAAGTCGGGCCTCTCTGCGGGGTCTTCGGCCCAGCAGCCCTCCATCAGGATGGTTAGCTCCTCCGAGTGGCATCTGTTGTCCGTCGTCGGCCGAAAGTACGGCTTCTGACCGTTCCTCACCTTCTGTACGATCTCTGGGGTGGAGAGGACAGAGACAGGGCATGGTCTGGAGTGAGGAACGCAGTGCTCACGTGTATGTCTGGATGAGAAAGCTGTTGTAGTCATCAGGCCGTTCAGGACTTTCATTGTGTGCAGGTTGACTTAATGCAACGTAACGTGCGGCTGTAGCTCAACACTGTATCATATTTTCTAGTATTTTTCAAAGTAGCATCAAATTATTATTATTACTTTTAAAATTGTTATTTATAGGAATAGTTTGGTGGTGGGCAGAGATACCTCCAGACAGACCTGTCTCCCCCTGTTACCCATCTTTATGCTAAGCTAAGCTAACCAGCCGCTGGCTTCATATTTAAGCGAGTGGTATCAATCTGCTCATCTAACTCTCAGCAAGAGAAAGTGAATAAGCTACGACCTATAATATCCAATTACTTTTTTAAGGTTTAAACAAAATCCTTCTTAGGCCGGTAAAAGCCTTTAAAACCCTTTGGATTATCTTAATTCTTCACCATCATAAGGTCAGAATTTGGAGATTGTCCAATACATTATGATAAAAAGCAACTATTTGGGAAGCTAACGATGCTCCCGTCAGCCTAAACTAAATACTAATGTCGGCACACTAATATGCTAAAGTTATATGTAAACATAATACCATAGGTTACCACTGTCATTGTGAGCATGTTAGCATGCTTATGTTAGCATTTAGCTCAAGTACAGTTTTTCTGAAGGTTTAAATTCTAAAGTCTTTTTGGATTTTTTGCTCACCACCAACACATATTTGCTCCCATGTGAGCGTGAACTCAGTTTTCTAGATTTAATCTTCTGCAGCTGGAAGAGATTTACTGAGCTGGTATCTAACTAATAACTCAATACTGCTATCATTCTGAATTCCCCTGAGTTTTATTTTTAAGTGCAGCAGATCCTGTGCTCAGTGACAACTAAGATTGAAATTTCAAACCTAGATGACTATTTTCAGAAATGTTGATATTCATTTGATAGTTTTATATTTACATTAATGTGCTATTTGTGCTGGATGAGCGTTGATATATTCCTGATTTCAGATGAACTCTTAACTTTTGCTGATTTCTTCTCTTTGACCCATTAATCATATCATTATAAAAGTTTCTGAAAGACTTCCTTCCCACAACTATTCCTCTGCATCCTCTCCTTTCTCTTATTATTAATACTAAATTACAATTACAGTACTGGTTAAAACACATTCAGACCCTAGAGAAGAGGTGATAGCTTTCACTGCTCTCAGCATGTTAATGGATAAGAATAAAGCGCTTGTTAAATCAGTATAGTGTACTTCTGTGAAAAAGTCCTCACACGGACAAAGCATCCCAGCAAGGTTTTACACATCCACTTTGGATGTTTAGAAGTTGAAGTCAAAATCTTCTACGGCTTTAAGAGTTAAAGTTTTCCCAAAGTCTCTAAGTAGAAGCAGTTGTGGAGGTAAAAGTGGTGTTGCTGGTGAAGAAACCGGTCAAACCGCAATCGCCAACATGTGTGCAGGAAGGTGATGAGCCAAAGTGTCCACTGTGATTAAGCTCAGATTTTCTTTAGGTCTTAGTCAACCTAAGAAGATAACAATAATGTGTTTGCGTTTTCCAGTAAGTAATTCCTTCCAAAATACATCTGAAGCTAATAGGCTTAAGCAGTCTGAGCTGGACAAAATCTTCCAAAATCTCTTTAGTACCAAATTTCCTCTTTTTCTAGAACAGTGTTTTCCTTGCTGAGCTGCAGTGGAGGCATGGTGACAAAAAGAGGAACTTTTTAAATAAAAACACAAATTTTGGAAGATGACCATTTGATATGTCCCACTCAGACTGCTGAAGACTCATATAATGGTCTTAATTTTCCCACAGAAGTTAAATGTGGATCTGATCTCCCCCATCACTTGTACAGAAATCGTTTTGGAAGGGATCTCTCTGCAGCCAGTATGGGAGAGGGGAAAAATTAAAGTGACCAATGGTGCATTCAAGCTACACACAGTACAGATGTGTGAGGACTGTTGTCATTTGAAAAATGTAAACCTATCCTTTCAAGTGTTGTTGGGCAAATACCTACAAGCCTCTCCAGCAATTTAGCTTCTCTTTTGGTTTCAGTCAAGAATCCCTAGGATTTACTTTCAGAATGGATCAGCAGCACATAATTTAACTTAGTGTCAATACAAGCTGTGTCCCCACACAGTGTGTGGTGAAGCAGAATGTACAGTACGGGGGTGGAGTAGGTGAATGACTGGGGTCTGCGTTCTCTCTTAAACATGCAACATTCTTTATGGCGACAGGCTTTGCAGTGTGGTGTCCCCAGGGTCTCAGCTTTGTTTGTCTGCCTATTCTCTTTGATTTCTATACTCTGTAAAGATGTTTTTATTCTTTTGAAGCATTACATAACCCTTTCCAATTGACCTTAAATGAAACCTGTTGCTGCACATTGCTCACTCAAGCTGCACTGCTCTATATTTTTCATATCTTTCTTATTTTGACCTGAGGTGCATTAATATTTTTGATGGGGGTATCTCAATGACACCTTTCTGGCTAAACACAGGCTGAGTAAATAAAATATTCAGTTTTCAGAATCATACATGATTAGAGAGTTTGAAATTGCCTGCAGTGTCTTAACTACTACAATAAATCTTTAAACTGCTTTCAGACATAAAACACTTTTTTTTTCTTTTTTCTCTCTCTTTACACTTATTGCTAATTTTCCTTGGTCACATTTTCAAGACTCAGATATGAAATGTGTTGGCCTTTGTGACTCCACCTGCCTTTGACATCTGGCCAACATGTGGTCTTTGTGTTCACGGCTGCGGAGCCATGATATAGCAGCCTGACCCTCTAGAAGTCGACTGCCAATGAGTGATGTTCCTATTATGTGAAGTCTCCGCTTTTCTGTCCTTGTCCTTGAAACTTATTCTTCAGAGATACAATGTCCCTAAGTCTAGTTTCTTTTAAATGGCTTTAAAATAATCAGTTTGTAATGATGTGTAAATAGGGGTTTGTTTGTATATGTACTGATTAATTTGTTTCATTTTTTCTTTTGTATTCATGTTTTACATGTTAGTTTGTTGATCTAAGGGCTCAATGGATGCCACAGGGGTCACCTGACCTCCTTTGGGCCTATAGTTGTGTTTACCTTTGGGGCTGAGGTCCATGCCTTCCACATAGAAAGGTCCATTTCTCAGGGCTATTTCCTGCAGTATGATGCCAAAGCTATACACATCACCCTTCTGAGTCCCTTGATGAGGATGGCGGTCGTATATGAGCAGTTCAGGAGCTGTCCAGAGCTTCTCTGAAAAAACAAGTCTTAGTGAGAAACGCTTTGAAAATCTCTAAAAATACAACAGTAGCTGATGGTTCAGTGATTGAAAAGGTTCGGTGCCGTGGCCGAACCACCTCCTGCTCGACTTACTTGCATAGAGTGCGTGCGAGTCATCATTTTCGCAGGACGAGCGGAAGCTGGCCAAGCCATAATCCGTGATTTTCAAAACAAATCGACTGTCCACCACACAATTAGATGACTTCAGATTTCCATGGTAGCCAATGTAGCTGTTGTGGAGATAGTTCATTCCCTGGTGGAGAGGAGCATTAAGTCAAGCATTGTGGGGTGTTCTCTCTCTCTCTCTCTCTCTCTCTCTCTCTCTCTCTGTGAAATTATTGTCAATTCCTTTGGGAAGGGGGACGGAGGGCACTGAGTGTGCTCATGTACTCAAAATTTTGTGGAAACGGTGAGTCAAACATCCCTCAAAGCTTCACCAGCGCCTCTGCTCTGCAGAAGGCTGCTATCTGTTTCTGATTACATCTCTGTGCCACTTAACACTATATAATGGCAATATTTACTGTAGTTTCATACACCGTACTGTGCCAAAAATACATTTCTGTGCATGTTTCTCTGCCTCACTCAAATTTTCCCTGTCCTTGTGAAACCATGGCAACCTAGACATTTTTCATGTCTCTCTAAAGCACAAAAAACAACCTATTTAACATTGGAAAGTATCCCTTTTTACATGAAACCATCAGATAAATCGACGCTTCTATCCAGCCTTTGACTCCGTGGTTTTGTTTACAGTGCTGTCTGACCACCACATACCTTGACAATGTCATTGATCAATGAGTAGCGGAACATCCAGTCCAGGTTAATGCTCTCATTCTCCAAAATGTCCTAGAGAAACAAAAACAATCAAAAACAGAAGAAAAAACTTTAGAAACAAGAGAAGAGATCTAGCTTGTGCTTCATCTTTTCAACTCCCAAGGGCTTCTCAGCAGCCTTTTTAAGCCCCAAAGTTTATTTTGGGACTTAATACAGAACCACCTTCAGACCAGATACCATATATTCTGTTTCATTCTGAGGGTCACGAATTTAGCAGTGCAGGATGTTAATGAATAACCCTCAAAGGCCCTGCAGCCAGCCAGTTACCGGAATCTGGGTCCAGTTTTTGACATTCTGCCACATCACATCAGTTTCAACTATTTGTCTTTTATGCAGAAGTCTTTCTCTCTTTCTCTACAAGTATGAGTGATGAAGACCGTGGCTGAGTTTCCCATCGTTTCCAGTTCGGCCAGTTTAAGAAGAAGGCCAAGAAAAACCTCACTTGCAGCATTGTATGTTTCTTAGGACAAATAGCAAAGAGTGGATATACGAAAAGTCAGACATAGGTAAAAACACTGTGCTCACTGTGGACTAAATAAGGTGATTTCAGATGGTCTTGTGGAGCTCCGAGGGCAGGGCTTTGGTATACACACTGCCAGGAATACGTAGTCTATGTGAAAACAGTTCACTCTGTTACTGGTACTGAAACGTCAAAAGCCACGGGAGTGTCAATGCAGGTATGTCAAGAGCCTGGCAACTGATTTTGATGAAATTTGATGGAATATTTGGCAAGTTATGAGTGAAGTATCAAGGGATTTGGATTTTTTTTGCTGTGTGTGGATCCAGGAGTTTGTCATAGGATTAGGACACTTTAAAACATTCAGGCTTTTTCATGTAAATGTAAGAAAAAAAAAAAGAAACACGTAAAGGGCTGGAGCTAACAATTATTTTCATTTTGAATTCATCAGATTTCACAGTTTTAGTCTGTAAAATGTCAGGAAGTAGTGAAAAAATGCTGATCAAAGTTTTCCAGAGCCTAAGGTGACGTCTTCAGATTGCTTATTTTTTCTGACCCACAGTCCAGAAGTGAGAAATGGTTTGTTTACAGTGTTATAAAACAAAGAACATAGGCTCATACTCACATTTAAGAAACTGGAATCACAAAGTGTTTTGCATTTTTTTTTTTTCAATGAATCTAATCAGAATTGTTTCCAAGCTGTAACTGTTTCTTGGTGCCCACTGGGCAGGCGCCATGACTTCCTGGGTCACCATTGTCACCATGAGATTACCAGGCAACCAGTTTAGACTCCAGGAAATCAATGCACTGCCTTTTTACATTAAAGTTTGTGTGCAGACTAAAGAAACGACATTCAAAATGTTAATAATTGTGCTTTAGAGGTTCTGGTCAGTGGATTTTTGAGCTCAGATAGTCTCATGCTATCTTTTCCCCCTCCTTCCATTCTTTATGCTAGGCTAAACTAAGTGGCTACCAGCTCTAGTGTTATAGTAATTGCACAGACATGAGAGTGGTCTCAATCTTCTAATCTAGCACTTGGCTACAAAGCGAATAAGCGTCTTTCCTGAGATGCCCAACTATTCCTTTCATTTATTTGATTTTCAATTTGCTGATTCATTTTAAAGATTCCCATCAGACATTTTTCAAGATGTATAAAATACTGTACTTTGAATAATAATTCCTGTCCGAAGATGTCTACTACATTACTGCAAAGTCCATGTTCAGTGTGTGTGTAGGAGGCTTCCACATCCAGCTTGTGTAAGCTGCATATTAGATCATAATCGGCTACCAGACTTGTTGTGATGTCATGAAAGCCTCTTATAAATGTACTAGTGAAAATCTGATTTGCAGTGAGCACAGCAAAACTTTCTGCCCTCAGCAGATGAACGTGAGAATAGCAAAAAAACATACATTATTCTGCAAAGCAGGGTCTGAAGTAAAAATAAGCAAAGCACTATTTTTATATTAATGGAGTGGGGCTTCAAGTAGCAGCATTTCACCATTTTGATACCGGTATAAAGACATTGTTTTATAACCCACTTCAGTAATAGAGCAGCTCATGTTTGTAGGTAAAAGCAAATGAACAAGAGACATTACCTGCAGGCTGCCTCTGGGACAGTACTCTGTTACGATGCAGATGTTGGGAGGGTCAATGCAGGCCCCGATGAACCTGGTTAGATGGTTGAACTGAACGTCTCTCATCTGAAAATAACCACACAAACACACTGCAACTGTGAGTGTAACTCTTTCCAAACATCACATTACCAAAACCCCATGGAAACAGAGGATGGGGGAGAGCACTGACGGTTCATTTATATACAAAGTTTTGAGAATAACGCTGCCAGCAGTTCATCAAAATAGTCTATTTGCAGTTGGCTAGCTGGCACGGTGTCTTTTTCTACGTGTTGAGACACATTCCTGCTCAGGGCACCCAGTTGAAACGTGTGCATGTGCATAAATTGCCCTTGGAGGTTATGAATGAGCCAGTGTGCTGGGGATGATGAAAAAAAGAAAACAAAAAAAGAAAAACGTTGAGGTGTTGAGAGGATGTACGAGCAGGAATATGAGTGCGGAGCAGGCAAAACGTGTAAAAACTGCTCTACATGGAAAAGAATCACTAATCACATACTAGTTTTATGATTCAAAATGTCTTCCAAAATATGAATCACCTCAAACATAAAAAGTTTTAAAAAACTGAGATGTTTGAGGTTAAGTGATTAAGAGGGAACCAGGAGAACATTTTCTGGCAGATTCCTTTTATGAGAACGTGTGAAAAAGCCCAGTCATTTTCTTTCATAGAATCACGCTACATGAACGTCCTCTTTCTATCCAACCCGTACAAGCCCTGAATGAAGCAGAGCTTAAAAAAAAAAAAAAAAAAAAAGAGAAGATCTTTCTGTAGCCGGCATGAAACTTCAAAAACAGTGTTCATAATTTCAACAGCGTACTTGTCTTCTTTGAGCGCATTGAGTGACAGCCACTCTCACACCAAAACCAGGGGGTTAGTCGCTCCTGTTTCACGGCTGGGGAGATGTTAGCCTACCCTTTGGCCTATATAATTTCCCCTGCTGCACAGTGGTGTGTGTGTGTGTGTTTTGATTGTGTGTGTGTGTGTGTGTATGCGTGTGTGTGTTTTTTTGGAGGGGGGGCACTGGTAGACAAGTGGTTAAGTTTCCACTGGCAGATCTGTCTCTTCCCCCATCTGGTTGGCTTTTCATAAGCTGAGGTTTGACAACCGATCAGGCCCCCGGGGCAATTGAGAAGCTGCCAGCTCAGACAGCAGCCTCTCTCCCATGTGTGCCTGCTGACTGACCGAGAGGCCACAAAGGCATCCAAGAAGCCCAAAATCCTATCTTCCAACAGGCTGCAGATCATTTGAAAAAAGGACCAAAAAGCACAGAGCTGAGACAGAGAGAATTTGAGTAGAGAAACTCAAAGACTGAAAGATGAAGCGAGGAAATGGCCAAAAACCGTCCCCACTAGCATCCATCTTGTTCATGAGCGCCCATGTAATTTCAGAGTTAGGGGTTTCCTTGTGCCACACTGTGTTTCCATCACCAAACCACATAAATTGTGTGGAATTTTTTAGCCCCCCAGCTTTCTTATCGTTCTCTCGTAAATATTTTCCAGCCAAAGGGACCCCTTCATCAGCAGCTGCTGTCACTGATCTTGAAGAGATGGTCTAAGGATGTTAATTCTTTGCTGCAAATGCTTGAATAACATCCTGCAGTGGAACTGGTCACAGCATGCTAACAAGGAGCCAGGTTCCACTTCTTGCAAACAGTTCCCAAAAAAAAAATAAATTAAATAAAGCTTTTATCGTCCTACAGAGTCAAAAAAATTCTCCAAGCCAATAAGTTGAAATAGTTCAATTTCTCTGTTCAGTAAAGCAGGTGAAGTGATTGAATTTTTCATGAAGGTCTTTCCCCTGCACTGGTAACAAGAGCAGTAACGTCAGTTCATGGCTGTTTTATATTAGTGAGAGGATAAATGACTTGATGAATTCAACTCATTGAGGTTTTTTACAAACCACCCCAAGGTCTCAGTGCATGGCTTTCTTCAAACCAAGGCCATTGAAAGCAGCACAAGCCAATGGACAGATTTCATGGCCAAATGCAAGAATTTTGGATTCCTTCTCTGAGGGAAAAAAAAGACAAAAACTAAACTACTAGTAGCGTCTAGAGTCTGTATCACTACACCCCAAAGTACAAAAGTGCTGGAAGAAAGAACATCTTAGAATTTTAAAATTCTAACCAGAAGCAGAGCTAAAAAAGCTATTTTTTCCTGAGGGCGCCACTAAAGGAAAGTTCATGAAGTCAGTAAAAGCAAGGGTTTTTTCTTTGCAGAGCATAAATAAGCTCAGCAAATGTATTTGCAATATTCCTGTTAAATGTTCATAATGTTTTTATGCAGGCGAAACTTCTACCTTATTGCAGTTCCAGAAGAGTGGTGGAACTGAAAATACCAGGATTCCATGAATACCCAGATTTCATGATAGTCTGGCCCTATGCACCTGAAATGTCTTGTTGTGGATCCAAGTGGTTGACAGACCAACCAACTAGCATTGTGTTGCTTAAACCTGAATTTAATTACTTTTTGGCCACTTGAGGTGAAAACACAATAAAGTGGCTTTATCGCCACATGAACAATTCTGACATCCACATAGTCATGCGATCTTGTATTCATATAAAACATTGAATATTGCAACTTTAAATAAGCAAATGTAATTCTACTCTGCCCATTAGATATAAATGTTTCTTTCGTATAAGTTGAAAATACGGCCAGATGAGTGCTACTAACAAAATGGTTAAACAAGGTCCATAAGACAAAGCAATGTATTATACAGTGAAATATATAACCAGATAAAATTACAAAGAAATAGTAAATGAAATGACAGTTTAAAAGAAATGTTTAAAAAAAAATACAGAAATATCACATATCATGACTGTAGTTTAGCTGCCATTACAGCAAATGTAGTCTCCCCTGGTCAATGTAGACATAGGAACTGTGAGAAGAGCTTTTCTGCTGATATCAGTGTTCACCCTTGTACAGTATGGCCTCAGTAGGTCTGAAATATAGTGTGGAGCCAATCTGGTTAAAGCCTTATGAGGAATTTTGAACTGTATCATTGAAGTGATTAGACACCAGTGCAATGATACTAAAATTGGGGCAATGTGTTCTCTGCTTTCCTGGTTCCAACCAAAAGCCGAGCAGCTGGATTTTGGCCCAGCTGCCAATGGTTCAGAGCTTTTTTCATTAAGTGCTTGATAAACTAAAGAAAACATACAAGGAAATAGATTGCACAAAATTCTCAAACAGGAGATTTTAATACAAATTATTGTTCTGAGGATAAAGTGTCATATGTTGTACATATTTTAATGCCCTCAGTCATGATTTTGAGTATATAAACAAAGGTTATTTTACTTGACAAAAAATAATGAAATCAATCCTGCAAAAGACTTCACCTTTGAATGAACACTTACATGTTTGAGTTCCAGTAGAACTTGTCTGGTCAGCTCTATTCTCTTCTTGTTAACATGCTTGATGGCCACCAGGTTCCCCTGTGTGCAACACAAGAAGAGACAGAGGCATCAGCCCAGTCTGAGAAACGGAACTAACGCAGAGTTCAGTTTACACAAAGCCTTTTATTACATGAAGATACAAAGAACTATAACGAGGATGCACTTCTGACCAGATGCAGAAAAACTGACAACAGCAACATATGGATTGTTAAAAAAAGAATAAGAAAACAGAGAGAGGAAATCTAACAGCATTCAGAGGAGAGAACAGCATCTTGCAGTTTGTCCTATAGGTACATCTGGGGCCTGATTCAGTCTGCTGCAGGAGAAGAACTGTATCAGTCGCCTTTATATGTGAGGATCAGTTAAACGAAGGAAGCAGGGCGAATTCCTCAGAGTCACAGACGTGACAGGCGTGACAGACTGGCAAAAAGAAAACGAAGAAAACTGCTGCCGTAGCAGGGACACAGAGAGGACAGCTAAACTGTGAGTCCATGAGAGAGCATTAAGTTTTATCCAGCACAAAATCTTCAGTTAGGTGCTGATGATGACTGTATATGTGAAAGCAGATACATTTGTGTCTGATTTCTAAATGAAAAAACAATTCATTTCGGAGGTTTTTTTCCCAGCATTTGCAGATTGTCAAGGCCCTTGCAGCGCTCTAACTTTGTGCTTTAGCGTCTAGAGTAAAGACCTCTGGCCTGTATTGAATTTGAGAAGCGTATCAGCACCTCTATCGGCTGTACCATGACATCAGCATTTACATTAAAACCTGCATCACACTGCTATAAACGACACAGGCAGTTATCTCATTATTCAGCAGCCTCTTATTGTCACATTTCCCCACAACTCCTCCACCTTAAACGAATAAATTAACAGCTACAGCAACTTGATGGCCATGTCCAGACTGCGAGGCGGGAGTGTAGAAACGGCGGAGAAAAAAAAAAAGAAGAAGAAAACTGACACATTCTGCAGCTCATATCAGAATCAACTACATATATTCGCCCACACTCTCTTTCTCTCTCCTCTCCGGCTTTCTCCACTAGTGTGCACACATGTGGGTGGGAAAGGAGTGCGCAGGAGTTGAAAATGTCAGAACTCACTAAGCCTTACCTTAAAATAGCCCGTTTTTGCAAATAGCTGATATTTTCCATGGGCAGTTATCAAGGAGCCATAGCTGGAGCCTCTCTGAGAAGGTGGAAAGGAGTAGTGAGAAGAAAAAAATGTCAGTTAGCATGTGTAGATTAGAGAGAAGATTAAATCTCGGTCACTTAAGACTGTTTTTCCACTTCAAAAAAGGGACACTCATATCCAAAATACTTTTCTGTGCAACATGAAATTTCCTTTCGTTTATTTTTGAGAAAATAAAGTGTTTTGAGTTTTCAAAATGCAAACTTGAGTCCTTTGGTGAATGTCTGTAGTGCACACAGAGAAAATAAAATACAAGTGGGCACGGCATGCAAACAGCCACCACAGTCAACTACGCATCTGTATAGAATGTAAATATTGGCAACACGTGGCACACTGGAAAATACATCAGTCTGGAAAATCACTGTTTTTTTCCACACACACACATTATCCCAGGAATTGGACCGAAAACCAGTAATGAAAAAGGTGTGTGCATGTGCTTCTCGTGAACGCTTACACGTGTGGGAAGGAACACAACCCGGAGGAGATGCGTTTCTCAGAGAAAACCACAAACTGCTTTTTAATACACAGCACACAGCGTGTAAACAAGGTGAAGCTCTAAACTTCAAAGATGTCGAATTAGCATTTCAGATTCCCGGTGGGTCCAATTTTACAGCAGCAGCATCTCGAGAATGATAATAAGTCCTGTATGAATGAAAGCTGTGGACCAAGTGTTGAGTCTTTCCTACCACCAAACATGGCATAGTAACCTGCCAGAAGAACAACAATGTGTTAATCGCACATTGGAGGCTGTGCCAGCTACACTGATAGAATAGCAGGCGAAATAAAGCTCAGAATTATTAAGAAATATTCAGGGCTGTTAGTTTTAATGAGATCACGCAGGTTTCTTTTCTGTCCCCTCACCTGCACATTTCTTCTTTTGCTACTGTGTGAGTGCATAAATGTGTTGTCGCTCATCACCTAAGATCATCTACCTGGGAGAGGGTGAGTCGACTGCCGGCTCGTTTGTGGTATTTATTGGGGCTTTCGAACTGAAGGTCCTCCCAGCGTATCCTCCACAGCATTCCAGCCAGCTCTTTCTCTAGCTTGAGTTTCCTGTGAAACAGGAAAAACCAGGTGTTGAAGTCAACAAGGACGGCAGAACAAAGACCAGAAGGACAATCTCAAATAAAGAGCACCAGGTCGGGGACGTTGCAGAGGTCTTGAGTTGATGTTTTTACCACAGAGTTATGACTCTGCATGTTGGATTTTGGAACTAAAAAAAGAGAAAAACTCCTAAAGAGGCAAGGTGGTCTGTTGACCCCTTGTTTTACTTTCAGGAATTAGATTATGAAGTTTAAAAAACACTGATTTAATCTGGCAAGTCACCTTAAACAAAGAGCTAATTGCTCCATTCGAGCTGTTGTGTTTAATCTCCATCTTTCCCCGAGGTATTTAGTGTTCAGATCTGATTGCTGAATGCTCCACATCAAGCCTTTTGCAAACAGTTGTACCCATATGGTGATGCATGCAGGCTTTTGTGTTTTTGCTATTTCAGATTTTAACTTCACATGTATATGCTCTGCTTATTCAACTTTAGTGAGGTGGAAAAACACTTTTGGATGAATAGTTTTTTAGCCCTGGACAAAGGGTACTTTCTTTCAAACATATGCTGAAAATCAAAACATTTCCACATAAGGGAGCATACTGGAATTTAGTGAAATCGACCGGTTTTTAATAAGTAACTTAATGTAAATAGCCCTTTTGGTCAAAAGTTAAATCAGCGTAAAAAAAACTAGACACCTTTTTTGACAATAATGAAAAAAAAAAAACAGAATTGTTATTTGTCATTTAAAATGGTGAGTTGATTGAATGTCATGCTGCGCAGTCACTAAAGTTTGTTAAATGAAGGTTCTCATATCTCCCAGCATGCGCTGCATTTGAGGTAAAACTACAGAAAGCCTAGGTACATGATGGAAACTTGTCCTGATGACTCATGGGTCTTTTCCTCTTTGAAAAGAAAAAAAAAAAGAAAAACAATCATAACCATGATGAAAATAAAAATCTACCTTAATTCTTACTTCAATTCTACACTCCTTTTTTTTAACAAACTGACTGAGAGTGGATTCTGATGTTCTAACCTTATATTAGTATCCAGCATAAAATCTGTAAGAATTATGGATCCCAAAAACTTAACAAAGGAATGTTCCTGAACTACTAAGACATACATTAAATGACCTTTGAGTTATGGATTGGACTTAATGCCTCGAATGACTTTTATAATATTTTATGATTGCTTTGGTTCAATTTTCACAGCAGACTTTTACCAGTGTCAAACAGTAACAACTTCTCATCACAGCAGAGTTTGCAATGGCCATTTCCTTGAGAATTATACAAAATGCAGTAAAGTTTACACACAAGCCCGTATTTGTAATCATATGGATTAGACTTTGGCATTGAAAATACATTAAGCTATGAAAGTATAAACAAGTGAACCACAGACTACACTGAGAAATTCAATGTGACATTTTACAGTGAAAATAAGGAAGGAAATGTTTTGCATTTGGAAATGATAATGTTGTCTAAATATGGTAATATTTGCAAAGACAGTGAATTAGTGGTATCGATTTCTAGGAATAACCATTGGGACTCAGCACTAATATGAACTGGTGGTACTCTGAACATGTGACTATTTTGTATGTTTGGATTTAATGACAGCGTTTTGTGTTACAAGTAAGAATCTGCTACATTGGTCTGGCTCTGTGTTAACAATTTGGCAAATTGAAACTTGAAATGTTCTAAAAACTGAGCCACTCTTAAAATACTGCAACAAAATTGTCCAGGGAAGATAAAGAAAATTCCAGACAACCTATACAGTAGATCACTAGTTCACTTAAAACAGTTTTATGGAAATCTGTATTTTTATATCCATATATTGTATGGGGTATGTTAATGTGTGTTATTTTATGTTGTGTTATTTTACGTTACACTGTGTTGTGTTACGTTTTGTTGCACTTTGCTACATTGCCTCATGTCGTTGTGTTGTGTCATTCCAGCAGGTCATTGAGTCATTTTGTGTAATTACATTGCATTGTTGCATTAGGTTGTTGCATCAAAGTGTTGCTCTGTTGCATTATGTAGTTGTGTTGCCTTACTCTGTGTCATTGTCTTATTTTACATTAAATTATGTTGTATTGCATGTTAGTGGTCACATGACATGACCTCATGTGAAATTATGTTATTAGGTCAAGGTAAGGTTACATTTCATGTTACATAAGATCACATTATTTTTAGTCATGTCATGTAAGGTTACATTATGTTGGTTCATTCTAGGTTATGTTGTCTTAGGCACAGGAGGTTAGGAGGTTACAGTGTAAACAGGTCGCTGAGTAAAATTGCTCTGACTGGTAAATTCAGGTGCCTCCTTTGGCCCAGTCAGTGTGATTCCTCAGATGCTATGATAGAATATTGATATCCATCAAAAACCCAGTTTTACCCTGATCACTTCTGCCTCCTATTTGGTGCTGGAGGAGCAGACGGATAAAAGCAGAAATGGATAAAAACTGCTACACAATCTTAAACAACCTAAAATTATGTGCAGAGCCTAACCGAATTAATTAATCTAGTAATTTACTTGTCAGTGATATTTCTGGCACGTTCGAGTGTTATTTTTGAGCATCAGTCTGGCTGGCAAACACCAAGAACCACAGAGGGGAAGAGACATTCCAGTAAATCAACACATCTGGGGCAAATCTCGGAGGAGGTGCTGTGCTGTTTCTTGACACCTAATGATTTACAACAAAAACACTTTCAAAAATTAGTATTAGTCCCGGGTTATGAAAACCAGAGAGGTTTTTTTTTTTGTTTTTTTGTTTTTTTTCAAGGAGGAGGAAATTCATTTTCAGTTTTAAACATTTAGAAATGAAAAATGAGCAGAGCCCACACATTCCAGTCCAATCTAAAAGGTGAAAAACACTTCCAGATGGCTACAGGAAATTATTGCAGCGTTTGCATATCACAGTATTTTAGCCTTTCCCCGAACTATACCAGTTGGCCCTAAAAGTTGCCTGTTTTTTTAAAAAAAAATTTTTTTTTGCCATTTTTTCAACAGGACACTCTGTGTTGGTGGACCCAGATACGTAAAAGGGATTCTGATGCATGTTTGTGTCCACAAATACCCCAGGCCGTGCCTTCGTGAAACCATTTTCAGAACAGGAAACACCATTAAACGTCCAGCCCATCCACCACCACCCCAAAAAAAGGTATTTTTCTATTTAAAGAGCCTCGTTTAGAGACCTCTGGCAGCCAGAGGGGCAAAGTGTGGGGCTCCACACTGGGCCTATTGTTTCATAAGTCCCATATGTGAATACCTCTGCTGGACCAACCCCTCCATTAAAACAACAGAGCAACTGCTGCTCTGCTCAACATAACCTCACACTGCTGCTGTAAACCAGACTCCAAAATCAAATGAGAGTAGCCGATCTTCCACCTGGTAAAATCTCCCAAATGCTGCGGATTACTATTTAACAGTAGCTCGAAAAAAGCATAACCTGGTGAGCATAACTTTATTGTCACAATTTTGCATATGTACACTGCAAAAAAGATTGGTCTATTCTCTAGTCCTAAAATAATATTTCTTTTAAAAAACAAGTTAAAAATATGCCAGTAAATTGAGTAAAAATAATCTGCTTCTAATAGGAACCAGCTTGTTTCATGTTGCTGCATTTTCACATTTTCTTGTTTTAAAGAAAAACAATGAATTTGAGGCTAAATTACTTATTGAGATTTTTCAGTATTTTGTTGCAGTTTATATGTTTTACCGTAAAGCAATACAAAGAAACAGACCCAATACACATGTTGCTTTTTTATTAAATTGTATTTTGAACAAAATTTTACTATTTAGTACATTTCTCACTGGCAGCAGTAGCGAGTTGTATAAAGTCAGAGGAGCAATCTGTTACAAAAATAATGATTTGACCCGCCACCCTTTTGTCATACAAAATACAGCAATACTTTCACAGTATAGGAAATAGATTTAAATCCCACATTTACCCCAAAAAGATTGTATTAATCTTTTGCTATATGTATTCAAACCAAACACCTAAGCAGCAGCAAATATATAATTATTAGAAATAATCATATATGTTCTATTTAATTCTTCTGATTAAAAAAATATAAAATTATATAAATATCAATCTATCCATCTTATAAATTGCAACCATATATGCATATCAAGCGACCCCGAGCCTGAGAAACGTATCAACTGATTGATCTGAGAAAAACTACTAACAGTGACAAAACTCCAAAGTTTTTAGTGGTGTTTTTGTAGGTCAAGTACTGAACATGGAGGCCTTTCAGCAGCTGGTTGATCTTTAAGATGGCTGTTAAAAGCTCTGCTGTCTGCCTCTCTGTCCATCAGCTAAGTTCCACTGATGTCTGCAAAAACAGGAAGCGATTTGTTAAACAGAGCCGTCACAGAAAACCTCCAGCATCTTAAGATGGTGTATTTCATCCTTTTTACTTGAACAGAAGGTTTACATCTACAGTTTCAAGGCCTTGAGGCACATGAAGTCAACTCAAAATCCAACAGAACAACATGTTCATGTTTGTGAGAGATGGTTTTCCATATATGAAACTGTCATTGATTTAAATGATGTCTCTAAATATAGTCTGACTAGGGCAGAGAGGGAAAAACAGTGGGCAAGGACCAAAGATGCATCACAGAGTTTCCCTGTTGGGACAGAAATAGACACTTGTCCCCTTAAGAGATTTTGAAAAAAGAACCCCAGGAAAAGAAGACTTACCAGCCAAGAGTCCACTAAAACTAGCTAGCCGGTTGGAAACAGTGCTGTGTTTGTGGTACAGTGATCTGAAAAACCAGAAAAAGAACTGTTAATGTTTCCAGAATTAAGTGCATGCTCTGCCTCTAATTATCTGGTAGTTATTTGATATTAAACATGATCAACTCAGATTCAGGTTTAGTGGATTTACCTCAGGTGGACAGCTGCTCCTCCGTCTTTCCTCCACCATTCCTCTGATCAAAATCCATTCTGATTGGCTGGTGATTAACACTCATTTGTGTTAATAGTCAGTATTAGAAAAGTCATCAGATTACCGATGCGATTAGTTAGAGCTGCGTAGTGACGTAAAAAATCAGCTCCTCATTGCTTGAAAATCAGTGTGTTTGTTGGTCATGAACATAGTTAAGTGTAGATGGAGACAACTTTGAAGAAGTGATGAGAAAGGGGAAAAATAGACACGCTCATATTCTCTGATTACATGCACTTTTGTACCTTTGAATTTAGCAGAATTTAGTCATCTTCCAGTAACTTGATTGCTTGGGGCATGCATGACTAATTTCCTGAGTGATTAAATGAGACTCAATATAACAGTCTACAAACACATAAACAGTGTCATTTGGGACACGGTTACCATTTCATTTGAAATTATTTTTAGAGTTCAGGCACAGAGTTATAACCACTGGAAATTATGTGGCAGGTAATTATTTTATAGTAACACACGTAACTGCACGTGGCAATAGCTAAACAGGATCACTTATTTAAGTAATCAATTACATAAAATCAAGTCCATTTTATTTTTCATTTCTAACACCAGATCTCCACTTCCACCTACAGTATTGGCTTACCTGACATTCATGCTATCCATGCTATTCAGTTCTTGTCCTCTCCTACGTTTTAAATACATTGAAATAAGGTCAATAATCTCATGTATTCTGCAGATTCAACCGACTATGTCAAGACCTTTTGGATTCAGCGAATGAAACACCGCAAAACATCTCCATCTTATTAACTTGTGTTATTTTTGTCCGCTGTGGAGTCATAAAAGTTTCAAAAATAAAAAGTCCCTCGTAAAAGTCAAATGAAAAAATCTGCCAGAGCAGTAAGTTATTCAACCTGTTTTGAATATTATTCAACTTGTTTCCAGGCTGTGGCCAGGATTTTAGAAACACCGAGGTCACGAGTGCAAATTCCTCCAGCATGACCCCAACCCCCCCCCCAACCCCCAACATAATGTTTTACTCAACACCAACCAAAACTCTGACTTTTGAATTTTCTCCATTTTGTATTCAATTTTTTTTGACTGTTGAGTAAGGTTATGGACCAAATGCTGGTTCAAAGAACTATCTGTCCTAATAACGAGAAATACAAATGAGTATATTTTTGCCAAGAGTCACATTGAAAGATATTTAAAAAAAAAAAACAAACAAAAAAAACATATTTTTGTGATTGTAGAAATGTTGAATTCCTGAAATTCCCCAAAACAATGCTGAGAACATGACTCAGCCACACAGTCCACAGCCTCATTCAAGTCTATTCTGTTTTATTTATATAGCCTAAAGTCACATCTTTATAATCCATACAGCTACAGGATCCCCGTATCCTACAGCCTAGGTTCAGATAAAGGAAAACTCACAGACAAAAACAAAACTTTTGACAGGGTAAAAAAAACCCTTTAGGCCCTGTTTGATTAAACAATGTCTAAAAATGGCCGTCAGTTTTCATCTGAAAGCAACAGACTTGATCCTTAAGAGTTGATTTGCATTGGAACCACATCAGCATGACCTTACCACAGTGGCAGATGTTTTCAGTTGTTCAATTCGGTACTCGATTTTAGACGAAACTCAGCTCACCGATTGAGATTTTTTGCCCTGTTAAGGTTTGTTTAGCAGTGTGAGAAAATGCAGGTTTGTTTTTAAGTCGAAAACCAGGCGCTCTTTGTAGGGTTTTATAAACCCAAAGACTTATGACAACCAACAAACAAACATGTAATCCTTCTAGGGAAGTAGAAAAACCACCTACACTGATGTTTTCCGCCTGACATCAGCAGTGTGTGAATTATAAAAAATAGGTGTCATTCAGCTTTAATCTGAAGCAAAGAAAATAAACTTAATGACCACGCTAATGATCATTAAATGAGAATAGCGGTAAGGTTTTTTCTGGGGCCAGTATATGAGCTCACTTGGCAGCTTAAACACACTCCACCGCTGCTTTAACGCCATCACCTGCTGAGCTGTTGCCGTGGCAACAATCGTGTAAATACCACACTGGCACCTACAGCAGCACGACCCATAAATCCTGTTTCAAACATTTCTTTCTCTCGCTCTCTGTCTTTACAAGAAATAAAACATGTCTGCTTTTGTAACTAAAAGCGGTGCGGACAGGAAGCGTCAGCTCGATGAGCTCAAACTCACCTGTAAATGAGGAAACTGGAGATTCCAAAAATGATGAGCGCCAAGCCGGATCCCACGGCTACAATACCCAGAACTGGCAGATGACCTGGAAATAGGAGAAGGATTCCACACTCAGTTGTCTCTCATGTGTTCAACAGATGTCCACATTCATATCTTTCAAAAGAAAAAAAAAGAAGAGAAAAAAAAGAAGTGCGTGCTGTGAAAAACACAGCTGTGACTTCCTGAAGAACAGCTGCACCGCTCGGCCAATCTGTCAGCTGCAAACACCAGCAGCAGTGGCACACGATTACACCGCTCCTGACATCCCTGAATTTTATGTTTAAAACCCTAATGGAGTATAATTACACCACCTGCTTTAATTACAGGATAAGATCATACTCATCATTAGGGAAATATCATTTCTAACATCTGAAGATCTGTCATTACTATAAACTAACTAAATTAAAATCTATTTCATTCATCACTTTCACTATGTGCAGATTTGACTTTTTGTACAGATTGTAAATCCATGCATTTTTGGAAACTACATACTGTAAAATAAATCCTCAGAAATTATCACCATCAGTATTTGCCTAGCTCGAGTCAGGACATGTATATCCCAGCTTAGCATGAAGACTGGAGGCAGGGGGGAAACCGCCGGCCTGGCTCTGTCCAAGGTGAAACAAGAGTCCACAGCCATGTTAGCGGCTCTGTGAGGCTGGACTTAAGGAAAAGTCAAGGCGTCACCAATACTATTACGATCCTTCCTCTGGAGACAGAAATGTTTCCATAAAATTTTCAATGGCAATGCGATAAATAGATATATTGAGATATTTTAGTCTGGACCAAAGTTGTGGACCAACTGAATGACCACCCAACGGCCAACCAACCTCTAGTACCTCCAAAGCTGTTGTTCTTACACATTGTGTCTCATTTGGTTAATCCATACACAAACAGAAATGTAATGTGATCATTTGTGGTTTTAAGGGGAGTTAGACTCTGGAACTATTTCCTGACTAAACAACAGTTTGTCCGTGCACCCAGAATCTCAGGCTATTATAGCACCAGTTGCCAGACACAGTCGCTGAGCTCAGGTCTGTTGTACAGAACTGGACAGAATCCATGAAATACAATTTGTAACTTCGTCGTTAACCTGTTATGTAATCTTTAAACTTCATCGGTCTAATTGTTTAGTATTATCTCAAGTGTTTCAACTGTTGTTTAGAATTAAAACAAACCACGAGCGATAAACCTCAAAGCAGCAGCTCAACAATAGGAGAAAACAATGCAAAAAAAATAGCACGGTCTGCCCTTTTGTTTATTTGTTTGTTGTACATGAAGAAAAAAAAATGTCATGATATTGCATTTTTTGCTTTAATTGTTTATTTTGGAACAGTAATTCACTCTCAAGCTACTCTGCTTGTACTACTCTGCTGGAACTAATTAAAAAAAAGGTTACTAATAGTGAACAGTGTACAATATACTGGCTCTCTGTGTTTCTTTACTCTCTAGATTAGTTTTTAGCTGCTGTCATTGTACTTTCTGTGTCCCTACACGTTGTGTAACTCTTAGATATCAATATGTTTCTGCAAACTCCAGAGCCTTCATTGTCCTTGGTGCTGAAAGCAACGCTGGAGAAGGCAACACACAGGCTCTCAACTCTGCAAATTATTTGCGGATGGCTTCAGATTTTGGTACAGAGTCAGATTTATTGCTCCTCCACTCATATCCCTCCTTCACACCAAAATACATTTATAATTGCTGTGGCTTTCCTTCACAGTTTATCATCTGTGACACTTCCCTCTGAAACTGTCACTCTTCTCATACACCAAAGACCATTTTCAGCACTTATCTTTTAAGCTGATTACTATTAGAAACAAATATTACACTTCTAGAGTTGCTCTTTCACCCCTTCAAGGAAAAGAGTTGGAAGGAAAACCAGAGGAAAACAACACATGTAGCATCGCAGCCTCAACATGAAAATACCTCAGGCCCTGTAGAGATTGCAGAGACAACATATGGAGAGTGATTTAATCTTGCTCTAAGTCAAGAGAAAAAATATACCATTATGTGTGAGATGATTTTACTTGAGGTCAGCGCTGTGCATGAACGTCTTTGTCAAATCTTTTCATGCAATTAAAAAATCAATCAACCATTAGTTAGTCATTTTAATCAACCTTATGTAGCTTTTTTTCTAGAAAATACTTCACTTTAGAAACACGTATGATCGTCTGTAGGTCCTTTTTAACTCTTGATATAGGATTTTGTGTCCTGTTATGATGGATGAGACAGAGTTGACATACCATCGTTGCAGGAGGGGTCGTCGTGGGAAAACACGCAGGGGGGGTTATCGAGTGGTGGGCCCCCGCTGGGCCAGTGGATCTTCTCTGTCTGGGACCAAATGATCTCTTTGGTGGTTCCATTGTAGTATGCAACAATCTGGAAACACAGAGGAATACACTGATTAAAATGGATGAAAATGGAGAATCTATAGCGATTTTCATTTTCAATGTAATCTCTCATTGAAGGTTTTTTCCATCGGGCTAAAAGTACTTCTGGGGTTTACTTTCTGTATTGTAAGAGAAGCTATATCTACAGCCACGTCTGAACTAGCAAACTCAAATGGCTTCTTTCCATTGAAGGGCTGGAGTTTACCCTGCAAAGGGCTTCATCAGAACAGGTAAAAATCTTGTAGTGTAAACCATACTGTCTTTTTATCATTTTTTTTCATTCTTAACCAGACAAATGAGTGAACCACAACCACAAGACATATCTTTGAGTGAGATAACATTCCAAGACTTGATTTTTGGTAATTTGCGCCATTAAAAATGTCTCTGTGATTTTTAATGAGGTTGTCTGACTTCTAAAATAGAGGTTTTGGTTTCACCTCAGCTCTATATATGAAATCAAGAATGTAACAGTATGACATTTTCGGGGAATATGCCGACTAGCTTTTTTGCCAAGAGCTACATACATACATACATACATACATACATGCAATACCACTCTCATGCCTGTATACTAAATATGTAGCACTTGCCAGCAAGCAATTAGCCATGTGCAACAGCTATTCTGGCTCTGACAAAGTTAGAAAACATCAACCAACCGGCAAGTCTAAATCTGAATAACTATCTTGCAGTGTCTTGTTTGTTTCATTCACACATACACAGAAATATGACAAGTTTGTGTTATTCATGTAAGTATGAGCTAATATGTAGAATCAGACCATTGACTCACAGTGACCAGACAATATTTTGATATCTTCAGATAACGGGAAGATAAAGTCGTGATCTCACAATAACAGGACTAAAATTATCCACTCAGGTCTTGGCCTCAGTAGTTAAGTAGACCGGAGAATGATACATAGTTTTATGCTACTGGCATTAATGTTCATTTAAAAGTTGCATTCTGGAGTTTCCCAGAAGAACATATCACTGTTTCTGTGACCTATGATTAAAACGTTAGCTAATCACAAAGTACATCTGCACGAGCCAAGTTTGACCAACAGCCTGCATAGCTTGTGTTTGTGAGCTTTATTTTGACGGTACAACTTCATGAGCAGCATCTGTTGGCCTGCTGTGAAACATGACTCTTGTATATTTGCCTAGCTGGAGGAGGTTTTATGTTTTCCACCCCGGCTCCCGGCATGTTGAAGGCCATCACCCCTGCAGAGAGTCATCAAAACAATGCAGAATGTGAAGGGTGAAGGGAACAGGGGCTCCACACTCAAGTATTTCAGTTGAAGGGCCGTGTTTACTGCACTCTGCTGCCAAAAAAACTCAATTCACTTCATCTTCTGCTCACTATTAAAGCCCTGACTACCTTCTAGGCTGCAGGCAGAGCAGGACCATTTAGCTAATTTGCACTGCAGCTCAAAAAATGTATTCAGAACACAAAAAATGTAAGAGAAAATATACACTATGTGGATAAAAAAAAAAATGTATCCACAGATTACACCCATAGTGATGATTTCCTTATGGACCGGGATTTCTACAAGCAGGCACTGAAAAGTTGAAACAGGAACTGGAAGCACACTATTGTCTAAATTATCATTGTCCCCTTTTGCATTAAAGGGGAACACCAACAATTTTACAAAGTCCGTTTATAAGTGGTGGAGTGTAATACAGCATGAATGTGTAGAAGAAAAAAGACACTATCTCCGATTCTATTGCATCAATTTAGTTACTTTGATAATGAATGAATGAATTTGACAGAAAAAAGAAGAAAATGAAAAAAGTATTACAAGAGTTTACACTGGAAAAAACATGGTGATAAACTATACATAAAATATATGTAAAATGAGCCATACATCACAATGAATTATCCCTAGACATTTTGGTGCTTTGATATTCCTATTTGAAAGTTAAGTCCATATATATTGAAAACTACACAAAGCATTCAGCAGTTTCAGGGTCTGGCAGCTCAAAGCGACTCAGGTCAATCGGCCACGTAGGTCAACCAATTAAAAGCTGAGGATTAATGACACCAGGAAGTCACACAGCCTCTGAGGAATGCCATAAAATTCAAACTTAACAATTTTGATAAACTTCTCGTCACAATAAGAGACACATGAAGTAAATATTGACGTTTTCAATTAGTATGATTATTTTGTTTCAACAACTTTATATACTGATACTAAAAATGATTCATTAAAAAGTCTATATCAAATACGTCCCTAGTGGGATATTGGACACAAAGACTGGTTTGTAGGAGACATGTTTCACACAATAATATTCAGTATCTTTAACTATTATGTAAACAGAATAGCAATTATGGGCACTAACTAAAGATCAGAAAGATCTTTTCTTTCTGAAACTTACCACAAAAAAAACAAACTTTTAGACTATTTGCCATGAGCACTAACTTTTCTTCATCTATATATATGTAAAATATATTTTACCAGCCTCTGAGGATATCATGAACAGGTTCTCGTATGGCTTATGTTTAGCCAGCACATTTGAGAACTCTGGCTTTTTTGAGGACTCTTCTTGGGAATGTTTAATGCCTTCATTAGACAACTGAGAGATAACAATTAATGAGGGTAGAGAGAAATGGAGCATGACCTGCAACAAAATGTCCCCAGTTAGACGCAAACAGGGGAAGTTGTGGTTCATGTTTGGCAACATAACCCCCGGCCACTCGGCTTTCCAACGAAGGGTTTGGTAGAAAAATACGTGGTTGTTGGTTGGTAAAACTCAGGTAAGTCCCGTATCAGCACCAGTATTGAGAAATGTAATATGGTAACAACTCTGTTAAAATAACGTACTATTTGCTTATCAGCCCAGTCCATTCCCAACAAAAATGTGAAAAAACTGCCCAGTTCTCCGTCACAATCTGTGGTGCCCGTAGGTCCATGGAATCTATCTAAATTTTCTAAATGACCATTCTTGCACTCAGAGGCGTTTGAGAAAGTTCAATCTAATTAAATCTTATTGGAGATTTTGTAGCATTCAACCAACCTGTCTGCTCTCTAAGCAACAACAACATCCCCTCTTCTTGTGTATGACAGATGGAGGAGGTGTGTGATCACTACCAACAGCAAAAGACTATTTCTTTAAAGGAATAGTCTGATGTCAGTTTAGTCATCTGCTGCTCGCCCATATCAAACTCTGCTGACAAACACATGAAACACGAAGCAAACCAACGAGCGTAGCAGCAAAGGCATCACTTACCCCGTACTCCCCTGTCTCCTGGTCTGTCATCGCCCACAGGTTGACATCTATATCCCTGGCATTTTTGTGGTCTGTCTTAACAAGCCCCGTCACTCCTAAAAGCACAGATAATATCCACATTAGTGACATGAAACAGAGTGTAATGTCACATATGCTCCCTGAGATGTGCTCATTTCATCTGCATGTCATATGCTGCCGTACTATGATTCAGTGTGCACACCACAGTTTTTCTGTGTCATCAGTGTTTGCATTATAAACTTGGATTCTTTGTCCCTTCATATCACTACAGTACTTTTTCCGTGCTTATTAATGAGCAAAAGACACCAGAGAATTCCCTGTAACATACAACATCCCCAGATGTATGTTACCTGAAATGCAAGAAAACCTGCAGGATTTTGCGGGTCCTCTTTCACGAGACAGTGTTTAACATTTTTCAAAGCTGGTTCACAATGTGCAAACATGAGACACTCAGAGCTTCAGTTAGGCTCACAACTTTAATTTCTTAGTACACCTGTGTAATGCAAGTTTCCAAATGTATTCATTCAAAATGGATAAAGATGAAAAATCATTATAGTGCCACAATCATTTTTAGTATTATTACGATTTACATGTTATGGTTTTCAGCTTAATTTCTATTTTTAGAAGAGCTCCCTTAGCAGACATTACACTGATTATTATTCTGTGTACAACAATTGACTACTGTAAAGGTTGAAATTAGAAAAATACATAGTTGGAGCATGACTTCTATGTAGAAAAAACACCTCTGCTGAGGCTGTATTGGATATTTGGGATTATTTTGCTGCTATAAAAACAGAAGGGAGGATGAACATTATCAAAACATCTACAATAATGAACTGAAAATATCCATTATCATTTTTAACATGGGTTCCGTTTTCCTAGTTTTTCCACATCCTGCGGGACAAAACAGACCTGATCAACCATTTTAAACAGAAGCAAAAAAATTCCCATTGTTCTGTTTCTTCCAGTATCATGTGAATGCGGATCTGCAGGCAGTAATATAAACAAGGAAGTGTAGCAGCACCCACATCAAGCATCAGATGGACTATTAACTGGAGTGTTGTGTGATAACTGTAAATAACACTGTAATTATTGTGTTGAAAGGGCATATTTTAATCGTACTCTGGGTTCAGTGGTGCTTTCCAATATTGTGCAGCTGGGCTGCTCACTTGGCTTCACTGCATGTTAACTGGAGAGTATTGGAAGCAGTGATTTATACTCTTTCTCAGTGCAGGTGGAGCCTCCCGCACTAACATATTTTTCAACATCAATTTCTCACATTATATAAGGTCACGTACATGCATATCCATGTGTAGATGCCAGTTTGTAAGTAGTGAGTAAATGTGCAGACAAACAAAACAGATTGCCGCAGTCAAACATTCATTTTTTGAAATGTCATAAAGGTTCCTGCTAGTCAAGATATATTAACAACATCTGCTCACCCCAGAATGTGCGGTTCTGCGTCCTCATCGTGATGTTAATGCCGTCGTTCTGGGCTCCGCCCTCTGCCAGAGTCTCCTCCAAGGCCATGGCGTACAGCAAAAAGCCATCATAGAAGCTGCCAGCAATGTAGTCCATCTGCGAGAGGAGGGACGAAACTTTGAACAAACTTATGCAATACACAGGCTTTTCTGCTAAGGACCTTAATGATGGAATAAAAAGTTACTCAGCATTTTAAAGGAAGGAATACCTTGTCCTCCGGCCAAGAGCCTGCTTCTATGAAATGGTATGATTTTTGCCAATGAAAGAGCCAAATACCAACAAACATATTACATTATAACTTCTTTAAAAACTATGGTCCATTTTTACTTTTGGAAACTCACTTAATGGCTGAGATGAAAGCAATCATAAAGGTATTAATTGCTAACATTGTTGTAAACATCATTCCTCATTAAATGCTGACAATTACGCAGCACAGTGGGGATTTTTCTGCCCAGAAAAAAGAGTATTATGGTATTATGTAGAACACACACGGTTTTCATAGGCTATAACTTACCAGCGATGGTTCCAGATGCACACCGAATTCCCTCTGTGCTCTGGCGTGGAGTTTCTTTTGGAAGTCTTTGTACTCTGGATTATCAGGAGGCCGGTACGTTATGATGAAAACAGACTGGAGGAGACACAGAGACAGCTTGAGAAATGGGACCTGAGGACTAAGCCATAAAACTTGTGAAAACACATTTAATGTGTTTCATGTTCTGACTGTAAGGTTAAATTGTTGTTTAATCTCATTTTCATCTAAGATATTTTAAAAATAGTTTTTAAATTATGCAAATGATGTATGGTCAAAACACTGTGTCTCTGTTTCTCCCGCAGGCTACATCCATCGAGTCAGACTAGCCATTGTGAAACCATGCAAATATCTGCTTAAAGTACAGTTTCCCAAACTGAGACTACGATTTCCTAGAGCCAGTGTCATTATAAAACAAATGTAATTGATACAATAAAATATACATTATGTATATAATAAATAAATATAAATTGGGAGTCACAGAAATTAGAAAACCACTTTGTTTTCTATATTCGCGCAGTTATCTGATACCTGAGTAGACTGATAATGAATGTCAACGCCAGCCATTGTAAAACCATCCCATCATCATCTAATTTTCTGTCATTTTCTGTTCCAAGTTGGTTTTTATTATCCCCACTTGAAAGTTTTTTTTAAAAATTAGATCTATGATTTTCTAGGATTTTCATATACAATATTACTTAAGATAATTTGTTATGATAAAGACCCTTTTCTCAGCATACTACCCCATTTGTATTAAGAGGAAGAAACCTTTTCCAAATTTAAATGAATAAAGCTTCAGCAAAATCCCTGATGAAAAAGCTGAAAATAATTTTGTTTCAGGTCCTCACATTTTGAATATCAAAGAAGAGAAACATCGCTTTATACGGAATTTAAAGTGGATGATTCTGACAAACCTGGAAAAAAATAGGCTCTGTACTTTCAATTATACTTAAATGACCTTTGAATCAACTTAGAGCAAGCCGAGGCCTTTGTATGACTGAATTGTCTTGTGAAATCATGAAAAAGAAATTTTGCTGGTCTTAAAATGGCAGATCCAAAGAGTGAATGGCAACAATAAATCCTTTCATGATTTTTCATACGGGAAATGTCAGTTACACATTGCTGCAACACCACATAAATAATGTCAAAGATGTTTGGTGTTTGATCAAGTGTCTGGATAGAGAAATAAAATTTTCAGCCAGGCATTTCAGTCCAAATATGTGCCTCAGCTGACCTCTGATTCTTTCATGTACTTCATGCTGTCACGAAAACAAGTTTTAGACATTTCTATGAATTTTTTTTTTAGCCCTGCTCTTAACTGGAAAAAGCTCTGTATCGTTTTTCATGTTACAACAGTTATTGGAACCCCACCACAAACTTCCACAAGCAATTATCGCTCTGAAGGAAGCTGAAAGTTGCCATAATGAGCCCTGTTATCGCTAGCAGGCAAATTAACGCTTTGCGAGATCAGCAAAGTGGGAGCCAAAATTTTGTTCTCCAGCCGAGGTTAGGAGAAGTTCATATTCTGATAAACAGATATGGAGATAATGCAGAAGCTGTTAATAGCAATTCATGCTTTCAACACTGCAAAAAAAAAAAGAAAAGAAAAAGAAATCACTCAAATTAGTAATTAAATCTTGTCCAAGTCTTAAACTTGCTTTCTTCTTGAAATAAATCCAACCTGTGTGAACAAGCGCAGGGATCATGACTCAGACTACAATATGGTGTATGGGTGTGGGCTAATTAAAGTAGCTGTTTTAAGAATTTTTCAATTAATATGAAAAAACATTTGCTGCAACAAGAGTTGCAAACAAGTTGTAGTAAAGGTATCTATCATCAGCAACTGCTTGACAGACTTATGAAAGAACAAATTTAATTACTTTTTTACTATCATACTTGTATTTTGCAATGCTGTTAGCTAAAAGCACATTTCAGAGGAACAGGCACCACACTAAGTTGCCCTTAAGTCCACAAATGACGTGTAGAGGGCGACATTAATTTCCCCACTTACTCAAGTTGATGTTTTTGAATGCATTTTAAAAAATTAGACAAACATATGTTATGTACATTGTGACAAATACTGCCATAATCAATTTATTATTTTCTAGATTTATATACAGCGAGCCGCTCTCCCTCAAAACTTTGTCTACACTCGATTAAGAGAAGCCAGTGTCACATTTAGGGAGATAAACTGGATGAGCGGCACACTGTGTTATGACTCAGTGCACTAATTTGTCAGGTTAAATGGCTTCCTGTGAAATTCAAATTCATTGATGTCATGCAAGAATTTCACACCTTAAAGTGGCTGAAGGGGCTGGAGGGTGTACATCCTCTGGGAGACTCAGTTTGGCCACTCATTGGAAAAGCTGCAACTTCCCAAGATCATCAGAGTGTGTAAAGGCTTTTCACGTACATGGCTCTCATTACCATAAAAGCTTGCGCTGATTTGACTTTCCAACACCAGGCTTTGGCTGTCACTTATCTCAATGGAGATAAATGAAACACAGCTAATACTTAGGGAGTAAGGCTAATGTCAGTCTGTCGGATGAAGCCTGGTTTAGATGGTTTAAAACTGAGAGACTGAATAAAAACAACAAGCTGTTTAACCTTTTTTTTAAATGTTATGAAATCCTGTTCTATTTTCCGTGACTGTCATGCTGCCTCTTCTTTTGTTGCTTCAAGTAACAGACCCTCATTTCTAGCACGATCATTTCTGTTGGAACTAAATTATTTAAGAAACTTCTTTAAACGAGGGATTCTTCATCGAAAACTAATGCCAAGTAGTTTGTTGGAGTCAACTGTTGGTTTTCATCAGGTTTTAAGTGCTTGGTTCTGTGTAACTCAGTAAGCAGAGTCTTGATAAAGATGATAGGATTTAGAGAGAAAATGAACAGACACAGCAAATCAAATGTCCATTCTCACAGACATCCGTTTCACTTGCCAGATGGTGGTTTTGGTCTTGTATTATTTGCTGCCTCCAATTACAAAGCGGGTGAAACCGTGACAGCCCACATTCAATAAATCTACAAAGAATCTGAACAGAATCTCAACTTATCACGAGTAATGGTCCAAACAGATCCATGGCTTTTTCTTTTTTTTTTTTCAAATCACATCTCATCTTCACATCCTTTCTCATACATATAATATTTCTTAGCACAAGCATGTGTATGCGTGTCCTTTGCTCATTGTACCTTAAAGGCCTTGATAGGATCAGCCCAGTCTGAGTCAGGGCTCTGCCAGGGTTTGCGATCCGCCAAACTCTCAGCGAACACATCCAGATAGAAGATGGCATAGTTTTCTGGGTCCTGGATCTCGCTCTGAAACAGTTTCATGATGTTGAGGAAAGTGTCCAGGGGCCCACAGAGGTACACGACTGCAGACAGAATAACAACAAAACGAACAAGTTTTTATCTTAAAATACAAAATAATTCTGTTTTGAAAACACTGCAAAGATTGCTTTCTTATCAAGTCTTATAATGAATCCAAAAATCATATTTTCACAAAACAAGTGAATAAATGTGCCATTGGAGAAAAATTTCAATGTGTTTCCAGAACATATCAACATGCGTCAACTGTCAAGAATTTTCTAGATCCAAGTGTGACCTTTCTTTATGTCATGCTAGTGCATCAATCTCCTTATTTTATCCTCCTCCAATATACTGACTCTCAAAAAGTTCAGGAAAATCATTAAAACAACTTAGTTTGTATATGAAGCCGCTTAAAATAATCCCAGAACACTGATTGGAGAGTACAAGACTACAACAATATTCAACAAGGGCTTGATTAGATGTAGATTATAACAAATGAGAAAAATATTCACGAGTTGGTGGAGTAATTTCACTTGCTCTCAATATGGAGTCAAAGGCCACATTTACAGGGGCTCTCTGCATGGTTGTGAATTTTCTTGGCCACCTAGAAAGCCACATTTGATTATTTACACATTACACAAAAGGTATGCATGAATAAACACCAGATGTAAAGATGAACATATGTGCAGAACCAGATTACCATCTGAAACAGGCACAAACAAGTCAGGCATAATAACTGAGGCTGGAGAGCAGAAGGTAGCTAAGGGCTTGGAAACTGGTCTGGGGCTGGAGGGTTGACCGTAGCGATGGGAGGGGCACATAGCAAGGGCGAGGGTTTTTACTAGCCCCCTTTTCTCGTAGATACACTCCTTGATTTTGTTGTAACATGCCCAAATCCTCAAATTTCCTTTCAGTGAGTGCAGTGTTGATGTTTTAAAGCTCAGCTGTGACCTGTGTTGAGTTTCACAACATCAGCGAGCTGGGAGGAAAGCTGGGCGAGATATTGCGGATAAAAAGAGTCACTTTTAAGAAATCTGGGAGAAAGAAATGTGTTGCTCTTTTTAGTTAAAACTTTTGGGAAAATGATGTCATGTGCATGGTGCTGAGTGCAGCTGAACACGTATGTGATTAAATGTCTGTGTGCTTTCTTTCAGTCTAATTGATCTAGATGGCAATACCAAAAATGTCTGTTAAAACCAGAGTTGTGTGATGTAATTCCCACCGTTTTTTGTAGTTTCACATAATGAAACAAGCAGCATAGTGTGAGCAGTGGATGATAAACTGGGCCATATTTAAACTATTGCACTGTCTGATTCTAATAAATGCCGGGCTTCACACACAGTGCTGCAGATGTACAAATAAAAAAAGGCAAGAAAGGAGTAACAATGGAGATGGAAATTATTAAAAGGTAAGAGCGACTGTTGGAGGGGGACTTCTGAGGAGAGAGATTCAAAATTGGGGTTGAAAGTATTCAAAATCTTTCAGTTCTCTTGCTGTTACTGAATACAACACTAAAACTACACTTAACAGTTTCTCATATCTTACATTGAGAAATATAAACCTATTTTTTTTCATTTAACAGAAGAAGCTGAAGTTAAATATAAACACAAGCAATCATTCATAACCTCGCCTAATACAATACTGCTTAAAATTGTCAAATTTTTGATTTAAATTAGGAACTATGTGATCAAAAATGAAATAAAATTACAGATCTAACCAAATATTCAGTTCCAACTTCCAGTATGTGACTGTTTTTAATATTCAATACAACTGAAATGTTTCAGTCTGTGTTAAGGAAGTACTGGGTTTTACACAAAAAATGGAAAGTTTCTAGATTCATACTTAGTGACATAGTAGACATTCATTGTCTTGCTCAAAGACACTCCAATAATTTACTGTTTGCTGCTGCGGGAATCAAACCTGAGACCTCAGCTGCAGTCTCTGACATTGTCCCTACCCACTAGCTTCACCCTGCCACCTACACCCTATTGCTGTTGAGTCATGAATAAAAAAATTTTAGCATTATTTCCATTTGTAGCATATGTCAGAGAGGCGGCTGCCAGCTCCGAGGCAGCGCTCCCAAGTCAGCAGACATTTCCTCATGTGTTAGACCAAAGTCGGCTGCTGCTCAGACCCCAACCCTCATCTCTTCCAACATGGCTCACCCATGCCAAGTAGTCCCGCTGTCTCCTGGACCACTACCAAAATAAATGCACTACACAGCCAGGGGAAAATGTCCTCCTGTGTTGTGGCAGTCGTACAGTATATGGACCTGCCGAAGCTTTACACAAAGGGCACATTAAATTGTTTGGTACAAGTTGTTCTGCCTCACGGACTCCAGGATGGTAATCGGCTCAGCTCTGCTCTCTCAACTGGAGAAAATCTCCTTCGAATTTAGCCCGTCTTTACATCTTAAATTCAAATTTTAATAGGACAAGATTGTTTCAAGTATTTTCTATAACGAAGGCTCTTTTTTACCTCTGACAATGAGCTAATTTTAGCAGTACTTTTAGTTTTCAGACTGAGAGTTAGAGGGGCGTCTCAAACACTTGTTGACTGATTTGATGGAAAATTGAGCCAAAGAATGAGTGATTCATGTTTGCTGCAGGTCCAGGATTTCTCGCCTCTGCGAGATAGCATATTTTCTATTTCCTCATGAACTACTGCACTTTTAAAAACTGGCTTATACTGTGCATCCTGTGATTTTTCTGTCGCTGACTCAAATCCAAATGCCGATATAAGATTTAGAAACATCTGTTATTATCAAAAATAGCACATATAATAACATGTATGAGCTATCTGACTGCAGTCTGCCATTTCAAGATGTTGACCTTTGAAAAATCCGGCATAGAAAATGTGATAAAACATCAAAGTATCTCAACTCACAAGAATAATAACTCCTGAGAGGTGACTGATGTATCAAATGACTTTTTATGAGGGATGTTTTGTTTCTGTTCTCCAGATTAAGGATAAACACTTGCCATTGTTAAATACCACAGTGAATACTTGTTTCTGATTGGCTGGCAGTCTCTTTACTGTGATAACCCTTATGATTTTTATCATATCAAAGCTTGTTTTTAAAACTTTTATGATTGTAGTTTTTAAAAGCGTAGACATTCAATGTACTGTATCACTGTTTTCACTTTTACTGGCAGAGTTGGCTTCGCTGGCACAGGATTCAAACTGCATACCCACATGTGAGCAATTCTCAGGAAATAACACATGTAGGTACTAGATGGGATGCATTAGACTAAAGCCGAAGCATGCTAGCTTTCCAAAACTATCGACTATCTTATCAACTCTTCTTAATCAAAAACAACATGAAGCAACGATTCTTCTGAGCCAACCGTGTGTTTGGATCTGCTGTAAATGGATACACCCGCGCTGTTTTTTTTTTTTTGTTGTTGCATTTCTGTTGGAGAGGCTCCAAATGGCGTGAAGTCTGCCCAAACGTTTGATAATCATGTCCTTTTGAGTGGGACTGTGGGACTTTTACTATCAAAAGGCAGGTGTTAAATTCAGTGAAATTAAGTTTAACCCTGTTTCAGGAATCTGGCTGTGAGTATGAACATGAGCAACTTGAAACGAGCAAAAAAAGGTGGATGAACTAGTACCAAAAATTGATTATATGAAGTTTTGAAAAAGAAGCTTATTTATTATTGGAAGCTGGTGAAGTAGTCTCAGATTTCTTTCGACCTCTTAGAATAATAAGTGTTGAAGTCTCAATAAAAGATGAAACTATGGGTATAGATGATTTGTCTGTAGATAATGTTTAGGCCTGTATTAAAAACTCTCTGCACCAATAGAAATAGGTCATGTTCTCTCATATCTCTAGCATTTATTTCATAATTTAAGTGATTTAGATTCTTAATTACACTCTTTGGTTTGGTTTGCAATTTGGGACATTTCACTGTTGGATGGCTCCACAGATAATCACATGCAAGTTCCAGACAGAAAGCAAGGCAATTATGCACTCGGTTTGTTTTTGCTGCCTTCTAAATTGAACATCCAGTTCATCTGACCAGCTGCTACCGTTGCATCCTGGGAGTGTATTTCACAGGAAACAGGATTTTTGTAATTAAGCTGAGACTCCACCTGAGCATCTTTGTGAATAGACACACATTTCATCACTCACTGGGAGCTACAAACCACTGCTGCTTGTACTTGAAAAAGAAAAAAGAACAAAAAACCAAACAGCCTGATGTATTCTTCCACTCACACAACTGAAATTTTCCCTCTTGTGTGCCATTAATGGAGTGAAAACCATCGAGGCAAGAGTGTCACTGGGCAATGTGATGGGAGCCTGAATATATTCACTGTATTTAGAGCAGCGCTTTCATATCACACCGTGCCAGAGCTGGAAGAGGGTCTTTAAACCTTTTATTTAAAGGGTCAGTTCACCCAAATTGGGGGGAAAAAAAACCAACAACTGAGGTCTCTAGCCACATAGTTTTGCCATGTTTTTAGGTTTTTAGATATCCATCTCTGAGATTTCTGCCTCCACATCAAATAAAAATGGAGATAAATGGAATTTCAGTTGCGGTGCACATAGCACTGAAAAATATAATTTAAAAATTCAACAGTAACAGGTTTTTCCAGAAGCAGTGGCCCTGTTTCTCTGGATAACCCATAAAACAGACTGTCTACAGTTTTATAGGAACTATTTTTTTGTGGAAGGTAGTTCCAATGCAAGTTTAAAGCTAGGTGCAGATATGACTAGAATAAAAACTAGGAAACCTTTTTTTATTATTATTTGGATGAACTGGCCCTTTAAAAAAAAATTGCTAACAAAAGTCTTGCACTGAGCTAAAAAAATATAAGCATTTGATCTAAAAAAAAAAACGTCAGAATCTCTGAAACTGAAACATGAACATGAAAAATCCATTAATTGGAGACAATCAGACAATAACATGTGTATCGAACGAGTTATTAGTAACTTTCTTTTTAGTGCCAAGTTTCCTTCATCTGAAACCACAGTTGATGTGTCAATGGTGAGCCACAGGCCAGGAACAGTAAAAAAAAATTGATTGAAATAAATTGATATGAATTTTCAAAAAAATTCAGGAAGATATCTACTTGATTTGAATAACTGCGGGTGAGTTGTGTTATGTTTTGTTTTTTTGTAATTGATCAGTAGTAAGTGTATCTGTTCCATCAGTGTCATTTAGTGGCTGGAGGCTGTGGTGGCGGTTGCTGGGAGCAGTTAACTTTTCCACAGTACTGAAGAAATATGCCAATTTAAAAATTATTTATGACGGTCGACCTACATCAACCTGCATCTGCGTCAGTCTCTTTCATGACTGGCACCGTTACTATGCCAGTTTTATGTAAGGATTTTCTCTAGGTCTGGCCCAGGAAGAGGGCATCTTCACTCTTAACCTTGCCTTCAAGGCTCTGCTTGGCTCTACGGACGGCAGTGTTGGTCCTTGAGACTGTCCTTTGCTAAAAATCAACACTATAGATGGTCTGTCCATAGTTAGGTTTTATTGTTAGCAGCTGTTGTAATTATGACGAGAGCAAAGGAGGAAGTCAGGTGACGTAATATATGCAGGGACATGGGCCACATTAGGAGGGGGCCAGGGTGGAGTGTGCATCAACGGAGCACAGGACTTTAACATGGTAGACTGCTGTTTCTTTTACCATTTTAAACCAACACTCAGCGTTGTGTCTTTTATTCATGACTACTCCACAACCTGCCACTGCTGGTACACTCATCATGCGTATTACTGTAACCATGACGATGAAGGTCTGGCACGCCTGCTGCCAGCATGCTCCTATGGGTCATATCAGAGGCGAAAGACAAATGACTGATATGGTTGTTTAGCTTGGAGGCCGTGTTGCAGTCATTTTAATGTTTTGGTTGAGGCTAAGCAATAGTGATCCCTTGACTTTATCTCTAGCGCCACCATGAGGTTGACTGTTTTTTTTTTGGGGGGGGGGGGGTTGGTGCAAATATTCATTGTACTGTGAATCTGAGACAGTGAACTGAGGCAACATTATTCCATGCGAACATCTGCGTGTTAGCATGTTTGCACATCGACAAGCATTGAGCTCAATGCACCACTGCACCTAATCACTGCCTGACAAAGCTGCTAGCATGGCTGTAGCCTCTTAGTTTTTTTAAGTGGCCATAACCACAGCTACTTGAATGGCTGAAAAAATCTGAGATGTGGACAGTGATACAGAAGCACAGAACAAAGCTACCTCTACAGTACAGGACCACCAAATTACAGCAGGTAATAATGCAGGGCTTCCATTAGATGATACTGTATCATAGTGGGGCAAATTACCTAGAAAATTGGAATTAATCAAACTACTAAAACACAGTGGGACACCTGGGACTTTTGGAGGACCCCAGAGGGTCTGAATGGTCTCACTGTTTGGTAATCGATTTACCAATATCTGGCACTGTACCTTCAGCTGTCGGAGGGCGTAAAAGGAATGCAGTGGAGGACTACACAAAGGTCTTACATAATGGAAAATACTTGTGAAAGGTACCGGTTCCTCAAATCTTGGGTAAGTGCATTTGGTTGCTTCCCACATCTGCATTTTCCAGTTATTAAATTGAGGAATTTGGGGAATTAGAGTTGGTGGTTGGAGGAGTGTTTAACTCAGCATCAGCACGCAATCACTTGATCAGCTGTCAAAGCTCCAATAATGTGTAGCCTCCCATTAAAAGCCCCAGTTTTCCTTTCTTACCTCAGCACAACCTCTTGCCAGCAATCGGTTCAATACAATTAGATTTTATTTATATATAGTGCCAATTCATAACAGAGGTTATCTCAGGGCACTTTTCATATAGAGCAGGTCTAGACCGTACTCTTTTTTGTTACACTTACAGAGACCCAAGATTCCCCCATGAGCAAGCACTTGAGCAATCGGGCGACTTTACAGCGCTGATAGCCCAGAGGTTATCTGCCGGCAGAAAAGTGAGCTGGATGTCGAGCCAGGACAAGCCCTGACAAAACCATTAGCTTCTGTGACCTCCTGCTCACTGCGTCAGCTCCATAATTCATCCTGGGGGGGGGGGGTGCACCTTTCACCTTTTTCCCTTGTTGCTGAACCAGCCTTTAATTGCCTTTACACTGTGTGGATTCCATTATTTGTTGACTGTGTTACTGTAAGAACAGATTAAGATGTTTAAAACTCTCACAGTGCCAGAAACCATAATACTCCAAGATTCAGTGCTTGGAAGCAGATTTTGTTCTGAGATGTTGAGCTGGTTCCAAAAATGATTCCCTTCAAACTTTCCCATGAGTATAGGCAGATAAATATTTGTAACACACCCATGCATTTCTTTATCCTGAATCTGAAGAAAACATGCAGAGAAGCATTAGTTTGATGTGATTGTGTGTCAGGTTCTCAGCAAACAAGTAGGTAGGAAGGTAGGAAGCACATGTAGTCAAACTGCCCTTAAATGCAGTTGTGAGGTAGTTGGGCTGCAATTCTTCCATTACATTTCAGAGGGCAATATTTTACTTAAAAAGTACTTTAGTGATGACACAACGTGATGTAATGTCCGAGTAACTAAAGCGTTTCTGAGAACTATCTGAACAGTAAAGGGGCCAATACGTCCCCCAAACTAAAGAACAAAATACATCATGTGTAACTGCCTTCCAACGCAGTTCATGTAAGTGTTTTCTTATTGGCAGGAGGACCACCACAAATCAACACTCCAAAAAAATGAAATCCTTCACACTAGTGTTTTCTTATCTTGCTGCTATAGTTAAGGATTTGTGAGGTTTAAGCACAAAGCTGATGTTCCTGTTTTTTCTTGAGAGAAGCATGTAATCGCTCAAACTGCTCTGAAAGCAATAAAATCCCCAGAATCAGAGATCTGTTTTTGTTTTCATCTTCTGTTCCTATTTTTGCAAAATACTGTGAAAGGCACCACTGAAAATTGTTTAACTTCATGACATCAAACACTGAGTATTAGACTGAGTATTGGACTTACAGCTATTCTTTCATTGTGGTATTATTACTAGGAGTTAGTTAATTGTTCCATTGCTGAAAACATGTCTGATCCAAATGGGTTAGGAATATGGGGACTACTTTGTCACTAACCAGAAGTTGTAACTGATGACTTAATAAATCATATATCACTGCTTTATACCTGATTTATAAGCCACTAGCACAAACAACTTGGGTTGCCTGATTGTGAAAAATGCATTTTCTGGCATTTATCCATCTCTAGTATGGCTTTTGTAAGGAGTGTATATTGAGAACTATTAAACAACGTCAGTCCAATGTCTGTGGTTTATATGCAGAGCTGGAGTAAGGATGTGATTCGCCTCACTTAGCTTAATGGCACAGGAAGACAGGAAACAGGAAACACAGATGTCTACCAACACCTCTAAAACCCCCTAAATGACACATTTAATCTTGCTTGATTCATTTGTACGTGAACAAATATGTCAAACGGCTTTTTGTGTGGTTTAGGGGAGCTACCTGCTGGAAGCACCCCTGACAGCCTACGGTTTATCCATCCGCCAAATACTTCATCAGGCCACAGAGTCTCTGGCTGTAGCACAGGTTGCCAGATACAGTCCCGAGCATCAGTTTCGGTTTGATCACAGGCACAAGGGCACCAAGGCTGGTAACCTTCACTGCACCGTGACCACAGGGCTTCAGGAAGCTGCATATATTCATTATATTCATGCTAAACTAGGCTAATCCCATCCTGACTCCAGATCAATACAAAATGTGTACGTATGAGACTGATATCAATCTTCTTGTGTAACTCTCAGAAATGTAGAAAGAGGAAACATTTTGCAAAAATACTGTGAAAGGCACCACTGAAAATTGTTTAACTTCATGACATCAAACACTGAGTATTAGACTGAGTATTGGACTTACAGCTATTCTTTCATTGTGGTATTATTACTAGGAGTTAGTTAATTGTTCCATTGCTGAAAACATGTCTGATCCAAATGGGTTAGGAATATGGGGACTACTTTGTCACTAACCAGAAGTTGTAACTGATGACTTAATAAATCATATATCACTGCTTTATACCTGATTTATAAGCCACTAGCACAAACAACTTGGGTTGCCTGATTGTGAAAAATGCATTTTCTGGCATTTATCCATCTCTAGCATGGCTTTTGTAAGGAGTGTATATTGAGAACTATTAAACAATGTCAGTCCAATGTCTGTGGTTTATATGCAGAGCTGGAGTAAGGATGTGATTCGCCTCACTTAGCTTAATGGCACAGGAAGACAGGAAACAGGAAACACAGATGTCTACCAACACCTCTAAAACCCCCTAAATGACACATTTAATCTTGCTTGATTCATTTGTACGTGAACAAATATGTCAAACGGCTTTTTGTGTGGTTTAGGGGAGCTACCTGCTGGAAGCACCCCTGACAGCCTACGGTTTATCCATCCGCCAAATACTTCATCAGGCCACAGAGTCTCTGGCTGTAGCACAGGTTGCCAGATACAGTCCCGAGCATCAGTTTCGGTTTGATCACAGGCACAAGGGCACCAAGGCTGGTAACCTTCACTGCACCGTGACCACAGGGCTTCAGGAAGCTGCATATATTCATTATATTCATGCTAAACTAGGCTAATCCCATCCTGACTCCAGATCAATACAAAATGTGTACGTATGAGACTGATATCAATCTTCTTGTGTAACTCTCAGAAATGTAGAAAGAGGAAACATTTTGCAAAAAATACTTTAATGGATTATTAGTACCTATAACTTAATTTTTGCTGTATAATGATAATGAATCAAAAGGATTTTATCCCAACCTGGCAACCCAATTGGTCCTTTTAATGACTTATCAATAATAATCTAAAGGCATCAGTAGATGATTAGTTTACCATTAAGCAACTGGTTGCATCTACTAGATGACATGTACACACACACGTGCAGCTTGGCGCATGCATGAGCCACCATCCAGAGTCTCAGTCACACATTTAACTTTATCAAAGCAGCAGTAATAACTGAGTCAGCCTCACAGTGTTTCCAGTTAATTAAACTTAAGGCTAGAATAGTGAGGAGGGGTTTAACTGCCTCTCTGCCTTGTGATTTACCAAAAAAAAAAAAATAAAGATAAATAAAATCTGTTATTTTCATGTGTTAAAAACCAAATATCTGTTTTGCAACACGAGGAAAACATTTAGAAATTAATTATAATTCCTTTTTCAGTGGCTTTAAGGTTGGAAAAATCATCTTATTCCACATTTCGGAGAGTATCATATACATTCTGTATCATCTTGTTCCAGCTCTTCACTGAAGCTATATGACGTTTCCATCGAGGGAAATATTCAAACCCCCAAACCCCCCGATAATGCCTCCATCATTCCATCAAATGGAAAATATTCTACATGTCTTTTATAATTCACATGACATATCTGGCATCTGTGGAAACTTTGGCTTGTCATCCGCCAGGATTTAAAATAAACTTTTGCGGATCTGAGTGGAGTTTGGCTCAACAGCACGAAGACCAGACCGAGGCCCAGCGGCGCGCACGCGTTCAGGGAGAGGGGCACCCATTTGGTCGTGCGCGCGCGCGCGTGCGCCCAGCTCTTTAAAACGCGCAGGTGGTGGTCCTCCGCGCGCAATAAAGCAGCGGCAGCAGCGGACTGCCCACAGCCTAAACATTCCTCTGTAATAACTGCGGAATAAACCGGCTTCTCCCTGCACCCACTCCCCTACACCTCAGTCTCAATCTGCCCGGGGGGGGAAAGGGGCAACAAAAAACCCAAACTTCACTGTGACCTCGCTCCCTGGAAGCGGAATCTCCCGCGGCAGCGCCGCAAATGGAAGTTCCAAATGAGACAGGTTAACTTTCGTTCTGCAGGAGGAGTTTTCCTCCCTTTGCAGCTTAAGGCTCAGGCCGACTGATGCGTTTTGGCCTTTTGACACCGTTTCCCTCAAACCCTACAAGCGGTCGCATGCGACCGGCGCGGGACATTTCACCGAGCTGCTTCCCGGGCGGATCATCCAGTCCGAAGGCATTTCCTCCGCCATCCACCGACATTATCTTTATGGAAACCAGGCGCGGATCTGCTTTATTTTCAGATAGTGTCGCATGCTTCGGAGACAAGTTGCAAAAGCGGCTCGTGCAGAAAACCAAAAGAGTTTGGAAACGTTAAAAGTTTGTTTTTGAAGTGAGGTCGGGTCGGTTTTTGGAGCTATTGCTTTGGCCCCCACTAAACCGCGTCAACCGTGTTTCAGGTGCCTCAATCCCGGGATTAAAAACTTCAAATCCCAACCTTAAATCACACATTTTTCCCCTTCAGAGCGAACTTACTTCTCCCGTGCTCCTTCATGAAACTTATGAGCTCCTTGTGGTACTTGAAGTCCTCCTCGTACGGGTGGGCCTCCACCGTGATGTTCATCTCCTCCTTCAGGTTCAGGTAGATCCCCTCCGAGAGGAAGTAGTACGGCCGGTCGTCGTGCCGCAGGTCGTGGAAGATCACCAGCGCTCGGGACGTCCAGTTGAAGTGCGTGTGTAGGACGTTGGCGAAGTCCCCGAGCTTGGTGGTGGACGGGCCGCTGCGCACGATGGTCCGGTACTCCTCGCGTTTGTCGAAGCCGTACGCGGGACCCCCGGCGGTGATGAGCGGGAGCTTCCAGTGGGACGCGAACCGCCCCACGGAGGCCAGAGGGTACACGCAGCCGGGTCCGAAGAAGGCGTCCGGCCGGATGTAGAGCTTGGCGTCCACGGCCACCACCTGCGCCCTGCTCTCGGCGCAGGAGCCCGCGGCGGGGTCCTCGGTGCTGTAGTTGAGGATGTTGATGGAGCGTCCGACCAGCAGCCCGTGCTTGCCGTGCAGGTCCTCGTGCGCCATGAGGATGGCCGGGAAGACGCGCGGCAGCGCCCACGGGTACTTGTGGTGGTTGTCCGGGAGCATGACGGCCACGGTTATGTTACCTCCGCAGGCGGGGAAGAGGCAGCAGGACAGCGCCGCGAGCAGGCAGCATCCCAGCGCGCGTCCGCATCCCATCTCGCGTCCCAGCCGCTTGGAAGTCCCTGAAGAGCAAGTACGGCCACCGAGAGCGCACCGTGCGGAGAGGAGTCGGGGCCGGCTGTGGCACCTTTACACCTAACCATAAGTGTCCGCGTCCCTCCCCCGCTGTCCTCTTCACTCTCTCTCAGAAGTCAGGCAGAAGTCGGTAAACGCATCAGCCGGTCGTGGCGGCCCGGCGGTGCCGTGCGCCCGCGCTGCGTAAATCCACCTTAGACGAAGTCCTCGTACTTCCCAAAGCGAGTTCTCCAGCGCGGCGCGGTCCTCACGCTGGTAGCCTGTCTGAGAGTGATAACATCCATCCAGATGACTGCAACTTAAATCAGAGCAGCCCTCTGCTCTGCCCCCGCACGTCACACACTGCAAGAAGTGTGCGCTGCCTGCATAGTTAATAAATCACCGCTCAGCCCCGGAGTAGAGTTTTTCTTCACTGACACTGACTTTTCTTCCCCCCTTTTTTTAATGCTGGCGATTTTCGGTGCAGGTCATAATAGTTTGAATTTTCCGCAGCTTTTCCTCAAAGATCTGCTTCATTCTGTCTTCTGAAAAAATAAGGCATGTCCAGACTCTTTAGACGAACCACTCACAAATTAAAACGCAGTAAAAAAGGAAACAAAGGGTTTTTTTTACGTTTTATAATGTGTGTGTGTGTGCGTGTGCGTGTGCGTGTGTGTTTTAAATGTAAAACAAATGGAGACAAATTGAATTGCATGTTGAAACATGTGACTTTTTTGTAGTGTATGAATAAATCCTCTAAAGAGGGGCCTGAGTCGCCCCCTGGCTGTCATTTCGCAGCCCTGGAAGTTTTACATGGTCTTGGCCTGTTACAGTCTCCAGTGCAATAGTTAAGGATTGTTTTACTCACCCAAGAACCTGCAGGTTTTAATTGGTTTAATGTGTTTTAATGGCGTTGTTTAGGACGTCACTACATATCGACAGGTTGGATTCTTAAGGTTTAAAACAGGGGTTTTAATGGATTTAAATGCAAAAGTGAATAGGGTGTTGATGGCGCTGTGGATTGACTAAGTGACTGATTTGATTGGCAGCAAGTAATATAAATGAAAGTGACTGAAGTGCACCCCCTGCCTCGAATTATAGCTCAACGGTCTGATTCACTTGGAGAATGTCACAGTTGATCTCTGCCAACCGGTCTCCAGCATCAGTTTGTCAGGGCTGTCAGCTGAAAATCGTGTTAGCTTTATTATTTTCCTGAGCAGTGGCCAGAGTTTCCTGGTTCCAGCTGCTGAGTTGATGACTCAGTTAAAGGGAGCAAAAAAATGAGAGTGAAATTTATACCTCTACTCTTTTCTGGACAAAAAAATCACAGTGACACATAAATATGTAACTTCACATGCTGTGATCTCTGGAAATGATGAACTTTTCGATATGTTCACTCTGGATTCAATCCTTAGGCCAAAAGCAGAACAGCTTCAGGGAATTCAGCCACCATGATGACTTACACCTGTGCTTTTCCTTATGTGACCTAACCCATGATTTACATTTCATAAGTTAGTGTTAGTGCAAAGTTTTACATAAAATAAATGGACACTAGTGCCAAGATGTTGAGATATTTCACTGTGCAGCTGGTGGTGTGAGAATGCAGAATCAGGAGGATTTGCCCTCCGGGGACTATGATTATCTTTACATTTCATAGCGCTCCATCCAGTTGTTGGGTTATTTTAGTCTGGACCAGACTGTTGAACCATCTGACCTACATTGCAAATATGAGGGGCAGGACCAAAAAACCAACATAACTCAGAATTACAGTTTGTAATGTTATCTTTTTTTTGTGAGTCAAAGGCAATAGCTGGCATCTCGGGAAGTCACTAGATTTTTGAAGGATATCAAAGAAAACAAACATTTCCCTTTAGACAAACTTTTGATCCCGACTTTTTTTTTGTGAAATATTGCAACTTCTTCACATCCTTCAAATGTAACATGATGAGAACGAAAACGTCATTTTAAGCGATCACAAGTCAACAAGGTTGGGAGCCACTGTCTTAAGGTGAGGTATCAAATTTTTCTGAACATGGGCTTGAAGACATATTGTAAGAGAGTGTTTTTGTCAGCGTGAACAGGTAATTGAAACAAGTCATTTCATATCCCTGTTTAGTAGCATATGCACGTCTTCAGAGAGGTCAGAGGTCATTGTCTTGTCATGCCAGGAATCTAACCGCCTCCTCCTACACACTAGTCTGTATCCTCTTTCCAGTCTGACTTGACTGTAACTTATTGTTCTCTTTCCACTGAGCTGAAAGGATGTTTGTTATAATGGCACTGTTTGCTTGGATGGTGCTGATTGCTACTTTCGTGTTTTTTTCTTCTGTCCTATTGTAATCACCTCCACCCACAAGGCATCACCTTGAATCAGACAGTCATGATTTATTGCTTTACTGCTTTTTAAGTACATCTGAGAAATGAGCAGTCAAGAGCTTTCCAGGTTTCAAGGAGGCACAAGAGAACAATGATCATGAAGAGGGGGGAGAACCTGAAGAAGAAAATGGAGAAGTTATAACAAAGAGCATGAAGCATCATCTTCAGATGAAGTGAAAAATCCCCCAATCAGAAACAGAGATGTTTTTGTCAAATAGAGGAAAATTAAATGGTCCTCGGAAGAAGAAAATGGAGAAGTTATAACAAAGAGCATGAAGCATCATCTTCAGATGAAGCGAAAAATCCCCCAATCAGAAACAGAGATGTTTTTGTCAAATAGAGGAAAATTAAATGGTCCTCGCCACAGGCCGAGATATGGCCTCAAATTTCTACATGTTCCTCTTACCAGCTGTCAGAAAAATCCTCTGGAGATGAAAGATTCGGAAGGTTTCCATAAATATGGAGCGTTGTGCTGCTTCTGTCAGAGACATGAAGACCTGGCTGCAGGCAGGAAGAGGCTTCCTGGAGGAGTGAGTTAAACACTGATTGGACCAACATAGTACATTGGAAATATTTTACAAATGTTTAAAAGTTGTAGAAAATGAAAACATTTATATATATATATATTATAAATATATATTTTTTTTAATTTTTACAGGTTTCAGACAGAAACCTGCAAAGACAGAAATTATCCTTTGTTCATGACTGAATTTTCAAGTAAAACTCAGAGGCTCTTCAGATGTCATGGCGATATTGTTTATGTTTTCTATCTAGTTTTTTGTAAAATTATTTACTATCAGCTACAGTATCTTGTTGTTTAGACCTACTGAGTGAATCGACAGGCCTGGACTACTTCGAGGCACTTCTGTCTCAATAAGGGGGACAAGAGCTCCATGAAGAGCTGATTTTGGTGGGTCTTCAGATGTTTGTTTTTGTTGTCCACCCAGCAGCAGAGGAGGAGGTACAAGCCTTTATTCCACTGGTCAACTCTCTAGAGGGGACGCTAAACCCACAGAACTCTTGGGCTTGAACAGAGCTCTTCGCAGTACCAGAGGTGGTGGACGCTGCTCTGAGGTTGTCTGCCGGTCCAAGTCATTCCACCAGGTGAACAATGATGGAAGCTTTTTCTCTTCCAGAGAGGATTTCTCTCTACCATCCCCATGATATGGACAACAACGTGCAGACTGCTGAATCCAGCAAGGCTCACCTTCTCTGTAGGAAGTGGAAGACGGAGCTTCTCTGGATGTTGCTACCAAAGAGAAACATCTGGAGTAGAGAGAGGTTTTCTTCAGAGGTCTCTCTTCATAAGAAAGCAGCCACTGTGAAAACTATTGTAACTGAGGGTACATCCTCGACCATCCTTGATTTTAATAATTTTAGATAAAATTTAGGTTGCCCCTTCTTTTAAAAAAATGTATTAAATTGCACATAATGTTGCAAATATCAGGTGTTTAAATTTTTAATATAGCATTGGTTAAGTTGAAACATCTACTCTGAAGCATTCGCAGACCCATTGGGACTCATTAAGCAATATGCAACTATTTAAAAACACACACACTTGCAGCTCTGAATGACTTTATTTCCTTTGGTTATAGGAGCTTGTTAGATGACAGTGCTTTAGTTGAGGCAGCAGTTATATATATATCTCCATATCTGACATTTGTGTGTCCCAGATTCGTAAAAATATACATTCCATAATCACATTAGTTCACAGAGACTTTACTTAATGCTGATCCCAATGACACATTACCTGCTAGAAGACACCAACAAGATAATCAAGATTAGCTTTCTCAATGTTCAGCTCATTAGTAGCCCTTCAAGAGTCTGATACCCAGATAAACGTCCAGCCCACTACTTGATTTGTTAGCACAAAACTGAAGAGAAACAATAAAATAATTTGTTAGCATGATTGAGTCTACAACTGGTTTGTGGTTTTATAGGAGTCTATCTGCTGGTCCGTTGCTATGTCCATTCATCCTTTGGAGTCAGATCTTGGCTCTTTACTCCTTTAGCCAGGTGAGCAGCTGAGGCGTGTAGTAGGTGATGATGATGTCAGCACCTGAATCACAGAGCAGAGAAAAAGTATTTAGTCAAATCACATCTAGAACTGAACTCATAATATGCACAACTATGATAATATGGACCTGACTGCAGAGCAATGCGATAAAATTTTCCTTGTCTCATTCCTGAATAGTGGAGTACTCCAATGCTATCATTGTTTAATTTGCTGTAGTACTGTGATCATTTACTACACTCTCAAATTCTTAGTACGAATAACACCATCTTAGTGTAGAAGAAGAGAAAAGGATGCATTTAGCGGACTTGGTGTGGAAAATGTCTATGTTCAGGTGACCTCCTCCTCTCACCTGCCCTGCGGAAGGCGGTCATGGCTTCCATCACAGCAGCCCTTAGGTCAAAAGCTCCAGCCTGTGCTCCGTGCCACATCATGGCAAACTCCCCTGACACATTGTAAACTGCCAAGGGGTGAGCAGGGAACTGAAAGGAGACACGTGTGGAAAAAAAATGAGACTAATCCCAATTTGGACACTTACTCCAACAGTCAGTCATATTTCAAAAGGAAAAATCTCTGTCATTTTGCAAAATAGGCTTCTGGGATTCTCTCATCTCTGTTTCATAGCAACTGAGTATGTTTCCAGTAATGCAAAGCTGCAGCATTGTTCTTCATTGACCATAACTGATTCAGTTACAGACCTTGTCCTTGACTTCTCTCACGATGTCCAGGTACGGCAGACCTGGTTTCACCATCAGCATATCAGTTCCTTCTCTCACATCTCGCTCCTGCAGCACAGAACAAAAGTGAGACCTCCCACCACTGTGAAAAATATAAAAACACCTATAACCCCAAAGTGCATGCACAAAACAACTTACCACAGCTCGAATGGCGAGTCCTCTTGCTCCAGGAGGCAGCTGATAGCAGCGTCTGTCCCCAAACGCGGGTTTGGATTGTGCAGCATCTCTGTATACAAACACAGCCAGGTGAGTCAGTCTATTCTCACTTCAGAGTGCCATCTCAGTGATCTGTTTAAAACTGATCTGAGAGAGTTTACGTACCGGAAAGGACCATAATAACAGGAGGCAAACTTTGCACTGTAGCTAAGCACCGAAACCTGGAGATTACAACACGAAAAAAAAATGAGAGAAACTACTACTGCTACTACAAAACATTTCATAATATTAAGAAGCTTTATAATAAGCATTGCAATACACTTACATACAATAGATATAATTTTTCTTACTGTCAACAAATCCCATGAAAGCACCAACAATAAACTTATCCCAATAGTAAGTAAAGTCTGTGTATGCAAAGTCTGATAAATCTTATTCCTCTGTCTCCCAGTTTTTGGAGAATGAAGCTCTATTAAAAACACATCATTTAGCCAAACTGTTGCACTGAGCATTATGTTCCTTCATTACCAAGAACACACATACTGTAGTTTATTTTTACTCACTTCAACATTCACCATCTTGCTGCCATAGATTGTTACTAAGGCACCAAATGTGGATTAGTCTGCAGCTGAAAATAGACCCCAGCAAATGTCCTATTTCCTCCTGTTTGACTAAAATCTATTAAAAAAAATATATAAATAAAATAAATACAGTTCCCAGCTGTAAAAAGCTGAAAATTACGGAGCCTTTTAAAAAAAAATGAAACTACATATTTGGGACTTTTTTTTTTTTTTTTTTCAGTCATTAGTTCAGCAGTGAACCGATGGGTTTGGTGCTTGGTGCTATGGTATGTAAGTCATGAAGTATTGAGAGATGGACCATCAACACATTGTTGGTTTGGTTTTTTCATGGGTTTTGTTGACAGTAAAAAGATACAACAAGAACAATTCCTGCCTTATTTTCAGTTGATTACCTTATTTCCCAAACCATTGGATATCAGTGCTTGTTTTATAGCTCTGATTCTTCCATCCATCATATCAGAGGGGGCGATGATGTGACAGCCTGTACAACACATGGCCAACACAACATAACTAGGGATGAACCAAACTTGGGCCACTGCCAGGTTTTTACATAGTTTGAGGTCATGAGCCCATGGCTCAATCCAATATGGGTGAAAGAAAATACTTGATGATAAAAAGGAGAGTAGTGATTCGTGTTGGTCACAATTCAAAGATAGAAACAAAAATTACCGGCTCGGGCGTAGGCCAGCGCCACTTCTGCCAAGCGCAGGCAGCTGGCGTCATTGTTCAGAGTACCATCGTCGTTCAGAATACCTGGGGAAAAACCAAAAAAAACAAAATGAGTATTACAACCTATATTCGTGATGTACATTACCTCTGCTCTTTATGTGAAATAATCAGGAGCTAAATCATTTGAGGAAACACTGACCACAGTGTCCATGTGACGTGTAGGGACACAAGCAGACGTCACATGCCACCAGCAGCTCTGGGAACGAGGATCTGATTTTCTTCACTGCCAGAACAGCCGGCGTATCGTCTGTGTCTGCACCTGAACCATTGTCATCCTGATGATGGTGAGATCACAGTGTGTTTGTTTGGGTGTATTGCTGCCAATGAAAACATTTAATTCAAAAACCATGGGCATTAATCAGCTGCTATAGAAGCCTCTGCTCTTTTCACAAGGTTTTAGGACCTGGCTTTAGGGATTTACTCCATTCAGCCACAGGAGTCTTAGTGAGTCCAACACTGATGTTGGGTGATAAGTTCTCACTCAGTCAGTATTCCAGTTAATCCCAAAGGTGTTGGATAGGGTGGTGTGCAAGCCAGTAAAGTTCTCCTAAGTCTTGCCAAGGCAAAATCATGAAAAAAGCCCTGGACCAAAAGTCCACAAACTTTTGCCCAGATAAATGCGTTATTTACAAGCCTTATACTATTACTTGTACTAGTTATGGACTAGGTGAATCAGAAAGCATATTTTCCCATGACCAGAGAAAAGCCGTAATAAAGCTGAACACAAGACTACAAACACCCAGTCTCATTAATGTCTCATCTAACTAAGACAAGCAGAGAAAACAAGAAACAGATTTTAATGCCCATTTGCTCTGACTAACTTTTTCCCCTTTTTAGTTTTACATACCTTTGCGATTTTTGCAGGAACACCAAAAATCAGCACACATTTCAAGCCGTTCTCCACAAGAGGCTTCAACATTCCCTCCAACTTGTTCACCCCATATCTATTTATTAGAAGAAATATAATACATGTAAAATGAATGGGCCTCTGAAGGAGAGACTGAGATCGCAGTGAAATTGAGCCTCTTTTTCTAGTTTTATATAAGGAAAAACTATCTAGAAATCTCAGGGCTTTTTGTGATATTATTATAAATACTGACACAAAATTTAAAATTTTGAACAGAATTTGCAAGGCTAATGTCTTGTAATTCAGAGGCACATAAAATCGGGAGGCGGGTTTGCAGTTTGTGTTTTGTTTGTGAGGAATAAAGGTCTAACGAATTCTCTTCTTATCTTGGTCCAGAGCCAGTGTTTGGCTCTGGGTTGGCCCTGCATGACTGGTTTTATCTGAGAACAACGCCCTCAGGGGGTTCACAGCTGCAGGGCGACGCTGTGTGTCATGTGATTTGAGTTGGTCTAAATTTTATATACCCCAGTCAACACAGTGCAATTAGAAAAGTTCCTTATGAGCAGACCAGGTTCCACAAGTAGCTAAGAAAATCAGGCACCTTGTTGAACCCGATAGTCTGTAGTAATGAGATGAGAGGGTGATGATAGTATTTCTGGATGTCACTCTCACCTGGCCTGTCCGGGCAAGCTGCCAATGGGCTCCACTGCATCCGCACTGTCTCTGTGGGGGAGAGTGGCAAAGAACCAGATGTTAGAAGCTGCATGTCCATACAAGAATACATGTCAAACACTCGGTAAAGTTGACTTATTCTGACCATTATCACCGCAGTCAAACCTCCTGTAAATTTGTTTTATTTGTCATTGTATTTGACTGTAACTTGGCTTCGCTTGTAGGAAACAGAGGAGTTTCATTTACGTGATGAAGATTGGGTAGATCAGATTGTCAGGTCTTAAATCTGCAACACAGGTCTGCCAGTAGCGGAGTGTTGGGTGGAAATAGCCACTGTGAATGATGGACTCCGCTGGTGTCTGCATCTTTACCCTGAAGTAGAGATATGATCAGTGGAAAAAAGAAAGAAAGTAACGCAGGGAACTGCACAAGTTCTTTTTTGCCTTTAGTTATCGGATGCTGCTAAAAAAAGTCTCTCACGCTCTGGGGCTTCATCAAAGCTCAGTCACTGTTAAAACTGACCAAGCATGCGTGACAATGCTTCTCCAAACAGTCCTTGGTTCTGTCTCATTGCAGAGTAAACAAACAGTAGGTTTTCAAACTTATATCAAATAAAAACCTTTTATCTTAATAGCGTTTAACCATTGTTTCCTACATTCCTCTTCTAAACCATGACATCTTCGACATATTTTCCACAGCAGGACAAATATAATTTTCTTGGATTATGAATACAGATTCAGATTACATGCATTGTTATGCACTTGTGCATAAGAGCAGAGCTCAGCTTGTTTATTTTGTTTTATTTTTTTAAAAATGCATTTGTCATAAGTTTGTAAAGAACGTCCAGCATAAATGATGCCTTTGGATGAACAGTTCTAGTCATTTAGTTATTTTACCTTAGCTGAGGCTGTATTATCATCAGGGGTTACCTTCGAGATCACATTTGAAAAAAAGTAAAAAGCACAGAAACTAATATGTGTTAATGAAAATAAATAAAACACAGTAAGTCATGCATAACATCTCATCGCCGGTACCATGTTGTGATCCCGGGGTCTGCAGTTTTTAACATGTCCTTGCCCTCGCTACACTCATGTAATGTCCTTAAACTGATGACCACAGATCTGAAGCAAAGGACCTGCATTAAAATGCCGAACCCAGCTGGACACACGCAACCAATATACACTGTAATCCCCCCTTTAATAATCACATGTCATATTGTTACCTCGGTTCGTTTTCTATGCAAAGAACGCGGCCTTTTATAACCACGATTCACAGTAACTGCTGTGTTATACACGTGTTTGGATTAATCTCCAGACTGTATGAAACCTGCAGAAGCGCTAGATGAAGGGATCGTACTTGCCTGCGAGCGTGAACCTGCGACTGGTCACTTCTCTCAAGTCAATGCGTCTCCCTCGGTCTTTGTTAATCGACGGTCCGCGGGAGACGCGGCGGCGCGTTACCGCCCCCTACCGACCGGAGTCTCGACAAAACAGAACGATACCAAACAAATAGAAATAAATTTATTGGTAGTAATTGTATATTTAAAAGGAAAAAAGGGCAGAATTTCTTGTCGTTACAGGCGGAACCAGTGGGTGGGGAAGGCGCTTTTTGATTAATAAGGATATTTTCAAAATAACAACTAAAATTCCGAAGGCGTATAGGCTTTTCGGCCACCGTACAAACGTGTCTGGTCTTCTCGCGATCGTTCCTCGACGCGAGAAAAAGCCGAAGCTGCGATGCTAGCGGCTCGTTAGCTTTGTGTACTGACAGTTTGGCGTCCGACCAGATGGAGGAGAAAACGCCCGACAGTCGTTAAGGTGCAGTAACGGGTCGTCGCACCGAAAAACGTTTCGTATATGCGTATACACGGTTTGTGCTGTAACCAGGGCAACTGCAACATCTCCGACTGTGGTTAGCTCACGTAGTGGTAGAAATATTGGCCACACTCTGTATCATTGTGTAAGTGTAGCTCGTCTCGACCTGTAACGTTGATATTACACCGTGTGTCCATTTAAACGTCGTCTGTTAGTATCAGACCGTGTCCAAGTGAGTTTAATCAGGCCAAATATTGGACTGACACTGATGTGAAAGGAAGGAGATGGAGAGCTGGTTTCACTGGCTATCTTCACAAGCTGTTACCTGATTACCTGATTCCATGAGATGTGATCTGGGCCCGGTCCCCTGATTTACAGCTAGTATGTGGGTGTATACCTGATGCCAGTTGTGTTTTTCATCAGTTCTGTCAAATATGATACTAATATTGTGTTTTCTTTATCCAGTCTGTGGAAGGAAGGGTTTCAGGGAGGCGTAGACTGGGAGCACTTGGTAGTCACGAACCCCGATCAACTTCTACAGTGTGGATTTAAAGATGTAGCCAAGATAGAAGAGGGTCATCTCTGCAGTGCTTCACCATTCGTGCCCAGGGCATAATCAGTGACCCCTCGCCTCCACCCTCCGCTGTGCTCAGCCATGCTGTTCTCCCTGAGGGAACTGGTCCAGTGGCTGGGCTTTGCCACTTTTGAACTGTTCCTCCACCTGTTAGCTTTGCTGGTCTTCAGCATGCTGGTTGCTCTGCGAGCTGACATGTTCACACCCATGCTGAGCTGGTGGCTGGTCTTTGTTCCACTGTTCGCCGCCGACGGCCTCAGCACCTACTTCACGGCAATTGTGTCCATTCGTCTTTACCAGGAGAACGAGAAGCGCCTGGCGGTCCTGCGGCTTCTCTGGGTGCTGACGGTGCTCAGCCTGAAGCTGGTGTGCGAAGTGCTGCTGTGTCAGAAGCTGGCAGAGCAGGAGCAAGCCAGAGACCTGTGGTTTGGCCTCATCATCTCGCCGCTGTTCATCCTGCTGCAGCTGCTGATGATACGAGCATGCCGTGTCAACTGAGGAAGAGCCAGTTGGTGGTTGTGTTTTCAGTTCACCGAGAAGAGTGCAGTCTCCATCTGCCATGCGAGATTTAAAACAAAACAATAGTGTAATTTTTCCTTTTGGCTCACAGGCACCTTCTTAAAAACAGAACACTTTTAAAAAAAATTTCACATACATGTTATAGGTCACACAGTAATTCAGTTTTCTATCATTTGTGTTTCTAGGAGCGTCAAAATGAACAATACCTTTTCTATGATTACTGCAAGTTATAATGTAGTTTTAAAAAAAGTGGACAACCTATTTTGTGTGTTGCTGAATGCTAAAATACACTGTATAGCCAATAGTATGTGAACACCTTGACCAAATACATTTTGTGCACATTTGGTCTTGGCCTGTTTTTTCTGGTTTGGACCCCACAGCTTAGCAATGAAAGTATGCTACAGCATACCATGACATCTTAGACAACAGTCTGCCTCCAACAGTTTATTTTGACATCACGATGCCCCTGTGCACAATGACCTTGCCTGAACTGCATAGAATCCTGACCTAAAACTTCACCCAGCACCTTTGGGATGCAAAGGAACGCTCAATCTTGGCAACGACTTATCATTCAACATCAGTGACTGTCTTCAGTAGTTCTCTTGGGGCTGAATGGGAGCAAATCACTGCAACCCAAAATGCCAGAACCATTTTGTTATCCTTAAGGATCCTTAAGGAGAACAATAATATACAAGCATAATAGAATGACCACATACTTTGGCCATAAAGTGTAAATACATTTAATGGTATCAATTGTTATATTGGAGCGTAAATTGATTTTGAAGACTGGACGTAGTTAAATTAAACCTAGACAACATTTGTCTCAATTTTCCAAGCCCCTTTTTTATCAGGATGGATGACGAGCCGAGGCTGTTGTGATACTGTTAAGAATATAAAGAGTTTGAGAACATGTCAGACCAGTAAAACTGTATTTCGATCTTGATAGGGCTTCTAACAAGGATGGTGCAGTCAATGGTCGGCAGTGAGCCATGAGAGAAATTTATACTAGTGTTATTTCTTAATGCACATGTGCACATAACACATAAATGAACTAGTAAAACCTTAAGGCAGTAATACCATTTGCAATTTTTGGCAACTTTCATGGGTAAAAGAGCCCAAGGAGCTGCTGCAGTATTGGTAATTGATGCTTTTATCCTAAAGGAAGCAATTGATTGTGAGAGAAGTTTGGTTGGATTTATTACCTTATGTCTCACTTTGTTGCCTGTTTCTGGGACTGCTTCTCACACACTGTGCCCCAAAATTGCCTAGTTTACCAGCTCCATCAGTGAGATTGGTCTAGACAGCAAGACACTGGCTCTGAAACTTCTCAGCTCACAGTCTCACCCAAATGTAGAGAGAGTGAATGTGATTTCCACTAGCAGTCAATTGTTTGCGCAAGTCTTCCCTGAATATTGCTTTTCATTTGTATGTTATGTAATATTTTTGATCATACCTTGTGTATGTACCGCATGTGTTTTGCATTATATTGTGTCTGTGTGCCTCATTTTAGAGTAATTCCGAATGTGAAATTCTGTGTAATATGTATATTTTGATTTTTGGAAGAATTTCACCAAAACTTATTTATGTTCTTGTTAAGGCTCCCTTATTGTTACCTGTATATACATGTAAATAAACCATCAACATTTTATCAATTTTGTCTTATGAATATTATACTATCAAGTAGTCTGATAGTGGGGTTTAGTTAGAGATATAGTCTGTTGCTGGGGCTTGGTCTTCTTGGCCACACGGGGGCGCTACTAGCTTTTTATTTGGGCGTGGGAAAACACAATGTAAAGCAAAGTGTTTGTTTGCGTGTTATAGCCCTTAGACGATCCCCTAAATCCGTCAGCAGTTTCCACATCTCACCTCTCTCATTTATTTTCTTGTAATGTCTCCTGCTTGTGTTTTGCAGACATGATGACGTGAAAGTCAACTTGCAGACAAAACAAATCAGATCAAATCAAATGTCACTATTTATACATTACCTTTGGTGCTGGGCGTGAAGTCAAGTGTAAATTGTATAGTTTTTTCGTTTTTATTTTTAATTTTCCTAAACGCTTATTTAAAAAAAGATACACCAGTTAATATTAGAATCAGCCTTCAAAAAATATTTTCTGTAACTGCAGAATCTAAAGTCTTTTCCTTGTCATCTAAACCTTCTAAATTCATTTCCCATATTTCATGCCAGTTGTAATAAGGAAACAAGGCACATGTGGCCTACTTGTTTATGCGTTATTTTCCTTCTCAGTGCTCTGTAGTCTCGCTGTTCTTAATTATGGCTTGGTGATAAATGTTTGATGAGGTACAGTAATCTCCTGTAGTACCCAAGAATAGCCCTCTAAGTGCTGATTCATGTGCAGCAGGCTACTCTTCGGCTCATGTGTTTACTGCAGCCGGATTATCGACAGGTGGCATCACCGGAAAATGCCGAATGAACATCACACGCAAACAAAAACAATTTAGGGCTACTGTAACCCTATAGAGTAACACTGGCTACACGGAGACTGTATGCGCTATAGAAATGAAAACTATACAAATAGCACAACATACAATGAATTTGAAACAACATCGGGAGGCCGTTATTACTAAAGTACCTGATAAAGCCAAGTGAAGTCACCATTCAGTAATCTACATAGATCCAACTGAGATTTATAGGCTCTTAAGGGATTTTAGCAACAATAATAATATTCAAGCTAGGACGTTTATTATGTGGTAGATGAGCAAGCAATTATCACGCCCCGCGAATTAAATTACAATAGAACCTATTATAATGAAATATTAGATGAGAAAGTATTAGTACAAACAATATCAACGACAAGGATATATTATCATTTGATATAAGGTTGATCCAATAACAACGTTACATATCGTCGAAAATATGTAAGGAAGGGTGGAACCTGAACGCAACACCTTTGATTGATAGGCCGTCCTTCCCCGGTTAACAATAAAAATGGGAGTGGCCTGCGCCAATGTGCGCCGTGCAGCGGAGAGCGAGGGGGCGTGTCCCTGTGCCACGGCGACCAATCGGGGAGCGCAGCGGACCGCCGAGCCTGCTCGTGCTGCAGTCGAGGGGCGGGGTCGCGTTCACGGGCTGTGGGCGGAGAGCGAGTGGGAAGGGAGAGGGAGAGGAGAGAGAAAAAAGGGACGACGGGGATGCGCCTGAGCGTGCGGTGATCGGTGCGGTGATCGGTGCGGTGATCGGTGCGGTGATCGTACAGTCGGAGCCGGATACAGCTTTTAGAGCCGCACCGGACCGCGGCAAGCCCGCCTCGGAGCCCGCCCCATCCCTCCGCGTCCCCTCCGAACAACCCTCCGCGATGTCTGGCGGAGGAGAGGTACGCGTCCTCCGCCAAGAGCCCGGGCAAGAGAGCCCGAGGATGCCGGCCTGGAAGCGAGAGATCCTGGAGAGGAGGAAGGCGAAGGGCGGCGGGTCCGGAGGAGCGGGCGTCGCGGAGGCGAGTCCCGGCGGTGCGGGCTCCCTGCGGGTAAACGGCGACGCCACGGGGAACGTGAACGGCAGCGGCGGCGCCGGACCCAAGCGAGACGGCGGAGCGAGCGGCGGGTCCGGGCGGAACTACTCCATCACCACGGCCAGCCAGCACTTCGCCAACAACAAAGAGACGCGACCGGCGGCCGCCGAGAGGACGACACCGAGGGACGACGACGGGCAGGAGAGCCTGGTGCTACAGGAAAGCCTGGGCCCGCTGGAGGAGAACCCGTTCATCAAGCTGGAGAAGGAGCGAAGGAGGCGACAGGACCGAGAAAACGCCGCTCGCCCGGTCCCGCACATCCTGGAGCTGTACGGCAGCGTCCCCGGGATACGGACTATCCGTGCGGAGAATATCATCATAATAGAGTCGGATCCGGATTACTTCCCGGAAGCTGGAGGGGTGAAAGCCGGGTCCAAATGGCAGCAAAACGGTGTCAGTAGTTACAGCTCCCTGAACGACCTCCTGGACCGGAGAGGGAGCGCTGTTACCGAGATAAGAGCCAAGGAAGTGGTCATTTACGACACCACGATAAGCAAGAGTGAGGAGAACCTGAGCACCCTCGGCCGCCCTGATCACGACGTCCCATCATATGAGACAGGGGAGGGTCAGGGCAGGGTCAGCCGCATGCTGCAGAAGTTTGACAGCAACTATGGGAAGCTGCAGAAGAAGTCCCACAGCACAGAGAACCTGCTGGACCTGGATTGTAGTGCCAGCAGCAGGCCGAGACTCTGGCCCAAGCCACAGCCAGATCTGGTGCCAAAGCCCAGGCCGGGCCCCTCGGTCAGCAGCCCGGGCAGCAGCCCGGAAAGCAGCTACCCGCCGTCGCCAGTCTTCCAGAGTCCCCGGTCTTCCAAGCCAAAGCCGCAGCTTGTTGTCTCTGAGCCAAGCAGCCCCCAGCGCCCCGCCGGGTCCCCGCAGTCCGTGTCTTCCTTCCGTCAGCGGTTCGAGGAGAGCGGGGGCCGCGCCGTGGCCGTGGCCCCCAGAGACGAGCAAGACAGGGGGCTGACCAAGCCCACCAGAGAGAGAGACTGGGAGGGCGCTGAGGTGCCGCCCGAGCCCAAGGTGCCATGCTCTCCGGAGATCTGTCGTGCCCGTGCCGATTCCCCCTCGAGCCCCATCTCGTCCAAGGCGGCATCCTCTTCGCCCGGCTATGAGATCCGCCCTTCCCCGAAGCCGGACCTTGACCGGATTCCTGATGGGGACACCCAGTCACGGGCCCTCGCAAACCTGCGCCTACAGTCCCGAAACTCCTTCACGGTGATCCCCAAGCGCTGTCTCGCTGCCTCGTCCGCGACGAGCAGTCCGGCACCGTCTGGCCCCATTAAGTCTTCCCCCTCCCACAGAGCAGCAGAGGTTCCCACGCCAGGTGTGCCAACCTCCCACACCCCTTCACCCACTCTGACATCCTCAAAGAGGAAGGAGGAGAAAGATGAGGAAGAGAAGGAGGTGGAGTGGGCAACAAGGCCATCCAAGCCTGAGCCATCTCCTTCCATTGCCACAAGTCCTGCACCTCCTCCAACCTCAGAACCTTTGCCTCCATCTCCTGCTCTCACCCCAGCTCCCTCCTCTCCACCTGCCCTGTCTTCGCCTTCCTCTTCTCCAGCTGTCCCCTCTTCACCCATTTTCTCTCCACCTGCCCCATATCCTGTCCCCTCAGACTCTCCTGCCCCATCTCCTGTCCTTTCTGCGCCCTCCCCAGCTCCAGAGAAACCTCCCGTGGAACAGCTGCCAGTAACAAACATAGACGACATTGAGGTGGAGCCCCCGCAGCGTGTCCCTGTTCCCAGCCCCATGGTGCAGAGAAGAAAGGGGAACACCTTCACAGTGGTACCTAAACGTAGGGTGGAGATCGAGGCTCAGCCAAGCTCACCTGAGCCCCAGCAGGACGCCTCAACCGTGGCCCAACCAGGGTCCACACCCCCGCAGGCCCCGTACGCTCAGCTGGGCTCCCTGCTGAAGAAGCGCTACCCGGCTGTGGAGGAGATTGAGGTCATCGGCGGGTACCTGTCCCTGGCCAAGTCCTGCCTCTCTAAGACGGGTTCCACGGGCAAGAAGGTGAGAGTAGACCCTCAATTAGACTTTTTTGACTTTATTAACTGCTTTTACAATTGTACACTGAGAATGTAGGTAAACCACAGAGTAATGCTGAAAAACTCAATTGATTAGTCAAAAAAGTCTGAATATAAATAAATTTTTTAAGTTGTGATCAAGCAAAAATACCATAAAGTGCTGTTCCAGCTTCTCCAATGTGAGGATTTCTTGTTTTTCTCTTTTTTTCTTTTTAAAATATATCTATTAATTGAATTTTTGGGGGGCTTCAGACAAAACAAACAACATTGAGGCCTTACCTTAGTCCCTGGGACTGTGAGATAGGCATTTTTCTAATACATTCTGACATTTAGTAGACCAACCATTTAATCAGTTAATCGAAAACACCTTCAAGAGATGAATCGGTAATAATAATAATCGTTATTTGCAGCCAGCATTTCTGGATTATCATTCCTGAGAGAAAATAAACACGTCAACACTGCAGCGCTCAGGAAGTATTATTGTATTAATGTGCGCTTACAATCTTATGCAGAACATGTGCCAAATCTTCCCAGGGGGATCATTAAAGTTTCCTCTGATCTAAATTTAGTAGCGGAGCATCACACAGGAAAGGCTCTTCTTTGTGTTTTCCTTTCATCTCCGTGTATCTGTCACTGTTCCTTCACCAAGCCAGTGGACTCCACTCACCTGTGCTTTTTTAAGGACCCCAGCAGCCGTTTCTACTGTACGCTTAATCCTCAGTTATTTTCATGTGTTGCGGTGTGTGTGGCTGCTACTATAAATCTCCATGTCCCATCACTTGACCCGCTCTCGGGCCCCGATGCCTAAGTGGATTAAAAGCGTGTGTTGACACAGCCACTTGGAACAACGGTGCGGCGCTTTTTGCCGTGGATTGCCGCCCCACAAAGGCATGTTATTTGTTGTAGAGCGCATTATTAGGTTAGGTGGCCCTCCAAGCCTATTGACTGAACAATCTCATCAAGGCTATACTGAGTTCTGAGGATTTGGCTCCAGGTTCCGGGCCAGTTCTGACTTGTCCCAGACTCTGAGAACCAAATTTTGTGTTTTGTCTTTACAGTTTAATTCATTTGTGTTACTTTAGAAAGCTGGGATTCCCAGGCCCTGGTCCTCAGTCATAATTAAATGATAGCAAAGTGTGTATTAGGCATAACAGTTATCTTCTATTCATAATCAGATATCTGGCGCTTGCTTGGCGGAGGTCTTTCTGTAGATCGCTCCTGTTTGATCTGTATTAGGGATTAATTAAATATCAGAGAATGTTAATTAATTTTGCGAGTCCTGCAGGCAGCTCTCAGGCTCCGCTGTGGTTCAGTCTGCGTACTGAGCTTGCCGTTTATGTTGCTCTGGTATCTGTTATGAAGAACGAGCCCATGATTGCAGCCTGTGGCTTCGATGTTTAAGTTACGTAATAAATTTTATGGGGTTGCTTGACATTGAGGGGTTGGAGCATGTAACCACAGCATCCTGGTTTTTAATCCAGCCTGGGACCAGTTTCCTCCACCTTTCCTCCAACTGTACATGCACTCATAGTTTTAGGATGCATTCAGTTACATCACAGCCCTTCCCCTTTTTGAGCTGCAGAGCACCATGTGACCTTTAATGCTGAATATATTGAGCCTTTGGCAGCTATTCAATCTAGACTGGTGTCTCAGCCATTCAGACATTGGCCCACAGTCCTGTTTCCTTGACCTGGCCTGCTGTAATCCTCCGTTGTCCAAGTAAATCCAACTGCCTCCTACAACCAGGGAAAGAAACACAGCCCACTCATGACTTTATCAAGAGGAAAGTCTGCAGTTAACTAGATTTATACAGTCCCATTTAATTCATTGCAACCTCTCCCACTCAGGCGTACAGCAGAGAGGAAAAAAGGCCTATTTGCCAATACACTGTATGCATTATCGAAGAATCTCAATGCCCAGTCTATGTACTGAGAAGTACATAGCCTTCTCAGTAAACTCCAGGATGGCAAAGTTTGGAATTGCTGCACATATTCCTATAATGGGAATTTATAGATGTCTTGTGCAGCATCTTCTCCACATTTATTTAGTGTCATTGGAAAGTGTGGGATTTTTAACTACTGCAGATTGTACAATAAAGTTCTGTGGGTTGGAGGGATGCTCCTCTGCACACCACGACTTTATAATGACAGATATTCAGGCTGCAGACCTGTCCATGTGACCTGGCTGTTATCGTGTACATGTTTTGTTGTGTGCACATGTGCATGTAGACCAGCAGTCAGTGTGGCCATGAGACATGAACCCATTCTTTTTTTTTTATTTGTCCTTGTTGCTCACAAACCAAACACTTTCTCCTTTTGTTGTCTGTCTGCTCTTCTTGGTCATCATCAAGGCCAGGATTTTTTTTCTTCCTTTCTTTTCTGGGCTGGGCTGTGCAAGCAATTACAAAAGCATCGAGGCTTGGCCTGGCCTGTATAATTTGTGTGGAATTTTTGCTCAGTGCCGCTTCTGTGTGACAGAAGCCTCAGAGAATGGCCTGGGCTCAGAGTTCTGGTCTGGGATTGGGTTTGTTTTTTTTCCAACAAGCCTAAACCATTTTTTACGAGAAACTTGGCTGGAAAAAAATGTTCCTTATGCATGTCGGGATTTGAGAATCGAAGCAGATCATCAACTCTTCCTCTAGATTTTCCAAAAATATTCTACTCTATCCACTCTCTCTTGCTGCATGTTCTCATTTCTGAGAACTTTCAAGACTTGAATGAGTGTCGAATGCTGGACCACATCCAGCACAGTTTCTGATGTAAGCTCATCGTTACTGCTCTACAAGCACCACTCTGCTTTGTTTTTTCCACTCTACCCACAGTGCACTGCTTTATTCCTGTGCGGTGGTGGTTAATAAGGCCCTGTCCCCTTGCTTCCCGCTTCCTGTGATCTCCTCCTCTGTATTGGGGAAGGAATTGTGGAAGAGCTATGTAGGTCAAGTGCAGCTTCTTATACCGCATCACTCCTGCATTTGCATAAAATCGACTCGGTTTTTCAAGTGAAATGCACAGACGAGAACTGACTCAGTTTCCATCTGCACTTTGATTGGATTGGGCTCTCTGGACTTAGTGTGGCAGAATTGGCAGATTTTTTTTTTTTTATTTCCTTGTGGTACGCTGTCACTCTTTGTCCAGAAGAGGTGCAGCTGGCAATGAGACAGGAGGGGGCGGAGGGGTTTGTGTTTGAAGTCTCTGCTCCCCATGACCAGTTATTATGGGAACAGGGAGACTGTCCCATGTGTTTACCAGCACAAGATCCGGAAAGAGTGGAAAAGATTTTGCGGTGCATCCCACCTTTTTCCAGTGTTCATAGTTTCTGTGTATTTGCATAGAGAAATTGCTCAGATTACTATTTTTTTTTTCTATTGCAGTATTCATTATATTTATGTGTAAATCTAATCATTCAGTCAAGCCAGTGACTAGTTTCAGTATAGAAGATTGTGTGTTTGTTACTGAAACTGATTATCTGACGAGTGACTATTTTTCTAATGGTAGTTGAGATGGCAACCAGGATTACAAATTAATATGATGCTGTTCTTCAGCATATTTAATGCCACCATAACCAATAACCCTCCAGCTGCAATGGGTCGATTGCAAAGGATATACCTCAGGTTTTGGAACACCTTAACACCTTAACACCAAGTATTTCAACTGAGATTTTGTTGGTAGTCTAGTAGAAAAGTCAAAACATATAGCTAGAAGTACAGGATTAATGGATGAAATGTCCAGCTTCTGCCATTCCAAGTTGTTTAAATACAAATGCAAAGTCATTGGAACAAAACAAAGGAGACAAAGCTTAACTGTAAAGGCTAAGCCCAGTGACATTCGAAGTTAACCCCTGTTCATTTTCTATAGGACATGAACAAATCACTTTGCATGGCATTGTGGGATTCCGGGGCAAACGGAACTGGCCTGTGATGCGATCAAAGAAGAGGGGTTGAAAATTAAGATTTTAAACATTTTGGAAATGAGAGCAAAATTCACCTGTGCAGCTTTAGCCAAAAAATATGTACAATCCTGGGATCTCTTTGCTTTGCATGGACTCATATTTGCAACTGTGGATCCACCAAAGCCAATGGGGTATGTTACCCCAACATGGGGTATGTTGAAAAAAAAAATAGTTATAAATAAATAGTAATTATGTAATTATGAAAATTCATTCACTGACCATGGTAACGCTTACACCGATCAACAGCACATGGGGGCAGGGATTTTCCTTGGTGCATCAGAAATTGAATCATGTTGCAGCTAATGCTCATAATCATTTGTGCAAATTCATTGTGACCCCAGAGAAGACTGATAAAGAGACCATACAAGGAGCTGTACAGTCAGTCGCTGGTGTTTATTGGTCCCTTGTTGAATCAGGTAGTGTTTATGATGCAAAATGAGGTCATCAGAACTGTCCCATAAATGAGTTAACGCCTTCATTTTTACTTCTCTTTTTAAATAAGTGTGCGTGAACAAACATGGTCCAGAACAAAAAGGCATTGATTGTTATTTTTTTTTCTTTGTTGTGGACAGAATTGAACAAACTGCAAATGTGAAAGCACCTTTACAGCTCTCTGCTCCTACATAAATAGTGCCTGTAAAAAGTCCTCTATTAATAAATTACACTTAGTATGACTCTACCTCTATACCAGTCATATCTAAATGATGTTTTTGCAACACCACGTACATTCCCCTGCCACTGTACATGAATGGGAAACTTTTTTCCTTCATCTTTGTCCAGAGAACCCACCTTTTTTTTACTGGTGGTTAAAATGTCAGGCATACAGCAGGTTAAAAATAACCAAACCTAAATGGTATAAATGCCTTGGGTAACACAGGAAGGCCAATGAAAGGCCACACTCCTACATTTACATTGTGTGCCTGGGCTACAGGTGTGAAAGTCCATTGTGTTTAATTATTTACCTCACAGCAGACATTTGCCTTCTCTCCTCCCTTACACTTCCTGAAACCTACCACCCCACCCCACGCCTTTTATAAAGTTTCTTTTCAAAGTGACAGCCAGCCATTATCTTCACCTTTTTTTTCCCATTAGTGATGCTGAAGGGACAGGAGAAAGCCTTCGCAGTTAAGTGGTAATATTAACTATATAGAAACCAAGAAATATAGTTTAGAGACAGTGAGTTTTTCTACTGTGTCAGTAGCTTAACACTAAATCATCTTGTATAGTCACTTAATTAACTCTAGAAATATTAATTGATTTTGCTCCATAAGTTCATTGCAAGAGAAGTTCTTTGTCTGTTTTTAAGGAAAATTGAATTGCCCAGTACTCTGCACCCCCCAAAAAAGCATTTTGCAGTAAGTGAAGCGGTTGTGCTTAAGTTAACATAAACATGATGTTGCTCTTTACCATTATCAAGCACCTTGTAAAGTTTTATCATATACAGTATAAATGCTTTGTGAAATTGATTTGGGAGATGAGTTAGCAGATAGTTCCTTATTTAAACACCCAGAAGACACAGAGCAACATTAGAAATCATCTGGAGGTCACGTTCCTAGCATTCCTATGAATATTCGCTCTCTATTAGCTCAGTTTTCAGTCTCCATCAACTCCAGAGCTGCTAAATGCTCCACTGTGTTTACACAGCTAGGCACTAAGTATGTTTGTCTGAGATTTGGTTCAGGCCAGGTAGTGCGAGCGGGTTTATCAGAGTCTATTTTCTGCTGAAAACAGCTGCTTGCTACATCTGAAAACGAACTGAGCAACCCCTGAGAGTTAACCAAAACAATGAGCTTAAAGAGGCTAAAACTCTGCACAGAACTGAGGGGAACTGCAAAGTTGATTTCCTGCAGGTACTTTTTTATTCCACTTCACTAGACCTATGATTAAGTCACACTGAGTCACAATCCCACCGGCATCCTTAAAACATCAAAACATCTCTCAGTTTTACACATGAGATCTCTGTTTTCATTATTGATATCACTGGCAGTGCAAACATGGTTCTTCCTAACAAGCTTGTCATTTCTTCTGGGGGCTCTGTGGGTGTTGGATACGGACACACAAATACTTTCTCTTGCACATGCACACAAAGAGACAACCATGCTTTATTTCTGCATAAACACCCACAAGAATATACACAGCCCTTGGGTACAAATGCAACCCTGCAAAGTTGGTGTAATTAGGATTCAGCCAGCAAAGCTACGTTATCATAGTCATGTTTAATTCAGTGTGTGTGTGTGTGTGTGTGTGTGTGTGTGTGTGTGTGTGTCTATGTGTTTGTGTGTGTATCTTAAGAGTGCATGAGTAACAGGATGAAGAGTCTAAGAGCAGAGGATGTTGAAAGATGGGGCTTTTTAAAAGTTTATAAAAAGAAACAGAGTGGGCAGGCAGGAAGTGAAAGAGCCAGGTAGAAGCCATTGATTTTTCACACCTGTAGTGGTTTTTTTTTCCACCATCTGCTTTGACAAATGCAAATGGGAATCTGGGGATATATGTAGTGCTTTTTTTGCGTGATGTAAATTTTATTCAAATCCTCTCTAAGGAGACTACGTGTGGTCCACGTAAATGTTTTTGTGGTTAACAAGTCCTTGCCGCAGGCCTGAGAAGTGTTGCATGCAAATGATATTTCAGTTTTTGTTTCTGTGCAGTTTGTCGTCATGTGTATCATTGATGCCCTTAATAATTAGCTTTTCCATTCACGGGACTGAAAGCTGTCTGTCTTACTGCCATGCTGGTCTCTCTCTCTGACTGTCTGTCTCCACCTCTACTCTCCCATTTCCTTCTGTCACATATCCATGGTGCCTGTCACCAGGGCAACATGAGCCACGGCCATTCTATCCTTTCATTAGGACTCCAAAATAAGGACACACTCTCTGTCACTTAGACACACACACACGTTTGGACGTCAGTGTTGATATTATAGATTCTGTTATTGGTGGATATGTAGTTGTTAAGTGGAGCATTTTGCCCTGACAAAGAGCAGCGTAAAATTGAAATATTGTTTATAAAGTTGTTTGAATGGGTTTTCTGGTGAGTGCATACTGTTATTAGCAAACTTAAACTAGTGTTACTTTGGGTGGAGACCACATAAGATGTTTTCAATAGGCCCAGTACATAGCCAAGGTCAGTTATTTCAGTTCAAGGTTGATTGTTTCCCTTTTCATTTTTTCACTTGTCTTTGCATCATCTCTTACTTGTGTCATCTTATTGTACCATCTGGTGCCACTTGCATGACTAGAAATGAACACTTAAATATGGTTATTAAAGCACTGTGACCAGCATAAATACAGAGCCGGACATTTTACAGTCAAATAAACCCTAAAATAAAATTGCATGTGCTCCCTGCTGAACACAGTCTCTAAATTGTCACAAACATATCCTTGTCTTTTGAGTATTGCAGTTTACAGTTGACAGATGCCAATATTCGTATATCTGAATTTTTCATGGCAGTCGAGAACATGTGAAAAGACTCAATACTCCAAGATGGATATTTTTGAAAATAGCACATAAGATCAAATATGTCCTAAAACAATCCCTAGTGCAGTGCACAATATGCCAAAAAAAGATCAACAGCGAGGTGCGACTGCCAGAATCGCTCCAGGTCGCTGGAAGTGCGGATCCCTGTACTTTAATTCAGAACTGACAACTGACTGCGAAGCCACTCACTACAGACCCAACTAAGGATCAGTGCGAGACAGAACCCCCTGGTTATTCATCCATGCTTTGGCTTTTATATCTGTTGATAGTGCCTGATGAAGCCACTGATGAACCACCATATTGATTCCTGTGAGCATCTTTGTCCCCTTAAAACAAGGGACATCCCAGGCCCCCTTTAAAAGAACTATAGTCTTTCCTCCAGAGGATTAGCCATCGAATAATTTAACCATGATTTTAGTCCTGGTTGATATTATTGGCACTGCTTAATTTTAAGTACAGTATTTTGAATATCTTCAATAATAATTGCCTACAGCCAATTTAGATATTCTAAATTCTGTACTTAGAATTCAGTGGTGCCAATAATTTCAACCAAGACAGTAGATCTTCCCCCAGGAAATACCCATGATCCTGATCCAGTGTGCATGATCCCATCCTATTTGCCCTGATTTGCCCTGATTGCCCCCCCCCCCCCCCCGCTCCCAGACAAGCCCAACCACCCACAAGTGAGTCCAGAAATGAGCTTGTGTGTATCGTAAACCCTCCCACAATGAAAGTTTGGGTGAGGAATAGATTGCTAATAGGTTTCAGTCTCCACCCTGCTAGTCTCACCTTACTTATACAGTGTGAGCAGTTATATTTGTCAGTGCCAGGTTATTCTTATCAACAATAATGTTCTCAGATGGTTCCACTGATCTCAGGCAGATCTATTAGAGGACTTGTTGATGTATCCAGGTTTGAGAAATTTTCGCATCCATATCTTATCAGTCTGATAACACAACCAGGCACAGGAAGACACAAGGGCTACAGAGAGCATACTATTGCAACAGTGACTCACACAGTCTTGAGACATGGCAGCGTAAACACAAATGTTCACATTTGGGACTGCTTCCTGCCCACAACAGCTGACTGAGCTGTGAGCACCAACCACCTACACAAGTGAAGAGTTTCCTCAGTTACATCAGTGGTGTGATACTCGCTCGTTAATGGTCGTATCAGTTGAAGAGTTTCCACTTAAACCGAGAACTCATTCGACCTCAAATGTGATGAGAGATCTGACAACACCCACACCCAAACATGTGCATGTTTGACCTGAATCTGCAGGGGTTTTCAGTAGGTGTGCTATATATCTGTCTCTCTGGTGTGCACTGATCTTTTATTGAAATGTATCAAGTCAGCGACAGCCTAAAGGTTTTGTATATGGGTCAGAGGTGGACGCTGCAGGGCGGAATCTCTGCATCCAACAAGCTCTTTTGTTTGCCGTCTCTGTTCCAAGCTCAATGATGGAAATGCACTGCTCAGGTGTGTCCCATTTTCAGCAGGGTGCTCTTGGCCTTCAGCAAATTACTCATAATTACTGCGAAGTATGGGCTAACAGGTGGGATCACTTTGCTGCACTAACAAACACAAGCTAATGATTAAAAAAAAATCCAGGCTCCATATCAATCAGGTAGAACTCCATTCTTCCTATGTGCAGTAGAAGAGGGGGTTATAGTTTTGATAGCTGTTGCATTATTGTTTACACAGAGGAGCATTCAGTCTAATCAAATCATTACAGTAAATGCCTAGAATAGCACATTGAGAAGATATCTGTAATGAATGCACATTTTATAGTAGTAAAAGTGACTGTAGCTGCAGCCGTAGCTAACGGCTACAGTCCATGGATAGGATTTCAACCGTAATATCTCTTCCAGAGACTGAATAATTCGCATAAGACAGTGTCTCTGGTTTTCATTGGATCTATTTTTTACCAAAGAAATAGCCAATATAAAGACTATCATGATGAACATTTTAGAAATCCATTCATCTCCGTTTTAATGGGGTGAAGACATTAATTGAAAGTGCAGACATTTAAGCTTAATTTACTGGTGCAGCTGTTATTCAGTTTCTCTTAATGTCTTAAATGCAGGACATAAAAAATGGATAGAAGGTGGCGGTCTTTTGAAATGTTATGTGAATATTTTTTTCCATCAAATCAACCAGTTTGTCTCCTTATATGGGATCCTCTGGTTCACACTAGTTTTCCTAATTTACCAGCACAGTGGAGAGGTACACCACATGCTTCGTTTGGGTATATCTAGGCTTTGTTATCGCTCTGCTCAGGCACTAATGCAGCTGTAGCTAAACTCCTCAGCCAGTTCAGTGTGGTGCTGTTCTAATATTATCTACCTGGCTAGAGATTAGCTCTAATCAGGCACCTGGTCAGGCTCCTAAAGGCCACTGCATACCTGCAGTCTATTTCAAGGACTTAATTGTCCCACATTAGGTTTGGGTTTTTGGGGTTTTTTGGCAGAAAATTGGATTTAATTTAGATTTTTGCATGCACCAAAGGCATCTGATGCTTTTCTACACAAACTGTACATATATGAGCAGGTGTGCCAACACAAACATGACTGTACACACCACGCCCTATGGCACCTGGCAATACTGAGATTAATGTAGAAACATTTTAAAGAGATGCACCCCACAGTCAGACGCAGGTCATGTAAACACAAATGCTCACATGCTTCTACACCTGCAGGTATTAACAAGAACTACACCGTTGCGCCTTTGCTTCCCTGTAGCAGCTTTTGAATTCAGCTTGACCAGTGTTTGAGTACATTAGTGTCCGTTAAGTGGGATCCACTTTTCACCAGACAAGGACCCGCCTGCTGGGTGGCCTGGAAAAATTTCCTGGCACCACTCCCATCTCCTCTGTTGGTTGAGGCATATTCATGAAGACATAATCTCATCTGCTGTCTCTCTTCTTCCACTCCCTCTCCCTCACTTCTTCTTTTGTCTGTATTCTCCATATCCTTTTATTTTTATTTCCTGCACTGCTTGCAAAGAGCAAAAAACCCAGCTGATATTGTTACTGTCATGTCAGATGTGTCGAAGACGCTGAGGCAGCTCTCAGCTCCACAGACAACCACAAGTTGTTTTCTTTTTCTGTTCAGCTTTAAACCTTGTCTTTTTTCAGAGCAAGCATAATATTCTGCCATAGCACTGAAATGTTTCTACTTGTTTCCTGAACCGTTTGAGTGTGTCGCAAGGGGTTTTTTTGTTGTTTTTTTTTTTTCTTCGAAAAATCTCCCTCCCATTTCCTTAATTTCTCCTTTACTTTTAACTCCTGTTTCATATAAAATATAGAAAAATTATTTGAAAAGTAAAAAATGAATGGGGCACAAAGGCATCAGTTTCCAAAAAAACAAGAGAAAACAATTAAAGTTATGCATTCCACCTTTTGAAATGTGTAACATTACAGTTTAGTTATATGTTCACTTAAACCAGTTCTTCACACGAGAAGATTCTCAGCATCTTTAACTCTTCATAATTAAATCCTCTCCGGAGGTTTTCACAAGTTCTCAGTTTGCCTCCAAAGGTGTAGGTTTGTTTGACCAACCTCACACGTTGTGCTATACTGTAAGCCCAGACAGCTCAGGTCAATAAGTAACCTGTAATATACACATGTCAACGAACTTGGAATCTTCTTCTCTAAACTTAAGTTCTGAAGGGTGTAAATGAAAGAAAAGGACCTTTGATTTCAGGTAAATATTTACAAGAAAAATTCTTAAGAATGTGTTAATCACATCTGTCCAGAGCTCTTATCACACACATAGGATTTCCTTTACTGTGACCGCAGGCATAAATCCTGGTAAATACACTGAAATATTAGTTCAGTCATTTTAAAAGAATTACTACATTAAAATTCCTGTTTTATTAATGATTGCCTGAGAGTAAGCTGCTAAAACAATCCCATTCCTACAAATGTAGAACTTTCCTGAACAGGAATTTCCTCTATTTCAAAACAAGTTGAATGCTGGAGAATTTTTTTCCATCTTTATTTCAAAGCAAGCCATCACAGAACATCAGTCTCTCATACACACATGCACACAAACACTGCAATACATAGTCAGCCTTTGATGAGTATAAAACAAAACCAGAATAATTAGTCGGTCAGTGCCACAGCATCGTGTCTGAGCACCCTGTGGTGAATGAGAAGGACAGCAGGCCCTGAATTGGGCCCCTGTTGGCCTGTTCCATAGCCTGAGGACCGAACACAAATCACTTCTGCCTCCATGATGCAGGCTTTTCATCTCGCATAGATGAAATAGACCAACAACTGAGGCTCAGAGATGAGCACCAGCAGGCTGGGAGAGGCACGCTACGTAAAACGTACAAGTCAGAAAGAGGCCAACAGCTAAGGCACTGCAGAGGATTCTCATCTAACAGGAGTCTCATGTGAGAAGAGCGCCTGTGGGCCAGACAAAAAGAAAAGTGAAAGACAGTGAAAGGGGAAGCATGCCCTCTGGTGCGCCTGGTTTATTGAGAGACTGGTTTCGCATCCGATGACTTCTTTCAAGACAGGATGCAAATTTAACTAGGAAATGCTTTTTCTGATGTAAGATTTAGCGAGAACTAGTAAGGGAGATTTTGGGGCTAAAAAAAGCAAAGTCTGGGAAAGAGGATCCTTTTAGTGCCAGAGCCTATATCTGTAAACAGGATTTGATTGTGAATTGTGCTATTACTGTGGCTGAATACTAATGTTTTTCCTTGGTTGTCAGAAGACAAAAAAAGACACTGACGTTTTATTGAAAATCCATGGACTGAAAAGCAAAATTAGTAAGGGTTGAAACAGAATTGTCTTTACTTAGAGTTTGGTTAATATTAATAGGCTTAGGTGTTATTTGCCCTAGTCTTTGAATATTTCTACCCTTTTCCCATCTACATGCAATTGTCAATCTTCTAAAAGAAAAAGCCTTTAGCCCCAAATCTTTCTGCCAGTTTTTCAACCAGCAGAACAGGGTTATAATGTATTTAATTCATATCTTACCTTGAAACCTTACTAAACATGTTATTGTGACATTGTGGCAAAAAAATAAAAAAATAGATTAAATAATAAGGTAATTAACAGTAATAACGTAATTAACAGTAGATGACTGTGTAATTGGTTCAAACGTGGCAGTTGTAAAGGCTCTTTGTTACGTTCACAGGGTTCACATACTGATCTGTGAACTCTTGTCCTTCTCCACACTGTCACCTGACAGGAGTATCAATATCAATCAGCAAGGAAGCTATACAGCAGATATCATTATCTCAATAGATGTAATTTCTTTTTCTGTGATTTTGTTTTTTGATTAGCCCTAATTAATTATTAGCAACATTTGAATTATTAAAAATCTTTGAGCGAGAGAGACAGATGAGAAGAGTAGGAGCTGCTCAGCAGGATTTGTTTCCAGAAATTCTGAACATTTTGAACCTGATCTGTCATTAAACCTCAAATGTTCCAACCGGTTTATTAGGAGAACTCTTTGATTGACTGAAAGTGGCGTTCTGAATCTTTAGATCCTTTGGCTGTATTCTATGAAAGCTTGTCTTTAATCTATAGACAGTCTATAGTCCTGAACCTAGGAACCTAGCCTTGCTTTAATCTTCACTCCTGATTCTGTAGATTGTCCTCTTTATTCTATAGGCCCTTGTCCTGAATGTATGGGCCTTAATCCTCACTCTTCATCCTAAATCCGCAGACTCTAAATATAGACCCCCTTCCGTACTATGTAGGCTCACCACCGTCTAAAGATTCTTATTTTAATATATAGTCCAGATAACCAAGACTCCTGTTCCAGCTCTGCAGACCCTCATCCTTAATCCCGAGTAGGTTAGACCTTAGTTCTTAATTTGTTGACTGTTCCTTATCTGTTGACCTTGATTTGGAATTATAGACCCTTGTCTTGATTGTACAGTCACTTGCCCTGAATCTGTAGTCATCGGCCTGAGTCTATAGGCCCTTTAACTGTACAGACTCTCATGCTAAAACTGTAGACCCTCAACCTTCATTTACAGGCCATTGTCTTTCATTCACAGGTCAGATCATCATCTTGACTTGGTGGACTCTCAACCCAAATCTATAAACCCTAATCTGGAATCTAGACTGTCACCCCCAAATCTGTAGACTCTTCACCATCTACAGAGCCTCACTTTAAGCTTAACTCCTGAACCCCTTAACCTCTTATCATGATCCTTGTCCATAATTTATAGACTCTCATCTTTGATTGGTAGACTTCTGACCTGAATCTACAAACATAGACCATTACTCTGTAATCTAATGCCTTTTATTATTAAACTCTAGGACAACTCTAGTTTTATATCTATGGACCTTGTTCTGAATTTGTAGACCGGTCTTTGACCTCTAAGCCTTTAGTCATTCATTGTACCACAACCTGTTCAGATGCTTAAAAATTTTAAATGTGTATGCTACATGGTATTTATTCCCATTTTCTTTTGGATTAAATGAAAATGCATTATATCATGCAAAGGAATAATTTTCCAGTGTGTCTTACACTTCTTTAGAGGAGTCACACTACAGTCAGTTAATTTTGTCAATCGTCTGTAATGAATAATAAGTGGTAGAGTACAATCCAGCATTTTTAAACATTTATAAAACTTTATACGCTTTGCCCTAAATATCAGAAATTGCTGTTTTAATTTCCAAGTTATTAAGTTATGGGATGGGCCTTAAAATTAAAATACGAGTTTTATGATGCAAAGTATGCCTGTCCATCATAAAGAGGTCATAAAGGATATGGCATAAGCATGACATTTTGTGATTAAGTGTGAACCCTGAATGGTCTTGAGTTAGAGGTGGTGTTGCTGGCTTGTGGCCTTGTGATGGAGATTAGGGCAGATTTAGATCACAGCCTACAGAGTAGATGGAGCCAGGTACAGGATGTTAAGAGCAGTCAGCTGACGACTTCAGGGAAGACATGGACAAACCTACTCTTATATATATGTGTGTGTGTGTGTGTGTGTGTGTGTGTGTGTGTGTGTGTGTGTGTGTGTGTGTGTGTGTGTGTGTGTGTGTTGCTTTCATCTCCATGGCAACTCAAGAGGTAAAATAAAATCTTTTTGAGCTTGCAGCGCCTATATGTGGCCAGAGCACATGAATAGTAGGTTATTAGAAACCGTTTATGGTCTTTCTGTCATCTAAAAACTGTAGCCCTCAGGTCTGTGTGTGGCAAAAGAAGGAATGCAGACTACGCTGCAAAATTAAAATTATAGAGAAGAGAGGCACCCTGATGGAAAAATAGGAAAAGAATGAAGAAACAGCTGTAATTTATGGACGATAATCAACAGTCACATGTTGTAGTTAATTGGCTTATTATCAGTTGTTTCCTGTTTTTAGAAGCCGACAGATGTTGATCGCTCAAAGTTTATAAAGGATTACATTCCCACAAGTGTTAAGATAGCAAGTAACATCCAGAGAGCTTTGTTGTAGTAACTACTCGGAAGAGCTGATAAAGGGGCGAGAAGTACCCTCTGAGAGCAACTGTCACTCATTGTGCCTTCAGACAGCTAAAACCACCCGGGTCTCCGGCTGCACAGTTGCCATTCATGTTGGATTACACGATGCAGCCGTGTGCAAGGGCCTGTCTCGCTCCAGGGATCAGTTTTTGCAGACCGCTAAAGCGATGCTGCAAACGCTCTGAGACGATCGATCTCAGGCCACAGGCTCCTGCAAGGCTGCCACCTGTCCCACTCACAGGGCACCAGAGTACAGGACACGCCGATGCTGGCAGGTGTAGACAAACTGCAGCTGGCTCTCAGAGAATCCCATCTAAAAGCTTTTTGGAATAAGATATGAAGTAGTTGATTTGTGTTGAGATAAACTGGTGTTACTGCAACGTGAGCAAAGGGCTGACACATGGTGTTCAGTATACAAGGTATAATTACACAGCAAGAAGGAAGTAATAACTTGTTAATGTTTACCAAAGGAGTGTTGTCAGTATTTTGTTCAGATCTGTGCCTCAGACTGATGCTATCTGACACTTTGAAATCTTGGCTGATGGCTGTGAAGTTTGGCCTCTTTACCAACCAATACAGTAGGCAAACAGTCACCAGCGGGTGGTTTATTTTCTGAGTAAACAAATCTAGCTTATAAACAAAGAGTAGTCCTACAGATGCCGTTAAAGGCTGCTCATGGCCCCTCAGTTAAAAGAACCCCCCAAACAAATGGATGTTAAACAAATCTTAACTCCATTTCAGGCACTTATTTTTTCATCCATTCTTATTTAATTATAAAATGTCGAATATCATTTAAATCATTTAGAGTGCCCCCAAATCCCAAAACGCGTGTGTGTGCGTGTGTGTATATAATATAATATATATATATATATATATATATATATATATATATATATATATATATATATATATATATATATATATATATATATATATATATATATATATATATATATATATATATATACACACACACGCACACACACGTAAATGATATACATGGCAACCTGCCAAGGCTCTACTCTGTCTCTTGCCCAATGTCACCCCCCATTTATTCTCAAAGGGTAAACTGTCAAGCAAATAAACGGATGGGGATTTAAGGCATGGGTTCCAGTAATGGGTGGGGGGTCAATTCCTGCATTGAACACCAGAAATGCTTGAGCTGGTCCTGTGAAAACAAATAGTTTCAGGAAACTACTGTAGCTACTTCTCTCATTTTTCTTTGTTGGCAGCCAGCAAGATTTTTATAAATCTGATATTCTCTCCAAATCGTGAACAGGCATCTGCCCAAGTTTACTGACCACAGCCAAAATTCACTGGCATTTGGCTGTTGACTGGTGTTATAAATCCTTGTTATGGGGCCAGTGAAGTGAAAATAAAGTACGGAGCTCAGGGAAATCTCTGTCACAATGCACTTATAACATGAATGGAAGAAATTATGTCAATTACCTATTGGTGCTATTTGTGTTGGTTTTTGTTTCTGTTGTTTAATTAATTCCAAACCACTTTATCAGGACAGCAAAAAGTGAGCAATATTGTCAAATCAAAGCAGTCGGATTGCATGTCAAAGATAATAAATGATCATTTACACAAATTTTTCTGTCTCTTCCAGCTCAAAATCTCATTCAATGAGTCGAGTCTCCAGAGTACATACGAGTATCCATCAGAGAGCAGTGTGTGGGACAGCGGGAGGAGGAGGAGGAGGATGAGGAGGAGGAGAAACAAGACAGGAAGATGGGGGACGAACAGCCAAGCATGGTGGGACGCATCCACATCCCTCGACCCAGCTTCACCACCTCGTCCACACACATGAGCAACAGCAACGGTGAGACGACATAAAAGGAACATGTGACGGAGGGGAGAAACACACAGTCATCTTTCATCCAGGGCTTTGTTCCAGATGATTACTTTTTAATAGTTTCTTTAGATGATCATGGTCCCCGGATGATTCCAAGTGATCTTAGGCACCCTATGACCTGTCATATGGTCCGTCAATAGTTCAAAATCCCTACACATCCAACATAATGGTCCACAACAAAGTATCTTTAAAATTAATGGCTCAGTGTCTGTTTAATGTCATTTTTAATATTCATTGTCCCTAGGAGATGATGCCTAAACATTTCCAAGACTCTTCTCAGCTCTCTTCTGCAGCAACCATTAGTTCAAAATTCCTACTTCTATCCTAGAAAAATCTCATATTTACAGCTGTTTGGTTATTAACTTGGTCATGCACATTCCTGTGCTTCAGAGGATGAACGCTTTGGATACTCCATGAGCTTCTCTCGTCAGATGGAAATGGATACAAATCATGTCATAAGGTGTATTTGTGGACTTCATAAACATGAAGCATATGTTAATAACGAGCAGAATCAACAGTGATTATACAAAACCTTTGTTTTTTTAATCTTTATTTTTTTGAAGCAGAGATCGGAAAAGAGAAATGTATTCCCGAGTTGCAAGTCTTAAACGACATCCATTGGGATTTGGGTTTGTTGAGGGTCTTTGAAGGATGAAGAAAATGAAAATCTACTTTTCACTTTACACTCCATCACTTTCCCACATTGCACCATCGATGACCAAATAAAACAAATAGCCAGGCAATAGCAGCTGCTGTCAGTTTGTCTCGGTGTAAACTTTTTTACAGCGTACATAGGGGCCCATTGGGGAGCAACCACCACCTTGTGACATTTTTAACATATACAGCTGTCAGCAGAGGTTTCACAGAGTCTCACAGGTGTTGAGTTGATTTTTATATTCACTTTTGAGTCTAGTTTTGTCAATTGCCCAGCTTCTCTTTTCACTGAGACGAGGCACATACAACTGCTGATTCTCTCTGTGTAACAATTTGGTTCCTGACAGCAAAGTTGCATAAAGGAATATGAGAATTACTAAATGGAATGAGATGTCGTGAGAATGTATATCTGGAGATTTTGGGAATAGTTACAGAGAGTAACAGTTATGTGTTTCCTGTTGAAAATGAGGAAAATAACCGAAAGGGAGACATGCAGATGTAATACTGTATTATGTGTCTTTATTTTGAACAGACCTTTCCAGCTACATTCCCAAGCACTCAGTGGACTTCAGCGCCTGGCAGGAGCACAAACATGATGACAGTGTTTACCAGGAAGACACCACTTCCCAACAGACACAGATGACAGAGGAGGTTATGGTGAGAACCAGCTCCTCCATTTGAAGCTGTTTACATACTTTAGCCAAGTAGTGTTTTTACAACTGAGCCACACCAAGGTGCCAGTTTAGATTTCCATCCGTCCCTGGAGTTTACGCTGTGGAGAGAAGGTGTTGACTGTGTGTCCTTCATCTTACCCTCACATTATGGATGTTTTTCTGATATGTGCAGTGTGTCTGCGAGTCTTCAAAATGGCCTGAAGTGTCTGAAATGATGGTTTTTAAATTCAAGACCAGAAATGGTTACAATTACAGTCAGAGACATTGAGCCACAAGATCTCCAATTTGTCTGATCCTGAATGAAAAAAAAAAATAAAGGTGTGTTGGCCTATTAATAGTCAGTCATCAGTTGTGAATGAATTAATCTGTTGAGAAAATAGATGTGTTTGGATTTTTGGTGGGGAGGGGACCCTTCTCCTTCAATTATGAGTGCACCTTTTAATGTCATATTTTATATCTTAAATTCAGACTCATATTTTCATAAATGTCTTCTCTTGGTGAAGTAGGCTCTTGAAGCAATGTTCAGCTGATGAGAAAAATCCACCATGTAAACTATGGTTTTTATGGTCTCTAATATTTTTCAGCCATCAGACTGGTATTATTTTCCATGCAAATTAGCATTACAATCTTTATACTGTCTCCTAGTTTTAACGAATCAAAAACAGAAAAAACAAAAATCATGAGACAAAAATCTGTGTACTTCGGCAGAAAACAAGTCACAATAATAAACTTCCTTTGCTTAAATCTATACAGTAAGTAGAGCATGTATCTTTTTCAAGTTGATGCCAGAGCACTAAAATCACAAGTACACAGGTGTAGGAGAATACTGCCCCCAAAAATTCGAATAAGAAGAAGCCGTCTGCTTTATAATGACATTAGCTTTCAAGTTGCTGAGAGGACGGGGATTTTAAACGATAAAACTTTTGCCTTTTCTCCTCAGCTCACACCGGCAGACAGCTCCTCCCTGTCTGACTACAGCAGCGAGCCCGCTCTTTACTTCTGATCCTTCGGACCAACCAGCTGTACAGTAGCTTTACAGCATCACACTTGTGGGACCAGAGTGTAGCCGGAGCCCCGAGGGAAAGTCTGCCACACCGGGGCCCGGCCTGTCTCCAGCTCTACACTCCAGCCATCTCCAAGCACATCTTCCAGATCAGAAGGGAAAATACTGGGTGGGTTTTGCGGGTTTTTTGTTTTTTGCGAAGGGTTGGGGAGGGGGGCTGTTTTCCTGCCACGCTACCACTACATGCCACGTTACCAACTGTATATCAGAGCAGAACAGCTTTTGCCAGGTGACTGGCGTTTGATTCCCACCTTCTTTTTGACCCGAAGCAACTAATCCAAAAGCAGCTGGACTGTATCCACCCCCCAGACCTGATCCTGGACAGTTGATCTGTCAGCCCTCCCTCCGTCCTCATCCTCACTAACAAGATATCTGACCGAATCAAAATCAATTCTCCAAATCTGGAGGGACGTCTGTCTTCCTCTCCGGACTCTTGAAGAAGCCTACTGGCTTTGTGTCTCTACAGCTTCCAAGTCTGCATCTCAGCTTCAGCGTTTGCTTCAGGGTTATTTGGGAGACGTTAACGAGCAAAAGGGGTTTGACGCGAGCAACCAAACTCCCTAAAGGAACAGGAAGCCGTCATCGCCTGAGTGTCGGTGTCACCACGGCGACAGAGTTTAGTGTTAGCTTGGTAACGTGTCATTAGGATGTTCTCGAGAATTCTAGGACCTGGAGGGTAAGTCCGCTTGCGTACAGTAGATCGCTGGCAGACTCAAACACACAAAAACAAAAAAACGGTTAAAGGGTGCCACAAATGTAGTTTTTTGTCTTTTTTTTGTTTGTTTTTTGTTTCTTTGTTTTTCTACCTGCATGTTTTGATTTCAACCAGCACCTATGTTGGTTCTCTTTTACTGTAAAGCTTCTGTATGCCTTTTAGTTTTGTATGTTTTCTGGCAAACTATGCTGTAATAAAGCTGCTGGACGTTTTGTAGACGAGTCTTAACGGCAAGCAAACTTCAACACACTTCCCTCTCTTTGTGACCGAGGGGGGGGCACATATGCACCCTGGGGAATATTTCTGTCAATCAGTAGCAACTCTGATCCCTGATCAAATGCTTGAAAAAGTGACCTTGGCCAATAATGTCTGTATGTCCGTATTGCTGGTGACAAAGAAAACATCATACTGTAGAATGTTTCTGTATATCCTCTTAACAAGGTTGTCTGTGTCACATTTATCAAAAGCTGTTAAAGCTGCTGACAACTTTCTCTGGCTTCTTATGTATTTATTCCTGCTTCAAGTTGAAGTTTGCATGTCTGAAGACCTGTTCATTTACAAAAAAACAAAACAAAACAAAACACTTTTGTAAACTTTGCTGATATGGAAGGAAACGGACGGGTGCAGACAGCCCCACGGACTTTTATTTTCTTTTTTTTTCCCAGTCGGACCTCATGTACTTCCACATTCCACAGAGAAAGAAGCCGGTTAATTGACGTAATGAAGGCAACAACGATCATTCATAATATGGCATGTTTGTGAGAGTGATTGCAAGACTGTGTGTGATTGAAAGAATATGTAATGATTTTTTTTAATTAAGATTTTTTTATATACAAGTATGCACCGAATTTTCCAGATGATTTTTTTTTTGTTTTAAAAACTCAAAATGCCAACTGATTAAAGTGTTGCTGTAACAGGCTCACATTCATTCTTTACACTCCCAAGATCAACCCTACGGCCAGTATTGTTGTACAGTTTCCATCGTATTTTCGTAAATATGAAGATTTATTTCTTACTCGTCTTTTTTGTTGAAGTTTTCCAACCAGGTGAAGGTTGGATTTTGCTGTTAGATGAGATTTTTGTCTTTTGTCTATTGAATTTAGGAATTATGTTTTGTCTTGGATGTTAAGTGTCTTTGCACTGTCATGCTTTTAGCTTTGTTTTGCACCTCATGAGAAGGAGCAGAGTAGGCGACAGAGGGAATGTGCACTTAAAGAACAAGAAGTCTAGTTGAAGAGTCTTCTTTCAAAACAAGCCACTATTGATACCTGTTATTATACAACCACTGACTGTATGTCAGATACAATAGATTAGTGAGAACTTTGAGCTTTTTTTTTTTTTTTAAATCATACTGTAACTGTAAGAATTGCATTTTGGAATAGAACTCTTCAATTGTACATGATGAATGCACTGCCGATGAATGCCATGACCATTTTTTTACTTTTTGCCACAGCCTTGCATCAAAAGTCTTATGATTGTCAGCCTTGCAAGTCTGACCACACGGTAGTCCACTAGTTTTCCCACGCAGGTCCGGGCTTCCAGTTTGTCCTATAGTTACCTCAGAAATCCCTGAAATAATCCGTCATCATTGCTGTAGGCCACCTCATCTGATTTGAAATGCATATATTTTACATTACTGCTGACTATTTGCAAACCATGCTACTGTGTTTTAGAAGTTTGAATGTATTTTTTTAACCATTCCATGTGTCCATTGGATTCCGCATAATTTTAGTGGTATGAAAATCTACTTGAAGACTCTTCATATAAAGCTTGAAACTTGAGCATAGACCATCACAGCAAACATTAAGTCATATGAATTTATATAAAATTGTCTAATCAAAAATATGAATATATGTTGCATCATGATGCATTAGGGCTGGGTGAAATAACTGTTTCCATACTAAAACTAGCCCTATTTTCCTTTTCGGTTTCTAAACATGAGCAGCCAAACATTTTTTTTTTAGTGTAAAACTGTCAAAAATCTGAATATATATGAAATTTTTCTCTTCAAAAAAAAAAAAAATCTAAAATAGCTAAACAATATTACATACTTACTTGGCACTATGGACACAACTCAGTCTAAGTATTAAGGTTCATTACCCAGCCTTCTACTACAGTGCACATTTCAAATTAATCTGCCCTTAAAACTAAATTATAATGTTGGGCAAGCATAACTGACAAAAATTAAAGCAGACTTATTGTTCACTGTGACGGCTTGCAAAACAAAATTTAATCCATCACACTGAATTGAGTCAGCTAATTAATTCTCATACCATGAATAAATGAACGGAAATCAATGGCTGCTTGAAAGAGGAGGAAAACACAAGTGTACAGCATGCGTTTGAAAGTATTCATCCAAAATGTGAATGACACGACATGCAGTTATGGAGCTAAAACTTCCAAATACACTGGTGTTTTTGTGAGGTTAATTTAGAACAGAAATCCCCAACCGGACCTGCTGTTGTCACAACATGCCTGTGGATCCATCTGTGGTAACTGCTGCCTTCAACAACAACCTTTTTCCTCTCTTTTTTCTGTGAAGGAAAAAGGAGGCACAATGAATTGTGGGAAATGTCACTGACCGTCTTAATTGACACCAGCAAGAACTTTTTCTGATGGCCATTCCCGGCACAGAGACGCGCTCTCTCTCACTGTACTGTTTTCCCATCTGTCTCCTCCTGTTGCAAAGTGAGCAGCTTGTGTTGGTCACACTGTAGCGACTCTGTGGTAGAAGCTTCATCATGTTCCCCCTTTTACTTTTCCCCTCATCCATAAATCTACATCGCAGCAGGTGTGCTTACTGTAAAGTTGTCGTCAATGATTTGGGCAAATTGAAAAAAAAAAAAAAATCTAAAATAGCTAAACAATATTACATACTTACTTGGCACTATGGACACAACTCAGTCTAAGTATTAAGGTTCATTACCCAGCCTTCTACTACAGTGCACATTTCAAATTAATCTGCCCTTAAAACTAAATTATAATGTTGGGCAAGCATAACTGACAAAAATTAAAGCAGACTTATTGTTCACTGTGACGGCTTGCAAAACAAAATTTAATCCATCACACTGAATTGAGTCAGCTAATTAATTCTCATACCATGAATAAATGAACGGAAATCAATGGCTGCTTGAAAGAGGAGGAAAACACAAGTGTACAGCATGCGTTTGAAAGTATTCATCCAAAATGTGAATGACACGACATGCAGTTATGGAGCTAAAACTTCCAAATACACTGGTGTTTTTGTGAGGTTAATTTAGAACAGAAATCCCCAACCGGACCTGCTGTTGTCACAACATGCCTGTGGATCCATCTGTGGTAACTGCTGCCTTCAACAACAACCTTTTTCCTCTCTTTTTTCTGTGAAGGAAAAAGGAGGCACAATGAATTGTGGGAAATGTCACTGACCGTCTTAATTGACACCAGCAAGAACTTTTTCTGATGGCCATTCCCGGCACAGAGACGCGCTCTCTCTCACTGTACTGTTTTCCCATCTGTCTCCTCCTGTTGCAAAGTGAGCAGCTTGTGTTGGTCACACTGTAGCGACTCTGTGGTAGAAGCTTCATCATGTTCCCCCTTTTACTTTTCCCCTCATCCATAAATCTACATCGCAGCAGGTGTGCTTACTGTAAAGTTGTCGTCAATGATTTGGGCAAATTGAAAAAAAAAAAAAAGTGATGTCATACTTGTACAAATGAAAGTTCAATAAATAGAAGACTTGAACAAACATACATGTTGTATGTGTCTCATTTGTCATCCTGGTAATCATCATCTTAAAGCTGAAAATTTGGGATAAAAATCGAAAAATGTCAAATCTGGATTAAACAAGTTCTTGTTTCCACTGGGGATCTGTCTCCAGAAAGTAAAAGTACACATTAAAAATCCAGTGTGATATCTGTTGTGTGTAAAAAAAAAAAACAGTCATGGGAGTGATAAGAAAGATTTATTGGAATAAAGAATTAACAACAAATACAAACAGTCCCAAGTGAAGTATAAACTGCATAAGAAGTGCAGAGTCATGTGTGCTGCTGTAGTCTACACGAGTGACCTTTCAAGGCCATTAGTGCTCCTTCTTCCGGGGCTCTGTGGCTTTACTGAGGTTTCCTGCCTCCTGCTTCAGGACACTTAGAAGAGACTGGGAACTCTCCAGGATCTATAGGACAAACAGGAAATAAAGACATCAAATTGAATATACTGTGTAGATACTTAGCTTATAGCATAAGTAAAAATATAAGGTAGATGATGTACAGCTGATAGTATGTTGTGTTTTGTAAAAGTAATTTAAAAAGGGTCAGGGTGCTGCTGACTGCTGTGTTGTTTTTTAATAAGAGCAGCTCAGGAGTGTGTTTGCAGTGATTAGTGTGATCGCTGAGGGAGTTCAGCATCAGTAAGTGGGCTTTGGCTATGTGAGACGAGAGTGCTGCAGAAGGACATGATGATGCACCACTGACAAGTACAAACCCAAACCTACCAAAAGGCACCAGAGTAAGTTCATCAGCCTGTTAACAATTCCCATGTTGAAATGTTCCAAGTGTTGGCTGAATACCTTATGGAAGCCTTGTAATAAATGATGTTTGACCTTACACTAGGCCCTGCGAGAGTCTACCGAGTCCACTGACATCATCCTCTAACTCTGTTTCAAAGTACCATTAAACTGTCACAGAGATGAGATACTCGACTGCTTAATCACGGCTTTCACCTGTATTGAATCTGCTTAGGCTAACCTACGTTGGCTGGCCCAGCTGGCTTGATAGAACGCCATGACCCGCTCACCATCACTAATTATCCAGCTCCACTAGTCTTAGCCACTAGCAAGGATCCCTTTTGGTATGAGAAACTTTCTCCATTCAAGAATCCCATCCCTTGTCCTGTATTACCAAAGGAAAAAAGAGAATGATGTCAATTTGAAACAGTGTGCCAGTGTAAGAGCGCAGGCAACACTACAGGGTCGTCAGGCGGGTTCCCTCTCAATAAATGGTGTTTGCTTAGTGACACCAAAACAGTTTGTTCCAGCCTCCAGGAACCAACATCCTCTTTACTTGCAGCTATATACTAACCACTGCCCCAATTGGCTAAACAGCCTACCTAATACACAAATAATCCCAAAGACAAAAAATTAATTTTAATATCAGAATAGTTGCAAATTACTTTTCTGGCGATTGACTAATCGATTAACACCGTTGTCTACTCTACACTACACTATTGTCTAAAACATCACCTGCTAACGCCTCTAGCATGTTGCCATCACCAGCAGCAGTGCGCTCTTTCAATATAAATTACTACTAAACCTCCAGAGCTGTTCATTTCTAACTTCTGCAGACTGAGCAGTGACTGACTGATGGGATGTTATTTGGTGAGGAATGTTGACCTACAAACTCCCTGAGCTTTCTGCTCAGTTTTTGGCTTAAAGCTAAAATCTATAACCTTAGTTGCATTCAATCTACAGAAAAGATGACGAAACATTTAAAGTTCTACTTAATATTCCTCTGCCCTCATATTTTTTTCAGTTCTGTAGCAGAATAACCTGTAATTAACCAAGTAACCTGATCACAATTACTGATATATTACACTTTTTCTCATGTCGATATTTCAGCCATTTTAACATGACAAATGGGATTTAGTCACGATATGTATTTGTGCATCTTACTCTCTGCTACATCCTTTACAATGGACAGTTAGAATTTTCAGTTAAGTGGAAAAGAAACACAATTGAATTCAAGGGAGATAAAGATGTTCATAACCTTTTTTCTGAATTGGCTTAGATTCAACCCAATTCCTAAACATTTTCACAAACTAAATTTATCCAAATGGCCTAACTGCCCCACCATTATTACATTTCAGTTTTGCTGACAGTTTAAATAATATTTAAAAACACCCACCTTGGTGTACGCAGCCTCGGTCTCAGCGATGGTGCGGTCGAAGGTGGCACGGGCGGCGAGCCTCTGTGCCAGGCTCTCATTGACCCTGCTCAGCTTCTCCGAGAGGACGCGGATGTCGTGCTGAAGTCGCTCCTTCTCCTCCTCCTCCTGCTTGATCTGACGGTTCAGCTCGTCCCGCTTGGAGCACAGGTCCTCGATACCTGACGGAGACAGAAAGGGTTGATTACACCGGAACCACCCGCTGGATCGGACTGGAACCAGTGACAGATGATCCTGTGCCTGCTCGATGACAAGGTTGTTACAGTGATGACAAAACGAGCAGTATGAAATTGCCAACTAGAACTTTGAATAATTGTGATTTGTGTAAAATTTTATGATCTAGACAATCAAAAAAAATAATTAATTGGCAGTTTAACTGATTTAATGCATTTTTAGAAACATTTGTAATCAGTAGTCAAAGCCATAGCAAAATCTAAAATAAATATTATCTCTTAATTTGTTTCAATTTTCAGGTATTTACTAATTTGTTCATTTGAATCTATAAAACTTGGAAAGGTTTTGTAATGTTCTGAGGTCCAGGTCCAGGTGCCATGAATCTGCACTCACTGACTTTTACTAATGAAGTAAAACTCATATTGTAAAACATATAGTACTTTTCTTTAAACCAAACACTGCTGAGTGTCTCGATGAAGAAAACCTAGAGATTTCTTGACCATGTTTTTACGTACGGTCTTAAACCAGTTTTATTTAAAGCAATCATAAAACAGAACTGAATCTTTAACAGGGCTCTGGCCGCCTCGAAACAAATTAATCAGCATCCCAGGGTTGACAAGTTTTAGAAAGAGAAAGAAAATAAAAGGGATTAAAGGCGAGAAAGAAAGATACCTGAAAGAAAGAGAAAGAAATATTGCAGGTTTTCCACAGTGCTAGTTCGTTTCCAGGTGACTGCATAATCTGCGTGGGTTAATCGGTTTTGTAAAGTACTGCCCTGTTTGACTGGTCACAGCAGCAGGTGGGTCAAAAGCTAGAACAAGAGCAAAACCAGCTAAATCTCAGACCCATAACCTGTTTAGAAGTACTGGAAAATTAGTACGTCTGGAGCCAAGATTACCGTTTACACACGCTAACACAATAAGAGGAAAACATGTCGCCTGATTCCAGTTTAGTCGACGAAGGGTCTTCGTCTATGAAAACGGCAGCTTCTCACTACTTTGAGCGAAAACTAATCTAAGTCTCCTGCCGGACGAATCGGGCCATTTGACCATTTGACTCACATTTGACCAGCTCATTGTTGTAGGTCTGCAGAGCAGCAGCCTGTTGGGTCATGGCGGATCTCGGCTAACGCGGGTCTGGCTCGCACGGTTGCGTCCGGCGCCGGCCGCTGCTGTGGACCGGGTCGCGACCGGCTCGTCGTCCGTCTCGCCGAGCTAAAGGGAGCCGGTGGTCGGGGACATGAGACCGAAGACGCGGGCGTCGGGGACCGTCCGGCCGGGCGCTGGGACGCGGCGCGTTTCCGGGACAACTGAGCCGGAGACGCCGCCGGGAGCGACCGGGAAGGCGGCTTCCTCGCCGTTTGAATTCGGGGTCGCGCCGCGGCCGGGGCGTTGCTCTTGCGCCCCCCTCTGGCGGCTTGTCAGCCGGCCTCCGCCTACCGTACCTCGCCACCACTGGGCGAGGCGAGCTCGTTTTATTTATACAGCACGTTTAATTACAAATAAACCCCCTCTGCTTTACACAGACATAAGAATACAGACAAAAAGATTTTAAAAGACCAAAACACAAATCATAAAGCCGAGAATATCATGGTTTTCAGTTTACTTTGTTTTTTCATCTTACTCTAGTTGTGGCAGTTTGTCCCAAGAGAACAGGACCATAAAAACGCCCTCAGCAGATCTGGACACTGTCAATTACAGTTGGGAGTTTGGTTTGATTCATGGAGAGTGAGTCCAGGCTTGTGTTTATATCCTTTACTTATGTATAATCAATAATAGGCTATAAAAACTACTCTATTACAAGTAAGTGCCACTTTTAAAACGTTACCAGAGTAAAAGTACAGCTAGTTGGATATTAATACTGATGTGTGCATCATTATGATATTGTAGCTGGTCAATATGAAGCCAATTCTAACTCCTTATATACTGCTCTACACTGTACCACTACATAATATTGTAAAAGCTTACTGTATGTAAAATATGTATCTTCTTGAAACAAGTAACTATAGCTGCGGATACATGTAGTAAATTAAAAAGTCAAATTTTTCCCTCTGAAAAGTCATTGTGCTTTAATATAATGTAATTTACTTTATTATTTATTTTCATTTATTCATTTTACCAGTGGTACTGGTCAGCCAAACCGTTTCAGGAAATATTTTTGAGCTTGGGGTTTCCTGGTGGTGCAGTCCCTCATTCAACTCAGGCTCAGCGTCTTTGTTGCAAGTCATCCCTCACAAATCTCCCGGTGTTTCCTGTCAGTGCTCTGCTGTCCAATACGGAAAACAAGGCCTGAAACACACAAGATATGTTGGGTTTAATATGTATGTGTGAGGGCTTTGGCAGCTATGTTGTGAAAGAGCTGGAGCCCTCTTACTTTCTGTTTGGTTAATCCAGCAAAGGGAGTGCCACAATAGTCTGACCTGGTTATGATAAGGCATGAACCAAGCCCCTCAGGGTCTTGAGATAATAATCTTAACTTTTGATTTGCTTTTCACATGATTTTAAAACCCCGCCTGATTTTTTTTTTAGCAATCTAGTGTACTGTATGCTGCCAGATTCTTCCAGTTAAACCAGCCTCCCTCAAATAACTTATCATTATTACCCATTCAGATATTAGTTGCAGTTTTTTTTTTGTTCTTACATTTGTATCCTTTTCTTTTTTTTCTTTATTTCCTCTGCATACAGTTACTTCAAAATAAAATATGGTATCATGTACTATTTACTTATTGGATGCTATATACAAACATTCTTCAGAGACTAGTTTTTCTTACTTGGACATGAGCCTGTGAATTTCTTCGTGCTTTTTTCAATTTTTACAATTTTGCACATTGATATTTCATAGAGGCATTATTGATAATCTATAGAGTGTATTTATTGAACTGTACTGGCCGCTGCACTAGCATGTGTCAGTTTGAGCTATCTCAGTTAACATGCTGCCTGTGGAAATGTCTATTCACAGATGATAATGAAATAACATTTAATATGGTTCATTCTGTTCCAGTCATGATTGCATGAGTTGGACGATAAGAGGAAATTAAACAGGTATCAGGCATAAACGTAGGTGAGAGGAAGAATCTGGACAGGTGGGGAGTATAGCTGAAGAGGGAGACTAAGCAAATGAGGGCATCTGGTGGTGTAATACAGACACGGCAATAAGACCTGGTAGGTTGCTTCCTAGAGCAGACCAGTTAAACCAGGTTTACCTCACCAGGTCAGGCCTTTCAACAGGAAATTCTCTTTTACAAAGTAGACTTAAACAGTCAGACCTAAGTTACCGTGGAAATGTGTTCCCCTGACTAGCCTGGTTCATTTCTGCCTAGTTTACCAACTTGTTGCTGTGCTTCTCCACCATGTCTGACAGAAGATGTGGTGGCTTTGGATCATGAGCTGTTCCTTTCCTTATCTTCCCATCATTCTGGAACAAGATTGTCTTGATCTCATCTGCCTGAAGAATCTTGTTCCAGAGCTGTTCAGACTTTTTTAGATGTTTTCTAGCAAAGTCTAATCCGGCCTTTGTCTTCTTGAGTGTGACCAGTGGTTTGCACCTTGTGTTAAACTCTCTGTATTTAGATTCATGAAGGCATCTCTTGTTTGCAGACTCTGACAATGTTACACCTGGAGAGTGATCTTGACCTGACTATATATTGTGAAGGATTTTTCTTCACCAAGGATAGAAATCTACGATCATCTTCTTCAGTCGTCGTCCGTGTACTTCCAGGTTTTTTGATGTTGCTAAACTCAGCATTGCATTTTTTCTTTTTAAGAATTTACAGCCTAATGATACCTCCTTCATTTGCATCAACACCTCTTTGGAACTCATATCAAACGTTCCCATTAACAGCTGCCAAATGCAAAGTCCACACTAGGAATCAATGCCAGACCTTTTATTTGATTAATTCTTCCAATGAGGAACAGGCCACACCTGGCCAAGAAACTGTCTAATTACTTCTAAATCTCTGAAAATGAGGGGATATGTTGAAAATGGCTGTAATTCCTAAACAGTTAACGTGATATTTTTGTGAAACCCCTTTAATTAAAGCTTAAAGTCTAAACTTCAATCACATCCTAATGCCTTTGCTTCAAATCCAGTGTGCTTGTGTAAAGAGGAAAAGTTATGAAAAGTGTGTCACTGTCCATATTCTAATGTAACTGGCTGTAGATAAAAATCATTATTATAAAATTAAAGCGAATGACAAAAAATGCTTCCTTAATGCTCAGAAGTCCAGGAAGTATTAACGTTAACAGGAATCACAGCAAACATTCAACATATCTAAATAGGTAAAGAATAAATATCGATAATAGGTTTGTCTATTAAAGTGTTTCAGTTAGTGAGAAATCCTTGAAGTGCTCAGAGGAACGGCAATGTGAACATATACGTTTCCATGACAACTGAGAAACTTGATCTTTGCTCTGCAAGATCAAGCTATGGAGTCAAGAATGAACTTTCATTCGTAATATTCATGCTAATTGTTCATTACTGCAGGCTTTAAAACTATTCAAATGAATAGAAATACATTCTGGACCCATAGAGATTTTGATGATATATTCCCATTTAACACCAGTGCTTTTTAATTTTAACATAGCCAAAAAACATATGGCTAAAGTTAGCATATATTTTTTCCTTTATGGTGCAAATGAATCCTATTTAGTAGATTTACTTCTCACAATTAAACAAGTATGAGACAGTTGTTCTATGTCTCAATACAAGTGTTTTGTCATTGAATGTAAGTCACACTTTATAATTCCTTCTTGTATTTTTGCAGTTGGGGAAGAAAGGCTCAGACACTTTGCTTAAGTAAAAGTACCAGTTCAACAATGTAAAAATACGTCCTGCTTTCCAAGGTAAAAGTGTACTTAAATAAAAGTACATAAGCATTGTTAGCAAAATATAGTTAAAGTATTAAAATCTAAAATACTCATTATGCAGTAAAATGTCTCTGGTGACTGATATATCATCATATATGACACTAATAGCTTGTTAAAGGCCCTGCACACTTGTTTTGAGCGCAGGTGTTTTGAGTTTCTGAGTCTGATTAGATTTCAGCTCAGGCTGAGAGTGGGCAGAGCTACATGGTCCAAAGAAAGGGTCCAGTCAGACTAAAAAAACGGCTACACACCTGTGTAGCTGTACCAGGGAGCCTTTGTCACTGCTACATCAATTTGTAAGTAGAATTTTACTGTTCTAACTCGTCAGGTAAGAGTTAGTTTTAAATACTTTACATACATACAGTTACGTTGTTTGGTCCAGTGGTCAGATCCCTCCAGTGGTCACTCACATATTGGAGTGGTCGTGAAATTGTTAATGGAGTAGAAAAGAAGAAAGAGCAAAGTTCTGCTACACAACTCTGAATTTTTTTTTTTTACTTTTCTCTAATCTTTGCTGTTTACATATTAGAGATGTTTTATTTCTTGTTATTTCGAAGAAACAATCTAGACACTGCTCTTTTCTAAAGGGTCACAAGCCAATAAGGTTGGAAACCGCTGGTCAGGCTTTAACATTGTATTCTTCAAATTTATCACTTAAAAAAAATATAACCTCTTAATCTGACAAGTAACCAAGTACCACAGTTATTAAATAAATTCAGTGGAATAAAAAGTACAATATTTCCCTCTGAATTTTAACGAAGCAGAGGTATGATGTAACATAATATGGAAATACTCAAGTACCTTAAATTGTTCTTAAGTACAGCACTTGAGTAAATATGCTCAGTTACTTTCCACCACAGAATCTTTGTTCAAGTTTTCTTCAAATTATCAGTATTATGGTCGACATTACTGACAATAAAGTACATTTTTAAAGGATTAGGTGGATGATTTCATTCTGTATTTCATTCTTTTCAATTCTGTCAAACTTAATCAGCAGCTGTCACTTCACATACTAAATGATATAGATGTGTATGTATATAAAAAAATAAATCTGTATTTTTAAAATGGAAAGAATCTGACGACATAACAGCATTTTAATTTGGTTAAGATTTTATTAATTGGCTCCACATTGCTAAACTTGTGAAAAGCAGCTGAGTAAACTGACCCAAGAACAGACACAAGGTTATTACTTGTTTCTTATTACATTTTATGGGAGCAGCCTGCTTTTACATTGTCTTTATTTCTATCTGATTTTCTTGTCTTTAGGGATATGTAGGGGATGACAGTTTTAGTTCTTTCTATTAACGCACTTAAGTAAAAGCACCAATAGCATAATGCAACAAAAACCATTATAAATAAATTTCCTTTACACAAAATATAACTATCAAAAGTAAAGGCTGTAATTAGGCAGAAAGTAGCCTTTCTGAGAGTAGTTATATCCATTGTTACACTACTTGATTAATTTATAATTAATAAATCTAGACACTGCTCTTTTCTAAAGGGTCACAAGCCAATAAGGTTGGAAACCGCTGGTCAGGCTTTAACATTGTATTCTTCAAATTTATCACTTAAAAAAAATATAACCTCTTAATCTGACAAGTAACCAAGTACCACAGTTATTAAATAAATTCAGTGGAATAAAAAGTACAATATTTCCCTCTGAATTTTAACGAAGCAGAGGTATGATGTAACATAATATGGAAATACTCAAGTACCTTAAATTGTTCTTAAGTACAGCACTTGAGTAAATATGCTCAGTTACTTTCCACCACAGAATCTTTGTTCAAGTTTTCTTCAAATTATCAGTATTATGGTCGACATTACTGACAATAAAGTACATTTTTAAAGGATTAGGTGGATGATTTCATTCTGTATTTCATTCTTTTCAATTCTGTCAAACTTAATCAGCAGCTGTCACTTCACATACTAAATGATATAGATGTGTATGTATATAAAAAAATAAATCTGTATTTTTAAAATGGAAAGAATCTGACGACATAACAGCATTTTAATTTGGTTAAGATTTTATTAATTGGCTCCACATTGCTAAACTTGTGAAAAGCAGCTGAGTAAACTGACCCAAGAACAGACACAAGGTTATTACTTGTTTCTTATTACATTTTATGGGAGCAGCCTGCTTTTACATTGTCTTTATTTCTATCTGATTTTCTTGTCTTTAGGGATATGTAGGGGATGACAGTTTTAGTTCTTTCTATTAACGCACTTAAGTAAAAGCACCAATAGCATAATGCAACAAAAACCATTATAAATAAATTTCCTTTACACAAAATATAACTATCAAAAGTAAAGGCTGTAATTAGGCAGAAAGTAGCCTTTCTGAGAGTAGTTATATCCATTGTTACACTACTTGATTAATTTATAATTAATAAATCTAGACACTGTTTGGTAATTTAATCATAAAACTGTAACATATTTTAAAAGTTCCTGCTATGTTTTATATGTAAATCTGCAAAGTAACTGTACCTAAATGAATCTAATGTAATGTACCTAAACTATGGCTGTCAGATTGTCAGATAACTGTAGTGTGAGTGCCTAACTATGAAGTAAAAGGACTAGAAGTATAAAGTAGAAAATGAAAGAGTACAAAGTTCCCTGTCTGGTTTGGTCTGTCTGGTCTGTCTATTCTGCTTCAGTAAATGTACTTAGTTACCTTCTACCACCGATTACGTCTTAACTGAAAACAAGTTAAATGCTTCGGCATCTGTTGCAGGTCTATATAAAATAACTGCGCCATATCAACTGGTGACTTTTTTGTAAATACAAAACCCTGCATGTTCGGTAAAGATTCTCCGGAGTTTCTCAGATACTCCAGCCACATGTCGTACAATTATGGGTTTTTTGCATTTCTTCTTATTCGCTTCTCTTCTGTTGATGAGCTGTTTTTTTTTGGGTTGTTTTTTAAAGATCCCCTTGTTGTTTTGACAAAGGCACGGTTTGGGTGACCACAAGCTTTAGGGACTCCTCACACACTCTGAGGCTGGTAGCAGAGGCTACTGAAAACCACCAGAGTGGGAGATGAGAGAGACCTTAATGTCAAGGCTTCCGCTTCGATGGGAGCCACACAGTCCAAGAAGGCCAAGCCTGACATCCAACCCTGTGACCTAAATACGGTGATACACTGCTCCCGCTTCTGCCTGTAAAAAAAATGTTTTCCATTTGAAATAAGTGGTGTTGAGGCAGTGGTTAAGCAGGGCACACATCTGTTCTGAGGTTGGCTCTGTTACCTGGTGGGTTGCCCTGTGGCAGGTTTTTCCTTATGGCCTCATTAGTTGGTATACATGTGATGAGTGACCATTGACCAGTAGAGCTTCTCTAATCACAAAGTCTTAGAGTTTTTGGATATGGGGTGCATGTTATCAACAAAATGAATTAACGTAGTTCCCAGATACTTGTCAGTGTCGCTGTCTGTCCTCAGTACCTTTCTGCTGAAATGAGTAACTTTCCATCAGATGACAATGGACAGATGAGACACACGTTTCTAGAGATTCTAGTCAACCTCCCAGTGCATCAGAGGTGAAATGGACGTGTTGTAATTTGGTCTGGGTCTATATGCCACATTTGGGGCACTGTGGTTCCATTGTGAAATCTTAATGTTACAGCATACAACAATAAGGTAACATTAATTAATTAAATAGTAAACTTCTAACTTTAATGTAGCCGCAAGGGGACAAATGTAGCCGCAAGGGGACACAAGCCAGTGTCTTATTGTGCCGGTCCCAAGCCCAGATAAATACAGAGGGTTGTGTCAGGAAGGGCATCCGACGTAAAACTTTTGCCAAATCAAACATGCGAATCAGTAAACTTCTAACTTTGTGGCAAGATTTTGGGGGAAAACTTGGTTTCAGCATGAAGTGCAAACAGCCATTCAGGTCCAAGAAGACATGGTTTTTCCCAGTTTGGTGTAGAGGAGCTTGTCCGGCCTGCACAGAGCCCTGAGCTCAACGCTTCGCCGAACCGAAACACTGACTGTGAGCCAAGCCCTAACGCCAAATGTCAGCGGCCCGCTGTCCTAACGCTGCTGTGACTGAGTGGGGAGAAAACAGACCAGAGAGAAAAGAATAAACTTTACTGTCCAGCCGAGGAAGCAAATTTTGTCTTTGGTTGTCACCTGGAAGAGTCAAAACCCATAAACCTTGAAACCCCGCAGGCTCCAAAATCCAACAGCTGTGGTCTTGGCGTGAGGATTTTTTATCATCCTCATCATCACTGACAGCGCTGGTGACATCCTCGGTCCCAGGTGTGGTGTCACACCGTCTGCGAATCCATAAATATGACGTCATCGCGGGTGGGCGGGGTTTACGTCCGGGCACCATGGCTTCGGTAGGGACCGAGGTGAGTGTGTGAGCCTCGTCTACGCCGAGGCTCGTTTTGATTTTCGCACTGTTTTCCGCGCTCCGGGAAACGGTCGGTCCCGGCGACGGGAGCCTCGGCTTGTGAACCGGCGGGCGGCGGGCGACTCCGGGCTGGACCGCGGGAAACCCGCGGTCCAGCCCGGAGTCGCTTGCTTTTGTGTTGGACCGGAGGGCAACTGAATGTGCAGGAAGATGCTGCGCCCCGGAACCTGAATGGTCCCGTGCGGGCACGTTGGGGGCTCTTCTCCGGGGCTTAGTCATTCATGGGTCCGGGCTCTTGTCACAGTCCTGCTTCTGTCCAGCTTTAGCGGTCCAGAATAAAGCCCGGGTAGACATGCATGCCTTTTTCTGGCCCGACATTATTCCTGGTTTTTTACTCGCGTTGTCTTACCACCCGCTCGCTGATGGCTAATTTGGACACTGCTCTTTAGCTAGCTGCTAGCAGCCGTGCTAGTTAGCAGACTGTGCACACTCTCTTAAATCTACACAAAAACAGTTTTCTGGGGTTATCATCCTCTCCAGGCGACAGAGGCTGGTCTCTGTGTGATTTGGATCAATAAGACCAAATGCTCGGCAGACAATGTTATCTACTATTTGCTGTGGAGTCTGTTAGCTCCATGATAAATGATGCAGTCAAATGAAGGCACGATTGGCAGTGCTGCTCACTACCTCCCACTGTAAACATATGGCGCCAGCTCCTACACTGGCTTTCATGCTCTCGGCTCTTGGCATGATGATTTTTTTCCACGTTGAACTTTTATCGGGAATTGTTTTCCCGGTGCCGGGTTGTCTTTGTTAGCCATTTGCAGTCATTGTCACAGCTCAGAGTCGGTGTACTAGTCACTCCAGGGCTGGCTGGTGACTAGTTGCATTGTTTGCGCTGGGTTTCATCAGTAAAGATGGACTAATTGAAACGATCGCTCGGCCACGACAGCACGGATACGTGCTAATTTGTCAGGGCTTCAGTCTTTTGTTTCTTCTTTCCTTTTTTTTTTTTTTTTCCGAGAGAGATGTGATCCAGTCTTGTTCGGCAGAGGTCGCTCGAACAACGTTGTGATGGTGTCTCCTCAGCAGAGCTGGGAGAGTCTGGACGCTCAGCAAAGAAAGGTGTGGGGCATGGAGCCCTGCAGACACTTGGGTTTGCACTCACAACTTTTTCTCGTATGTTATGTGGGTTCATTTGACACATAGATACGATGGATGGCCATTAAGGGTCAATTCCCCCGAATTACAAAGAAACCCAACGTAATTCTCCCCATAACCCCCATTGATATCACTTTTTTCTAAATCTGCAAATATTTTCAAATATTTGTCTCTAAAATTTTTGCTCTTCGTTGCGGTTTTTCTAGTTCTTTGATTTAAACTTCTGCGGTTTACATGAAATCTTTATATTCTTTGGGTTTTGCAGTCTTGTTTGGACATTTCGTGGATTAAAGGTTGAATCTAAATGATGACTCCAGAGCTTAATCAATTAGTTGATCAAAGGAAAATTAATGAGCAACTATTTTGATTATGGATCAGTTTTCTTAGACAAGCAAAAATACCAGTTATTCGGCGGCTCCAGTTCCTGAAATGTGAGGATAAAACAAGCGATTTCAAGATTTTACCTTGGGCTTTGGGGAATTATAATGGTAATTTTTCAACCATTTTGTCATTTTATTGCCAATTAACAGCTGTTGTTAAAAGCTAATTGCAGCCCTATTGGCCAGACACCATGTGGCACAAGCAAAAGGATACGCTATCTATCATCTATTTGTCTATCTAGAACTGTCTGTCTCTTCATACAAACATACATGTTTAGATTTAGACTTTTTAGCCATCATGTACCCTCATCTAGTCGCTATGTCCTTCATTTCATTGCTGAGAAAACCTTCTGTTGCAGTATCTGGTGCACAAGATGTGTCCAAGCCTGCAGTTTATTTGAGTCAGATGTTGCAAAGGATGAAATGTGTGCCAGCTACCAAGGCTTTGTTGTTGATATCACTGCTTGTTATGCCTAAGAAAGTGGGAAATGTATTACTTCCTGTAATATAGGTTTGAACAGACTACTTTTGCATTTTCCAGAAAGAGAGCAACTGGCTACTGAGAGGGTGAATAGTGGCACATTGACAGCAAAGCCCTTTCTTAGGAAATGTACAGTAATTTACCATTCCAATAATTATCATAGTTTAAGTAGATTTTAGCTTGAGGTAGGGTAGGATTAACAGCAGCCCTCATGCTTTGCATCTAATACTACAAACAGGTGTTTCTCATTTCCTGGTCATGTGTTTCATTCAGCATTCAGTTCGTGTGTTCATTCAGACAGGAGACACAACAGGAGAAGAGGCTTGGTCGAATGTAAATCCTTCTAGTCTCCTGTAATCAAACTACATTTTTGGGTTGTGATCATGCTGCCCCATTACTGCATGTAACAAACAATTAACAAACATTTTGTGATAACTGCAGAAACGAGGCATGTAGGTGACCATGTACCATACATTAAGCAGAGCCCTGATAGGAGGATGACATTTGAAAACTGTAATCAATTACTCATTAAACACTATACTCACTGAAAAAGTAAATACATTACTTAACTAATTGCTAAGCAGCAGAAGTAATGCATTACATAACTCATTACTGTTGTTCCTGAGCTTTCAGCTCCATCAAAGATCTACATGTGCCTGTTGTATCTTTTGTGTTCATCACATATAGAAATAGAAAATGATTTTGCAGTTTAACAAGCAGGCAGTCTGGCATTTTGGAGGGACTTACTGACCATCCAGGCACTATCTTAGCCTCAGTGACTGCACACAACTCTTGAGAAATTTGACCTCAGAAGCACTATTACACACCCTCTAACTCTAAAATGAGAGGTGGCTCCTGAATGTATCCGGACTATGGTTAACATTTTCCTCTAAGAACACACAACATTTAAATAAGACAGTTTTAGAACTGCATCTCTCCTACAGCCTACTTTGCATCTTAACCGTATCTCATGGGTCTGCCCACTGAACATAGAGCCCAAACTGATATCAACCCTCCAATAAACCCCCAGTCAAAGTGAACAAGCAGACCCCCAAATTCATAACCAAAAAAACTAATCACATTAATATAACTAAATAATGAGTGGGCGGGGGGCCAAATTCCAAAGATCAATCCTTGTATGTAGTAGTTTATAAGGTTTCTAATTTAAAACCAGTTACCTTAACTGCCAGTTATTGTTTTCTATTGCAGTACAGTGGATTAATAGCATGAGTGCTTGATTTTGTTTAGTGTACCACAGTGTCAAGTCAAACAAAACATGCAAAAATAGTAGTAGGATCCTTTTACTGTGAAGGAGTAACTCAGTATCAGAGATATCTGGAGTGGACTGGGGCACATTTTATTTTTCAGTATTGGCTTAAAAAAAAAAAACAAAACAGACCAAATGGCAGTTCTTTCTTTACTAAATTTGGTTGTGCTTTGTAAACCTTACCCTGCTAGTACTCCAAAGCAGCCTCCTTTTATGGCAGCTGGGCATGTGTTTGCATGTGCAAGCAAAAATTAGTGACTTTTGTGAACATAAAAAAATTTAGAGCCGACCCCTAAATGTTAATGATTTGAGTTGTCAGTTGAGTAGCCCCCGAGTCGAAGCTCATTTGGTGGAATCACTGCATTTTTTTTTTTTTTAGATGGGTCATTATGCTCAGAGCAGTACAGGATAACATCATGATGGGCTATAAACTTTAACAAAACCAGTATTGTCTCAGAATTACGCAACTACAAAATTGACTGTGATGGAAACAGAGAGAGGCGATGTCTCGTTGCAAATGCAGAGCTGAGACACAGGGCCAGAAAAACTTGATCGGGACATCCCTGCTCAGTATTGTTATAAAACTGCGGTAAGGGAATGAATTCTGGGCCATAAAAACTTCAAAGTTGCCTTAAAAAAAACAAAAAACTGAAGCAACTACCCTGTTGAAATCTCTGGCAAAAAAACTAGCTGGCAACCCCTAGATGTTGCAATTTCGTTGCGCCCTCCAAAAAATTCAAATTCACTATACAGAGCAAACATAATTATGATTTTGTTTTTCTAGAGCTTTACCAGTAGCAGAGATAAAAATCTGTCCTGTGACTGGCACAAGAGAAACCATGCAGTGTAAATTTCCTGGCAATCTGCGGGTTAGATTTTGATGTGTTTTGGAGTACTGAACATCTTGCGCTGATGCTGGTTCTAGAGGAAAGGTTACCAAGTGACCAAATACACAGGGTTTGATTCTTTAGTGACTTTTAATTTGCCAAATTTCAAAGAGATCTGGCCATTTATAACTGTTGTGAACACGCAAAATGTCATTTGAATTATGCAGATGCCACTTCCCCTTCTAAAAACAAACTTGAAAGAAGAATGTTACACTTGTACGGAAACTATGACCAATTCATACGCCCATGTTGGAGACGGGAAATTGATGATGCGAGTGAAGTAGTAGATTGAAGACAGATTTTTTTTTTGTTACCCTGACGCTGTTTCAAGTTTACTTTTACTTCATAAAAAATGACTAGTCATACATTATATTCAGTTTCATTTTTGTTCCATTGTCTGACAACAGAAACAGAATAACATGTAAACGAGAACAGCTTTATCGGGAATTGGGCTTAATGAAATAATGTACAGGTGAGCACAGAGTAGGAGAGATGCAAACTGATAAAGGGCTGAAAGCGTCCGACACTTGGCAGAATGCAAATATGGAGCAAGACATGAATATGCTAGTTAGGGTATTATAGGGTCACGTAGCAACCTTTTCAAGGGAGCTTTAGCTCCTCTCTGTTGAGAGTAGTTTTTTGAAGTGGTTCCACAACAGGTTCCACACCAGGAACCACAACAGGAAATTGGTTGCATCCTCAATTTTGTACATTGACCATACACACATTGACAATCCATGTACTAGATTTTGACCTAGTCAAGTGATAAAAGCACTGTTATGTGCTTATATAACACATGACAAACTCAAATCTTAACCATTTACATCTGATGAAATAATAATCAGTTACACATTAACTGCCATTTTAAGTTGCTTTCATTTTTTTTGTGCAAAATCACCCATGGGAACAAATGACTGTGCTGTCAGGGTCACCAGATGCTCAGAACGCCCTGGAGATGCTACGGGGCAGCCAGACACACCCAGCCACCCGATACCACCCTCATTCATAACTCAAGAATTTTCTTCACAACATATATTATGAGCCTGGTAAGACATGAATAGCAGCAGTACTTTGTTATACCAAATGCGAGCCTCAGTGTCCCTGTGCCTTTCCTAGCTGGTCCATAGTCTGATGGTGTTTAAGGCATCCTCTTCCATGTCTGACTACTTTGAATAATTTTGAGAATTATCTTGCTTGTTGCATAAACAGCTGCTGCAGCTCACATCCTCTAAAACCTCTTTGTTCTTTTTGTAACACAGCATCCTTTAGCAAAGGAATAATGTGTATCTACAGTCGAGAGATTTGCAGTGCGTGTTTGTGGTTAATTGTAGAAGTGTTTTGGATGGACACTGAGACTTGCCAAAGTGCCCACAGTTTCAAGTTGATTGTGTTTTATGGAGGGAAATTTGCATGATGCCATGTGTGCGCACAGTTTATTAATCTGGATGTTTTGTTATAGGCCTTTATTGACTTTTGTGCCCATGGAAACCTTTGGTATGGAACTTCTGTTTTTAGACACCTTTGTCAATGGGAGGTTTTTAAACTGATGGTGGTACTAGAGAAAAGGTCATGGAGGTCTCTAAAATGATTGGGAATTATATTCTGGTGACCAGGAATGAAACCAGTTATTTGTTTGCATATATGTTGAGTCAATTTGTTTGGATCTTTTCACCCGAAGTGTCAAGAGACTGAACAAATATCTGAGAACATCATCCTTACTCTCTTGTTAGGGCCTTAATGCAAATCCATTGCAAGATATAGGGCATTTGCCCCATGCAAATTTACATTTGAATCTAATGTGGGGATTAGGCAGCTTCAAATAGCCAAATCAAAAGACCTGAACAGAAGTTAATCTGTCTTTTTTTTCCATATAAAATTTCTCCTTGTGTTTTCTGGGACTAGCTTTAATTCCTTTACTCGTTTAAGCAATAGTAAAAGGTATCTTATTTTGTGCTGACCAAAAAGCATCCCTAAGCATTGAGAATTGAAAACTGTTAAATGTATGATCACATACATATTAACACTTCTTTCCTTGGTCTCTGATCAATTTTTCTAATCAGTTTTGCCGATAGACAGTTTGAGTTGGGCAAAGGTCTTGTTTACCAATGTGTCTTAACAAATTTAATATTTGAGAACTCTTTCCTTCTTTTTTTATTTTTTTTTTTTTAAATGAAAAAAGAGTTTTGTAGGAAACACGCTCATTCCCCAAAGCAAGACATCAAAAGATGTATTGTTTTTTCTGGACTGAAATTCAGGTGTCCTGTGTAGCCTAGATCCAGACCTCTGAATTGATGTGATTTGGTTTCTAAAAGGTCTGGTGATGTTTCACTTGAAAGAAAGACATTCAACCAATCTGAGCTTTGTAAAATGGATTGGTACATCATCCTCCTATATAGCTCTCTAGCTACTTAGCTATCTCCATGAAAAATAGTGAAAAAAAAAAAATGCTAACACAGGTGGACGAGATTCATGGAGCTCTCCAAGTTGTTACGTCGTCATACAGCAAACACAATTTATTTCAGCATATTTCATTCAACTGCTACCGCATGCTCTGTGTTGAACTAAGATGATTTCCGCGTTGGGAAAAAACGTAAAATCTTGACCTGATGATGGTTCTAGATGAAAAGTTAGGGATGTTCAAAGTTATTACAGTCTTGTGGGGTACTTGAATGTATATACCACACTTCATGGCAATCCATCCAATAGTTGACATTGTCCTCCTCATGATGGCTTGAGAGGAAATTCAGGGGATTGCTGAGATCATTAGGATTCATCCTCTGAGATCAATTAAATGTATTAATAAATATCATGGCATTCCATCCAGTAGATGTTTCATGCTAACCCAGAAATTCTAACTGCATCATGGCACTAAGGGAAAATTTGGGGTAAACCCAAATCCGCAGGCTTCATCCTCTGGGTACAAGACGGTCTTTAGCAAAATGTCATCCCAACCAATCCAGCAGTTGTTTGGATATTTTCACAACTCAAGTGGTGGACTGACCAACAGACCAGCATTGGTATTTATAGAGCCATGCTGCTAGCATGGCTAAAACAAAACTCTACAAAGAGTGCAGGTCTGTTAGCATGGATACAGAAGAGGCCTTGTAATAGTCACCTGCCTTGCTTCGACATTATAAACCTGTTGCCATTTGCAAAGTTAAAATCTGTACAATCAGGATGCATATTGACTTTGTCACAGTCAAATAGACACTAATTTTGTCAGTCCTGATAGAGGCTGAGCACAAACTTCTGTCATGCTCTAGTCAAAACAAGTTTCATAATAGTGTTGCAGACACTGGGTTTTTCTTGCGTTCACTTTTGTGTCTTGTGGGTGTAACTGTGCTCATAATGAATTAACTGTTCTGATTAAACTGCGCTTTAAATGTTTCTTTACCTACCGTTATACGCTTTTTCACCTTTCTTTTGTACAATATCTCAGAGGTTATCTGTATATTTACTTGCTTGTAACACTGGCATTGTTGGAGGGGAAAAGAAAACTACTTCCCTTCTCTTTTTGTGCATTGGTTCCTGAAAGTTGATAAACCGGAGCTTGTATGTCAGAATTTAGTTGTTTCTCATTGCTTTGCTGTGAAATGGAAGAACCCGCTAATCTCTTGACATCTGCATTCCTGTTTATCCGAGATGTCTCATGAGGAAAAATCTCATTTCTTTTTGTGGAGTTTGGAAGTTTAAATGACTAAATAAGCAAAAATGCAAGACTTTGCTGGTCCCTGCTCCTGCAAAGGTTAAGGTTTGCTGCCTTTTCTCATTTATGTTAGTGAATTTGGACTGTTGGACAGACTTGGAAAGTCATTTGAGACACCACAATCAGTTCTGTGACTTTTTGATGGGCCTCTTTGCTATAATATGACATTTTTTAGACTGAACAATTGATTGTCATTATCAAACAAATGTACGATAATGACAACAATAGTAGAGGTTCTGTAGTAGCTCTGGCCCTATTTAAGAATCAGTATGGAAAAAACCTTAAATTTAGACCAAATGAGAACAGAACAGACCACTTTAAGTACAAAGACCTGACAACAATACTAAGTCTTTGTAAAGATGCATTATGTTGAATTGGTATTGTAGGTTTTTATTCAATCCGTTTGTAACATGCATGGCCAAATGCTTCAGGTTATCTCTTCTCTTCCTTTTGTGGTTCCTTCAGGATCTTTGTTCCAGACTTTTCCCCCAGTGGCAGCTCGGGCCTGTTACTTCATTTCTCTAACTTAATATGTGTTGCATGGCCTGGCAGCGTTGCATTTTGCTGCCTTCACTGGCCTGAAGCTCAGCGAAGACAAAAGACTCTCCTGTTGAGAGGTTTGCATGTGGCCTGATGTCCACGATGAAAAATCTGTGGCTCGTCAGCGTCCAGACTGACATCTGATATGCTGTCTGGGGCTTTTATCCTTCTATTTTCATCATTTTTCCTCCCTAGGTGCTCCCTAAGTGGCTCTGCATGCACAGTAGCTATGAGGCCTTTATTTTCATCTTTCCATTCTACATTAAAAAGAACCAGACCATGACAAAAAAAACAATAGTAGACAGAAATAGCACCAGTAGTATTACAATCTGGAGGAGCAGAATGACAATATGAGAAGAAATGACTGAGTGATTTTGACTAACTACAGTTGGCAGAAGTATTGGTATGAACTGTTAGATAATAACATCACTAGAGTACATAGGTTATGCAGGATTTTTAAAATGTATTTTTGTCCATTCTTACTGGGTGCACAGCATTTGTATGGCAAGTCTGTTCCAGTGGATATTTTCGATGGCAACGAGGTCTTCCAGCTTATAGAATTGGAGAGCTGTTAGTGTTTGAACTGACTGAGCATGCTCTGTGGAGACCCTCTGAAGAAGAGGGCCGACAGAGGGAGCCACCAGGTCACATGACTGACGAGGTGAATGTGCATGCGGGGAAAGAAAAGGAAAAGAGGAACAATCTGTTCGACACATTCTCGCTCTCTCTACCTCTCTTTGTCCTCCCCCTCTCCTCTCTCTCTCTCTTTCCTCTCTCTCTCTCTCTCTCTCTCTCTCTCTCTAACACACACACTCTCACTCCCTCCCTCCCTCTCTGACGCCTTCTTCTTCTCAATGGAAGCCATGAGAAGAAAGCAGGTATGATGCTTCCTGGAGGAACACAAGGGAAAAGACATCTTAGCTTTATGCTCTTCACCCTTGTTTGGGTTTAAATGGTCTGAGGAGATGCATGGTCTTGCTTCTCAGTTCTTTTCGCCGTTTTCTATAAAAGTTACAATCAGTTAGTTTGCAGCTCTTGCTATCTTCCTGTTGAGATGGTTTTCTTAATTTGTAAGACAGGTGCTTCTGCTTTCTTAGCAACTGATTGCTCTTGATTCCTGAAATCGAGGACTTAAGCTTGAGGAGCAATGATTTTTTTTTTTTTTCCTTCCCCCGGTAGCAGGGCTGCTGTATCTGAGAAAGATTTAAATGTGGTGTCATGGATTAGCACAACTGCTGTATTTAGAGCAGCCACAGCACAGGGAAAGTGATGTCATTCTTGATATGGGAAGATGGAAGCCTGACCTCCTGAAGATCTGGTTTCTCAGATCCAATCTCCTTTTGTCTTACCTTTTTGTTTTATCCCTCCTCCTCTTTGCTCCTTTAGTGCATCCCTTGTGGTTAGTATGTAATGACGTTCCTGGGGACTGGATGTATGTGCAGCCTAGGCTGTGTGATCAGGAATATACCGGAACATTAGGCTACCCTGACTGCTGATCAATCTTAAAGGATTTATGTTAGTCTGCACTGTGAACTTCCATGTTAACCAGCTGCAGGTCCTCTGAGCAGTTTCTCTGGCCAATGGTCAGACTTTGCATGTCCTTATCTGTCAGTTTTCAGTTAGTCAGTGGAAAGATAAATTATTGGTATATTCCAGGGGATTATTTGAGATTCTATGCAGAACAGTCTCAGATATTTTCTTTCAGTATTTGGCACTTTTTTTCCATTATTTGGATAATCAACAGTAGAGAAGTGACAGGAACAGGAAATGAGGGGAAGAGGAAGGATGGCGTTCTGGTCTTGAACTGAGGATGTTGTGACCAAACGATCAGCATTTCAGATTGTTAAGCCACCAGGAAGCCCCGCATTTTGGGATTTTTTTTTTTTTCTTTCAGGATATGCAAATTCAAGAATCTTTACCACATTCCTTTAGAACAGTGGCTCCCAAACTCAAAGATGTGACTGTCGAAGGGGTTGCAAGATAACTGAGGGTTTGTAAGCTGAACTGCATCTTTATAAAGTACTTGATAACTCTAGTTTACTTACTTACTGGTCAGATTTAGTTACTCATTAAACGAATAAGGAAGAAAAAACAAAAACATTTTTGTTCTGAGCAAAATTGGTTGTTTTTCCAACTTTTCTCAATTCTTTGCATTTTTCTTGTCAGGTACTTGATACTTTCACCTCTTCAGGTCTCTTAAAGATTAAAAAAAAAAAACAATATGAAAAGGGGAAATTGAGTAATGTGTTTGTGCTTTGAGTTTAGGCAGCTCTGAATTGTTTTCAGGCATCTTGCCATAAGTCTAAAGATAGGTCACGTCAGTACCAAGGTTCAGGCCTTATTACATACCAGGTTCACATTTTGTTTTAGGGACAGTGAATGATTGAAGCAGTAGAATATTTTATAGCACTAGACATATCAGATGTAATATTTTCTACATTTACTTCTAATAATTACCAAGCTTATTTTTGGTTTGAAAAAAGGTCCAATCTGGAATGGTAAACTCTGAACCATAGGAGCTTTCATTTTTGCAGTCCTAGCTGAAGCTTTGGGCTTTTCCAGCACGTTTAAAAACCTCTCAGTTTTGTTTTTCAGTGCTCATAACCTTGGCTTGAAATTTGGATCTTCTTTTAGCAGCACCCACATCCCTATCCACCGGCCTCCAACCCCTACGTTCCCCATCTAGTGGAAAACTGCTGCAATGGCCGCGTTGTGGCAGTAAACAATCTGGTTGTGAAATGGCGGAGATCTGCAGACGGCCTTCTCTGCCTCCCTTCCCCCCTCTCCCTTTTCTGACTCCAGTGCGTCTGTTCCACTTTCCTCCACTAGGGGGAGAGATGAAGCTGGTGGTTTTTTATTTGTAACTGTTTTTTCCTCAATCTATGAAAACAAGGAACTTAAAGATTCTTCTTCTCTTCTCTTCACCCTATCATGTGCTCACTAGATTCCTTGAGATCATACACCAGAGGATTGTCCCAGACTAGATGTTCTTTGCGAGATACCATCAGTCTTAGTGCTCACAGACCAGCACTTGGTCTAACCTTGTTGCTGTTTGACAAGGTGCATGTTAGTGTTTAACCCAGGGTCTGAGGACCACAGGTTTGGAGACTGACATGGGAAATCTGTCCTGACAGCTCGTTTGGTTGGAGTCTTGGTTGTATGCAGGTTTCAGGACACATGCTCTCTGTTAAATCTGAGGATTTGGTTGTCAGTGCCCTTTGAGAAGAGGATTTCACTGGCTGATTCAGTAAGTTAAAGTGAAGCTTTCAGTTTTGTCTGTCTTGCAGGTCTTTTGATTGGGTTAGTTGTGGGAATAGTGTTTCCTCTGCTTCCTTGGGACAATCCTATTCGGTACCTGCTTTTTACCACTCAAAGTGTGAACCCCTAACCCCAGGCTGCAGATGTATCTCTATATCTGCCTTTATTCTATTGAGTATGAGTCTCAAATAAGGTTGAGGAGAGGGTAAATCTTTCTCTTCAGTACTGGTTATGCTGCTCCTCAGTGGCAAACTGACCAAGGTCCTCTTTCCTTTGACATTTGATCTACCTAGATGTATAGGGTTTGGAACAAAGGTTGGTTTTTATGAGCAAAGTTGGACCTAAAAAGAGAGCAAAAGTGGATTCATGATGATTTTCTCCTGGGCCTCTCGTTTCCTTTGGGCCCATTCTCCCATTAGAGAGAGCATGAGGTTGACAGCCTGCTCTGGAGGAGGAGACAGTTTTACATTTCCTGGTTGTTGCCTCCTCAACTGCTTGCCCCTGTGTATAGACGGTCTGTGGGTGGTTAAGATTTCTTTTGAAGCTGTAGCAGGAATCCACTGCTCTTGTAGTTAGCTGTGACATAAAGAGAGAGAAGATAGACAATGCATGTGGGGATCACCCTCATTCTCTTGGCTTACTCTGTAGTCTTTGCTTATGACAAACACATGTTGCTAAAAAGCACAAACAAAGAGGGTTTCTTCCTTATATGGATAAACATAAGATTAGAATTGGTTAGTCAGTTGTCATAACGTGAATCAACATTAACTTTGCTGATACATTAATTCTTCATCAAGCAAAAATGCCAAAAATCTCTGGTTTCAGCTTCTAGAATGTGAGGATTTGCACTCTGTCTGTTACACTTAGAGGCTGCACATAAAATCCAAAAATATTCAGTTTACAATTGTATTAAACTGAGAAGAGCAGCAAATTCTGACATTTGAGAAGCTCAAATAAGCAATTTACAGCATTAATTGACAATGAAAATTTTATAGTTAATCAACCGATCAATAAGTTGTGTAATTGTTTCAGCACTGGTGCTGTAAATGGAATATGTTTGAGTTTGGGGTTGTTGGTCTTTATAAAATGAGCACTGTAAAGAGGCTGCCCTTAGCTTAGGGAACATATGATGAGTATTTATAACTATATTTGGAAATTTTTACAGATGGAATGATCAGATGGAAAAAGTTATCCACAAATTAATTGATAACGAAAGTATGAATAACAATAATAATTTCCACATGTGGTCTTTTTTTTTTTTTTTTTTTTTCTCACCAGCCGGCTGGTCTAGCCAAGGGCAGCGTGGAAAAGGGTGCATCTGCAAAAAAAGAGGGACTCAATCCAGCAAGCAATGGAGAGGGGAAGTCAGGTATGACTCAAAGTAAACCTGAAGTTACATTGTTATCTATGGAAACAACATTGTAAATTACATTATGTCTTTGGTTTGGGTCCACAGATGGAGACAAAGAGGTAGCAGCCCTACTGGCCTCTTCCCCTGCAGCAGAGGCAATGCTCAATGGCACTGATTGTGACGACACCAGGCACAAGAGCCCAGCACACGGCTCCGCAACAGGCAGCAACAAGACTTTACTGCTGGTGAATGAAAATGGCATACCAGATATGGAGCCACCGCACGGTTCTGTTACCGGAAGCAATGGATTCATTTTTACTAAGCAGCAGCAGCAGCAGCAGGAGAGCAGCTCTGCAGTGACGCCAGGTTTGGGAGTTTCCCCTCACAGGACTAACTGGTTGCCTTCGGGCACAACAACAGGGGGACACATGGTCAAACCCCTCCCTGCCTCAGCATCAGGGTGTGTACAGGCTTCGGGTGCATTAAGGACTGACACCAGTACAGGGACTACATCGGGGCAGGGTATATCAGACACTAAAAATGGCACGGCCCCATCTCCTGCACCGACTACAGTACCCATCACGATACACAGAGCGCGTAAGACCATGTCCAGACCTGCTGTCAGCCCGGCACAAAAGGTAAACAATAAGTTGCATTATCAGCAGCTCTTTAGTGCTCCTACTCTGTCTCCTTTTCTCATTGCTTCTAGCAATATTATTTTGAGTGATAAGGTCTGACTTGCAGTTTTTCATCCCAAAGGTGTTTGATGAGGTTGAGCTCAGGGCCTCTGTGCAGACAAGTCAAGGTCTTCTACTCCAAACTGGGAAAACCATTTCTTTATGGACCTAGCTTTGTGCAAAGGGGCATAGCCATGTTGAAACAGGCAGTGGTCTTCAGCAAAGTGTTGGCACATAGTTGGAGGCATATGTTGTATAATATATCCTTGTGTACTGCAGCATTAAGATTTTCTTTCACTGGAACTAAAGAACCCAAACAATGGGGGGGGGGGGGGTCAGACCAAGAGTAAGCTATGTCCAACATCACATATAAAGTGATCTAATTGTTTGTTTCTATTTCTGGTTTCCATTTTATCAGACAAAATTCTTTGAATATGAAAAAGAAACTTACATAAATGATTGTTACTTTTTGTTGCTATTTGCATTGAATCAGACATCTGAACTTTGTAAAACAATAACACAATTGTACTACTTCTTATAAGTGGAAACAATTTGTAGCCTCGCTTACTGCAAGAGGACTTTTGTTTCTGATAACCACAGTGGTTAATGACTTGCAGCAGCACATACATGTGTGTACATGAGAGAGAAACAGATCTGGTTGTTAAAAACAATCTGGGTATTTTGTTTCAGAAATTGGTGGAAAAAAGGAAACTTTGAGCCTTACATAAAAAACAATTAGACTGACAGCAAATCTAAGCAGGATTTCATTTCACACTAACATAGTCTTGGTTCTTGTCACCTATAGCTTCTTAACAGGGAATTAAGGGAAGCAAAAAGTGCCAAAATGGAGACGCACGTTACACCTGATGCGCAGAAATCCTTGCAGCAGTCCTCCTCTCAGAACCATCTACCTCAGAGTCCACCAGATATGCCAGCTACAGCACAAACAGTGTTGTCTGCTTCACCAGCTACTCCGCCAACTCCAGCTCCTCCAGCTCCTCCAGCTCCCCCACCTCCTCCAGCACCGGCTTCAGCACCAGCTAAGCTCCACTTAGGTCAGAAGGACACATGACAAAACTGACCTGCAGTAGAAAAACTGACTTTGTTCTTAGATCTGAGACAGGTTATTCAGTTGATTGAAACAGAGCATCACACACTGACAGTCTCACAGTGTAAACGTATTGTTTTGTTTCATACTATAGGCTCTTACTCAGGAGGGTTGTCATCCCGTAAGAAGAAGAGAAGGATGGGAACCTACAGCCTGGTTCCCAAGAAGAAAACCAAAGTGCTTAAGCAGAGAACTGTGCTTGAAATGTTTAAGGACCTACAACAGTCTGCCAAGAGCCCACAGGTGTCTGTTCCTCCCATTTAAAATCATTTAAAATAAATAAATAAAAATAACCCCCCCAAAAAACAGAGCTTCTTCTTGCCACTTGGCTGACATCTCATTTTGGAATAAACAACAAATCAAAGTTACTTTATCTGGCAAGTTTAATAATGCACTCTGGCACCTGATTAGTTAAATATTGACACATGAATCTCTTTTCAGTTTACAACATTTCTACATTCAATACTGAATCTTCTGAATGGTAACTTCACTGATTTTACAAATCAAAGTATGTTCACAGGTGTTGGGCAGTGATACAGAATATGTGAAAAAAGTTGTATAAAGTCTTTTATGGTTCCAGAGGGGCTGTGTGAAATCTTATAATTGTCCTCAAGTGCTGTCCCTTCTGTCAGGGTTGGTTAAAAATGGAAAAATTCTGGGACTGATAAAAGAAGTGAGTTTACCAGATCTGACTGTCTTTTTAGGTGGTCAGGTTGCATTGTGGGTAACGTAGTTGCCAGGTTTTGGCAGAAAGAATAGTTCCATAGAGTAAAAAAAGATGACATATCTAGTTCTACTGCATCGATTTTGGTCCTTAAAAAAACAAAAACAAAAAGTCCAACAGTATCATGGGAGTTCAGTTTCAAATCAGGGCCAAACAAAACATTTTCCAAACAAAAACAACAGAACAAAAATTTCTCCCTGAAGAAAAGGCTGTCTAAAACTGGCAAAATTTAACTAGGAACTCTCATCAAAGTAAACCAGGCATTCAATGGAAACGTTTGGTACCTGAAATTTTTTTTTAAACTCTGTTCTACAGATGCAGTTTGTTTGCCATCATACCAAGTATATATCACTTGATATTCAGAATTTGCTGTCATCATCTCAATTACTTTCCTACTTTAGACTAAAGAGATAGGAGGCATAAATGGGGAGAAGGTGGAAAATGCATCTGAGGAGGAAGAGTCAGAGGAGGTGGAGTCTGAGGAAGAGGAAGGACAGCAGCCAGCAGAAGAACCTGTTCAGGAAGCAACATCTGAATCCATCTCTCAGGTTGGAACATGAAACATTTTTTGCCTCCAGCCACATTTTTCTAATTTTACATGTGCTAATGTCTATTCTATGCAAAATGCAGCACTTAATGACCGGTCAATGGTAATGTTGTTGAACTGATATAATCTGTTTTAATTTTGGTGAACAAAGTGATTGGTCAGTGATTAGTTAGCAAACAATATTTTTAAATGCAAGCGATTTTCTCAGGTTATGTCTTGAATGTATGTAATTTTTGGTTTTGTGGTGGAGGTGGGAGATGAGCAGGAGTCAGAGGAGTCTGGAGAAGAAGAGGGAGAGGAGGAGGGTACAGAGTCAGACATGGTAAGACCCAGTCGCCATCATTACTCCAGCTAACTACATCAGAGTATTAGATTTCGTCTCATTCAACATCTTTTGACAGAAGATGATGAAAAGTGAGTGCAAGTAAATGTTGAGTTATTTCTACGTCAAATTACGTCTGTCGGTTATTGAAATCATATCTGTGGATGAGCTCCATGTGTCTGCCTCAGAGCACAGAATCTGGCCTGAAGAAGAAGTTGAAGAAGAAAACAAAAGGAGACAGTGCATGGCTCAGGCCGTCCAGGAAACGAAAGAGGAGGATAAAGGCCAAAGGTGACTGCCACCTCACCAGACTCGCACCTGTACAAAGCCATCCAGTTTCACAACTGGTCCATGTGGCAGTTGTCAGGAGGAAATTGCCTAATTCTTAAGTAAAAATAACATATCTGAAAGGGTGATTTCACTGCAGTTGACAGGTGCATGTTGACACTGAACATATCCTTTAATTTGGAATATGTTAGAATAGGAAATTAAATTTTTTTTTTCTTTTAATCTGAAAGACCTTCATTCATCATTGAAACACACTGTGCTTATTTCTGACTTTAAATCCTTTTTTACCCTATTATCTGAACGGTTCTGTTGGGACCTGACACTAGCTGTTACTTGGTAAAAATGTCTAACAGTTTGTTGTTTTTTGATTTAAATTTTTATTTTAAGATTTTTTACTACTGTCAATTGTACAAAACAAATTTTGCATCCAAACTTAAGTATAATACTGTTAAGGTAGGAAACATCTGATTAAAAAAAAACAAAACAAGTGAATTGCAGAGAAATTAAATTATAGCATTGTTTTAGGCTTTATTTCAGTTTCCTTTCTTTTTGTGACTTGCTTTGATTTGATGATAACAGTGAAGCTTTTTTCCCCTTACCATTCACTGTTGTTCTGCCCAGAACTGGAGGTGGTTCAGCCTGAGGGTTCAGTTCAGACCTTGGCAGGTGATGGGAAGGAGTACACACACATTCTTCCGCCTGAGTCCGTCAACCTCAACAAGCCTCAGGAGCCGGCAGTTCCCTCACAGAACAAAGGTAAGCGTAGAAGAAAGGAGGAAACATCATAAACCATCGCATGTGTTTTACCTGCCATCACCCAGTAATTAGGCATGATATCAACGATATTCAGGATATGTGAGCATATAAAGCAGGGTTATCCCAATGTGTATAAAAGCTTAGGTCAGCAAGTTCACCTGAAATAATGACTGCCCCCAAATTGCAGCTAAAGTGTTTACAGCCTTGTAATCACACGGAATTTCCATTTTCTTTTCATTACTCAAACTGAGATTGTGTTCATGTTAGCTGATTGCTTTATGGGGGGTTTGCTCTTACCCGCCTGTAGTGATTGGCTTAATTCAGCCTGTTTTGTCATTTTAGTTGACATGGAATCTGCATTCAGGGTTGCTAGCTTCTGTTATGTTTGTCATGATATACTAGACAGTATGTCCAATTATTTATTTCTGTAAATTCTCTTTCAGTGACCTGTTTAGCTGTGTCTATCTCATCCATGTTTTCACCATTTTTGTGGTTGTTTTTTTTTCCAGAATTTTTCAGGTTCTGGCATAGGAAGATGACGTCCCCATTCTAAATTACTCTCACACAGCTCTAAATGGTTTAGGTTCTTTTTTGTTTCCGACCAGGGGAAGAAACCATAGATAGGCACAACACCCGGACCCATTTAAATCACTGAAAAAAATGGATGATCTGAAACATGCTTGGAATGGGTACTATAAGTGATCATCGCACCTTTAAAATGTTCTTGTTTGTAGAAAATACAACAGGTTTTTTTGTTTTGGCTTCAAGTACATTGATTATGAGTCCAGGTCATATTCATTGTTTGCTTCGGTATCATGCCACAAGAGACTGAAGTGTCTTTTTGTTATTACCACTGGGGGCACCACAGTCAGAAATTCTGTCTTTCTAAATACACTGTAGATTTTTGTAAATAAACTGGGGCAACATTTTAGTGTGCCAACGGCTAACTTTGCAGTTCATCATATAGATCATTGATGAACTTTGAAAAAAGTACAAGGTATATCAATGTATATATTTGTTTTCTTAATATTTACAGCATTTTCATTCAGAGCAGCGAACAATTAGTTTTTTTATGCCAGATCAGTAGGAGCACACTTTTTTTTTTTTTAATATCAACCAACTTCAGATTATTGTAAGTTATTGTAATGTATAATGTTGTTGAATATTGACATGGAATGCTTGATCAGATTGGTAATTTTTTTACGTAATATGTTATAAAATGGGACTTGATTTAAATAAATATTTTACCAATTTAGGCAATTTTCATTATGCAAAGTTATTTTACTGTTGCTTATGTTAAGACAACATTAAGAACAAAACAGAAATGAAATTTTCATTTAAATTTCATTTATTATTGGTACAAAAAATCTAATATTGTATCGATGTTAGTACCAAACTTGTAAACAAAACCAAGGCTGTTTACCTGTCAGAGTTTTTGATGGGTTTTATCAACTGAAAAAGTGAAATTACTGCATCTCTGGAAAAGACCATTCCCACGTTTTCCAGCTAGCCTATGAATTTGGGCACTGAGTCATTTGATTTAACTGAAACTGATATAAACCAGTATTATGGTTAACTTATAGTTGGAGTTTGTTTCTTTGCGGGCATTACAGGGTCAGCGGTTGAGGAGGCTCAGGAGCTTCCTCTCTGCAGCTGCCGCATGGAGACGCCCAAGAGTCGAGAGATTCTCATCCTGGCAGACAGGAAGTGCATGGCCACAGAGAGCGTTGATGGTCAGCTGACCCGCTGCCAGAGTGCTGTGCTGAAACATGAAATGATGCGTCCCTCCAATTCGGTTCAGCTGCTGGTTTTGTGCGAGGACCACCGCAACGGCATGGTGAAGCATCAGTGCTGCCCTGGCTGTGGCTTCTTCTGCAGGGCTGTGAGTACAGTCACTGGACCAGTTTAATGCCTCCAGATCCAGTTTGATCATGTCTGTGCTTTTGAGTTAACTGGGCTGTTCTGTCATGAGCAGAGTCACCGGACAGTTTATATAATAAATTGCTCCACACTGGAACACAGTATGAACATTACTCTGAGAAATGAAGATGCATTAAACTGAATGATATTAAAGTTAGGTCCATAAGTATTTGGACAATGAATTTTTTTTTTTTTTAATTTGACCTCTGTACATCACAAAGATGGATTTGAAATCAAGAAATTAAATGTAACTGAAGTGAAGACTTTCAGCTTTAATTCAAGGGGTTTTCAAAAAAAGTTTACATTAACCAATCAGGAATTACAGCCATTATCTACATAGTCCTGATCCCTTGTTATGTGATGAAGACAAATTGAAAAGATCAAGGGTGGGAGATTTCAATGTATTCCAAAGAGGTGTCTATGCAAATGAAGGAGGCTGAAGAATCTAAAACAACCCCCTCAGACAGATGGATGAAACCTTAGGAGATTCTTTGGACAGATGAAACCAAGATGATTTTGTTACAGAATGGAAAGAAAAGAGTATGGAGAAGGAAAGAAACGGCTCATGATCAGAAGCCACCATATCTTCTGTCAGACATGGAGGAGGAAGTGTTATGGCTGCCAATGGAACTGGGTCACTGGTGTTTATTGATGATGTGACTGCTGATAGAAGCAGCAGGATGAACTCTGAACTGTATAGAGCTTTACTATCTGCTCAGATTGAGACAAATGCTGCAAAACTGATAGGCAGGTTCTTCCCAGTACAGCTGGATAATGACCCAAATCATACTGTGAAAGCAAAACAAGGGTTCCTCAAGGCAAAGAAATTGAATATGCTTCAGTGGCCAAGTCAGTCGTCTGACCTCAACCCAAATGATGATTTTTCACTTACTGAAGACAAAACTGCAAGTAAGACCCAGGAACGACCAGCAACTGAAGGTGGCTGCAGTAAAGGCAGAAAAGCATCTCAAGGGAGAAAACTCATTCATTTATTGCAAAGGATTTTCTTCCAAGTATTAAAAATAATCCATATATTTATAATTATGTTGAAAATGAGGGACTATGTATAAAAAATCATGGCCATATGAGTGTGTGCAGTTTACAGCCCAACAAACTATTCATGTAATGGCATGAATTATTGCTAAAGTCTTGGTTTCTTTTATCTCTTTATTGACATTTGAGTGTTGGTAAAATGCCTGAAATGGGAAGCAGGATTCTGAGTAGCTTTTTGAGATTAACCTCTCAAAAATGAGGGTTTTCCTTTTTTCTTTTTTTAATGTCGTTCTAAAATGAATACCCTTTGAGGTTTTTTTGACATCACCTTGGGATCTGGTAAATCATTTTTTGGTTTTCTGATTCCCTGCCTTGACCTGACTTCTAACAGTGATGTGTCTTGTGTAAACATTAACACAGATGTCTGTTTTTTTTTTTTTTTAATTTGACCTCTGTACATCACAAAGATGGATTTGAAATCAAGAAATTAAATGTAACTGAAGTGAAGACTTTCAGCTTTAATTCAAGGGGTTTTCAAAAAAAGTTTACATTAACCAATCAGGAATTACAGCCATTATCTACATAGTCCTGATCCCTTGTTATGTGATGAAGACAAATTGAAAAGATCAAGGGTGGGAGATTTCAATGTATTCCAAAGAGGTGTCTATGCAAATGAAGGAGGCTGAAGAATCTAAAACAACCCCCTCAGACAGATGGATGAAACCTTAGGAGATTCTTTGGACAGATGAAACCAAGATGATTTTGTTACAGAATGGAAAGAAAAGAGTATGGAGAAGGAAAGAAACGGCTCATGATCAGAAGCCACCATATCTTCTGTCAGACATGGAGGAGGAAGTGTTATGGCTGCCAATGGAACTGGGTCACTGGTGTTTATTGATGATGTGACTGCTGATAGAAGCAGCAGGATGAACTCTGAACTGTATAGAGCTTTACTATCTGCTCAGATTGAGACAAATGCTGCAAAACTGATAGGCAGGTTCTTCCCAGTACAGCTGGATAATGACCCAAATCATACTGTGAAAGCAAAACAAGGGTTCCTCAAGGCAAAGAAATTGAATATGCTTCAGTGGCCAAGTCAGTCGTCTGACCTCAACCCAAATGATGATTTTTCACTTACTGAAGACAAAACTGCAAGTAAGACCCAGGAACGACCAGCAACTGAAGGTGGCTGCAGTAAAGGCAGAAAAGCATCTCAAGGGAGAAAACTCATTCATTTATTGCAAAGGATTTTCTTCCAAGTATTAAAAATAATCCATATATTTATAATTATGTTGAAAATGAGGGACTATGTATAAAAAATCATGGCCATATGAGTGTGTGCAGTTTACAGCCCAACAAACTATTCATGTAATGGCATGAATTATTGCTAAAGTCTTGGTTTCTTTTATCTCTTTATTGACATTTGAGTGTTGGTAAAATGCCTGAAATGGGAAGCAGGATTCTGAGTAGCTTTTTGAGATTAACCTCTCAAAAATGAGGGTTTTCCTTTTTTCTTTTTTTAATGTCGTTCTAAAATGAATACCCTTTGAGGTTTTTTTGACATCACCTTGGGATCTGGTAAATCATTTTTTGGTTTTCTGATTCCCTGCCTTGACCTGACTTCTAACAGTGATGTGTCTTGTGTAAACATTAACACAGATGTCTGTTTTTTGTTTTTTTTTTTTTTGAGTATTTGCTCGCTGAGACTTCTTTTATTCCTGATTGTGCAGGGGACCTTCATGGAGTGCCAACCAGACGTCAGCATCTCTCACCGTTTTCACCGGGCTTGTGCCTCGGTGCTTAAGGGTCAGAGCTTCTGTCCCCATTGTGGAGAGGAGGCCAGCAAGGCCAAGGAGGTCACCATTGCCAAGGCAGACACTACATCCACTGTGCCCACCGCAATTGCACATGGACCTGCCACACCTGGCGCCCCTGAGGGTAGAGCAGACACTACCACAGGCAGGTAAAGTACCAACTGTGGAGTGAGAAGAAGAGGGAAAGGGGGGGCTCATTCTTTTTTTAAAAACAAAATATTGATCTCTAAAGATAAACAATTCCTCCACTGCACAACTAAGGTGTTTTCGTTTTGCCCCCCCCCCCCCCCCCCCAGCTCTTCTCGTCTGGCTGTCGGGGCTGAGGCCAGCGGCCGGGCCGACAGCTCGCTGTCTGTTCGCTCTCTGCAGGGACTCGACACTCCTGCTGTCCCGGGGTCGTCCAGGGCTGCAACACTGCAGGTCAGCATCGGAGCAACAGCTTCACCAACAGTTCCTCAAGGACCACCAAAAGAAACGCTAGAGAGCATCCTGGTAGCTCTTGACACCGAGAAGTAAGTCCTACCACAAGCCTACCAACTTAATTTATCTGATAGACCAAAAATCTGTACCATTTAGATGAACTTTTTTTTTTTTTTTTCTTGTGCTTTTTTTGATCAGGCCCAAGAAGCTGCGTTTTCACCCCAAGCAGCTTTATCTCTCAGCCAAACAGGGAGAACTCAAGAGGGTCTTGCTCATGTTGGGTATGTTAGCTCACCCTTGGCCATTTCTAAACACAGCATCAATCTTGTTTTTCCTAAAATCTTTCCTCTTTTAATTTGCAGCTCTTTATGGTATTGGAATCTTGCTTCTGTTTTTATATATGTGTTGTTTTTAGTTTGATTAAATATTCTCCTTCTTTTACCTTTCAGTGGATGGCATTGATCCTAACTTTAAGATGGAAGCCCAGAACAAACGCACACCGCTCCATGCGGCAGCTGAGGCAGGACACAAAGACATCTGCCACATGCTCGTACAAGTAAGACTTTTACTGATTATCTCTCTGTTCTGCCAACAGTTATTCCTGTGTTAATAAAAAACAAAAAATTTATCAGGTTTAAATAAGAAAAACGTCAACATATTTTGCACAGGTTTTAAATTATAGACTTGGTGACCTACGTTCTTTTTTTTTTTTTTTATGGAAGCACTTTACATTGACTCTCCGATGTTCCCTGTCAAAGGCTGGTGCAAACTTGGACATGTGTGATGAAGACCAGCGAACACCACTGATGGAGGCTTGTGAGAACAACCACATGGAGACGGTTTTGTACCTGCTCAGAGCTGGAGCCAGCGCCACACACAAGGTACATCAAGTTTCACCAGGTTTTCATCATCCAGCTATAGGATGAGTAAAATCCAAATGTATTTTGACCTTTTGAATTGTTTTGGCAGCTGTCATAGCTCTTACAAGTTAAGAGTCACCATTTGAATCACCATTTGAGACATCATGTCCTTATTGTATATCCTTAATTATCATATTCTTTTTGACAATATAAAAGAGAAACTTATTTGAGATGACAAAGTGGTTTCCTGCCAAAGAAACTTGGCCTCAAAATTGATGTTTTCCTCACATGTATATTTATATATTTAAAAGTAAATCATAAAGTAAACTCTCTCCTCTCAGGATGTTGAAGGGTTCACGTGTCTCCACCTAGCGGCAAAGTCTGGCCATTACAACATTGTTGAGCACCTTCTGTCCACAGGACTGATCAACATAAACTGTCAGGTCAGTAGATTTTCACATTTTCCTTTCTTATCAATTTTCATATGAAAAAAAAATTCCAGTTCAGGGCGTTTACATCAGTTTACTGGGTATTTTTTCACTCATTTCTGCTCAGGGATGCCATTATGAAAAAGTCTTCATTCAGTAGCAATTATTGTGCTGTTGAACAGCTGTCAGGCTGTTTGGCCATATGTAGATGCCAGTGTTGGTTCTGGTAGTTGGAAACACTGTCAGGCCTATTACAGCACAGCTGATTAAATTTGTAATGGTTACTTAACTCTTGATTCACCTTTTAAGGCATGATGAGTGGCAATACTGAATCATTTTGCCAGTCACAAATTATTTGCCAGTCATTTTTTTAGAGTTACAATGACCCTTAAAGCCAAATAACCAAATTTAGGGACTCCTGAAAGTCACTGTGCCAAGAGAAAAATAGTTCAAGCTCATAACTCCCTGTAAAACTATTTGTCATTGTTACATTTTGCTTTATAGATTCAACAATCAAGATACAACATGTTATAAGTGAACTGTAGAGGTGCTGATAGTTGTGTTTTTGAACTTTCACCCCATTTAGCTGTTGTGTTTGTTATGCTAAGCTAACTGCCTGCTGGCAATTACACCATGTTTACCATTGGTCATTAAGGTGGTATCACTCTTCCGCTCTAACTATAGACAAGGAAGCAAATAAACATTCCCAAAATTTTAAAATAGCCCTTTAGGGTCTTAAGTTGATAGTGTGTTGAACAATGGGTAAAACTCTAACTCAAACCTGCGTTTAAGTGTTTTGACTGAAGCTCCTAGAGAAGAGATCTCAGGTCAGAGATTTACCATAAATGTTATTAACAAAAAAAGGTTGAAACCTTCCCATAACTGACCTTTTGTAGAAGTAAAATCTTCATCAGGAGGCAGGTTCACATCCAACATTATGTTTAGATCAGATTTGTTGCGGCTGTGGCTCAGGTGGTAGAGCGGTCGCCCACCAACCAGTAGGGTGGTGGTTCAATCCCCGGCTTCTCCAGTCTGCATGTCGAAGCGTCCTTGGGCAAGATTCTGAACCTAAAAATTGCCCCATGTGTGTGTCATCATCATCGGTGTGTGAATGTGTAGGTGTGTAGTGCGCATCAATCAATATGTAGAAAAATAAACGCGCTGTGAATGTGACAGTAGTGTAAAAGCCCTTTGAGTGGTCAAAAAGACTAGAAAAGTGCTATATAAGTACAGTCCATTTACCATTAACCACTATCAAAATATGAGTTTCTAAGTAAAAATGTCAAGACTGAAACAGATAGAAATTAAGATGGCAGAAGAGTGTCTCCTTCTAAATAAATGCTTTTTAAATGCATTTAAAAAAAAAGCATCAAAATACGATCAGAGAAAAAAAAAATAGAATGTAAAACAAGGGAGAGTATTTAAAACTACAGTTAAAAACAATTAAATGAGCTAAAGACTATAAAACCTTTATTAAATAATTGTAAGAGTGACTATAAAAACACTCAGATGCTAAAATCTTCACTCACTCCCCTCGGATATAAACTTCCAGGAATGTAAATCCAGAAAGCTCCTCCTACTCGGTTACCCCAATTTATTTGAAAGAAAGAAACAGTGAATGTTTGGTATCTGAAAAATGTTTGGCAAAAGTTTGCATTAAGACACTGGAGAAAGTTTTCCCATGAAAAGTTTGCATAGCTTTGTCCCCATAGAGGAAATGAGGAAAGAGGAAATGATTATTTTTCAGGACAAATGATGCTAAGATGATGACAAAATTCACTGGTGTTTAAATAATTTCCAAGTGTCTCTTGACCTTGTTGGTGCACTTAAAATTCAATTTCCAAAGTGCGCAATATAGTGTCTGCTGGTAGTTGGAAGGTTCTTGATAAATACCAGAAACTAAGTACTGTCTTTTACATAAGAATTGAATTTTGGTCACCAAAAGTTTGAAATTCTCTGTGAGAGACACCTACACCTGAGACTACTCGATTTCCTGGGGTATTTAAAGGACTTTGGGGTAAGATATAAAAATATGGCTGTTGAGGATTAACATTCAAGTGCAATGATGCCACAAATTGTTCTCTTTGTGATGGTATGTTATGACTGTGAGCTGGATGTTGCTTTTTGATTTATTTTGTTACATATTTTACTTTTAAAAAATCTGGCTTCAAGGTGGATTGAAGAGTAAAAGGCCTGTTTTTTTGTCTGAAGAAGTTTGTGGGAATTGTTAATACATTGTTGTTTAAACTTTACTCTCCTGACCAGTGATTGCTAATTTTTCTCAGGATGATGGAGGTTGGACAGCCATGATCTGGGCAACAGAGTATAAACATGCGGACCAGGTGAAGCTGCTTCTGTCCAAAGGAGCCGACATCAGCGTCAGGGACAAGGTTGGCAAACCTCTGTCCTCCCTGTGGTTGACAATTCTTAACAGAGGAATAAAATGTCATGTAATGTTGGTTTACACCTTTCCCCTTTTTAGGAAGAAAACATCTGTCTTCACTGGGCGGCATTCTCTGGCAGCGTGGAGATTGCGGAGCTCCTCCTGAACGCCCATTGTGATCTGCAGGCCGTCAACATCCACGGAGACTCTCCCCTACACATTGCTGCTCGGGAGAATCGCCTGGATTGTGTCACGTGAGTTACTGGCACCAGGAAACAAAACATCACTCTCTTGGCAAGAAAATTTGAATAATTTGCTTTTTGACTTTCATTGAAAATGCATGTTGAGAACTGACTTGCCATTGAGTACCGATATAATGTAGTATTTTTCTCCTTAGGCTTTTCCTGTCTCGAGGAGCAGATGTGTTTCTGAAGAACCGCGAAGGAGAAACTCCTCCGGACTGCTGCAGCCACAACTCAAAGGCCTGGGCGGCCCTGCAGGCCAACAGGAGGGAGAGGGACGCAAAGAACAGGCTCAGTAGGCCTGAGGAAAAACTCCTCCACAGGTTGAATGAAATTGTACAGGAACATATTTGAATGCCAGTCTGAGTCATCCATGACTCAGACGGCAAAACATTGCACTTCGGACCCCTTTTTGTGTCAGATTTTCTTGACTTTGATGAGCCTGACAGCCCCTTAACCTCTGCATCTGCTACATTTGCAGCGACATTGCTCTGGGGCAGGAGAGAGTTCCCATTCCTTGTGTCAACTCTGTTGACAGTGAACCTTACCCAGACAACTACAAATACATACCCGAAAACTGCGTCACGTCCCCCATGAACATCGACAGAAACATCACACACCTACAGGTAAAGTTAGAAACCGTTTCGTTGGGTATTTTTAGAGAAAATAAATTAACATTTGGCACTGTGAAATGACAATTGTTTTTTTTTTTTCTTTCTTTCACAGTACTGTGTTTGTAAGGAAGATTGTTCGGCAAGTATCTGCATGTGTGGTCAACTCAGTCTTCGCTGCTGGTATGACAAGGTGAGGACAAATGACCACACAGATGGACCCAGCAGTCATCTGTGAAAAGATATACCTGAAAGTATGTGTGCACCTGAACAAAGTAATAATTCATTGGAACTATGGTCCTTGCCCAATCCACGATGCCAACAGGCCAAAAGTACACAGAAGTATGTGACTGGGGCGTCCACATACCATATAGTGTGTATTAATATTAAGAAATTATGGTGTCTGGAAAGCTATATATGTTTTTCATGTTCAGAGCGGTCGTCTTCTCCCTGAGTTCTGCCGTGAGGAGCCTCCCCTTGTCTTTGAGTGCAACCATGCGTGCTCCTGTTGGAGAACCTGCAAGAACCGTGTAGTGCAAAATGGACTCAGGTATTCATCTCAAAATAGCAGCAAAATACAGATTTCAACGGTGGTAGAACTGCGTGTGGTTGTCTCTGTGTAATTGTCTCACATAATAAAGGGTGTGAGGGGGGTAAAAAGCAATTTTGATGTGATTACTTCTAACTCTGGGATTTTGTGGATCTTGCAGGACCAGGCTTCAGCTCTTCAGGACCAGTAAGAAGGGCTGGGGTGTCCGGGCCCTGCAGGACATACCACAGGGGACCTTTATATGCGAGTAAGTCCTTTTTTAAAATACAATACTGTTTATATTTGCAATTAACGGAACAAATGAAAATCCACCAAATAACGGGTTTAGAAATGAAACAAAGACTCATCGTCTTTTAGTCTTAGCATCGTTTCTCATTATCAGGAAAAAAAAGATAATGACTTGCCATAACTCCATAGGTGTTAGCCTAAAAATATCATAATACAATGCAGACACAGTCTGCAGTCTTGCAGATGTTTTTTTTGTTTGTTTTTCCCAGAAATCAGGGCACACTTTGGTATAGGCATGTTGTCACTTCTCCCCCTGCTACTCTCACACATGGAGTGTCTCTCCTGCCAGACAGTAGCAGCTCAGACTGTGAGCGCAGCAGACAGCAGACATAATTGTCATTATGTTCTCATGTTCAGAAGTGCTTTGGACGTCACTGAGGTGTTTCACTGTGGTGCCATTCGCTATCTTGCTAATGTATTGTCATGACAGATGAGGTTCTTTGTGCCATTTAACAAAAAAAAAACAAACAGAAAAACCCCTTGTGTTTTCTTTGGCAATTGTCTTTAGAAACAAGTTCCTGACTTCACTGATTTCTGCTCAGCTCAAAATATTGTCGTGTCAAGCCTCAGTGTCCTTGACCTCTTTTCACCTCAGCTTGTATGTGTTGGCATAGAAAGTACAGCAACTGAAAGGATACTGTTAACGGGATTACTGTTATTCTTGATTTAAAAAAAAAAAAAAAGCATAATTTAAAAAAAAATTTGATTGTTGAAGCGTCCACTGAAAAGAACAAAACCAACATGTCTGTTAGAGGTTCTTAATGACAATGTAAATCCTAAACATCAGGTCACAAATATATAGTCTCATTTTGGAGGAAGACTGTCATTCCTGCACTGTATATTTTAGCATCATTAGAAAGGAGCGTTAGTTTAGGTGCATATGTTTGGGACTATTTTCAGCATGCTTTTAATACACAATTGTTACGTTGGTGAGTATTTATAGCAGCAAAATGGTGTATGTGGGACTGACTTAAAATAAACAACCCAGTGTGTGCTCATTGTAATGAAGGAACATGTTAACCAGTGCAACAATGTGAATCACTCATGGGTTTGAAATAGTATCTGGACAACAATGGAGCTATGTGGCTCACAGGAATCCTGAAAATATATCAGGCCTTAACACATAGAAAACTCTTGTTTGTACAGTCAGCTCAGTTTCCTGTTGGTTTTGTCTTTTCATGGGCTTGTTTTTAATAAGAAAAATAAGGAATATCACCAGCCATTGAGTGCAACATTAAAAATTATTTGCTTTTAAGTTTTCAATCAATAAGTTTATAATTTGTTGCTGTAACATTTACAGTTTGCATTTTGTAATCACTTTAAGCAGTTTGTCACTAAAAGCTTATATTACAGTCTACTAAATGAAACAGTAACGTGTTTTTATTGATTTCAAATTCACATTGCAATAGGAAATTTATATTTCTATAGTTTTAAAATGCATTAATAATAATTTCAAGAATGTAATAATTCTGGTCGCACACTCCAGCCTGTGTGGTAGCTTTGACAAGCCATGTGAAAGCCGTGTTTACCAATCTCTAATCTCACAGTTGTTTCATGTTGGACTTTTTTGTTTGTTTGCTTGTGTAGCTGGTCTGTGCTGACACACTTTTGGTAGGGTTTTGAAGGAAACCCACAGTTATTGCAGAAAATATTGACATTGTATTTTGTGTGAAAAACAACGGCGGTGAAAATCTTAATACACTGTTTCAGAGTCATCTACTCACTCATGATCTTTCACCGTTGAATAATTTGTGTAGTCTTAGGTATTCAATTAAAAAAAAAACCTTATGGGTTAAATATTATAAAATATGTAAAGAAATACATCACAGGTTTACGCTTTAAGATATTAAATCTTTGAAGCTCAGTATCTCAGAACTGCAGTCTTTCCAAATAAAACTACAAAAATAATTCCAGGCTCATGAAAGCTTGACATGTTGTAAACAGCATCAGAATTAAAGCTTTCCAGTGACACCTCAAGCTACTTACGAGTCATCTGCTTTCAAACAGGTACGTAGGTGAGATCATCTCTGAAGCAGAAGCAGAGATGAGGCAAAATGACGCTTACCTGTTCAGTCTGGACGATAAGGTGAAGTATAAACAACATTTTTTTTGGAGTAGCACATTTAAACTGGAAAGTAGTTCTAAAACAGCTAAAGGGTTATTAATATTAATACCTTCATACCTTCACTGTGATAATATTCTAGTTACTGATTTAGTTTATGTATTTATGCGTTTAATATCTTCTTGACCAATGGGGTTTTTCTTTTAATACTGTTTTCAAACCAGAATTGTAACATTATATTCTTTATATAACAATTTGTTCCTTATTTTGAGATTTCCTCCGATGTAAAATTCTCCCTTCAGTTGCCTACGTATAGCATATTTCTTGAGTTTGAGCCTTTCATTTATTTTCCCTCCAAGCCACAGGACTTGTACTGCATCGATGCCCGTTTCTATGGAAACATCAGCCGCTTCCTCAATCACATGTGTGAGCCCAACTTGTTTGCCTGTCGAGTGTTCACAACGCATCAGGACCTTCGTTTCCCACACATCGCCTTCTTTGCCAGCGAAAACATCAAGGCTGGAGAGGAGCTCGGGTAAGACAAGATTGTTTTTGTTTGTTCTTCTTTCTTTTGGAATTTGTCATCATGTCTTCGTTCTTGTTCATCATGTCAGTGTAACGGAAAGGTAGGTTTTTATGCAATGACTGTAATTTTCTATAATCTTGTGCTTTCTAATCCTCTCCCCTCAGATTTAACTATGGTGACCACTTCTGGGAAGTCAAAAGCAAGCTGTTCCATTGCGAATGCGGCTCCTCAAAGTGCAAGTACTCATCGGCGGCCATGGCATCACTGCAGGCCGACAGCACACCGGAGGATCAGCAGCAGCCCAGCGCGTCACCGGACACCAGCTCTTCCAACAGCCCCCCGAGTCCTACATAAAACCCTCCTCACGTTAAGTTTCCCTAACACTTACAGGTGTGACTGACACACACAGGGGACGCCAGCGCCCATTCACCAACTTTTATCAGTGAACTTGTACTGTATCTCCACCTCTGATTAAATGACCATGGACCATAGGCAACACACACGGAAGCAGATGCACAATCAAATCCTGGAAGAAGTCACTGCTCCTTTTATTCCACCTTGTGTAAGATGAACAGCAGGGGGCAGTGACATCACGCACAGCAAACATCACAGGAACAACTAAAAACAGTCTTTACATTTCAAACATAACTTGACTGGGAATGAGAACTGTGCATTTTGTCTTTTTTAAGATAATTGATCGACATTGTTAAATGGCTTTTCTCAGAGTCATGATCATGGAGCTTCGGGGTTCGGGGGTGAGCACGTTGTTGTCTTTTGCATTGTAAGCCTAAGCCAACAGCTGTGTCTAACTTGTTTGGCCATTGTGGTCATTTATCATGAACCATTCCAGCAAAATTAGCTGATAAATACTGAATTATGTTGCCACTTTTTTGTGTCATTTCATCATTGTAGGAGTGTGTGAAGGGATGTCCAACATTTGCCATCAAAGTTGATGAATCAACTGAAATGATGTGAAAAGTGGACTTTTTTTTTTTTTTTTTTTTTTTTTTAAATTTGCTTCTCAAGATTGTCTGATAGAAAGATGCTGTACCATTCCTCAAAAAAGGAGGTGTTTGGAGTCTGAATAAATTGGCTGACCTTTTTATTAAGCATGGGGATCTTTAATGTGTCAGATATTTTGCCAGAATTGTGGAGGAAATGCTTAAACTAAAATGGAGTTGAAAAAAAATAACATGGTGCTGACAAAGGTTTTTACTTTTGTTTTCATTTGTATTGCCCAAGTGAACATAGTTTGTAAAATAAGAGAACATTAAGTTTTTTATGTTTAATTTTATCTCCAGTTTTCTAATTGTAGTCACTGTAGTTAGCCTGTTTTTAATTTTGTTTCATGATTTTGCAGACAGAAGCAAATCCGTCTTTTTAAATGTTGTTAGTAAAGCAGTTACTGTTGTGCAGAGTTTTGAAAGGTATAAACGGAGGAGGGGGGAGGGGGTTAAAAATGCACTTCCATTATGTTCTGTTACATATTTCTGGACCGTGAACCATCCATCTAATTGGTTGTATCTTTTTCAATAAATTTACTACTAATGCATTTATTCTGATATACTTTACATGTTGTAGTTTCTCTTGTTACCTAAAGATGTTGTTGCAGATTTTAAATATCACATTTGCCTCTTTATTTTCTTATTTTTTTGCTGTTTTTTTTTTTTTTTTTTTTTTGTTTTTTCAGGTCCAATAAGATTTTGCCTTTCAGGTCATTATCTTGTCAACCACAACCACATTACTGAAATATCTTGAGATATCTTGAGACTGAAGCCTGCAGTCAGTTTGACCTTGCAGGAACCGAGCAGCACAGCCCAGTTTTGACAGACGGGCTCAGGGCCTGGCGCTGAAATACTTGAGCAGCTGCGGCATCAGCGCCTGACACTTCCCACACTCCGTTTGCTTTAATGAGTTCAGATTTTTCAGAGCCTCCCGTTTGTGCTGTGATTTTGGAGAACTGCTGGAGAGAAGAGCTCCTTTCAAACTGATAGAAACTACAGCTAAGAAGTGGCGGAAGAAGCAGTGGTACCAGAATGGAAAAGGTCAAATTCAAGTAAAAATGTGGATTAAAAAGACAGTTTCCCCATCCACACTATGGGGTTTAAAATCAAAAGGAAGAGCAGTTCATTTTTGTGTAAAGTATACATGGAGGCACATTCATAGCTCTTCCTTAGAAATTAAAGAATTAAAACAAACCGACAATTATGTTAGTGTAATCACTGTCAAAGCCGTTGGTGGTCTCATGTCTCAGGAGAGTGGAGCTGTTTGCAAAATAAACCTGATTATCCCTCACTCTATTTGTACCTTTTAGGGTGGGATGACTTGCACTTTTATCATTCCTGTAGAGCTTCTTCGCAGCAGACATTTTGGCTTCTAACAGTGGGAAAAACACAGGTGTCAGTAAAAACATCTGCTTTACATTCAAGTGAGCCGGTTCCAAGATCCTGGTGCATGATGATTCACTGCTGTGACCTACTGAGACGATCAATGGAACTGGGACATCATTTACATCATTTTTTTCACCTGTGTTTTTTCTGCAATGACAGGTCAAAATATCTGCTGTTAAAAAGGTCTATTAGCATGTTGAGGTGACCTGATGTAATTCTCAGTGTAGCATAGTGTAAACCTAACTTTAGCATTTGCAGAGGTCTAATCAACCAGGTTAACTAAAACAAAACCTGTGTAGGTTTGCTGAGCACATGTTAATAATAATAATCAAAGTTGTAGATAAAACTGGAGATAATGAAATAAGGAAAATTCTCTTAAGAGTTGCTAAAATTAAATTTCCTGTGCCTGAAAAACTATGATACAGTATTTTTACACCAACACCACTGATATGTTTTTAAAATCTTCATCTGCAGAGCAACAAATAAGATGTAAAAAGGTACAGTGTTTCCCCCCCAAGCTGCAGGGAAAATCACAAAATGCAAACAAAGTACAATACCTGAATAAATGTACTTTACTTCCCATCTCTGCAACTTCACCCGATCAAGGATTCGAGTCATTTTTTTGTCCCCTGTAGCACCAGGGAGGAGGATGAAAACAGAGGAAAGTGAGTGGGCTGTGGATCTGTGGGCCTTTTAGGTCTGGCTGATGATTGCTCCCTTCCTGATTACCAGGGTGGACGGCGAAAAAAGAGTTGATAATTGAATCAGAGAAAATTCTCCTTTCGCATCCAAGATGGCTGGTCTGATAATGTGGTTCTTAACTGGCCGGGCAGGAAGCAGCTCTTCCGCATTCCAAGGTGGGAAAACTTTTTTTTTTTTCTTGTTGTCTTTGGTGCCCCTGCCCTGATGCCTTACAGGGGAGCCTCTAGCAGGCAGTCATATGTAACTGTGTGAAGGGTCGAACCATTGCTTTACTCTGCTCTTCAGCTGGATGTATCTCAGTAACCCCTGAGAACAGTTATGAAGAGAACAGTTCCTCACAACTCAAGATGGGCAGAGAGACGATCTACTCTGGTTTATGGTACGTACATTCTGGGTCCTAGAACCTTTGTTTGAATTTCTTTAAAATCTCTTTTATTGCAATAATATCCATCAGGGTAGTAAGAGCTTGAGTAATTCTAAGTCCTAAGTCAGCGGTTCCCAGACTAAGGGTCATGGCCTCCTCAAGGGGTCAGAAGACAAGTCCCAGGGGTCAAAGAGTGATTGACAGGATAGAAAAGAAGATTTGTTTTGTTGTTTTCTTTTTCATGTGAATTTCAGGATAAGAGCTGGAAATGTGTTATTTTTGTTGTGGTGTGACTGCATTACTGTTCAAACACACATTGGTGAGACTGTGGCTCAACCTAGGGGACCTGGCAGTAATAAGCTGTGATTACCAAGGGATCATTTGAAAAAAAAAAAAACCTAATAATAATAATAATAATGCTAATAATAATGATAATGATAATGATAATAATAAATAGGTTTAAGTGGCCCTGCCCCAAACAGACATAAGCTGTCTCAAACACTACCACTGGCTCTGATCTATCCAGGTGTCCCAGTAAACCATGACAGAGACACTGAGCCAGCGTGAACAACATCAGGCTCCTGAAACTGAAGCTGCCTGATGATCAACTGGCAAATTTCAGCAGTACTGAAATCGCTGTTTATTTATAACCAATGTTTTGACTATCAGAGCGCTTGAGGGCCCGAGTGTCTTGATGACAGATAACCAGCACCCATTAGTGTTAACAAGTTCTACCACAAATTGGACTAAAAAAACATTTTAAAACATCTACAGGAACTTTTCACGTCTCCTCCTCCGATTCATATGGTCTTTATGTTCCAAATACTCCGTGACCGTAGTTTGGCATGAATTACGGGCATAACTTATGGTGTTTGTAACTTGCTAAGAATATAAATGGGCAGGTTAAGGTTGGGTTATGCTGCAGGAGTTGTTTGAGAATTTTTTTATGAATATTTTAATAAGTCTTCAGCATAAAACAAAGACACAGTTTCTTTGTAAATGTTATGAATCCTACTAGCTAAAGGCCTAAAATCCCTGAAGGACCAATGGAAATACCTGCCACATCTTTGAAGCCTGCAAGGTGATTTTTAATTCTCAAAACAGGTCATTTCACGACCTTGCAGCACTATTTTGGTTTCGAGACTGATGACTGATGAATAAAAGCTACTTTTACTAGATGAGTGGCCTTGGTTTCTGCTACCTGTGTATCCACCACTCTCACCCACCAGCCGTGCGCTCGACCACGCTTGGCACCTGGAGGATGCTCACCCTGGGGGCAGAGTACGAGGACACCTGGGCGCCGTCACCTGACAGGAGGCGCCTCCCCGGGCAACAGGCAGAGGAGGAGCCGGGGCCGGAGGGGGAGGACACGGATGCCTTCGGCGGGGAGCCGGGGGAGGCCTCATGGGGAGCCGTGGACACCAGAGCCGCGCACAAGTACGACACGGTGCTACACCTGCACGGAGTGAGCAGGGCGGAGAGGAAAGATGGCGTCCGTCAGATGGTCAGGAAGCATGGGATCCTGAACAGCATGCCGTGGCCTGCGGGGTGAGACACACAGCCCTTAACAGTAAACACTTATTTTCACTCTTTGTTAAAAGAAACGAAAACACAAGTGCAGTTATCCTTCATGCTTGTTGCAGTGCACAGACTAAACCAGCAGATGGCTCCTCCAATGTATCTAGAGCGCCCGGGAAATAGTGATTTGGCTGCAGATGATGATTTATAGAAACTAAATGAATAATGAGCAAAACAGCACAAGACTGAGTCAATTTGTAAATGACCCTCTAGATGTGAGTTTGGTAACAAATGGATCTGGTCTGGTGTGACGTTGGTTAATTAGATTGAACATAGGCCAATGAATGCATTAAATATGTAGGGGTAAGAAAAGTCTGAATTTAGAGAGGTTAATCAGACATCAGAGCTCTCTCTCTCTCTCTCACACACACACACACACTCACATTAAATAGATTTGCATTCATTTCCTCAAGACTTACCCTTAACCTTACCATAACCACTGACTCAAAAATCAGCTTTTCCCAATGGGCGACATGGCTCTTGTCTCCAATTAGACAAGCTGATCCCAGTTAACTTGAATTTAATGTAAAATTGGCCCCTGGAAGCAGCCTATGACAGAGACACACACGTGTCCATGGATAAATATCTTTCTATGATTTTGGCCAAAATTGAAATATTTGCAGTCAGAATAGGCAAAACTTTCCTTTTAAAAAGGAAGCACACTATTAGAATCCGTCTTATTTGGTCAAAATTGTGTGGACACCACTGTTTTATGTACTTAAAGATGTTAAGTCTGTGTGACTACATACAAAAAAATAGAAAGCTGCAGAGAAGTAGCTGATAATCAATTAGTTTTTTTTTTTTCTACAAAACAGCCCAATACAACCTTTTTGGAATCTCTAAATATTAACAGGTGGTGACTCACAACTAGATGACGCTCAAGTGATGCCCTGCAGTAAGGACACTGGTTTCAGACTGTTTTTATACTCTGACTCATGGGGAAAAAGGAGGAGAGAGAAAGTGAGAGAAACTGCAGAGTGAAAACAAATATAAGCTTAAGATCAAGTGACAAAGTAAAACTTCTGGTACTCCATTTTGATTCATATTCTGAATCTAAAAAAAAAACAAACAAAAAAAACCTCACTGGTAAACACCACAAACAAAAATGGTCCCAGTGGAAATTAATCTTCATCTAAAGAGGCTATTGCCAAAATTAATAGTGGACTGTGAATACCTGTAGCCACCATAAATATAACTTGTTTATTTCCTTCCTATTATAACTGGCTAATTAACTTCTGATGCATACAGCATTAGCATAATTCATTAAAACATACACAAACACAGCATATACTGTAATAACACTGACATTGTGATTGTTTTAAATAGTAGAATACAATAAACAAAAATGAAATAACAAATTAAAATTGACCCTCCAAGGACTGAGCGAGCCACTTACCTGTGGGATAATTTACCTGTTATGTATTTTCTACCAGAGTTTAGCCTGTCAAACCTGGAGAGCAGAGGAACTGAAGCTTCCTCTGTGATATGCAGATTCTCCTCCTCATCATCAGCTGGCCACACAGACGAGCCTCACCATCTCGCTCCTGTATAATGTAGGGATGTTGTGTGACTGAACACTTTCAACCAGAGTTATAGTTGAAATAATACATTTTCTAGTTTGTTCAGAGCATTTGAGCGATAGATGTGTTGCATATGTTTCTCCTCTTGTATCACAATCTCATCAGTACAAACAGAAAATCAAACACAATGCTGTTCTGAGGAACTTCTGTGCTAACTTCAGTTGGAATGCACTTTGCTGTCGTCAATAATAATAACAGCCATAATGTGCTGTGAGTTTCTGACTGACTACAAACATGAGTAATGTAACTGTACATTTCTTTGTCTGCTAATGACTATTGGCAAACAATGAAATGTACCATATTTATTACTAATTAGCCAACTTGAAATATTTCTTGTGTCCTTCTTGATTATTTCCATATTTTGTCACATTCATCAAATGTCTTCCAAAATCAAGTCTTTGGCAAAGGGACGATTCACCACTTCATTAGTTTTCTCCGTATTGTGTTTTAATACGATTAAAAGAGTTGACACAAAACAATGAGAAGGGAAATCAAATTTTCAACAAGACTTAGGAACACATGTTAAGAAAAGAACGTGGACAGAAATACACACTTTATACATTTTTTCAAAGGCAATTGATTCTGCAAACAAGGTAGTTTATTAATTCTACACAATGTTGTAATACAAACTCATTGAAATTGAGTGAGTTCAACGTGAATTCCAGGGAAAATGATCTTTGCATGATTGTTTACACCATCTTCTTTAATAAGCTGCCATCATCTGTATAAAAAGTAGGTTTCCCCCTTGTTGATGCCGAGAGGAGGACTGATTAATGCCCATGTAGTGACCCCGCAGGGTTTTCCTGAACTTGATTAGTTTTTACAGTCTCTTATAACCAGGCAGCAGACGGAGAGCGCGTCCGTGCGCTCCGGCCACCGATAGGCCCATCCTGGTCACATGCGCTCCTCCTTATTCCACTGAGGACTTGCTATATAGCCCTCAGCCCCCATACAGCGATCAAACAGAAATCAAAGGATAACTGCTCGTGTTGGATTGGCTTGTTTTACTGTTGATCCCAGCTGGGAGAAAAAAAGAAAGCAGGAGGGAGGACTGCAGTGTTTTCTGACGCCTCCTGCTCATTTCTGACTGACATCCTGAACGTTTCAACTGGTGTTTGGATGCTGGCACGATGTTGTCAGGGTTTTTTTTTTTTTTTTTTTTCCAGAGACAGAGCTGATGTGATTTGATTTCAGCCTGATTTTTCTCCACTCGAGAGCCCGGCTGATACTGATGCAACAAGCCTCAGTGAAGTGAATATTTATTTACAGCCGAAGTGCTTTATCGCTTAAAACTTTAATGCCTCAAATGTCACTGAAGATGAATGAATGGAAAGGATCAAGAGAAGACGGTTTTCAATGAGACCACCTTATTTTTCTCTCCACTCTAAGGCGAAGCTGTGGTTTGGATGAAGTGTGTTTTGTTGTGATGCGCCTCCCCTCCATTTCCACTGACACCAGTTTGGATTTTCCCTTTTGGATCTGTGCGTTTCCAGAATGGCTCGCTTCGCAGAAGATCTACCCACCCGCTATGGAGGAGGCGCGGGCGGCGGAGGGAGAGGCGGACCGGGCGCCGGGAGAGGGGGAGCCCGGGGTGGCGGCGCTCCGGGCGGCCAGAGGATGTACAAGCAGTCGATGGCCCAGAGAGCCCGGACGATGGCCATTTACAACCCGAACCCCGTCAAACAGAACTGCTTCACTGTCAACCGCTCCCTCTTCATCTTCCGCGAAGACAATCTCATCAGGAAGTATGCAAAGCGAATAACAGAGTGGCCATATCCTTCTCCGGCCGGCGGCAGCGCGGTCAGAGCAGGTGCAGCCGGAGCCTGTAACCGGTCTGTCCTCGCATGGGCAGCGGCGCACAGATGGTTGAAACGCAGACACACACCCCCGCCTGCAGGCCCCGATCTCAGGCTGTTAAGTTCAGGAGCTGATGTGGATTATACTCAGCGCTTTCAGGTGTAGGTTGAGCTGTTGAATGGCCGGTTGTGTTTGCCTGTGGAGCATTCACCAGTGTCTCTCTGCCTCCCTCTCCCCGCAGCCCTGCCTGCACCTGTCGCCCTGCCTCTTATCTCTATTCAACGCGAAACAGGTTTTATTTTCTCAATAGGTGCGGGCAGCGAAAAGACTTCACACCCGCCCATTGTGCGTCGCTCTCGCTGTTCCCGGCTCTACGTGGAGCCTCCGGGCGTCCACGTCGACAGATAAGTTGTTCTGTCTAAATATCGGCGGTAAACCGTCCGGTCCCCGGCGTCGTTAATCATCATCAAACGTCGCTATTGATTTTACGCGACGAGAAGTCAATAAAAGGCTGCGTGCGTAACAGGGTGATGGTAAGTCGGCGCTTCCGTCGGCCGCCCTCCGCCCCCCATGGTCTCCAGTCAAGTCGTGTAATTGGCCTGTGGAGAGAAGGAGCAGTCTGTTTCTTATGGCGGAGGAGAGAGAGCTGGTCTGGGGTCGCAGCCCCTCCTCCCGGTCTTGGACGGGAGCCCTCTCCATGGTGCTGAAGGCGCCCACGCTCACCGCGCCACGCCGCGCTCCCACCGCCGCGAGAAAACCGAACCGAAGGAAAACCCCGAGCCACGGTCGCTTCAAAATCTTGAAATATGTCCACTGTAGCAACCAATGAGGAAAATGGCATTTAGCAATTTAACACTAAAAAGTCTTGAAAGCAGTGATTTGGTCTGAAAACAAGTTTTGAGTTAAGTTGGAGAATTATGCTTGGTGGCCATTCTCCTGGTCATACAGGATACCTGGTTTTTAACATTATGTATTTACAGTATTATACAGTAGCTGAGGCCGGAACATGCTTATTGCAATTGGTCCTGAAGTCTTAAACATTTTTTTCTCATTTTTATGTGGAAAAACAAGATTTTAAGACTCAACTATAAATTAAATGTCTTGTTGAAAAGAATATCTTTTTTTTTTGCGATGAAATAGCTAATTCCGGGAAGCTACAAGTTGTGACAAATGCAAGAAGAAAACTGGATTTGCTCTGTGGGCGACACTGAGAAAAGCATTAACTTTAATCCAATATCAATGGGTATCAGTTTATCCGTGCCTTCTATGACTTCAAGTGAATTGAATTTTCACTCCACAGAAGCTAAAGAAAGAAAGAATAAATCCTACATGAAACTAAAAAACACAACTGAACGAATGTAGAAGTAGCCATTATACCCAACCCCCTTTAAAATTCACTTTCAGGGAAAACATTATTCTGGTTGTATTATGCAGGTAGTTGGTATCTTATGGAAAACAATCTTACATTATGGCTTTAATGGTCATGAGTGGTGATTCCCTCACCACTCATAGGCCCTCAATAGGCCCTGACCCATGGACGTTGACCCAGCAAAAATAGATAGCAGAATGAGCCAACCATTGATAATGGTTGTAGATGATCAACCATCTGGAAGGATCATAAGCGCGTGTATAGGATGCTTTCTTTGTAGAAAGCCTTGAACCAGAGCGTGATGGAAGGTTTATGGTTTAATGGACAGAATGCGTCCAGTTTCGAGTGTAATGGCATTCATCACACAGCAACAAGCAGGATGAATTGCTTTTCTGTCCAATTTAATGTTGTCTGCCATGAGTGGCCATCCTTATTTCATTGTTTTCTCATTGTACTCCTTCTAAAGTCACGTCTCTAGGTTGGAAAAAAAGGTCTTTTACGCATTCCATCGCAAATAACAATTATGATTCCTCTGTGAAATGAAATTAATGCCACTTCACTTTCAACTGCTTCTTAACAATCGCACTCCATTTGAATACATGATCCTGGCTACAATTATTGCCAACTGCATCGTCCTGGCCCTGGAGCAGCATCTACCTGCCAGCGACAAGACGCCCATGTCAGAACGCCTGGTAAGTGCATTTCTTTCAGGTCACTTCCTTTTTTGATAAAGACCCTTTCAACAGTAAGCAGATATGGAGGGTAATAAAAGTTATGAGCCAAGGTTTTCGATCTCCTAACCCTTGTCAGAAAGCACCAGTAGCCCAGACTTTACAAGGGAATGACCTCCACAGCAACATTTAATTGCAGCAGCACCTGTCCCTCATTAGTCTGTGCAACAACCCGTGTGTTTAACTGTGTTTGTCTCTGTTTTTCTTTTCCTCTTGCTCCTATCTTTTAAGTCATCAGAGCCTCTCAGTGTGCTAGCTTTGATCACCTGCTCCAGCTCCCTGTTCCCTCAGCTGCTCACACATCCATTCAGTTTAAATCAACATCTGAAGTCTGAGAATCACGTCTCACAGTTAGCCAACTAATGTATTACACGGGGAGGTCAAGTGGCATATTCTGGCCCGTGTACTAGTGAAAAAAGAAAAAACTGAATACCATGTACCACATAGCTTCATGGATCAGCACTTTGCTCTTCTTTGTTTTTTGAAGGTGTTGTAGCTCAGGGGCTTTGTCTTAAAATAGAGAGCCACAATGTGTCACAATGTTCAACAGCTTGATGTGAAAAAGTCAATTAATTCCCCTCGTGATGTGCCACCTGCTCCTGTTTTTTAGTTATCTCAGTGACTGTGATGCAAATTCAGCAGTGAAGATGTTACTACCAGGAAAATGAAAAAAGTAGCGTTCAGTGTGTGAGGAAGTGATTGGAGTGGTTACACAAAGGAGAAACAAGCATCCTCTCTCTGCCTCCTCCAACTTGATGTAATACAACAAGAAGCCTTTTAATTAGAACAAGGGATCAGCTTTTATTTATGAAGCTCTGTCAACAGAGTAGGAGGCGTGCTGTAAGTGGAGGCGATGACAGAACCTATCCACTAAGAGCATTTCAGATCCATTGCAGGTCTTTAGCACTGTCTTCCACAAGTGTATTTATAAATCAGCAGTGTTTTAGATGTATGTATAATAGATGTTAACACACTACTAGTAGGGACATTTACCCAGGCAGCCCTCCAGCCTCGTCATTACATAAGACATTCAGTTGTTTTGTCTATGAATCTTGTCTTTTCTATAGCATACCAAAATGAATATACAGTATGCCACAGTGGATGCCAGTCATTGTTATTTTAAGTGATGCGGGGTCCTATGGCCACTCTGGTTGGCCAAGGAAAGCTTATCTGCTTCTCAATAATGACAATGAACTGTCATTATTTTACCACCACGTCCTTCATGCTCAATACAGCAACTCTCTTCCAACATGTCTCTTATCACTGGATGTTGACTGTGGTCTGCAAGTGCAATAGAAAAGGTCACATTTCTTATAGTGCTCAGGCCTGTCACACTGCTTCTCTGTGATTATTTATGTTGGAGGCTGGGTGATGCTGGGGGTTGGGGACACTGTCTGTCAGGTTGTAGTATGCTGTGAACAAGAGAGAAAAATTGTGGGGGAGAGAGGTTAGTGTAGGCATGAGATATCTACTGCTCATGCCCCGTGCATTGCCCTAGGCTTTTTCAGATATTAATGGAGGCAAAGAAAAATTGTCTTGTCATACACGCCTGATCCAGCTCGCTTAGTTATACACCACGGCAAAGGGTTGACCCAGCCGGATAGTGCAAATGATTTAACTGTGACAGACTCTTGATTGTTTGACACTTTTAGGGGAGGAATGCAGAGTGCCTAAATCAATCACACCCGGTCAGGTGTGGAGGCCCAAATTCCCATCTAGTGTGCAGGAAGCCTTCTGGTCAGTCCCCATGCCCGTCTAATTGGCTCCAAAGGCGACCACGTGTCCTAATGGTTGCTCTAAGTCCCTTCCACTCCCACTGTTTATTTTGCTCTAATGTCACATAGGAGTGGTCCAATTACCTTTGCGGTTGCCAAAGATGCCCTACCGGTCAACTCAACTATCCCTGTGTTTTGCCCAAATGCCCCCTCTGAATGACCATTACTTTCTCCAACGTATTCCACTGATCGGACCAAATGTCTTTCTGGTTGGTCCAGGCATCCTTCTGGTAGACTTAAATAGCCTTTTGGTTGACTTGGTTTCCTCAATGGTCTGTCAGAGAGGCCCTCTGCTCCGTCAAAGTGCCCTTTTGCAGAGCTCTCATCTCACTTACATCAACTTCCTTGGTGTGACATTGGAACACCCACCTAAAATTTGTGGTCATTAGTGTTGCCCCTTTTGCATCCTGGCCCTAATCCACACGCATCACTGATTTTGTACAAGGTGACATTTTAATGGAATTTAGTCCTTGTAGATTGATATTTTGCACATGTAGTTATCAGTAGAAGTTAAATTATTTATTTTTATTTTTCAAACACATTAAATGAGAAGGCCTTAGAATAAACTAAATTACTATAGCCTTTAAGATCATGCTGGGTTTGATAATATTTGTTTTCACGGTATTTGCTTTATTTTCATCCAAAGAAGAGGACTCCACTTCCTGCACTTCTGATCATGCTGGTGCAAGAAGTAAAAGGAGCCATCTTTTTTCTATCTTTTACTTACCCTCCTCTCTTTCACTGAACGCTTCATTAACCACTCTATTACCTCTAACAAAAAGATCTTCCTCTGTCATTCTTATCATCTCTCTGATTCTCTCTGTCTTTCTGTAGGATGACACAGAGCCCTACTTTATTGGAATATTCTGTTTCGAGGCTGCCATTAAGATCATCGCCCTGGGCTTCGCATTTCACAAAGGCTCCTACCTCCGCAACGGCTGGAATGTAATGGACTTTGTGGTCGTCCTCACGGGGTAAGTCCCTCGCCCGCTGGGTGTCAGCTTGGAGATGGAAGAGAGTGGTTTCTTTTGTGTGTATCTGTGACTACCCTGAAAGTGAGTGTAGTGGAATCAACCCTCTTCTAGTTAGAGCATCTGCCTAAAAGCATCTATATGTTATTCAACAAGTAACACATGTCTCTAAAATACATGAAAAGACTGTCAATATGCACATTTATAGCTCTAGCATCTCAGTTTCTGTCCTTGATTTTAACATTGTTGCTGGAATACACTGTATAAACACCCTGTCCACATACTTTTTTGCTTCTAAGTTTGTGGTAATAGTTTGGGGAAGGCTGTTTCTGTCGTGCACAAAGCCAGATCCATAGGGAATTCGATTTTCCAGTTTGATGTGGAAGAACTTGATTGGCCTGCATATCGCACTGATTTCAATACCTATGGTTTTGGAATGTCCAGCAATCAGGTTTAGATGTCATGTTTGCGTGTCCAGATACTTTTGAACATAAATTGTAAGACAGTGTGCGGTTGATGATAATTTTACAATCTTTTTTTTTTATGTGATCAAGAGATTCAGAAACTTAGGTCTTAAAATCTACATCATATCAGCCATTTTTATCCCTTACAAAAAGCTTTACATTTTAAGCAAGATTGCTCTTTTTATTCCATCTTTCACATTTTCAAAATAACGAAAAAGGAAAAGGGTCCAAAAAAAGCTTGGGCCCCCTGCATGGTCGCTACTTAGTAACACCCCCTTTGGCAAGTATCACAACATGTTAAGGCTTTTTGTAGCAGCTAAGAGTCTTTCACTTCTTGTTGGGGGGAATTTGGCCCATTCTTTCTTGCAAAATGCTTCTAGTTCTGTGAGATTCTCGGGCCATCTTGCTTGCACTGTCTGCCCGAGGTTCTCAATGTGTGGGTCAGGGGACTTCAGGGGCCGTGGCAAAACCTCCAGTTTGTGCCTCTTGGGGTCGTCCATTGGTCCATTGTGAGTATTGAGGTGTGTTTAGGATCATTATCCTGTTGTAGAAGTTATCCTCTTTGCAGCCTTTTTACAGACGGTGTTAAGTTTGCTCCAAGAATGTTCAGGTATCTAATGGAATCCATTCTTCCCTCTACCGGTGAAATGTTCCCTTTGCCACTGGCTGCAACACGAGGCCAAAGAATAATCCCTCAATCTCTGTGTTTAACAGAGAGACGCGTTCTTTTCATGAAGATCTGCATCTTTTCTTTTATTGTGGCCAAAAAGTTCTGTTTTAACTCTGTTAAAGTTCTGTTCATCAGTCCACAGGACTCCTTTCCAAAATGCATCAGGCTTGTTTAATGTGCCTTTTAACTCCTTATGCTGAATTTTGTGATGAAGACGCAGGAAAGGTTTTCTTCTGATGACTCTTCTATGAAGGTCGTATTAGTGCAGCTGTTGCTGCAGAGTAGAACAGTGCATCATCACTCCAGAGTCTGATGAATCTTCTTGAGGGTCTTTTGCAGTCAAACCTTTGATCTGCCTTTATAGCATTCCTGCAAGCACATCTCTGAAGGTTTTCTTGATCTTCCATACCTGAACTTGACCTCCACTGTCTCCTTAAGTGCCATTTCGTTGTTACATTATAAACCGAGGAAACAGCTTCCTGAAACCACTTTGCTATCTTCTTATCCTATATCTTATTCTCCTGATTTTTGGGCGTCAGTTATTTTAATTTTCAGAGAGTTAGGCAGGCTCTTAGTGGAGCCCATGGCTCCTGATTGTTGCAACAAGGTTTAAGGAGTCAGAGTATTTATAAAACTTGAAATTTGCATCACGTGGGCTTTTCTAAAGATGACTGTGAACAAGCCGTAGCCCTAACAAGCAAATTAAGGTACGAGACTTTGGTTAAGTTATCAGAACTCAAATCTCTTTGGGTGCCCAAACCTTTTCATGCCACTGTATGTTTCAGAAATAAGTACATGTCAGCTGTGCAAGTCATTAACTAAGTGGACCACGGAGTTCTGTGATAGATGCTTTTATAGTTTGAATTTTTTTCTTTTTATTCTCTCTGTCTCTCTGAGCAGCTCTTATTGGGGCTTGGACTGACTGCCTTGCAGGGAAGCTGTCAGACTCTGGGGCTTTTGAGACATGTAATGGCCTGTGTTTCTTATTATGAGAAAAGAGTCATGAATGACAGAGCAATGGCCGGGTCAATAGCTCTGAGTAATTACTGCTGGGATTTCAACTTAGGCAGCGACGAAGTGCTCTACTTCTCTGCTTTTAACCATTGATGGAAATCAGAACATTGACAGTGTGAAGTTGGAAGAGGAGGGTAAATAATATGTCTATAAGCTGGTGCTGGTTTTGTTCATGTTGGATACAAGATATAACAAAGAGTTTTTCAAGAGCTATCATGTTCCTTCACTTTATGATTACCAACTGTATCATTCTAACTGCAAATGTTACTTGTCTTCTAATTCAAGCGTCAGTGTAAGAGTCATTTTTTCAAAATGTCTTTTATTATCTGAAGATCCAGGAATCATGTTGTCCTCAGTCAGAGCTTCTTAAGTCTGGTAGTATTGTAAAAGACACAAACTTATACAATTATTGTGGTTAGAGACTCTCAGACAATTAAAAAAATCTTGCTTTTATTGTCACCCCTGTTGACAGTAACCCAAACCCCTTTTATCTCTGTATTAGTTATTAGGTATACCTAACTAATCTGGCCTAATACAACAGTCTTGCAATGAATCCTATTTTCATGAAGGTTACAGTATTCAGTTTTTGTTGAAACTGTTGTAGGGAATGTAGTTTGTGACGCTTTTGGACCGTATTGCATTATACAGATAGTTGATTCTATTATTTACCCCATTATTTAGCCTACCCACATTGATGTAAAAAGAGTAAAAAAAAAAAATAAAAAGTCGCTTGTGTGTGTTTAGTCCTGTTTAACTTTCTCCTTTACCCCTTAGAGTCTGATCACACCTCTAAATGTAGGATTAAAGTGAAGAGAGGGGCTTCTACAAGAGCCACCACCTCATATTAAACCTTGTCAAGGCTTGTGAAGCTCTATCAGTATCAATGAATGCTGATCAGCCCACTACGAACTCCCACTGGTCTAAGAAGCATTTTATTTTTGACTTGATGTGGCAATCAGGAAGATCTTAGTCCTGGTTGATAGGATGACACCTGTAGTTACTAGGGATAAAAACAGCAGATGTTGTTTAATATTACAGGTCACAGAATTCTGGGGGAAGCATAACAGGAAAAATAAGGAATAGGCCTAATTTGCCTATTTGTGTCATACTGTGAACAACTGTGATCTAATTTTATTCTGGACACGATATGAGTCTGTGAAGGGCAGAGCACAGTGAAAGGAGTAGGTTACCTGGTTGATAAAGTTGATGGTGAGCAGCCTGTCCCCTGCAGTTCTTCATCCTACGGTTCACTGTGGTTGCTCCTGACTGTTCCATTACTTCCTGCAATATGTCAAACTGCTCCGCTGTTAGAAAATGCTAAAATCACTTTTGTCTTATATTGTAGATGCATTTTGATGAAGAATAGCAGTAAGTGCTAAGCTCGGTGACAACCAAATGCATTTCCTGGGACTTCCTGGGACATAATAAAAGTCACCAGTTAAATACCTTAATGTGAAGCTGTGGCAGTAGCAAGCTGCAGTTTGCATTAGCACGAACCTAATTCAGCTTTTCTCCTGGGAAAGTCGCCACTGAAACTAAGTTTGTAAAACTACAAATATATGCAATATATTGCAATACTTTCATCAGTATCTTTCATCACCACTGTGTGACCTCATACGATGACAGATAGTGACTAAACAGACACTTATTTAAATGGAAATCTTCGAGATTGCCACTGTAAGTTGAAGCAGCAACATAACAATGCAAAAGCAGTCATGCTGTCCTCTCAGAAAATTTTCCCAGTCTCACTCTTCACTGCCTGAAAAATATCTGTCATGTTAGAAATGCGCCTGTTTCAGCCCAGTTCAGTCGGAGCTGATAAATGCTCCCTTTGCTTGGTTAAATTCATGACAAGAGAGAGATTTTGCTGCCTTGATGCTGAATGAGGTCCAGATTTGATTTGTGCTGTAAATAATTACTATCTAAAAAAGTCAATAAAACAAATGAGTCTGTGTGGATATTGAATGAGGAAGAGAACAAAGATTGTTGAGAGGCAGTGACCATGAGTGTTTGAGGTGATGAGAAAAACAGACCAGTCAAAATGAGGAGAGGGGAGAAGGTAATCAGGGGCTTAATTACCAATATTTCTTTGGACTTCTTTTGTTTGAAATTTGAAATTACAATTATTCCCTATGTATTTTAAGCAACAACCCTGAAAATTGGTGTTGCTCAGAAAATTAAGACATTCCTCAGCTGTTTTAGCGGTTAGGACCTAACACATTAACAGTTCAGAGATGCCTTTTCTTTCTCATTCACTCGGCACGAACCGTGAGCAAGGAATTTGTGTTCGGAGGTGTGATTGGGTTTAATGTTCCCTTGGAATTCCTACACAGTGCAAGAACTGATGTGTGTATTGGAAGATGAAAGAGGCCGTTCTTCAAATGTAAGACTGAGATTACACAGAGGCACGTTGCTCAGAGCAAAACACTTGAATTCCACTATCTTCACGGAGAAGACGCACCACCTGCTCTCAGTGTCATTTGATACACCTTGTGCATTGGTAGAAGCTGCAAGTGTTGTGCTAAGCAAATAAATTGCCAAACAGCAGTGGTGCTTAGTATTTTTGGCATGTTGTCTAATCCCTTAAAAGCATAAATAAATACAGATTTATACATTGTATTATATACTGAAAGCAGAGGATGAATTTAAAGGAATATCATTATTGACTCATTTGTATGTTGTCATGTATGTAGAATCAGCTTTTTGTTTCAGGGTTTGTCTTCTCTTTATAAACTAAATGTAGAGAAATAGCTTGTCAGTTTTGGCTACCCATTGCTGACACAGCTGGATACAAATGAACCATTATGTTGTGTATGTGTGTTTCTCTGTTTGGTTGCCAAGCAACCACAGTAGGTAATGTGCCTCGGCATGATCGGGGGTTTCTGTATGCGTGTGTCCGTGTGTGTGTGTGTGTGTGTGTGTGCGTGCGAGACGCTCTGTTTGCTTTGTGCTCGATATGCTCCTGTGGGATCGGGGAGGGGGTTTGAAGGTGTTCGGACTGAGCTCACATCAATCCAAAAATCAATTAGATCACCTCTGGGTATGGTTTGGCTCACTGGGTCGCAGTATGAGCAAAATCTGATTCTGGGAGATTTTGTCCTGATGTCACATGATAAAAGATGGAAAAAAACCATCTAAGCATATCCTTAGATGTTTAGCCTCCCTAAGTGAAGAGGATTAAACAGACTCTTCTGCACACCTGGGTGTTAAAATCTAGTTCTGCTTTGTCCTGTGTGGTCCACAGAGGGGATGAGCACCCTACAGGCAAGACTTAGTAATCATAGATATTGCTTAGCATGGTATAAATCATAAAATGCTAACATACTGAAAATCAGTAAGCAAGAAACCCACAGACGAAAATAACTGTACTACCGTTGCATGTCATCAATCAATGCATGATTGATGGATAAAAAATTAATTTAAATGCTTTGTAATCAATCAAAAGCGACTGCTCATCTTTTTTTATTGATCTTAGAATCCCCGCTGAGAGGATGTAATTGTGGCTTAGCTATGAAAGAAGGGAAATCATCCCAATTTGTTTGAAAATAAAACATATTCAGTTCTTCTTCATTAATCATCTCATATTACACGAGTCAATAATGCATCTTACCCTTTTAACCACTTTGATAAAATGAGTTGTCTGCCTGCTGAATAATTCCAGTTCTCAGTCCTTAGGCTATTTATGTCAATACAGACATCCACTCCTAATGAAATTGTCTAAATGATAGTGTAGCTGGAGGCAGTGGCAGACCTTTAATCTGTCCTGATCAGGTATTTGGAGCCCCCCCTTAATAAGAGAATAAATCTGCCTGGCTTGGCAAAGGCCTAATCAATAGAACACTGAGATGGCCAGTCCAGGAACACTGAGCCCTGATGAGGTGCCCGAAACGGCCAATCACACGCTGAGCACGACAGCGTCCATGACATGAGGAGAGAGGAGCGAGGAGCCTGCTATGCTTAGAAAAAGCATTTATATCATATGCCAGTATGAGGCATCATGCTCACAGAAACTGGGGAATCGTGACTCAGTGGCTGGAAATAAAATGAAAAATATAAGACGAAAGACATTAAATGATACTTGCGCTGGGAATAATTTCAGGGGTAAAACTTAGTAGTTTTCCATTTATTCTACTGGTTATAATCACCAGGTTTTTCATCCTTATAGAACAGAATATGGCAATCAGTTCAATGACATCACTTTAAAAACAAGGGAAATGTAGAAGGTTTTGAAGCGTAGCCATTAATCTGAAAGCCAAGAAAGTGTTGTACATACTTTTTACCAGGAACATAGAAAGTACTGAGTTCTGCTTGACTGCATGGTGTCTAGTGTTTTCAGAAAACTACACCCGATACCACCAAGTAACAATCTCTGATACCTATCCATAATTAAAGGGGCAGTCCATCAATTTTACATACATTGTGAGTTTACTAGTCATGACAGGTACTGCTCAGTCTGAGGAGCTTTGTGAAGCGAGGAGAAAAAAATTCTCAAGTGGCATCACTTCGGTATCTCAGCTTGGGCTTGGAGAGTCAAAACAGAACTATTGTTACAGCGAGGGTTTGGAAAAACATGGGGTTTTAACCAGAGACATAGGAGTTATTGCTGCATTAATGTCATACCAGAGTAGTATTTTTATATAGTGTCAACACGTTATATGTCAACATCCAAGTGGTAATTATGACTTTTTTGAAAGCTCTGATATAGCCGAGAACAATTTTAATAACATGGAGGTACATGAATAGGACATGGTCTCCTAATGTCAACCAATGTAATTAAACCTGAAATTAGATTTTTTGTAATTTGGTCAGTGCAAAGCATTTACAATGGGAAGTTGTCAACATGGGAATGTTCTCAGATGTGAACCCGGCATAATTAAAAACACTCTAATGTTGCATTATGGGAAATGTAGCATCCAGTTTGATTAGATTTTAACCCCAAACTTTATAGGAAGCGAGTACAAATGGTTTGAGTACTCATGTAATAGTCGAGTTAAAAAAATGAATACCAGTTTGTCGATGGAAATGTAACATATTTGCTTTATTGGTTCAGTTATATAACAGCGGCAGTGCAGATAAAGTCTGTTACATAAGAAAAAATGCAGCAGATGTAATTTATATAAGGTGTAAGGGTGAAATTATTTAGTGTATCTGAATAGGTATTTAAATTTAGAGTAAAACAGCTAAACAAAAAAATAAATGAAGCACATTTGGGATAAAACAACAGAACAGACAAAGGAGACTGTGTACATTTGAACATGTATATACACCAATCAGCTACAGCATTAAAACCAGCTGCTGGCTGTAGTGTTGTAGCTGACTGGCTTAGACCTACAGGTATACTGGAGCTACAGTGTGGACAGTGTATGTGAGTTTATGCATTCATGTATGTGACTGCATGTTGTTTGACTCATGTATAGAGAATCTTGATTGTGCTTTTTAAGTCAGAGAATATGCCACTCCACATCTCTGAGACATTTCCCTTTTGCTGTCTATTGTTTTTGGCATGTTGTAATTTTCCATGCGGGCCAAAGACAATTATGTACTTAAATATAAAAATTTTATGGCACATTATCAGTCTTTCAGGTGGGATATCTAGAAAAAGTCAAAGGCAAATAGATAACCTACATTTACCATCGAGCTCGTTACAAAGCTGATATAAATTTAGCAATTATTATGTCGCCAGTAGCTTCATATCTACACAATGTACTGTATATCCTGAGTATACTTTTGTGTGTGCTTGCGTTAACATGTGTCGGTGGCATCTGAACGGTTCGGCGCTTCTCCAGTTAACCTCCTCCGCCTCTTGGCCTTTGATATCAAGTCACACTGCTGTTATTGACCAAAGCCTCACATGGCCTTTTACTGCCCATGCAAACACTATGGCAACCGCAGTCTGGCTGAGGTCACTGAGAGCAATAATCCCACTGTCAGCTCCAGAAAAACAAAGCGAGGGCAGCTGTTTTTATTTATTTATCTGCGTGTTTGATTCGCGAGTCCGGGCTGCAAGTGGTCGGGGCAAAGAGTCAGCGCTCGCGTCTACTTCAAAGTTGGGATTTCCTTTCATGTGCCTAACAGGCAACGGGGCCAACACAATAGGGGCTTCAAAGTACAGTTGCAGAGACTACAGAGGTTGGGTCACTGTGGCCTTCGCTCGCGCCCGGCAGCATGAATAAATGCGTCCTTTGAATGTCTGACAAAATGCTGCCGTTTGATCATTTTGGTCTGACACTCGTGGCCTTTGTGAAATAGCACGTGTGCTTACGTATGAGCTGTGTTTGCGTCTGAGCGTATGAGTGCGTTTATATACAGTATCTACTGTACATTACTGCACCTGGGGCCCGAGTTTAGTGTCTGGGTTAAATTGGCTTTTTATCATAATTGACTTCAGTGCTTAATCCACCTATTAAAGTGGAATTTCCTTTGATTCCCTTATCAAATCTGTTTCTGGGTATTTTTAGTTATGCTCGCGGCGTGACCCTAGGGACGGCGATGTTTGTCTGTCACTTGGCGCTCCACTTTGGTCCAGCCTCATGTCTCATGTCATAAATCATGAACTGCAGGATGGATTCCCATGAAATTCCCATCAGCCGTTCCCAGAGGATGACCCCCGCTCATATCTTTGGTCATCCTCTGGCTTTTCATCTACTATAATGTCATCATTTGGTCTAAGTTTTTAACCTGTCAAATACTTTGGTTTATGGCAAATACCTGAAAAACTAATGACTTTCCAATCAGCCTCTGTTTTATGCTAACTGGCAAATCTTAGCATGCTAACAAGTAAACCAAGTTACTGAGCATTGTAAATATGATTCCTGCTTAATATCAGCAAGACAGCAATGTGGCTTTGAATGTGTTAACATGCGGATATCAGCATTTAACTCAAAGCACTGCAGTGCCAATTTACGGCATGTGACAAGAATTATACCCTCACAGAGTCGCTAGCGTGGCTGTAGCCTCTTAGTCTTGTTTCGCTGCTCTCCAACGTCACACTCTTTCTTTGGCAAATCAATTTTTTAAGCAAGTGATTGTCGATTGTTGGTAAATACTTTGCCAGAAATATTGCATTTAGCAGTCTTTCCGTCAGCTTTTGTCAAGTGTAGCCACACTTAGTAATGTTGAAAGCAATCAGCCATGTCCAGGCAGTCTTGTGAAATCTGCACACAAATTTATGTCACCATACCAGATAAAGGCAGTGAGTGTACAGCACAAGATAGAGGAGAATTGCGTGTATCCTTGTATCTCTGCTATTTAGCAAAATCCTTGCTGTATGTTTCGCATATTGGTCTCCACTGATCAAAAAATACAGCGACTATAACACAAGAAAGTAGTTACACTAGGCTTTTCCAGTAGAAAATGGGTCTTTTTGTGGCTTTCATCTAGTGGTGTTAACAACATTGTAATAATCCTCTACCTATTCTTAATATCATAATTTTTGACCTAAATTTGACCAACTGAGGAAAAATCTTTAGCACAAGGGTGTTGCTCTGATAAGTCCTGAGTGTTGGGTATGTAGAAGTAACTAAGGAGCGACAATGCTGATTCACTCATGTGCTCAAACTTGTCCAGTGGGTATTTCTGAATCTTAAAGGGTGTCATGATCCTCCCAGTAAGGTGTAAACAGATTTACAGAAACTATCTCATATTACCTACCTCACATTCTTGTTTTGAATTATTTCCAATCCAGGGGGTTGTTTTCTCAGAGGTGTCTCAGGTTGATCATTGAGCTTCCTTCTCTCTGATGTTATTGATCCTTTTTTCAATAAATGCTGTACTGACAGATTTAGTCAGTGACCTGGCAGCTGTGAGGTTGTATTGGCTTTGTAGAGGTGTGTATGATGGTTTTGTTCTTGGTACGGGCTGTTCCGCTTAATGTCTCCTAGCCAGTTGGCAACCTGCTCAGCGAGTGAACAGTGTGTGCTTTGGTTGGCTGGCTGAGTGTTGTCCACATTGTAGCAGACCGTTACCAGCTCTGCTCAGTCTGTCAGCAGCCACACAAGAGCTCTGAGCATCGAGTGAGAACCCAGCCAGCGTCTCCTCTTCCTCCTTATGCTCACAGGGATGTGGTCGGGAATACACTACTTATGTAGAGCTGCAACCTACGATTCGTTACATTATTTATTAAACTGTTATAATTTATTGAATTATTCAAACGAACACATGGTCTATAAAATTTTGGGGGAAAAAGGGAATCATTTCTGTCACAAAATCCGGGAGATCAGGATGATGTCTTTAAGTAGTGTGTTGTGTCCAAACACCCAGAATCTGAAGCTACAGGAAAAGCAGCAACTCCAAGAACCACAGAATTGATTTTTGCTTGATTAATGACTTAATCGAACATATAAATAGGTGTCAATTAATTTCTATCAATGAATTAATCGTATGTCTTTAGCTGCATAGTAGAAGTATAACTTGCCAGCTTCAGACATTTGAAAATGAAATGAACATGAAGATAAGAAGATATATCATAAGTGAATATAAAGGTCACAGTTCTCTGTAAGCAAACTTAGAACAGCCTGTAGAGCTGTGTCCCTCTCATCCACAATTTATTGCACTGGCATGAAAAGACGATGCACACTTTTTAAATCTGGCTAGAGAGGTCTGACAGGCCCAGATGTTTATCCAAAATGAGTAGAGACCTGTCCATGGGCAAGACGCCAAATTTATTTTATTTGTGTTCTAATCAATTCCAATCATGGCCAATAAAAGATAATGCATCTCTTCTGCTCCAATATCAGCTTGTTTTGTAAGTAGTCCAAAAATAGAAAAAGATATTGTAATATTTTTAGGCTGTTTTTTGGGCATTTAATGAATTATATTATACAGCCCATAGTCGGAAGATAACAGGATATGAGAGGAGAGAAAAATGGTGAATGGTGATGCGGATGTGAAACGTATTACATAAGCATTAGCATGTTTGGACCTGACAGCTGCCTAATGGAAACTCACGCCAATTGGCAGACAAGACCTGGTCCATGAATATTTATTGAAACATGAATAAAGTAAGTTAAGGTGACTCAGTCTAACACTGTGGATTAACAAATCCAACCTGCATCTGTCCTTTTGCCACCAGGCCTATTTTTGTCTGACTAAAATGGCTGCTAGCCAGATGGCTTCACTTGCAGTGGTTTCAACCAATTATCATGATAACACATATCTGTCAGGTTCTTGGCAAGTCAGTCAGATTATTGCATGTTTAGCTCCAGTTGCAAGACACAGCCCCTGGTAGGAAGGCATGGCTCATGATACAGAAGCTTTCGAAGAATAACGTGACTCCATTTAGCTCAGCGGGAAGTTGGCAAGCACATAGAGAAGCACATTAATCACAGATTTGTTGCACTAATTGTTGTGCGCACACGTGTGAGCTAAATACACACAAGCATTCATACGTGTCTAGACACATGACAAAGCCCAGACAAAGAAAACACAAGTAATTGCTCTCTTGCATTTTCTCGTACACACACATCGAGTACAGACGATCACACACAGTCGTACACACAACTTTGTGTCTCCGTTGGCTTTGGCTGCCAGGGTTCCAGTCAAGCGTGGCAGAAAGTGATGCTTGTCATTTCCTGTAGCAGAGGAAGTGCACTACACCACAGCTGATGTGGCAGGCTGGCAAATTTCCCTCTTCACACATGACTCAGTCCGCAGCTAATTAAAAACAATGTGTTGCTGTCTGGCGGACATCAGTAATTTCACAGGTAATCCAGCTGCATTTCGTAGGAAAGAGGCAGAGAAGAGAGTGACTGTCATGGAGAGTAGGGTTTTTTTATCCTACAGTGAAACAGTGTCGATCAGATTGTAAAGGACATATACGTATTTAAGGCTAGAACTACTACATATGTAACTGATTCTGAAATGTAATCTAAAAGATGATAAATATCTTCAAGCTGGACGCTGGTTTAGCGAGGCCTACGCAGCTCACGATAAATAACAGAGACCTTTGAATCCTGGAGCCTGCAGTCAGCGGCACTAAAGAGAATGTCAGCATTTATCACGGTGAACCTGAAGAAAGAATGACATGTCAGCCTGAAGGACGTTTACGTGACTGTCACCTGTGACACGGGTCTACGCACACACACACACACAACTTACTTTGGTTTCTTAAGGATGTTTTAAACACAACATCACTCGGTGGAGGAGCTGCCCTGTTTTGTCTCCGGCTCAGGAAGAGCCACAGCGTGAAAAACCCCCCCCAACACATTTATCATAGGTAAACCGACAACTGTGGATAAAATGATTCAGCTTTAAATGTCAGCACTGTTAAGTGAGCATTTCCTGCCCTTTTCCATCCTGATAGATGATCCTGCTTGATGTGTTCTTTCCCACCGGGATTATGTAAAAATGTTTATAGATTTTAATGACAGATCTGTCTTTCCCTCGTCTTCCAGTCTTGCTCTTGAGTCTGTTTGACTTTGACGGACAGCAGGATTTCTCATATGCATTCTGATTTATACAGTGTTTTTACACTGTGAGAAATGTTTGTTATTTTCTTATGAGACAAATCAACAACAGAGTTTTCTTTGCCTTGTGATGGACATTAACATTTTTCCTCATTCTGGATCTAACAGAATTTATCTTACCATTGAGGCAGGACGTCCTCCATCAAAGATGATATATACCATGATATAAATTGGATGCATCGCTGTAATACTTCTGGTTGCATTAGGCCATTGTAGGCAATGTTGCCAATGACTCCTTTATGGTAATTCTGAAGTTCTTTAAAACTGAAGAATCAGTGGGACGAAGTTTATTTGATTTGTCATGTCATTAATTCACAGACATTCCCATCTGGATATTTTGTCATAAACAGTTTTTTTCACCTGGTAGAGCATATACCACTGAGGCTGAGTCTTTGCTGCCAGCAGACTGAGTTTGCCTTTTATTTTGAGTCAATAGATGGAAGGAAATGCTTCCAATATTATGTTCAATTTCAATTGCTGTAATTCTTGATTTTCTGAATTATGATATTTCTATAATTCACTGGGCCCTTATTGTTTGCAATCAGAGGGCTTTTTCTCCCCTTGCTGTGATATCTGCCCTAAACTTTATTGCAGTGTTATATGGTGTCTTTTGTAGCACTGACCCCCAGGATGTCTCAAATCCACACACAAGAAAAATGAGTCAGCCTGAATATTGAATTATCTAATGGCGTCTTTCTACAGTCAGCCAATCAGCGTTCCTCTCCTCAGTCCCTCCGAGTTCACCTGCAAGGGCAGCAGCTGCACCACAAAATGGGCCCCCACCTGGTCATCGTACCGGTTTAATGGATGGATTGGCTCCTCTTGTTTTCCTCTGAGCCATATCACCAGCGCCTAAAAGGGCTTTGAAAGTGGCTTTTTGCGGCCCCCCCCCCTCGTTCCCAAACATCTGCGTAATGGAGTGAATTCTGGCACAGAGAGCATCTCCTCCTCACAGCCTGCTGTCTCCAGCTTCAGGGCCGGCTGAGGGTGTGGGGAGTTTTTTGTTAGCACCGTGCAGTGAGGGAAACAGTCTTCCTCCTCTTTTTTTGCCTCCTTTCTGTCTCATTAGATCTACCAGGAGGATGCTGCCGCTGCTAAAGCGCTCACCGCCTCCTCCTCCTTCTCCACCACCTCGTCTTCTCTCTGTCGCGCCTCAGTGGAGAGATGCTCTGTTTGTTCGCCCTCCCCGGCCCTCGTGTAAACTCTTTCGCAGTGGAATAACTGGCAGAGTCACACACTGAGAGGTGTAGGGCACAACAGAGAGGAGGGAAAATGAGGGACATAAGGAGAGGCTGTGATCAAAGTGCTGAAATGTTAGCCTCTACAATACACAGTGCACATAACCTAGTGTACCGAAGTCTTTGCTGACGTTACTACAGTTAAGCCCTGATTTGCGCCGTTTCTATATTTGTAATTTCCATTTCCTGTGTGTTTGAATAACCCTCTCCCAGTAAAGTGGACAAGTCACTGAATACACAACCCTCTACATGTATGTATGGTAATATTTTTGAGGCAGAGAACACAATGTGACCTACTGTACCATCTAGTATCTATCTACATTATGTACTATATCACTGTTTTTGGGGTTTTTTTTTTGCTGTCACTAATGTGTTGCTGTTGCCTTCAACATTGCTGTGTCTGTACGTATTTTTTTCTGTTGAACACATTGTTGCATTTGTTTTTGTAAATGCATTCAAACGTTGGTTAGCCTTGTTCAGCATAAAGGCAGGAAGCAGGAAATAGCAGGTATCCTGGCTCTGTCAGAAATTCATAAAATACATTTTCCAACACCTATAAAGTTTTCCTGATTAACACATTGTATCAGATTTGTTTGATTTGTACACAGAGAGAACCTTATCTTGCTTTCGTAAAAATAACATTTTTTCATTTTAGAGGAAACTTTCTCTTGATTAACAGCAGCCAATCAGTACCAGCTTCCTGAGCACAGGTTGTAGTGTGGGTCCCTGTGCAGCTTATTGTACCAAACCTCACTGTGATGAATAGCTTGCATTAACTAACTAACTAAGCTAGAGGGTTGTATCACCAGAGCATAGCAGAAAAAAGGAGAAAAGGCTGTTTGTGTGTTTGTGTGGGTGAAGCTGTACAACATTTAGTGGGTGAACTGTTCTGTCCTTTCCTCCTCCTTTCTGTGTTGTCTTGTTATGCTCTTTAGTTATTGATCTTGGCAGTGGAGTCTATTGATATGATGACCACCTTGTGCCTCTTCGGAGGAATCCTTGTTATCCATGCTTCAGGGACCACACGACGCCTGGTGTTAGTGCATATGTGTGAATATTTAGTTCAGTTTCTGCTTAGGCTCCTTCAGCTGTTTGAGAAACATCGAATTGTGTCAAAGTAGTTGTGTTTGTTAGACTGAGGATGAGACATTGTAAGTAGCCCAGTTTGTTTAGTCCTTTTTTAAAATTATTTTTTTGCTTTTTTTGTTTTGTTCATGCGAGTAATTAAATTCTAGCCTCTAAAACCTGCTACCGTTAAGCAGAGATGTTATTTTAGACGACATCGGTGTAAATTATCTTAAGTATGTCTTCCTTAGACTCATTAGTTCAGTGGGCGTTTTCGGCTTTGCACATCCATTACTGCAGTTTGGGTGCTAATTTTTTCCTGCTGCTGATTCGATGTTCTGTAACACCATAATTATCCCATTCCTTATCACAGCAAATTTAACAATTAAGATAAGAAAAGCTTGTATCTTTTTTCAACAAAACACAACCTTTTGACACTGCAGCCGAGCCCATATGACAACATGCTTGATTATCTGACAATTCAAAAAATTTACAGTAAACCAGAATTGACTCTCGAGAGATCTGGAGACTGTGTTAGGTTAGGTGGGAACAGAGAATTACCAATATCTTGTGAGTAAACTGCTGGTGAGTATCTCTTTCTCTTTATTGGTCCATATGATCAGGCAGGCCTCCAGGCTAAATGTCGACTTAGTAGCGTGGGCCACTGAACAAGCCTTTTAACATCCTGACAGTGGCGATGTTAAGGATCAATCAGATCCCAGACCTCATTTGTCCTTCACAGTTCAAGGCCTTGCACAGCTTGAACCAATAAGATGCTGTGCTCTTCACCAAGACTGGCTCTGTGGATGAATAGCTTTAAATTCTTAAACACATAGGTGATTTGGATATCCTAAGAGTCTTACCAAAGATAGGCGTAAAAATGTTACGTTTGCTCTGAGGGTGTTGTAAAGGAAAGGTATATCGGGTTTATTTCTTTAATACTGCTCAGCAAGCTTCAGGGAAAACCGCTCATTTGAAATCTTCTTTACAAAGTTGATATTATAATGTTGCAAGAGGAAAGCTCACAATGGAAAGGTCTCATAGCCTAATGTTGGATGGAAGACAGGTCAGTGTGTCACCGAAAGTATGTCCTTTCAGATTAATGCAGGTAAAATGACAATTTTGAAAAAATGTGCAACCATTTTTGTGTTCTTTGCTAACGCATTGCCTCAGTTTAGTAAGTACTTACCGATAATTATAACATGAAATATCTTTCTCTGTATTAAGGCTGTTTACCTTCCCATGTAGTACTGACAGCAAGTCCCTATAGCTAACTCATATGTTACTTTAGAGGATGAACTAGGCAGGACTAGAAATGGTTCATTTTTTTTTTCAACTTTAAACTTGCTCAGAATATTTCATAGCTTAGGAAAAGCCCCAAACTTTGAAGAGAAGAAGAGAAGAAACATCTGTAGTTAGGGGCAAGTTTGTGGCCACGCTTGATTTTGATTTGACTTCGGCAAGCACTTTCACGCATTCTTCCCGTTTGAACGTTTTTTGAAGACTTACTGCGGGGAGTGGTATTGTGATTCCAAATTGAAGAATTCCTAGGAGCAAATGTATAATGGAAAGTTATTGAAAAACTGGCAGCAAGCCTTTTTTTATTAAGCAGCATACAGATCTCTTTCCTTGTCCCACACAGTAAATCTGGTCATCTAAAGGTGATATATCTTTTTAGAACTGATGTTAGCACTCAATGAATTGTTGGACGATCACCAAAGTAATCAGAAAGGATCTGACCACAGACAACATTTCAATCCATAGGCCCAACTGCAGGAGAGACAAAAAATACAAAAGTCGCAGTGGCACATAATGGAACCTAAGATGATAACTGCTATTATCTCCATCACAACACCTCTCCTATTCCAATCCTGACATCCCTGACCTGTGCTGCCTCTGTTCCAAAGATAGAACATTGAATAAAAGACGGAAACTGACAGAGTGTCTTTTCTTTTGTGCGCTGAGACTTAAAGTCCCAAGAGAAGCAGGTGAGACGTGTGTTGTGTGACTCTGAGGCCATCTCTAGAGACCCGCTAATACTGGAGTGTAAATGGGAAAGAAAGTGGCTCCCCCTCCTCTTACAAAGATGAGCTGAATGTCCTTCAAGTCGCGCAGCCAAGGTCTTTTACCCTCATCACCAAAGACACACAATTGAAAACACAATTCCTTAGACTTTTTTGGAATATGGGACTTCTAGCTTTTAGTCACCTTTTGCTCATGTAAAAACTATTGACCCTGGTTTAAAACAGTCCTACCCAATCTTAGCCAAACATGACGCATATAAATTAATTTTTAATAAAAGAGAGTTGATCTGAAGGGGAGCCAGAGTCAGAATTGGTCTGAAATAGACCAGAGGGTAACTAGACCCAATCCAAAACGAGGCCTACCCGAAAAGAACTCAATAGAGCGAGAGCACTGGCAGCAGCAGGTTGAGCCACCAATTAACAGGCAGCACCAAAAAAAGAGCAGCGGTCCATGTCTTGAGAATCAGTGTGGAGTCATAGGAACTACCTCCAGCTAATCACCAATAATAACACATCCTGGAGCTGTGACTGAGTGATAGTAAGATAATCATTTTTCTCCTGCAGCGAATATGACGCACCTTAGGATCAGTGCTTAAAGTTAGTCTGCTTGACTTCACTTGTGTATTAGATATATTGACAGTTCTGGGGAGCAAATCAAATACGTGCACACATTCCTGGTAGATTATGTTTGTAAAAAGAACACTGTATTTTTACTCTTTTTAAAGATAAAATGGTTGCTGCTGTGGTAACTTTCCGGGATTAATTCGTGTGAGAGTTACACTGTTGTGCAGTATCTTGGCTTTAGATCCACCATCAAATTCATGGATTCTACTCAAATTAGTATCCTGAACTGTATTTTCTGTCTCCCTGTTATCAAAGAAGCACACACATACCAACTCAGTCCCTCGCGTTGTTTTAGACTGTTTTCGGTGCTGCCTGCTACACTGAATATACCATGTTTTTGACCAAACATCCAAGTTACAAGGAACCAAGTGGACACAGACCGAATCTAATATTCTCTGAATTGTTTTCTCCTCATCGTTTGCTTTAACTTGTGGCCCTTTGCACTTTTCCAACTTTTGCATTAGTGTGTGACTTTAAACTGAGATGATATCACACACATAAGAGATTTCCCGGGTTGTTTGGAAAGGTTTTACACAAGATACAGTACAAATGCCTTTGAAAAAAGAAACAAGGAATCACTATACACCGAACCCTCATGTGACATTTATAGTGTACATCTGTCGTTTAGATAGATCCTGAAGGTATTGAGCATGGCACCCTCTAAAACCCTATAAGAGTTAGTGAGACAAACAGACTGCTGTAGGCGTTTGATGATTGAGATGCCTTTATCTTATCTTGATGCCAACAGGCAGGGATATCGTGTTTTATCTGCCTCTCGTATGATGTTTTTCTTAAAGTAGTCCTTCCTGCAAGGCGAGGGAGCTCACACAGTATGCTTCTGACCACAAAGTGTGTGCCTTTTAATCAATATCTTTCTGCCTCCCATTCCCACCCACTTCCCACTCCTTCACCACAATATCTACCTATATTTGTGCGAATGTAAATGTATAGGAATAAGGTTTGTGATTGGAAGGGGGCCTTTTCGTCACCACAATGACCCTTTTACTGCTGCGTAGCCACACTTCATTTAAAAAGGCTGTAATGAGACGGATGAGAGAGGGAGAAGAGAGTAATGAAAGAGACTGAGAGAGGAAGAGATGGAGGTATAGAGACATTCAGACACAGAGAGAGAAGGGATGAATTGAAGGGATGAATCAAAGAGTGCCTTTCATCATTTTCACTTATGGCAGTGATCAGCAGTAGATAGAAGGAGGAGAACGGTCAATAATGATCTAGAGATGAGTCTGACTTTGTTTCCAGACAGAGTAGAACATCATATAAAAAGGATGTCTGATTCAGTACAGACTCAGAGCTATAGTTCCACTGGTGCACTTTCAAATCCATGAAATAAAACCTGTTCTGTAATAGCAATTGTGTAGATAGAGATCTCTATATAGGGATGTTTATGTACTTAAGTATAATTTCAAGGAACTGCTCATTTACTTTACCTCCTCTATATTTCACACATATTGTAAACACTGTATAGTCTACAGCATTTATCTGACAGCTGTGGTTGCTAGTCATTTGGCAGATTAAAATTTTACCTACAAAACTCGTAATTCATGTGTTTGGCTATCAGATGATTAGCAACATGCCGTTGTATTGATAAATGAGGGTAATCCTTGTCGCTGCTCATATACTTTCAGAGCTCCCTCAAAGAGCAGAGCCTTTGCTATAAACGGTTAATTCCTTACCTGTACCCCAAATTAGTTATCTATATTATTTTGAATAATGATAATAATGACAGAATAATATACACTCTTAAAGGTTCTATCCTATATGAAGAGTACTATGATTCTGCACTTTTGATTTAATGTTTATTTTTTCAAATCCTTTTTCCTACACTATTGGTAATATGGATATACTATGAATATTGAACTCTTCAGTCTGGAATGCAGCTGATTCATTTTAACATTTCTTTATAACTAGAGTCTAACACTAAATATCTTAGCTCACATGTGGCATGACCAGCTATCTCCTGATTAAAGCTACTCTGTAGCTCAGGTGCTGAGGCAACTGGGATGATCTCTGCTTTTCTTCGTTCACCTCTGTTCCTCCCTTCTTCTCTCTGTCTGTGACAATCATTACAGTACTTTACGTAAAAATTTAGTAACAGCAGGCGCTACCATCATCTCTGTAAACACATATCGTGTTCTATTTATATTGAATGTAAACTGTAAGAATTAAGTAATTGTGTTTAAAAGATTTACAGAGGTGCAGTATTTCTAAAATCCTATTGTTGCTTGATGATTTTTGTATACTGCTAAATACTGTACCTAAGCAAGAAATACATCTGTGCAAAATAAAAAAAAAGATTTCAGGGTGAAGGTGTCAAATTGTTTTGTTCTGCTGCCAGTTTGCAGCAAGCAACTGAGATCCTTTGTGTTAGTGTTAGTCACATTTATCAAATTCACCTTTGATGTGTTTTGAGCTTAACTGACAAGAGTTAATTACACTTCCTTTCTACTTGACATCAGATCTTACAAAATGATAACAGATAAAAAAGTAGTACTTTTTTTAGATAAGAGTTTAAACAGTATTGTTTCTGTTTACCTTAATGGATATGTTCATAAAGACAAAAGCATTAGCTGAAGGCCACAGTCTATACAGTGAGTTACCAATCTTATATGAATGTTTGCTGTAACGTGGTATCTACTGAGCTTCGCAGAAATGTTTCTGTTGAGGACATTATTGCCCCAACTTGATTACATTCTCAGGCGTAAATCACAGCACATGTCGTCTGTATGGCTCCTGTGGGGAGTCAGTCTTTATTGCTTTATAATGTCGAAGTTATTGTTCTCCATTGTACTCACAGGCTGGATTATATACACTATGCCCCGTCTCTCTTCTCATCAGCCTCTGTCTGTTTTCCTTTCGCTCTTAATGGCCAGCAGAAATGGCTCCGCTCTCTTCCTGCAACCATATTCAAACTCAGACAGAGTCCAAAAATTAAAGTAAGAGAGGGTGGCAGTGCATTTTCTGTTCACTGGCTCAGGTAATCTTTTTTGAAAGGAATATTATAAATTTCCAAGTTATCTTACTAAAGGCAAAAATGCATAAATTAATCTAGTTTCATTTATTATAACAAAGAAAGACGATCAAAGACAGTTTCACTATATTTTCTTTTTAAAAAATGACATTAAGAATGAGTTTTTTCTGGGTTTACACAAATGCCCCATTGGACTGTGTTTTACTGCGGATGAAAATATCAGTGAGTTGTTCCATGCACACCTTAAAGGTGGGATTTATCTGAATATGGAGATGGTTTGGGAACAAGGAATAGCAGATTAAATATTACGCGACAACAGGCTGGCGAGTTTATCAGCATACGTCGGTTGTGTCAGTAATATTGTACTCGGTTATTTGTAAATCTAAACACTTTGGTCCAGACTGTAATATATCATCTCTATAACCAAACATCTGTGAACAAAAACGTTCAACACCGCACGCCCAACTTGAACTTTGTGTTTAGTGCTAATAAGCAATTATTAGAATGCTAACTTGCAACCAATACCTTGATAATAATAATAATATACTAAACACAGATGTATTAATATTGTCCTTGTAAGCATGTTAGCATGCTGACTTTGGCAGTTAGCTCAGGGCAATGTAGCACCTAAGCACAGACACAAAGAGCTGCTGGCATGGCTGTAGTCTTAGTCATTTTAAGTGGTTGCTTCTTTGGGGTTTCTAGCTGTACAGTCTGGGGTCATAGTGAAACTCTCTTTGGTGTTTGGAAGTCAGTGTATTAGAGCCTATCTAACACAGTAAAGCGCTGATGTTAGTGCAAGTCATGAAATCCCTTTCTGTCTGTTGTTTGACTTCAGTCGTCCTTTCCCTTCTGCTGTGTGTTTCTCTGTCGTATTTCTTCTTATATCCTTCAGTTGGTCTCTTTATCTGTTTGTCTGTTTCTCTCTGTCTCTGTGTCTTTCTCATTTCTTTCTCTGACAGTCACCCCGGGGTCATGCGCTGCCAACAAGTCCTCCCATCCCAGCAAATGACATTTAAATGTTAACGCTGCCTCAGATAGCCCCAAACCCCCACAATGCACTGTGTCACTTCACAACATCTCCACCGTTGCCCATGTCATAGTTTCTGTGTGTTAACATATTGGTTTACAGACATGTTTCTGCTTCCTGTTGCAACAGTTAGTAAGAGAAGTCTTTTCAAGTCTGTATTGCCTGGTTTCTCAAGAAATAGCTCCATCATGTAATTGCCCCTCAAATTGGAATTCTTAGATTCAGGTTTTTGTGTGGGTCAAAGAAGATACAGTAGGTAAAACTACTGGTCCACAGATGTTAAACTTTGGATAGAGCTAAACCAGCTTCTTCTCGTCTTATACTATATTATTCTTAACTTATGTTAAGCTATGCTAACAACATCCTGACTCCATCCCAATACTTGAATCACAAACACGAGAATGATATTGATCTTATCATCTCATTCTTGAAAAGAAAGTAACATTTCCCAAATGTTAATTTATTCCTTTAAAAGCATAAAACCTGCTCTTAAAGGCAGAGGTAGATGCTAGAAATTTTGATGTATATGTATATATATATATATTTATATGTATATGTATATGTATATGTATATATATGTGTATATGTATATGTATATATACATATATACATATATACATATATATACATATATATATATATATATATATATACATATGTATATGTATATATGTATATATATATATATGTATATGTATATATATGTATATGTATAGATATATGTATATGTGTATATATATGTGTGTGAGTGTGTGTGTGTGTGTGTGTTGGCACATCCCCATTTGTTAAATTGGCTTCTCTCTGCCTTTTCTTGCTTTCAGTAGAGGATTACCTCTTTCTACTCCATCACTGTGTGTGATTCTAAATTATACCTCATTCTGGGACAAATGTCGATATTTAAACCAGTTGATTGGGAACAGCTTGTCTGATTGGAAAAAAAACATGGTATTCTAGACCTAGTTTGGATGTGATTGCATTGAGCATGATGTAAAAATAGTCTCTTTCTCTGTGTGTTTGTATGTGTGTGTTTGTGTATGTGTACCTGTATGGTTATGCTTTGTGAGGACAAGTTTGAGCTATATACCTCACGGTGTGAGGACATTTTGGGAAAGTGAGGACATTTGGGCTGATCCTTCGATTTCAGATGACTGTTTGAGGGTTAAGTCTTGCCTTTAGGGTTCAGGTTAGAGTCAGGTTTAGGTTGGGGTTGTAGTTGGGCTCAGGCATTTAGGTTTAGGGGCTACGATTGTATTATAGTCGAGTGTTCTCTCAAAGATAGATATATAAGTTTGTGTGTTTTCAGGCCCATTACCGTTGTTATTACTGGTACCATTCTGGATATTTTAGCTGACATATGGAAGAGCACATTACTGAACCTGCCTCTGTATTAAAATTAATGTTGTCCCTCCACTTAATTTCGTTACCAACATCTGGACAGAGACGGTCTGAATGTAAACATATCATTAATTTTTCACGTGTCTCATATGGTCATTAGATGAATCCATATGTCCGGACACCACAGAGCGGAATTAACAAAACAAACAGAAAGATGTGACTCATCCGCCGCCTCTTTTCTCTGCCACCCACATTTCTTTCTGACTCTGACTCTTGTGCTCGTCCCCCACTCCCGCTGTGTGTCTTCCACAAGCCCAATAGAGGCATTGTCATGTAGTCCTCCTGTTTCTATGGCGACGAGGTGCGATCTGTCATCGGCGAGTCCCTCGCCTCGGTACTCCTCACTTGCCCCAGTGACTTTCAAACATGTCCACTTTCTCATAAATGGCTGTCTGATCCGCCAGGCTCACGCACGCCTTCGCTCCAACACACACTCAGTCTCCCTTTATATAACTTGCTCACATTCCAGTTTGCTTTATTTGTTATGATTATGTATGGTAATGGCAGTGGAGGTTGTACCAGGTTATAATGTAAGTAATAATTCAGAATGTAAAAAAGGGTAAGAGGTAATGTTTTAGATATACATTACACAACAGAGGTCTCCCACTCAAACTAACTGTGGGCTAATGGCCAGGTTGAGCTCTCCTAGGAAGTTGAACACACTTCATTGTTTTTCCAGCAATAAATTATGACTATATGCATTGTGAAGCTGAGTAAGTCGTCTTTCCCACTCTAGGTGGAGTTATAATAATAAGCCATCCTCCTCTCCTCTTTTCCTACTGTTAAGGTGTGTTCAGACAGAAAGGGACGTAAGTTTTTCGGCTCATTTGATTTGCTCCGATTGGACTGTTTGTCTTTATTTGCCCAAAGCACCCGATGCACTAACTGTAACTTAACTCATGAGCTAGCTAGCGACGGATGTACCAACCTGATCTGTGTTCAGTTCAGCCTCTGACTGATCTCAGAACTCACCAGAATCTCTTGGTTTTTTTGGGTTTTTTGTGCATTGGTCATTTCCCTCCACTCACTCTCCGTTTCCCTCTCACTTCTGTACATTTATGAACCAAGGTCATGAATCCCCGAGATTCGCAGGAATTTTTTTGCACATTGAATCATTTTCAGCTGAATTTTCACAGACATTGTGTGCCCCTCTAGAATTTTTCTTTTGGAACACATACTTTATCCTGCAGATCAACTTTTCTTTTAAGTTTTAATAGACACATTTTTGGTGTGCTGTGTGGTGCTACCATGCAGTTAAGAGAGAGAGTTTGTAAATGTTAAATAACTATTTTTGTTCTCATATTTTGCAGCTTACTAAAAACACAAGTGATTACTGTACAATACCCTCTAGGTCGGCCGTTTAAGGCTGCTGATATTAACTAGCACAATATACTATACAGCTCTGTATGACTGTATTACTATACTACGTAGGATACTGTAATTGGTCTGGTAGTGTCAAACTCTTGGAATTTGGCTTTGATTTTGGTGAAGACTGTGATTTGTTTTCTATCTTCAGGCTACAGCGTAGCAGCAGTGTCACTGGGTTCCCACGTTTCTGTTTATTTGGCTATAATTTGATTACACCTGGTAAAAGAGAAAAATCAACATCTTTTGCAAGGCATAAAAAGTCCCTCCTTTCTCTCCAAGATTGTTCCTGCAGTACACTGCCCGTGGATGTATTTTTTTAGTATCATTAATCTCATTCATATTTCATCTCAGTGAAGCCCAGTAAATCCAGCTTGGATTTTCTCTCTGTCTCTCTTTCTCTCTACCCATTACAGTGATGCTATGTCGGACCTCATGTCCAAACAGGCGTCTCCTTAGCTGAGGGTATGAGCCAAACACACACCTGCTCTCCCTCTCAGACAGGAAGCTGTGAAATGACTTTGGAGCATGTTATATTGTCACTTGGCCAGCTGGTGCTGAACCTCAGGCAGCTGTGAGCGGACATGATTGGCACGAACACATACGTACATGTTAATATAACCACCAAGCATGCAAACACACACATGCAGAAAGCCTCTGACTGAACCTGAGGAAGAAACACACCATGATAAATTACAAATGCTTACAAATGCACACTTATGCCATCACAGACACAGCCAGTACACAGATACAGCATCCATTTCATCCAATAAAGGACAGATGTGTTTATATGGCAGGACATGAGTGTGCTTACTGTACATCATAAGTGTAAGGCACAGGACTGTGAAATGGTCTGTGCATATAAATCCAAAGATTTCAAATGCTATTGTTATTTTTTTTAAAAAAGGGGGAACTGAAAACCGTAGCTGCCACCAGAAACTGCAATGTTTTTGGTTTCTGGTTTCACCCACAAAAACAGGAGATCACAGACCTGAACTGAGTCTGAGTCTGTGAGTTTCAGTCAGTGACAAGAAACTACTTCCCTCACTTTTCAAGTTGTTTACTGTAGGATGGTTATCAGGCATTCCTGTAACTCTTGTGATTTGCTCAGAAAAAGACATTTGATTTGATTTACAGCAGCGTGCTTTAAATCTCAACGCGATGTGACCCTGGAGCCGGCGAGTCCTCTTCCCACAAAAGGCCTTTTTGATACGAGGCCTGCTGGGAGTCGACATATACAGCTTCCTGTTTGGTATGCGACTCCACAGAAAAGTTCATTGTTGGGCAACAAATTCTCATGTAGAGATGAGAAAAAGAAAATTGATGTGCTTGAAAAATGCAGAGATATATTGATAACAGTACAATAATAGGCTACATATTGTATGACTGGAGATATTGAGTTCACGTCCGTCATGAATGAAGTTCATTATTCATCATCAGTATTCCTTGTTGAAACTACAATACATTTCATAATGATAAATTCTGGTAAAAGCACTGTCATCAGAACCACCTGTTTAAGGGACCTGGACTTCAGCTCCACCCCTGCAGCTGCAGCACTCATGATGTGAGTTAAGTCTTTCCAACATTGTAGTTTGTGAATGCAATTCTCTCCCGCAACACTATTGCAAAGCTTGTGCATTAGGTGAGGAACTGTGACACAGACATAGCAAGACACAGCATTAATCTACAAAGTTGATAACACTAACATTTTAGCAAACAGCTGCCCATCGTTTCCAGCAGACACAGAGCAAGTACACACTGGACACCACTGTTTGTGACTGAGATTTCCTTCTTAGGATATTGAGCATTTTGCACTAACCCCTGCAAAAAATACCTGGTGCTTTAGCTGTGAAATATTCCAATGTCTTCACCGGCTAGTTACAAACTTTGTCTGCTCTTTGTTGTTGGGAGGTTAGCATGCAGTGAAGGCAGAGACTGCTGCAACTGAGCCATACAATAAATGTCCCTCTGGGTTCAATACTATGAGCAACACCTTTCACATTTCAGTCAAAGTTTTCTCAATTTATAATCTACTTGCTTAAAACCTTATTGAAAATGTTTCCATCGGGTGTTCTGATTCCATGATCTGTATCTTGTTGTGTGTGGATTAGTACTGTTTTAGTGTATTTGTAAGACCACTCGGGGACTAGGGTTTGCATTGAATGCCGTGTTAGTGTCGCCTAGTGTCCCCTCAGTGTCCTGTAGATGTGCTCTCTGACTGTTCACACAGCGTGTTAGTGTAGTGGCTCTGCATTAGCAGCTCTGTGTCAAGGCTTCCCGCTTTCTCTTCAGCTCCAATTCCCCAACATAATAGTGAGACATCCAGAGCGTGGTGGTGGTGGTGGTGGGGGGTTGGTTCGTTTGGCAAAAGGAGACAAGATGTAGTTGCTGACAAGTTGTTTTTTTGCACGTGTGGATAATGTGCTTATGTGCTTATGCTGTATTTATGATGTGAACGGCTCAAAGCTATCTCGAGATGGAGGATTCATTGCATAGTGCTGCTGCTGCAGCAGTCACTGTGTGTGTGTGTGTGTGTGTGTGTGTGTGTGTGTGTGTGTGTGTGTGTGTGTGTGTGTGTGTGTGTGTGTGTGTGTGTGTGTGTGTGTTTGTATGTATATGCATTTTTGTTACCTCTTTGGGACCTTTTCCAGTATAAACACTTACTTTGTCAGGACCAGTGGTCTTTACGGGGACCCAAAGCCTGGTCCTAATGAGGCAAAATGTCATTTCTGAGTCCCTGGTTAAGTTTAGGGGCACGGTGGGAATTGAAATTAGGTTAGCCTTAGGTTTAGATAATGAATTGGTTTTGGTTAAAAATAAGGTTAGGGTTGGGGTTAGGGTTGTCCACAATGAATAGAAGTCAAGGCAAACTCCTAACAAGGACAGCGGAGCAATCTTGTGCGTGTGTTTGTGTGTGTGCTCTTGTGGCTGGACCTGGGACCCCTGATGTGGTGGCACCTGTCTGGACCTGTGGGTTGGATGCAGAGTTGGCATAGGTATAAACTTCCCCGGCCTCTCCTAAAGTTAACCTGCTCATTTATCACAGCCTCAGTCCAGAACCTCGCTGATGCAACGAGGACCCACACTATTTCTCTCTTCCTCTGACCTCAAGGCTCAATTTAGCATTATTTTTCCCAAAACTGTAGTCTGAATAATATGTTAATTGTGAAGATGCACAAACAAGCATGCATTACATTTTTTACTTATGACTACAGAACAGTCCTCCAGAGTCGAAGCTGTTGCAGCTCTGCTATAAATTTGCCTTTGTAAACTACATTCCCTTACAAATACAGAATGCTCTATGATTTTACATATGAAATATGAGTAATACCCAAAGAGCACATATGTCTAATGTGAATCCATTACTTAGTTTAAAAGAAATACCTGCAGGCAGACAAGAGCTTAAAGTGACAGTGAAATCTGTGAAGTGTGAAAAAGCTTTGGTCATGGGACCTAATAGGCCTAAATAAAAATCTTCTCACTCTTCTAATACTACAAAGCTGCTTTCACACATGCACCTGCAACCTTGAACTTTTCTGGACATCACCCAGCGGAGCTGTATGTGTGTAGGCAAATGTATAAATCAGTATAAAAAGACATTAAACTGACTTTTCTCTGCCGGCTCCCAGGTCCTTGTTATGTCCAGTTGAGCCAGTGTGTGTATCATTGTCTGGAGGATTCACAGCAAGCGAGTAGGTGTGTTGATGGTGTTTTTTTCCTGCCTTCTGCATGCTCCACCCAGGCGCCACGCCTCGCCTAAAAATAAATACCAAAGGAGCATTTCCAGTTGCTGTGAACGTAGCTCGTACAGACAATCTCCCTGTATAATGCATGTGTGACAGGACAACTCCAGACAATGTCTACACCTGTCCAGATATTGTCCGGAGTTCATATGTGAAAAGGCTTATGTTAACTCACCACAAATGAAATGTTGTTGTATACATATACTATTGTGTGAAATTGTTTTTTTCACATGTGATATCTTACCTTTCAGTTGTACTTTTTACCTTCAAAATGCATCACTATACCTTGGCCTTACTTTGTAGGCCTTGTGTTGTCATTCAAACTGTAGCTTAAATGGATTTTTAAGCGTTTTTACTGCCCACATCATTGAATAAAGCTTGTTCAGTTGTCATAAAATTGCTTCAATTAAAAAAAGATATATTCTTTAGAAGCCTCAATCTTAAGGAAAAACTCAAATATTAAAAGATTTTTTCCTACTTGGCGTAGATACTTAGATTTATTGGAAGCTTAGAAACTGCACTTGTGTCAGGATTTAGTCATGTCTTTAAACACACTGAGTGAAAAGTAGTTAAAAAAATTAGCATAATCTTTCATTAAAAGCTGCAACCTCAGATAGTTGAACCATAATTTTCTCCTCCATCAACCGTATGTATGACAATGGTGTTGCAATTCATGAATGTGTAAGATAATTTTATCCAATACACAGTTCAGTTGTTCTCACCAGAGGAAAATATCCACTATTGTTTGGTCCTCATTAAAAGGTATAAATAGCCAGTGCATATTATACTATATAGTTTTGAGAACCCTTTCTAGAAGCATTTACATCTTACTGTACATCTACTTTACATATTACATCAATATGCATCTTCATGACTGACTGACTGACTGAAGTACACCACCTGACAGCTGAATGCTTCGTGACTAAGTGCTGGAGTTTGCCAATTGTTTGTTGCTCTTTCAAAATGAAAGGCGGGAAACATTCTATTGTGTTACAAGGGGATGTTTACAGACAGCGTTGCCAACTCAGTGCCTTTGCTGCTAGATTTACCAACTTTTCACAATCTTTTAGCTGCTTTTCTTTACAAAAGCACTTAGCAACAACCTTGCACCTTTTTTGGACAAAACTTAGCAACTTTCCAGAGAACATAGTATCCAGTATTTGCCCTATAAGAGGGACGACAGCTGTTCCCTCCGCAGGCGCACCTCTCTCTAATCTCATTCAGTTGACAAGCTGAGATGAATGTAAATGAGCTTCCAATTTTCGGAGTGATAATTTTACAAGTGTACATAGCTGAAATCAGAGCGCAGCATTGTCTTTATCTTTTGTGTGTGGTGATTTTTTCAGACGATGATGTGGTTTTAAAATCACGATTTTAGCAGCAGAGCAGCAGCTTGAAAATGGCTCGGAAGTCACTGCTGGTAACATGTAGTCTTTATGGGCCTTATTTCAGTCACTATTTCATATTTGTTACATTGTCTGACAATAGAAACAGAAATACATACGAATGAGAACAGCTTTATTGGGCATTTAACTGTAATTTACAGCTCTGTTACGCCTTCTCTTTTGAAATGAAGTTGCTGGCTCTGTCAATGACTAGAGTGATAAGGCCTCCATTATGTAACAGCCACTGTGTTGATTTATCTTCTTGTTGCTAATGAGTTGAAGGCTGATTACTGTGTAGTTAAATAGCTCTCAGTAATGGCCTTGTATAGACAAGGTGATTTATGGGTGACGACGTTCAGAATAGAACTGGCCACACAGGTTCATTTTCAACATTGATTAGCTATAGCCTGTATCCATAATTCTATTTAGCACTGTGTTTATGTAAAGGGGGGGGCATCGGACACAGACCAGATCTCCTTTAGTCTTGAACAGGGACTTAAAAACAGCCAGAGGGGCCCTACTCGCAGAGCTGAGGCTGTGCCCTGGCTTGTTGATATAATTCATATATCATATACCTAAGAGCCAGCCCATAAAGCCCACCTAATCAGTAAAATCTTAAAATCAATTCTAAAACTGACTGGTACCCAGTGAAGATAGAATAAAACAGGAGTGTTATGAGCTTGTCTTTTTGAATTGGTTGAAAGTTAAGCAGCTGCGTTTTTTTTACCAGCTGCATGTGTTGGCCTTAAACAGAGCGAAAGAGAAGAAAGGCTTGATTTCTGAGATGTTCCCCAGCTTGAGGAAGCATGATTAATGATTTTTGTGACTTTTTTTGTCAAAGACTACACCAGGATCTCTGGCTGCCAGTTTGATATTAGCTCACAGGAGACAGGTCCACACACATTCTTCTGCAAAATGTGGATGAACTTTTGAGGACCAAATAGATTGATTTTATATTCATTTTCATTTAGCTGAAGAAAGTAATCGGAAATCCGATGCTTGATTTCAGAGAGACGAGAAGTGTGCTGATGGAGCCTCTGTTGATGTGAGCTTGGAACAACTCCATAGGTAAAATTCACACCGAGGAGGTTGCAAAGATTTATTAAGCAAAGATACTAAGAGCCTGCTCCAAAAGCAGCAAAACGATTAGCCTCGAGCCCCAAGCAACGAGCAGAAAGCTCAATTTATAAAGTATGAGAACCTATAACAGATGAAACAACAACCATCTAGAAGGAAACCAGAAATTGTTTGCAACATAATGAATCACAATACATTCAACCAGAGAAAGCAACTGAACAAAAAACTAAAAAATTCTTAAATTCATTAGACCTCCCCTCTGTTGGCAAGAGCACAATGACAAAGTCATGTCTGAAATCTCAAAAGAGGAAATAGATACAGCAATTTCAGCCCTTAATGCAGGTAAATCGGCAGATACTGATGGGTCGATGAGTCGATGAGGGGGTCATTGCTCCCACTTCTTAAAACCTGTTTGAGTCAGACCACCATGGGAGGGGCCACCTACAATGTGGTCCAAAGCCACGAAGAAGGAAAGGAAAGACCTGGTGATCTCTGAAGTTGTAAAGACCGAAAGAGAAATAAATTCAGCTGTTAGCCAACAGTAGCAAGATAGCGGGATAACCTGGGAGGCTGTGGTCAACAGGACCGTTACGTGGGAGTTCAGTTGGATTTTACTCATATAGCACCAAATTATAACAGAGGTTATAATATCTCAGTGCACTTTCCTTATAGAGCAGGTCTAGACTGTGATTCTTTATAGGCACATTTAGAGAGACTCAACATTCCCCCATGAGCAGCACTGCAGCAAATGAAAAACTCCCTACTATCAGTTAGAAACCTTGAGCAGAGCCCAGCTCACGGTGGGGTAGTGTGCCTTAACTGGCCTGGTATAGAGGGAGGGGGAGAGAGGGGGGCAGTAAGAGAGAGAGCAGGAGGAAAGAGGTGTATAATAATAAGACTAATGATAAAACTAATAATAATAGGAAAATATATAAGAAAAATAACAAAATGGGTGCTGAGCAAGATCAGGGGGTGTAGGTGGTCTGCAGTCATAGATCTAAGCTCTGCAGCCTCAGAAGCAGAAATACCATCAGAAAGGTACAGGAGGAGACATGTGGAGGGGGGACCCAGGTCAAGTGGAGCTTTTTTATCTGGGCCACGTTCCAGTCCACTGGAACCCACACCTGTGGTAGGGCTCAGAGGAGACCTGCCAAATCTGTGACTCCGAGAACCCTGGCTTGTAGCGCATCCTTTTTGGCTGCAAGGCAACATTGACACAGGCCTCGCACGGATGGTGCCAATTGATTGTTCCATCAGAAGAGGGAATGAAGGCAGCCTTTGACAAAAAAAACATTCACAGAGCTGGCTTATGGGTGCTCTCAAGCAGGGTGGAGGGCGTGCATACTCCATACTCCAACTAAATTTCACTTCTAAGAAGTGGAAGTTGGTTGAGACACTAAAAGCTCCTGATAATGCTATTAAGTAGATGTTTAAGTCAACTAATTTTTCCAATTTCAAGTGAACTTTCACACCCAGTTTTTGCCCTGGAAATGATAATGAACTTATTTTTAGGAAGCAGGGTGGGTCCACTCTTCCGGGGGGATGAGATAGATTTGGGCCTCTGTATTTTGTTTTCCAAAATATAGAAAGCTTTGAAAACCCAATGAAAACATTTGATTATACTGTATAGTAACATAAATATAGAGCGAAGATGATGAGATTTATTATTATAGTGCTGCTGAAATTGGCTTTCAAAATGTTTATCCAATTTGTACCATTTATTTAGCATTAGTCAACAAGCAATGTATAGTTTATGACTATCTTATTCAGTTTGTCAACTGCCATGACATGGCTCTGTGGAGGACATTCAAGTACTGTACAGTGGCACTCTGAGGAAGCAGCCAATCTATGATTGTCACACTAAGACAGTCATGAAAAATTTGATTTTGAAAATTCTTACTCCTACACTCCTTACTCTCATTGACTGGAGAAAATAATAATGCACACCATTCAGGCGTGATTTTTTGATGGGTAATATGGAGTAGAGCCAGAGCAGTGAGCCGGCTTTTCATGCAGTCAATAATTCAATGATTTTAAATCTCTCTCTACCTTGTGACAGAGGTTTGATTCAAGTAATAAAGGGCTATACATGCACTACAATTCTTAGGCGCACAGGGCACTGACATTGCGCAAAGGCATGTTTTGATGGTGAGACAGTATTTTCATCTTTTACGGACTGGACTTAATAACACCCTACATTTGCTGTCCTATTCTAAAAGGATTTTCTCTGTGAGCGGAGAAAAAAAATCCCACAGCTCTCTGTTTAAAATTGTTTCCTTTTCTTCTGGGGGTGGATAAATGATAATAACAAATCCGGGGGTTTAAATAAACACCCCGTAACGTAAGAGGGTGGACATGAAATCAACAGTCCCAAGCATGTAAACAGATTAGAGATGGGTAGAAGAGGAACAGGAAGTGTTAGAGTGGCTCTACAGTAGGTGTCCTGCGTACTTCCTGCATCGAAAGATGACTCAATATTTGTTCCGCAGAATTTTACTGTAAGTGAGTGATGTCGTTAACAGATTAGCTGTTAACTGCACAAACAGATGTGAGTTAATGCCAGTACAATGGAGGCTTTGAAAGATGCTTGCAGAAGCAGACTTTGACAAAATTTAGTTTCATAGATGATCAGATTTTGTTTTGATATGGTGTTTCCCCTTCAGTGTCTTATTAGTAATACTTGTGCCTTTCCTGCAATGATAAACGAAAAAAAAATCTGCTGTGGAAAGTCTGTGGAATTTTTTTTCTGCCTTTCAAGGAGGGCATGACAGAAAAAGTTTTTGAATCACTGGTATAAAGCAGTCCTTGGCTGTTTTTGCCTAACATAATGGAGTTTTCTAATACATGCATTGTAGTCTTGCAAACTAAGAACATCATTTTAATCTTGGACAGATTTTTATTACTTTTAAATCTGTTGTGCTTGGCCACGATATACCGCTCATTATGTTATTTTAAAAATGAAATATGTTAACAGAGGCTAAATTGCTTAGCATAGATCTGATCCCGTGCCACCCATAAAAAAAAACCCGGACGGCTGCAGCACAGCAAATTTCATTTAGCTTCACTTCACTTAATTCTTTTTTCTCAGTCAGATCCCATTGAGACGGAGTCCGTCCAATGTCTGGTTACCAAGAAACATGAATTTCTGCTGATCAGTGACTAAACCTCTGAACCTGTTTCTGCTCAGAGATGAGATCTTATACAGTAACTGCCCTTCAAAGACTTTAAACATGAAGCCAGTCCTGTCCAATGCATTACTCATTAATGAATTGATTACTTATACGGTAAGTAATCACCGAAATGCGAATTCAAACTAACAAATGCATACATTTAACCAAAGTGAGAGATTAACAGACTCTGCTTTTATGTATAAAAACATTAAAACATTCTCGGAACTAGCTGACATTTGGTTCTTATCAGGACTTTTACAGTTCAAGAAAGCTTTGTTAAATAAAGAATCTTATGTGCTCTAAAAAAACCTGTCAGTCCCTCTGGTCAGAACTAAATATATAATTTTAGGCCAAAAGAGAAGAAACTCACTGTAGTCTTATAAGTGGAATCATGAGAAGCGCATTAAACCTTTGAGCTCCTGCGTTTCTGGATAACATCACTGACGTCCTTTATCTGTCCTATTAGGTGGGAAATGTATAGAGCACCTCTTGCTTCTCATGCACTTCTAATAGAAATGGGATGAGGGCCGTGACCTGTCCATCCAAACTGTCTCTGTAGCTTCCACATTGAAGAACCTCTATTTGAAAGGGTTTCTTCCCATTTTAACAACCTTGTGAGCCGATGTGGGACGTGAACAGGAGGGATGGGATGACTGTAGAAGGAAAATGCTTGTACGCACAAAAGATGAGATTGCAGATGAAAAGATGTCCATTTCAAGAATGTTACTTACTGACTAAAGGACAAAAAAGTTTTTTTGATGTTGCCTTTCAAATGCTTATGACCATTACAAAGGTGAGTCATATGGGAATGATCTGATCTGCCACCTCAGTCGTAAGTGGCTGCTTTTATCCAAAGTGCTTTACAATTTGCTTCTCATTTACCCATTCACACACACTTGCATATCGATGGCAGCAAGCTGCCATGCAAGGCACTGAGCTGACCATCGAGAGCAGTCTGAGGGGTCAGTGTCCCGCTCAAGGCAACTTCAACGTGTGGACAGGTTTGAACCATCAACTCTGTGATGGGCGGGCAACCGGCTTTACTTCCTGAGCCACAGCTGCCACACTTGGGTTATTTTTGGCGTTTGGCTAAATTAGATGAAGAGACTGATAGCACTCTCATATCTGTCCATTAAATATAAAACTTTAGCCATCAGGCAGTTAGCTTAACTTAGCATAAAGACTGTAAACAGGGAAACTGTTCTTGGTTCTGTTCAAAGGTTAAAAATATCTGCCTATTATAATCTCTAAAGCTCACTCATCATAAAACGTGAATTAATGAGCTTTAAATGTGCTTGAAGGCAGGTTTTTTGTTTAATGTATCCAAAAAACAGGAACCACAACATTCAGCCCAGTCCTATAAACACACATATTTGTGACTGACTGATATAATAACCACATTGGCCATTATTATTTTAAAATGTATTGGCAAACACAGTTTCCAGTGTTGCCAGCTTTTCCACTAGATTTACAGAATTTTCAAACCCTTTCAGAGACTTTTCTTTTCAAAAAGAATCTAGTGACACATCTAGTTACTTTTTGCACAAAACCTTCTTCTTTTTCTTTTCAGCTTTTCTCCATAGAAGAGAGTTGCCAGTCCAGTCACTATTTCATGCTTATTCCTGTGTCTTATCTCTGTCTTGTTTTGATAAATGATATGAATTAGTAGATTAAACAAAACACCAACCAAGTATAAAATCTTGTTTTATGAATATATAATAGATTTTTTTTTTATTTTTTTGAAAAAAATTTTAGCCACAAGTTAATTTAAAATCAGATTAACTATATTGAGAATTAAATAATGACATTAAATATGTCAGTGATGCAAGGTTATCAAAATGTTGAAGGTGGTTATATATTAGTACCATTAATGATTTCTGTGCACACAACGGCGAGGGTTCTGTTATGGTCACCATGTTGTTGAAGATGCTTCATGGGTTTAACTGACTTTGTACATTTAAACACCTGCCTGTTAAATACTTTCCATCTAAGATCCTCTTATGTTATCATGTCTTTGTATAAGAGACTCATTCACTCTATTGTACAGAACGGATTTATGTATTTTGGATCCCTAGTCTTTGTTTTTTGTTAGAGGAAAGCTGCCCCTTTTTTATCTCCATGCTTAAACAGAGGGGATGTTGTTCTCCATCCTCTGTAATCATAATCAGTCGTCTTCAACATTTGAGCCTTAGTGTTTGTGATTAGTGTTTTTTTTCTGCTACTGTTAACTGTGTTTGTAAAGACTGGAGATTTCTCTTATTTTAACTCAGTTCATGCAATCACATGTTTAGAGGGGCCAGATATTTGAAACACAGTCCTATTGTATTACACTAACATGCAAGCACAAGGTAGCACATATAGGTAATCTCCGGTAAGTGAGTTAAGATAAAGTACATTATCTGAGAATGTGAATCATGCTTGTTTGCTCAGAGGGAAGGTTGGGGGGCCCATCCAGCTGAAGCTGATGGTGTGGCCAACCCCTAAATTCCTCAGACTGTATTTATTTTGGACTCACTTCTCCACAGGCACCAGATATAAGTACCAGTTAAAATAAACAGCAGTCAAATGACGCTATGTGGTATGCCATGTATGATAGATTTCATCAGCTGCCTCAGCTTTATTTAGTTAAATATTTCTTATCTTACATTAAAAGCTATCTCTACATATCTAGATGTTTTAGTTAATCCAACTTACTTTATTTGATTTTAATATCTATGCTTCTTTATCTACCTTAAGGCTTTTTTGATGCATTTGCACACAGCTGTTCAGCTATTATGGTTTAACTGTTCTAACTAAAATTGTCACGCTCAGTCACAGTGAATATTTATGTATCTCTCTGTGGCTAAATGGTTGCACATCTTGCCAGCTGCATGACTAAAGAACCCAAATATTCAACATTCAGTTCCGATCGTAGTTTTTACGAGCATTTATCACCCCAACAAAAAAAAAAGTTCTTTCTTTGTCAAGATAAGACAAAATATCAATTTTATATTGGGTATATAATGATGTATTATAGTTTTTAGGTAAAAACTGCATTGCTGGTGCTGTCCTATCTAAAAGCTGTCATCAAGTGTAAGTTTATAGAGGAAGAAAGTCTGGGAATCTGTGTCTGACAGAGTCAGACAGTGATCCAAATTCAGCAAGTGGTGGCTGCACATTAGGGAATTTTTCTTCCAAGAAAGACAGATCTCCCCATTGATTACACTTCTGTGAACGACAGCCTGACTGTTAGCTTGTCAACAGGGGCCGGAGTTTCTTTTCACGACAAGAAGAAAGAAAAAAAAAAAATCTGCAACAAAGACACAGAAATAAGGCACAGTTTGCTCCATAGACATAAAAATAAAGAACATTTGGTTTCCCACTCAGACGGTAAAAATTGAGAGAAATGGTTGTTAAAAGAGACCCCTCCTTTGTATTGTGAACATCTTTAGCTGATGCTGTTAAAATCTGATGGGCTAGTGTGGAGTCTGAATGTCTCAGACAGATGATGATTTGCTGTTTGGATGAAACTGCTTTTGAGACTGCCTCTGTAACCACAGGGTCCCGCAAGTGATGAGAGACAAATTAAGCCCAAAAGAAATTGCATTGTAAAAACTGAGTTCCAATATATTGCAATCAATATGGCAGACATTACACTCAGAAAACAAAATTCGACTCTTATGTTACATCAGTACCATAGTCCTCACTCACTTGGGAGACCTGTTTATGACAGCACATAGACAGTAAATCTGTCACCGTAGGCTTTCATTAGATATTGTAATCAATTCATTCCATAGCAGGTAATGATTATATTAATAAAGTTAAGGTTTGGATAATGCCAGAAGATAAATTGATGTATTCCTTTGTGATTTGTGTGCAGTTACTTATACAGTTGGATCCAGTTACGATCCAACTACTACAGCAATTATTAGCTTTCAGTTTAACTATATTAAATAGCACATTGATCGGTATAAGTATTTTTTATTGTTCTATATTGCTTTGTGGTTTTTATGCAGTTCCCACAGTTGGTTTGACAGTATTCCTGCATATATATGCACCACTCCACCTCTGGGTGAAATGAATAAAAAAGGGTGCACCAAACATTTAGAGGCTTTAAAAAGATTCTATTTATTCTGATAAATGATGTGATACTGACAGACATTGTGGGAAAAAGCTACAAAAGTTTTGTCTTTGTTCAGAGTTGCATGTGGAGAAGAAATGAGACATACAGTGTTTACTGATCTTAAGTTATAGATCATTTCATATTGGCCTTCTTCTGACAGAGAAAAACAAATTTTGCAGAATATTTTGAGCAATATCTTTACCGTCTGGCTTTATATTAATCTTACTTTTTATTAATGTTTTTGTGTGTGTTTGTGTCTACTGTTCTCAGCTCTTTTTCTCCCTGCTGTTCTTTATTAGATTTTTGGGCAAGCACCCTGGTTTTGAAAAGCACAATAGAGATGAAGGTTTCCTTACTTTACCTCTGACTGTACTTACACGATCTACAGACAGAGTCAGATAGGAAATACTGTTTTACATGAAGGTCCAGATTCATCAAACGCCGGAGGCTACAATTCCAGTGATCTACTTCAAGATCCATACAGTGACTGTCTAACCATGCAGTGAATATGTGCCATAATGTCACGTCCATGCAGCTCTTTCAGAGAGGATTCAGCTGAGGCGGCCAGGCTTGATTGCATTCCCAAACATAAATCACAGCACATCCTGTCAGGATGTCTCCTTGGGGGAAGTGCCCTCCAACAATAGCTCTCATACAGTGAAAATATTGTCTTCCATGTTACTCAATGGCTGGATTATGTACATGCTGTACTCCCGTAACACTACTAGTACAGTGATAATAATGCAGTTTTTTATAATGAATATTTCAACATGAAAACGTGTCACAGAAATTTGTACCCCAAAACTGCCAGGCTTTTGGCTACTAGTGATATTTAAACACATTCACAGTAAATCTGTTGTCTCATTTGTGGCTGAATTTCATGTCCACAAACAGTACAACATCCTGACAGTCTACTTTTGACGAATGGGCCACACATCACAGCTCCCTAGTGCCTGTATGTTGTGCATCTGCTTCCTGTTTGAATCTAAGTGTGATGATAGGTTATCTGATCTGCCGTGCTTCTATTGGAACAGCTGGACTGTATGTGTTTTAAGTTTTCTAAACAAGATCTGATCTATCTGAATAATCATATCATAATAATAAGGGCTCTGGAGGTGAGAAAGTCCCAGTTCATCTTTTGACTGCAATACTAGCTGATGATGGCTGGATGTTTTCAGAGCTAAACTCAACTAAAGACAGCAGACCTGTGGAAATAGAACAAAAATACCTGTAAAGGTCTAACAAATTCCTACAAAGAATTGGACTTCGATTTGTTTTGTTTGTTAAGAAACACAACTCTAGATGAAGGATGCTTTTGCTCTGTTACTGCTGGGTGTGTAAATGTAAATGTAAACTTTTTGCTGAAAGAAAAGCCCTCAGTTGGCTGAAAAATCTGTTACTGCAGATTTTAAAGGCGCCTCAAGAAAACACCAAGGAGATATCTTGAAAAGAAGTTTCTATTTGCTTTTAGTGTTACTCACTGAAATGTATTGAGTGTTTCCTCTAGGTCTAAAAATGTGTTGAATGCATTCCCTTGTTTACAAAACATATCTAAAAGCCCATTTCCCTTTAAAAGTTTAAAACCTTCATTTTTGATGGCAGTCACCTCTTTGCTGCCTCTGCTGGCAAATGGCTATATTTTTTTGCTGCATCACTGTCGTTTCTGGGTGATGAGAGCCAAAACATAAGAACAGGGACCCACAAGTAAAAACAAGGCTTCACAGCATCGCTGGTGATCAAAAAATCCACAGGGTGTCTTTCATTTTGTCACTTTTCCTGTGTGGACACAGGATTATAATGTAGTACACTGACAGCACTGCAAAGAAAATGGTAACTCAGCATTTGAACAATTGAAACACTGATTACAGCATTGGCTAAATAATTTATGGGGCTTTGTTCAAATTGAAAGATTCAGGTTAGCCTTTAAATATATATTTGGTGATTTAAAGGAGACCTTGGTACTACTGTATTGCTTTTCTGGAAGAGGTCCATGCCATCTAATGAGAACTATTAAACAGTCCCTAAATGAGGTCTTCATTGGTCTCTTGGTTAGTAAGCAGAGTTCGGCCAGGTCCGAATTATATTCAGTCTCACTGGCTCAGATTAATTGGTCACTAAATGTTTCAATATTCCTAATACTAGAGTCGACGCAAGCAGACTTTCATTCATCAAAGGGGAAAACTGTGCTTTTTGCAATAAACCTGGAAGAGCAGGAAAAGTCACGTGTATGGCTGCTCTTCCTTTCCCACATCTGCTCATTAATTGGTTGAGCATCACACTGCTGCCAGTGTTGGTGCTCTCCTCTAAAAAAGCCTGTGTCTGGCCTGGGTCATCCTCTGGTCTCTGAATATCCTTCTCAGAATGAATTTAGGCTCGTCAAGTCCACCTTTGAATCTGAACTCTTTTATTTCAAAGGTTTTTCTCCTTTGATTGTTTGACTCTTCACTGTGTTACTCATGTGTTCTTGTAGAATACGAAGATTTAGTGTGTAATAATACTTGGCAGCAGAATTGTTCAAGGTTATAGAAGGAAGCTTGACAAAGGTGTTTTCTCTGGTCATCAGGTTAGGTGGCTTACCCAGTGGCACGCACAGACCCTCTGAGGGTCATCGAAGAAAATTTAAAAATGGGCCAATGGGAGAGATGTATGGCTGAGCGGGATGGGCATCCCGGCCCCTGGCCCCTCTCTGCATGGTCTTTCTCCCCTCCCCTCCCCTGCCCTCCAGCTCTCTCACTCCATTACCTCTTTCTATTTCTATCATTACTCACTTCAGGCACCTACATTATGTGTGAGGAAAAAAGTACCAACCGTGGATCTCAGTTATGATTCACTCTAACTAATTTGGTCAAGACACTGAAGAGCAACCTGTGTGTCATGTTTTTAAAGCTTTGGAAACTTTGGACACCTGTTGTCTTGATTCATGGGCAGTTACTTGTCTATGATTTGACTATTTTCTGGGCTTCCTGTCTGCAAAAGAATCATATTCTTGTCTAAAATGTAACTGACTGTGAGTTTGAAAGTTCATCCATCACCTTGGAAAGAGCAGACTTTCTTAATTAAATTTCAGACATAGGAGGAGAAGCAGGGAGCCAGAGGAGAGGATGTGGATAAAAGTTAAAGGGGGAACACATCTCAGACCTCCACCTGAGCAGTGCACATACTGTTCTGGTACTGAAATGAACACATTAGAGTCTTTTAAGCTTTACTTGCTATGTTTGAAAAACTGACAGTATTGTAATCTATCAGTCCTTGTCCTGAACATTACATGGTAGGTAACACATGATTCCAAAACAATGTGCATAATTCTGCTGCTATAACAGCCTTCATTTTTCTGGGAAGGCTCTCCAGATGTTGAAAGTGGTTGCAGGGATTTTTCTCCCATCCTAAGGTCTGGCTCGCAGTCGACATTCCAGTCCGTCCTCGAGGTCTTGGATGGGGCAGAGGTCGGCTTTGGGTCATGTAGGGCATCAATATTGCATTGTTCTGTCAGTCTGTGTGGTGTGTGACTTTACTGCATGTTGAAAATTAATCCCAGAAGCCCTTTATTAGTCGACCTGTTTGCTGTCTCCGCTAGTTAGATCAGAAGTTTGTTATTTTTAGATTTAGAATATTCTTGGTTGTAGCGGAAAAGGGAGATTGTCAGACATGAGCTGATAGTGTAATCAGGAAAATCAGAGCTATGTTACCTAGCCTGGGGGTGTGAGCTAGTTTTGTTTTCAGTCCCTTGCCTTTGATTTTTATATGAGTCTAATAAAGAATATGCCTACGTGCATGTGTGTGTGTGTGTGTGTGTGTGTGTGTATATGTGTGTGCATTTACACAAATGCATGAAGTGTTAATTTAGAGCCACATCACTACAACAGCAGCCATGTTTGACGACGAGTGGCTTTGGCAGCCAAGATGACTTCATGAGTACCCCCTTCTATCCTCATGTGCATTGTGGGAAATGCTTGCTCTCCTGACTCTGTCACAGCTGTACACTCACATCATATAACGTCATGGCACAAACACCCACCACCATTCACACACACACACACACACACACACACACACACACACACACACACACACAATTTTTTTTTTTCTCAAACAGGATGTGACACACTAAATCTGCGATTGGTTAGCTTGTTTCCTGTTAGATGAGATGGTAGAATGAAGTCTAATTGACAAGAAAAGATCTGTGTATGATGATGAGGCCTATTTTCCAAATTGTGTGGTGTGTGTGTGTCTGCCTGCGTATCCATGCACTCTATGCAATAGAATGAAAATTTACAAGATAATTTTGAATTGTTTTCTAGGAAGTTCTGAAAATGAAATGGATTCTTGATTCAGATAATATCATCCATATTCTTTCTGTAATGCTATATCACCATATCAAGTTACATCGTCAAATAGGTAAATCTCTGGAAATTAATCTGGTAAATTAAAACCCTGGAAATAAGATCACTTTACCACATTAATAAAAAATCCTGTATTTTGAATATTTCCATAAAGTGCTCAGTAATATTCAATGTAGAATGTGTGGCAAAATGGTCTAATGATGCCTCTTGCCAGATTCCCCAACTCTAATCCGCAACATGTTTCATTAAAATCTCCTAAATCAGTTTCAAAATGCCATGTCATGGACCAAACTGATAATGAGGAAATGTTGATGGAATTGTGGTACTAAACGAAAAGGTTTGTTTACCATAATCATTGGGAATCATCCTCTGGCAAACATGAATGTCCAAACCAAAATCAATGGTAACCTGCTCAGTAACTGTCAAGAACAGATGGAGCAGACACCGAGGGTTCCTTCCTACAGCAGATCAGTGTAATTTGACATTATATTGACAGTAATCCAGTAGACAGGCAAAATGAAAAAAGAAAAGCAAAAAATATGCAGATTGACAAGTCACCGGCCAGGCAGGTATTTTGTGTTCTGTCAGTATTAGACTAGACACAATAACAGCAGGCACCAAATAGTATACATTTCAAATGAAGTTGTCCTCAAGTGGTGCTTACTATACTTTATAAAATAAATCAGCTTTTCTTAAATGTCATGTGTGGTTACTAACTTGATTTCCTGATATTTATATCTTGTTTTTTTCCCCCTCACAGTTAAAAATTTTCCTGCAGTTGCTCTGCCTTGCACTGTTATCTCCTCCTGTTTTTTCCTCTTTCTGTGTGATGATGGTATTTGGGCGCTTTCAACTGTCAACAACCACATGCTGTCTAGCCAGAAGATTATAAAAATCTCAAATTCAACTGTGTCACAGTACCGACACACAATGAGGAGTATCTGCAGTGGTTTTGTATGGAGTTATGTTATAAGTAATCAGTTCTTTAAACCCATACATTGATACGATGCCTTCATAAGTCTCCTGAGGAAACGGGGCTGATGAAGGAAAACTTCCATATCAGAAAAGAAAACTTTGAAACTTCAGTAGGTTTCACAAGTTTTTTGTGTGTGTGTGTGTGCTTTTTTTTTGTTTGTTTGTTTCAGTTTTAGTTCCAAAGGTTTAAAAAGAGACCACCGGCATAGACAGTGGCTGGTTCAGGGTTAATTCTCATCCCTCATTCTTACAGTGCGGAAATGGCCAACAAGCAGGTTAACATACATAATACAGCAGTACCAGTTCAGCAAGCAGGTATTGAATAAAATTATTCATCGGCAGATTCCGTTCATATGTGATGAAAAAACTAGCAGAGAGACAGGTGGTGAAGCAGAGAGACAGTCCGTGACCAGCTGGTAATGTTCAGACAGACAGGGAAGGCAGTTATTCAGTCAGGTTGTCAGCACCATGTTCCCTTGTCTTTCCTCTGGGAGACCCTGTCCTCTTTCCCCAGGATGTGTGAAAAACTCAATCACAGCCCACGGCCCCCAGCTGGGGAGGGTCGCAGTAATTACATTACATCACTCAACCTCATGAGAAAGCTGTGTTTCTCCATTTTCTCAGACACATTTTTCTGCCTTTTCTTTCCCCATTTTGGACATTTTCTCTTTATCAATCTATTTCTTTCTTTCTACATGATATAACTTGTTAACTTGTTTAAAAACGAATAGGTGTTTTTCCAAAAATGTCAAACTGTTCTCTCAAAGCTGATCTAACCAGACTAACCTGTTAGCGGATGTCTCCTATCTACACATCTTAGAGCAACATTAGCATTAATCCGGAATCATATTTCTGTCCACTTGATTAAACTAATTTCAATATTCACTCTTCTAGTAGCCTTTATTGATGCACGAGAAAAAAAATGCATTTGGCTGCTATTCCTCTTTCTTCAGCTAGTTGCTAACACTGTGTGTCTGCTATTTGGCACTACAGCTTGCTAATCTATGCTTGTTTGCAGGAAAACGGCTGCCTGCTGCTGCTGGAAACAAGGAGCAATGAAGCTAAAATGAACTGTTGAACCAAAACAAGGAGCTAAAAGAGGCTAACAAGCTCTACAGAGCTGCAGAGTTGTTGATAATAGTTTGTGGATACAGTTTCGGAAGTGCCCACTTTCACATTACATGCATCCATTTGATGCATTGGTGATGTTAAAAATGTGTAAAGTTGTGTTCACTCATTGGTCTGGAAGCTTATCTAATAAACGGTGTGGAGGGAGGTGTAATTCAGTTCTAAAAGCTTTTCCATTTACCAGGGAATGGACATAATTATCAGTCACACAGTCTCATTCTTGAATTTTTTTTTTTTTTTGCATAAAGAACAAAAATTAATAGAAGTGTGTGTTCCTTTCTATGGATTTGATGGACAGCATGACTCACTCTTATCTCTTTGTCTCGTACTGCCATTGTTTCTTCAAAGTTAAATTAGTTCAGGTTCTATTTATAGTCCAGCTATTAAAGCTGATTCACAGGATCTTGAGTTATGTTTTACGAACCACAGAGAAAAGTGGTTCTTTATTGTGAATGTGTGAATTTGTGCACCTGTGTATAGTAGAAATCAAGTTGTGTCTTTTTTGCTTTTGTTTGAATGTGTCTTTGTACTTGTATTTGTCTGTTTTGTTTAGTTATTTGAGTAGTTTGACTCCTGCTCGAACAAACCTTAATGATACTTTTGTGTGACAATATGGCTGTGTGTGTGTGTGTGTGTGTGTGTGTGTGTGTGTGTGTGTGTGTGTGTGTGTGTGTGTGTGTGTGTGTGTGTGTGTGTGTGTGTGTGAGCAAGTGACAGACGATAGCATCACCCTCCATATTTCCTGTGCCAGTGTCTGGCGCCCACATGGATATATTGTCGTGATGATAAAGGGATATTAAAACTCATAGCTTCTTCTTCTGCCTGCTCTCTGCCCGTCTGTCTACACGGTTGTGAAATCATCCTTTCACAGGCAAATGCACACACACACACTCACACACACACACACACTCACACACACACTCACATACACATATACACGCACATGTGTGCACTTAACAGAACAAAGTGAGTTATTGATTGTGGTGGAGATAAAAACAGCACTGTGGGATGATTCATATTTTTATATCCTCTTTTCATTCTGTGTCTTCAGGTCACAGGGCTTTTATTTACTGTGGACAGACCATTCTTGCTTGCCTCTCATTTTTCCATTTAAGCCACTCACAGAAAACCAACTTTTTTTAATCACTGGTTTGACTCAACTTCCAGAGTTTTCTAAAACAATCCGTTTGAAACTCTGAACCCGAAATTTGGGCTGTAAACCATTTGCGATCCAGTTATGTCGACTGACGCAGCACATGTGTTTTTGTCCAAGCATGACAACAGTAGGGTTAACTGTTGATGTATTTTAATTGTAGGCAGATTAACAAAGACTAATTTCCTTCAGAACATAGTATAAAGTGATAATTCTAAAGGATTTTGAATTTAGAAAAGCAGCTATAGAAGCTAAATATTCTTGAATTTGCTAAGTTGTGGCTGGATAGTTGCTAGAGCATTACTCTGTGGTTGCTAGATGCTTTCTTCAGTGTTTGTGTAGCTTACTAGATGCTGGCAGGTGGTAGTTGTTTGTCAACTGTAATCATGTTCTGGGTGTAACAGGGTGAGTCCAATAGTTACTCCTGTCGGTTGAACAAGTGTTATTTTTCAAATAGTTGCAATTTTGTTGCTAGGGTTGACAGAATTGTCAATCTGGGTGGTTACTTGAGTCTGTAAGTTGGTTTCCATGCTTATTCAATATGGTTACAAGGACGTGCTGAATGTTTGCTAGGTTGCTCTGTTTTTGCACACAAAAAGTCCTAATTGCGACAGCAGTGGTTTAAAAAGCAGTAGTAGTTGTCATAAAATGTACAGTTGTGAGAGAGATTGAATTACTGTGTTTCCAGAAATATGGAGAGAGACTCAGTTTGATAGTATCAGCAGTGTAGAGAAAGACAGAGAAAGTGAAAACTGTGAATTTCTAACTCACTAAGTTCAAAGTCTGTTTGTTGTCATCAACTAACTTTATTCTCTTCATTGTCAGCTTCCGATATAGGGTTGTGAGCCTGGTCCAAATGGGTACCAGCACCCGGGCATCTCATGATATGAGGTTGACAATCATCAGTTCAATAAAAGCTGAAAAAAGATTACCTCTGACCTCTGACCTCTGAGGTGTTGAAAAGTGAAGGACTACAAATTAAAACAGTGGATCTAGTGGAGAGACAGAGTGGGTTTAGATGTTCAGCACCATGGAGAGAGACAGAAGGAGCCTGGGTCTAAATGTTTGAATGTTCATTTAATTCTTTCCCATAAAGTTTCTGTAAGTTTTGAATGCAGGGCTACATGTGCATGCTTATGTGCAGGTATTACTGTAGATAGGTGGTGTTAAGAGGCTTTTCCTCTCCACAGCGTTTTGCAGGCCTCATCAATATGTCGTCTTCTACATCATCCCTCAGCTCTGATCTCCCACTTGGGGGTCCCACTTCTCACTACATAATTTTTAATCTGGTCCTCCTATGTAAAACTGAAAAATCTAGAAGGGCATGATAAATCAAAATCATGAACTGCATGTGGAAACGTAATGAGATAATTAAAAAAAAAAAAAAAAAAGGAGCATTTGGAAATCCATCCCTGTCAGAGAAGTTGATCAGCTGCAAAGCCTGCGCATGAAATATGCATAAAACAATATATTCTTTTTTATTAGATAGACAGTTTCATCACAGCAGACTGATTTAACCCATAACGATAATTCCCATAGAGCACAGATGTACTTTATGAGTTACCATGCCAACTGGTATCTAGGGAGCAATAAGCAACCTTTCTTGTTTTCTACTGTTTCTTTCTGTCTGTGTGTGTGTGTGTGTGTTTCTGTGTGTTTTTTGTGTGCGCACTTATTTGAAGATTTTTTTTCAGTTAATCATCAGCATATGCTTCCCTCTACATAAAAGCTATGTACCCTTGAGGGTTTTCTGCCTGCGTCGGGGCTCCCCACAGTACTTAACTGAGAGGTTTAAAAAACAGATCCATTTGGGACGTCATAAATAATATCATTTATACTCTATGGTGTTAAAAAAAAACAAAAACGAAAAACCCACACCATGAATAGAGTCTCCAGTAAACAAGGTAAGGTACAGGTTTCCTCTCTAAACTGGTGGGGACACTAGGTGGAACTTGTTCACTACATAGCTCCATCAAAAAACAACCACAATAAGGCAAAACAAACCCCAACTATGAAGGCAGTATATATTTTTTAAAATGTATTTAGCATTAGTCCTGGGTCAAATGTCCTTGTAAATTTTTATTATATTTAGTCAACCTCATCCCGTTTTTTAGGCAAGTTTTAGTCAGCAGATTATACTGAACATTTTAGTCAATCTAGTCTAACCAAAACTAATAATCTTGTATTAATTTATTCAAACTTATTTCACCTTAGATTTTATCTTCTCATTATCTGATGAAAAACAGGTTGACTGGTTAATAATGCAGCTTTGCATTATGTCTTTTGTTCTTATGTTTAATTCTGGGTGTCATGGTTCCAGACTTCTGATCGCCATTTTTTTCCCAGCAAATTAAAAAGCAAAGGTAAAACTACACATAAACTCAGTCTGATTGTCAGGATTCACCTCTGGCATTTCTCTCATAGAAATGTTTACAGTCTTCTTTCATAAAGTGATGTTACAACCTTGCCCCACAGAGTGACTGAAGCACACAACTGAACACTGAAAATCTGTTTCGAGAGACAAAGTATTGTTGGGAATACTTTATCTTCCTTGAGAGTTGGTAGAGACATAATCCATCTCATCTCTATTCAAATCTACACCCATAACCAAGCACTCAAAGTGGAGAATGTATAGATATGTCTCTCTCTTAGATTCCAGATCATTCCTTGTCCCTGTTATATCTCTTTTCAGTAATACCTTACTTTATATTCCTCCTCCTCCCTTTCTTGTTGACCTCTTCTCTGCATGTATTGCATCTCTCTGTCTCCCTCTGTCTCTCTCTCTCTTTCTTTCTCTCCCTCTCTCCTTAGCCTAGAGCATGTTTTTTTTTTCCTGTGTGTTTCAGTGGAGCACTTAAGTCTCCCCCTCTGTGTACAGCCTGTAATGAGGGCTGCCAGCTGTGGCTCAATGGCCAGTGAACACACACAAACACACACAATCACACCACACACACTTGTACACAAGGACCAGCCACAGTCGCTCCTCCACTTCTAGGTAAAGCAGATATATACAGCATATGATGTAATCGCCTACATATGCGACCAAGCTATAGGTTGAGTGTGTTTGTGTGGGAAAAGACTAAAATATGTTTTTACTTTGCTGAAATGTATTTCTTTGTCTTATATCATTATGAATAGAATATATATGTTTATTTTGGAGAGAAAAAATAAGCAGCTTGAAAATGTCACCCTTGCCCTGGGAGACTGCAATTGGCATTTTTCACTAGTTTCTGAGAAATTATAAAACATAAAATAATACCTTAAATAATAAAAAAGACATTAGATGATAAAAAATGAAAATAGAAATAAATAACAGATTGAATATTAATGGAAATAAATGTTACGTGCAGACTTGTATTAGTTCATTATTACAGCAAAATATTGTATTAGTGTGGAGAAAAATGTTTTTAAATTTGTTTATTGCATGTTTGTGCGTGTTTGTATTGACAGCATCTTGGCCACGGTGGGATCAGATTTTGACCTGAGGACACTGCGGGCAGTAAGGGTGTTGAGACCCCTGAAACTTGTGTCAGGAATCCCAAGTAAGTCACCCTGCAAACATTTGAAGATAATTCAGTCTTACTTTTAAATTTCAATTTAATTTAATTCCTTGGTGAGTGTTTTCATAATTGTTAGAATTTAGGGCCTAAACAACAAAAATAAGTATCAAATGCTTACACTCCTTTACCTCCCCTCTCTCGCATCTCTCTCTGTCTCCAGGCCTCCAGGTGGTGTTGAAGTCCATAATGAAAGCCATGGTTCCTCTGCTCCAGATCGGCCTGCTGCTCTTCTTCGCCATCGTCATGTTTGCCATCATCGGGGTGGAGTTTTACATGGGCAAATTCCACACCACCTGCTTCAAGATCGACACTGGTGAGAGCAACAGCTTTGCTGCGGCGTGTGTTTGTACGACAACACTGATTCTCAGCCAAGTAGATGCCAGGGAAACTTTTTTTCTCTCAGCTGTGTTTGTGTATTTGTTATGGATGAGAATATGTATTGCATTGCATATTTATGGAGGCGTACATAAAGTATTCAGGTCTTTATGTACATGCGGCTTATGAGTAGCTGCACATTTTGCAGTGTTGGCAGCCGAGGTGCCTATATCAACATTACAAACAAGTGCACAGCAGAATTTCCGACAGCTGTTTTCCACGTCTTGATGATGATGAATAGAATTTTCACAGTCTTCGGGTTTTGATTGATAGCTTCTGCTGTAACTCAATTGTGATGCTTATGCACTTGGCCTCCTGATTGAACGCTAACTCAGATGGTGTTAATGAGGTTGCAGTTCACTAGTTCCATCTTTCTCCTACATGAGAGGTGTGAGCTAGTGAGGATACTGCAGCCATAAAACCTGACAGGCAATCTTTCCTGTTTGAGTGGATGCTGAGCAACTTATACAGTACTTATAACATTGTTTTTGTAGGTTTTATGTCCTTAAATACAGATGATGTATACTTTACATTACTGCTGACCATTTTCTAGTACATGCTATAGAATCAAGTGTTGATTTGGTGCTCTTTTACTTAATTCTAATCAAGTGGTAGCCTAACCTTCTTTTGCTAAAAGTAACTGTCCTATAAGGGTGTAGTTGTCTATTGTCGGTAAACAAAGGAGAGCATGCAATATGGAGAGTAAGATTCCCATATTATAAGTTTATGTTTCCATGAGTTGAAATGGATCTGTGTCAGTTTTCTTTTCAAACTATTGAGACACAAATAGCAGTGAACAGAAGAAAGTGATTCTAAATGATAGATAAAATATATGTATTGGCATCATTAGCTTTCATCGTTCTTTCACTCAAACCCTGCCTGAGACAGTGATTTTCTAGTCCTGGCCTGGCAGCCTTCACCGCGTGAGATTTTGATTTCTCCTCATGCTTTGGCAGTGTGAATGGGGCTGTAGTAAGAGAAGTACTCAACATCTGAAGAGTATTGATGTCTCCCTTTTTCTTTTCTTTTCTTTTAGGCTTTTTAAAAACCAAAAGCACAGGAGCAAAAATGTAAGGAACAGATTAAATAGTGTGTATCTGCTTTAGCGTAAGCTGCAAATGTTAGTATACCAAGATAACTAGATTACTGCCTACAGCAGTAACCTAACCCAATGTTTCTTCCAAGCCCAAGGAGGATTTTAAGTAGCTAACTACATTAATATAAATAGGATGACTAGCTCTAAGCAGCAATAATAGAACAATATTACTTTGTATTTCTATGTCTTCATGGATCAGCAACAGGGGAGGATAAGCAGTAAAGTTATTGCTGCAGCATATGAAAAATAAATAGAAACGATGGCTGTCTGTGAGGTTGGAAAAATATTTTCAGAAATCTGAAACACAACAGCACAATTAGTAGAATGGTTAGCTTAATGTAAAGTATGTTTATTATCAAGTATGCTATACATGAGTATGAGCTAGCAAAATGACCGGTATGGTCCGTTAATGTGTGAAAATTAAAAGGGAGGGGGGAAGTAAGATAGATAAGCCTCCTCCCCTCATGTGTGTTTAAAAAACATTTCAGAGAAATCACAGCCAGGCTACTATTACAGTAATTATACTACAGCATTATAGTAATTATAGAAAACAGTCAGACTGCTTGGCTGAAGTTACCCATTGTGAAATGCACTGATGAAAATTATGAGAAGGCTTTATTTCCCCATTGCTGGTGTCAGAGTGTGAAGGCGTGACTTTAGGGTTATAGGCTGGGCCAGCTGTAATATGTGCATCTATCAACGTGCATGTGTGTGTGTGTGCGTGTCTGTGTGTGTGAACCCAGTTGGTGTGCTTGTAGGGGTGTGAGCTGTTGTGACAGCCTGCTAATGTACAGTACGTGTGTTACTGAGTTATTTTAGTCACCGACACACAGCAGGGTACAATTAAACTGAGCACTGCTAACAACTTTGCACACAAGCACTGTTGTATTGTTTTTGCTTTGTGTGCGTGTGCATGCCTGTCTTTGTGCATAGATGACTGAGTCATAGGCAGGTATTGCTGGATAAAGCCATGAGGGACCACTTATGCCATCTGTCTGAGTGTGTTTGCTTGTTTTTCTTGGGTGTATTCATTGGGTGTCCTTCACTTGTGCACAGGCTTGTTGAAATCTGTGGCTTCTTTGTCTTTTATGTGGAGAAAGAAAATTCATCTCTATCTGTATATGTGTGTATATATATATATATATATATATATATATATATATATATATATATAAAGAACCCTAATTATCCTGCAAATTTTACCGCACCTATTAAAAAAAAAATTTAGAGAAGTTCCCATATCTTCCTGACACTGAGTCTAGCTGACACAGCACCTGTCAGTAGGAAGGAAAGGATGCAGCTTACTGGAGTGACACCAGCAAGATGTTGGCTGTGCAGTCTGGCTCTGCAAACCATTGTTAAAATTTGGCACAGTCTGTGATCGAGGCACTTATGAAACTCTGGGTGCACAAGGCATCTGTTATACTCAGCACATTTATTCTTTATTCTGATCCCCATCTGCTGACATGTGCAGGCACATCCTTTAAACACGTTCTCAGCAGCCTCCGTATACTCTGGTACTATCGTCTCTTTGTCACTTCTCAAGCCTGGAAAACTCAAGCACAGAGATAGCGAGACAGATCTTGTTTAGTTAGACCACAGCAACACTGAGACATATAAAACCTGAAAATACATTGTTTTCTTTCTGTGTTTTAGAAACCTTACTGAACAAGTCGCAAAAAAACACTTATCTGGGGTCAGGTCGCAGTGGCAGCAGGTAAAGCAAGATAGCCCAGACATTCCTCTCCCCAGTAACTCTGTGTAGCAGTTTAAATGAATGACGTCAGGTGCATTCATTTATGACATGCGATTTCGTCAAAGTTAGTTGTGCACATAAGAACCAATAAGCATCACTGAAATCAAGGTCTGACTCAGCCCTGTTAAGCAGGTGTGGTCTGTGGTGTGTTGGCAGCTGTGTGCTCCACTGGTTTAATTGAAAGATGTAAGTTAAACAACAGAGATCTCTGTTTGTTTGAGCAAGCATGATAGCACTGTTAAGTCATCCATAACCCAAACCTATCCATACAAAACCTAAACAGTGTCGTGTGCATTGAATTGCTTGAGTCTTATTTTGAGTTTTGCTATTCGTTAGGTGATGACCTTTTATTTCATTGTGGCAGTTTCTTCAAAGTTTCATTTTCAATCTTGTTTCCCCGCAGATTTTTGCTGAGTTTGTTCTCCCATTTATTGCGATAACGACTCTTAACTCCTGATTACAACTGTTTGTCAGGGCTTAGATGTCATTGCAGTCCAAGGGAAGCATGTCCAACATGCAGATATCAGTGGTTTTGATGTTGCAGGGGCGGTAGGAAAATAGTGGTTATTGATCTGTGTATGCCGATGTAAAGACACCTTTGCTTGATCAGTCACGATCTGCAGCACAGGTAGTACTATGCCTATCACCTGCTAAGCAAGGGTGCAATTAGTTCAGAGAGCTTTTACAAAATGACAGAGAACAATAGAAATCACATCATACTCCTTAAAAACAATAAAAACAAAAAAAAAAAAAAGATTTGTAAGTTACATTAGGGGACAAGGGGCGTCTGACTAATGGGAAACATCTGGATTTTCTAAGCGCATAAGATGGGCTGTGACATTTGCCGCTGGTTAGAAGCCTCAGCTGTGATAAGAGTGACACTCTGTTGGAGCATGCTGGTAAAAGGTTAGCACGGCTCTATATCCACCAGTTCATCGTTGCACTGACCTTCACCTACGGTCACTAGTTTTGTTTTCACTGAGAGGTGGAAGTGGGCAGAGCACCTGGGAAGGATTGGTTTCCCTTTAGAAGTGTTGCAATCATGACGGTGACTGATTTTTTTTAGGAGATAATGGGACACTGGAGCTGCATGAGGCAGCTGGAGAGAGTTGCAGAGAGAAGTGAAATTTGGCCACTCTACTGTCTCTGTCCCGGTTATGATCAACATAGCAATAAAGCATGCAATGATAAAGTGTGTGAGCATTAGGAGGCACTGGAATCCCTCCAGTGGCTAAAGTAATTACGAAAACATTGCATGATCGGTTCAAATCTATCCATTATCTTTATCTGATCATTTCAGAGCAGTTTTATGTATAATGTCACCAAATTCAAGAGTTCACCTGACACCAGAAAAATGCATTACAAAACTCATTCCCTTCCTCTCTTCGTTTGTGTTGTGGTCAGGTGAGAGAGCAGCCACCTGGCCTTGTGGTCTCGAACCCCCAGCCAGGACGTGTCCCAACGGGACCCAGTGCAGAGAGTATTGGACGGGACCCAGCTTTGGAATCACCAACTTTGACAACATCCTGTTTGCGGTGCTTACTGTGTTCCAGTGCATCACCATGGAGGGCTGGGTTGAAATCCTCTACAACGTGAGTCTATATGTACTTCTCTAGTTTGTGGTACAGGCCTGATTTCTTACTGACTGTATGATTTTTTCACACGTTCTTCATCACCATCTCCATTCTTATCATCTTTGCTCGGCTATTTCGCACTTCCTAGTGACAGAGCTCGAGGATTTCGCTTTAGTCAGTATCTTTGTCAATTTGCCATTAAACACTTCGGTCCAGAGTATCATAACAGCTACTGGCTAGACAACACTTTTGTCCGTGACAAGCTGTCTCGGAATCTTTTTTATTTTTCTCAGAGGATGAACTCTAAATTTTGGAGAGCTCTTGAACCTTCCTCTATTGCTTGCCTCAGACCAGAATCAAAAATACACAAGAAATATCAAAATCTTACCTTCATGTTCTTCAAAGGAATCAGTTACCGGGAAATTTTTTGAGGACACATATGCTCTCATGGATCAATAAACCTTTTTAATTTTATGACCCCCCCATGGCCTTTCCTGTGGCCACACCCTCAAGACAATCCTTACAACAGTAGCCCTAACACTGGAGGTTAGATATAGTCATGTTTGGCCATTCATCACGTTCATGCCTGGGCGTCACAGAGATTTAGTTCTCTAGGAACCACTCGGTGTGTTTAATTTCTTATAAAATTATGTAAAATTCATTCAGGGAATGATTTGTATTTAGCATACTTACCGTTCCACCTCCCATGCATTTAACATTCATGTAGAGACACGCATTCACACCTGCGATCTGGCGACAACAAAATGCGACTGTGGAGTGGCTACCCTGGAGCATGTGGAGGATTTGTTTGTTGCTGTAGGGCACCTTGAAGGTATCTGGTAATGGAGTGGAGGGTGATATCCATTCATTTTACCCTCTCAAATTTTCCATGCTGGTTCATAATTTGAACGTGACACCACCCACCAACAAACCTGCGAACCATAGACTATCATCTGAAGTCGCTTTTATACAGCGTGTTCAATGCAAGAATTTTGCTCCATTATTCTGCCTCACTGTTCAGTATAAAAGGTATGAAAATGAAATATGTTGGCCACAGTTGTTCAGCCATTAACCTGGTAGCAGAGGTTGTAACTGAGCTGAATCAACATCTGTGTAAATTCACATGGGGGCAGCCTTATGGCAGCTGTGTTTGGTTCTGTGTAAAATAGCAAGTCAGGATAATGAGAGGTTTTCTTAAAGGCCATATAGGGGGGTTCTCTTTCTCTGTGTAAAAGGGTCTCATGATATCTGTGCCATATGTGTGTGTGTGTGTGTGTGTGTGTGTGTGTGTGTGTGTGTGTGTGTGTGTGTGTGTGTGTGTAAGCCAGCAACCTGAGGGAGGTAAAACAGAGGCTCAACTGAGGTTGTCAGTTTGTCAACTTGGGTTCTGCATGGATGGTAAAGGAGCAACAGTGGCACAGTGGACACAATCTACCTGTCCAGTGTCAATGTCTGTGGATGTGTCCAAAGAATAGAACTACATACATAAGTTTATTTTGAACTAGAAAGATAGCGTAAAGATACAGTGTCTCCTTATAATAGTCAAAAAACAAAAAAGACAGAAAGGGGAGATAATACCTATGAAATACATCTTAAAAAAATGTTCAAACACCAAATACAATCTTTATTTATTGCTTATTTACAGAAAAAACAAAAACAGATCAAGGTAGTGACTGTACAGATGTCAGACATAGGAGAGGGAAATTTCACTGAAAAAAATGGAAAAACGTGTTATTGATTTTAAGTGTATGTATATATTAGTCTGAAAAAAATACTGTAAAAATGCAGCATGTAATTTTACCTTATGATGTAGTGCCAAATTGTCTTGAATCAAGTTTTCTTGCTACCATGACAGCTTCCCTCGCTAGGGGAAAAGATTCTCTGTGGTCTGAGAAAAGACTTAAACAAGGTAAAAAAAAATCAAAGAGTGGTAATTTTAGTGGGAATGCTAATACTTCATGCATGAGTTTGTCATTAATGGATGGGGAAAACAACGAATTTGTAGAGCGTCTCAGTTCCTCTGTGTGCGTTTTTTGTTTGTGTGCACTAGCTAATGGTAAACCAGGATTATATAAGGAAATGAGGAAGTATTTTTAGACCAGTTTTCCTGCTGTCTCCCACCCACAACCAGTAGATTTCACACAGCCATAGCTTGCCCGTTTGGCTTAAACTTGTTTTACCTCAGCTAAGACTAAAGCTGTTTGTAAGTAACCATCTTTAGCCTGATTAGACATGTATCTTTAAATTTGTGAAATTCTTGTAGACCTTCAGGTGAGATGACAGCCCCCAGTCCCAACATCACCATCAGAATGACAGAATGATTCTCCCCAAATGCTTATCAGAGCTTGGATGCCTTCATTTACCCAACATATCCTTTCTATTATTTTTTATTTACAAGCCCTATTTTACAACCAAAAAGTCTTAATGAGTATGAGAGATAGCGACCGAAGTTAAAGACCCAAAAACGTGGTAGAAATGTAAATTTTGTTGCCTCCCATATTTTATAGCATTGAAAAAACAATATAAAGCCTGTAGTAGTAGCTGCTTTGTGTGGGAAACACAAAAATCTCACACAATACAGTGTCAAGAGCTGTTGCAGTGAATGGGATCTTAAATTACCATTTCACAGATAGAATCCAGAAACTTAGAGTTTTCAAACAATGTATAATTTGTAAAGGTTGTATCAAGACTAAGTCAAGTACAGACTAAAATAAACCTTAAGTAGCTCTACCGAGGCCAAAATGTTGCGTTTTGTAGTCAAAAAGTTAATAAAAAACAACAACAAAATGAAAAAGAAAACATAAAGGTTGGTTATAATTTTGTGTTGGGTGTAGTTTTCCTTATGACGTAACAACACCGTTGCTTAAACCAGTACATTACTATAACAAATAAATACGTATGTACTGTATACCATATACCGTGTATATGACTACATATAGCAGCCTGCAGCTGGACTCAAAGCGCAGATCTTCCATGTGTCTTAGACGACTGGGTCACTGGGACGACCCCCCTCAGCCATTCAAGTTTTTAATACCTTTTCTCTGGCACCAGCCCAAACAGTTTTGTGATCTAAACACCAGCACTTCTGTGTTTTTTTTTCAGGGCAGCCAAAAGCATGACAGTGCCTTTTAGAAACACACAATCCCAGAACACTTAGAGAGAAATAAGGATCCCAGAGGAAGAGGGATGTCCACTCAAGCAGAACTAAAAGATGGTGAAGTGACTAGGCCAGTCCCACCATTGCTATCTGACTCAGAGCTTCAACTTTTTTTTTTCTCAACTAAATGATGTATGCAAAATCAAACAAAGCCTCAGATAATGGACTAGTTGTACTTGCCAAATGAAAACTATGGCAGCTTCAGAAAGTACTCAGACCCCCTCACTTTTTGCACACTATTGTGTTGTAGATTTTATTGTAAATGGGTGAAATAACTATGTTTGACCTTCAGTCTACACTTAATAACCCATAAAATCAAAGCGAAAACGTTTATTTTTTCGCAAATTTCTTGAAGGTTGAATTCAGGCGCATCCTCTGCTTTTCTGCGTTAACTATTCTTAACATTGGTCTGGAACTTGATAAGAGTTTCCCCTGTCAGAAATGAAACAGTTTGAATGCACACAAACCTGTGTTCCAAGGAATCGGTTATCATAGCTTATAATAGCTGTCCTGTTAGTCCTGCCATGGTGAGTTACTCTACACTCAGTGTAGTGAAATAGATACAAGTATAAATTATTCAAGTATTTTATTTCATTTTATTTGGCAAATGAATTATTTGTTGTATTATTTGTACACGTGCTTCTCTATCTTATGCATAACTTTCTCTCTTTTTGTCTTAAATTTTTTCTCCTTGCTCGCCCTTCCTCTTCATTTGTCTCCTCCTTTTACTCCCTAAACACCTCTCATTGTCTTCTCCCTGCCTTCTTCCCTTTTCCCCTCCTAGGAGACAGCAGCTAACTAGCACTACATTGGAAACCACTCAGAGGGCCATGCTTTCTCTTTCTTTCTCTGCTCCCTGTTCCTCCTTGTTTCACTCCAAACATCTCCCGTAGCTTTTTCTGGCTCATTATCCTTAGTGCTGCAGACCCACGCTGCTATGATCCGAGAACGCCTTTTTCTTTCAGTCGGTACTTTATCTTTGTATTTTGGTCATTTTCTTATCCTTTTGCTCAAACTTATATCCTTTGATCCTCTCTGTTATTTTTATTTCAGCAGTTTTGTGTCTTTCCTTACCATATTTCCTCTTTCCCACCTATCTTGGTCTTTCTAGTTATACTGCTGAATTTTACTATCTAGTCCTCTTATTCTCTTTTCCTTCTTCTGTCAGCCTTTATCTGTCCATGACAAGACTGATTCAAATGAATGAAGGGGTGTTTAACTTGGGTGGCCATTTAGAGACCTCATTGAAGTAGACAAGGCTCATTCTTGGACTGGTCTGATTGGTCTGCTCTTGATGTTGGATAAGTTGAATAAGTTTTTACAGTCCTCGAGAGCTTCACTGAAGTTTAACAGCCTTCTGACACCTGGTTCACACCTAGTATCCATGTGTCTGTTGGAGCCTTTGGTGACTCATTCACTGTGCCAGTGGAACATTGTCCTACTGGCTGGTGTGATTAGCAAGGCCCCCCTCTCTTACAAGAACCACGGCTGCTGTTTGTGACTACATGGCAGGTGGGCATCAGCATGCTTTAGTCAACACCTCAGACGATAATCCATTCACCAGGTGAACTCTCTCTCTAAAATCAGTGTGGTAGGTATATTCTGGCCATTCTGGTTATAGGTGTATAACTGGCCACAGAACAGGACTTTCTACTGTACCAACACACTAACATTTATGCTCGCTGTCACTGGAGAGACAGACCTAGCTCTGGGTTAAATGTAGCCGGTTAATTTAGTGTGGTGTTCATGTTAGCCACTTACCTGTTAGGAGTGGGGGCAGTTTTGTTTTGTATTGCCCTAACCAATCAGATCAGGTTGTGACATATCTATAGGCCGATTTAAGAGCTGTCATGTCTGTAAGTTGACTGACAACGACCTGTACAGTTTTCGTCAGTCTTATCCTTGCTTCTCAGCATTTATGTGGCCATGTTTCTGTTGCTGTACAGGTTGTCATTGGAACAGACTTTGCCTCCTCCTTCTCTGTTACTTTTATATAAGGACACCTCAACATATATTATTGCTTGCATGAGAACCCCTGACATGAGATGTTTCATAACCTGCACTTTAAAGTATTTGTAAAGCATTTGGTGCAGGCTAACTATCTCAGGAGTCTTCAGAAAATACAAGCTGGTTGGAAGAAGAAAGAGAAGGGTCATTTCAGATGGGGTAGTAAATGGTAGTTGTTTTGAAATAGTCCTTGTGAGGTGATGACACATTTCTCTGACTCACCTTGACAGACAGCACTCTTAACACCTGCTTTAAGTACCTGTAACTCACTGTCTGAGCAGGGCTAAAATGTATTGCAGCTCCAAACAGTTTTCGCCAAAGCATGTGCCAGGCAAAGGAAATAAAAGCAGAGCTCATGACAATGTTATTTGTGTGAATGCAGTAGAGCATGCATGCATGCCATGTATGCATTAATATTCTGAGTCTACAAATGTAGATGCTTTCTTGCTACAGAGGCAGGGGGGAAGGGTAAAGTCTATAACATTATGAAGCCAGCATAATGTTTGGGCGGGGTTCTACTCTGTGGATTATATACCCTCCTGTAACCCAGCGTTAACCTCGCAGATTGATGACTGTGCTACCTCTGCCCTGAGGGGGATTGCTCAGACCTCCTCTCTAATGGTGCAAAAGAAAATGCAGAGTGTCTCTCCCCATCCTCCCTGTCATTACTATCCTGCTCCCTCTTCTTCTTCTTTCCCTCATTGCATTCTCTATGCCAGGGAGTGTTGACAACGAGTGTGCATTCAGACTGACAATGGCACTGCCTATGATGGTGTAAGCATGCTGTAACAGGTACTATTGAGAAGATGAAATAAAAGCCGGGAAGTTGAGTTGGGAGGCAGATCAGACAGGAGGAGACTTTAATTTTCTAATCATATAGATTTAATATTTGAAAAACTTTACTTCAGATGCAAAAAGACCAGGGGTAGCACTTTGCACATACCAATGAGACCACAACATTGGTACAGCAAAGGTCCTGAATAGGACGACTACAGAAAAAAAATTTGGGGTTGTCTGTCAAAAATGCATTGCGACATCATCAGGCAAGATACATGTAACATACATTCCTAGATTACCTTGTAACATGAACGTTTTTACACACTACCCAGATCCTGCCCTGTAATATTAAAAACCCAACAAGTCCTCCAACCTAAGCAACCACAGAGGTCATTTTTCCTACCGTCTGATTTGACCCATAAGAGCTTGTTTCTTAAATTGCGCCATACAAGATATGTCACAGATAAGCTGTTAAAAATCACAACTGGAAAAACAAATAACCAGTTTTTGTTGTGACACCATAGTAAAGGTTTGGTGAGGTTTAGTCACAAAAACAACATGGTGAGGTTTAGGGCAATGGTATGGGTTGAAATAAGTTAGGGTTTCGGGACCTTCATCATTATGGTTACAGTAATAAACACGTTTAAGTTTATAAGACACATGGTTAAGGTTACAAGAAACAGCGCTGAGAGACCGATTGTGACGACATTTCCCTAAACTTAACCCAAAAATTAATACTAATTACAGAGGTGGCAGATCAGAAAACATATCATATAAATAGTTTTTATAATGGTAATTTTGGAAGGCATTAATGCACACCCTTCTTTTTCAATTAGGTATAAAAACATTTAGGTATTCTGTGAAGTCTTAACGCCCTAAGAAGGAGCCTTGGAAGGACAGAATGTCATCAAACTGAGTCGACGCTCCTTCTGATGTTTTAATCATGAACAGGGCAGAGGAGAAGGGAAGGGAGTGCAAAAGAAGAGAGATTTCAGCTTATGCTAATGATCATAATGTTGCCAGCTGCTGCAGAGCTGTGCTTTTGATTGAGCAAAATATCCTCCCATCAGTGTCATCTTTAGAAGCTAAGCCACACGGTGGATGCTACTGATATGCAACTCTAGGACTTTAGGCCAGATTATAGTTGAATACACATCCCAAAGTTCAAACTATGCACACAGAGAAAAATAATAAGCATGATCCCTCTAAATTACTCTGTTATTGCTGGCTTTTTCTTCACTCATCCTCCCTCCCATACAGCCACTAAATTTCTCCTGCTGTGATTATAACTGTCAAAATACTGACGCTATGATCATTCAGTCTTTCCCTGTATCGTGTTATTAGTGCAGTATTGTTTTTCTTACAGTAAATGATCTTAATAGTTTCTTGTCCTGAACAGAACACTGCATATCATCAATCTCTCTCCAGCACAAAACATGTTCACCTTCAAATCCCATGTTAGATATTGTTGACATGTTAACACCATCCAGCGGCAACTAGATCAGTCTGATTGATCCCTCTGTACTCTGCCTTGGTTAAGGCTATGGTTTGGAATGAAAAAAGTACTTGGTTAAGGTTAGGAAATGGTTAGAATAACTGGTTGAGGTTAAGGAAGATCATGATCATGGTTAACCATGGAAACCAACAGCAATCATCTTTGTCAAACTTGCATTGTTTTTTTACCCCAATCATCTACCCAAACCTGCCTCCTACTGCTGGAAGAACACATAGCAGTAGCAGCATGTTGGCAAAGAAGCAGCTCTGACTGAGCTATAGTTCACATGCATTTCAGAAGCGCTTCTATGGGCGTAAAGCACAAATAAAGTGCGAGTTATTGCACGGTCTAAGTAGAAAGTTGGACTGATTAAAGAGGTATCTGTTCTGTCAGATGCATTTGAGATGCACGACTGAAAAACGCAGCTGAAACGCCCTCTGTGTAGACGCAGCATAAGAGGTTTTGCAGTACCAGCAAAACTGTCATGCTGCCTATACTATTGTTTTCGACGGACAAAAAAACATTACTCGTCAGATAAGCTAACTAAGTAGTACTCCACCAATTAAGCATCATATTCCATATAACGGTGTCAGACTCATGTTGGACAGATTAAAAATTAAAGTATAAAAATTGATTCAGCAGAACCAGAGTGGGGTCTTTTTGATAGTAGACATTTGTCTTCATTGTCAAAACCTGACGCCTACATGATCCACAATGCAGCTAAACTGCTGAGTGTTCAGGTTTATGGTGGGTTATCTAAGTGGTAGCTCAAGTGTAGATTAGCAGCAGGCTATAGAGGTCTAGTAAGCTAACCTCTTTCTAATTCCACACAACTAGATCATTATATTTTCAAACCTTTTTCAAACAATAACCAACACTGACTTTTTTCATGCAGCACCCTCGAGCACAGAAGGCTTTTTACCTCCTTTCTCAAATGTATTCTCTGGCTGCGCTGGGTGGCTTGGTATATACATAAAGTAAAAAAAAAAAAAATTACTAAAAGAAATAATTAAAAAATAAAGTCCTATCTTCTGAAAACAAGACTATACACTCTTCTAGCAATAGGGTGATCTCCAAAAGACAGCAAAGCCTCGCGATGCTTCACACTGTGAGCGCCGTCTTAGCTCTGAGCCAGTCAGCAGGGAAGTGACATCGCTGTATTAGTAGCAGGGTGTGTGGGTGGTTTCCTCGGCGTTGATAATGTGGCAATCTTCATTTCATGCTCTGTGATTTTATTACAATTCCTGTGTCGCTCTCGGTGACCCAGTGGCCGCCATCAAATCGGAAGTGGCCCCAATTACCTCTGCTGTGTCATGTTCTGGCTTTACACTTAATATCTGCTTTAATTTGAATGTTGTGTTTAAATCTTTTTAAATCTCACTCAGCTTGTTACTATAAACAATACAGTCCTTCATGAAGGCAAAATTTTCTTCCCAATTTACTTCACATTTACTTTACATGAGAGCTTTGTGTTGTTTTGGACTGTGCTCTTCTGACTGGTTGGAAGTGGGTGGGGCTCACTCGGAAAAAGATGATGTCATGTATTACGATGCACCAATCAGAACTGAACAGTTCTGCTGTTGCTGTAGTAGATACCAGTGTTACACCTGGAGAGAGGTCGTTCTGCTACACTTTCACGGATATCGATCTATCACGTTCAGTAGTAACCTGCGTTGTCGCTCCCCTGTATTGAAACTCTTTATGTGCGCTTGTGTGGTTTGATGTGAGTGTGTGAGATGCTGGGGGTCACGGGCACCTTTCCCTCTCACTTCATTATAGCCGTGTGACTCGCCGAGGCAGGTGCGCCTTGACCCTGTCTGGGCTACAACGTCTGAGGAGTCAGGCAGTCACGGCGCTCGTCAAGTCCTTGTAAAAATAGAGCAACACGGAGGAGCAGTAACATATTTTGTGAACATTGTGTCATGGGTGTGTGTGAATTCCTGAATGTCCTTGGATGTACTGGACTAACGATGTCAGAGAAAGGATACTGAAGTTATCAAGCTCAGTTCAGTATGCGAATGCATTTGTATGTTTGTGTTTGCTAGTAGGTAAAATCCCATGAGCCATGGCATTTTATCGCTTTTAAAGTTGTTATGGCTAATGTGTTTGCGAATAGTTGCCTGTTTGCACATCTGGCAGACACAGAGTGATATCACACATTGGGAGTCACGCTTATGTCCACCTGATAATTTCAGTTCTGTTTTGGTCTCCTTTGAAAAAATAAATTCCTCTGTTATCTATGAAAATGTTCCACTTTCTTCACCAGTTAGTTGCTCACTTGGTTTGTCTGCAGTTTAGTGCCGGGTGGTTAGTGTACAGTGGCTTTATTAAAGCTGATCCCTTCTGGTGCTAGAAATGACACTGATGAGAGCGAACCATGCAGTAAATGTGTCGTAAAGCCAAAAGTATCAGCTGAGCAGGGCTAAACATCAGTGCAAGCCACCCCACATTTCATAGGATTCATTATTAATATAGTAAATTTTAGCTAGTGGAGCTTTAATTTTTAATATCTGTTAGATAAGATGGCGTATATGTCTCACACAAGACAAGTAAGTGCAATCTAGGATGTAGACCTGTTACCACTCAGGAAAAGAGTTCAAAAAGCGTCGGTCTGGATGCCAGACTTCCTGTGAGACTCATATATGTGGATTTGATCCGAAAGGAACTTTTTGTCCACACGTGTTCAACCTTTCAAACTCAAGCTGCTGGTTAAATATCACTAAAATTAGCCTGCTGCACATTATTCAGAGTCAAAAGGGGTAAAACAGTCGAATCTGAGTGAGATGATGAGAGTCTCATATTCAATTTAATTGGAAACTGTTTGATATATTTTCCTTCTTCAAGCAGCTCTCTGAAGACCTTTTGCTCATCGTGCCACCGAAGCTGTTGAGCGTAGTCTGCTTGTTGTAAATGTTTCAGGACTGAAAGGAGCTGCAGAATTGATTCAGAGTGGCTGCCTTCATCACAGCAGGCTTCCCTTGCCATCAGAGAAAATGAGTGTGTGTGTGTGTGTGTGTGTGTGTGTGTGTGTGTGTGTGTGTGTGTGTGTGTGTGTGTGTGTGTGTGTGTGTGTGTGTGTGGGTTTGAGTGTGGTGGCAGCACTGTAAGCTGAGAGTGGGAGTACGCTGTCACACTGCAACTGCATGATGCATGACTCCAAATTATGTGGCAGCTTTTTGCTTTTTCTCCTCACTGAACATTCAGAGCAGGCAGCCGGAGATGACTCATGGGAATAACAGAGGTGGAATAACGATATGAAGTGAACTTATATAAAAATATCAAGAAGTGGATATAAGTTATTGCCTATAGTTTGTGTGGAGGTTCAGTTTCAGTCCAATATGTTTGTTTGGACAGAATGTATTCTAGTAGAGTTTCTCCAAATGACTCAACAGATTTCAACTATCTAGGCCACAACCCTTTCCATATGAACTTTTTTAAAAACACTTTTTCCAGTGCAAATTTCATACAATTCCCCCCACGGATTCAATAAAATATGGCCAATTTCCTCACAACTGCTCATGTCATTGAACTAGAATTTATTAAAAAAAAAAAAAAAAAAGTCTATCCCTGGCATGATACCACCTGTAACTGAAGTTATTGACAGAGGAAAGTTGCCGTAGCTGATAAATTATTATGGTTACTCACAGGACGTAGTGATACACAATAAGGTACAATTATTTGTGGGGGCAAATATCAGATGGTAGTTCAAACTTAATCACTGATTCAGCTGCAAATGTCTTCTAGTCTAATTTTGCAAGATTGTGTGTGGGTGATTAAAGTTCTTTGTCATGTTTCTGATTAAACAGACTTTTTGCGCATTAGACTCGTAGCTGCATTTTTTAAATGTAATTTTATTTGTTTTCTTCTATCATCACTTTATATTTAAACAACATATGGGGTCATTAGAAGTACCTTGCTAAAGGCAACATTGTGCATCAACAGTCTTGTAATGAACTAAATTAGTATAGCCACTGGCCTTGACTGCCATATGCCCCGTATTTTTTCTCTCCTGCAGTGCCTGCAATGTGGTTAAGTCTCATTGCTTGGCTCCATAACCAGTGCATTTAAGGTGGGTGAACCTATCAGCCCATGCATAAACATGACTTGTTTTTTAATGACACATACATAGTATATGCTATACATTTTAACAGTTAGAGCTGGGCAGAAATTCAAAACCAAGGCAAGGCTTTGACACAATGAGAAAAGGGAGGAAAAATTGGTAGACTTGAAGCAAAATGGAAATTGCTGGCAGAGGCCAGGGTACAGGTCTCTTCTCTTCTCTTCTCTTCTCTTCTCTTTTCCTGGATTAAGTCGCACTACATATTCATGGCATTCAGTGTTAAACAACCTGCCTTACGTGCAAAGGGTTTTGTCCAGGAGGGGCCAGAGAGAAGTATTCAGGATCAGGAGTGTCAACAAGCATGGCGACCGTAGTGTGATGCTACACATTGTAGATGTCAAACTAGACATCGTCTAGAGGAGGCAAAATTAAAGTCAAATAATCAAATAAAAAAATAAAAAATCTGACATGCTGGTTTTTATATTGGGATCCCTACCAATAAAACAATTACTATCCGGTGTGACGCTATGGGTTCATATGCCCTACTTCGGCTAATGTCAGTCGTGTCCAAGCCTGACGGTATAAAATCAACAGTATTTCATGACAGTGACACTGGAAATTTATCTTCTCAGTCAGAGAGACTGTTAATTGTTTTTTGGTAAACTGCAACAAGCACATCTCAAAAAAACATACTATAAGAGAAAGTGAATCAAATCTTTAAAAAAAATGCAAAAATAAATGAATAAATTCTGTTTATATGCTGTTAAAGCTGTGCTTTAATATTCATAGTAATATTCAAAATATCCTCTGCTAATTTCCCTGATTTTATTGTTTCCTTTAAAGGGAAAAAACATAAAAAACAGAAACAATAAATCCTAAATATCCTAACAATTCATACAAAATCAGATGTCTGTTGGCTTCTTCAGTCTCTTAAATCTGGAAAAAAAACCCCAAACCAAAACAGCAGCTCTTAGGCTTCAACCACGAGACCTCACTGTGTTGCAGAATCTGAAAAACATTTGCACAAGCTCAACTGCCTGAGCTGTCAGCTGAAGAATTAAGGCCGTGTCAGGAGGGGAGAAGTCTTCTCTCCTTACCAGCTGACTCTGGGACTGAAAGCTGACGTAACAGAGTGCCATTTCCACTCCACTCCGCACCAGACATCCCAGGTTCCCCGGAGAGAGAATTAAAATATCTGCCGCTACTGCAGACAGGGTTATCAAACCCTGGACAAAGATGCTAAATTAAGTGAACTGCCCACCTGAGGGCAGCATGACAAGCTGTAAACACAACAGTGACAAAATATCTTATAAAGTCAATATGGCTAATATATTAGCTCTTTTTTGACACAGAGTAACATTAACTTTTTTTGGAGTCGAGTTTTTCTCCTTCTAATGGATGTACATCTAATATTTGCTCTCCTTTTAGCTCCGTATTGGTCTGAAGTAGTTTTTTTTCACTAAAACAGCTGGAAATGACATTGATGAGAGTGAGAAAGTTGCAGTCATTGAAACCAACAACCCTATGGCAATAAAATGGTGAGTAGCTAGACACAGTCCCTGCACCTGCCTGTTGTTTGCCAAGAAATAATTTGAGCGTGTAACTTGCCCCTAAAACCTATTCAGGTACAGATTAAACAGATTAAACTAATGAGCTTTAGAGGTATGGCAGCCTCATCTTCTGACTTGGGCGAGAGCCAGGCTAGCTGTTTCCTGAGGCTAACAACATCCTGGTTTCAGCTTTGTGCTTAACCCGTAGACAAGATGTTGGTATTTATCTCTTCATTCAACTCCTGAAAAGAAAACAAATAATACACCTCAAAATAACCAACTATTACTGTAAGCCTTAATTTGAATGGAACCGAACTGAGATGGAGAGAGGAAGCGAGGGTCATGTAACATTTATACCAAGGGAATTTAACAAAAGGTATTGAGCAAGAGGCAAATATAGAGAAAGACATGAAGATTGAGTGCTGAGATGATGAGACAGTGATGAGATGTTGAACTTGTAGGGAACAAAATGATGCAGAGCAACAGAGTGAAGCCTCTGCCAGCCATTTATCCTGGTGTGTGGGCTGCTGCTTCTCTGACAGCTGAGACAGCGGCTGTGCTACTGTGTTTGCGTGTGTTCGTCTCACATACTCGGGGATGCGTGATATAGATCTCCAGCCTGCTTATTCAGCTGCCCTGAACCTCCCATTACAATTACAGCCAGCGTGTGGCAGCGATTCAATACTGGCGTCTGCAAAATGTCACTGTGCTTCAGACAGACCATCAGTCCACAGGTTTGTCCCCTGCTAACAGGCCACCGTATGGGAGCCCTCTCAGACAAGGAAGGTGCTAAATCTCCCGGAACCCCCTGGGGGAGACAAGTGTGAACATCGGCCCTGTGGTAGCTCAGGCAATACAGTCGGTCAGTTTCTGCCATCGTAGAACATCCAGCCAGTAGTACAAAATACTTTTGATCAAATTTAAGCCTCATTTGTTTTAGGGGGTTGCTTCATTATTAAACTTAAAAGTTCTGATTTATGTATATGGATCAATAGTATCATTCAATCACAGTCATGGTTTTTGCCACTTGATGATCATGAGTCTGATATTAATATATTGGCCACTACTTTTTTTTTTTTTTTTAGCTCCACAAACTCTATAGGGAAGCATCTGGCTTGGATGTGTCACTGTGAGTGACCACTCAAACTTTGCACATAGTCATATGAGCCAGTGTAAACAAAAAAATAAAGAGCCTACCAAGTTTCTATTAGTTGGTGTCCTTAGCAGGATATACAAGAATTTTGAAAAGGCACATGAAAGATAAACTTATTTGCATCTTTATGACAATTTTATTAGGGTTAAAGTTTTTAAAAAATAAATTTTAATGAGAACATTTTTTAAATAGTGACTAATAGTGACCTCAGTTTACCAGTTATGCAATCTCAACCAAGCCATGTTTTGCTTGGTCAGTGTTTTACTGTCAAGAAACATAGGGCTTTGTCACGAAAGACATTTTGACATGTCACAGCAGGTAAAGCCCAGGTGCATATAATCAAATTAAGTCTACCTCAGTTTTAGTGTCTGGTACTGTTTCACAACTGTTTCAGCATTGGGTCCATAATAAAAAAATTTTCTTTAAGTTTGGTGTAGAGGAATTGTCAGGCCTGCACAAAGCGCTGACTTCAACCCAACCGCCACCTTTGGGATGAACTGGAACACTGACTCTGATCGAGACTTTATCCCCCAACGTCAGTGCTGCATGCCACTAATGCGCTTGTGGCTGAATGGGAGTAAATCCCCACATATTTGGTCATTTAACAATACAGCAGAGATATTATTACCAGTATACATAAGGGATATATGAGGTAGAAGCTAACAGTCCATGAATCACCAAAAATGAAATGAGATGGGCCAGTGCAGTTAGCTTTCTGCATGTGTGCATGAGCGTGTGTGTGTTTGTGTCTGCTGTATGTGAACGTGTAAATCGTTTCATCACCCCAGCCATGACGACGACTCTTGCAAGACCGAATTGTCACACCTATTTGTCCATGAGCAATTCATTCGAACTACCGTAATTCAGCCTGAATTAGACAGTTGTTCTCCTGTGATAGGGGACTGAGCGTTAGTGCTGGGATGGGTTTGTGTGGTAAAAGGCCCAGAGAAACAAGGGAGAGACTTTTTTTAATTGCTTTTTTCAAACTGAAATGTTGTCAGTATTTTTCTAATGATGCAAGTTGGCAAAGGTCTTTTGTTAAGTCAGTAATAAGTTAGTAAAAAATACATTTCTTATTCACAACTATGAATGAGAAGTGTGAAAGTAGGATGAAACATATTCATGCACTGTCATCTCAAGTTTGTTCATTCAAAACCAAACATCATCCCATTTACTTTATTTGTGAGATGTCCATTCACCATCTCTGACATGACTGTTTAACATTAGTAAGCACACAATACGTACTGCAGTGACACATTTGCACAAGTTATTTTGCAAGAGGATTCCCAGAACTATAAATATGAATATGTTTGTATGTGTGTGTGTGTGTGTGTGTGTGTGTGTCCAGACCAATGATGTGGCAGGAAACACCTGGAACTGGCTCTACTTCATCCCACTCATCATCATCGGGTCCTTCTTCATGCTCAACCTGGTGCTTGGTGTCCTGTCAGGGTAAGTCGACTCTGAGCATAAATACACATATAACAGATCTGCTTAAAGTTTGAGTCGCATTGCATGTAATCGAGGCTGATTGTCACAGATTATGAACCTAACATGACCACTTTGACTACTTTACCGATTTCAAGATTCAAGCTGCTGCATTGTATTTCCATCTGTTAATAAGAAAATCCTCCGATTTGTTTGTTTTCAGCTTTTATATTAAAAATGTCAAACAACTCAATTGATAAAAATGATGATGAAAAAAAATTTAATCTGGGTAGAAAGTGAGTTTAAAAATTGACATTTCGATTTCAAATAGTCTAGAGTTTAAAATTCTATTGTTCTTTTACTTTCTTAGACAGTTTATAATCAGTAGCTTTTTCCCCTCATTCTTCTCTTTACTTTCTATTTTGGAAAACTCTACCTGAACTGTGCTTGATAGAACAGGACCTTGTTTACTCTAAAATAAATAGTAACTCAAATTTTTGGTGAATGGAGACCAATCCTGGTTAGAAAACTAATATTTTTTCAGAAGAAAATATGTCTGTAATGAGCTTGCCTCAGTCTGTGGCTTTTATCATCCTGGTCCTCAGTGCTCCTGTCTCCGATGTCTGTCCATCTCAACAGGTCTGTGTTTGCAAAAAACCTCCTCACAATAGCTGTGACTCACAGCCCCTTTTCTCTCAGAAATTTTGGATGAAAGGAAATGTGCATGGTCTTTACTCTTGAGGTCACAGAAAACTCACTGCTGAAGGACAAACTCTTTGTTTTTGTCTGGTTTTCTTTTTTGCCTCTTGCTTTACTATAACAAGCATCTGCATCACATGTTCCAACAGTAATGTTCTAATATATTTTGTAAATGTTTTCATTTTACCATCTCATCATTCTATTTGTCATAAAAAAACTGAGGCTTTTCTAACTTGTCCAGCAAATATAGTCTATATATGATTTTTTTTGTTTTGGATTTAGTCCTATTGTTTTTTTTGTTTTGCTTATGTGACACAGATCAGATTTTGTCAGACCAAGAGAGAAAGATATGATTTCTTTTATTTGTTGGTTGACTTAGCAACAGTTAATGTAAGATGATGTAGAACAGTAGATTTTTTTTATTGTGCTGCTAGAGTAGATATTGTTTTAGGTCTGGTTGTATTAATGCCACTGTGTGTGGTGCAGTAACAACAATGTTACAGGTTCATTGCATGTCGCCCTGTGAGATGTGTCTAAAAATCTTCATGACATTGTGTCAGACTGTACAGCATCAGTTTTGGAGCATGTCATAGTAGGTAAAAAGGCCTATGATGTGAATAGAAAAAAATGCAAGTAGAGACATTTTATTAACTTGCTCTGAAAATATTGCTGGTGCAGTTTTTGTTTATTTTTTAAGATAATTTAAAAAATGCTCTTTTCTTGCCATATTCTGATTGGCTGGTTTACAGATGAGATGGGTCAGGGATTGCATTGGGACTTTTTTGCATTAATGTGATGGAATATTCTATCTCCATACATCAGGTATATAAAAAATGACATATAATTCTGCTTATTAACTTTTTTGCTGACAGTTAGATGAGAAGATCACTACCACCCTCGTGTCTGTATGTTAATATGAAGCTACAGCCAAGAAACAGTCATTTTAGTTTAGCATAAGGACTGAGGAAAACAGCCATCTAAGTAAACTGGCCGTAGTTTCATATTTAACATACATACATGAAGATGGCATCAATCTCGTCTTCCAGCTCTCAGCCAAAAAGCAATTTAGCATTTTTTCCAAACTGCTGTGTTTGCCAGAAGCCGATATTCCCATGTGTGACATTTATCCATAAACTGTCCAGAACATTAACTATATCACAATATATTGCAATCTCAATATAAAATTGACAGCTACAGCTATGTCAACAGCCTTTTTCCTCTTCCTTGCCCTCAGCAGTTACCCTGCTGTCATCTGGTCTCCACAGTTCATAATCCTTCAGATGCATGTTTGAAGAAATATATAATCTTTTTACTGTTTGCAATGCACATTATCCTGTTTGTTGCTGTGGATGTGTAAGTGCAGGTTACCTCCTGGCAAGAAGTCAGGATATCACAGAGAACAAAAACAAACTGAGCTTTTAAGTTCCACACATAATAAAATGCTAAATCTATTTATTCTTTCTGTGTATGAAAAAAAAAACATTTATGTATATGATTCAACAGGGAATTTGCCAAAGAAAGAGAGCGTGTGGAGAAAAGGCAGGAGTTCCTGAAGCTTCGGAGGCAGCAGCAGATAGAGAGAGAGCTCACCGGGTACTTGGAGTGGATCTGCAAAGCAGGTTTGATTCATCTCTGAAAAAGTGTGCGCTGGCGTTGTGTTGTGTTGTGTTGTGTTAGACAAACATGACAAATTCTTAGAAAGTCAGCCTTTGCTTTCTCTCTCCCTCTGCAGAGGAGGTGCTGCTAGAGGAGGAGGACGAGATAGCAGAGGAGAAGTCCCCGCTGGATGGTGCATGGTACAAGAGGAAACAAAACCTTCCAGGTGAAAATAGGGCTGAGTATCTGTCTCCTGCTTTACCATGCTCCGTCACCACAGGAGGCCAATGGTAAACCAGGCACACAGAGGGACAGGTCATCATTTCCATCCCAAGGTTGATTTTGTATAGTATCAATGTGCTGTACATAAATCAGCCCGGGTTCATCAGTCAGCCACTTCACTGTGAATATGATCTCTTTTTATTTCTCTCACCTAACTCTTGGCCAGAAGGCAAATAAGTGTATTTTAGAAAATGAAAAGCCGTTCTTTCAAAATCAAGTTAATTATGGATGTCAGTTTACTAAAATTGGACATGTACTTAAATCTTTGGTTTTAAAGTGATTTTTTTTACTGTATGTTTTATGAGAGATTTTGGTGGTTTCACTCCACACTAGTATTCGCAATGAATGGAGTTTATATTGTTATGTCATGCTAAAACTATACCTAGACCTCATAGGCTTACAGAACACCAAAAAATTAATATTCAGTTCCAAGTTATTTCATTGCTGCCTGTAAATGATCAAACTACAATAAATCTACTTAAGTCCAAAAATAAAAGAAAAAGTCCAACTTGAACAAGTTTTATAATCAGATCTTCAGACCTTCATTTTGTCTGCAACAAAATTAATAAATCACTTTTTAAAATATTTACTGTATAATGCTGGAGAAATCAAAGAAAATGCTAGTCAGACAATCCACCCTCCGATTCCAGGCTTAAACACATAAACCCAAGACTTAGATATTAAACAACCATTGAGATTTTTGATCTTCTCTACACCAGAATATTTCAGGCTTCTGTCAAGCCACTTCATGGAAAATTTACATTCTTAAAACACCACTTCTCCCGCATTACACAGCTCATGCATGCAATTGTTTTTTTTCCTCAATAGTTATGAAGTTGTCAGACTTTAAAGGCCGGAGAGGATCACCACCTCTTTGGCTTAGATTAACATTATGGTACAACCTTACACTTAACATATAGAGAACTATGTGAGAGGTGGTTTCTCACCTTTACATTTACCCATTTTGCTTAATGGTAAACAGAGCTTTTTTTTTAGCAATGCCCGCCAGTTATATTTGCAGTAAGTGCAGTCATATACTTAGCATTTATGATCAGCCTGTTACTGTAGTACTAATCATTTTTTTTCTCTGTGCCCTTGTTGCCTTATTGCAGAAAGAACACATTGCTATTCAGATCTGCCCCCCCCCCCCCCCCCCGTCTGCCCCCGTCTGCCCAGCTCTCATACCCTCTCTCTCTTTCTCCATGGTGTCTGTCCATTAGGGCTGGCGTGAACACAAGGGTTAATTAGTGGGATATACCGCTATAGTCTTATTAGATTCGTTATGATATAGTCACTATACCAGGCTGACAAACACACACACACACACACACACATGAAAATGCATTTGCCAGTAAACAGACACATCCTCGGAAAAAATCCACACTGATGGTTCCTGTGAAGTGACGGCAGCCAGCGGCTGTATTTTCTCAATTAGTTACATATGAGGGATAAAAATGTCTGAATCCACAGTCATAGAAAAACCATTCTGATGTTGTTAGAGCAGAAAATATGGAGTTGGTCTCTGACAGATGAATGACAGGTGCGAGTAGTGGAGCCCAGTGTTAATCATAGCAGACTCAGTAGACACAGTTTAAAGTTGTTTTGTTCTCAAGGAATTTATCCACTATTGGCCCAGTCGTTTGATGTTTGAGGAAAATTCCCTTTATAGTATTTTTGGCAGGCTAGACATTTCATTCGAGGTGAAAAATGGGTGAACTTAAATTAGTTGCCATATGTTTTATCAAAATACAAGAAAAAACTATTAAAACATCTAAAATCTATAGTTAACCCCGCAAATCTAAGGAGTGGAGTGAAAATTTGTTTCATTTTCTTTCTAAATTTTTAAATAGAATTCCTTCAAGGAATTTTTCTTGGGCTTCACTGCAAAAATCTCCTTACTGTGAAATTAGTTCTCCTTTTTATTTTTCAATCCTAAAATGAATTAAAAAATCTGCCAATGCAGTTATATGATTCCAAACGAACCTTGTTACAACCATGGGAAATAATTATTTCAACTGCAGTGTCCCATCTTATTCTGTCTGGCTTCAAGATACAAAGACACTAAATCTAGAAATTTCTTGAATCCGGTTGGTTTCTATCAGAAATAAGTTGAGATTTTCCTACTGAATGAGAAGATTGTTTCACTTGTCTTCAGAAAATAAAGTTTTCAAGAGTGAGGTATAATTTCGAACAGAATAGATTTGATGAAAAAGAGAACCTAGGCTGCATGGAGCTGGTCACGTGACAAACACATTCATGTCACGCTGGCAGTTTCTCATTCCAAGGCTGGCTCCAAGCAGGAAGGCAGAAAATCTCCGAATGAAAAACATGATTGATGCCTGCTATTCATAGTTTCCAATTAGCTCATCCCTCCACTTTGCCATTCACACACACACACACACACACACACACACACACACACACACACACACAAATATCCTCTATTTGAATAAGGATTGTTCCATTGAAAAATACTTTTAAAAAGCTTCTTTTTTTTCTATAACTCACTTCTTCCTTTTAAAAATTTATAATAAACGGTAAAATTTGCATAACAACACCATTCCTACATTACTGTTCACTTCTATCACTATACTATATGTAGGACTGATATATAATTATTTTTTGCCTTTTGGTCTGTGCTGTTGTCTTCACAGTCCTGAAACGAGGCAAAACCAAGAAAGGTAAAAACGACCTGATCGGTGCCGAGGAGGGGGAGGATCCCTTTGCTGACATCTCCTCTGTTGGTAAATCTTGTATGTTTTTAATCCACAGCCACCAGCAGACCACCTCTGACCTTCACATGCTGTCTGTTCACAGACTCGACCTTTACAATAAAAGCCACTGTAAATGCCCGTCTTCTACGCTGAACATAACATAATGTCCTCTGACTCCCCTGGTCTCCATTTATCAGATTAGAATGTCACATCACCTCAACACTATGAAACATGTTGTTAAATATCTCGGCCAAATCTCACAATGTGAATTGTAGAAGCAGATTCAACTCCATGTGGAGCTGGAGAGCTAAAAGTGTCTCTCCTGGTGGTAGAAATACATCTCCTCGAGGGAAAAGAAGTATAATTAACTTCCCTTAATTAGACTGTTAAATTAAAATAGCAAGAGAATCACCTGCAGCATATGAAAATTAGCCTTTTTAATATTAATGGACTTAATAGTCTCACACAAAGACAACATGTAATAGCTTATCTTTGGGGTTGGAAATAAACATAAGCATGGTAATTGAAACCATTTTGTTGCCTTCAATTTAAAAATGCAATTTTTTTTTTTTCTACTGACTATCTCGTCTCATGACTGTTTCCCATAAAACAAAATGCCAGGGGAATAGCTGCACTGCACAATCAAATTTAGTCTCATCTCACTTGTTTCACGCATTACGCCTGGGGTTCGGCCGCACAGCACAAAGAGATTAGGTGCATATTCTTAATGAGCAGCTGCAAGTAAAATTAAAGAAGCATTCAGGTAATTTTTTTCTTATCTATTATTTTATTTCTGTACCCTGGGTATGTATTGTTAGTTTTAGCAGTTTGTAGACTTCATGAACACAAACATTGTTCAATGTGTGTTAGCAGATGTAAAGTGGAATGGATTCCTACCGAACTGTGCTGTCTCAAAGACCTTAGAGTCTTTATTTCCCGGTAACTGGGCACTAGTAGCAGCAACTCCAGACACAACACCTGAGGCACAAGTTGTAATCCTGGTGCAACTAGGAAAAACTGAAAGTGAGTCTGGAGCAAGATGAATTCCTCACTGTTAGAAGCAATAGAGCATCATCAGGTGGAGATTGAAAAAACTTTCATATATATGAGACAGCAAGTCCCAAAATAAAAATAAAGGGCGGTTTAAATATTAATATACAGCTCTCCAAATATGAACTCAAAGAAAAGAATTAGATATTTTGTAAAAGCAGCTGTGATTACAAAAAACACATTAATCAAAACCAGTTCAGACTGGTTTTACAGGGGAGGCAGTAAGTCACCATACCAAAAAGAAATACCTCAGCAAATAACTTTCTGTAAAACTACAACAGATTTAACTAACAAGCTATAACGTGTTTGAAGTTGTTGTCAGGTTTGGGGTTTTTTGGTTGTTTTTTAATCTTTGAAAAGAGCCATCCAAGCTGTTTTCCTGTGTCAGGTCTTTATACCAAGCTAAGCTTCATGTTCACCATACAGACATTAGAGTAGTATTAATGTTCTCAACTTTCTCTGCAAGAAAGTTGAAAAATGAACTTCCTTAATAAGAAAGTTAATAAGTTTCCCCAAAGGTTGGACACACAATGTGAAATTACTGTTGAGGTTACTGATGCTGTTAAAAGGTGAACCAAATTTTAAAGGTTAGAATATTTGTGAAAAAGCCAAAATCGACACAAGAGGGGTTAGATTTCTCTGAGCAGTTAGTGGTTTCTCTGAAACCAACCAACCGACTCTCACCTCTCCGTCATGGCTTCCAGCTCCTCCCGGCTCGCCGTTCGGTCGAGCCAGTGTGAAGAGCGGCGGTAAGATGGACAGCTCCTCCTACTTCCGCCGTAAGGAGAAGAGGATCCGTTTCTTCATCCGCCGCATGGTGAAAGCTCAGAGCTTCTACTGGATCGTTCTGTGTTTGGTGGGCCTCAACACTCTGTGTGTGGCCATAGTTCACTATGACCAACCTGAGTGGCTCACAAGGGCTCTCTGTAAGTCACACCTATAAATAAACACTTGTAGTCACACACGCTTATTGATATTGGTGGCCTATAAAGTATTTCTCATGGTTTTGCTATTCTGTCCACTTTGTAAACAGACACAGCAGAGTTTGTGTTCCTGGGTTTGTTTCTGACTGAGATGACCTTGAAGATGTACGGCCTCGGAGCGCGGAATTACTTCCATTCCTCCTTTAACTGCTTTGATTTTGGGGTAAGGTACCTTCGGCTGTGACACACAGGTAGATATTAGACACTTACCAGCAAGTCCCAGTTCTGTTAGGATGCGAATCAGATTCTCCTTTGGTCTCCGGCAAGATTTGATGTGTTTAGACTGTTTAAAACCGCTTGTTGAAACAGACTAATAATTTTACCCACTGGTCTCCTCTCCAGGTGATTGTGGGAAGTATCTTCGAGGTGATCTGGGATATGATTAAACCAGGAGCATCATTTGGTATCAGTGTGTTGAGAGCCCTGCGGCTGCTCAGGATATTCAAAGTCACTAAGTGAGTTATTGTCAAAACAACACTCATACGCACACATCGACGTACACACAGGCACACACGTACAGCTACAGATGGAAACCACAATGATTTAGTCCGAGAAAAGCCAGTTTTCATTTTCTGAACGTCCATTACTGTCAGCCTTTAAAGATATCACCAGATTTTGGGGCTCTCTTTAACCTTTCGTGATTATGTTAGCCTGTAGCAAAAAACGTCTTCCTCTCAATGACATAATCTGGTCAGACAAAATCATGCAGACACATCATTCACATACTGCTGCAACTGAAGCAGAACTCTATGTTGCAGTATCCTTGATGGCCACATAACTTTTCATGCTGCCAGACTATGTCAGATAATAATACAGACTTCTACAAGTCCTGTAGTCAAATGGTTAAAGTAAAATCACAGCTACTGTCATTCGTTGGTCACTCTCCTGAATGAACTGACTAATAAGGATATCTATATCTAAAACCCAGTGCACATTTTGGAGAATCCAGGTTTTTTATGTTACAGGAGCTTCCCGTTTTTCTGATGAACCTGTTGTACTTTGATGGAAACCCCTTTTTTGTCATTAGAGTATCTGTATTTCTGTGATTTCAGTGAAACTGGCAGCTGTAAACCCCGACGCATCGGTTTGTTTTATGCTTCCCACAGCTGCTACTGTCAGTGTGGGCCTCTCTTTGCTCCTCTGTTATGTTGTTTTTTTCTGTCTGAATCTGTTTATTCTTTTAACAAAAGTTATTTCCTGGGCCTCATCCATCATCCCTTTACGTCTCTTCTTGTGTTTGTTGCTTTCTCTCAGATACTGGAACTCATTGAGGAACCTTGTGGTTTCCCTACTCAATTCCATGAAGTCCATCATCAGCTTGCTCTTCCTCCTCTTCCTCTTCATCGTGGTCTTTGCACTGCTGGGCATGCAGCTCTTTGGAGGACAGTAAGTGATCTCTCTAACCTTTCCTGCTCTCCACCCTCTCTTCCCTCCTCTTTCCATCCATCTCCAGTTTAACACAGACACACATGTACATATACACAACCTCTCCTCTCCTCCTCCTCTCTGTGTGTGATCCCTGGCCAGGCGTGGCGGCGGTGACAGACATGTTGACACAGCAGGTAGCTAGCAGAGCAGCAGCGGCGGCTGTGGCCCTTTGATATCACTCTTAGCAGGAGCTCCATGTCTTCTAATGACAGGAACACCTCATGATTCCGGGCTGGCTGCAGTTAATCTAAGGCCGAGCATCTGGCCCCGTTTGACTCAGCCTATACACACACATTTCACTTTCACTCTGCTCACATGTAAACTCACATCATACAGACACTGTGCGGCTGCTCAGGTTGATCAAGATAATTTTTTATTAGTATTTTTTTATTTTATATTTCATCTATATTAATTGTTATATCCTATATTTTGCTCTAACTTCACTAGGAAAGAAATGCTTAATTTTATACCCAAAAGCATATGAAAGATAATTTGGGTTTATTTGAACTATTACCATATTTTCTAAGTCAGTTATGAAAACATTATACTCGCAAAGGATGATGGTGACATCTTGACAGAAACATTGCTACAACAGAACAAGAAGCATGAGCAGGTGTTTTAAACAAGCCTAGAGTCTAGCCATACTATCTATATCACTTTATTTGGAGGGAAAAAAAAATTTGAACTGTTGTTAATAATCCTTATTTGCAAAGGAAAACTGTGTGTGCACAACAAGTTAAAGCTATACCAGGAAGTCGGTCTGTAGGCGATGATGGATGTTTACAATGCACCATCTGGGTGGCACAGTTTTTTAGTTTGCCTTTGTCTTTGCTTCCAGATAAATTTCACCACCCTGTTGTTTTTTTTAAATGTCTGATGTTCTTACTTGTCATGTTTCTTGCCCCACTTGACTTATTTTTAGCAGTGTTGGCCTTCCTCAGATCTTTGTGCTTAACTCAGCGAGTGCACATTGTAGGGGTTTCATTTACTTCTGTTGTCTCCTGTGTTTAATGGGTGCCGTTTAGAATAAAATAAGATAAAGAACACAAATAGCTAAAAGTATAAAAATAAGATCAAAGGTGTAATAAACCAGAATTTTATTTTAAATCTATTAAAAGCAGAGTCTAAGTTTCAATGAAACACTTTAGATACGTAGAAAAGCAAAACTACAACACTATTTGTTGACCTAAGACCTGTTTTCCCCATTTCTGACAGGTGACCCTTTGTGGTTGCATGAATATTGATTTTTGTCACTCAGAAGCAAAGGAGGAACTAGTTCAGCATTGTGATAACATTGTAAAACCTCTTTGGGAGGATTTAATGGTCGTGCATACAAAGTGTCTGACTGTGAAAAAGGAGGCCACAGTTTGCAACAATAATTACAACTCATACCAAGTAGTTTAAGTTCAATAACCTTAACCAAGTCTTAACCAAAGTTTCAACGTCTTTGTAGCAGTAGGCTGTTGCCATGGTGCCAAGTCTTACATCAGTCTGCACCTTCATTAGTATTGCATCAGTCTCTGGTGATGGACAAGTGTGAGATGAGACTGACATCCACGTGGTGCTTCCAGCCAGCCGAGCACATCAGGCTGAGCACACGGTTCTCTGCAAAAAATGTCCGATGTAACATTAAGGCTCATTTTTGTTTCCGACTTTTTAACCTTAGTCTTAAAATGTACCCAAGGTGTCAAATAATTTCAGATTTTTCTTGAGCCAAAAATCAAGAGTAACACAAAAATAGTAACTCAAAAATAGGCAATCTTTTTGTTTCAAAAATTGATGACTATATATCAAAAGAAAAGAAACCACAACCAGTTCTAATAGAGATGTTTCCAATTAAATAGGCTTTCAGCCCTAAATAGAAGATGAAATGGCTTGTTAAGAAGAAGGAGAAATATTTTGTTATGTCCAGATTTATTTTTGGCTCAGAAATTTTGCTCCCTCTCTTAAAACATCTAAGTTAATCTCCTGGTAAAATTGTGAGAATTGAAAGATAAACCGCTTGAGGCAGAGGACCGTCTTCCTGCTGAGACTCACAGGACATCACCGACTGTTGAGAAAAAAAAACCTGATAAGCTCAAAGGAAATGTGCAGGACTTACTGTGATAGAATAAGGAATTTTGCTAGTTGCTGCTGTGTAGCTTTCAGTTTTAAAACTTCAGACCTTCTTTGTTGATTAACTCTGACTTTGTCAGACACAGGAGAGATGGCATTTTATATGTTCAGCTCAGGCCTTCTTTAGAGTTTAGGCTCAGTGGTTTTACCATTGCTTATTTGTATCTTCAAAAGAGGATTTTTATACTCTAAATATCAGCCAGATTGCCTCCTGTTTGACATTGCAATTTTTTTACTTTTTTATAACATTTGAATACTTTAAAAATGTTATATCGTTTAATCAAAAAACGATTGTCGTAAAGAGATTTTTAGATGAAAAAAAATCATTGGTCCAATACAGGAATGTGCAGTCTTGCAAGGCTATAATGCAATTCAACAAATCCCTGTAATTTCTGTGGGTCTTGCAGCTGTTTCAGTTCCTTGCAATTATTCATCAAACTGTAAAAATGTCATTTTCGTTAATCACATCAGATTTTGTATAAAGATAATCAAATTCAGAACTAATTTTACAAGCAAAAGTGAAATAAAAATCAAGCCTCAATCTCCACAAATAAACCGGGTCTCTGGTTCCTTGGAACTTGTCTTCCCAGGCAGTTGTTACTTTCAGGCTATGTGTCAATCTATGGGAACCAAGGCTACATTATAATATGTATACAGATTAAAAAAAAAAAAATCATATTATCACATTAAACCTCTTGGCTAGCTATGTGCACAGGCAACTGTTTAATTAATAAAATGTTCCAATTCCTAAACCTAAAATTTTCTCTATATGGAAGCCAAAACATAATGTGAATTTCATTTACATATTGTTTTTAAATATTGTAACAGTTTATTGCATGATAACATAAAAATGTTTGCAAATGCTAGCACAATTATTGGAAAAGCTGCTGCAGTTTCAGCCATTTTTGTTGTCATGATAAAGGAAAACCACTGTGAGGTTCAGGAGGGGCTGATTAGTTGCAGCACTAGTTTATAGTTTATACAGTGGTCTCTCTCTTTGTATTCAGCCCCATTCCCTCATTTACTAAAAGCCAATTTCATTTCTTGACTTCTCATAAGGTTTCATCAGTCCACTTGTACGTGCCTATGTGTCCTCAGAGATATGTGTTGCAATCACATATACGATGTAAACCTGCTGCTATTGTCTGAAGGATGCAGGGGTGAGTGCAGGAGCTTATGGGGGAGTTTGGCCTCACATGACTCTTGTTTTCAGGATTGATTTAATGAAGTCCCCGTGGGTGCTGTGTGGAAGCCAAGCAGCATGCTACCAATCCCTATTATCAGAGTAAACAGAGGTCGGCACACATAGCCGCAGCAGCAAGCCGCCACCGCCACCCCCTGCACTGGGCCTGCTAATCCTCAAGGAAGGAGGGGAGAGTGGAGGGAGAGGTGTGGGAGAGAGGAAGGAAGGGTGGGGAGCAGGCAGGGATGGGAGGGAAGGAAGAATGAAAGGGAATGAGGGAAAAGGAAGAGGCCGAGGTGTAATTGAGAAAGTGATGGAGGGATGAGAAATGGGCGGAGAGGGGAGAGGGAGCTAGAGGATGCAGTAATGAGACAGAGAAGGACAAAGGTAGAAGGAGAGTAGCATGGGGAGATGACATACCGAGGGAGAAAAGCCTTATTGAATTAGTTGCTCCACCTCCTCTCTTCCAGCTCTCTTCCCTCCATCCCTCACTCCCTCCCACCTCCATCTTCCTCATGCATTTACAGTACACATTAGAGCCAGACCGATACATGCTGGCTGATATTATCAGCCAATATTGGGTTCACACAGCTTCACTACATGGCCAAAAGCATGTAGACACCCAGTCATTACACCCATGTGAGATTGCTGAACTTCTCTTTCGAAAACTACGGGCATTATCTGCTGCCACCACTCTCTGGGAAGATATTCTGAAAGATTTAAGGACCTGGCTCCAGGGGTTTAATCCCATTCAACCACAACAGCATTAGTGAGGCCCAACACTGATGTAGGGTGATAAGGTCTGGCTCCCTGTTGGTGTTCCAGTTCATCCCAAAGGTGTTGGCTGAGGTTAAGATCAGGGCTCTGTGCGGACCAGTGAAGTCCTTTCACACAAAAGTGGGAAAACCATGTCTTTATGAACCTGGGTATGCGAACAGGGGCATCTATCATGTTGAAACAGGAAAGGGTCAAACTCATACTGTTGAAAGAAGAAGTATTAAGTTTTCCATTAACTCTAACTAAGGGACCTATACTGTTAAAAAAACAACTAAGAAAAAAAGAACAGAAATATGTACATGTCCACATTCTTTTGGCTATATAGTGTATCGGTATCAGCAAGTATGGTGGCAGTTATGCAAAAATTAACGGCAGACCAGCATCAAATGTTTTATTGGCAGCATTTTTATGTCTATTTAATTTTTTGTCAATTAAACTTTGTTTTTCAATTATCAATACAATCACTATAATATTCACTTATGATTTAAAAGTTTATAGTTTATAGTTCAACTTTATATATTTTACACATATAACTTTTTTACACATTTTTTTATCATTACAAAAGGATTTTTTTGTTTTCATGTCAGTGTAAATATTGATCTCACATTTGCCTTCAAAATATCCAGGACCAGTTTGCGTCTTGTACACATACAGAATATACAGACACACAAACAAACTCATAAACATAACAGAGTATCATCTCTGAGAAGGAGAAACCAGCTGTCATTTTTACATAGGTTCACTGTGGTAACAATGTGTTCAAGTTCCCCTCAACACATCGTTTTTACAGACCCTTCTTCCTTCTTTATGTGTTTCTGCCCCCAGACCCTGCATATTTGTCTCCCTGTTGCACCTCTTAACACATCACATGCTTCTTGTGAAAGACATTTCATTTATTCCATATATCAGAAATAACAATATTGTATAATTCATAAGCTCTTGCATGCATCTTTGCTAATTGTGTTGTGTTGTGTAATGTAATCTCAATTTGTGATTATTTTTTCTGTTACGCTGTGTTAATCAAAACTAAGGTGTCATACATCTCGATATCAAAAGATGTTTAAGGTGGAATTAAATATCGTATGTGATATATTTTTACTATAAAGTGACACTGGGAGACACTGAGACACCAAGTACAGTGGCTCAAACATGTAAACAATCCTCATGTCCTTGTTTGTTAGGGATTCAATGGGCTCTGTTTTTGTGACAGTGCCCCAGAAGATTCTGGGCTTTTTTTATGTCTATGCCTGATTGGTATTGTGAAAAAACTTACGGAATGGTGCTTTAAGTAATTTTATTTATTTGATTAGAAATTACTGCTGAGTATAAGCGTTGTCACAGCATAGTGATGGACTGGATTTTAATGATGATTGGCCAGCATGAAAATACTGAGTAGCTCCATAGTCAAGTAGACATAAACTTGACTGAAAATTAAAATATTTAGAAAAGACAGACAGCCTTTAATTCCACAGTATTTCTAAAACCTTTTAATTTGTATCAGAATCTTAACTAGGAATCCTGATTAATAGCTTAGTTTCAAGCCAAATTCATTAGTAATTGTATGAATCAGCAAGACTGATGTAGGTATGATATTAACTTTTAACAGTAGGACAGTCAAGGACACAAGTGGATGTAGAGAATATCTTGTTCCTAGTCCTATGTGTATTTAAAACATATCAAATTAAAAAGTGATAACAGAAAGCATCAAAGGCAGACTGAAGATGAGTAAGAGCCTTGGTTGGAGTAGAATAAACAGTCTACATAATGGTGTCATCAACATATAATTTGACTTTAATGCACTGCTTGGGAAGAGTGATGTGTTTAACATGTAATATAAGTAGTGTGGACCAAGAGTAGATCCATGTGGTACCCCATCACTGGTGGAAAGGGGGTTTGATTTAAAAGAAATGTTTTTGCTACAACAGTTTAAATTTTCCCTATAAGGTTAACATAGAACCGACTGAGTGAGGCATAGTCGGTGCTTATAGACTCTAGTCTGTGAGGAGGATCTTATTATCTATAGCAGTGGTTCCCAACCTTTTTGTCTGACATACTCCCACAATGCTTTCAGAGGAATTTAATTACTCCTTCATCAACACCAACACATTGTTTCAAATATTCATCCATAACTTATAGGTATTTCATGATTATTCACCATTTGTCATTAATTTAAGAATTACTTTACCTACATTTAGCTTTATTAACTATTTGGACTGTTTATTCATTTCCTTTAGACTGCTCACTGTTTCACCCTTTGTAGGGGATAACCAATCTAAACATAAAATGCTTATGACAGAAAAATGCTTTGACTACCACCTATGACAATACTGATAAAAATGACCTCCTGATTCCTCTAAGTTTGCACTGGCAACACTGTTGCACAAGGGTTTCTGATGAAATACCCCCCCGCCAAAATTTTTCCCCATGTCTTCTGTTTTCATGAAATGTGGTTATTATTCCAGTATGTGCAGGGTGGCATTACATCACAAAAACAGAGCCCGAACAGCTACATTTCAACCCAGTCTACCAACCATCATTTCTGGAATTTACTGAATGATATAACCTTTGATTGCTTGAGACTAGGAGAACAAATATTAAGTAAAAAAAAAAAAGAAACAGGTAATAATAACAAATTACGTGATAGATGCTGAATGAATGTTGCATTTTTTTGCAACATAATCTTGAAGTGAGCAATGTGATCATGAGATAAGGCAGAGTTTCTTAAGTGGTTTCAAGAAAATGTTACATAAGAGAAGATTTACATTGTTGAATTTAAAGCCAGTGAAATCACCAGCAATCTGTTTTCACATATTAAAGAACATTTAAATAACTTATATGTTTCATCATGTAACTGTGTCCAATGTATTTTTGCCTGGATTTTCTCCATCTGTCACAACACATTTAGAATACCTTGTGTAATTGTTGTAAAACCTCATTCTTGCCTTAGTTTGTAATATGTCCTTCTTCCGTCCAACCCAAAGTATTTCGTTTCTTTGTTTTCAAGATTAACTGACAATTGAAGAATGATGAGCAGTGTAGGTTAATTTCAGTTCAATGACCAAGCCATCCTTATCACTGTGTCATTCTCTCATTGTCTTCTTCAGTTTCAAGACCACGGATTCAGGTTTTGGCAGGTTTGTTGGGTCATTTGGGGGCTTTCTGCAAAGACTTAGATCCTTTTTGTAGAGAGTGTGCATGTGTGATGGAAGTAGTTATAGTGACATGGACCCCACTGTTTACTTTCAATAAGAACCACAACATATCAACACAAAATAATGTCATACATCTGTGCTAATGTAACTGTTGTGAGCTTAATACCAAATGTGTTTCAGTTGTATGTGATTTCGGGAATGTAAGGTTCATACACCTATATCCACTTTGGATCCAGTTTGGTAGAATCCCTACTGTCTTTTATATACACACTCCAGTATTTTTTTTTCAGCAAAGAACAGTTTTACAAGTTGTGTGGAAAGAGTTTTTGAGACAAAAAGGTCAACACCAACAAAGAGTGGCAATCATTTTGAATTATAAGTCTAAGACTAAATCTCCTTTCATTCATTCTTAATCTGTTTTCTGACATTGTGTTTCCTTTCATTTTGCCTTTTTCCCCCGTGTTAAAGTTGTTTCCATTCAGGAGTGCTGTTGTGTTGAGCCCAAAACATACTGGCACTGTAGGGGTGTTAAAACCCGCTTCACACAGCGGTAGTTTTAAGAAGCACAGTCTTTTAGTTCAGCCTGGCTCCCCTGCTTGGCTTATCCAGGCTACCTTGTCAGCTGATAGCACTTTGTCTTCTGTGAGGTTGTAGCTGTCACAGCGGACAACAAGAAAGTCGAACACCCAGATCCCTGTAACCAACAGCCTCAGTATTACAAAGGTATTTTAATAAAAGCTTTTCCTGGTGAGCAGACTTTTGGCAGACTAAAAGTGAAGAATCAAATCAAAATGAGAAAATTCCATGAGTTTAGGCATCACTCATGTTTCACTGTATTTGCATTATAATAGATGGTTAATATGCTGTGTGGATTTGTTTGCACACTGAGCCAAGGTTTCTGCTATCTGTGCATATGACATGTGTCAGATGAGGCAGCCCTGCGCTGCAGAGGCAGTGTGTTTTGGACTTGGAAGTTGGAGCCGAGGCTCCCTGGTGACTGGTGTTTCCTGCTGCTGCATGTCTCTCTCCCTCTCCTTCTGTCTCATGCATTATCAATACAAGACAGCTCCCTTCATCTGTGAATATACTAGTCTCTGCCTGAAGCTGTGAGGAAATCTGAAAAACCCACTCATATACTTGTGTTGTACCTCTGTCTTTGCGAGGACCAATCTGAGTTTTAGACATTTTTTTGGATGCTAAGGTCACTTTGTCGGTTCTCAGTTCATTCATTCAAAGGCCTGTTTGAGCCTTAATATTTGGTTTCAGCATTAAGGTAAGATTTTAGTTTAGGTTAACGTGGCGATTTTTACATAATAGTCCTGCATTTAATAAGTTGTACTCTTACAGTAAAGTGTTGTTATTACTGATAGAAATAATAGTAAGAAAAAACAAAAGTAAGATCCAAGTTGTATTGTGTCAAATATGACCTTCAAGGTTAGTGTTAGAGGCAAGGGAATGCATTATGCCAGTGAAGGTCCTCACAAGTATAGAAGTGCAAATGTATGTGTGTGAGGGTGTATAGTGAATTGACAGTAGATGGTAAAAGTCTTACAAACAAGGAGAAAAGAAGAAATGGTGCAGCTGTTACTTAAGGTGTGAATGTGTCTGCTTTTGAGCTCTCATGTTTCTCTTGAACAGAAACATGTTTTGTTGCTTAAACAGTTTGGCAATGATTCCCTAACATTATTAATCCAAGAACTGATCCTTAAAAAAAATTACATTTCTGTATCCTCTCCCAAAACTGCAGGTAGATGCCATTAAGATCTGACTGGAACTACGTTTTTATTATATATATATATATGTATATATACTTTGTAATGTTGTTGTTCTTATTCTAATTCTTCTAGGTTTAACTTTGAGGATGAGACGCCAACGACAAACTTTGACACCTTCCCAGCAGCCATCCTCACAGTGTTCCAGGTAAGACCCACATACACACACCTGCATAGTTACACAATGACATACGGACACACAAGGTGCACTTCACACTTTCTGAATAAATTAGAGAATATAGACTTTATGCAAAAAGAGAGACTGTTATCTATCATCTTAATTAAAGGAAATGACTGTTCTGTGTACCTTCTGTCCCCTAATGTGCTCATTGATAATCCTTCAATTAGTCTATCCTCATAACCCTTCACTCTCTAAAGTAATTTAATTCTATACAATTCTGGTGCTTTACAACCAGCCTGTGTCCCCGGCATCGTTCTGACTCTCTTGTCTTCCTCAGATTCTGACTGGCGAGGACTGGAACGCCGTGATGTACCACGGGATCGAGTCTCAAGGAGGTGTTCACCGCGGCATGTTCTCCTCAGTCTACTTCATCGTCCTCACGCTCTTCGGAAACTGTATCCTCTTTGACATCCTGTAATTAAAATTGATGTGTAATGTGCGAGAGTTGGAAGGAGCAGGTGAAAATGTGAAAATAGTTTTAGGTTGAAAAATGTCTCTAATTTTTTCCAGATGTGATCGACTCCTCCATTTCTTAAATGGTTTCTTTTGAGTCAAATCGTGACAAAGAACAACACACCACTTAATTTTGCAATTTTTAATATTCATAACTTAAATCCTTGAAATTTGGGTAGAATTAGTCACTTGGTTAGGATTTTGTATGGAACTGGAACAAAAACAGTTTGAAGCCCCACTAGAAGCTGATTATCACACCCTATTAAAATAAGGAATAAGGACAAATTTTCTGTTCCTATCAGTTGTGGAGCTTGTGGAGTGGTAGGAGAAAGGTCATGCCATTAAAATGAAAATGGGTTTTCCTCCTGGGAACATGTATGATCTCATGGCAGTCTTCCATTTACAGTATGGGAGGCAGTATCTTTTGTGCAAGGATTACTTTTTCAGCCACATGTTAGCATAATTAGGACATTTATTTAGAATCCAAAAATAAGAGGGTTAGTTCTCTGGCATGCATAAATATATTAAGCAGTAATAAGGCTGCAAGAATTTATCTTCTTCTGTCAGTTCACCTTTCAGCTACACCTTCAGTTAACTTATATTATATTTAGCCTGTTCCTTTGGGCTCTTTAAAATATAGCACCACCATCCAAAGACTGGCATCTTTATCCATATGCTGTATCTTTGCAACAGAGAAGAGGAGAAGTGAACGAGTCATTATCTGAGTTGCAAAGTTTGATTTATTGCTGCAGAAATTTTTGGTTTTAAGAGACCGAAATCATCACCGTTGCCAAGTTAAGAAAGTTGATAAAAAGCTCTTACTCCTAAAAGTAGGCGCAAAACTGTGTCTCTGGGAATATTTCGGCCAGTGAGGACTGATTTCGTACTCGAAGCGGCTAAATAAATATGGATCCTGAACTGCTGTTGTCGAGACCAAAACATTGGCCTGACTCTGACGGACAGGCTGACGGATGACCAAATCTTCAGCAGGCCCTGCTGCTAGTGTGGTGTTTCATCAAAAGGTATATCATGTCAACCCGTATTTTCTCCTGAGTCCTGTTGTTATTCAGACACCCTCCTGAATGTCTTCTTGGCCATCGCTGTCGATAACCTCGCCAATGCACAGGAGCTGACAAAGGTACGCTTGGTCATAAATCCAAATGCTGTAGACATTAATAACAAATAGCAATAAAAATGTTGCCTTTTTTCTGCCTCACGGTAAAGCTATTGGTGAAATAATTTATGTCTTGATTGTCACTGGCTAAAGGATGAAGAGGAGCAGGAGGAGGCAGCCAATAAGAAGCTTGCCCTGCAGAAGGCTTTGGAGGTGAAGGAAGTCAGCCCGATATCAGCGGCCAACATCTCGATCGCTGCGTAAGTTTCCGAGATGCTCCTTTCTCTGACAGTACATTTGTTCAGTCCCACACTGGGGATAAATGTCCCTTTGTGATTCAGTGTGTTGTAGCTCTGTATGTTCTTCCCTCTCAGTCTGAGGTGTCTGTGTTTATATGTACTGTGTTTGATCTGTGTATGTTCTGGACCTCTCCTCATCCACTCCAGCTGTGAGAGTGCTCCTGTGTCGTTGCCTTGTTAATTACACCCCACGTTTACCTTCCTCACCAGGAGAGGCAATTAAGGAAGCTGTGATCAACAATATACGATAGTTTCCACCAGCTGTTTGTTTTATTTTTTCATTTTCAGCCCTTTTTGCCTTTGCAACAGAAATGTAACCCATGTCATTATGACAGCAAAATATCTCTCAGTTTATGTAAAGTGGAGCCGATATAGAAGTGGTTCAAGGAAACGGGTGTGAATTTCTGCATCAGACAACACTGAGGTTTTGTGAGTTGACAACCTAGATATTTGAATTTTCAACCAATAAAATGAGAACAAATGTGACAGAGTGTCTTTATAATTAGTAATCAGCATAGTTCTCAGTGGAAATCAGAAATTACTTTAAAAAAAAAAGTAGGGTAGAGGTTTGAATCTAACTAGCTAACCTACCTATGGAAGCCAGCAGAGGAAGCACGGAAATCTTGTGAACAAACTCATAATATTCAAATAATAGTGGTGGATGGAAATATGCACAACTTTGCATTTTCTTTTGTCAATTTTCTCAAATTTTGTTAAAATGTTCAATGCATTTGGATGGAAAAACAACTACTGAAGACCTGTAAAAAAAACCAAAACTGAATCTTGAGGGTAGAGGGTGCTGAATTAGAACACTACAGTTGGAGATGTACTTTGAAATTACATGGATTGAAAGAGGAGGCCAATGAAGATGTGAGAAAAGTTGTGACTGATGTTGGAAACATCATGAATATCTGGAGGAGAACCCATCCTCTTGGCCCGTGAAGAAAGGATGGATCCCACAGATCTATCATTGTCTTTTTTGCAATCCACTGTCTCTATGATGTCATGTGGAAGAGCACTCTGCCATATCCAAACTGTGGCTCCCTCAGGCACTGTCTCCAGAAGATAGAGTTGCAAGGGAAAAGCTCTGTCCCATTGTTCTTCTTCAGGAAACACATTCATTCAGCAGATGTAAGGTTATAGAAAGAGAACCACTCTGCTGGGGTCTCCGTTTAATTTTCCTTCATTCATTTAAAGGGGAAACTCTAGAGGTGATAACTTCAAACAGTGGCAGATGGATTATAATCACCCTTAAAAAGGACAACCCAGTTTTCTTTGTGTGTAATATTTAATGTTGCAACTCTCACTTCTCAAACAAAGTGCTTTCTGGCAGATAACCTCCAATTTTTATTTAAATATTTAGATGTGTTTTATCTGATGACTTTCATGAGTGTGCTGATGAATTGATGGATAGGTTTCCTCAAAGTTTTTCAAACAAATAATCTTATTTTAAAATTATGCTCTGATCTCTCTCTGACTGACACGTAGCACTTTATAAATCCTGTTAAACAAGATTTTACTTGGTCTCAAGTAACTCTCCCTCCAGATCCAAGATTGACCTTTTTTGATCTCATCATCTGCTCTTCATCTTGTTAAAGATGTCTCTCATTCTGTTGCGTTTTTTTTGTCAGATCATATTCAAATTACTCTGAAGTTAGGTGGCTTACAGGATAGTATAAAATGAAGAGGCTACTGTAAATAAAACAACACCACTCTCCTAAAGGACACCTTCTTTAATGACAGTGTAAAAAACTTAGCTTATGAAATATTTATTAGTAATACAAATTGTGATTATAAACAAAAATGGGAATGCTATAAATATATGATTAGATGCTATAAAGGGAAGCTAAGACCTGAAAGCTAATATAAAAATAAAACGGTCTAATTTATTAAACAGATTAAATTTTCCCATATCTCAGACTAGCATTTCTACTGAGGAGGAGCTAGAACTGAAGTAGATGCAACTAAAAATGGAACAATTTTATCTGTGTATGGCCAAGGATGCATTTATTTGATCTAGAGCCAAAGGACCAGAGAATAGGGAAACAAACTCTAGCTATTACTTTTCTTTTGAAAAAAAAATGTCAAAAGAATGACACTAACTGCACTAAGGATGAATGGAGCTCAGTGTACAGACTGAAATTTAATTTACAGTAATTACCTATACATGATTGTTAATGTTACTAGAAAATGTTCTTGTTATGAGTACAGAGAAGTATTCGGGCATTTATGCTGTATAAATAAAAATCGTGTGGCCAGATACTTTAATGGAAGGATTCATGGAACCAAGGCTGTTTTTAACTTTGGCCTCAACGAGACTTGACATTATCTAGCAGGGTTCCTTTATCCAAGGCCTTTCTTGCTCAGTTTATCCTTCCCTTTCTCTTTTTGTCGTTGACCCCACAATTTGAAAAATAAAAATTGCAAACATAAAAAAGGCAGTACTTTCTAATTGTTTTTTTTTTTTTTAAATCTAAGTTTCATCAGTAATTGCTTCTCACCTGGAAGTTAAGCTTCAACAACAAGCTTTTTTGCTCATAAATCTCTTATGAAATATTTATACCTAGAAACAACTTTCCCATTTAATTTTAGCTGTCAGATTAATGTGGAGGAGTAATTAGGTACCATGGGTAGACATACAGAAGAATCAATAATAGGTTCATAATAATGTTGGTACTAATTTTAACAATATCTGTGTTGATTATATACATATAATCATATGAACTACCGGCACTATGTAGTAATATCCAATTAACAGCCCTATAATAAAAAGGGCAGAGCAAAAAGAGCTCGTGTAAAGTGCGTTTTAATTGTTTATTAAGAGTGAACTTGGTAAATAAAAAGGGAAAATTATATTGATAATGAAAGATTCAGTGGTGTATGTTGATGTATCTTAACATAAATGACACGTAGCAATTACCTTGTGGGGTTTTCCACCATTAGTGGACTAGAAGCACTATGGAGCAATGTTTTTAAGGGTGGGCCAACATGGATGTAAATGAATCAGTAGATTTTTTTGTATTTTTTTTAACTGTCTTTGCATATATTTTATGGGGAAGGAAATGCAGTATGCTTGACAGACTATGAGAATAGACTCACAACATTTTGATAAGTATCACTGAATGTAAACAAAAGTTTATTTGTTTACAAGAAAATAGAGCAAACATTCAAAACCATCATGGATACTAGCTTTAAGTCAAATTAATAAAATTATAAATTTATGTATCTACATGATTATAGTATCCAAATGAGAATGCCATTATATATATTTTTTTTTTTTTATCCCCTGGACTTATCTTGAAAGTTGAGAAGATGAGAGCTATTAATTAGAACAGACAGGGGCAGGAGAAGCTTATCAATGAGATACATGAAAACCTTAATCTTCGCTGTCAGAAGTTCCCATTTTCTCAAATATGATAATAATGGGGAAGTCTTTATGAACACAAATATCGCCGGTCAAGTTAGAACCTTTAACCCATCCCCTCTCCACCATAAGCCTGAGACTGACACGTCTGGGGTCTCTTGTCAACGAGGAAACTAATTGTGCCTCCATATTCGGCCTATTTTTAGAGCCTTGATGAACACTGAAATTATAAGAGTCTGTCAAGAGTAAGCTGGTTTGAAAAGTGGAGCATTTTTATTCTTATGCTGAAATATTTAATACCGGAGATTAAAAAGTGCCTTTCTTTTAGCCACCTGATTATCTGGGAATAAAATCAATAATGCACACTGTCTGTGCATTTTGTTGACATCAGCCATATTTCCACCGATTGTGTGTTGTACAATTCTGCACAGCCGTTTGTGTGACGTGCAGTTTCACACGGCCCTTTCTTCACTTGACAAGCGATCATCTTTGATTCACACTCGCTCCTTAATTGCCGTCCTCCTGAGTAGAAGTGGGTCAGTCAGACTGTAGAAAATATTCAGCTCTGGTGAGATAACCCTTCTAATCTTTCCCCCTTTCCCCTGTCATTACTGTTATTATGTGATCCTGTTCATTATTTTTAGTGTTCTCGGAGTGTCTTAATTTGTACATTGAACAGTGTGGTAACATTAGTGAGTGAGCTCACAAGCAACTACTTTTATTTTAAAGAACTATTCTATGTGGGTTCTGTGTGCTGTTTCAGAGAAACTCAGGGTTTCATTACAAAATGTCCACATTCCTGACTTTTAAGGAATAAAAAAACCTATAAGAATCTAAATATATCATAACTCTTAATTTCTTACTATTAAAATATCATTTCAGTAGTAACATTATTCTTTCCATGTTTTGAAATGAAACTCTTGAATATTTTTTTTCAGTTTCAGTTTTTTTTACTATAAAAATGTATCTGCTGACAAACACACTTTTGTTGCTGTCGTGTTATTGAAGTAGTTGCACAGATTTGTCCTTTACTGTAAAACAAGAGGGGACAGGTGGATGCACAGACTGACAGCCAGTCCACCTGTCCCCTTCAGATTTGTGTCTCATTTTTTCTTTTGTTTTTGTTCTGCATGTACAGTTTTGTAAAGCAAAATCGAGATGCACTCTCTCGCAGGTCGTCCATCAACAGCATTCAGTCACCGTGAGTTATCGCTCTCTGTTACAATATTTTCCTCATCTCCTTACATCGTTTCTTCTCCTTTCTTTGTCTCATCTCCTTTCCTCTCTTTTTGTCCTATTGTCTTCTCTTCCTATTCTCGACTCCTCTCCTATCTTGTTATCATTTACTGTTCTCCCTATTTTCCTTGCATCACCTCCTTTATTCTCCCCACCTTATTTCCTCTTCTCTTTCTTCTTCTCTAATTTCCCATCCTCCCCTCTTCTTGTTTCCTCTCCCATCTCCTCTTCTCTCTCCCTGTGTCTTCTCATTTCTTCTACTCCTGTTTCCTCTCCTCTCCTCTTCTCTGGGCCTCCATAAAACTAAATTATAGTTTATCTTGTCTTCATTGCAGTTGAAGTGAAATGTATTTTTGATTCATATTGAAACAAACAAGCCATTAGTGCATATCAGTTTAGAAAAACACAATTAAAAGGAAATAACATGAAAACATACCACATTTTAAGCTATGAGACCAGTGTAACCGCTGATACATAAACACAGTCTTATGGCCTTAACCAAGCATTGTGTATTTTGTTGATGGCTGCAGATCCACTGTGTTGGTACCTACAGTAATTCATCTCGTGCTCTCTGCTCTCTGATCTGAATCGTTTTCTGTAAAAATTTTTAATTTCTCTGAGTGTCGAAATCACCACAGGCAGTTTGGCATTTCTGTTCTGTTTGCTATTGTGCACCCCAGGATGACACTTAAAAAGACAATATGATCTAAGGCCAAAATTGAAGGCACAGGGCTGCTGTCTCAATAAAATGCAGATGGAAGGCCAGAGATACTCATTTAACGTCTCGCCTCCTTGAGATAACACAAATTCATTCCTAGAGCTCACTTTAATTTCTCTTGTCATTGCCCTTCTTGTGTGTTTTTCCGTGTGTGCATGTGCTTTGTTTGATATCGCTCACAAAATAACTCTGCTATCCCTTCAGGGTTTCATCTCTCATGTTCCTTTCTCTATATACCCTACCTGTATGTCTGTTGCTCACTTGTCTGTGGATACCTGTCCTGTGTCCCCTATGTTTTCTGTCTGTCTGTGTCCTCTGTCTTTTAGGAGTTATACTGTCTACTCCTCCCCCGCCCGACGAATCTTGAGGTACAGGTGACCAGAAGGAACAAACTTAACTAACCCATAAAGCCCCATGTAAATACATGATACTGTGTAGAAACAGTATGCAATGCTTTCTCCCATGTTAGACGGAAATATCAACACTTTAAAGGATTTTTGATTATGTTTTTTCCCATGTTCAAAAAATCCCATCCTGCCTGCCCCATTCATACATGACCTGGGTGAAACAGAATTCGACGGATTATTTCTGTTTCAGTTTCATGCAACAGTAGATCAGGGTTTTGCCACATATGACAAAACATGTTATTCACAATTTATTAGGAATGTAAACATTAGGCACAACCAGCTTTTGAAGCCAGCTCCATGAAGGTAAACGGATAAAGACACAATCGCATAGTGAATCAGAGCAAACAAAAACAAAAGCACTGAACATGATCTCTGCACCATTACGCTTTCCACTGGCCCTTGACACAACACAGTGGATTACTTCTCTGTTGTTTTATGGATAGATATGGATAGAATTCATCCTTTACTCTGAGGCAAAATCACAGGACAATTACATTATTTGAAAACTGGTTCAGGTAAAACAGTACTGTACAATCATATAGTTTCAGGAACTTCATGCTCTTAAAAAGGCCTGATACCAAAATGCATCAACAGATGTGGCAGCCTATTGTCTGAAAATGAAGTGATTGTTTTGGTGTCTTCCAGAGTGCTGCCTTTTCTCCTGACTTTTTGGAAACAGTCATATAGTTGCTTTAATTTCTGCCGGCACGAATCCTTGTTTTTCCCAACCTCTGGCAGTAGGTTTTGGTTTTCTTCTGAGAAATTTTTTCTCATAACTGAAATTTTGATGGACACTGTGATTTGCTCACTCTTTGACACCATATTAATCAAAATCAATTAAGTAATGAGGGGGGTCATGGAAGATGTGGCCCTATTACTCATTTCTGATGGGTACAACTTGTAGAAGTACTTATTTCAATCTGTTCCACAAGTTTTTAATCCTTTTTTTTCATCAGTAGAGGACTTAGGATTGGCCTGTAGAGTGTGAATTGAATTTCAGGATATTGTTTTGTTTCAGTCCTTGAAAAGCCAGCTTTACATCAGGTTTTTCACACCCAAAGTAGCCGTAAGTCATTCAGGAGAAGATAAACTTATAAATCACCACTTTACTATAGATATTTACACACTTGGTAGTTGGTGCAGGTTAAATCCGTTAAAAACATGCCAATGAAATTACACCAAGGCAATCCCTAATATGCTCTGCATTCTGTTTGCCATCAGTGGAAAGTTTATTCCGGTGGAGTGAGATTTAATTGTTTTTCTGCAGTATCATAGCCATGTGACCCAATAAGTTATGGTCCTCTCATAATCAGGTCCTGTCAGGGCAAAAGACTGTTAGTCTGCAGTCTCAGCTGGTCAGAAAAAAAATACATTTTTGTATTGAGGAATTGAATTCCTTTCTCCATATAACACTCAAGCATGGTAAGTGAAAGCTTTACCATGGTGAACATTTGTTGAAGCATCCATAGACCACCTCATGTCTGGTTCTTTCTTACTTACATACTTTATTAGGAGTCTGATTACAAGAATAAAATAACAACTGTTTTATTAGGAGTAGAGTGTGTGGCTATGGATGGAACTGTGGATGGTGATGTTCACCCAAGATCCATATGAAAAATAACTCATAAAGCAGGAATAAAAAAGACACAAAAAATGTTTCTATGTCATTGTATTTCATCATCACATGGTATTCTCCTGTGGGTTTGATTCCTATGTGCAGTAAGGAGCAGCAGCGGTCAGCAAAAACCATGTCAGTGTGGGAGCAAAGGACCACCCAGCTGAGGAGACACAACATGAGGGCGAGCAGCGAGGCTCTGTTCAATGAGCTGGACCCAGAGGAGCGCCTCCGGATGTCCTCTGCCCTCCACCTGCATCCCGACATGAAGACTCACCTGGACCGGCCACTTGTGGTGGAGGCCAGGAATGGCGACAAACCCAGCAGGCCTCCAGAAGGCCGGGAGGAGGCCGGGGATCTCAGGCAGGACGGGATGGGAGACAGCTTCCAAGCACACCCCAGGAAGCATCACCGCCACCGCGACAAAAACGGGGAGAGCAGAGATGTAGGTGACAGCAGGGGAGGAAGGCATCACATCCATCATAGCAGGAGCAGAGACCAAAACGCTGACGGCACCCAGACGAAAGAGAGGAGAGCAGAGAGGAGCCAAAGCCGCGACGGAGGGCTGGGACACAGGCACCACCACCAGGCTGGCTCCCCTGAGGACGAGGACAATGACATGCAAGGAGGAGGAGGAGAAGAAAAGGCACATCGTCATCATCACTCCCATCGTCCACCAAAAGAGGGAAACGGGATGATTGTGAATGGTGCACAGGGAGAGCGTAAGGGGAGGGGGGGAGGAGGGGAAAATGATGGAGAGAGGAAGGCACGCTGCTCTCGCATGGTCCGAGCTCAGTCTACTCTGGATGGAGATGATTGTAAGAGGAACAAGAATGGAACCAGAGGTCATAGGTAAGGCTGCAATCTTATATTCTATACTTGATTTTTTGATATGTTCGTTATATAATCAATGACTTTATAGTGGACTTACATTAGACCTACATATCAAACTACACAACCAAGTATACATTGGGGTTTTTCTTCTAAGGACAAGACTTTATATTTACAGCTTGAGTTTTGTTTTTGAAGAGTGGTAAAGCTTTATGCCATTACCTCACAGCAATAGAATCATAGGAATATGGTTTTGTCATCACTGGTACAAACAATAGCCTGAACTATGAAACCGAAACCCATGATGTTAAAAAAAACAAAAAAAATGACCTAATTATGAATAGAATCATTGACAGGATGGAATAAAAGATAAGCACTTGTTAGCTATCATCTTAATAATCAAAAGAAATTCAGAGATGAAAATTTTCAAAATGCTGTCAGTTACTTTAGTGCCCAAATACAACTATGAATGTGAATTTAACACAAAACATATGTTATGTAGGTTTTATACATTTGCAACCAGATTCTGAAGGATCAGGATCTGCACTGTACCTAAATCCTACAGGAGTAAGTAATCAGTGATGCATCTCAACGCTTGCTCATAGTGTCATCTCTATCATTGTGGTGTGGCACTGCCACTTTCAGCTCATTGTTTTGGTTCATTCTCAGCACTTTTATCAGCATCGTTTCCAGACAGAGCAGTGACTTTTTTCAGAAAAAAACAAATACAAAACTCGGATAAACCCACATAGACTACCTGCTCAGCAGCAGACAGTCACACTTAGAGACTAGTTGGTGAATTAAGTGGAGCATTTAGCAGCCAGCATCGGATATTTCCCTCAGCAGGAGCCCAAAAACATGGCCAAAGAGAGTGAATATTGATTTAAGATTCATCAAATGGCCACAAACACGACTCCGAATAAATGCCAACGCTGCTCCTTATCTGCTGGACGTGTAAATAAGCAACTGCTTGCTAACCAGTTCATCCTATCAAACTGTGGCCGGCTTAAGGTACAATCACATTGCAATGTGTCAGTATCTCCTCCTGCAATTCACTTCTACTGAAGCTCTCAAAAAATTAAGATTCAGGAATAAGATTTCCTGTTTTGGTGTGATCTCCTATCAGCAGCTGGATACGCAAGTTAGGTCGGGTCACTGATGCACTGTGTTTCGAAACAGAGGAAGTAAATCACAGCCTTACACTCCCAGACTACAAGCTGTAGAATCACTCTCACGGCTATGATCACTCTGTTATTTATTCCCCGTATGGAACCTTTGCCTCAAATCCTTTTTCAGGGCTGAATTTAGGCACAGAAGTCTAATGTGACTGTAGCTTTAGTCCAACTAAAGCTAACAAAACAATCTGTGGGCTCTTACATGTGCTGGCAGATCTGGAATCATCAGATTTCTCATAAAACAGCTTCTGAATAAATCTGAGGTGAGAAAACAGCTTGCTTAATTAATCTTCACTGCCTGTTTTAAATATTTGTTCATGAGGTTCTGGTGTAACAGTGGCAAGTCATAAAATTATGTAATCACTCTCTACACCTCTGATCAGTCTGGTATGCATCTGACTTACCTTAATTAATTCTCAGCGGGTTTTCTAGACTTAAATTTCACATTATAAGATACTATGTAAGACAAAAGAGTACAGCTGTGTGTTTAGATACCATGGCAATAACAGTCTGCTTCTTGTTTGTTGCCACATAAGTTGTGGTCTGTCTCCCAGGAGGGCAGACAAACTTTTTTCACATGGATCTCATTTGGCAGAAAAAGCTCGAAGCGCCTTGACAGCAGAGTGTAATGATGCCTGTGATAAGATTCACATCTCTTCCCCCAGGGAGAGGCAGGCAGATGCCGAGGACAACGGCCTCGCCTCCAGTCCTTTACAGCCAATGCGCAGTAGCCTGAGCCTTGGAGAAAAGCAAGAGGACGCTGATAACCAGAAGAACTCCACCAGGGCCAGCCAGGCCGGCCTCAACAGCAACGCCATCCACATCCCTGTCACCATCACCGCCCCGCCCGGAGAAACCACCATCATACCCAGTGAGTGCAGCATGCCAAGGTCAAATCAAATCAGGAGGGACAGGGAAGGTTGAACCACAAAAAATATATTTGAAGTTGTGTGCATTATTCATATCGCTTTATTAGGGTAAGTGAGACTAATTAAGAATGACACCTCAGCAAAGAAACACCTCAGCAGTGAGTAAAATGTAACTATAAACTGGATCAGTAATGTCCAAATGTACAAATGTACCAAAAATATGGACATAATTCTGACATAATACTAGTTACATTTGAATTACTTATCCACTTTTCTGCAGTAAATCCTCATACTACTTTTGTAATTTGATGAGAAAAAGAATAAAAGTTAAAAACATTTGGCCCACTTTTGAAGAAAAATGTGGATTTTCCCCCTTCTTCCATTAATACTACAGCTGTTCATGGTATCTTTAATTGAGATGCTTCTTTTTTAATGTTTATTCATTTTATATTTACTAACTACTAATTTTTAAGTCAATGTGTTTGTTTTTGCAAGTTATTTTGAACTAAGATTTCCATATCAACATCTCTTATGCTTAAGTCTTGACCCTGCAACCACCATCTTATGAGAAATGTCAAATTAGTCAGGAAAGTAAATACAAGCATACAACAACCACGTAGGCCAAAAGCCTGCCTCTGGAATACATAGAAAATATCTCACTCGCTAATATTTTTTGTGTTTCTCTGAGCAAAATGAATAAATTTATTTTTCCACATCAGTGAACAACGTCGACTGTGACAACTTCCGACTCAGTGAGGAGAAGAAAGAGCTGGAGGAAGAGGAGGCGGCTAATGGGCCTCGGCAGATCCTCCCCTACAGCTCCATGTTCATCTTTGGGCAAACAAATCCGTGAGTCACAACTGGGATGAGTGACGTCCAATTAGATTGATGGTTGGGGTTGAATTAAGAAACACAGAAATTTCATAAAGCCCATACATGATTAGCAGTTTACCATTTACATTGGGAGAAGCAAACAAAAGGTGCACAGTGAATTGAAACCTATTGGTGTATCATTTTATTTCCTCAAATCTTTTAATTCACCCTCCTTGTCAAAGCAATTCTTGAAAAGAACCATATATATATAAATGGTATAATACATATGATATAAATCAGTTACCTATTTCTGCACCCCCTATCTACTCTTTGTTATTTCCACAAGAAACATATCAGTGATATTTGCGTTACATAGCCTACTGAGCCTGTTTATCTTCAGTTTTTTCCCAAAATCATTGCAAAGAGATCAACCTCTTCAACCTCTTCTATTTGTTTTAAAAAACAAAATGTTTATTATCTGAATATAGTACATGTTTGTGTGTAGGTGTCTGGACTCTAATAGAGGAAGAGCCAGAGCTGGTGTAGGACACTGCGTGATACCAAAGAGATATAAGTTAGGTTAACTCTAAGCACAGCACTGTCTCTGGAATCAAAGCTGACAGAAGCTGGAATCTCCCATTTTCCAGAGCTAGGTGAAAGGCATGAGACTCAGTGTGTTGGAATTTTTCGTGCAGAGCAAGATGCTATTTTCTGGTGACTGCATGTAGCAGAGAGGAAGGCTGCGTTCAGAGGACTCCTGCTGTCTGAATCTGGCTCCTTGTTCATTTGCATGAGGACACTCAGTTGAGGCACTGATAGTGCCAACACAGGGAGCTTTGCGGATAAGTTACAGGGCGGTCCAGCAATCTGTTGAACCAGGCTGCAATGAGGCATCATCCAGCAAGGCACTGCAGTGGCCAATAAAAATATCAGGCCTGCTAGATTACTTTGTAATGCCAAGATTGTTTTGCAATTACTTACATTGTGATTATTGTAACCAAAGATGAAATACATGGCCCTGGAGTTAATGGATTGTATTTCCTGCCTCACTGGTGGTTGAGGAAACAAACCCCTCCATTGTCTGCAAAGGCTCTGAACAGACAGAACACCTGGTAGTCAACAAGGTCTTGAACTTTTACTTCTGTAAGAATTTTTCGCGTATCCTGGGAGAGTTTGTGGACATGCAATCCAGTTGGGCCATATTCAGATCCTTCACTGCAGAAGTAACCGTCATCCTGCCCTTGTATAACTCGACTGTTAGGGGTGCGCTCCTTTATCCCAGTGACATAGTTCTGTTGCCTCCAGTAGACCATGATCTCACACTGGGGTGGTTTGTAGCACAGTGTAAAGCTGTTGATAAATGTGCCAATACTTCAAATCTGAGGCCATGATACACTGGAAAAGGGTGTATTGCTCCTTCTGATGATCTCAAGACCTTCTTTATGAGTGACCTTACAAAAGCCCTTTGTCAAATCATTAAGTGGAAGTGCAGAAAAAGTACAAACCAAGTGCTGTATTTATAGAAACATACAAAACAGATTAAATGATTTAATAGAGAAGTATTTCTTTTAAAGAGGTACATATAGATCCCATCAAAGCAGATTGTGAACCCAGATAACCCTAAGTCCCATGGTTTCACTTAGGCCGAGAAAACTCCTCCTCTACTTTTATTTCAACAGGAGTGATATGCTCGTTGTCTGCGGCCTGTCCTGGAGAGCTTCACCTGAATATACCCAGCGAGATGTCGCTGTGGTGTGTGTACCTTTACTTTGTTTATGTGTGTTTTTATATATGTGTGTGTGTGTGTGTGTGTGTGTGTGTGTGTGTGTGTGTGTGTGTGTGTGTGTGTGTGTGTGTGTGTGTGTGATCCTGCAGGGTGCGGCGGCTGTGTCACTACGTTGTCAACCTACGCTACTTTGAAATGTGCATCCTAATGGTCATTACCATGAGCAGCATTGCTCTGGCAGCCGAGGACCCCGTTCAAGCCAACGCACCGCGCAACAACGTGAGTCAGACTGACATCTACACTTCATAAATAAGCATCTGGATATTTACAACAGACACACCTGTCGCCAGACATATAGACATGGACCAGTGTTTGCGTGATCATACAAAGCGCATCAGGATTTGCACACAGACTCATTTGGGCGGACTGGCTGATTCATCTGGACTGATGTCCTCATTAACAGGGCTTAGCGTTTTGTCCAAACAAGTAGTTAGAAACGCAAAAAACAAGCTTTTGAGAAATTTTAAAGTAAAACACCAAGAGCATGAATATCCAGTTTGGCAAAATGCCTCTAACTTTTCATATCCCGGCACGGCATATTAACCGATGTTAGGAATAAGTAAGTAATATATACACATAGATACCGGATTTGAGTTTTTGCATTTTGACAGACAAGCAAAACTAATTATTATTCTAGTCAGGGGCAAAGAGGGAATCTGAGGTGAATGTGTGTGTGTGGTGTTTATGTGTGTGTGTGTGTGTGTGTGTGTGTGTGTGTGTGTGTGTGTTCTCATGTTGGTACTTAGGCTGTGTGTGTGTGTGTGTGTGTGTGTGTGTGTGTGTGTGTGTGTGTGTGTGTGTGTGTGTGTGCAGGAGAGCACAAAGCTGACGGAGTCTGAGACCTCTGACAGGGCAGAGGAACATGTTGTGCATATCTGCTCCGTTCTCACACACATTCACACACATGCCTCAAAAGTGTCTTAAACTGAAAGCATCTGTCACTGGATCTGTAGATGAGTTCTCTCACAGGATATTTTCATATTTTGTGTTTTTGCAGGTTCTGAAGTATCTGGATTATGTCTTTACTGGAGTCTTCACTTTCGAGATGGTGATTAAGGTGAGAAGGCTGGAGCTAGACTTTGATTTGAGCTCTGAAAAAAACATACTAAGTAAAGTTATGGTAATTTTTGCAGGTCAAAAATCATCCAGGATTCCAGGTTTGGCTGAATGTTTTTGAAAATTTAACCTTTTTAGACATATAGTTTACTTGCAACAATGGTTTCAGCGGACTTTCAACCAAACATATTTTATAACATTTATTCATGCAAATGGGACTTTCTTTATGTTATATCATTTTTAACAAAAAATAAGTTTGGTTTTAGCTTTATTCCTTAGTGTTTTGACCTGCTAATAATCAAATTTATGCTTACTGACAAGCCCAGCAAACAGTGGACAGCAAAACTAGCATTGCCTAGTAGGCAATCAGAAGGGAGATCAGATTAGCCTCGATTGTAGAGATCAGAATAGCCTCAAAGAGAAGACTTTAAAAACAATGTATGATTTTCCCTACTATCTATTATCTTTATTCCTTGACTCTAGATGATTGACTTGGGACTGCTCCTCCATCCTGGTTCTTATTTCCGTGATCTGTGGAATATTCTGGACTTCATTGTGGTCAGTGGAGCTCTGGTGGCCTTTGCCTGCTCGTAAGTCACCCTATTTTTTTTTTTTTATTTCCTATACTGTTGCCCATTGGTTTCTAATCCCAGCAGGGCTCTGAATATAATGCATTTCAAGGCTGGATACATGTTAAAACATGTTAAAAATCACAGGCTGTGTTGTATTCCAGTTTTTTTAGCTAATGTTATCTTCTCTCCAGTGACTGTCCCAAACACACTGGTACTAGGTATGCCCTGCTCCTGTGTTTTATTCTAACAATCAAATCCATTGGTTTTTGCACTGCCTGAGGTTATTTTGCTGAGGGGACTATGTCAGACTCATAAAGTCTCCATAGCCCCTCCCTGCTAGCTGGATAGAGGGCCATGTACCGCTTGAGATGCTCAGAAGGAAAAGAGGAGAGATTTCCTTTTTTGTAAGTGGAAGTCTCTAAGGTGACATATAATTGCACCTATTGCAATTGAATGAAATTATTGTATGACTATAATTTAACTGCAGTTTAACAAATTATATTTCCTGTAAATTTTTTTTTAAATCGTTTTAAATCATAGGTGCTATCACAGCAACATAATGACATTTTAAAGTCTGTAAATTTTGCACTAGATCTATGCATTCTGTGTTGTACGTCTTGACATTTGAAAATAATATAATGGAGGAGGAGGAGGTGACTCTTCTCTGTCAGGGTCATTATTTTCTGTGCTGGGACACATTTGGTTGTTCTATCATATATACTACACCTACTTACCACGCTCTGGAAAAAAAAAACTCAAGCAGTTTTCCACATGTGCCTCAAACAGCTGCACATTTTGCCTTCTCTCATAGCTATTAAAACAGGACAATGCGCCTGTGTTTTCCATCACAATAACTACACCTTGAGAAGCTACATTTATCATAAAGAGGCAGTAATGTAATGTAAGTGGCAAGTAAGTATTAAGGACAGAAATCTAACATGTAGGTACTGCTCACAGGTGAGTACTGGCCCAATTCAAGCGCTGATTAGGTCCATTTTTATCAATTAGAGTTTAACTAGTAGCAAGAGAGGTATTAGTGTTGCTACTACTGCCTGCAGTTCAATATAGCTCACACACAGATTTAGAAATTCTTCTGAAATGATTAAAGAAGCCATTTGTCTGATTTTAACAAACACCTTCCTGCTAATTGGAAATAAAGGTTGATCATAGCCAGACTGTCTTGTAGCCTGGAGAGATGCATTCTGGGTCTCTATTGATCACATATTCTGTTTCAACCAGCGCTCTCAGGTATTTCACATTCACGACTATTTAACATATCAACTCGGTCCTGAAGCTGAACCTCTCCACAATTTGTCATATGGTATTTTCCTTTGTAACACTTTGTGGCCTTCTAATTTCTTCTCTTTCGCCAGCCTTGGATTGGTGCTTCTGTCTGTCTTTTATCGGTTGCTGACTCTGTCTCTGTCTGTCTTCTTTCTTTTACCTTTTTCCTTCTTTCTTTGTTTTCTGGTTTGGATTGCTTTCAGGAGCCTTATGGGGTAATGCCTGCTCTCTCTGCCTGTGTACTGCTCCATTTGCTTGTCTTCTTGTTTGTGTCTTCTGCTTTCCCTCCTGTCCTTCTTAGCTAGTGTCATTTGTAGAGTATGTAGAAGTGTCTGCAGCACCTCTTCTTCTCACACCTGAATGTTCTGAACAAATGTCATATTTCTTTATTTACTATTCTTATCATCACTGCCACAGTCATGATCAAAAATACTGGCATTTACTCTGTTTGTGTTATGTAACGGTGTTTGTGTTACATCTCTATTCAGGTTGCATAAGTGCAATCACCCTTTTATCGTATATATTTTGTGTGTGTCAGTAGGAGCAATATACATAATGCACAGTGGAGCAGCACAGTGAATAAGAAAAGTATTGAAGTGTCAGGAACAACAGTTCCAAAGGTTCAAGCTTTCATAAGAGTGAAAGCTGCTCCAGGATATACATGAACACAAAGGATCTGAGTGCTGCTGACTATAAAGGCACACAAACAAAAAGATAATGATTGAAAACTATTAAACAGAGTGAATGGCAGATACTGTATAAACCATTTCATTTTCATTTTTCAGAAGCAAAAAAAGTACAATACATATGAAGATAAAGTAACTTTGAGCATTCTGTCAGTATCCTTCTGACTAATAATCCAGTGTACAATAACATCATCCCATTTAGTAGGCCCTGTTGTGTTGTATGAAGAAGAGTGAGATTCACTCAGACAGATGTTATCAGACCCCCCCACATTCACTTCCTGTCTGTCCAGCATTTTGTCCCTCATCGGCTCACATTCATGGCACCTAAGCATGAGATACGTTCACACTTCAAGGCTCAAAGGATAATTCTGGCTTTTACAACTTCAATCTCATTTGGATGTAGGATCTCATTTTCGGTTAAGATAACAAATCATCCATCACAGTTTAGAAACCAACCTCCTGCTTTGACTCTGATTCACGATGGCCAGTATTGGTTTTACCGTTAAATGGAATAATTTAGCTGATTTGTGCTGGGTTTCCTGCTGTCCTGTCAACAACGTTTTTCCGGTAGCTGTTGCTTGGAACAACTACAATGATTGAAAAGATATTCCAGTTCAAGAGGTTTTTTTCAATACGTTTATCCATCAATCGAAGATCATTGTCCCAAGAGGAACGACAGCATCAGTCCTGTCGGAAAGTTCCCCAAAACTGCAAATGTTTGCATCAATGGGACAGAGTCCTCTCGTGGCCATAGTATTTATGAAAGTTGAAAGATCGGGATGGATGGATCTTTTTTCCGTTTTCCAACCATCAGTCAATATTGGTTTCCAAACCAAAATGTTTCACGAACATTAGCAAAGTACTTATTTGAACCCACACCATGATCTTTGTTTAACCAGTACTAGACTTTTTTTGCTTAAACTTAATCAAACCCCTTAAAACTATAGCAAAACCAATTTTTCCAGCAATGCTTTGTAACAGTTTTGGAAGGCACAAACAAATAATGTCTCCCTGTTGATCGGGGTATCAGATCGGAAATTATTTCTATATGTCATTTCAGAGGCCATGGACAAACAGAGTTCCAAGCCAGTCTCATTCAACATGTCGTCATTTTTGTCACTATTTTTCTGACTCTGGCAAAGAAAGAAGTTTCAACTTTTGATTAATTGATTGATTTTAAAAATGCCCTGATTCACTCTTTTGTTTGTCCAACCAGTAAAATGGCCATCACTAAGTTTAGTGTCAGACCTTTTTCAATTGCTGAAAATATCAGAAATGTGGAAATGCGTCTGATTCTGAGGTCTGGGACCTGGGTAAATGTAAAAGCCTAAATTGGAGATTGTATTGAGTTACATAAGCTAGTGAAATTCTGGCTATTCTGAGGGTGACATCAAGACTTGAATCCAAACCGAAAAAGTCGGACTTATGTGTTTTTTCCCTGTTTTCCCCCATTTTTGTATTTACAACAGATCCATGCGACATTTGAGGGATAGATTTGACTTTATTTTCCCACCTGTGGTGTGAACGTAGTCATACAGTGTATTAAAATTGTCCATGGCATCATGATCATCTTCTAGCTAAAATTCCAATTATCCACATGTTAAGTAAATATAATCACTATTTCATTTGAATATTTTATCCGACTTGTCTGTTGTTTTGCTTTTTTGCAGGGTAATTAGTTTAAGTGCCTCAGTTTATCTCTTATCTTTGTTTTCTGTCCATCGTGCTTTGATGTTGTCAATTTGAAAGGCCGAATAATGTCAGAGTACCTTCATACCTGTGTGATTATCTGCTTAATATGTTTATTTTGCTCTGTCTTTCTCTATATGCTCATTTGCTCTGTTTGTGTGGGTGGTGTTTTTGTTTGTGTATCGTGTGCGTGTCTTCGTGTGTGCGCGCTTCTCATTGCTTTTTCTCATCAGATCGCAACAAAGCGTGGCCAGGTGGGAACTGTCCCTATAACTTATGCCTATTGACCCTCTTTACCCTTTTTTCTCATGTTTGAAACACAGAACGCTCCTCTTATCAATCTTTCCAAACAAAATCCATCCCAAAGGTGCTTTGGGATATGACCCCGATTTCCTTCCTTCCCTTCCTCTCTTCCCTCTAAAAAATTACCCTCCTGTCCCAATATTGGGACATTAAACAAAAAGACAATATTGGGAACTCCACCTCATAGCTTTCAGAAGACCAACATAAGGCTGCAGAAATGCCCCATTATGAATCTGCACTGGATATCTTTCCTCTTGCAAATTCAGTGTTACAGTTGTACCAAAGCTAAAAAGTCTATCTGTTGTTTCATTTTCATGTAGATCTCCTTTAATCACAAATAAAATGGGCGTAATTGGTCAAATCACCAAGAGTTTAGGGCCTGCAGCTTGATTCACCTCCCTGGCCTTGACCGACATCTCTCATTCTTTATGCAGTAGTTTAAGAGGGAAATCAATAAAGGATTAAAGGGTTGTACCTGGATTCAGCTTGACTGTCCATTTAATTGAAAAACATCCTGTGCAGTCAGTCCAAAATATGTAAAGATTATAATAATAGTCAGTTGTTTTTTCATAAATAAGCATTTTCATTTTGTTGGAATATCTTACAAGGCAATGAAAATATAAATCACTTTTCACACTTATATTTCACGCTCACATTAGCTGAAAGTAAAGAGCAAAATGGAGAAAAAATGCAAATGAGCTGCTGATTATGCACCAGAACCTCTAAAAAATAAAAACAAATTAGACGAACAGTTGAACTTCATAGTGTTTGTGCTGCAAGTGGTATTTTTAAAGTCTGATATTGACCTGGATTTGTATATTGTTGAAATAATTATTAAAAAAAAAACACTGACAAAGCTCTATAAAATGAGAATAATGAGCCAAAACTCTGTTACAATTGAACCTGAATATACTTTCATGTCATTTATTCAAAACTCTTTCATTCTTTTGTAAAACATCAAACTGTTAGATGGACCTTGCCTAATATGTCCTAATATGCTGTGGCAGTAAAGTGTTCTCTGATTGGACGTCAGCTTTTGCGTCCCTAGGAGTTGCTCTTCGCTGCCAGTAGGCAGCAGCAGGGAGGACAGTCATGATGACTGAGTATGACCTCATATGTCCGACTGTCGAGCATGTTAGGCCATCAGTGCTGACCTGCGCCTCACTGATGTGAAAACATGCCTTTGTGTCCACACACACACACACACACACACACACACACACACATCTCCCTGGCCCATGGTACTTCTGAAAGCTATTGGGAGACTGTTCTTGCTGTCTCGATGTGTTGAGGTCCTTGAATAGCAAGGACTGGCATTGACTTTGCAGTTTGCATGCCACGGTAACCAAGTCATCTGAGCATGAGAGCTGCATGCCATTTTATTAGACCTAGATTTGTCACTGAGAAATGAAAAGGCTCCCAGAGCCTGAAATGTATGGAAGTGAGCCTCTCTCCTGTTTGAGCTTAATCCTACCTCACCACTTTATAGACTTCTGCACACATGAAGCCTAGATAAAATTCATTAGTCTGATAGTTTTTTCAGCACCTATAAATCCCTCAGTCCCTGAATACTCTCCACCAGCCAACCACGTATGAATGTGTGTCCCGGTGAGTTTTGGGGAAATTTAGAGCAACTGGTTTTACACGGTGGAGGAGATTAGGAAGAGAGCGGCGGTCAAAGACAGACAAATCAAAATATAACTCATTCAGGTAGAAAAGCAGGAAAATAAAGTGATTGTACAATTTAATTGGAAAAAATAAAAGTACCTTCACTTTTCCTTGGTCCTTATTTTTTCTTTAAAGAAAGTTTATGATATAAGAGTTATATAAAAATTACTTCCAAGTGTTAGTCAAATTACTGTGACCAACACTTTTTACTGAGCTCCTTGTGCATGATTGTGATTAGATGTTTGACATACACATATAGTTGCTCTATGAGGACAAATTCGTTCAAAAAATACCCAATAGAGGCTGAATGTGTTCTTCTAATGCATTATTGAATAGCGCCTTTTTACATTTGAAGTAGTGCGTGTCCCCAGCGGATGAGAACATTGGTTGGTCGGTGTCTCTACCCTGGTGACGTGCTGATGTAAGGAGCAGCGTTACCTCTGGGGGCCACTAGCAGGGCTTTTAGACCCTTTTTCTCAGTGTCCTTCTGCACATCCTTCACACATGAAACTGTTACAGTTACACATCCACAGATATATACACACTCTCGCTTTCTGCTTCTCAGAATTCCTTAAAGTCAATAAGAAATGAGAAACCGTTTTTTATCGAGAGCGACAGCCCATTGTGTGACTGTGTGACTCTTTAATTAAGGATCCCTCTCCTTCTGACCTTGGCCAATGTCAGTCTGTGAGTGAATGATGGCTCAGCTGTATGTAATTAGCATAACCACTAGTTTTTAAACGTCCACACACTCACCTCCCAATCTGTGACCAGTTAACAAAATGTGTAGCATCAGCACTGACTGACAGCGGTGGTTCCTTCAAAGAGGCTGTCTCCTGCACCAGGGGCTGATTCTTTGTGCAGTAAAAGTAAAAAGGTAGAAGGAAGGGATGGGGGATTGAACAGACAGAAAAGACAGAGGTAGGAGGAAGAGCAATAAATAAGAGAAGGAAAGTAAGAAAGAAAGCAGAGGGAAGGAACAAAAGAAAGGATGAAAGAAAACTACAGAAGAATCAAAGACAGGAAGAGAAACTTCAGAAAAGAAAAGAATATAGGAGGGAACAAAAGAAACAGAGAAGTACATAAGAAAGGAAGAAAAAAAATACTGAAGGAAGAGAGAGAATAAAGAGAAAGAAAGTAAAAAGAGGGAGGGAAAGAGAAAAGAGGAGAAAGAAAGGTCGATGTAAGAATGAAATAAAAGACAAAAGGAATGAAAGATAAAAAATTAAGTGGAGAAGAGGGAAAAAAGGAAATAAACATTTCATAATTTTAGGTTACTGGAGTCATCAGATAAATTTTGTAAGTTAAAAAAAACATCCCTCTGCAATGTAATGAAGAAACTAGAAAGTCCCCATGTAAAGTAGCAACAGCTCACATTTGAACTCGTTTACAGTACCTGAGTTAACACATAAAAGCTCGAGTGTTGCATGTTTCTGTAAAATAACATTACACACCCACATGCATTAGTCTTGTAAGAAAATATGAACAGGTATTTCTCATACACAGTTCATCTTACGCAACCAGCTCTTGTTCCTGGGGGATGGGAACAGAGGTTTTACATGATTATCGGTTACACTACATCACTCAGACTAATCGTGCTCTTAATCTGCACAGAGGGACGAAAGGCAAGGACATCAACACCATCAAGTCCCTCAGGGTCCTCCGAGTCCTGCGTCCACTCAAGACCATTAAACGGCTGCCCAAGCTGAAGGTACAGTATTCCAATCCGTCACCCACCCAGTTCATTCTGAGGAATAAAACAAACAAACAAACAAACACAACAAGAGAGCAGCTGTGGCAGCAGTCGCTGACACTATCATGAATCAGCGAGAGATAGGTATATCTGTTTTATATCAGTTATAAATCAGATAAAAATCTTTCATCTACAGTTTTAGTTGAAAGAATTGAGCTGTTGGACCTTTGGGGTGTTGTGGGTCGTTGAGGGACAGGAGGAGTCTAAGTTAGTTAATACAGCAGCTGTACTCAGAATTGGTTCACAGCAGTTACGATAAATTCCAATAAAACCAGACAATATTTATTGTCGAATTAGCCATAAAAACTTTTCAAACCACCACTGTTTGGTCAGTATGGGCCAAACACTCATAATTTTCCCTAAATATGGATAAATAAATAGCTTTTGTTTGTCTGTAGCATAATTAGCTGTTAACCGGCTATTTTAGCCAAGTGCTCAAGAATGATGAGTGACGATGACTAGCCATGCAATTAAACAGACGCTGGGCATTATCTCACACTCTGACAAATATATGAATGACTGGAACATGATGGACATACACGCAGACAGTGGAAACGTGGACTTTAAAACGTTTCATTTACTTTTTAAACCAGGAAACTGAGTCATCCTAGAAAATCATTGTTGCATTTTGAGTCCATGCTGACTACAGTCAGCACCTGTCAAGCCTCCAAGTAGGAGAGTGTTTGTTGCTTCAAAGACGGTGCCGCAATTCTTCATCCTCTTAATCATCATTGGAAACACTGTAACACAGGTGGCCTAGTGCCAGTTAGCGGTCAGTTCATACTGAATATGTCTGTCATTCAGCGAAGTTGCAGCTTGTCAATATCGCTCATCTTTCTCAGTGTAATTTGTCTCTGTTTGGCAGATGCTGGCAAGATTTTTGTGCATGTTCTGAATATATTTACTAATTTTGGCAGCGTTTTTTGAACCTGCAGTTTGGACAAGTTCAATCCTGCACCGTGCAATCATTTGGCTTATTTGAAGCCTTGTTAGCTGTTACATTACACCGTGTTGACTGCCACTCATCTTTCATAGGTGATAAACTGGCATTCAATTAAATATGACCGTTCTTTCATTGTAATGTTTCGTAACTGAGAATTAGTTCCTGCAGAAGAAACTGCTTAAACTGTCAGAGAATGTAAAAAAGGAGGAAAAAACCTCACCACCTCACAGGTTCTCATTCAGAGTTTGTACAGAACACAAAGAACTTAAGATAGTATGTTGTGACCTTGTTAATATTAACAGAAACTTATTGAATAAACTATGTAGAGAATTTTTTTATTTTTATTTCAGGTTTTATTTGATTCTAGTGGCATCATTTTTGTTTCGTAGAAAAACTGTCCACCTCAGCGAAATCATTTTTCATACAACCACTGGGGGTCGCTAAAGCTGGAAATTTTACAATTTAACAGATTGAGAAAGAATCTCAAGCAGACTGAAAAGTGCATGAAGTAAAGAATCAGTAATAATGAAAAAATGCTCATCAAGGCCAGACTCTCAACTGTTGCCTCTGATGCAGAGATGACAACTTCCTTCTGGTGCGTGAAGGCAGCCGATCATCCAAAAGTAATTGATCTAACAAAAGATGAAAGATCTGATTGGAGTAATAGGGGTCAGATGATTGAGACAGATCAGAGCTGGCAGACAGACGTTCATCCACAACTCTTCTTGGATATATGAACAGAGGAGTTTGATGGACAGGTGGGTAGGGGATTGGAAAATTATTCTCTGTCCTCACTCTAGAGACAAAAGCCTTGATGGCGGTCTTTCATGCAGCAGCATATTCACTGGTTGGATTGCCTACATGTCAGGATAGATAGAAAAAGACAGATCGAGGCACAAACTGACTGAGAGAGATCGCTTGAGCGAAAGAGTGACAGGTAGAGAGACACAAAGACTTGAAGCAAGCCTGTGTGTTCATGTGCTACGGAAGAAGTGATTCCATAGTTTGCAGACCATTAGAAATCTAGGCAAGTGGGTTAAAACAAGGCTAAATTTGGTTCAAAGGTGAGTTTTTAGATGTCAGCTGTATTGTAAAGCAGAACAATCAATGTATTGATCGCACTTGTATTGATCCGAGTGTACTTGCTTTTTGTGTTTGTATATACTTTTTCCAGGCCGTGTTTGACTGTGTGGTAAACTCTCTGAAGAACGTTCTCAACATCCTCATCGTCTACATCCTCTTCATGTTCATCTTCGCTGTCATCGCCGTGCAGCTCTTTAAGGGCAAATTCTTCTACTGCACCGACGAGTCCAAGAGTCTGGAGAAAGACTGCAGGTACGTCATCCAAACTAACCTTGTTAAAACATGAATTATGTCGTCTTTATCAAACTATATTTTCCACATCGCCTCAATCAACCATGTGGTTGCCACTGGATCATATATGACTTTATAGTGACACTATTAATAGTTTTTTTTCTCTTCTAATTTGATTGTCCAGGACCTGTCTTTCACATTTTGTCTCATTCTCTTTCATTTTCCATATCCCCTTATGCTGTCTCTCTTTGTGTTTCTCTCTCTCTCTCTGTCTCTCAGGGGTCAGTTTCTGGAATATGACAGAGATAACGTAGCAGCTCAGCCCAGGGAGTGGAAGAAATACGACTTCCACTATGATAACGTTCTCTGGGCCTTCCTAACGCTCTTCACCGTGTCCACCGGAGAGGGATGGCCACTGTAAGCCAGGACGACCTCCACTTCATTTTATTTGGCCAGCACCTTTCATACATACACAGTGAAATACCACATTTACTCAGCTGTACACGCAGTAGAGATAGATATAAGGAATGTATTGGTTTAGAAAGTAAAGATGGCAAATTTATTGCTGATAATTAGTGCTTGAGGTTTTGAGGCATTGTTGAAACTTTCCTTCAGTGACTTGTTCTGTCACCACTCAGCACACCTGGAGACAGATTAAACCCAACTGATTTCAACCAGGCCTGATTACCAGGCTCGTAGCATAGATAGCTTCAATCTGCCACTCTGTGTCTGAGCTAACGTACCGTGATCATATCCATCAACATTAGCATCTCTGTCAAGGACCATGAAGAGACATTAATGGCTGCTTGCTTATTTCATTTATTGTGAGTAAATTCTTAAAATGACTGCAGTTGTCGTGATCATCTGAAATCACACACTCCTAAATGAGTAGTGATAGTAAAATAAAACAATGGCCACAAGAAAGGACTCACAACTGAATTTTACATGAAGACAGTATATAGCATTATCTACCAATACATACAGTATTTACTGGTATTAACTTGGGATACCTATTATACTTGACTCTCTGCACACGTTTACTGACAAAAAATTACAATTCTTACTTTCTCTGTAATTAGAGTCACACAATCTTATTCTCACATGGTAAAAAACAAAATCAAAAATCTTAGATAACTTCAATGACAATCATGATCCTTGTTTAATGTTAGAAACATTCAAAACTAACACTACTAATAATTATCATAATTTTGATCATTATTATTGTCATAATCGTCGCCCCCCCATCCTCATCATTTGTAGAGCACTTTAGAAAAGTTAGAAAAGTGCTTCACACACAGCAACAAATTCAAACTTATTGAAAGTGTACAGATAGTGCTCAACAAGTCTGTGCCTTGAAGCACTTGCAGATTTCACAGCAGGAGACTTTCTTTCCCCACTGGCTCTTGTTGACACCTATAATAATCTGTGAGTCTGTAAGGGTAGACTTTGCAAGTGGGCCCACAAGTGCACACTGCTGTGCTCCTCTGTTCAAGACACATAGGGCTCCTGACTGTGCCTGGAAATTGAAAATATGGAGCTCTGTAGAACTAAAAGTCTGACAAAATAAAGACTGAGGCACCTGACCCTTCTAGGAATGGAGCAGATGGAAGGACCTTTTTTGGGGTATTGTTGTATATGAATCTGTTCACCTTTTCCTTCCTCTCAGTGTTCTGAAGCACTCTGTGGATGCCACATACGAGGATCAGGGCCCCAGCCCAGGCTTCCGCATGGAGACATCCATCTTCTACGTGGTCTACTTTGTGGTGTTCCCCTTCTTCTTTGTCAACATCTTTGTGGCTTTGATCATCATCACCTTTCAGGAGCAGGGAGACAAGGCCATGTCTGAGTGTAGCCTGGAGAAAAATGAGGTGGGAAATCAGAATTAGATGCAGTTTCTCTCCTAGAAAACAATGAGCCCCTTCCCCTAGATGCAAAAAGAACAAACACTGATTATCTCTGCAGAAGCACTAGATTCTGAAAATGTTTCTCTTCCATCACAAATGTTTTCTTCATTAGAAAACAGAGCACATGCTGATCCACTTCTAAATATCACTCCTGGGAAAATTCTGTCTAACACAATTTACAGTTCCCTCAAACAGAATAAAACACTAAAAAAGAAAGCAGTGGGGTTTATCTTCTCCACTCTCTTCATCTCCACTTCACAGGGACTTTGTCAAAAATCAAGCTGGTTTTTGTCTGCAAAGTATTTGCTAGTGATCAAACAGCATCTCATCTTTTAATATTACAAAATGTTTAGACAATCCTCCAGTGGCTTGCCAGCTGTCTTTCATGTTAATAAATGTAATTTCTGTGATGAAAGGTGAGAAATTCCTGTATCAGAGAGGATTCATTCACCATCTGTTTTTGTGTTTGTCTTTTTGTCAAACAGAGAGCTTGTATTGACTTTGCTATCAACGCCAAACCACTGACAAGATACATGCCACAGAACAAGCAGTCCTTCCAGTACAAGATGTGGAAGTTTGTGGTGTCGCCTCCATTTGAGTACGCCATCATGACTTTAATCGCCCTCAACACAGTGGTGCTGATGATGAAGGTCAGCGATTTCTCCTACTAATGAGGCAATGCACCAATTCCTCCCAGACACTTGTCAGCCAGAAAAAAGTAGTGTATGACTCAGTCGTACTTATGTACTACCCGTTATGATACAATGTGTTGGAATAATTTTTTAAAAAAAGGACTGCAGAAACTGTTCCCATAAATGTGAACCTTTTAATAATTTATTTCATGAGATGGAGATGGAACTACAACACCAGCAGTGGTGTGTCCTTGAGACATACTCAACAATTAAAAATCAAACAGCACAACCGCCAGCACGGCGGTGCTGAATTGCCAAGACACCAGCACTTCTCTCTGAGAGAGAAGTGCTGGTGTCTTGGCAATTCCTTTATTAGTCTACTCAGAGGAAGAAATCTCTGAGGGAATGAACCAGCCAGTGTGGGTAATGCAAGCTGGTGCCAGGGAAGAGTTCTGTAAATAAAATAATTTAAAAAGAAAACAAAAACATTTTACATTATCCTACAATATTTCAAGATTATCTCCCTTTTGTCAGATTATGTCCATTAGGTCTTAATACTTATTTGAAGTGTCATATTTTTTTTTTTAATCAGGCAGCAGCCTGAGTGGAGTGGTAAAGAATAATTCAAATATCGACTAACATGCAGTTCTATGAGGTGCCTCTGTGAGGACTAGGTGCACTGTTTACAAGACCAGCATTCAATTTAAAAACAGCATCATGCCTTGACTCATAGACCTTTGTCTACTGTATTTAGCACTTTGAAAGGTTGTTCAGATATACTGTTTGAAGGAAGTTTGACATTTTAGGAAATGTGGTTAATGGCTTTCTGGCAGAGAGTTGGATGAAAAGATCAATTTCATATCTGTCCATTGAATATGAGGCTACAGCTGGCAGACTGGAAACAGAGCTAGCCTGGTACTGTTCAATGGTAACTAGTGACTGACAGGGCTGGATGACCAGGACAGCAGTGAACAGTAACTAACAAACACACACAGTTTCAGTGTTAGAATCGCCTGCCATTATCACAGAGGCAAGACGTAGCCCCTAGCGATACTCAGAGGATTAAAATTAATGTTTGCAGCTGGGATTGACAGATGCTCATGCACCCTCGAAACTGCTTGTGCATAAAACAGAAGTTGCGTGTAATGCTTCTTGGTTGCATCTACACTTCTCTGATCTGTCCAAGACAGATAAAGTGACTGAACGTACAGTAAATGGGATAAAAGATGTCGCTTTGACCCCCCCCCCCCCCCACCACCACCGGGGTTCTTCCCTCACCCTTCCCTTCCCTTTTGGTGTGTGTTTGTCCTTTTTGTCTACAGTTCTACGGAGCTCCAGACCTGTATGAGTCCATGCTGAAATACTTAAACATCGTTTTCACAGCCCTCTTCACACTGGAGTGCATCCTCAAGATTATTGCCTTCGGTCCACTGGTGAGCTGTCAAGACCATATGCTGGCACTGCACTCTGCAAACACTAGTCAATTATTCACTGTTGTGTCTGTTTACACATATGAGGGAAAAATCTTCCGTTGGATATGCAAACAGGCAGAAAATCAGGCTCAGGGTGATTTCATTAAACTGCTGTAACTGTGCTCACAGTCCTGAGTTAATTAAATCCTTGTGAAAGTTAAAATGATTAGCGAGATCTTTTTGAAATGTGATTTAGTGTCCGCATTTAGAAACAGATACAGAGTCACACTACTTGGATGGGTTTTTGTTGAAGGAATGGGATTTTTATTTGTAAATACATAAAAAAGAATATCAGAGGGTGTATAACAGGTTAAGAACAGTGAGTAAACGGTGCAAAGTTATGATTAAAGTCTCAATTTTAAGAACGAAGCGGATTAACTAGTAAAAAGAAAAAAAAGATTAAATCTTCTCCCAACATAGGGCCATCTGGCCTGCAGGGAGGCATTTCATCTCTGGCACCTTTCCATTTAAAAGGCCCATTTATTAAATAGCTTTTCTCACACACCACTTACCTCCACCTGTTTATCTGTTAAGCCCAGACGGATGGGCTTCGTTTGCTGGTATAAACACTCGGCTGCTGCATCCCTTCAGACTGCAGCTACAGGGCCTGGTAGCAGCCTCTGCCCTCAGGAATTGGATGATTGACCAGTGTGAGGGGGTCCGGGCTGCAGGCAGCAGCTCGGCAGTTAGTTTATGCCGGGGGATGTGTCAGCATTTGTGTGTATTGTATATGCACCAATGGATTTTTGTGTTAAGTGGATGTCTAGATTTCTCTGTGTTTTTTGGTATTTTTGCATTGGTTGGTTTTTCCTTCAGTCTATAGGAACATGGTTGTACACCACTGCAACTTTTGCACTTCCACATTTACCTTTTTAATGCTTATATTAAACTACATTCGTAACTTTGCATATGAAGATTATTGTGTCAACTTGTTTTTCACAGAACGAGTTACCAAAATACAGTGCCATGAAAAAGTATGCACATTTTCCCCTTGACAATGCCGAACTGTTGATTAACCAGCTCTAATGATCCGTTTAATCCTTTGTCTGTTACTCTTGGTTATTTTGTGTTGTGCATTTGGAGACTTCTCAGCTGGGTGTCCACTTCTGGTGAGAGTAGCCACAGAACTAAGTTGCCTCCATTTATACACAGTTTGTCTGACTGTGGCTAATGCAGTCAACAAATTGTTGAAATACATTTTCCCACCTACACTGTGGTTATATGAATGAAACCACAATTGTATTAGAGACACTATTCTTTTTAATGTTTGCATGAACTCTCTCTGTCTCTCTGTCCTTTGTCTTGTAGAACTACCTGAAAGCAGCGTGGAATGTATTTGACTTTGTGACTGTGCTTGGAAGCATCACAGACATCTTGGTCACAGAGATTAAGGTAAGTGATCATCATGCAACCCCCCCCAGTTGGGGTCCTTAGTGTCGTCACACCAGCTAGTCTTCATTGGCTCATTTTTACCATGAGGATCAGTCTTCATTGTGTAATCTCAGCTGCAGCAGCATTTGAGAATCTAGCAGGGCGACTTACTGTGATACAGGAAGTAGAGTCTTGATGAAATAGAGTTAGGACCCGAGTTGGAAAGTAGTTACTTTTACAGTGAACATAATTTACATTAGGTTTGCAAGTAAGGATTATTTACATTATCATTTATTCTCTCTGCTATTTTTTCATTTATAGATGAATTGTTTAGTCCGAAAAAGTCAGAGAAAGCAAAATATGCCAAGAAAAAATGATAAAGTCACTTGAATTTTATCTTGGTTGACCAACCGACAAAACAAGTTTACAATGAATTATTTCTGTACTAAGTTACATGTAGCTCTTTTTATTACAGATGTGTCTTTTTCAATGTATCTGAACAAAGTGTTCCAGCTTCAAAATCATGGATGTAGGAGTCATGCTTCGCTATGCTCCCATACTCTCGTTTCCCAAATCAAAAGCTCAGCCAAGCAAACTTAGAGCAGAAACACAGAATCAATAAACCAATACATAAAAAAAAAAAAAAGAAGAAAATCAATCCATGAAACGGAGGCAGACAGAGGGCAGCAGGAGGAGGGACACTGCTGCTGCTACAGTTTGGAGCATTTAATCGCTTCTGTTGAATCACTGCAGAAGACAAATAGACAAAAGCATTTGATTATGGAGAAGGGAGTGAGGCTGGGTACCGTAGCTTTCTGTGTGGCAAAGTCGTTCTCTCTTTCTTTATGTGATCATTAGTCTTCTTTTCTGTTTCTTCCCTCTTGCTTTCCTTCTCTGGTTTTATTTTTTTTTTCTCTTTTGCTGTTTACATCTTCTGCTGTGTCTTTCCTGGCGCCTGTGCCCAAACTCTGTCACATCTGACACCTCTAGACGGTAAGTGGCTTTTCTTGTCGGCCGCTGGTTTTGTCATTTCCCTCATCAGTGTGCGTCGTCCTCTCTCACAACCTTAATTTAAAGTGTCTCTCTACTGAAACCTTAGTGTGACATGATGTAAAAGAAAGAAAACTATTAAAACTTTATGTCTTAACATCAACTTAACAACAACTCAGTTTAACAAGAACTGAATCAACCAGACCAATTTCAGTTGCATAAGATCTGGTCAGCTTAACAAGTAGTGTAGTCTCTTGAGCCCCTGCACTTCCTGCTGTTTGCATCAAGATTTTGTGCTAAGATGAGATCAGGGCGCTAGTATAAAAGAGACACTTGATTCTACAAAGTCCTGGAAAGAGGTTGGTTTGGATTTCATGTAGATTACATTATCGCATCCTGTGGCATGTTTTGTACTTGTTAGAAATTATGGGCCTAGACTTGTTGAGACTGATGTTTTTTTTTAATGCAGGTCAACTTGAAATAAATAGTTAAATGAAAGTGAAAACACAGATTTTTACATAAGTGATCTAGTCATTGCCATCTGTGCTGCTTGGATTTAGGGAACTGAGGAGAGTCCAACGAAAATGTGATACATTTAGTGCAAGCAGTTTTATTTTAGCCAGTTCCATTCCTGTTGTCATTTGGTTTTTAACTTGCACCTAAAATCATTTCCATCTTGCTCAAAAATAACCCTTTGGATTCAGCGATTCAATCAGTTATTAATTCGTTATACACATAATATTATGAGCCTGTGTAACTTTTGCTGAACAGTGTCCACTGTGGCTGCAAGAGCAAGTGACAGGCGCACAAATACAGAAGAAGTCTAAGGCAGCAAACTGTCTCATTTATGTCACTTCCACGGCAAAATCCACGTAAAGTTTTCATACATTACTCAGCATCAAGTACTGGTCATACCAAACCAAGTAGGGCTGTTGTGGAAATCTTTTTTAGTTTGGGTATTCTACAATATTTCACAGAGTGAGTTGTTTTTTCCCAGGACAAGATGATCAACCTGAGTTTTCTGAGGCTGTTCAGAGCTGCTCGACTGATCAAGCTGCTGCGGCAGGGCTACACCATCCGCATCCTGCTGTGGACCTTCGTTCAGTCCTTCAAAGTGAGGAAACACACAGACAGTGATCTAAACATGCCAGTTTACAGTGGATAAGTATATAAAACCTGTTGGTGAGTAAGTAAACTGCATTTATGTAGCACATGTTTTACAGAAAAAGATGAAAGAACTTTATTCTGTAAAGATAGAGTAAGAAAGGAGATGCTTCATTCAGATTTTAGAGCTAACCATGATGATTAGGTTGATTTATAGTTGCATGAATGGATATCACACAGAACACTAATATTGGCTCTCTGAGACATGCAGAAGTCCTATGTTTCTGTTAAAATCGAACTAAATAGCCCTCAGCAGAGAGCAGTTCGGATTTTCAAACATTGTCGGTTTGCTCTCTAAATCCCCTGGGACAAGTTGAGTTAAATGCAGAGTGCCGGGCCGCAGACGAGGGAATTTATAGCAGCTTTAATGTCAGTGCTCAGAGCTTTTAAGCCCAATGAAAATGGACAGTAGCCGCAGTGTGTTAAAAGGTGGCTATTTAATTACAGCACATGTTCACCTTCTACTGGCAGAGTTATAAATAGAGGGTTAAAAGAATCAACCCCGCAGGTCAGGTTGACTGCCCCGTTTCTTAAACAGGACTGTAAAATCGTACAACAGCGCTGCTCCTTTGTGGAGAATCAGTTCGTGTGTGTGTAGAGAAAGAGAGTGAGACATCTAAAGCGATGCTAATTGCTCAAAGGGTTTTGTATATGTTCAATATTTACAGTAACTGTGTGTGTTTGTATATGAGAGAGAGGAATGAGTGTGCTGTGGGTGTCTCTAAGCTGTATTCATGTGGGGTTTTTTTTTCAGGCTCTGCCATATGTCTGCCTGCTCATCGCCATGCTGTTCTTCATCTATGCCATCATTGGAATGCAGGTGAGTTGGGACATGACCAGCTGCACACAAGCAAGTTTGAGTGTAAAGATCTACATTAGATGCCTCCTGGAAATTCTGCATTTTCTCAATAACCCAAAGTCCCTACAGACCCATGTTACCTCCTCAACAGGTGTTGAGACCTGTTTAACCTAGACCTATTTATCATCTATAGTGTGAGTAGGTAATCATGAGCTACTGGTAGTAAGAAGGGAGCAGTAAGACAATAGATGAGAGGATCAAAACCAGTCTCATATCTGTCAATTATATGTAACTAACAGATGGATATATAGATATTTGATTTTGTGGATTTTAAGAGGTAGTTTAAATAAAGGATTAACTCATCCTTATTCCCCTCATAGTGTACATGAGGTTGTCATGAGGTTGTCAAGTGGAATATTTTTCTTAACACTTCTCTTTGATACGTTCCAGCTGAATAATAGAACACCTGTGGGCTAGAGTTTTTATACCCACAATAACTGGCCCAAATACGACCCAAAATCCAATCTGGTTCAGATTCAGGGTCGTGGTTTTTTTTTGTCCAAGGCCTCATGTTTCAGGTTGGGCTTGGGTCTCTCACCAGTCAGGTTCTATTGGGCTGGGTCTTAAACCAATGAAAACCATTTTTCAAAGGTCTCTAAAACATTAGTTAGTCAAGGCAAAATGAACAACAAAGGGAAAGTTTGAAAAAGGAACCTTTAAGGTATCAAGAGTTTATTGGTCAGAAACTGTGACAGTCTACTTCATCAGTGGGCCTGGTTTGATTAGATTTGATTGACAGAAACAAAAAAACTCAGCAACTTTCTTCTGATTCTGTTTCAAAAGTTGCAAAATCCTGACATTTGCTTTCGATACAAACCACCTACTCTCCTGCTGCCTCAGGTGTTCGGAAACATTGAGCTGAATGAGGATACCGCCATAAGTCACCACAACAACTTTCAGACCTTTTTCCAGGCCTTGACCCTTCTCTTCAGGTAATCTCTTATCCGTGGTCCAAAAGCTCTCGTACCACAAATAATCAAGTGACAACTGATATCGCTCACTGCTGCTCCCATCGCTGTGTAGCAGTGTTTACCTTCATCTTGTGTTTACAGTCATTTGGTTGTCTTTCAGGAGCGCGACGGGCGAGGCCTGGCATGAGATCATGTTAGCGTGTCTCAGTAACCGACCCTGTGATAAGCTCTCAGGAACTGTAGGGAAGGAGTGTGGAAGTGACTTTGCCTACTTCTACTTTGTCTCCTTCATCTTCCTCTGCTCTTTCCTGGTCAGTGTGAGGGAAATGGAGGCTCATCCCAACCAGTCACAAATAATATGTCCTGAGTGACAGAGAGTGTGCAAAAATTGGGGGATTTTGCATGTTTTAGCCTGTCAACAACTAGCTGGAGCTTTGTTTTTTTAACTGATCTATGTTCCCATTATTCCAAAAGTTATGTTTCATGCTGTGAAAAGATGCTGTTTGTAAGTAAGCAAGGTCATCTTATACTGAGCGTAACTCAGAAAATCCTACCAATTAGAGAAAGTAAAGAGAAACATTGGAAGAAAATGCAAATTAGCTGGTGATAATTGGACAAAATCCTCCAAGTAATCTCAGCGAAACCACAAAGCTCACACTGTATATTGATTTTTTTTAATCAGAATTTCACCTAAATTTTTGCGTTACTGATTTTTAAAATATAATTTTCACACATTTTTATAAATGTGTTTTTGATACATGCAGTATCAAAAATAAACAGATAAATTCATGGTTGCTTTTAAACAAACCCGAAACGATTCAGAAATATCACTGATGAAGGATTGCCAACAACAGCAAAGTGATGTCATCATTATGGAGCAATGAAGCTGCCAGTGGGTTCAGTTCTGAACGGATTCATATTACATGCAGGAAATCAACCAGTAAAGGCTTTGAAAAATGGCCAACAGTAATATTAAATATATAGTTTGCAGTATTGTGGCTGAAAACATGCAAAACCACCATTATGGTCCTTCAAAAAAATTTTTTCTAATTACATATTCTAAGTTATACATTTTATTTATTATTAGGTGACTGTCAGTCAACGGAAATGTTCTAATTCCCATTTTCTGACAGAAATTTTGTAATTTGGTGTTGTTTAGTGTAAACACAAATATTACTATATATTATTAATTAATTTTATACCCTTGTGTCTTCATTCACCAGATGTTGAATCTCTTTGTTGCCGTCATCATGGACAACTTTGAATACCTGACCAGGGACGCCTCCATTCTGGGGCCTCATCACCTTGATGAATTCATCCGCGTGTGGGCAGAGTACGACCCCGCTGCCTGGTAGGTGCTGCAGCTGATCTCTGACTAGTACAATTACAGTATATTCCCCCATGTTAGCCAGTGACATTGTTGAATAAGAGGGGGTGGTTGTTTAGAGAGGGAGGCCGAGGCAACACAAAACCCCCTGAATGGTTTCTGAGTTCCAGCAGGATGACTCTGTGGCGTGGAAGTGGGATAAGATCCCGTCTTAGCAGCAGTGGGTGAATGACATTAAGCCTGAGCCCACAGTGTTGGCTGAGGCTGGTGACGAGCCCCCTGTTGGCCGGACTGATGCATGCAAATCCAGCGTTCCACTCGGCGTCCACTCAGCCCTCCCTACTGCTAAGATGGTGGGCTCCAAAGCTCCTAAGTCTGTCACTGTGTCACTGTGGAGAGAAACTATTTCCATGCCTCGAGTAAGGGAATACAGGTTCATGTCAGTGGCCTCTCTGCCCCTCGCTCCCACACTGCTTAACTTGACTAAAGCACTATACAAGTTTTGAGTGAGACAGTGTGAGGTGTAATCTGTCTCAGATTATGTAAGACTCATTAAGTTTTAATATAGGCTTCACAGCAGCCTTGTCAGTGAGCCAGGAGAGGTGTGAGAAGTGAAATATTGCCATCACCTAACGGACATATTGGGGGAGGAATTATTATTTATTCCTTAGAATATAAATGAGCTGCTCTCAGAAGTGCCTACAGTAACATTCGGCATATTTTCAAGTGCAATAACTCACCATTACATCAGATTGCGGCAGGGAATTTATTTAAAGCTCACCCTTTTCAATTTTTATTGGTTTTCACTTCTTTTTTTTTTTAAAGGAACAGATTGGTTTGAACTAATTTTCTCCTGGATTTTATGCCCCTTACACATTAAAAGGACTATGATTACTAGTGTTTACAGTGAGCACTAAGCTGTAGCTATATCCTAATTTTTCCTTGAAAATTGTGTATTGTGGTGGGAAGTTTACATTCAACAATTAAACACTTACATATTTTACATAATCTGACCACAAATAAAGAATGCATTAATCTTTTAATATTCAAAATGAACACCAACATATTCATTTAGTCAGAAAAATAAAAACTGAATCTAAAGAGCTCTGACTATATTGTATTCTTTATGCTATTACTTCCAGATATTTTCCTTAATGCCAATGCCCTCTAACAGAATATTATAGATAGATGCAATGAAATAACCTGTGACCTGACCTCTTTAACATGTCTCATCTTTTTCAGTGGGAGGATATGCTATCAGGATATGTACAAATTGTTGCGTTTTATCTCACCTCCTCTGGGCCTGGGGAAGAAGTGCCCTAACAGGGTGGCTTATAAGGTTTGCACTCCCACACAGTCCTTTTGTTCTCCAATGGACTGTGATGGTTTCGGACTGTGGATGTCTGTTCTCATTCCCTGTGGTGCCAGCGAATGACCTGACCGCACATGCACACAAACACACATCGATCCCCCACTAACCAGCTGGCAGGTAACCATGGCGAGGGCAGGAAACAATGCTGCAAGTCAGGCTCAAACAAACAGCATCGCATGTGATGCCTAAAATGTTCCTGCTTCTAAACATGGGAGTGAAAGAAGAGTGGGTAGTAAAGAGAGAGCATTGTGTGCTTTGTTTCCACTTTGGTTACTGCCTGTGTCTCTTAGCATGCAGAAACAGAAGGCATCTTAAAGGAATACTCCACTAAAACTTTTTCAGCCTGTTGTTTGAGTCTGAAATACATACTTCCTCGGAAGATGGCTATGAAAAGTTTGTAGCTGCTCCTTTTAGAAGCATGGTAACTGTAATAACGTTAGGTTGTGGTGGATTCCAATGACCCAGAGTTGACAAAAAGAAAGAAAAAGAAACTTCTTAAATGACTCCTGCAGGATATTCCATTGTTCCTCTGGTGGTCAACATGATCAGTAAAATCCTAAAGCTACATTTCTCAATCTTCATCTTTCTTTGAAAAGGGTAGCACACAATAACATTATTAAAGAAATGTTTGAATCTATTGCACCGGGCCCTTGGGAGTCAATACACCCACACTGAGGGGAGCAGCTCAAAGTCTTTATTTGAGAGATCGCAGTTATATTTGCCTTTTTCCAAACACTTCAATTGAAAATGTCAGAGTCTGGGCTGGGATCCGGGCTTTTTTTAACCTATTGAACAGATTTTTTAATGCTGACTTTCAGCTTAATGAACAAATCTTAATACAGACTTGGTGATAGAGCTGTGAAATAAGGTCAATAATTTCTATCAATATTAAAAACATTTATCCTATCGTTTTTAGTAATTACAGTCACTGTGAATTTTTTTATAGGTTACCTCTATATTTTTGAAACTCAAGTCCTTGTCAATGATTGTTCCCATGTAAAACTAACAAACAAATACAACCATATATCGTGGTTTTAAGATGATGCTCCTTTACTTCCCATGAACGTGTCTCTAGGTGTGTAGACCAAATCGTTCTTGATTCTTCATCACTGACTCCATATGCTATGCTTTTCCAGCATTAATATCTGTCTGTGACTGAGACTCCTGATAGAAGTTTGGTTAATACACAGTCAAAGTGATTTAGGATTAGGTTAGGTTAGGATTAAGATTTTGGGGCTAAAGAACATAACCTGACCTACAATACCGGCGGGTTCACAAGGTCCAAATCACTGCACAGCCCGGTGCTGCTCTTGAGGGCTTGATAACCCTGCTTTCACTGGAATTTTTTAGAGAAACAAATGAACCTAAGAAATAATATTAATATGTCTTCTTTAACTGATTTCACTTAGGGATTTATTATTATTTCATAGGTTAATCACAGTCTGTATTTGAGCAGTTATCGTCCTCTTTTTCTGTTTAGTTTACTCATTTATCCATCATTAATATTCAGTATGTCTGTGAATGTGATTGATGAACTTATACTAAATTATAAGAATATTTTTTTTGTTTTTAAAATAAGTTAAACTCATAGTTTCTCTACAGCAAAGATAAATCTAAAAATCCTCTGTTTCATGTTGTCACCTCCTCGTAGCTCTGGAACTCTGCTGGGTGTAGTGTTAGTGTTATGGCGTTAATGTAATGTTATACTGCAGGAGCGGACTGAGAAGTTTCTCTGGATGTTTTAATACTTTTTAATGCTGTGAAACTTGGCTGCCATCGGAATCCACTGTAACTACTGTGAATCCGAGCAACTAACTTTTCAGAGACAACTTTTGAGCCTACAGGTGATGAGTGTTTGATACTCAAAAGAGAAATTTTCAGTAGAGTATTCCTCCTTCCACCAGGATACCTCTATCCAGCATCTCTGTACAGGGAATCCTCTGGAGTATCCTCCCCTCCTTTGTCCTCTGGGATCCATTCCTGAATCTGGCTACGATGGCATTCCAGATCATTATATTTTTGAAATCTTATTAACAAGGATTTCTGTGTCTCCCTCTTTTTTCCCTTTCATCCTTTCTTTTGAATTTTTCCCCTTTCTCTTACGATACAACTCCCCCTACTCCTTTTAAACCCTTTACCTCCTTATCTTCATCCCTTCCTCTATGGCCTCCCACCGTCTTTCCCCTGGGAAGCGGCCGCATGACTTACCTCGATATGTACAAGATGCTTCGGGACATGTCCCCTCCACTAGGTTTGGGAAAGAAATGTCCACCCCGAGTCGCCTATAAGGTAGAATCACTCCTTTCCTCCTCCTTCCCCTCCCTCCTGCAGCCACTGCTGGTTCCCTGCTTCCACCTGTCAAACATCTTCAGGCTTCTTTCAGTGTGTCACAGTCAGTATCTTCTGACCTGGTGTTGTGTAGTTTTTTTGTTTTTTTTTTTTTTTTTATCTGTGAAGCTCTGTGGCCTTTTCCTGCTTCCTCAGGGTTTGTTGTACACTCTGTTAATCTGCTGTATGGCCATGAGGCACTAATGAATGAAAACACATTAGACAGCTGATTATATTTAACATATCTCCAAAAAATGAGAAAATAAGAGGCATTGGATATAAAAACAACAGCACCAGCTGCTGGTAGAAAGTATACCGACAACAAAGGATGTTATGTTTGTTTGGTAGTCATAGCAGCAATTATTATTTTTAAATTACTGTTGAATGAAATGGCCTTGTATAATTTGGAAGGGACCACTTGTCATGTTGCGCCCACAGAGAATTAAATCTACAGCCCTACTGAGCTTTTTAGCCTCTTTTAGCTCATAGTTTAAGTTTTAAGGAAAACTTATTGCTCTCATTAACACGTAGAAGCTAAGGAAACCAGATATTTTTCTATGGCGTTATTAGAGACCTAGCTCCAGTTATGTCTTCAGCAGTGTGCGTTACTTTGTGATTTGTTCACGTAGCTTTCCCAATGCATTCCTTGGGGATAACAATCTATTTTCTTCCTTTTTTTCCTTTTATCCAGCACCAGGTTGCATATTCAGTTTTTTGTGATCTCACACATGTGCTGACATGATAAAATACCTGCCTGGTGCAAAACCAATGTTTCCACAGACTGTGCCATATACATCTAGATAAGATTTGAAACATTCGACTTGTCCCGGCACTTATGTTATTGTTCTGAGCTGTCTGTGGACATCTTTGAGATAAAGCATATACCAAAGATGAAACCCACTGGATAACTGCTAAAGAAAAATATAGTTTTTCTTGTCTGCCACACTTTGGGCAAAGCTCTAGGAATCGCAACATCTGGATACATTGCCATGAAATTTTGTAAACATATTCATGGTCCCCAGGGGATAAATGGTACTGATGTTGGTGATCCCATGACTTTTCATCAGGCACAACCATGAGCTGACATTTTTTTGCACAGCATAAGATGTCTTGACAACTGCTGGATAGAATGTATTGACATTTGGTTCAGACATTAATGTTTCCTACGAGATTAATTATAACAACTTTGTTGATCCCATTATTTTAATAGTGCCATCTTCAGGTCAAGATTTCAATTTTTCAGATACTTATGTTTACAACCAAAATATCTGTAGAAATTCTGTTGCTAGTTTGGACCTGATAGTGCCATCAGCCTCAGACTTTGTGCCTAGTACTAATGAGCAAATGTTAGAATGCAAACATGGTTAACCCCGATGGTGATAAATGGTGAACATTACCTTCTAGACATCAGTATGTTTGTATTGTCCTTGTGAGCAAGTTAGCATTCAGTGTGTAGTGATGCTAAACAAAGCCTTGCATGCTTGTATTTTCCCCTAAGGTTCGCATCAGAACACTATTTGACTGAATCACGGAGTAACGTATGGAATGCTTAGTTCACAAATGGAGCTAAAAGGAGCTAAAAGGAAAGTGAATATTGGACTTAAAGCAGATTTATCACATTGAATAGAAATGCATCTCCAAATGTAAGTTGCCCATTCTCTACTGGATGTGTAAATAGGTAACTGCTTGCGAACACATCGACCCCTTTTGTCTTCTTCTGCCGCCTGTTGGCCAAAATTCGATCATAGCACGCATATTTAGATATCTCAAAAACTTGATAACTACAGACTTAAACAAAATCTGGTGTCAGGTTTGATAAAGTATGAAGTGATTTTGGTGCAGGATCACATCTGGATATTAATCTGGATTTATTGCTTGATTTATCAACACTGCAAGATGGGGCATTTAAGGACAATTTCACTATCTTCTCATCAGGTTATTCAATGAGTTGAATGAAAACACACTGAAACATGTGTCCCGTGATTATATTTAAGCCTCCTGTAATAATGGAGATGGAGAAAAATGTTCACAAGCACAGTTCAAAAATCTTCAGGTGGTCTCCATGCGAGCTGCTCACCTCTTGGCATGCAGACGTAATGTGAGCGGTTTCAGTGCTTGCACAGCTGTCGACATGAATCACATTTAAAGCAGCCTTGCCCTTGCCCCAGTTAAAAATGTCTGGGTCTGACGTGGTGGCATCTCCAAATATAACTCGTTTTTGTGAATCGACAGAAAGACACGAACAAAGACAGAGAGAGCAGCAGTGCACTTGAGAGCAAGTCTTAGCATTCTCCCCCACCCCTGTTTCTCTATGTTGTCCCTCCCACTACATTGCCATTGATCATGCTCCATGTTAACCTCCCTTCCTAATGAACACATCTTCCCCTGATAGTCACCTTCTAGTTTCTAGGTTTATGTTCTGTCTTCAGGCTAAGCTTCACTCTCTGTTTTAAATGATCTTTCTTTCACCCTGTCTAGGGATTTCTATCCTATCTTCCCCTTTTCTGTAACTTCATTATATGAAGCTTTGTGTGTGTGTGTGTGTGTGTGTGCATGTTAAGTCTTTGTCTGCAAGCATGTGTCCCCTGCATCCATCCTTTCAAAGTGACTTTCTGTTTCTTCGTTTGTTTGATGCTCATGTCTGCTCTCTGTCTCTCTTTCCATAAGACTTTACAAGCATAGATGTTTTCCAGTGAGGGCACTAACTCCCTGCCGTTCTCCTCGGTTCCCTAACTCTCATCTCTCCATCTCTTCATCTGCATTGTTATGATCCCAGGGAGAATATACTTTCCCTTTTTTCTCTTTCTCTTTTTCTGTTTTGCCTCCACTTGGTTTGAAGAAAATGGGAGCCATCAGCCATAAAGTTTTCCTTTTTTCACAAGTTTTTCTTTTTAGCTCTTGATGTATATATATTTAAATTAGATGTTCTATATCCATTTCATGGCTGTGCTTCCCTCCAGTCTTGCTTTTAATCTTCTGCAACAATTTAAGTATGCATGCGTGCATGAAACAATTCAGTGATCCAGCAGTCCTGCATGGCATGGATTTATTCAGTTTCTACTTTTTACAATTAATGTCTCATGAATTTCTAAGTTTCATAACTTGCTGTATAAGTAGTGATTAATTAATAATAATAATATGCTGTGTAGTATTTGTTACTTCTACTTACTGCAGAAATGTAAGGCCAATAACTTTTATAACTTTTTAAATTAACTTATTTTTCATTTAACCTATAAAATGCTAGAAAACAGTCAAAATGGAGCTTATGGTGACATTTTTAAATGAAGGGTTTTGTCCAACCAAAACTTCAAATAGCAAAGACATTCAGTTCAAGATGAAATAAAACAGAAAAAAGCAGCAAATGTTCTCACTGGAGAAGCTAAAACCTGCAAATGTATCTATGCTTAATAGATGAATTCAGCTATTAACCATTCAACAAAACTGTTGTCAATTCCTTATGTGACTCATTGGCTAATTGACTAAAAGTTAGCAAATTATACCTAAGCCAGATCAGGTTTTGTCTTGATTCGGTACAGTTACCAACTAAATCTTAATTGTTTCAAGTCACAGACGCATTTTTTCAGAAAACTATTAAAACAAGGTAATTGAATTGACGAATTAAAATATTTTAATGGAACCAGCACAGGGTTATAATCATAATTCACAATTTTATTCTAAATGGATTATGGTCTGAAGACAGGGTCAAATTATTTACGGGTCTAACTTAATAGTCGCATGCCCTTATGTCCATGTACATTAAAATAATTATTGGTCACAGTAATCTCTTTCATTCGCTCAGTTTTCCTTGCATGTAGGTTTGTAAAAGGGTCACAACATAACCAATAAACCTGCACATGACCACCATGTTAAAGATACCAACTTGTTTTGTCTAACTTAGACTGATATCTTTCTGTTAGCTTTAGCTGAATTTTAGAATCCATTTTTGCACTGAGGATTGTGGACTGTCCCATATCTTTTACTGTGTAGTTTCAGTAATCATTGCCAAACATTCAATCATTCCAGCTTCTTCAGTGTGAGGATTTGGTGCCTTTCTGTTTTCATCATTTGATTAATATTACTGGTAAAATTCATATGTATGCTCAACTGACACTATATAAAAAATTATGCATTATTACATATTATTTGATTATTTATTAAGACTTTCATGCAAAGCCAGATTTTCGATTAGCCGTCCTTTACTTTAACTTGTAGTTACATCTTAAATCCAGCCTCCTTTCACTGAGCTGATGATTATTTGTTCCTGGTTCATGGCCCCTCCTCTCTTGCATCCGTTCCTCTCAGCGTTTGGTGAAGATGAACATGCCCATTGCAGATGACAACACGGTGCATTTCACCTCCACGCTGATGGCCCTGATTCGCACAGCCCTGGAGATCAAACTGGCATCTGGTGAGAGTCTAAAACTACAAAGTCCAGAAGCCCTTGCAGCCAAACCGATGGCTCCGATGTTAATGTGAATACTGGTGATTGCTGCAGATTTGATGTGACATCTTTGTGGGTGCATCTCCAGGGGTCCTGGCACAGCGTTTGTGCGACGCTGACCTGAAGAGAGAGATAAACCGAGTCTGGCCCAACCTGTCGCAGAAGACTGTTGATCTGCTGGTGACTCCACATAAATGTGAGCCACGGTTCTGTTTGGGTTTTACTGGGCTCTATTAAAACAAGTTTTTTTGCTTGTAGCTTGACTTCTCCCTTTGCTTTTCCTCCTTCTCTATGCTAGTCTTATTTTTTAAACAAACTAAAAATTCTGCAGTGTGGTCAGAGAGCTTGATTCCTGTGCAAAATAATTTACTTCAAGGGTTTCCTAGAAAACACTCATTTGTAGCAATTTCTCAAAAACTACTTGATATGATTACATATCAATGCCATTACACTGGCAGTTTAAGAAGAAATAAAATACTTGTTTAAGAAAAATACTTTTAGAACGCAATAAGAGACTGAAATTCCTGGGAAAGATAGAGATTTGTCTCAGATATTTACCTGTTATTGAGACCTAAAGTCTTAGTTTCTCAAAACAAGTCACAAGTAACAAAAATCTTGCTTACGCTCGTCTATAATAAAAAAAAAAATGGTTAAACAAGATTACACATTTGATTGATAAATGCTAGATAATCAAAAATAGAAAATGCACACATTTCTAGATTTTTTTACAGTGTGGTCCTTTGCGTATGGTTTTTCTGTGAACAGCTCAGTTAACACCCAGGCACATACGGGTCATGTCTCCCTCTCGGAGTTGCACTTTGTTGCTCATCTGGCACCATCTACTGCTGTGATGGAGGAACTGTGTCTCACCCTGCTCTTTCCTCCTCCAGCAGACAATGAGCTGACCGTGGGGAAAGTTTATGCAGCTCTCATGATCTTTGACTACTACAAGCAGAATCGTGCCAAGAGACTCCAGCAGCAGAATTCTTCAGGAGGACCTCAGGTACAGGGTGTTGACAAAATGTTGGTGTAAAGAGCTCAGGCTCTCTCTCAGCTGAGGCACCAAAATACTTGAGACTTCATTGAGTGGGATAAACCTTTATTTGGATTTAAAATCTAGTCGGGAATGTTTTGAGAAGATTTATTTGTTTCTGGCTAAACAAGACTTATTCCTGTGAAATTTAAAGGGACAAAAATATCAGGTGTTAAAACATTAATTCTTGCACTGATTTGAATTAAAACAAAGAATATCTTGATCATCACTTTAGCATCACTAACCTATTTTTTTTCTTGATACAAGCAAATTTTAATAAATGCAAGGTTATGTAGTTTCTACAACTTTTTTATAGTTTGAGGGCTGTTGTTGAAATAAAGTCTATCTCATTATACAGAAAAAAAAGCTTTCTGAAGTTTTTTCAGAAAACTATTTTATCATTTTATAATAAACCACATTTGACCTTTAAGATGATGATTGGAAATGTAAAACTGATTTGGTGCTTATTGTGTTTACACTTCTTCCTGCTGCTGCCTAAATGAAACTGTCAATGTCAATTTAATGACTCCATCTGTAACACCTATTGTTGATCTGTTCTCCAGAGTAAACTGGGGGCATTGTTCCGTCCTGTGCTGCCCCTCACTCACATACAGGAAGTAGAGCCACCAGTCTGCAGCACCAAACAGCCCCTCCTAGCCCAACCTGAGCCAGAGGCTAAGCCGGAGGCCCTGCCCACGCCCACAACCACAACCACCACCTTGATAAACAAAGACACAATGTGAGTACATGGAATATTATATAGTAAAAACATGATATATCCTTAGTCTAGGTGGAGCTGTTGTTTAGGTTATGCCATGGTGTTACCAATTATTTTTCCAATGTGTCTTTTTGGCATATTCACACACCAATGAATTCCTCACTCCAGTTTGGCTCTTGGTCTGTAATTTTTTCACCTTAAATTGCATATAGAATGCAAATGCAATTGATCAAAGAAACCTGTTGTAAATGCATGCATATTTCATTGAGACAAGAGGTATATGTCATAAAAAATGGTTCATACTGTTCACCGCTAAAAGCTTTGAGTATAGTCAGAGCTAGAGCACACGTATTTAGAGGGTTTACTTTGGGGAAATAAGGTAGTAGTAAGCAAATTAAGGTTGGGTGTCCACAGCATGGCCTAAAAAGATTGTTTCTAAAAAGAGAGTTATATCTGTGGCTGTGGGGCCAGAGCAGAGAAGAGCTCTGATCAAGACAAGTAACTACAGGTTCCTCTATGGACGGCAGTCCACAGACAGAGGCACTGTATCTTGTAGACATAGTTCCCTTCTCTGCCCTGTGGGCCAGCAACTAGCTTCTCCAACTGAACTGATTTCAGTTGAAAAATCGCAGTAGTCCAGGGGATGACGAGTGTCTGGTTTAGCAGATCCTTCCGATGTTGTACAGGAAGAGTATACACGTCCGTGTTACTGCTGGGATTTTGGCTGAAAACCAGGGTCCCGTCCTGGTTCCTTGCTGTCCGATGTGGAGGCACCTTTCCCACCGTTGGATCACAAGCTTTGTTTCATCCAGGTTGAGCTTTAGTGGGCGTTCACTGAGATGTCTGCCAGGCAGGCAGTGATGCGCTCCTCTACCTGAGGGTCAGATAGGGAATAACAAAGCTGGGTGTCGTCAACACGGCAGCAGCGTGAGAGCTATACGTTTGAAACACGTACCACAATAACAATCTGGACTGAAGGATTTCATCTATCTAGCCCAAGGAACCATTACAATGATAACTTTACCTTATTTTTGTGTATCATTGTAAAATGGTATGTAAAAATTGAAAACCAAGATTTCTTTTAAGACAATACCATTGATTGTTACCATGGAAACAGCTCATATTGCTGAATTTGCCTGGGAGTAAAGTGACCAACATTTTAGGCTTAAAATACGTCTGTCTTTAGTTTTGTGAAACAGTCTTATTTGTATTAAACAAACTAACTGAAGACTGGCCTAACTCTAAAGAAACAGTCTAAGATATCTCTGTGATAATGGCTACCGATCCTACAATATTACAGCCAGAGCGCTTGAATGTCTGTTGACAGATTAAACCAGAGGAGCTCCATAAAACATTCCCAGTCCGGAGACGTTTCTCAGGCAGCACAGAGGACCAAAGGCCGGAGGAAACTACAGAGGGGCCAGTCAGAAGATGTGCCATATTCCACCAGACCTCAGGTAGAAAAACACCAAGAAAAGTCCATCATTGAAATGTTTTTTTACAATCATACGTTGAAGTTTGTGCCATCTATGATGCCTCAATATATGCTTCCCTTCTTTTTCTTTCAGGAATTGGTTGAACTGAAACAGGTGGAGAACATTTCAGATACAGAGGGATATCCCAGCCTGGAGGGCCACTACAGAGCAGCATCTCTGCCCCGACTCAATGCTGAGTATTACGTAAGCCCCACAGTGCTCAGGATGACACGCTTCTTGTTTTACAGCTCACAGAAAAAAAGATTTCTTCGGCCCATTCACAGTTCTTTTTCTTTGAGCTGCATTCATGTGATGATATCAGGTTTCGGAAAATGCAGACACTGTGGATACCTTAGATTTTTCTGGATGAAATAATCAAAAGAATGGCTGAGGTAGGAGACACTGGGCTGGAAAAGGCTGGTGGGAGGCTGAGTGGTAGCTAGTTAGTGAAAGCAGCCGTGAGCTAACGGAAGCAGAATCGCTCTCTGTCAGTCCACATCAGTTCATCCTGCCAGCGCTGACCTCTCTGCTCTGACTGTTTTTCATTTTTACTGAGGGGAAAATTCAGGCTGGAGATGGACACAGCAAAGTGGACAACATACTGTACATTCAATCTGTTGACTGAAAGACTTGGAACATTCAGTAATTACTGCAGTATACAAACTGAATGTTAGTTTTTGTGTATTCTTGGGAGTTACATGACAAAATTTATACCACACTTGTGTCTGTGTGTTAACTATGGATCTGTAGCTGGGAGGCAAATTAACAAGAAATAGTTTCTGCACCAAACTCTCCCTAAAACTAGAATTGCCCTTTTCTTTACAGATTAAACTAATGAGATATAACAAGTTAACAACTGTTTTCATTTGTGAGCTTCAGAGATGCTGGTTGGCGTTTTTAAACTTTTAACAGTTTTTCTTCTCTGTCTCCAGATGTATATTTCAAATATATAATTGTATTTTAGGGAAGAAAACCACTATATTTTTCAAAAGTGTGGCCTGAGGCAATGTTTACAAACAAACCGGACTCAAAAAAATTCTGCTGAAAGGAAGAAATAATCAATTCTTACCAAAATATTTGTATACACTCGAGATCCACAGTATCTGTAATGTCCACCCTTTCTGATATTTTATTGCTATGGTCAGACAGACCAAGTGATACAGTTTATTCAGCCCTTGTATAATTTGAATCAGGATAGAAGCTGGTTAAATTATCTTTAAAATTATGATCTTCACCACAGTAACCTGATCATGCAAACATAACATAATGAAAGCTATTACAAGTGTAAGTTAAATCTTATGCATGCTGTTTTCAAAATGCTTTAAGCATATTTAGTTTACTTACCTATACAATTATTTTATAACTTAATATTTTCATTCATCTTTTACATTTCATATAATATTTACACTTATCCACAGTACAATAGGCTCTTATCTAACAATTCAGTTTTTCATTTTTCAAATTGTTCACTTTTTACTGACATTTTGTGAGTTACAGTAGCTGCTCTTGTCTGCTGCATATCAATGTCATGTCCAATGAATTATCTGTCCATCACTTCTGTGTTTCCTGGTTTGTTTCACCGCTCTGATCTTGTGTGTTTAGTTTCACTCTTTATCGACCTCAGTGTTTTGTCTGTCTTTCTCTGTCACCCTCCTCTCCCGCCACACTTTATATGTGCTTTTCCTTATGTTATGTGTGTTTATGTTGCATTTAGATCTCTCACTCTCTTTCTCTGCAAAGGATAAGGGTGGTGTTATGCTATACTTTTGTTATTGTCAATAAATCCTGTGAAAAATACCAAAACCAACACTGCAATGTTCTGTCTGTATTGTCACTCACTCACTCAAGTTCTTCTGAAATGTAAATCTCTTAAAATAAGTCTTAAAATATGGTTAAAATTGGTCAAAAATATATAGTTCCATCATTTTTACAAAGGCTCAGGCATTTCTTAAAAAAGCTCGGAACTCTAGCTTTGGCAATTTTTCCAGCACTATTATTAGTGGGGGATTAAAACACATTTGGTGCTGAAATGAGTAATCTAAGCTGCGGGAAGGTGGATGTGGGATTGAGTCAAAATAAACTATAGTGTGTGAATGTACTCATGGTAAAGAAGGAACACGTTACCCAGTACAACAGTGCCTCACTGGTGTATTTTTTAGATAACAATCGATCAGTTATTTGTAGGTTTTGGTCTTTTCATGAGATTTGTTAGCAATAAGAAAAACATAGACTAACACCAGTATTATCCTTCTCAAGTTTCTTTTTCTCCTTTTCTGTCTTCCCTCTCTCCTAATTCCAATGCCCACTGCTAATGTTTTGCCCACCTCCCTCTTGTGTGTGCTATCTGATAGCGGAGCCACCCACGCCACGCCCCTGGGACCCACCTGGCAGTATGTACCACCTGTTGCGCCACCTCTCTTTTTCTTTTCCTCTTCTTCTCTAGCCTCCTCTCACCCACTTGCTCTTCTTCTTCTTCTTCTTCTTCTTCTTCTTCTTCTCCCATGTCTGTGTTTGCCTCCATGTGCTCCTCTCATCTCGGTGCAGAGTTCACACCCTCCAACCACCATGGACAAAGTGACCCTCCCACATATACTGTATACACTGGTCATTCCATGCAGTTGCTGATAGACACGTCACATGCAACACACTAATTTACATAATACACAGATCATACCAAGATTCCATCCCTGGAAAACTGTTCATATGTGTATCTGGGGCATATCAAGCACTCTGTCCTGCTTTTCAACCATCAATTACAGCAGTGCAATATTAGCCATTGGTCAAACGTGGTTGTGTGTATGTGCGTGTTGTTATGTGATAATGTAATAGTGTAGTAATGTGTAGTTATTTGTGAGTCAGTGTGTGATCGTGAAACAAGGCAGGGACAGTACTGCAGCTTTCCTGCTTTGAAATAACTATTTTCTTTCAATTACACCACTAAAAATCCATCCAACCTTATCTGTCACTTTCAGTCTTAAAATCTTGTTTTTTGCACATCAACTACAAAAGCAAACTACAAAATGCTGATTTATATCTAGAATCTACTTATATTTATACCTCTCACTTTAAGACTTGTACAATAATGGGAAAGAAATAGGGGAATTGTGATTTGTTTTTTATTAATAGCAATATATGCCGTTCAACTAAAAGTGATTTTAAGACTGCATACCAGATAAAATGGCTCGATAATATGAGAATTTATTGCAGTGTTGCGATATTGTCATCTCTGACTATGGCTACAGGCTAAACTGTTGGGTGGGAACAAGAGGAACAGCGAAAAGACCACACATCTGCCTTTAAGAGCGAGTAATGAAAAAAAAATTCCATAGTTATCCAATGGTTATCTAAATGCTCAAATATATAATGAAATACATTTTTAGCTGTAGAGTCCCCCCAGTTGTTAGGAATCAAACCCCAAATACTACAGGTTATGAATCCAGACAAATAGGTCATGAATCCAGACAAATACTTTCATATTTGGAAACTAATATGTCCAAAACCTCTAAATAAATTATTTAAACATAGTTTACACAGTACCCAGCAGATGGAGTGCTATCTTAACTGCTTTTCCAGTTCCCTGTCACATCAGTTTGTTCCCTGATAGCTGTGCAGGTCAGTGAGACAAGAATTTGGTGGGGTGAATGTCAATGTCCTCAAAGAATTAGTCAGAGTATTAATAAATTTAGAGGAAAGGTTGAATGTAAGACATTAAAGGAATATTCCACTGTATTGCTTAAAGAGTTTTAACGTTTTTCAGCTCATTGTTATGATTTCTCAGTCCAAAACCTGTTTCGGTTCACTGTCAGCCCTGTCATCAGGGTCGTTTCCAGGTTATTTCATGAAAAAGCCATGATAAACCGCAACCTGTCCAGCAACAAACGACAGACTAAGTTAGCCGTGGGACATACAGTAGTGGAACATTTAGTAGCTAAAGAGCAAGATATTTTCCTCAGGACTTGGTGAAGACCAAAACAGAGCTAAAAGAGAGGGAATATTGGACCTATGTTGTTCAGGTTGAAAGAAAAATGACTACTACTGCTGGATGTGTAAATAGGCAAATGCTAACTAACAAGTGTGCAATATTATCTTAAGAGGTGAAAATATGTCATAATATGCAGTGAGTGACCACTGGGACAAATTCGCGGCAAGTCTGAGTGGCAGCACCGCATCAAGCTCTAATTTATTCATTTATGATCTACACAAACTATCTAAAATCAAACATGGTGCAGCAGTAGTCTCGGTGCTGTCTCTAGTGGTCGATTCTTCGATAGTAATTTGTATGATTAAATATTAATCTCATTTATATAACCTCCTTCCATCCAGTGAGTTTTTATTTTCAATTTCCATAATGAATTTACGATGCCTGAGCAGCTGAGAGGTCCAGACATTTGTGTGCCAGCAATCAGACCTAAAATAAGGTTCAATGATATGTGGTATGAGAGCCTTGAATTAGGACTGCAAAGTTTTCAGAGGCTTCTCGCAAGCAAACAGAAGAGTAGTGCAGTTCATACTTAAAACATCTTACAGTGAGGTATTCCTTTAAGTGAAAAATAATGTGTTTACCAAGTATTACTAAGTATGAATAAGTATACTTCTTTCTAAGGTTAGAACGGGCATGTTGAAAAAGCAAAAAATGCCACAAAGGCCAATGCCAACACCCCACCTCTTCTATGTTCACTAGCAGAGATACCTGCTATCTTAAAAATGATGTTAGTTCTGTCATGGTAAGTATTCAAGTTTTATCACAGATTTGTGTGCATTCTTCTCAAACCTTTCAAACATCTTTGCCTAGAGAAGAACGAGTTGAACATCATTCTTTAGACAAAAGGTTTCCATCCACCAATTGTGTCTTTTGTGTGTGTATCGTGGATATTTTTGTGATCCAGTACAAGTGGTTTGGGTAAAGCAGCCACAGCCACAGCCCCTCTGCTATCCTTTCTCATCACACCTCTCCATGTTTCTCCTCCCCCCACAGCCTATCGTCGATCTCAGTCCTATAAGACGCTCGGCATCCTCGCTGACGCCACAGCACCACCAAGAGGTTGGGTTGAGGGAGTATGACCTGGAACGGCCAGGCCTGGCCCAGTCTTCAACAGGGGCTGGGCAAGTCCAGGGCCAGGATAGAGCCCACCACCATCACCACCACCACCGCTGCCATCGACGCAGGGACAAGGACAAAGATAAAAAGAAGTCCCTGGATAGAGCTACATCAGTGCAACCCTCCAGCACTGTTGGTGAGACAAAAAATTAAAAAGCAGACTTTTTTCTCATAAAAAGTAAAGATTTTGACTTGATACAGCAGATTTTGGAACACTTACATTCATCATAGGTTTATTAGAAACAATAGGTCAAACAAAGTAAAGGTAGACTACTGTTTATCATCAGTATTCTGCAGCAGTTTTAGCAAACTCTATTCACTGAGCTAGTCCTTCAGCTGGAAAAAGAAGGGAAATTCAATCTGTCATTATCCTGTAATACCACGTGTGGTCACAGTTCAGCAAAATTTACACAGTCTCACTTCACATGCTTTATTACATTCTTCAGGACTCGCCTACAACATGAGTAAAAATGTCACCCCATAGAGCTTGAATCTCATGAACTAAGGATTGAAAAATGTCCATTAATGCAGCATATGTTAGGTTGTTGAGAGATTAATGAACATAACACAGCAATATGAATTCTTTTAGAAAAGCAAGGACATGCTCATAGAAACTTGGCAGAGACAGTAGGCCAGGCTCTCCTTGCAGATCACTTGGGTGACTTAACATAGCTGCAGAAATTCTTAATAGGATTAAAGTTCCATGATCAGGTTATGCACTGAAGGTGATGGGGTTTCTGCTGCACTTCAACCAGGGATTTTATATGTCAGGCTTTTCATCTGATTAGCAGACAGAGGGTTGTGAGCTCTTAGAGCAAAATCTGCTTTGCTGAAGATTTTTTCTTCTTCGTTGGCTGTGCCCTTTGTTTTCCCTGGCCTCAATAGTGTCATTTATACAGTGTAGACCGAGATCTCCAGTAAGAGCTGTGATGTGTGCTCTGCCTAAAAACTAACACTTAGAGCCATGAAAATAAAACTGAAAATGGTTGAGTTTACATTTTCCTGCTTTTTAAAAACAGAAGCAAGCCACGCCACGTTAAGAAAAAGGTTTTCCATACAAACATACACACACACAAACACACACACACACACACACACACACACACAATTACATACATTTTGTACAATACATCATCAAAATTCCCTTTTTTAAAAAACAGGGTGCGGCAGTGCTCACTTGTGAATTAGGTCATGTCTGACACCTCAAGCTGAACTTTGAGGTCACCTGTAAAATTCACAGAAACACAATGAGTATCTGCTCTTCCATGCCAGTCTTAGATCATTTTTGGTTTTTGGTTTTTTTTTGCACCATAAATAAGTATATCTTACATATTACATCACTTCCTTCAAAGAACTTTACCATTACTTTTTATAAGATTTTTTTTTTCCTTTTTTGCTTTTATTTGGCACTTGAGAGTCTAGAGAGAGGCAGGAAAAGGGGAAGAGAAAGAGAGGGGCATGGCATGCAAGGGGCCCGAGCTTGTATCGAACCATGGACTTTGCAGTTATGTGGTATTAGGCCACCAGACGCCCCCTGTGCCATCACTTTTGAATATTTTTTCCCATCAGCAAGAAAATGCCAATATTTTAGATTACTGAATACCATTTGGAAAAATTTAGATGTAACCTTTGTTTAGTCCCATTGATCAAGATCTGACCCAGGAGGTAAAGCAGAGACAAAGAAAAACGAACATATGCGGGACAAAGAAAGGACAATTACAGAGAACCATCACACCCAGATTAACTAAAGCCTTTATATGTACAAAGAACAAAGCCTGACAAACAACAAACAAACAAAAGCACAGAATCAAGGACAATCATTGACAAAATTAAATAGACTCAAAGTTAGCCAGCGGGATGAGGCATTCAAATTTTAAAATCCCATGTAATTCATTCCATTTACAACGTATATTTGTTATAAATTTTTATATAAAGTGGTGGAGGGCAGTCTTGCGGAATACATTATGTACCTCAGGGAGAACTAAAATGAAACAGACCTGAGATCTGGTCTGGTGAGCATGAGTTTTCAAAATTGAGAACAGAAGTGATATACTGAGGCAGCTTTTGCAGGAGGCTTGAGCAGCATGAGAATGAAAGGATGTCTCCAAAGTCGAGCACAGACATGATGGTTGTATTATTGATGTAAAATAATTTTCCTGTCCTCAGGACAAGAACATACTTTATTCCAATATAAGAAACTAATTTATATCTTTGATTTCAGTGCCAGTTGCTTTGAATGCTTTTCGACTGCATTCTAGCCAAATTACCAGTTATTTATAAGGTTGGGCAGTTTCAGTCTTAGTGCTATTAACTGTATGGATGGTAGGGAGATGTTAATTGGAATTATGGATTCTTAAGAGTAAAACACATTTTGTCATGTTGGCATTCAGTACAATCTTAAGATTATGCAGAGTAGTGTAAAAAACATTAAAAGCAGATTGTAGTTTCAATATAGTTTAAGTAGAGGAGCCAAAAGCATACAAGACTGTGTCATTCACACTGATATGGATATGATCGGTCTGTGTTGGACGGACAATGTTGTATTGTAACTGTAGAGTGTAAAAAGTAAAAGAGCCAGCATGGAACCTTGTTGTATCCCCTTGAATATCTCAAAGGAGTTTGTTTGGAGGCCATCAGTAAATATTGCCTGTGTTCTACCAGATAAATATGCATTGTCCAAACCAAGTGCCCATTGGTGCATTCCAGTCTGCTTAGACACCTCAGATTTCAAACATGGCAGACCAGCAACAGCCACCGTTTTATTTCAAGAAGAGACCAAATTTATATAATCCATTTCACACTGTCTGTGTTGGCTCATTGTTTTCACTCTGGGCTATATTTCATGGTAACTTTTCCTGAGCTGGCTCTTAAATCTTAGATGTCACAGTGTCCATAAATGCATCACCTAGAATGATTTTAAAAGGGGTATCCGGAAATAACAATAACAAAAGTTTTACAGAAAAGAAAGGCAGATAGGTGACAGATTCCTAATTTTAAGCAAGTTCGAAGTCTTTGTATGTAGATTTTCATAGAGTATAGATATTATGAACAGTAATGGTCACAGTCTTTTTTTGCTATGAGGGATGTCTGCTAGAGCGATTAGAGCCTGAGAGCCAGTGGCAGGGTGTTTTTCGTGTTAACACTGGAGGGCAGCAGCTGGGCTTTATTGCTGAGATAAAAGGCCACAGAGGATAGATCCAGCACAGGGATTTATGGGTACCTCTTGGTGAGATAGCAGAACATCCAGCAGAACCCTCTCTACACCTATTAAACTGAGAGAAACAGTGAGAGAGAGAAAGATGTCCACTCCTCAGAGCTTGTCATTCCCAGGGCATATTTGACACATCAGAATGATGAATAGGCTTCTGAATATCTGTCATCACAGTTTTAATCTGAAAACTGGAAACATTCCAGTGCTGAAGAAAGTATTTCCCACCACTGTGCTTTGCTTTATGCCAAGGTCTAGAGTCTAGAGAGAAACACAAACACACATATACACACACAGTAGGTGAGTCATTTTCCTTTAATTAGAATTGAAAAGAAATATAGGGAGCACAGTATTTCACACTCTAAAAACATGGTGTTATTGTATATTGTGGACCTAAAAACTTAGATATGACTTAGACCTGGAACCTTATCAATCTTACATTTGACCTCTAGAGTTGGTTTTTAGTCCTTTTCAATTCAAATGTATCAAACAATGTAGCAAAAAAACAAACCAGAGAAATAAACACGGATAAACAACCATCACACCATCATACGATCAGAATAATTGTGGTAAAATCCTCTCTATATTGGTTTAAAACCTTACTAAAAGAGTCATTAGAGCATGAAATTATGCCCCAACTTTTCACAGAATGCCTCATATACAGTTAAGGCTGTTACTTAAAAAAAATAAATAAATAAAAAAAAATCAAGTTTGAATTCATGAAAACATTTGCGTTAATTTGAATCCAACTCGTGCAGCTTGTTTTTAAACTTTGTCTGTAAACAGACATTTGACCTTTCGTGGTGCCTTAGCTTCTTCACTTGTAAAACTGTAGGTAACTCTAAAGATTTGTGCCAAGTTCAGCATGTTCACTACTCTCATGTCTATACACTAAATGTCAAGAAACAGCCAGGAGACAGTTAGCTCAACAGAGGGTCTGGAAGCAGTGAGGAGAAGCTCACCCTGTTTCGGTATTTTTTTATTCATGCTTTTACCATCCATGGTACAGACACCACTTATTACTTCTTTAGTTTGGTGTTATGATTATACAGCACAGTTATCTAGTTTCTTCCATTTTGTGCTTTTTGAAAAAAAAGGAGAAAAAAAAACATTTACCTTAACATAGATAGCAGCATGTCTTGCAGTAGGTTGGGGTTGTTAGATTTTAGGAATATCTACAGCTTGAGCATGAAGCACAGCCTGTTGTGCTCTGTTGTGAATTGTGCATTCAGGCGGATCAAATATAGAATTTTTTTTCTGCGTTCAGTAGAGATGACAAGATGATAAAAGTTAAATCTGCACAGTATATGTTTACCTGCTTTTTCTCTATTGATTTGACAATGTTTTCACCCAGATTCATTCACCGACCCTTCGGCTGAAGGTTTGTCCAGAGAACGGGCGAGGGAGCGGGACCGCAGCCGGCCGCACGAGAGGAGGCACCACTCCTCAGCAGGGGAGAAGCAGCGCTACTACTCCTGTGAGCGTTACGGCAGCAGGGAGCAGTGTCACACCAAGTCGGCTGGTCCCAGTAGATCCACGTCTCCCGGAGAGGGACAGGACGCTGGTATGCTCAGACAGGTGAGTTACCTCCATTTTCAGGCGGTGCTTAGTTGCTCTTTAACCTTCAGGTCATGGTTTCATACCCGATCCAGTGTGCAGAGCCAATACAACAAGTGATGTCACACTGCTACTACCCAAGGACCTCGCTTTATGAGGCTAAAGCCAACACAATATTGTGATGAAAAACGCTCTATAATTCTCTCTTTAAAAAAAAACAAAACAGTCAAACAAAAAATTAATGGAGTTGACATTGTCTCATATTGTTAATGATGGTATAACAAGTGTTTTACTTTCTACACACTGACCTCCTTCAACTTTTATATTTTGTTTCCTCAGCATGGTAGCAGTGGGGTAAAAGCTGGCCCTGTAACACTCCCCTCTGGTTTGAGCACGCCGGGCCGTGGTCGCCGGCAGCTGCCACAGACGCCCCTCACCCCTCGTCCCGCCGTGGCCTATAAGACGGCCAACTCCTCACCTCTCCCGTGCAGTGCGAGCACTGCTACAACAGGGAACCAGACTCGCTCCAGCCGTGGCCTTTATGAGCACGATCGCTTACTCGGGGGCCACAATGAGTCCCAGATACCGGTCACCCGCATCCGTTCGGACCCTAATTTACAAGATGTTTCCCAACAGGCCCTCCTTGAAGAGACAGAGGACTTCCAGGACGCCGTGAGCAGCCATGGAGGGGGACACTCCGCCCGAACCACCGCCTCAACTACAGCCTCAGCTTCACAGGGAACCGCTGCTGCGCCTGTCACAGTGCCCGTCACACAGGGCCGGGCAGCAGTGGTGCCAAACGGGTACCACTTCACCCTCGGGGTCAACTCTGTGTCAGGGCCTGGGAGCAGAGGAACAGGAAGTCTCAGGGAGAGGGAAGAAGAGGACTGGTGCTAACATGGCAGAACACTTGGGAAAGATTTTGATGTTAGCTGAGATCGAGGCAGCTCACCAGTGTTGTATAGAGCTCATGTCAGGTCCAATGAGCTGACAGGAAACCAGAGAATTGATAAAGAAGGAAAGATATTGAAGAAAATGCCAGTGGAAAGTGCTGTAAAAGGGGATCAGAAATCATTCCAGCTTTGTAGTGTTACTCTCCTTTTTTATACAACAAACTCTTTAAGGAAAAAAGACACTGATGACTTTTTGTACCCCCTTTACTTGCACTGAAATTATACCACATATGAAGATCCTTAAGTATTTTGCCTTGGCCAGTAAAATCAGTGTTGGAGCAGAAGATAAAAGCCAAAATCCATTCATTCTTTGGGTGAAACTAGGAACTGTGTTTCAGACTCATGTGAGTGCTTCATTCCTGGTATTAATACGGCTGCTCCCAACACTGTTTTTATTATTGTATGTTTCATTTTGTTTATGTTTGCCATGAAGGTTAGAGAAGAGTTATAACTTGATCATATTGATGCTACCACCAAATTAGTTTCCTCTCTTTTGATTTCTTATTCATCAGCTATTGGGGTTATCCCCAAATTCTGACGACAAGAGACATTAGGAAAACAAAATTATTTAGGTCTTAAACTTCTGCCATGACAATGACTGGACACAAGTATTAATGTGACAGTGGGATTAGTTAGGATGGAAGTAGAGCAGAGTTTTAATGATCACATTTTGTAAATTGTACCAGATGTAAATTTCTGGAGTGCACATAGGGACTAGATCAACTCTTTTCTGATGTTATGTGGCTGAATACTAAGTGCCTCGTTTTCCAAGATGTATTGAGATGCAGCCTGGCTTTGGGTCAGATGGACTTGAACTGATGTAAGTATGTAGAAAGAGTGGACAGAACAAAGCTCTTGATGGAATCTGGTATAAAGGACAGAATGCAAAAAATACTTTTTTTTGTACTGAATCTTGTGGTAGGTAAATCAGAATTACAGATGCAAAGTAAGCAATGTAGTGCATGCCGGGGTCTTGAACTTGTCAAAAAAATAGTGTCTGTACTTTTGCTTGAGGATGTGTGGTAAGCATTTGCCTTTCTCTTTCAAATATACTGCCAGTAGGTTGGTAGAAATGGTCTCTAAATTGAGAAAAGTGCCATTTTTTGATTAATAATCAACAAATATTTATCATATTCAGAAACACCTGCCTCCTTGGGCATATAGTATCTCTCATCTCTGCCATATTATCCTTGGTTTCCTTTCTTCTCACCTCTTTCCACTGAGAGCAGTATTATGTGAGGGTTTGTAGGCGAGGTGACCTGTGTGTGTGTGTATTCACAGGTACAATAAAGAGTTGTGTTGTTGCTACTGGAGACTGTTGACTTAAAGTAGGGCTATGCAACAAGACGACACTTCATCTGCCCTGTAGCTTTACCCTCTGGAATCTCCAGGTTCAGGCTTTAGTGTGACTGTGACCAAATTTTACATTTATGTTTGAAGAGTTGTAAATTGTAAATAAAAATATATGATGTACAGTTAACTGAAAACACACTGAGGCACAAACCATATTACAGCTGATATATGTGAATCACAGGGCATTTTTGAGGTTGGGAAGTTGTCTGCATGAAACCTACCAAGAAAGAACCACCCAAAACATAAAACTGTGTTCTTTCCAGACTTGGGTCAAGTTGTATTTTGAAATAATTTCCAATGGTTTCAAAACCTGTTCAGAGAACTACATTGCAGGTATTTTGTTCACCTCAAAAGGCTGAAAAATGTTTCTGTCATTACTAGAGTTATGCACAGGCCTAAAACTAAGATCCACACAAAGCCCGTACTCAACTCTTTTGACTCTGCAACAGCTAAATCAAACTGCCAGATCAGAGACCTGAGGTTATACTTGTGCCATATTTCATCCGTTACTGACCATTAGCCTTTCAGGCTAATGCCTTTCAGGCTAATGCAACAGGTTAGCTCTACTCTGACTCTTTCCCTCATCCCACTGGACATAACATGTCTACATAAGCGCTAAGGCTGGCAATATTCTGTATTTTTGTTAGTGTCCACAAATCCCTTGAAAAGACCAAAATCATGTCTTTCCCTACCCTGTCTGTGCCTCTCAGCTCCAAGCCAATTAGTTTCTACTGAAGGCATAGATACATAAATAGTTTTATGTTTTAAAAAAGGCTCAGTAATTTTGTGGTTTATTCTTATGAGTTAGCATCATGTTTCAACAGATATTAATTAAATGTTGGCCTGGTATAATTAATTTAACAGGTTAACATTTCTTTATGTGGATTGTATTGTCATATTGTCCTGGCTCTGCTTTAAGCAGGTTTAAGAGGATGTAAATTATTTGCAAATATCATTTGATCCAAGTCTGATTATTTCCTTGTGTTTTAATTTACTTCCTGTGGTCTAATATTTGTGCGTCTATTTGATGGATCATTGAAAAGGAAACATTTCAGACTTTAAAGCAGTGAGGTCTTACTGTAGGCTTGGTAACATGATAGATTGCTTGTCATCTTATCGTCTTTAAATGTTTCTGTAAGTTGCCATATTCGAACAGAGATTTGTGTTCATCTCTACAGTAGATTTTAAAAGAAAGATCCTACATTTTCAGACCTCTAACAAGCCCTACGTAAGCAGGGTGCCAAGTTTTCCTCTTCCAGTTTTACAGTGGCCGCCCCCTTCTGGACATGTCCTGTTTGCATGTTCTGAAAAGAAAATGTGCATGTCAAAAAAAAAAGAGGCACCGTTCACTAAGTCCATGATTTGTAAAATCTGTTTCCTGGTTGTATTTTCTGATTATCTAAATACACATGTATCTGTTTCAGGTTAAGAATAAAGAAAGAAAACAAAAAAACACAAGCTCGAATAACATTTTATCACAGAACCATCAAAGTGGAAACAAGGCTCTTTCTAGGAAAAGGGGTTCTAGAGTGGCCGAATCCTTCGCTGCCTGATCTGTTACTTGACTGTCTCTCCCACAGTCATTTTGACTGTACCTATAGATTTTGTATGAACATAAGTCCTTAAATAAAGAGGTATGACTATGAAACCGGATGATGCAGATTTCTGAATATTTGCTTTGAATTGTCTCATGATTAGGGTGGGGTTTTGTTTGCATCTTATTGAACCTGAATTCAGTTTCAAAATCTGATGCTCCATGTTCCTTCTTGAATCTTGTTAGGTGCAGCTTTATGCAATTTTTAAGTGACAGATCATAAATAACTTATAAAAAAGTTTAACATTTAAAACGAAAAACCTAAGAACAGGACGGGGGAGTACGGGAGTGCCTTTAAGTTGAGTTAGAAGTGCAGAAAGTACAGTACAAAAGTGTGGGCTCTTTTTCTCTGATCCATGAAAACATGGAAAATGCCTGCACCGGTCATGATGGTGCTTAGTGACAATTTGGTCTATGATTTCAGAGGATTTTGTGACTCCACGTCGTTTATCCACCTACATTATGTGTCCTCCCATTCTACAGTGTAATCAGACTGGAACTGGTCTAAACAGCTTGTAGAAATCGACTTTTCTCAGTAAAACTGAAGGATTTGCAGGCTGATTGCAGACAGGCTTGAGGGCAGAGCGGGTGGAGGCCGCGCAGGAATCTAATTGGTCCAGGGTAGATGGAGGGGGCGTGGCCTGCGGTGACGCAGCCGCTGGAGGAGAGAGGCAGCTCCTCACCGAGGAAGAGGAGGAGGAGGAGGAGGAGGAGGATAAGAGGTGAAGAGGATGCCAAGTTAGTTCCCCTGTATCCCACTCCTGCTTGAAGCCGCACGTTTTAAGAGTAAACAGTCCAGAAATGCTCCTCACCTTTGTTTCCCTTTAGCTCGTTTCACGTCGGAGACACGCTCCGTTTGAATGTAGCGGAGCTTCGCCAGCACAGGTGGTCGAGCCGGGAAGATGTTGCGAAGCTCGTTGAAATGGACATTTAGCCTCTTCTGGCTCATGGCGACGAGCGCCGCCTGGTCTGAACACCCACCGACGGATCTCGGAGGCGGGTCCGGCTCAGGGACGCCGCCGACAGGTAGGAGACCTGTCGCACCTGTGGAGCCCGGCAGCGGTTGCGGTGAAACACCGGCGCACAATTAGCATAGCGCTCTATTCTGTAACGCGGTGTTACCATGGCGACGGGTTAGTTCTGATCCACACAGAAACTTCTCTTGCTAATTTTATATCTAAGGTTCTGCTTTCACGGTGGAAAACCTGGCTAGTTCTAGTAATTATGCAATTAATTTTAGTTTCTTCACAATTTTTTTTTTTATCCTAACAAAGAAGACTGCGAGTAAGATTCCCCAGCTTCGTTTTTAAAATAGAGTAAATGGAAAACAGAGTAATTTTAGATGTTCTGATATTTATGAGCTAGTATCCTCAAGTCAGGATTAAAAAGGTATGTTTTCTGTGTTTGGTGATTGCTATTAAGCTCAAGGAACCCCTAATATTACTTTAGTCAAGGTTTTTAGATTTGTGTTTATTTAATATGAATACTTGAGCTAAATGTACATTTTTTCCTTTAAGCATAAAACCTAAATATCCACTAAAATCATTTTATCTATCTATCTATCTATCTATCTAGATAGATAGATAGATAGATAGATGGAGATAGATGGATAGATGGAGATAGATAGATAGATAGATGGAGCTCTCTGCCTTTATTTATTCAGTATAGCAGAAGAAAACTAATTGAGAGTAATGTTTTTACAGCACATTTGTAATAAACTACCAACCTGCTGATATTTATCCATCATCAACAAGTCCCATAAATTTAAAGCCCTAAAACAAATGATTAATGATATACTCACACTCTGAAACACTTCCCTGATGCAGAAAATAAAAATAGCATTAACTGTTAAAAACCAATGTTGCCAGATCTTTTTCATCTGGGTTTGAGGTCAATTTCAGTCCAGATGAGTTTAAATCTCATATCTGGTAATGCATTAAAGTATTGATCTTCACATCTGTAGAGGAACGTTTTTGATTTTGTTTCCCTTTACATGGCTCAAAATAGATGTGTGGTTAAATCATTCACACAAAATGTTTTTAGTTTGCATAAAACACGTATAACATGAAGCCAAAACTCATCAGCAATTATTAAATTACATGGAAGGCTTTTATTATCCTAGGAAGACTTAGTTAATTACATTATCTCCCAACTCTGTTGTCTCATCAATGTTTTCAGTGTCGGGATCTGCTTTGTTTAACCAGGACTGTTGATGACAGCAGCGTACATGCCATGGGTTTACATTGTCTTTCTGAGCCATATTGGATTTGTTTAATCCATCTATGATCTGTTGAACTTGATCTTAGACTGGAGCTCTGCCAGGCGCCTGAGTATGTCATGTCTGGATTCCTCAGGATCACACCGCACATTGTTTGTTCTCCAGTATGTTGTTTTTTTTTGTTGTTTTTTTTTTCCACATTTCTTCACTCTTATCATCTGTATGTTAGAGCCAAACACAGGAGACCCAAACAGAGATGTCTGAGAGCAGGGAACCAGCTGTGAGTTTGGATTAGACCGGTGAGGTGATGGACAAATTCTGCAATGTGTTGATTGAATCCAGTATGGTGAATGTTTTCACAGTGTGTTTTCAGAGAGTAACTGTAGATGGCAGAGTGTGAAAGCTTGTGTAAACGTTCACTGGATATCACTGAATAGACCGTCGGTTATGTAATACTGCAGTAATCTTCTTGTATTTACTGTGTTATTGTTGGGTTAACTCAGTTAAATCTTGCCCTGTTCCACATGTAACTGAGCTCTTGTGGGAATTTTTTGATTTCTGCAGATACAGTGAATCAACATATAACACAGCACATACTCTTAAATGACAATGAGATTATCCTGAGACAATTTAAGACAATTCAAGCGTACTTTTTGTATGTTTTCACTAAAACTATCAACACTCAAAAAATAACGCAAAGTTTCTGGACGTTATGATTATTGAAAGAAACATGCATAGTACCAAAAACTGAGAAGGGCGCTGTTGATCATTTAATCTATTTATTTAGTTAGTTTGTTTTTCGCCAATAGACCTTTGTTAGGTAAGATTCATTTACCTGTCATGAATCTTAACCTGGTTAGAGGTGTTTGGGATTTTAGAAGGTATGAATGTGTGCACTTTGGCTCCTCGGTGAGTGAACCACAGGTACCCATAACACAATATTTTTACAAAACCATGCAATTAAACGCCTGTTTTATGTATGGACTTTGGCAATTGTTTCCAAATTGGCAAGCTGAACCAATTTTCTCTCAATGATTTCAGGTGATATGAAAGAAATCCATCCTCCAGCATTATAGTAGTATATATCGTAATTTCACTTTAAGGAAGAGGGCAGAATAAAGAGGGAACGGCAGACTCAGCCAAGTATCCAGTAGGAGCTGTTGCGCAAGAGTCACTCACCTTCATGTTTGAAACCTTTATGACTGAAATGAATCACATATACTGTACCTGAAGCATCTCTTTCCTTGGGTTTGATGTATTACATTCACTCACACCATTATGTTTAAAAAAAGTTCCTCTGCAGGTGATTTACCTTTTCAACAAAGGTGTCATTGTTTAACCTGCTCTGATTTGACTTTGAAGCCTCTCCTTGTGTGCTGAGTGCAGTATTCAACCATCAGTCTGTAGGGAAAAGATAACTATGTACAGACCTTTAATCCCAGCTGACATGTGTCTGGGGAGGTTCCCTATAGATTTCTGCCCTGCCATATATGAGTCATAAGATTGGTGATTTTGCTAGTCCATCCAACTCTATAGCTAAGAGGAAGATATTTAGATAATACCAGATATCCATGAAACTTGCCATGGACATTTATGGTGGATAGAGGATGAGTCACAGTGTTTTTGATAAACAATGTGTATTGTAGCCACTTTTAGAAATAATAAATAACAATAATAATAATAGTCAGGTTTTTAAGAATTCTGTCATCGACTTGCTCCTGAACTGTCAGTTCTTGTGAGATCCCTTGTATTGAATACATTTAATACAAATTTCGATCCATAGGAATCAGACTGATTACTCCCATTATATTTTCTGGGCATGTTAATGCTCCATAGAGGATGAACCCTTTTTTTCATTTTAGACACTCCATGGGCTTTTCCAAAGTCCCAGCCTCTGTTAGAGTGATCAGCTTTGCTAACCAGATATCAGATACTAATGGTTCAATTTAGAATAAAATTAATGTGAATATTCAGGGTTCCCTAACGGTGGATCCTGATGTCCTTTTGCTTTTACTCCAGCAACACTTTGGGGTCAAAATTTCAAAATGAAATTCCCTGAGATTACTCTTGCTCTTCGGAGGATGAACCCTTTCTATTTTATACAGCAAGTTTTCCTAAAGCTTTCTCGGGTCAACTTTGTGAGCAAGAGATGTAAAAGTCTAATAGGCAGACTGTAATGAAACCTGCTTTCCACATTCGTACGTCGATGACAATGACTTTTTAAAAAAATATATTTTATTGATCTATGACCTTTTTATAGAGCCCACAGTAGTGTCAGATAAATGGTATGGTATAAACGTATATGGCTAGCCCTCCACATGCTTTTGTGTGCCTCCGGTCTTAGGCTGTTTTTCATTGATTGGGCAAGCCCATTTCTTTCACTGACCCAATGGACAAAGGAGGTTTGTAAGAAACAGTTTTCTTACAAACCTGCATGCAGTTCTCTGTGCTGTGAACTGTGAATAATTTGAGGACTTTGGGCACAGTTGCCCAAGTGTAGCTCTGTATAACTATAAATTTAGCATTGAATTTTCCAATTCATCCATCGATCTCTTCATCCATGCATTCATCCATCCTTCCAGTCAGCCATATCCAGCTGTGATATGTGACTCTCATATGTCTGGAATAGCTTACTGTAACCTCTGACCCTATGAGATAGGTATCAATGGAGCACAGTATGCATAACAGCTGTTGAGAAGAGTCTTGTGATGCTTAAAAGAGGTATGCCTATGTCTGAGTGTCTCCATACCTCTCAAAATCACCCATCCACTCACCTAACTGCTACCCCAGCACTGACATATTTTCCTCAGAAGTGGAAATCGCTGACTAACCCTCTTGACCTTCTGTGTGAGTGTCAGTGGAGCTCCGACAGTGAGAGGCACTGAGCGGTCTTTTCATGTGTCTGAAGTGCACACTTCAGACACATCAATTTGGGAGGGCATCGTTTCACAGACAAAGATGTAGACCTTTCTTCTTTAAATATTTTCAATCATGGATGACATAAACGTGTTTTTGATTATTCTACTTCAAAAACTTTCTGCCTTTCTTGCAGTTGGGTCAGAGAATTTCTGTCTCTGCAAACCCTACAGAATATATATCCAAAACTACCAGCCAGATTGCCATGAAAATAAATATGACTTGCAGTCCCCGGGCCATGATTCCTGATCATGTTTAGGTGGGATCTTGACTAAAGCTGGAAAGATTAATCAAATAGTTTATGTACATGAAATTTACCTGCAACAATTTTCTTTAACTTTAACCCATTATTCTCAATTTTATGTATTCGTGGTCCCAAGAGGACAAATATGTAATGCTTCTAATGACTGACTGACCGTTCATCTTCTGTCATTAATGCCACTGATTCAAAGTTTTCAATTTGTACATAATATCTGTCATGTAATTATCAGATTGACATTAAATTGCTTTCTACATTCATCCTCCCGAGGATGAACCTTTGATATTTTAATGACCCTAAAACCTTTTCTCCTGGGCCACACTCAGGATGGACTAACTGATTTCTGGTTAGGGTGTAAAAATAGCTGAACCATCAGTTTGTTTGTCGTTTTTTTTTTTTTTTTTTTTATAAAACATGTTTGTATTGTAGTCTGTAATGCATGTTGCCAGATCTATGGACTGCTTTTTAGAAATTAAATGTTTAGTTATGGTTTTTATTTTCTCCTCTCTGAATGCTAATGCAATCAAGTGGAATTTCAAACAGTGGGTGAGGAAGGTGTTTTTGTATCAGCAAATGTGATAATCATATTAGGATATACACTATGCTAAACTGTAATACAGAAGTCTGATAGGCAAATGAGTGTTTAGTTTTTCCTTTTATTACTCCTTCTAAACATCAGTATGTTGTGCAACACTTATGTCACATCACTAAGCCCTTGAGTCAAAGCAGATCAAAAGCATAGTGCTGGCCATGTCACGGAAACACTCACATTCCTCCAGCAAGGTGAGCTCATGATGTCATTGCCAATATAATGCCAGATCCATAACCAGGCATCTGCATCCAATGAAACATGATCTTGGGCCTTAGTGCTTGGTGAGCCCCGATCTGGAGCCCATTAGCCAGCCTTAACCAGGCGGAGGCCCTCGTGCTTTGGCATGTGTGGTGTAACATTCCCCACTATGCACAGACTGGGTCATCAGTCTGGTTGTGGGTGTGGAGTTGGTCACAGCTTGCGGTTAGCTTTTTGTGAACAAAAGCAGGTGAGGAGGGTTAGGTGCAAACCACATGTTTGATGAGAAGTTCCTTTCTTGTCTGCAGTCCCTTCCCAGGCCAACTGGAAACAGATGGCAGATATAGTGGACTGATAGTGTTCAGACAATGATCCTCAGATGTTTGGTGTTAGCCATGAATAAGAGAAAGGGCTTTTTATTTATATATTTTATAACATTTACAATGTTACCTCAGCGACCACTTTGTAGGGTCATCTCTCAATGTGTCTCATCCCTCAGCCACCACAAAGAGCCGGTGAACACATTGAGGCCTGTATGACACAAAGACACATTTATGTGTAGAGGACAATTTAATGATCTGCTGTTTTGTCCCACACTGCGCTGTTTGTGGTTCTGCTTCAACTCAAGTTTTTACACAGATGATTGCATCCATTCTGTATGCATTGCTTGTAAGTTCCCTCGTATCTTGCAGATGTTTAACACCTGCCTTTTGGTGTTGTCTAAAAGGGCTAACAGAGAGCACCTGGTGTTGAATAGAGTACCTGCTTAATCTGCCAGCAGTAATGTTTCTTTTTGATTGTGGTATATAAAACCAATGTCTTAGTTGTTGAACAACTGTATTTAGCGTAACAAGCAACTAATGCATCAGGTATATTATGAATGATGTCTTTAACTTTGCACTTTTGTGGACTTGAGTTTCTCTTTCTTTTTTTATCCTTAACTTAATTAATAAAAAGTAACAAATTCCAATTAGCTGCTGTATTTTCAGGCCCCTGCTTGTTGGAAAAAGGATGTACATTTAAACCTGCAATAACCGAAATTTTGCCAATTGGTGGCAGCAGAAACAAACCATTAACACAGCAGTCACATATTGCCATTAAAAGCTAAAATAAGTAGGATTTTTTTAGCAAATAGTTGCGTATTTACACATCCAGCAATTACAACACAACATTATCATTTATTTGGAGTTATCATTCTGTCCATGTGATGAATGAAATTTAAATAATCACTCTTTTAGCCCTCTTTTTGGTCTCTACCAAAAACTTTAGCTTTCTTTACTAGCTAGTTGCTAAGTGCATCTGTGCAGGTGGTGTAGATCAGGTAGCGTGAACTCTGTTTATCAGAGCAAAGTTGCTGAAAACATCTGCCTCCCTTGGCTGGATACCTAAACATTGACCTAAACATTGAACTGACACTTTCTTCAGGCGATAACTCCATCCCTTACATACCTTCCAAATCATCACATTATTTTCAAATTTTCATTTTATACACTGTTAAAAAGCCATTTTAAGAAGTGCAAGTCTAGACATACCATGGTACCGTGGTACTACACCATAATCAAATTTCATGCAATTTTTTTTAATGTGTATCACCATGGTGCAGTTTTGTTAGAGGTACCTGTGTTTCCTAAGTTGTGTTATTGTTTTGTTTCTTTTGGCTGTTGTGTGTTGTTTTAACATATTCTGCTCATCTTGCCGAAGTAAAAAGCAGAGGGTTCAGTAACAGCACTTGGCATGATTTTGACTGAGTATTTTCAGTCTTGGCAGGCGTGTGGACCAAAATCTGGTGTCTAATAGCAGGGCTTGACTTTATTTGGCAACCATTTGCCCTGTGGGACATATTTAAACTATCATATTATTGTAATTCATCATTAAAACAGTCAAGGTGGAGCCAGGAGGCCATTTTTAACTGCTGCAGCTGTGACATGTGTAACTGCCTTAATACGCTTGTGTTCCACAAAATAGATGCCAGGTGATGCAATGTTTTTTCATACCAGAGAGACACACATGGACTCACACAGACACACTTAATTCCGGTCCTTGCCACACACTTTCCTGTTTTACCTCATAGCACAGGAACTTTTTTCTTACCACATAAAAAAAAAAAATTAAAGATTGTTAAGTTAATTATCAAATATTCATGGCATGCTTTTTTGTGATACCTTTGCTCTTACATAGACTCCCGGACACACAGACATACTGTTCCATTAACCATCTGCATCTTAACTGACCCTTGTTTGACATCAGCAAGGTACACTGCATGGCAAAATAAACCATGAACTCTGACTGCCCTGCTAGTGTTGAATATGCCATTCAAAATGTAATTTTTGAGCTCTTTGTTTTTTCAGTAAACTGAATTTATAGAGAGAATAAACATAAGTCCTCCTTTAGGACTAAGAAGAACCACTGTAAAATACCTAGACATCAAAATAATTTTTTAAGAATTTATAAATATGAATATTGTCCAAATAAAAATTTGCATTTTCGCTCTCTGCTTTTACTCTCTTTTTAGAACTTGCTTTACCTTTACAGGATAAGTCTTGTTTCCACAAAACATCAGACTGTTGCTATTATCTGAAATGCACTCATAAACTTATTTCTACACTTTAAACTATGTTGGCTATGTTCATTGTAATGAGTGTAAATGTCAAATGCAAAAGTGTGACTTATGTGGTTTTAAAGTTTTGAGATAACAGTACAGATCTGTGGCACGGAGGCATAGGCTACTGTATATCATTTTGCCATATTTTGCCATATTTTTTCCTATATAAATGACTTTAGGGGATTGAATATCAAATAACACCATTGTTATTCTTGAATGTTCAGCTAGCAGTGCAAAAGAATAAAAAAGCTCACCCACAAAATGGCACTATCATTTGGTCGTAGCTCTATGGCATTTAAATTATTATTTTTCTTTCATAACAGTTGGAGACCATTCCTCATTTTTTAAAGCAGCTAATGAACTTGCAAACCAGCCTGATGAAATGATTAGGTCTTTAGGATAGATGTATAGCTAGAGAGAAGTAACTAACCTTTGACATGTTCATTAACGACCTAAATCATGATGAACATGTGCAGATGTTTATCTTTATCGGTTTGGCTGAATTTGAGTGATGGAAGACCTGACATGACAACACTGTTATGACTAAAACAACTCGAGCAGATCTGACATGCGACAGCCAGAGGCAAATATGTAAAATTAGTTTTGTTTCCTTTTTCTTTTTTTTCACTTTTCTGTGGGTGATCCATGCCCTTGCTTTCAAACTCCTGTCAGCTGCTGTGTGTCAGGACCCCTTCGACTGGTAAGCTTTTGTTTACTTTAATGTGATTGATTTGTTTTGAAGTCTTGGCTCAGTCTGGTGTGTTGCCTTCACTGCTCAAATTGTAGTCTACATTATGCAAGGTCTATCAGCCCTTGAGGACTTGGTTCTGTTGACTAAAGAAGACCTTTCATTCTCTGTTCATTGCCTGGGTGGCACTGTGACACTTAATCAAAACCAGACAGACATTAACTATCTTTTTTGTGATTTGTGTATGAAAGAAAGGGCTAGTGTGCCTGTCAGTGTGTAGGTTTCACAGCCTGGGGTGGATATAGATTAATGTCAACATCGTAAGCAAACATGAAACTCACTGCAACAAAATATTTGCAACAAGTTGATTGATTTTGAAAACAAAGAGAAGTTCTCTTACTTCTATGCCAGATTTCCATATATTGTTTAAAAAAAAATACAATGCTTCAAGGAAAACTAAACTATTGTAAAAAAAATGACTCAGTGAAAGGATTTTTTTTTGCAGGAGGCTTATATCTTTCATGAACATATAGCGATGTTAATTTAACAATCACGTTCATCATGTTACAAACCAGATCGCATGCAAGATTTAAAGAAACCTATATTTTATCATGGGTTCGTCTATTACAAGTCAATATTAGCTATAGCTATTCAGGAATTTAAAATTCATATTCTCTGTCATTCGTCTTTGTGACGACTTTATATAATGGAAATGTCATTAATTGTAAACAGTGTCTTTACAGTAACTGTAAAGACACTGTAGACAGTGCAGCATACTGCACATGCTGACAAAAAGCCTGTGAACAATGAACAATGGGAAGACAGTTGAAAGGCACACAATGCAACCGATTGTACTTCGCTCAGCCCCTCAGTCTGCAATGCATACCCAAGAGACATGAGATTATAACTGCGGACTGACATGTTACAGATAACGGCTCACTCAGCTGCATTCCTGTCACAGTTTGTAAAAGGTTAATTAGCGTGCATACAGTATTAACCCCTCTCACACATACAGACTCAAAGGCTGGAGAGGTGACAGGAATCCTTTCAATTTTAACTGTACTATAGTGTCCCATTAAGTCTTGTTTCACAATATATGTAATTTATAAAGCTAAATCAGTGAATTTATTGCCTTAAAAAAATTAGGTTAATTCATCACATAGATGCCAAAATTGACTGAATCAAATATTTCAGGACACAGTCCTGCTGAATAATAATTATAGTGTCTGCTTGTCTATTGGATGTTGTCTTTTTGACACGTGTTCTTGGTTCTTGGATTTGCCCAGACAATGTGGAGAGCGAGTTTTCAATTTTACACAGCTTTGAATATGTCATTTTCTTGTCATTCATGTTTCAACAAGTTGTCTTTGGTCAGAGTTATTGGCAACACTAGCCTGCTTGTTATTGTGCATAGGCTGAATGAACCAGGTTTTTTTTAAGATGAATTATGTTGGAGGTTGTAGCTTACAATGCATCAGTCGATGTAGAGTTTGGGTAAATCAAATTATAGTTTAGGAATGCAGAAGAGAGCAGCTGTAGAAGCTCATGAAAGCATCTCCATACCTGCTAATAGAAGTCCTGCTGAATATATAGCAATTGTCCATTATAGCCAGAGATATTAGTGGTAGGTGCCTACTTCGATAAATGCCTAGCTGTGTAAATAAATCAAGGGTTCATAATCATCATCATCAGGTCTGTTTTTTTTTATAACCTGGTTCTCATTACCCAGCTGCGTTCTCATCTCTTCTGATTAATAGAGGGCGACGTCATTGACTGTGGTCTTTGCTGCTGACAGACATTAAGAGAAAACCATTGGTATCTGTACTGGTGGCGCCTTTACACACAGACATGCCTCTCAGGATGTCTGACTGTGGTTGTCATTACTGTGTTGGATGTCTTAAACTTGATGTAGATTGAGTTACCATCAGCAGATGCAAAACAGGTCAGTTTGAGGATATACTGTACATGCCAACTCCTTTCCAATATTCGTGAGTCTCTGTCAGAGTGACAATACTTTTCCACTACATCCAATCTATAATTCTGGAAAAACAGTGACCTCTGGCTCTTCTTTTTTTAGTGTAGTATAATGTTGTGGGTGGGTTTGCAAGGTGCATCTACTCTCCATCCCCAGCCACAAGGCCTTATTAGGCACAATTCTTGATAACTAATTGGCAAAGTCAGTGTTAAGCCAGCAAGCATTGACAACAGGTTAACAGAGTTTAACAAACACAAAATTGGCAAAACAGTAGCTTTAGTTTCATTAAATAGCTTGTATTTCACAGTGAGAATGGAGCATTTGTATTTAAAATTTTCAAGCTCGCCAGAGTTTTTGAACACATTTTGGAGACATGGAAAAAAGAAGTTGGAAGTTGTAACTGATATACAACATCTCCCAAGAAATCTGGTTATTATGTCACGTTATATCACATTACATCATCCAAATAGATTTGATTTGTCATTTTCTTGCAAATGGACTTGGCTTGCAAATGGTCACTTTGGCCCCCTGCAAGTGAACTTGTTTCAGTTGGCTCAACTGTGCTTCAAAGAAAGTGCATAGAAGATCTTAAAGCATAGCTGCTTATGACGAGAGGCTTCCAAAATCTCCCATGGGTCTTCAGCTGGGTTAAGATCTGGTGACTGTAAAGGCCATAGCATGTGAATCTCATCATTACCATGATCATCGAACTATTCAGTGCAACCTCTGGCATATGGAGAATCACCCATATTTTTATATTTCATTAATCTTTTATCATTTGTCATCTGTATATATCAATAAATGGACAGATAAGTGAAGCAGACCTGTGCCAGAAAGCCCTGTTAATAGCCACTGCACTGAATCTGTGGTGTTGTCTTTTGCCACTTACTAACTTGCGCAGTAAATATGTTGCATAATTAAAATCGCTAGGGAAGATTTTTAAGAGATGTCCATCATCTTCATCTTATGTCCTGTGACAAATCTCCCTACTGCTGTGCCCTTTCAAGTAGTAACCAACTCAATTGAACCTGACTCTTGGGGTCAGGATGCATACAGCACAAGGCCAGTCTTGTAAAGGTTTTTACAAGAGTTTTTTACAAGCAGTTTAATGATGTTGTCAATGTAACAGCAGTGATTTTTCTCCATCCACTGGGCTTGAATGATATTGATGACCTTAACAAGACAGGGCAGTGGTCAGCCTGTCTTTAAGGGAGAGCATTTGGTTTTTCTCTCAATAGCTGTTAACTTTTAGTTTGACAATTAATTGATGATACTTACGCACAGTGTTGCTTTTAGCTAAAAACAAATGTTGGCATGCCAACACGCAGGCGATGAATGTTGACATCCTGATGTTTTGGTCTAATGTTTAACATAATCTGATTTCAGCATGTTAGCATGCTAATATTTGGTAATTAGCATAAAACATTAAATACACTTGAGGCTAACTAGTTTTGCAATTTTGTTTGTGCAATGTTTTGGACAGAGTAAATGTTGACCCGATGATGGCACTGGATGAAAGTTAAGGGATCACTGAAGTTATTACAGTTCCTCCTCAAGGAAACATGAATGTCTGAACCAAAGTACAGGTCTATACATTAATTCATTGTTGAAGCCCTTCACTCAAAAACACAAACATCAACCTTATTGGGGCTACAGGAAAAGCCAGTCAATATTTTCATTATTAGGATACATTCTCTAGGTACCATGAAAGTCTATTCTAAATTTCTCTGCCAGTCTTTCCAGAAGATGTTGAGATATTTCTTCAGATAAGTCAAAGCTTTGACCTGCTAGATACATTTCATAGCAATCCATCCAGTAGTTCAGAGATTTTGTTTGATGCTATGATCACACAAAGCTTATTGTCTGCTAGGATGGAATATAAGAAACAAAATCATCAAGATTCCATCCCCACATTCATCCTTCCTCAACTGGTTGTTGAGTTAGAGGTTCAGTATGTTCAAGAAGCAGGTGATGTTGTTAAGCAGGCCAGCTTCAGTGCCCACTCTGGCTTTACCAAGTCTGGGTCATATCTCTTTGCTTGAAAAAGATTTGTGGATCTAAAGCAGGAGACAAAAAAACTCTCCAGCACTCTGCCATAGGATAACTAGCACATATCATTGTGCATGACCTTCTGCTTCTACAAATCTGTGCAATTTCATATGTGACCTCTGTTAATCTTTCAGCAGTTGCACTGATCAATACACTAGTCCTTTTAAGTAGAGCAGTGAATTACTCAGTCTTTTTTCTTTTCAGGACACTGCTATGTGAGAATTTTTCATTGATGTTGACATGCAGTGTTTTGAAAGCTGTTCCATCCTAAGCTGTTTTAAAACATTTCCTCTTCTGGTAAAGCAGGTTTGAGTTGTTCTCACCAGAGAAGAACTCATCTGCCCATTCGTCCCATAACTTTGTGTTCATTTTCTATGGCATAAACCTTTCTCTCTTTGCTGTTCAATCTTGCAGTCATTTGTTTGTCCATTCTCTTCCCTCCACTTTCATTCTTACTTTCACAAAATTCGACCTGTGGTGTGGTTGGTCTTTCTTTCTCTGTCAACGTATGTTTTGTCACAAAACAATCCATGCACAATGACTTACTGGGCAATACTTGTTGAGATATTTCAGCCTCGAATAACGAGGTGGACTGACTAACATTGCCATCTCTAGAGCCATGTCTCCAGTATGGCTGGAAAACATCATTCTGATCGTGAGAAAGTTCTATAGCCTTTGGAGTTGAATGAAACAATATACAGCATATTTTAAGAAGAAAGTTCTGGAACCTCTGAAAAGGTTGTTAAATCTTATATTACAAAAGGCTGACATGTTGGAGATAATTTACATTCTGTTCATGTTTTCACCCGACAAACAGTATTATGAATATTTGATGCAGAACAGGCCTATAACAAACAATGTTTAACTTAACTTTGAAGCCTTTGCCACGTGAGGATAGATGCAGCACAGAATATGTACTGTTTGTACAGAGATTACAGCAGCAGCATTTTGAATGGCGCTCTTAAGTACTTTAGAGGTATTCCCATACATTGATACGTCTGAATCCTATTTAATTTGTCTGAAAACATATTCATGTTCCAGCTTGGAAAGAAGAGGCCTAAATCAAGTTGCTTAATTGGGTTGCGAAATATAAAATGAAGCACAGAGCAGATACAACATAAATTATGTAACTTGGAAACTCAGATGACACTATTTATTAACGTATTCTATGGAAACAGAGTGGCCTCTTTGAGTTGGAACGAACTTTTTCCCCATCCCCTGATCATCTCTTGGTGGGTGCTGGTGGGTGCTGTTTTACTCCTTGCATTTCCTCTGTAGTTGAGATGTGTTACCTCTTCAGCGTTCCAATAGGCTCGTTACCAGACTCACCAAATCCCTTGGACGTCCAACCCCCCCCCCCTCTGTTTTCCTCATCTATTATAAAATATTAATTTACAGGACCTTCTGCCTAACCCTGCAGGTTTATTTTTCTAACCGGTATGTATGGCACATGTATCACAAGGGCTTTCTCCCCCCATCTGTTTGCATGTTCAGTTGTCATATTCCTCATCTGGCTGTGTGGTTCTTGGATTTGCATGGTCAGAACATGGCAAGACAGACAAAGTAATTTTAGTTTTAATGAGAATGTAATGAAAAATAACTGCCTTATATGCCTATATTTCTAAAGGCTCAGACTAAAACGTACCTGGTTTGACATGATTAAAGAACTTCTCATGTTGCTTGTAGGACACAGGCCAGTGGATTACCACAGGTGCTTTTGGGACCGGCTGTCTGCAAAGTCTACTTCTCCAGATGTGCTTGGAGTTTGTCTGTTAAGGCCCTTTCAGCCATTCATCTGTTTTGCTGCCTCCATAGTTTGGGTTCAGGGATGTATCTTGTCCCAGGAGCTGAGTGTGCCTTGTGCCTATGTGTCTGCTCAATGAGAAATGAAACCTCTCTCATGCAAAGCAAACTGTCAAGTTCACATCTGTGAAAACATGCAGCTTATAAGCTTTTGCTGAAACCTCTGAATCCACAAGGAGAGTGCACTTTGGCTTTACACGAGGGTCTAATAGATTGAATAGTTTCACTTGTTGTACATATTTTATGTGCTGCGGTTTATCTTGAGCTACAACTTGGTAATTTTCATTACTGATGCTTCTCGTCCTCTTTGATTGGCTGGTCAGCTATTTAGTCTATAAAATGGGAAAAGCAAATGCAGATGATACTATTATGATATTATTACTAAACTGAGTGTGATGTCTCAAAACTGCTGAATTGGCTTATCAATCGTTACAATACAATTTTTTCTGTCCAGATACAGAGTTAAAAAGCAGCAGTTTTCATATTTGAGGAACCTGAAACAAGTAAACATTGCAATCTAAGAATTTCATTGTTGGTTGGTTGGGTGTTTCACCAATTTGATCCACATCGCAATGTCTCAGCAACTTGTAGAATGCCATGAAATTTTGTCCAGATATTCATAGTGATCCCTTGACTTGTTTCTTTATAAACACCTTGAGGTTAGACTTTGTGGCTCTGAATGAACTGTTTCAACAACCATTAAGTCAGCAAGTCATCCAACAACTATTGTAGGTTTTCCTATGAAATTTGTCACACATATTTATTCCCCCCAACAGAATGAACTGTAACATAGCTTTAACTTTGGCTTTATTGATCCCCTGAATTTTCCTCTACTTCCATCATCAAGGTCAAATCTTCAGTTTGTCACACTTTTTTTTAAACAGTCAGATCTTCAGTAAACTGCCTATTTACTTTGGTGTATCTGCTCTTTCAGCTGTATTTCAGTGATATATTTTTTGTGTTTCATTTTTTGTCTATATTAAAATGTAATAGACCATGAGTCAGTAGAATATCCACTTTTGCTTTGCTATAGAACATGGCAAGTGACTATATTTAAAATTGAAGTAGTCACATTGAAATAGAGTAATTTAAACAATGGGTATATGTTACTTGGATGTCTGGAAATCTTTTACCGGAGACCAATTCTGCCTGCTTTTAGCTTTGATATCAAGACAACTTTTACCGACAAATCTTAAAATCTTAATGCCTACATATGATACTAAATAGGACTTGGCATGTAGAACATGCTAAACACTGCAAAAATACAGCAAATAGATAAAATTGATGAAATAGAGAAATAGATATGTATAAAATCATATATTGTAAACAGAAACAAATACTTTTTTTATGCTGCTGTATATAAACCTATCATTGTCATTTGAGGTTTTTACATTAAATCAAAAATCCACAAGTTGTCTGTCTAATCACACTAACATTGACCTTAACCAAAATGACCTGAGGGTATACATGCTTAGGGAGGAGTTTGTCCAGCAATAGAGCAAACCTTTGATGGATAGCCTGGATTCCCCAGTTAGACTGACTCAACTCTCTCTCTCCTGCCCTCTGCCCTTATGTTATTCACTGAAAATGAGAAGCCAATGTTATGCTGCTCTGCGCTATCTCATTTAGTTCTCTAATGTCTCAAGTTCTGTTTCTGTCAGTACATTATAGAAAGGCTAAAAAATCTTGTATTGAACCTGCCTGTTGCTGTCAGTATAGTGTAGCATCTGAAGTAATCAGGTATAGTGTGACATCTGCAGGACTGTATTGGACTCCTCTGGTGTAAGCTCAAACAGCTAAATTAAGATGAATATTTGGCATTGCTCACTGCAGCAGTCTGCATTGTTTTGAATTGCATAAATACTTCCAAGCTCTACAGGGCCGTAACTATGTCATTAGTGCTATTCACTCCTGCAAAAACAACACGGAATTTGACCTGGAGGCATGTTCATCTCTCCATCAACTTCCTTTGGTATCCTCTAATGAATTTCCAGAAGGCAAGTTTAGAACAGACCAAGGCAAGTGTTGACTTGTCCTCTTCTATGTTTCCTCTCCCTAAAGGGAGAAGAAACTATAGCATTGTCTCAGGGAAACATATGTGAGTCCGTAGGAATGGTTGTTTTTCCAACCTTAATCCATTCTGATTGGCCAATGGCTCTCAAATGTTGCCAAAAAATTGGATTATTTTAAGGTATGAACCATGGTTCATACCTAAATATTATTCAACCCAAAAAAGGAAATGAGAAAATGTTCAAGGGAGTAGGTATAGACTTTTGATGAAAACTAAGTTTATTATTCTGATTTTGGTTCTTTCCAATAAGGTTCTGTTGGATTTCCTGTGTTAAAAAAATCTGTAAAGAAGCTTTTAATGATTCAATCTTCAAAATCTAGCTTTTTTCCTCTTTGGGCTTTGTTGTTATTAAACAATTGAACTTAATGACCTAGTACTCATACTAAATAAGGCCAACAAACTTTGATTCAATGAGTTCACCCAGAGAAGAAAAAAACCTATCCTAACTGGTATCTACTCATGCAGATGTGTTGCCTCCAACTCAATACAATGTAGGCAGATGGAATTTTATATGTTTTGCTCTAAGCTACAAATAAAATTGCTAGTTGCTATGTCAGGCTTTACTTAAACACAGTGGTGCTTTGAGCCAAATGTCAGCATTTAACATGTTCACAATGACAGTTTTAACATTGCTGGTGTGACTCACACCTCACTAGGATATCATTACCTTCAATGTCTTTTGTGGTTAAATGGTCATGAATCCACTAGGAAATCAAAGGGGAAAGACACTTCTCATAACTCTCTTATAACTTGTGTGTATATCCATGCATAGATTGATAACTTTTAATGGTGCCAATCGGCCAAAATATAAAATTACATTTTTTTAAAAAGAAAGAAAACAAGATAGAGCTGTCTCAGCTTTGACTGATGTGGGGCCCATCGTGTCAGACTCTGAAACCCCAGGTTTATACTAATGCATCCCTATGTCAGTAAGCACAGTTAAATCTCTTTTATTGTGGCATGTTTTTTGTAGTTTTTACCTTTAATACAGGAACTTGCAGATGTAATGCAAGTTTTAGCATTAAACATTACACAGAGACTCTCTCCCTCCCCAAACTGATGCCACCATAGTGTTTAATTTACTTTGGCAATGACTGGCTCCAGTGTTCTTGAGGCCCTCATTGAAGGGATTACAACTACAGTTCAGTCAAGTTTTTATGTCACTCTCAATCCTCCAGGACTGAGTGATTAGTCGCTCTGGATAAGAACTCTGAATACATGGAGGACGAGAACCAATCCTGCAGGCTTACATGTCCATTCAAAGAGAGACAAAGGTTCTTTAAGATTTATTTAGGAAGCAACCTAAATGCAAGAATGTACAGTAAGAAAACCCATGTCGCCAAATGTAGGTTGTAGTTAAAGCAGACTGAATATAAATTTACTGTTTCCAGAAGTTCAGATTATCAGGAAAATAATGTAGTCTACATGTTCAATGTCTTTTACTTGCTACTGCTAAAACTCTGGTTTCAATCAGTGCCCAGATCCCTCCTGTCTCTCTTACTGTACCTTTCTAACATTATTCCTTGTAAGCATACCCCAGGTGGCACAGTAATTCCCCTCTCTTGAGTGCACATATTTCCTGCTTTTACAGACCAGGAAATGTTCTAGGTTTTCAAGAAAAGACCCTGAGTCTACTGTGTTCTGTTTCAGTTCCTGGAGCTTGTTACTTTCAGGCTAACAGCATAGTTGTTACAGCCATTCAGTCCACATAACTCCCTCTGTGTCCTCCAGTGGGTTCTTAGTTCAGTTAACAAGCCTGTCTTCACACAAAACACAGATTTTACTTAAGCCCACTATATCCTCTGTAAGGTACAGCTCTTAAAATAATATCCCAGCACCTGACAGAGGGTATCCCCATTAAGGTGCTGCATCTGTGAACCCAATCTGCTGGTCACTTAAAGCTTAGTGTGGCAGGAGGTGTGCTCAGCACTCAAAGCTGGGTTGATGACTGACTGATTGAGATTTTTAGGGACATTGAATTTCTTATGTTTCTTTTGTTCACCCCAACTTTGCATCTCTCATTTCCTACTTGGGAAATGGCCTGATGATTCTGCCCTCGTTTTCCACCAGAGCAGGTGGAAGTCTTTAATCTTCTGCCTATTTTGGCTGGCCTCTGTACCACAGCAGAGGCCAGTAATTGTACCAGCACAGTAATTTAGCTATCTGTTGTGTCCGTCCCGGCTTATTAGAGTAATATGATCCCATCACAGGACGTCATGGCAGCCGGCTGATTATGGCTGCTGTAGGTCGGCCAGATGAGGAGGCAATGGTGGACAGGGAGGGTTTGATTTAGATTAGCAGGAGAATGTCTTATCATGTCCCTGTGGTTATCTCTGCAGTAAGCTGCCACCAATAACCACTGGTTCTCCGGGGACAAAGGAATACTACTTCAAAATGAAGTAAAATAGTGCATTTATTAATATTATTCTTTGAAATACAATGCACAACTAAAGTGTAATTATTGATTTATATATATTTTTAGACCACAAGGGCAGGCTATAGAGCTCAACAGTAAGTTTAGGGACACTTATAAAGTTGTTACAATAGGTTCTAATAGCGAAAATTTACATATCCAACAAAAAATTTGCAACATTATCATTCATTCAGAGTCATGTGTGTATACCTGATGTATGTAAGTCCAGTAATAACTCTCATTTTAACTCTGTTTTGGTTTCTATCAGCTTGTAAGAAGAATATCTCTAAGCTACTCTTTAGTTGCTAAATGACCCACTTCTTTTAGTAGCTAGTTGCTAACTTTTCCACTTGCTAACTAATGCTGCACAGGAAATGTACAGTGGATTTTAACACAGCCGCCATGACAATGAAGATGTTATGCTGTAACACCACAACAAAATCAGCATTAGCTGATAATTCTGTTTGGTTTGTCACTGTGAGTGATTTCTTTCACATTGGGTGATTGTTTGTTAATAGGTGCTACTTTACGTTAAGTATTAATAACCTAAATTACACTAAACATGCTAAGCAGAACTAAGACTTGAACCAAAGACTAATGATTTTTTTTTTTTAATTAACAAAAGGACTATAACTCCAAGTAGTTACCAAGTAAACATAAATAGGCTGCACCAGTCTCTTGACAACACACTTTAGTCTTTATCTAGTTTACTGAAAACACTGGATTTGGTGGGACAAATTTTGATGCCAATTTTATCAGCCCAGGGAATTTATACACATTTAACTTTTGTCTTCACTAAAACTATGATAGTCAAGGATCTTAGGTCTTTTTGGTATGATTTACTAGATCTGCTCTCTCACTCTCCCTCGGGGTTCGTCACATTGCTCACTGTGTTGAGTAAAATATAAACAGTAGAAATGTGCCTGTCTGTGTTTAGGAAGGAATCGGGCCCCGGTGATCAGTTCATAAAGTCTATGTGGTTTAGAGAAAGTTTAACCTCTGGTCAGAGGTGGGAGAACATTCGGTGTTTGTGTCCTGTATCAGTGACCCTCAATGGTCCCTGCCAGGTCTTACCGTCACTGTCAGATGCCTCATAAGTGTGAAAGTTCATTGTTTTCAGTTATGTGTATAGCAGGGATGCAGTTGTGCATCACAATTCCAAATTAATTGCTTGAGGGAAGTTTATTGCTGTATGTCTCTCTAGAGACATTTGTGTTCATTTGTATGACAGAGAAGGATCATGACTCATTTATTACAAAGATTATCACATTCCTTAATCAGAAGGTGACTGAGGAGATCTATGGAAAGGATCAGAACATGGCATGCTCGCAAAAAAGACTTGATGCTTTACAATGATTGGAGGCATTTAAAGAACATCATGCACAGCTGTTGTCTGTCTCTTTGTGATTTTCAACAGTTTTTCCCTGCTGCGCCATATTCTGTTCATGCTTATCTCTTGGATTTTATGTCCTTTAACTGGGGCTGGTTATATTTTTCAGAAAGTTACACGTGACATATGGTGATTTTATTTTTTATTGCAGCCCTACTTAAATAGATATCTTGTGATTTGGGAAATGTTAATGAGTGTCCTGCATAATCATTGTATTACATTGATGCATGCAATGTATGCCAGAAAAGTATTTCAGAAAAAATACTTTTTACAGCTATTTACAATAAGAGAATTCAGGGGACATGGTGGTTCAATGGTTACCAGTGTCAATTTACAGCAACAAGGTCCTGGGCTCAGACCCAACTTGTTCACACTTTTTTTTCTTTTTTAAGTGTCTGCACTGCAGTCCTTGTCACTGCTAAAGACAGGAATAGAGTCCAAGTGAAGGCGACAGTGTTTATAGGTTTATATATGGTTCTGAAGGGCCACATCTGAAGACAGGATTAATGATCCATGATGTCATAAAGGGGGAGTATTAGACTACCTGACAAACTCTACAGGCGTTCTGTGTAGCTCCAGGACATATGCTGTTAACAACTACTTCTTTCCACCTTGTTTATGCCCCCCCGCCAGTTCCAGAAACCTCTGTGTAACGAGTAGGCGTTGCAACAAGAATTTGAAAAGGAATCAGCTTTGTATTAGCCCTGTGATAGACTAGAATCTTGTAGTGGTTTTACCTTGCATTTCGCCCTTGCATACTTGTTACGGTGCAGAAGCCTCAATCTTGAAACAGATAAGGGGGATAGATAGAGAGGGGATGAATTTTAATAACATTTGATTAATGGCGGGACTGATGAGCACAGAGCATTATACTTTCATAGTTGAAGGAGATCTATTTTTCTGCCACCATTGGGCTTGAGCTTGGTTTTGCCTCAAAATCAGTTGGACACAATTAAAAATCATCGATGGGCAAATTCCCTTTAGTTAACTCAAGCAATCTGATCAAAGTTTTCAGTAAAAGATAAGTTAACCTGCAATTTTAAGGAAATCTGGTAAATTATATTTTTAAGTAAAGAAGAGTGTTTTTTATAGAATGCACATAGACGTACAAAATTGTAAGTTAGTCTGACTGTTGATAAATTAGACAAACATCAATTTAGTCATTGACCACACTAACCCTGAAAGTCCTCACTATTCACACATTTCTCCTGATGCAGGATTCAAACATCTGTTTTACTTTTGCAGGAAACAGAGCAGGCATGACTGGCGTTCTCCTTCCCTCCCTCCTCGCCCTCACCCCATCTTAATGGCTTGATCTTTTGATTATAGTGTTGGGGGAAAAGCACATGAGTATGTTGCAAAGTTTCCCTTCAGGGCACATCGTTGGCACATGAAACATTCTTTCATGAATACTCCCACACAAGTAGGGCTTGGTAAAGACCATCAGAACATTAGATCAGCAAGTCTGTGAGAACATTGTCCAGTTCTAGTTTGTTGCTCATTTAGCAGTTGTAGAATCGGCAAGCCCACACACTCCTCAGTGTGACAAAGGGGTTTGTGGCTTGTGTGATTGATGTTGATGTTGTTATAATGGTTCATTGCACTTTGTAAATTGTTGGAATCAAGGATAATTGTAGGTCAAAATAACAGCTTATAAATGAGAGCTTTTCAAATAAACTATGCACAATGGACATTTGAAGCCTTTCTAAACATACATTTCTGGAGATTTATCCAGTGACTTTGGTGGAATATCAATCTAATTTTGATATAACTTTGGTCTTGGTTTTAATGCTATAGTACAATTATTTATAAAATATTCTGAATCTATTTGACTGTTTAATATTTCACCAACAACAATTTTGATTAGCCATTAAGAGGATTTCGTGTCTTTTCTATGTTTAATATCACTGTTAATAACATTTGATTTGCCAAAAAAAGCAATTTCAAGACTGTCCCTGGGAAATTATTATTGGCCTTTCCCCACACTTTTTAACATTTTAAAGATCAGTGTTATTCATATCTGCTGATTCCCTGTTATACTTCACAGAGGACTCTTCAGTCAACATTGAGGTGACCTACAAGAGTCTGTTTGCTGTCATCAGATCCTAAAATGGAAAACCAATAAATCAAACCACTAACAAAATATTTTGATCAGGTTGTCTTTTGACATAACAGATGACCAACTACACTGTTAAATGCAGCTGTGGGAAGTCACTGGTCTCCACAATAAAATCTTCAGTTGCAACGTAAAGTATGTACTCATCCCACATAACTTGAAATGAGAAATCATCAGACAACTGAAGGATTGTAAATTCTTGCTCCTATTGTTACTGTTGAGAAAAAAAAGTTATGTCTTTTATTTTTTCACTTGTGGAAATACTGGCCTTGGAACTACTGCACGGCAAAGTCAGTTATGCAGTGTATAATTCTTGTGATCATGTACTGTATATCTCTGCATTTGAAAGGCATCACTGCTTGAGCAGGGCACACTTGGGACTGAAGTGTCAATACATAGATCAAGATACCAATTTAAAGAGGTACTCAGTGATTTAGTGTTGCACTTGCACGAAGTTGCTGGATTTACAAGACACGGATTAAAAGAATGGTCAAATTTGATGCAGCAGCACTTTTAGTTTGTAGTATGAATAAAGCTTAAAATATGAGAAATAAATTTCATTAGTAGTGTGCCTTTTAACGCTAGCATCTGTTGCCATGGTTTTCTTTTTCTTTAAAATGAAATCATCCCTTTACTGAGAAGAATTCATTGACCTCATGTGTTATGGCTCTGTTTGGAAAACATTAGGAATAAATTAAAGATTATAGACTGAAATTGGACTTGGACAGATGTTCTGTTAATCAGCTGGGTTCCTCGTGCCATGAGATGTCTGTAAATAAATTGTTATTGTGCATCTCAACTTGTATCTTGTTTACCTGATCAATGGTCTATTTGACCTGATTTCCCTCACGGCTATTAACTAAAGGATAAAAATGCAGTTTAAAACCGCTATTCAGCTCTTTTTTTTGTCTCTAAGTGGTCCTCGTCCATATATCATCAAGGATTCCTGGAAGGCTGGTATGTTGGAATTTTTAGTGTGACACCAGATATGCCCCCCTAGTGCCATTCTTTGGGCAGAAGAATGTGACCACACAGAGCTCTGTGACAGCCAGTAATTTGTATGGCACTGCTGTCAGGATGAGTGTAAAGAGCAAATGGGTCACTGAGGGGCTGACAGACATGAATTCATTTATAAAAGTGCTTGAAAGGAGTAGGATTTAATTTGCTTGAGCAATCCTATGTCTTTGGAAAATGTCCTGAGCCATGGTGGTTAAATCCCAGAGATTCATGGTTGATTGCTGCTATTGTAATCTTTAGGCACTCTGCTGCTCATGCAGATTAATTTTACTTGAATATTATTCAATCACATGGATTTTTTTTCCTGTATGTTCTGCAAATGCACTCTCTCTGGTGGTAAAATTAGTCTCAGTACCACCTCCTACATAATGAAATTGACATTTGAATAGGGAATAATCTCAATCTGTTCCCAGGTTAGGATGTGTTCAGAATACAACAATACCAGTTTTCGAGTGTTGACTCACTTTTTGCAAATATGAAGAGCTGTATTCATAGTCCCCAAGAAAAGTTGTTCAAACACGGGATAATCATCAAAACCCACCTGTGGGAAGGACTTGGCAAATTACAATTTACCTGCTCACACCTCACACCGGGTAGAAGTTAAAGACCCTCTGAAGGGTTACATTTAACCATAGGAGATAAGTCAGTGGATGAGGGTAAAATGCCTGCACTGAGGGGCAAAAATATGGAATAAAACAAACAAACAAAAAACCCCTAACTTTAAATAGGATGGAATTTGTAGCAGACTTCTGGCAAATTTGAAAGGCAGAGTCCTTGTTGTTTTCAGTTTTTTAGTAAAGCCATCAGTGAGTGATCTGTTCACAGGATGTGAAAGTGCCAGCAGATAAATTATATGGTGTTCCGCAAAATTTTTGGAAACTTACTACAGAGACTGGTTCCCATTCACACACATTAGTGAGGTTGGCCGCTGATGATAGGGTGATAGGGCCTGACTCACAGTAGATGTTCTCACTCATGCCAAAAGTGTAGGGTGGAGTTTTGCAGATCAGGCAAATAGGACCATAATGGACCTGGCTTTGTGAACAGGGGGATTGTCATGTTGAATCACAAACTGTTACCAAAAAGTTGGATGACTATTGTCTAAAAAAGTAAATATTGTATGCTAGAGAAAGATTTCCCTTCATTAATGTCTAGTGAAGGACTCAAAGGGAGTTGAACGGGAGGCACAGAGAGATAAAAGAAGTGAGGAAAAATATTGCACAAGGAAAAAGAACACACAGACAATGTTACACAGTATTTGGGATTCAGTGTGAATTACTCTTTTTATGAAGATCATTAACTCTAATAATCCTCATAGAAATTAAAAAGACGCTCATCTTAATTCCAGATCTTGCTGTATAATCATTGTGCTTTTAAGTTTTCTTCAATATCAAGGTCATATAGTGATAGCTTTTTGTATTATGTTGGAATCTTATGAACATGAACTAGTAGTAGTTAATTCATCATACTTTTAATTGTGCCAGTTTGCCAACAGTTACATATTTTACACAAACACTTCTCAAGTTGTACCCCACAGCTGACCAACTTACTTCATGGCGACATGGAATAGATTGAAGGAGGGGGCTGGGTATGGGTATTGATGTACATTTTTCATTAACTGTCTCTCTACAGAGGAGGTGAACATTCTGCAGGAGCTTTCTCTTCAGGTGTCAAACAGCAGTAACGCCTCAATGACTTTGGAGGACAGCAGGTGTCCAGTTCTACAGGTGGGACAGTACTCCACCTTGGCTCTTCCCCTTCGACATCTCTTCACTGATGGGTACAATATCTTCTCAACGCTTAACTAATCCCTTACTACTATATTTAAAGGTGGAAGCTGTTTGTTCACTTTGTTTTTGCTCACTGGTCATTTTTAAAAAGCGTCCTCTACTCAATCTGCTGTACATTTTAAGTGTGTGACATCTTAATTAACTCTCAAGTATCATCTATTTAAGAAGGCCAAGTGGTATCCTCTATGCTTGGAGTAGCAATCATAAGGCTAAAAGGTGTGTGTTTGTGTCTGTGTTTTAGGTTTGCAGATGAGTTCAGTTTACTGGTGCAGCTGCGGAGTCCTCAGAGAGAAGAATGTAGTGTCTTTACCATTCTCAGCCCTGAGAGCCAGATTATGCTGCAACTGCGGATCAGTGCTTACGCCGTCATCTTCATAGGAACACAACAACAACACTATGAGTGAGCCCACTACTTTGAAACCTTTTATTAATGTTAAGTTTTGTTGTTTCCCTTTGTCCAAACAAATCCAGATGATAGGACGAGTCATGCCCATTCCTGCTTCTTCACTAAAGTATAAGCAAGTTTGTCTGTGAGATGACACAAAATGCTGTGAATTTGCATTTGTTTGCACTATATGTGTACTTGTTTGAGTGTGAATTGTGTTTCTCTGTCTCTTTGGTGAAATGATCTGTGAGGCGACTCTTGGCAGGTTTCTCCTCATGAACCACAGACCTCAAAGCAATACATCACCATAAGACAGGAGACAGAACTGGGCCAAAATATAGACAAACACAGACACTGTTCCTATCATTTATTTTTGGCACATGGTTGATTTTAAAACTTGTTTTTACTTTAAAGCTGCTTATCTGTCAAGCATATTTATTGTTAGCTTCCACTTTAAAGGTTTGGTCTAGAGTCCAGATTGACTTCCAGAGGATTTTTCTTAGACATTAAAGCTGATTAATATTTCATATATTCAACAGGAACCTTTTTTTACTAATCAAAATCTGGTCACAGGGTGGGGAGTTGTACTGCATATTGGAAAAAACAAGTTGTATGAAACATATTGTGTCACATTAGCCACCACCAACGTCATTCCAAGTGAACTCACTAGTGTCTGTGTTGGTTGTGGCTGAAGACTACAAGTTTGGGGGAAAAAAATTCTTAAATTATCCCCAAGTCTTAGTGCTATGAAGATTTTTAGCGTCATTCAAGCGGACAGACCAAGTTAGAGACTGGCTGGTAAAGTAAGTAGAACATTTAGCAGCTAAAGAGCCAGATATATTTTTCCCAGGAGATGGTGAACACCAAAACAGAACTAAAAGGAGAGTGAATATTGGACTTAATATTTATCAGGTGAACACAAACACAAGTCCAATGGAATGCATTTTTGTTCAACCCCAAGTGACAAAAAAGAAATATATTAATGGAGCTTTAATGTTGTTAAAGGATTTCTTCACTTTTATTGAAACCATTTAATCTGACTTCTGCTCCAGATGGGAATAGGCAGGGGTGTCGTTTCTTCCTCAAAGACACCTCGTCAGGCTAAATGTTTGTCCTAAAAATAACTGGTTCAAACAGTCTTTCTGACCTACTGCCCAAACTTTACTGTTTAGTAAAGGAAGGTTACTATGAATTAAGAAGAATCAAAAAACATCTTTATTTTAACTTTTTTCCAACAGTCAGAGGGCCCAAGCATGATTTCAATTTATCTCCAAAAAAAATTCATGCAGTGATTCATTTCATGAAAAACTAAACAAAAGACATAATTACATAATGACCCGTGTGTCTCTCTGTCAGGTTCCCAGTCAGTGGTCTGTCGGATGAAAAGTGGCACCATGTGGCTGTGAGCGTTTCTGCCAAGCGGTTGGCAGTTTATGTGGACTGCTCTCTGCTGGAGAGTGTGGACTGGATGTACCACAGCATGGGGATCAGCACAGATGGGCTGCTCATGGTTGGAGGCATCATTGAGAGCTTCGAGACTCCATTTGCAGTAAGTGATTTTCATCCAGTTTTATCTGTATGTCCAGCTCAGGAACTTTCTGTCTTTCTTTTTTTCTTTTTTCTTTTCTTTTTCACGTTAATCATAAACAGAAACACAAAGTTAGACAAAAGCAACCCAGCCTACAATCATCAGCCACACACCCTAACACCTCTTTTGTTAGTCTTCCCATTTCTTTTTAAACATTTACAAGATGCCAAGAGGCTGAATTCATTGAGCTTTATACTACTAACCTCATGTTAAACCCTCAGCTGACTGCACTGCATGTGTGTAATAATACATATTTCTGACCACATAGTCATGCAACAGCCAGATGATGTTCATGACAATCATGTCAGGGTAATAGTCACATGTATAAAGTCCAGTTCTTTTGAATTTCATCCAAAAAGTCTGCTCATCCTTACACTTACACACATTCATACATACTTCTATTTCTATCCTTGTCCTCCCCAGGACATAATGGATTCCTTATCCTCTTACCCTGACCTCACCCACAACAAATAAATGCCTAGCCCCAACCCTTACCTTAACTTTAACTTAAGTCTAATTCTAACCTGAACCCTAAAAACAAGTCTTAACCCTTTGAAGTTGTGAGGACTGGCCACCATGTCCTCTCCTTACCAACATGTCCTCCCTCCGAAGGTCTAAAACTCAAACTGGAATGACATAAACACACAGACACACTCACACAAGAAAGAACACACAAGTAAATATTCCAGCCCTGTGGCTCTATCCCATACAGTTCCCTTTTCATCACAGACATAAAGACTGGAGCCCTTAATGCTTGGATACCATGTGTATGTTTTTATAAAGTATGAGTAGAAATCCCTTTAACCTTCTCTAACCACAACTTTAATTACCTCCCAAGCACCAGTGTTACATAAAATTACAGAGTAAACACTGATGAGTATTTGGACAGAGGATGAGTTCAGTATCCTTAACCTGCCCCAACCCCGGTGTTCTCCATTTGTCATGATCTCATTTCATTTTACTTTATAGTTAACCAAGCCTGTGTGTCTTTGGAGTTTAGGAGGAAACCCAAAAGAAGAACATGTCATGGGATAATTTTTTAATGTATACATTTCACTTTTAGATTTTCGCATGTATTTTTTAAGCCCCTTTTTTTTAAGGCACCTGTTGTTTTTCATTCATTTCAGTGTGGTAATAAAATCTGATGATAGAACTGAAATTTAACTGAGTTGAGTATTCAGTCACATAGAAAAACAAATTTCCATTAAATACTTCTCAAATTTACATTATTGTTTATGGTAATGCATTTTTAAGTGCAGATTAAAATGAAAAGTTTGTATTGTGTTAGCTTGTATGATCCTCTTAAGTTTTCATCAAGGGTAAAAACTGAAAGTGTTCCATTAAAGGCTGATTTTGAAGACCCATAATGCACCTGGCTTTGCATTATGGATATTGTGTCCCAGTTACAACATCACTCATGTAGCCTGAGGATCATAGCGGTCAGTGTGACTGGGGTAATACAGGGGTCAAAGAAAAGAATTTTTGAGCCAGTGTCTGGATTTGTTCTTAGCACTGGATAAAATGGGTTCTCCATTGACTTGTTTCCCCTGATGACAGCTTTTTACTGAGCTCCAAGGATGGAGCACTTCCAAACTCAAAGGTCATGGCAGTCCTGTCTCTTGACTTTGTTTTGTGTTAGCCAATGCTAAACCATACTTAACCATACTCTGCTTTTAATTGTAACTCTTACTGTCATCCACTCCACTCCTGGGAGGGATGTACTGTCCTTAATTCTTATGATTTAAGATGACAGTATATTATAGAAACTAAACTGGTTACATTGGATTCATGTGTTTAGAAGGTCTCAGGATCACACTGTGCATTTTCAGTACAGTGAACTTGAATGCACCTTGTCCCACCTTTTCTATCACTTTCCCCCCTCTTGTTTAAGACATTTTTTAATAATGTTTTGATCCACACAATGTTGTTTGGTCATTAACATGTGATAGCATGACTACATGCCTTCATATCTTTCTCTCTATTCTCTCTCTCTATTCCAGTTAATAGTTGCTTGGGTTGTAATTACAGATTGGTCTTTGTCTGTCCAGACTTTTTTTTTTTTTACAGCAATTACAAGATTTGTTTACTGCATGCAATCTTCCTGCAGTAAACAAACATGTTGTTCAGTGGTTGGTTAAATGCTTAATCATGTTTAAATGCAATGAAATGTATTATATATACTCAATTGAACACATTTCAAAACTAAAAGTAAATTACCAATAATATTAGAAGAAAAAACTTTCTCAATTTAAAGTGTACAGAAGATACACATTGTTTGGGACCAGTTTATTTTTTGGGTACGGTATTATGGGATTTTTTGAACAGAGGTGCCCAAGATTTTGTGGTTCTTGCAACAACAGTAATTCTACTGTTTATAGTGATATAAGTGATGCATATCTGTCTTTAAACAGAGCAGTTAATGTCAAAATGCACACACACACACATGCAAGCAAATACAACTCACGCAGATGCTCTGTCAACCACCATCACATTCTTATAAATACCTGCCTGAGGACAGAGGTTATTATATGTCTACTAATGTTCTGGTTGTCATGTTTGGCCCGATGTCAGAATTACTGATACAGTTAAGGAACTCTGGGAACTGCAGTGAAATGTGTGACCTGCAGTAACCTCCCTGTGTTAAATGTTGGGGCTTGTCCTTCCATTCTGTGCATGTATAGTATGTGTGCATGCATGAAAACTATACAGTATATAAACAAATGATGAGTATGTCAGCTGCAGGATATGGTTTATCAAATAGATTTGTCCGAAAAGGTTCATTCTGATACATTGTGTTTCCACTTACACAGTTTAAGAGGGAATTAGAACATATCTATTGTGCCCATTTGAAATCATCAAATTCCATGTTCTCCTGCATTGTAAACAGCAGTACTGCAAAGTTTGATAAAAACTGGAAACACATGATGATCTGACAGCAGTTTATCAGCAAGGAACCATAGTACCAAGTCGGCAAAAGTTATGTGGGGTGATGTCTCTTCACCGGCTGCATGTAGGCAGGTTGCGCGGCCTGTAGAAATCCTGGGTTGGTGTCCTGGCGGCATGCTATTCAGAATGTTATTGAAACATAAGAATTTAATGTAGATTAATTAAAGTAAAATAGATTTTATAGCAGAGACTTGTTGCTTTTATTAACAGTTTACACAGCCAAGAAAATATGACTAGCAGTTTGTTAAGTTTTCACAATTATTCTAACTTTCAATTTTAGTGGCATTTCATGATTACACTTTCAATTTTTGAACTGGTTCCACAGAATGTTCTGGACCGATTTCTTCACAAAAGTGCTTAAAAAGTAAAATACTTTACATACAATGTAGTGTTATACACCGGTTTTATAAGTAATGGCTGCTTGTCTACTTCCTTTGATAACACAGATTCATCTGTATGTAACCAAGACATCTAAATCACCTCCACTTTTCAACCAGATTTAGTCAAGATTTAGTCATTTTACCATAAATATCTAGATTTCCTTCGGCCTTGAAATCACTCAGCACATACTTACTGGCTTAGTACTATCATCTTTTGTAAAGTATCTGTAATTTTGTTAATTCTGTTTTAAAAAAAATACAAAAAAGGGGTATAAGTAATCTGATGTAGAGCCAAATCCTAACAGCTTACAAATGTATCTGCCAAGACTTGAGTCTTACATGCATTGTTACCTGCAGTCTCCAACTGTATATCAAGAGAAATGCATATTTATTTTTCCCATGAGGCTAATGTCGTGTCTTTACAGTGGGTGTTGACTGCTCACACTTAATGTCTCTGTCTCTGCAGGGTCATCTCAGACAGCTGACCTTCCTGATGGATGATCCAGATGCCGCCCGTCAACACTGCAGCCAACACCCGCCCCGCTGCAGTGAGATGACCCTTAAACCCCCTCGCTTCCCACATGCCAACAACATCCTGGAGGTGAGGAAAGATAAATAAAAAAGAGAAAGAATGGATCATGAAATTTCAAATGATATTAACTGTTAGTATTGTTTCTTTGACTTCTGAAAACAGTAAGGCTCTAACATGTTACTCTGGTGTTTTAAGGTGAAGCCAAAAGTCTTTCGAAGCCCACAACCCAGACATTCGGACTCGTGCAGTTAATACTTTGACAGCAGAATATGATGTATACCATGAAGCGTGATGAAAGATCATCAGAGGATTTAAAACAAAACTAAACTGGCTCTTGTGGTTTTGATCTTTTATCACGCTTCATAGTCTGGTGACTTCAACAACTCTGGCTTTTTGGTTGTTCATTGGTTTAGCCCTGAACTGACTTTGTTTGAGGTTTTTAAATTTAGAAATTGTCCCCTCTGTTTCCTCACAGAATTTACTGCTATCCTCAAATGACCTGGAAGACCTTCTGGGGGATCCCAAGGGCGAGTCATTTTTGAGCCTTGGCCGAACTGTGAGTAAAATATCTTTTTTACTCACTTGCTGAGAAACATTACAGTGCTCTTTAAAGCTTTGCTGAAAATCCCCTGTTCTTTTAGGTGTTAAAAAAAAACAAAGTAAAACATGAAGATGCCTCAAAGTTGTGTCCAGAAGCCCTAGTTAAAGAGTGTGGGCAGCTGACCAGTTGTCATGGTGATTATATCCAGCTGTAGACAGGGAGGCAGGTGCAGTCATGTAAACCAACCACTGGTCCGGTTTTGCTGGCTTCCTTCTTTTATTCAGTCTCTGTCTTCTTTCTGTAATTAATTAATGCTTTTTTGCTATTTTTTGACATCCTATAGACAAAATGATTAATCAGCTAATCAATAAGATAATTGTCAAACTAATCAATAATGAAAATGAAATAAAGCAACCTTCCACCAAAAACACATTAATATCCCAGACCAAACAAAACATTGTTCCTGAAATGCTTGGAAATGAAGGAAATGCAAAGCTGGTTTGAATTAACATTTCGTGTCCATAGAAAATTCCAGAAATAAACAATGAAGATCTGGTTCTCTTTACCGCGTACACTAATATACAGCCAGAGTAGTAACTGCAATCCTGAATATAAATCATTGCAGACCATGCTGTGCCATGCTAGCCCCACACGGCACAGAGTTTCTCCATCCGGATGGCATTGAGATGCCTTTGTAATGATGTAGATGACAGAGACATCTCCTGCTGTTTTGTGTTGTAAAGAATGTTTTCAGCACTGCACTAGATCTGTTTTAATAGATAGTGAAATCTTCCCCCGCTCTTTCTAATTATCTGTCTTTCTCTGTTCAGCAGTTGGTTTTTCTGGTTTTGTCTTCATTGTGTCTAAATCTGAATCTGTCTCCTCTGGCTGCATGTCTGCGTCTGTATCTATTTCTTTCTTTATGTTTCCATGTCTTTGTGTCCCTGTATTTCTGTCTGTTTGGCTGGTGGACTCACTCTTAGACCGTTTTTCCCTGTTCTCCTCAGCAGTTTCCCATAATCAATCACGTATCAATCACCCTATATGCTGGTTCTGTATGGCCAATGTAATACCATCTCGTTTTGAATTTGGTCCACCTGACTAAAACAAATAGACAATTTTTGCTCTTTAGACCCTTGGAGAAAAGCTGAGAATTTTCTAGAATCACAATTTTCATACAAAAACTGAAATGTAAAATCAACTCTTACATTTATACGGGGAGTTACATACTTGAGTATTCTTCAAGTAATGTTTTAAGAGGCTGTGGTGGTTCTTTATGCTAAGCTAACTGTCTACTGTCTACAGCTACACATATATTCACCATAAAAACATAGGACAATAGTGGCATCAGTCTCCTCATCTAGTTGTCAAACTATTTCTTTCACCAAGTAAAAATTACAAACATTTTATAAACTAAATAAGTAATGGACTAATCAAACAAATAATCAGAAGATAAACAATACAAAATAATTGCTAAATGGCATTCCAAGTTTATCATATAGGAAATAGCAAATTAATTAATTAGAGATTGGTTTTCTATACAGAGCACTTCATTAACAGGATCTATTTCTTCTTTGCTAAGGTCTGCTGCTGTCGTCTTTGAAGCATAACATTTTTAACTCTGGGGCCACGTTGGGGTTTCCTGACTTTGATGCAGATCCTGTCTGGGGCCTCTGGCTCCCTTGACAGGTTCTCTCTTTAGAGACATGGCACTCGACCAGTTAATCTAAGGTTCCTCCACGATGTTAAACACTCCTGGAGGACAGGGAACCTAGTTAAACATTTAATTACAAAGCCAGAGTTATGAACTTCAGACTTGATGGCTTTTTCCTTCCATGTGAAGATTTGCAGCTTTTCATTAGTTTATATCATTGACTAACAAATAGTAAATTTAGTCTCTTGAAAGATGTGGTTGGAAGGTTTCTTTGAGTTTCTTTGTGTATAAACAATATTTGTGTGTGAGAAAGAGAAGGAGCAACTGAGCATGAATGATTCTGTGTTTGATTGTTTTACTATATTGAACATCACCACAAGAGTGAGCCCAGTTTGTGAGAAGGCTTTCAGTTTTATAAATGGTTACAACACCACTTGCACCTAATCCCTAAAGCTGCATCTGCCTGAGAGAGAGGCAGAGACAAACACACGCCTGCAGTCATACTGTTCCCTGTTCCATATCCTACCACAACCAAGTGTTTCCACTCGGCTCTCTAGAGAGGCTTCTTTCATAAAACTTGTCAAACAACAGCTTTTAACTAGCAAGTTGAGACAAAAATAAAGAGGTGGAATAAATGATTCATTATTTTTGATACTTTTCCATGACTATCAATCCACCAAGGGTCATGTGGTGTTTTATATTAAGTCTGGCAACAGTTTCTTATTTAATGACTTTACCATGTCCCTGCAAAGTTGAAGTGTTGAAAAAGGTTATCTGTACATAATTAATAAGATCTACAGCCTTGTGTCATTTAAGATTGACAACTGAAAGTACTTCCTTTTACCAAACTATTCCAAAAGATCTTCACCTTAAACATGCATTAATTGTTGGTTTGATCTCCACCAACTTGCGAGGGAACTATCTGGTTCGTAAGCTGCTAAATGCTCTACTCTTTTCCACTGCTAGTGACTAACTTTGCTGTTTTATGCTGAACACGTAGTGAACAGTGCATTTATCAGAGCTTTTTTCAGCGTAGGTCTTGGGGGAGTACTGCTGCATATTTGAAAAAAAAAATTATGAAGCTTTTTAGGCTTTAGAGGGATGTTTGCAAAGTTAGATCAATCTCCTCACTTGATGTCAATGAGTCAGCATCAGCTGGGGCTAAACACTACAAGTTTGAAAATTAATTTGATTTCATAATTTGATTTAGTGTTAATATTGTTAATAGAGGCAGTTGTTAACAATGTTTTAAGTACAACTCTTTTTTATCCAGATGTGAACCTTTTTCTATCACTTGTTTACTCTCATTTTCTGGTAATGCTGCTTACTCGGCCAGAGGCAGCAGATGGCCAAAGTTGAGGTCAGAGGTCAGGTCCAGGTCAGAGTCATCCAGCTGGGTTGTATAGAGTCAGACAGGCAGGTTATCCTGCGTTCACCTCTCGTCCAAACTATGATGACGAGATGAGCTGCAACTACAACACTAACATTATGGATCTCGTTGTGCACTGGTGTGTGGATGAGAAGTTCATATCATTCCTTAACTGTCAGAGCTATCATATCTTTACTGAAATCTATATTGCTCACTTAATTCTGCTCTTGTTCTCATCTGAATGGTGCTCTGTTGGGGAACAAGGTTTGCTCAACAGACACAAATTTGCCAGTTTTCATAGCAACAGAGAATGATGAATGGGATGAATTCTGGACCAGAAATATGTTTCTCTGAGGTTTTACTGAGTTGCTTGATGCATCAAAGAGTATTTAAAAACAACTATTAAAACACAAGGATGAGAAAACATGGTTTATTTATGCTTTAAAAAAATAAAAGAACATCTGAATGTCATGTCTTTGTTCTTTAATCGTCATGAATGTTCTGCACACTGGTGAGCGTTTCTTTCATGCGCCATATATGAGCAGTAACTTTTCATTTGCGTAGACAAGGTTTATAACTGCTTTCAATATAAAATAAATATTACAGTCAAACTGGGAGGCCCTCAAGTCATGGAGCACTAGAGTAAATGAGTTTTTGAAAGAGGAGATGTGCAGATAAAAGAGGAGGAGGAGTAGTTCAAGGATTTGGAAAGAAAGGATGGAAATGACAGAAAGGAAGAATTCTTACCTTGTTGTTTCTCTTTTCGTTTGTCACAAAGCAGCACAGAACCAAATCTTAATGTGAGGAGTCTCAGCATGCTCAAACTAATAATTTTCCTTTCCAAAACTGTAATTTAGTATGGAGTATCTATTCTGTGAAGATAAATCAGATGTGGTTAAATACTAGGTGATGGAAAGTTATCAAAAAAATGCTACATCAGCAACATGCAGTCATCCTCCCTTCTGTGTCTTCCCAGTGCTAACCCACTCATAACATTTAAAGTCAGAGCCTGAAGTATAAGGATTCCAGTTCAATTACATATTTAGTGCAGGCTTCAGAGGTCTCTAAATTTCCATTATGTGGTGGACATCTGCGCCACAATTTTAAAGTGCCCCCAGAGGTTCTGTTAACCCTGAATCAACCTTCCTCTGCTCTGGTGTATTTATATTGCTGTTTCTGCTTGACCACCTTTCATTTTGTTTCTAATAGACATCAAGTGACAGTTCCTGTGATGGGCTGTTGATGTAAATCAAGCCAGCCTCTGAGAATCCATAGTGGATATTGCTCCTCAAATCACCTCTCAATTATGGTTATTTTGCTGAGTATGGGCACTGTGGCTGTCCTCACCTCTAACTCCTTTTTTCTGCTGGTGTGCAGGCTCCCTCCAACTAAAATCCATCCATATGTAAAAAGAGTGGAGATTCCTTGACATCATCACTGTCCCTGTTTTGTTTTGTTCTGCCTTCCTCAGTTGGAGGGAGCCGTTATTCACCTGAACAGATCTTTAGTTGTGCATGATGTTGCAATTAGCAGTTTACCAATGGCTCGTTGTGATAAAATGTTCACCCTCCCCCTCAGTCTAGTTTGCTCAGCTGAGTGTTTACAAACAGTTTTGGATGTTAAAAATTTGATGTGTTTAGAACATCTGATGAATTCCCAGATGTTTCTTGGGTGAAAGAATAGATATAGAAACTATTATTTTAAAGACTTTGGGTTGTTTTGAAGTCTAAATTAACCCAGGTTTGACATCGTTACAGTTGTCTCTGTCAGTTTTACTTTCTCTGTAAGTTTGCCCCTTTTCAGTGTTTGCAGCCCACTAACCCTAAGGGCTAATGGGCTGGGCTATATCTCCTACCAAATTAGATGTATTGTTTTTACAAAATGTATACCCCTTAAAGTCGAAGGGTGTGTACCTAGTAGGTGTGTGGGTGTGTCTACTGGGAGCTGGATTAGCCTCCTGTACAGAGATCTACCCGTAGGTACAAAGTGAAGGGAGCTGAAGTGCAGCCAGACCTATAGTGTCTCCTGCAGTCATGCTCTACCATGTTGGATGGTACTTTCTCCTTGGATGCCTTCTTATGGACTTAGATGGATTGCACGTGAAAGGTCAAATGCAACAGAATGTAAAGGTACCGCCTATTGTAACTCCATATACACACTGATTTTCTCTTTTCTTTTTATTCTTTTACACTGCACTTAGTGAGTTCAGTACTCCGCAGCCATTTTCAGTGCACAGAGTATGGTGGTGCTTCTGTTAATTTTATTTGGTGAAGATGTTTTTGTTCTTTTCAGCACGGACACTATTTGAATGATTAACAATCTTACACACTAAGTGTCTCTTGAAGATGTGGCCTTGATTTGGCTTCAGTACAAGGTAGCATCTGCAGTTTTTTTCAGTTTAGAATCAACTTGAATGATAGCCTTTAGGTGATGTCATGGCCTGGAATGTCAAAATTATTGTTATTAATCCTTCAGATAAAAGAAATCACATTGTAGTGTTATTTTTGCTGGAAATTTTCGTATTAACAGCCATTCAAATATGTGTTCTGTTTCAAAGTTTTTCTGGAGAAAAAAATACTTCTGTTTTGGAGGTATATTGGAGATACATGGGTTTCATAGGACATTGATTATTGTATTGTACATTGTTGGATATAACATGCATGGTAACTGTGGTTAAGAGAAGCCTATTTGTGACCCTGAAGTGTACAGCAAACTAGCAGTTAGCAGCAATATAGGTTGTTGCATCAAGTTGAAGATAGCAGAGCAACTCTATTCTCCAAAAAAATGTCAAGTGCTCTCCCCCTCCTACATACTTCATGATATACCCCAGGACCACCACTGGCGGCTGGCTTTGATCACAACCAATAGTTGCTTTTCTAACATGGGTGGTCCTGCTGGGAATACAGTCCCCGACCATGACGGTGTTAATAACACACTCAACTTCCTTTGCTAAGGAACAAAACTGAGTCACAATAAAAAAGTCACATGCTCACCCTTGTGCACTTGACAATGCTGATGAATTGCACATATACAAAGACATTTCAACACACATGCAAGTATTTAACATGTATGGTTTTAGTGATTGCCTTGCCTCATAGCATGCCTGTATGTTTGTGCGTATGATAGAAAAACATACACACAAACATACACAATTGAATACATTGACCCAACTGCCTGTTTGTGTCATCATTCTTTGGCACGCTACTGTTGCTGTTTTCCTATTGTTTTTTTCAGATACCAGGCCATAACTGCAACAATTATCCTGTCATTTTTATTCGGTATATTTCAATAATCATGGAAAAATAAGAATAGTTTTTTCATCCTTACCACACTGGGATCAAGCTCTGCCATCTGCAGTGTTCCTGTCCTTATTTCTGAATCATCAGAAAACCGCAATCATGCATTTTTCCAGGCCAAAGTGCCTAAATGCTGCTTGCAAGACCCAGCCAGTCTGAGAGCGTCTGCATACCTGTGTCTTGGATAGATTTACGGACCTTGCCATTTGATTAGCCCTTTGTAGGGGTTAGTGTTGATAGTCTGTGTGTATGAGTGTGTGTGTGTGTGTGTGTGTGTGTGTGTGTGTGTGTGTGTGTGCATGTTTTGATGGTAGTGCTCTAGCCTGCAGCGCTTGTGACAGCACCATTTTCTCATTGCTCATAACAGGAGGATTCATCAGCTACAGATGCAGACAGACACCTGAGAAGACTTGTGCAGATGGAAGAACACAGTGGTTACTAATAAACATTAATCTAGTCCAGGTGTGCCCTGTCAACATCTGCCCTAATTCTAATTTACTGTGTTTTCCCACAAAAATTTGTTGAGAGTTGCCCAGAAGTTGAATTATGATTCTCATGTTCTGTCAGCATTGGTGGATGATGCTCATAAATGCTTTGTTTTAATGGAACTGGTGGAAGTGGAAGTTATCATATGCTGGTGTGCTATCCTCCTTCAGTACATATTTTAAAATATATTTCAACTAAATTTAAGTCTAAAGTGGCAAGTCCTTTATTTATATTTGGGATTTTTTTCAAAGAGTTTATCAAATTTATCCATTTTTCAAATCATTTTCAATGCCCTTACCATGCAATGATGCTGTAAATGCAATAATAGAAGAAGACTATGTGGCAGTATGATGGATTAGAAAGTTTCAAGTCCTTGCAAGTTGGACCAGTGGCTGACTTTAGGGTTGGAAAAACACATTGGAAAGAAAAGCAGAAACACTGGTATGACCTGGATATGACCCATTCAGTGCATTCCCTAATCAATTCAGTACGATTTTTTTCAATTATGTGAGTTTTGTATGAATTCAAATGTTTGTCTACAGTTTTACCCAGTTACTTGTCCATTCATGGCAACTAAGGCTGCATATGATGATCATTTAGCATTATGATTATTTGTCAATCTATCAATTCTGATAAATCGTTTAATCAGAAAACAGAAAAAAAGAATAAATAAAAATAGAAAATTCCTTTTCCTTTTCTAAATCCTCTGAGCTATGCACTGTGCTACATTACCAGACCAAACTTTGTTAGGATTTTTCCCTGCAGCAATTAGTATTACAATGTGGCAGGATGACATTTCACTATAACTATCTAATGAATGGGTAACCTTTCAGTCCATGTGGCCTCTGTTTACAATATATGTCAATGCAGTGTGACAGTGTTGATCGTTGACAGAATGAAGACCAACTGAAGTAGTCTTATTTGTTCATCTCTTATGACCTCAGTCATGTCAGATGATTACCAAGTTTTAGACCAAAAAAAAATTACCCCTGCAATATGTCTGAGAACTACACAACATGGCCAGACACCATAAAATCATTCCCACGTGTGGATGTTCTCTCTTCTAGGAAGACTTTCCACATTATTTTCCAACCTGGCTGCAAGGACTTGCTCTCATTCAGCCACGACAGAACTAGTGAGGTCCAAGACCGATGTTGGGTGACAACGTCTGGCTCAAAGTTGCTGTCCAGTTCATCCTCTAGGTGTTGGACGGGGTTTAGGGTTATGTTTTGTGCAGGCCAGACACCAACTGGTAAAACTATTTCTTTATGGACCTGGCTATGTGTAGGGGAGGCATTGTTGAGCAAGGGAAAGGGCTTTTTACTATTGCCACAAAATTGGATGCACACTGTTGTTTTCAAAGACAACTCCAGACCAGAAATATGCAAGACTATGTGGAAAGGGTGTGCAAATTATTTTGGCCACATGGTGTGCTTGAGCGACAATAAGAAGAGAAAAGTATAATATTACATTGTACATTATACTGGGTTTCAGGGGCCTGGTGGTTGGGAAAACAGAGACAATAGCTTTCAAATCAAGTAAGAAAAAAATATAAAGAGTTAATATCTGCCATGAACATTAAAGAAGCTTTATAGTAGCCTGTAAAATGTTTTTGCCTGTTCATCTGTGTGCAGACATGCATACTGTCACAGTGAACCAATGTTCAATCTTCCACTCTGTAACAGTTAATTGTATTAGGATTAAAAAGGCAACAAACTTTCAATAAACCCAGTGCCCCTGCTTGCTTGAGCCTGCTACTGCAGAGCCCTTAGAAAACATTGTCTTGGCACATGATATAAAGAATTACTTGCTGAGATTATGAATTTTGTTTGACAGGATAACCACTCAAAATCATGCTATGCATTGTCTGCTCTGTAGATTGTCTTTGGGGCTTAAACTTGATGATCTGTGAAGCCCTGTATTGTAATGTCTGACGTCACTATCACAAGATATTGACTCTTGACAGTGGTCTGAATGCTGAAGACAGCTCACAGAGGTGCAGCTGTTCCCAATCAGACCGTTCAGTTGACATACTGACAGTTCTGTCATTATACATTGTGGTGTCATGTTATGATATATGATATCATGTTAATGATCCCGAAAGACTCTTAAATTAGACTGTTAACTTAGTAGAGTAGATCTAATCCAAAAAAAATTGGTTACTGATTTCTCATTGACTAACCATGCTCTGAAGTCCAGTCGTCACCTACAGGTTAGAGATGTGAGCTTGTGACCTGAAGGTCCCTGGTACAATCCTTGGACCAGTGGGATAAATATGGTGGGAAAAGTAAAGGCAGCTTCGAGGTTTGAATTTCGGTGTGATTGTGGTCATGGCATTCCTGCAAAAGACTGTGACTCTCTTTGATAAATAAAGGTTCTGTTATTATCAACAAATCCAATAAAAAAAAAAAAAAAAAAAAAACCAAACCCATCAATTCCTTAGTATGTCTCGTATCTTATTCTGACTATTCTACCCTGTCTGTGGCACTCAGCTCGAATCCCGTTGGTTCATATTTGTCTTCTCATGGCTACTTCCAGCAGAATAATGCATCAAATCTCAAAGCAAAAGTCATCTTGAACTGGTGTCATGAACATGACAGCAAGTTTAGTGACTTCAGTGGCCTCCTCAATCACCAGATCTGGATCCACTAAAAAACCTTTGGGATTTGGTAGAACAGGAAGTTGGCAGCATGAATTTGAGGCTGACAAATCTGCAGAAATTAGTTGATGCAATTATGTCAGCAATTATGTTTCTGTAATCCATGCCACAGTTTAGCAAATTGAGGCTATTTTGAGAGCAAAGGGATCAGTATGGTGTACCTATTAAAATGCTCGGTTAGTGTCTGAGCACTCTGTTTGTACTTGGACTAAAAGCTCAGTAAAATGACACACACCATGATTCTGGAGACAATACTGCTGTGGGTTCACTTGTCAATTTCCATATCCTGAAATAAGTACATTAGATCCTGAGACAGCAAAATGTGATTAAAATATAATATCATTTTGGAGATAGCTCATGGAGTATGTCTTCCTTTGATGAAAATTTGCAGTATTCCTGCTTCTAACTAGCTGGCCAACGTATCATGGTATTCCAACTAAGCCTCGGCTGGAGTTCATAAGGATATCTCACAGACTGGATGGGAGATAAGCTGAGGGGACGTTGTTGACCAGAGGAGATCCAGTGACAGCTTATCAACCAGGGCTGGCTGCCTGACTGCGGCCTAGGATAAGAGGGAGAGAAAGGGCCTTTGTTTTCAAGTGGGGCACCTCATTTTGTCTCTTGCCTATCTCATTCCTTCACTAGCCCCCAATTATTCCAAGACAGCCCTCCTACAAGGGCTCAGTTTCATCGCTGATACAGTATTTAAGAGTTTTGATTTTTTTGGATTTGATGAATGAAAGCCAGATTCAACTGATTATTTTTGAGTTATGTTTGGGAATATCAGGCTTTCTGACAATACATTGAGACCATGCTAAATTTATTGGTGCTTTAACAAATGCCTGTAACCAAATAGGAAACCTGAGAGTCCCCCAGTGATAATTACATTAATTTATAAAATGTGTATAATATAATTTCACCTCTTATATTTGATACCAATCCCTATCTCCAGCTCACTGTGCATTTCCAATGCCAACTTTTGTTTAGTCCTACAGGATTTGTGTACGGCCTGCATTGGGCCTACTTTGGCCATGGTGTCTTCTTATAAAAGGCTGACATATTCAATGATGCTGTGTCACACAACTGAAGATGTCTCACTATGGTAGTAACTTCATCTAGAGGTCATCTCCAAGTAAAACTGTTGTGCATAAACCTCTGGGATGGTAACATCCTGTATCACCGATCAGTCTGTACAATATATCAAGGAAGTTCCTCTTGAGACCTGGTGGTTATCTTTTGATCCATCATAAAGATACAAAATGGTTTAGAACTTTTTAAAGTTCAGTATCGTACCAGTGCAGTTTGAAATAGCTTGAGCAAAGTATTCCAACATCTACTAAGTATTATATTTAGTAAAGATTATTGACTCTGGCACTGAGACATACTTTTATGACATTATGCAAAGTTTTAACTTTTCTTGTATAAGAAGAGTGAAGGGGGAGAATAGCAAGACAAAACCAATTTTTTTTTTCTCAGTACAGTGCCATATGTTGCCTGTATAGACATGTATTCTAAAAGGTACAACTCTGCTCTGCTAAAATCTGAGAGCAGACACACTGCTTCCCTCTCCTCCTCCTGTCCTCCTGTTCTCCATATGCCTCTCAGCTCCACTTTAGTGCTCTCCATTTCGGCCCATTAGGGTCATCAAACAAAATTTACAGCCCTTTGGTCCCTTCCCATGAAAGGCCTCTCTCACATCACCACTGCTCCCTGAGGTGCAACATTTTAATGTGTTTTGGTGTGTGTGTGTGTGTAAGTGTACACATCTTTCTATGGTTGGCATTGTGAGGACATTTTGGCCGGTCTTCACAACTTCAAAGAGTTGTTTGAGGGTTAAACCTTGTTTAAGTTAAATTTTGGTTGGGGTTAGGCATTTAGTTGATGGTTAAGGTTAGGGTAACGGGCTATAGAATGCAATACCATATTCACAATTAATGTAAGACAAATGTGTGTGTGTGTGTGGGTGTGTTTGTGTGTGGAGAAGGAAAGCAATGAAAAACATTTTAAGAAATTGTAAAACTTAATCTGTGTGCTTGAGAAGAGTTTTTTAAGTGGCTGAAACTTTATGGGAGTCAGTTCACATTTTGACAGCTGATTAACATTGAGAACAATTATATTTAGAATATTTATACTTATAAGAGTTTTGTGACAGAAACTTGTACAGCAGATAGCTCTGTTATCCTGCTTTAGAGGGAAGATCCTTCCACCCAAGGGGAGTTAAGGTAGAAGGTCAAAGATAAGTATTGCATTAGAAGAGGCTGAGACCAAAGCTATCAACTGTGGTACGAGAGGATTCATGAAGGCTTGATTTGAGGGAATTCTGTAACTGCATAGAGTTGATTACTGCAGTGGAATTTGAGTGGCAAAATTTGTGTTTATAGTTGAAAAGAAGAGAAATTTATTGTCATTGTCCACAGCAAAACCGCAGTGGTATCCCAACCACACTGTCATGTTAGATAGGCATGGACTTACTAGAAGTTCCCCCTTATTTTGTTTGCTATAAGGAGCTCAATGTAACGCCTAAATGTTAATTAGAAACAGTGCATTGAATTTTTTTGGAAAGAGAAAAAAATTAGAAGTAGTGTGCAGTTTTTGATGGCAGACAGAGCAGGGCTAACTGTCTCCCTTCACAAGTCACCCACAAAAATATAGGGCCACACATTGAGACATCCATCCCCCATCTAGCTGTTGACATCACAACATGATACAAACCAGATAAACACTGTAGTCACATCTTAAAGACTGTTCTTGAATGAGCTCCAATTCCTGTTTTGTTTCTTTACAGAATGTTTTCCCACGCCGAGGGAGTTCACGAGGGGATGGGACAGTACTTTCAGGACCCAATCGAAAAGGTTCGGTAGTTCGTGGAAATGTCTTTGTGGTAGACGAGGACACTGACTTGTTGGATTCAATCTTCCAAAATGGTGGACAAGTGAATCCCCAGTGGAAGCCCTCCAGAAATGACCTTAAAGGAAACCAGAAAGAAAAGCCTGAAATGTCCAACAAACATTTGGAGGAGAACATTACCACAGGGAAAAAGACAGATTCAAGTGGGAGAACTTCTTCGCTTTTCCCCAGCAAACCTTCTGATGACATAATTGACCTGGACACAGGGAACACACCAAACAAGCCCTCAATAGGACTTCCTGTAATTCTTAGGATCCCCTCAGATCCTAGAACATCCATAGACTTCAGCAAACTGAGGAAGGCGACAGGAGATCAGACTAGGACTGTCTCACCTACAGCTCAAGCCATCGACTCGGGCCCATCTGCAGAAGCAGTAGTTGAGGAAAGGGAACCAATCACCGCACAGAGCACCACACACTCGCACAACAGTAAACAGCCAGACAGGAAGCGCCTCAAAACTGTGACCATTGCATCCAGGGATGGAGACCTGGTCTCAAGCTCAGATGGCAAAATCTATCGGCTCCAGAGAGGACCACCAGGCCGAATGGGTCCTCCAGGGCAAGAGGTAAATTATCCTAGGTACTCTTGTTGCTTTAATGCCCTTGTTTTAATACTATTTTATGCATCCAAGTATGTATCCATGTGACAGTGCAGGACAGTAAGAAGGGCTTACTGTTTTGTGGGTATTAATAGTCAAAGCCTAGACTTGTTCACCACTGTTTTAACTGTTAAGTAGATGTAATATATCAGAGCTATCTATTTTTTGGATAAGATTTAAAAAGGGGATGGGGGGAATGAGCCTTGTAAATGAACAAAGCGTGATGTCTGTTTATGCTTACAGCTTATAAGAGCTGCTCTCCATCAGCTGCCATCTGAATCTGATCAGGGGAGGTTGCACTGCTATAACACATGTTGATCCATATGTCTTTGATGCTGTGATTGGGGCCGTCAGAGAACTGCATGCTTAACAAGTGTCAGAAGTTTGTCAGAGCATTAATCAATATGACAGTCTTAACCTCCGGCTGCCAAGCTATCTGAATGGTGCCAATTGGTAAAGTCAATTTATAATATCCAATCAAAGGGTTGACCTGGTGTAAGAGATGGGTTATGACATGGGCATCCAAAACCAGAACCAGACTGCACATCTGGTCATGTCTTGGCGGGTTTCTACGGTCACCCTGTCATAAAAGGCGCAGGATCACTCAGCATTTCTGTGACTGTAGCTGGCTGAAGGGAACATTAAAGAAGTTGACCTGCTGGCTTCTCTCTCATCATGTACAAGATCTCAGGTCTTCCTCAGCTTGTTAAATTTTACATTAGCCTGTAGCATTATCCTCTAAAAGTATGTTGAGAAACAGTTTATTTAACTAAAAAGTATTCATTTACAAAAGAATATTTCTATGCCATGGTATCAGAAAATACTCTTTTCTGGTGTATTAAGTGTATTAAATCATATGATAAGATGGCTAGACAACAGTTTTACAGTTTGACCAATGATTTATGGTTTACCTGTGGATTTTTAAAAATAGTTGATAGATAACATTTTGTGTCTTGGATGATGCTTTTTTCTTGTAATGTGTTCGAGCAGTTTTATTGAGGGTTGTTAACTGTTTCCACAGGGTTGTCCTGGTGAGCCTGGCCTGTCTGGGTTTAAAGGTGATCAGGTAAAACAACCTTGTTTACAACATAATAGCCTATGATAATGTGTTCAATTAGTCCAATTGAGTCTTCAGAATTTAAGTGCAATGCTCTTCTGTTGAAATTTGAAAAAGTATCCATGGCCATATCTTTTATTACAGCTCAATTCCACCCTGGATATTTCAGTACCTATAGCTATAAACTCCTGCCCCTTCCTTCATTATGACTTTGTGTACATTATTTATGCCGGAGCTCCAGTGTTACAACAAATCACTTCTGTGATCTAATTTTAAAAACAATGCAGTGGTATAATACTGAGTTTCCCATATACTATCAATTTATTTGTCCTGCATAAATGCATCCGTTACTTTTCATCTCCCTCAGGGTAAAATGGGCCCTGAAGGCAGTCTGGGAAAAAAGGGGGAGCCAGGACCTCCTGGACCGGCAGGTTTGCCAACCCTCTACCTTTGGAGGAATACTGCTGAGGAATGGGCTGCCTTCCAGGTAAGATTGTAACCACAACATATTTGTTATATTTAGTACCTTCTTTTGAGTTTCGGATTACCAGCAGTTATTGTTACAGTACATATAAAAAATTTCCAGACAAACAACTGGTCCTACCCCCTTGCACACAATCATCCACTTCTGAACTTAACCATAAGGGGGTTAAGGGGTAAGGGTTAAGTTCTGAAGAAAGTGATCTGGGGTCAGATTCCCACTGGCAGCTTATACTCAGCATGATCTCTGTACTGTCAGCCAGGCATGTCAGATAAATTATGGAACAAAGCTCCCGCCCTAAACCTAATGGCTCTTTCAGCTGAACCTTTATGACTTTTTACAGTTTGACAACAAAGATGACATCTGAACATGTACTCCCACAAATATTATTTGTAAAAGTGTCTACTTGTAGACAGTAAATAAGAAGATACTTTATGGATTTATAATCTCAGAGGTATTCGAGAGTTTTTATAAAGTCAGTTTTTATAAGGATAATTTTTATATAAGGTCAGTTGGTCGGCCGGTCTGTTGGTTGGTAAATTGGTGGATCCAGCAGTTATGCCATTATCAAAACAAAATTTCAGTTTATCTGATACTTTAGTGTTGGACTAAATACTAGTAGAAATAATTATATTCCTGTCAATGTATGGTGTATTTAACACATGAAGAAATTAAAAATTGAGATACTATGGTTACCCATAACCCATTTGGCATCTTTACGACCAACAAAACCAACAACAAATGGGCGCTGAGATCACACATAACATCTCAGGTGCCCTTTCCAGAGACAAGCTTCATCTAAATCCAGGTACAGTACTGCATTTTCTAATGTCCCTTTAAACATCTTAACTAGTTAGAGGGAAAAATTATTTTTATTTGCTCTTTCTCTCCCTAAGACACTGTTTAAGTCATTGTCAGTTACCTAAAGACAGAGTGGACATCACTTTTTTTTTAAGGCTAAGCCATTTTTCACCAGACACATAAGATCCCTATGATATCTGTAAAAAGCTTTGATCCTGCAGTTATCGTGCATGCAAGCTGATGCTCTGTCCTCATCTGTTTAATCTCACTGTAGTGGTTACAGCTGTTTGTCTTCCAGTATGTCAGCATGATGGAGAACTGTCCTTTATTGAAAAAAGATGATAAAAATTATAGTCTGCTATTAGTGTGTGATGGCGTAAAGTGTGGACAGACCAGAGGTCATTCACATGCATTTACTTATTCTGAATGAGGCTCAGGTGTAAATATTTTAACTGTAGAAACTATAGAATTTAAGAAATGATCATGAATTTCAGTACAAGTTATGTGTTTGCATTTCAATGACTTGTTGAAGAACCAGCTCTGGGGGTTCCAGCTAATGATCAATCACAATCACTAAACATTACATTAAAAAATCTCATTTATGTCATTCGCATGATTATTGCCAAGAAGAGAATTTTTATTAAACTGTAATTTAAGAATTTCACATGGGGTCCTATGAGCCACTACTTTCATATTATTAAGAGTCTTCCTGACTGCATGTTGATTTTATTCATTTATGAATAATCACTTCATTTAGGAATCCCCTCAGCTATATCCATGTATCAATTTATTGCATATTCTTATTTTATTTTATGTATATAAATACTCACTATTAACTTATTTTACTTTTTTTTCTCATTATTTCATTTGGAAATGGGCCTTCAGATTTATATTATGTCAGCAGTAATTATGGCGGGTGGGATGGGAGGAGCTAGGATTAAAGAGGCCTGTTTGTTAATGAGTTTAAAAGAAAAAAATATTTGAATGTTTTCTCTGTGTTCTCACTTCAACTTTTGGTTAATATGATAAGAAATGTCATAAACATTGATGCCGTCTGTATATATGTTTTACCTTCTATTTTGTCAATTTCTGTATTTTTATTTCGTGAATGTGTTACGTATCTTGTGTGCTTGTATTTTCCCTGCAGCAAACCAATTTCTACCAGTTACTTGTCACTGGATGGCCTGTAAGTGAACTTTGACAGTTAATAGCCTTTCTTTGTTTGGATTTAGTTTTTCTGTGAGTTCCCGTTGACCACATGCTGTTTTCATCTTTGTGAGCTTGCAGAGTGAAGAGGGTCCTGCAGGACCACCTGGAGAGATTGGAAAACCTGGCATACAGGTTAGAGACAGGAGTCATACTTAATCGTGATTGCATTTAGAAAGTTCTGTGATGATTATACCTGAATTAGGGAACATTTTTGTATTTTTCCTGACCTTTTTATCTCAGGGGCCACCTGGTGAACCTGGGGACCGTGGAACACCAGGGATGCCAGGAGAGATGGTAGGCACCTAAACCATCAATTCCTGCCCAATAGTAACTAGTTATTAATCAATCTGGTGTAAAATAAAAATGTTTCGGAGCCTTAAAGTCGGTCTCACCTCACCAAAAAACCAGCCCATGGATCTAGTGGGCCTGCCCTCAGCCAGTGATTTTCTGAGTCGAGAATTAATCATGAGGTCAAGCCATTACTAATGACTAGTCACCATACATTTATGATTTGAATATATTTTATTTAATTATTTAAATATATTTTTGAGTGCCTTTAGAAAATGGATTCAAAATGGAAAAAGCTTAGAGAGGAGTGATATAAGTAATATTGTTAACATTGCGCCCTTTAAAAATGATCCTACACTTTGGATTTCCTGCGGTAGTTACAGTAGGAGATTTTGGCGGAGTCCAGCTTGTGACACATAGGTCAGGAAAAATAAAGAAGTCGTTGCTGCTCTTCATTGTACTACATTTCTATATTCCGTTTATGATATTTATTGCTATATATGCCCAGTTAGGCAAAACCAAGACTCTCGGATACTCTGCTATCTAATAGCAAGTGCCAGCCTTGTAAAATGTCTGTCCATGATTGACTGAGTGACTGCATATTCCAACATCCAGCTGACCAATTGAAACTTGATTGAGCGTGACCCTATTCAACGATTAATGTTTTCTCAACCATTAAGATCTAGAAAATCTAATTTTGTTCAGCAAAGTGATGAATGGGACGAGTAAACAACTACACGCTAAATACAATGGACTGAGAGACTTTTTTTACCCTTTTCATGAAATACTATATGCACTATGCATTATGAAATAATTACACGTATTGATGCAATGGTACAACATTTGATAAAGATATTTTTTGGTCACTTTGGTGATACCCCTACTTTGCCTTTAGCTCCATCATAATTTTTTTCCAATTCTTTGGCTAATTGCCAAATACTTCTAAAACCAATGACATTCCCTTAATGTTTCATGCTAATTATTTCATGCTAACATGCGACACTAAGATCTTAAACATGGTAAATATTACACCTGATAAGCATCAACATACTACTGTTATCACTGTAAGCATGTTAGCATGCTAACATTAGCAATAAGCTAACCGTGGCTAGCATGGCTTTAGACATTTGTTTCTAGATTCAGCACTGACTGACAAAATCACAAGCCCATTGTTTGTCTGTATTTATTGGCTTCAATGCTTCAGTAAACAGACAAAATAAAAATGTCACATTTTTATGGATACAGAAATACTACAAATATAGGTTTTGCACATATTCTGTTTCCTTATAATACAATCTGATATAGTTAGTGTCATTGGAAACTGTTCAGAAAATTGAAATTATTTTTTGTGGGATTTATCAGTGCCTGTCCTTCCAATGAAAGTTTGAAATGATGGACCATCTACCTGAGTTAAAAAGCTCACTGTCCAGTTAAATTAAGTGTAATATACCTGTTGGAGCAAAGTGAGTATGTTTAAAAGGAGGGGCTGCTGTCTGTCTGTGCATGAAAGTTCCTATGATGTAACCATTCTCAAGGTATACTTGTTTTCTGAATTTATATTGTGTAATTTAATAAGTTCCACATTCTCTCAGTGATACCTCTCATTTAGTGTTGAGTTACATAAGATCTGAAAACCACTGACATAATTTGTTTGAGTGAACACTGTAAAAGTAGAGGTAAATTAAACTTTGTTACATTCATCTCAAAAACCATCTCAAAATATATAAACATAAGTCCTGGAAGTTCAATGTGACCATATGGAAACTGAACGCCTGGTGCCAAGTATTCTGTGAGGTCTCTGTTGCGAAATGAGTTGGTACTGAAGACCAAATGATGTGGTCTGGGATAGCTGAAAACGCTTGTACAACAGCCTTTGGCAATTGTTCTGTGAGGCCATGAAAGAAGTAGAGGATAAAATTTACAATGATTTTAGAAAGCATTCAGACCCCTTTACTTTTTGCACATTTAATTGTGTTGTAAATGATCCTATAAATAGAAAAAAATACTATTTTTCCTATCCGTCTGCACTCAATAACCCATAATTACAAAGTGAAAACATGTTATTTTTTATTATTTTTTAAATTTTTTTTATATTTCAAAATGTGAAATTTTTCAGTTACAGAAGTATTGAGGCCCTTAATTCAGTTATTTGTAGAAGCTCCTTGGATCTTCTTGAGTAAGTCCCTACAAGCATTTCACACCTGTTTACCCCGTTCTTTTTAGAAAATCTCTCAAGCTCTTTCAGATTAGATGGGAAGTGTCCATGAACTGACATTTTCAGGCCCCTTCACTCAACATTCTGATCAGAGGGTTTTGTTTTTGTCTCATGTCACATTTTGTCTCATTTCCTCATGGTCAGAGTCATTTAAAGGCTTTCTGGCCATCTCCAGGCAGGCTGTCTTATGCCTTTTACTCAAAGGGACTTCCTTCTAGCCAATCTACCATAAAGGCCTGACTGATAGTGTTGCTGAGATGGATGTCCTTCCATCATGATCTCCCATCTCTGCAGAGGACTTCTGAAGCTCTGTCAGAGAGACCAGGAAGAGTCCTGGTGGTTCCAGACTTCTTCCATTTCATGATTATTGAGGCCACTGTGCTCCTGGAAACAGTCATCACTTTAGAAATGGTTTCATTTGTGTGCCCTTTCGGTGCCTAATTTTAACGCTATGGGCTCTAAGACCTTCTTTCTGGCTGTTCTTTTGTCCTGACAGAATGAATGATGGGCCCTTTAATAAACAGGTGTGTGCCTTTCTAAACTCTGTCCAGTCAACTGAGTTTTCTGCAGGTGGACTCCAGTCAAGTAGCAGACATGTCTCATGGATAATTAAAGCAAACAGGATGAACCTGACCACAGTTAGCCATGCTGCAGCAAAGGCTCTGAATACTTCTATAAATAAAAGATTTTCATTTTTGATAAAAGTGAAGGGGTCTGAATATCAACTGAAGCCACTATAAACTGCCAAAAATTAAGATTATGTTTAATTTGCCACTTTCCAGGTGTGAACATGTGTAGTGATAAAAATGATTAGTTAATCAGCAACAGTTTTTATAATTCTGATTAACCCTTTTTGAAGCAAAATAATATATATATTTTTTTTTAACTCCCAATTTCTGCATGTATAACACTGTAGCCATCATCGTTCCTATGTTAAAATAAATTGTTGTCTAGTGCCAGCACAGGTGGACTGGGCATTCAGTGTGAATCTATGCATGTTTTCCACCAGTTTTCAGGAAGAGTTATTGCAGGGCACAGTCTTCTTGACACTGTGTTATTCATGTGATACCCTGTCTGTGAGATAAATGGCTTTGCAAAGAGGTGGAGAGTGTCAGTGTCATCACAGCATAGACTTGTAATTTATAATGTAACTATCCCAATGTACAGCTCACCACAGCTGTAGAGTTTTGCAATGTCACTGGCCTTTTCTAACATGTTTGATTTTTTTTGTTTTTTTAACTCTTCTCTGTTCATGTACATTAACAGGCTGATAAAGAATCAATTAGTATCAACAGTGACCTATCTCTGATTTATGTTGTCTTGGCAGGGTGAGCAGGGTCCCAGGGGCCCTCCCGGACGTGTCGGGGCCCCTGGGAGAGACGGTGAAAATGGAGAAGATGGTCAGCCCGGGTCACCTGGTGCTCCTGGTTCACGGGTGGGCACATTCTGTATAGTAAACAGAACACTGCATGTCTAGGATATGTTTGTTACAGTGTGTTAAAATCTTTCCATCTTGTCTCTAACTGACATCAGGGCCCCTGGGGTTACAGGGGAGAACGAGGGTCCAAAGGAGAAAAGGGTGATGAGGTAATGTATACAACAGCACAGCTGCATTTGTAAGGAAGAAAAGTCCAGTTAAGCATTTGATTTACTCAGTGCTATAGACACAAGCAAGCTGTCACTGTGGGGCAGCAGAAAAAAAGCTGTAAACACAACACTGACTTTTTGTGTTTATAGGGTGGGCTTGTTTTTTTGTTTGTGTGAATGTTTGTGTGTGGGGTTTTTTTTTGGGGGGGGGGTGTATGATGTGCTTGTTAGCAAACAGTAATGAAAGCAATGATAGTGAGGGTAGGTGGGTTTGCCACACTAAGCCATCTTCTGCATACAGGTAGTCATGTGATCCATTATTCATACAAATGCATTGAGTATAGTTACTTTAAATCCATTGTTGATAACGTCCTTTAAGCATAGATAATACGGTCAGAAATGGAAAACGCTCATTCATGATTTCAGTTTAAAAGGTGTCACTTATGTGAAATTGATACTGATGTGTACAGAATAAGACAATAAAAAAATACTTGAACGCTGAAGAAAATAATTTTCTCTATCTCCCCAGGGTCTTATTGGTCTCAGAGGTCCAAGAGGGGAAATTGGTGAACCTGGTGAGAAGGTACTCTGATGCATTTATTTATTTATTTTAATTAAATAAATGTTAAATAAATACATGCTATTAAAACTCACCCAGTACACAGAATTGATGAAAGATTTTTGGTCTTTTTTGGCTTGCTTTAATGAAGTATGCTGATGTGAACTACTTTAAAACAGACAAACATACTGCATGCACCTCTAATGATATCACTATATGAACAGAACAATATTTTGCAATGATCATCTGCTGTTTTCTGTATTTAGGGCTCAGCTGGTTTACCTGGCCCACCTGGTCTTGTTGGACCACCAGTGAGTGTCTCTCCCAATATACCATCTTTTTATATGTTTATCAAACCAGGAATTACATCTGGGGATTTCACATTATGTTCATAACTTTGTGATGAAAATACAGTCGGTGGATCATAAGCCATAAGCATTTTTCCTTTATCTTTGACACGGAGCAGTTTATATGTTAGGAAGAGCTCATTTGCAAAAAAAAATTGCTGGACAAAACACATAAACATTTTGCAGTATTAGATTGAAACAATGAGAATTAAAGTGAAGCTGTCCTTGTGTAATACATTTTTTACACATCCAACTGGTGTAAAATAAGAAATCAGTTTTTATGAGAGAAAGACATGCGCTTCTAAATCCGTTTTAATCCCCAATCCAGTCCCTCTTTGAACTTTGAATTCCAAGCAGTAAGGTACTGACTCCCATTTTTCTTTTCGGTCTATTCTCTAGTTTGCTTTGATTCTACTTGGCATGAAATCTGAATCTCCGCCTAACAGTATTAGCACAGGCACTCTGACCAGTAGGCAGTAATCTCTTTCATTAATCCTCACTTTGAAAACAGTGTTTTCTATGTATGTTAATGATATATTTTCATTAAGCTGACATTGAATACATCTTTAATCTTCTCTGCAGGGGCCTCACGGGATCCGAGGTGGCCATGGGCCAGAGGGGCCCTGTGGGCCTGATGTGAGTGACATGCTATCTGACTGCAGTTGCTTGAGAAGTTGATCTTAGCCAGTCTTTTGTTTAGTTATCTTATTTTTTACACTCTTCACCACTGCTTCACAGCTTCATTGTAACTGTGACTATTTCAACTCTTTAAGAATGTTCACTCTATAGACTGTCCCAGTATGCTTTGTGTAAGAGGAGGTATATACCCTTAACAAAAAAAATATTGAATTTGTGCATTCTTTGCTACTGTAGCATTCTGTGTCAGGGATGTGAATAAAGGTAGAAACCGACTCACACATGCTGTCTTTGGCATTCATACAAAGTTCAGTATTGTAAAGACTAAATTACGGATGTGTTTTTACTGCAGGACTATTTTTATTTTTTGGTGAATTATTCCCCTAAATTAATTATACATATTTATTCATTGTAAGAGATTCTGAACTTTAAAAGTGAACTGATGGACAATCAGAAAGTGTAGGATATTGTTTCCCTCATGCTGTTCTTGTACTTACCAGGGCGAGAGTGGACTTGATGGCCCCCCAGGTCTGCCAGGGTCAACGGTAAGTAGAAGGAAGGATTAAGTGACGAAATGTTAGTTTCTTACTACCATTTATTAATATATATATATGATTGTTGTGTTTGTGTGTGTGTGTGTGTATGTGCGTGTGTGTATATGTGTGTGTGTGTGTGTGTGTGTGTATATCACAGGGTGCACCAGGTGCTACAGGACCTATTGGCGCTCAAGGAGTTAATGGCTCAAGGGTAAGACAACACTACAGGTATTAATTATTACTCTTTTAGTGCAGCTAGCTCTGGATCTCTTTTCTAATGATTTTTCTTTAAACTATACAAAAATGTTGGAAATCAGCCATCACAAGTTCCTAGAGCCCAAGATGATGTCTTCAGATCACCTATTTTGTCCAACCAGCAATTCAAAACCAAAAAATACTCAGTTAACAATGACATGAGATAGAGAAAAGCTGCAAATCGTACTGTTTCATAAGCTGGAACTGGTGAATGTGAGGCATTTCTGCTTGATGAATGACTTTAATGTTTGGATGGATCATTAAAATTGTTGATCAATATTCCGTATATTCAGAAATGTTTGATAGAAAAAGGTAGACAATTCAGTTTAAATGACAGCTACAATATGATCTTGAAATATGGGTACCAGTTTCATAGATCTCAAACTAAATGTTCATACTTAAATTTCGGTAATGTACCTTGTGTATAAATTTTATATATAATTTTTTTTTTTTAATCTTTCAGGGGGACACAGGCCCTGCTGGTGTTGTTGGCCACAAAGGCCCAAGGGTATAAATTTTATTTGGTTAAATTATGCTGCAGGTTTTCACTTGTTTAAAGACTATATTTGACATTAAATGTATTATCTTGTTTTTCTTCCAATTAGGGGTCTCCAGGTTTAGAGGGACAGATTGGACCTCCTGGAATCAGAGGGCCCCAAGTGAGTACAGTTCAAAGCAAGACCGTATCATTCATTGGAGTGCTGCTTCATTAACTTTGTAGTCAGTAAAGTGAAGGGGGTTAACGTCAAACTTTGTATCTTAACAGGGATATTCAGGACTTATTGGTGCTCCTGGCCCGAAAGGAGATCCTGTAAGTCTATTTTCATTGTGTTATTTTGTTCCCTTTATTTCTTCTGGAATTCTACTTGGATAGAACTGCACACATTGGCTTTAGAAGGGGATTTCAAACCACAGTGTATCTAACTTTACATATAAGCTTAATGTGCATGATGAGGTCTCCACAATAGTGTATCAGCATATACTGTGAACTGATAGTGTAAGTCTGACAATTTATGAAGAGAATATGCAGTATTATATCATTGTTTTCTGTTTCTTGTGTTGTTTATTTTTCTTTTCATATCAGGGGCCTGTGGGGCCATTGGGTGCCCGGGGGGATCCAGGGTTTGAGGGGCCCATGGTGAGTTGCACTTGAACATATTCACCATGGTATTACATCATTACAGTCATACAGATTGGAGATACACACTACAGTGGCAAGACATAGTCAGTAAACCCTTTGGAATAACCTGGTTTTCTGCATTAATTGGTCATAAGATGTAATCTGATCTTCATCTAAGTCACTTACAAGTCACAGAAACCCAATGTACTTAAGCTAATAACACACAAATAACTGTAATTTTCCTCACTTTATTGAACACACCTATTGAACATTCACAGTGCTGGTGGAAGAAGTGAATCCTTGGATTTATGATTGATCATTATTTTTTGGCAACAATAACCCAGAAATGTACTTCTGGTGGCTGTGGATAAGACCTGTGAAAGTTTAGGAGGAATTTTGGACCAATCAGCCACATTCTCAGGATATCTGGTGCTAAGGCTTCTTCTGGTAATTAAGGCCTGAGCTCTGACTCGATCACTCCAGAAAATTGATTTTCTGTGTTTGAAGTGCTGCTGTAGTAGATATACTTTGATGTGTAGGGTCATGGTCCTGCTGCATCAACCAACTTCTACTGAGCTAAAGCTGATGGATAGTCGCCCTGAGATTATCCTCTAAGATACCTTGATAAACCAGAGATTTCTTTTTCCTCTTGATGATTGCGAGCTGTCCAGGCCCAGAGGCAGCAAAACAGCCTCAAATCATGATCCTTTTACCATTCTTCGCCATTGTGATGATGTGTTCATATTAATATGCTATGCCCTTCATACATCTTACAAAGCGCTGAATGTTCTTCACAAACAACTCAGCTTGGTTTCATCAATCGACAAAACATTTTCCCAGTATCATTGGAGAGTGCTATTAGGTACCATTGATCATGATGTCCTGCTGTGCCATTATTTGTGTCATATTGCAGACTCACATACAGAGATGTTATCTAGCTCCAATGATTCCTTTAAGCCATTAGTTTTTACATGGGGTTTCTTGTGTTTTACATTTGGAGTCTTCTCAGCTTGGTGTCCACTTCTGGGTTGAGTAGCCACAGAATTAAGTTGCCTCTACTCATGGACAGTTTGACTGACTGTGGACTGATGAATATGTAACTATGTGAGATTACTTTGTATCCCCCTCCAGGATTATGCAAATCAGCAACTCAACAATTTAAAATGTTTGAATGTTTTTTATAAATCAAAATAAGTCGAACCCACACCTCCAATGTGGTGTTATTGGTTAGACTCCAGGTTTTCTTTCTCCTGACTCCAGTTGGCTTTTGTTGATGTCAGTAGACTAGGAGATCCCTTTTTTTTTTCCAACCTACACTGTGAATGTTTGAATGGGATATTGAATGTTTGAATGGGAACAATGCAATTATTTGTTTTTGATTAGTTAAAATAGAATGTGTTTGTTCATAATTGTAACTTAGATGAAGATCTGACCATATTTTAAGGCAAATGTGTATATATAAAGCAAATAATTCCCAGGGTTTCACTTTTTTTTTGCCAGTGCATGTATGAACAGAATGGATTTATGTAAACATGTTACGAGCAGTTGTGAATATAAAATTTAGTCCAGTTGTGTGCAGGGTATTGTAGCTGGTCCCATAACTTTTTTGCCACTGAATGAATAGTTCTATCTCACAGTTTACATTGACAGTCTGTATGTTAAATATATTGTCACATTGATCTGTATCTGCACTCTGTTGGTAGACAGTATGCTGAAGCCTCACGGTGCCATCTGCTGGTTGTAGGGTCTCAGTGGATCATGACATGATGCTGTGAGACGCCAAAGTCACTGTGTTTCTCATTTACTTTTAATTTATTGGTGGGCTCCGCTGAAGTGTAACTGACTCAACAGATTAGAGTTTACAAGTTGATGCACCAATAAAAATAACTCCCTCTTTATGAGCCATTTAATCCTCTGTCAATCCTTTGAATTAAATAATGAAAGAAGTTCTTTATTGTAGGTGTTGTAGTAATCCACTCATAAATTTGTTTACATCATTTCTAGTTTTAAATAGTATAATCCTGTCCTTTTGGCTTTATTTACAGGGTATTCAAGGGCAGCAAGGTCCCACGGGTTTTCCTGGGCTATTGGTAGGTGCTCAGCATAGATTGACAAACATATTTACTGCAAAACATTATTGGCTTAACCTACGTTTTGATCTTTTTCTTGTTTACAGGGTAACAGGGGACCAGATGGCGAAAAGGGGGATCCAGGACCTAAAGGCAACAAAGTAGGAAGCAGCATTTTCTGATTGATAACACTGGATAAAAAAGAATAATATATTATAATAGAGCTATTTAAAAGAAAAGTTAAACATTTTGAGGGAGTTAGATGAGAATATTAACTCAAGTCTCGTGTTGGTAAGCTAAATATAAAGCTATAAATGGGCAACATGTTTGGTAAGGCTCTGTGCTAAGCTAACTAAATCTACTTACTAGTACTTTTAAAGCTCACTTATTAACATTTTTTATGTTGGTGGTTTTACCAGCATGCACAAACTCAAGTATATTTCCCAAAATGTCAAACTGTTTGTTAACAGCTTATGTACTATATGATTCAGAAAGGTCTATGTGCCTTAGAGAGTTTCACTGTTTTCTCTCAGGGTATTCAGGGGGCAGCAGGCATTAGGGGTCCTCAGGGAGAGAGGGGCCCCACCGGCTTCCCAGGTTTCCCAGGAACCAAGGGCCAGCCTGGCCCTGAAGGAGCTGAGGTATGCTGTACAGCACTATAGTAAACCCTATTGTTTCTCTGTTTGTAAGTACTTTTTAGATGTACTTATGAACAATCCTAAAGGTGGATCTCCTGCTTGTTTTCAGATTTACGGTGGCAATAAATGACATACTTTTCATTGACAGATTATTAACACATTATGTAGACTTTTTTGAATTACATATTCTTTTAACCAGGTGAAGGAAAGTTTCTGGTGAAGGTGAATTAACAAGATAAGCTTCACTGATTTTATATTTCTTCCTTCAGGGCACAAATGGAGAAACTGGCCCTCGGGGAAAACAGGGCAGTAGTGGGTTGAAGGTCAGTGATGATTTGTGTGCCTGAACACCTAAACATTGACTTCATATGTTGATCCAAACACCAGATTTAACTGTGTAACATTAGAGCTTCCAGCAGCCTAAGGCATGTGAATTTAGAAATAAAAAGTGAATGAATACTTTTAATTGCAAATACATGAATTTGACATAGTCTGGTGTCTTCCACAGGAACATTAAGTGTTGTAAATTTAAGAATCTTAAACTAATAAAACCTTTTTCTTGCAGCATTCGTGTCAAAGTGAATGCTGTGAAATTTGAGTTTTAATTGTTATCACTGGTCACAGCTGGAGTCACTCTCAGCCTTCTGCTAAATGTTTAATCTATTGTTAATAAATTAAGAACAGCATAAACTTTATTTTCTTTGCCTGTCTTTGAGACACAAGGTAAAATCTTGATGGTTAAAATGTTGAAAAGCATCCATTAATCCACATTTACAGTTTCACTTGTAACTCCAACTTTTTTTAGCAATATGTGAAAGATGTGCTGACAATCACTATCTAAGTGTGTCATTATTTTTTAGGTATTGAAGACACCTGTCATCTTTTAGTCTAAAATGAACTCCATATGCATGTAAGATTATTGTCTCTAAAATACAGCAATTTATTTTTTCATTAAGGTGATGCAATTGCAAGATAAGTATTGAAGTAGATTGGTAAGAATTGATTCAGCGGAGTTGGAGATATCCAGATTTTCTTTGTCCTGTAAGGATAATGCTCCAATAATGAGTGGATCCTACATTTCCCATAATGCTACCTGATAGCATCCTTCATTGGATCCCATCTGCCTTGTATCCCTCAAAACACACACCAGGAGTCTGCAACATAGGCTTTCCTTAAAATATTTGTAGTCTCCAAGCCCAAGCTGAACTGATCAGGCTGAGTGTTACTAACCATGATGAATGGGTTAACTTGTGTAAAATTGGCAGAGAACCACAGCATGAGTATTCACCTTTTTTTCCCATAGGGATCCTTCCTTAATGAATATGTTTCTTTGTAAAGTTGATTTTAATAATGATGAAAAATGAATCTTTTGCTAATAAATTTAACAATCCAGCATTTTGTGACACTAGGATTTTAACTCAAATATGTTCCATGGTTATATTTCTAAATTTAGTAACATTAATATTTGTCATAAATGAATCATTCTTCTTTTCGACTTTATAATTTCTACACAAATTCACCTATTTTAAGAACAAGAATGCAAAATCACACATTTTTATTTAATTTTTGTTTCTGGAAGTATTTGGAAATTGAAGACTAATGCTTTATAGTGACTGTTAATGCTCAGCAACAGACACTAATTTCTGAATCTCTTTAAAGGGGAACAGGGGACCAGATGGACGTGACGGCAAACCAGGACCCAGAGGGAACAAGGTATAACACTCCCCTCAGTTAATTCATAGGGTTCATCATAGTGTCATCACAGATGCAATCATGAAACTTAAAAAAAAAAAGAAAAGAAAAGAATTTCCGAATTTACTTGGCTTAAGATACCTGCCATGAGAGTTCCACTTTTAGTTAGTAAATATTAACATTATCATCCCTCTTTTTTCTTTTCTCCAGGGTCGGACTGGAAAGAGGGGCCACCCTGGCCAACCAGGCCCATCGGTAAACTCATCCATAAAGCTCATCAGAAATAACTCACAGTGTAGTCAACAGTCTCTGTGGCTCTGATCATATGTTCGAAATACAGGTCCTGAAAAATCAGAATACTGGTATTACAAATATCAGATATAAATTAAGTTAAATTGTCCTGATGTTTGAATTCATGAGGTTTCTTTTTAATATAAGATAACTTGCCTTTTTTTGCTGATGTTATTTCTATAGTAGTTATAATCATGAAGCTTTTTTTTTTTCTCAGTTGGGAAATTTTTCTAGATAAACCTTAAACTGCCCTAAATACTTGTCATTCTTACCTGGAGAGGCTAAACAGAGCTGTAATGTTTGCTTCACTTCTTCTCCTTTTTTTGGTCACAATATATTTTGTAAGTAACCTACAAAGAAGATATTTGCAGGATGAACAGTTTGCATGTGTGTGTCCTGTTTCTGTGTGTGATTTGGTTGTTTCTCCCAGGGTTTGCTGGGGCAACCTGGACCAGAGGGAGCAGAAGGAAAGCCTGGTACACAGGTTCCCGTTCTCTATCATATTTCAATCCCATCACCTGTAATGCTGTATATGTGTATCTGTTCCCTGACCAGTGTTTATTAGAGGATATAGGGCTTGTGTGATGATGACTACGGAGGGAAGAGAGGCTGCAATTCACAAAATCATACATTTCTTAAAAAAAAAAATGTCAGGTGACGGTTTTTATTAGTAACATACTGAAAGACTACTAAGATAGAAATGTCCTGATAATGTCAAACCGGACTCCCAAATGGGGTTGAGATTTCTCTTGTGTAGTAATGTTTGTTGGAGACAGCAGGAGGCAGTCTTTGTACGTAATGTTGTGAGCTGTCGTACATTTTCAGTTCTGCAGTACAGTAAGTGGTGCAGAGTTCATGCTCTGTCTCCGTCTCATTTATTCACCACTGTATTGTATCCAGTATTGAAAGAAAGGCTTCACTTGACTGTGAGATTAGCTTAATTTTAACAGGGCTACACACTAGAAAACGCTTTCATCTTTGTTATCATTTTTACCATGTTTTTCTATTAAGTCTATATTCACATTTTGTGAGAAAGTGTGTTGTCAAATGACTCGATTAGATGAAGATACATGTGTGCTGAGTTTATACAGTAGTTCTTTAAAGTGGTGATATTTACATACTTTATATTTGCACTCTGAATGACTGCTGCTGTTGGGGAAAATTTGCATTGTTGGTATTTTCTCTCTTTTAGGGTCCCTCAGGTGCAGCTGGCAGTGTCGGCAGTAAAGGACTGGCGGTAAGCCTGTTGTCCACAGAATGACCTCAACGTCACCTTCATGACATCATCCCCCCAGCTCAGCTTTTTGGCTCTTTGCCACAAGCTGCCGGGTTTAACTGAATACATACACATTATTAGGTTTTTACAAGACATCCCAGGGTCAAATTACGGAGGACTTTATAGATTCATGAGCAGGAAAACACAACAAACATGGCCCAGAAATGTTTTGACAGGACACAGCAGAACCTGCTACCAGCCAGTTAAACATATCAGGTGTGTTTACTGAGAGTTTTAGGAGTGGCAGGGGGAGATTGTAGTGCAAGTACATGTGTGTATGTATCACACACATGCTTACACACACTATATGTTTTATAGGCAATGCACGATGGCCAAAAGTATGTGGAAATCTTAACTTTGTACCTATATGTGTTTGTGGAATATGTCATTCCAAAACCATGGGCAAATTATCATTGAGCACTGCAGCATTAAGATTTCTACAGGGTTTAAACCATGGAAAATAACCCCAGACTAAATATTCTGTGTTGAATAACTTGTATTTAAGCTTTTAATTTCCTGAGAAACCTGCAAATGCTACTTTAGCATTCCAGACATACTGCTGTTGACTAAATTTACAATCACCACAATATTGATTGCTCAAAACAAAGACAGATGCAGCCTGTTAAGGAGTATTAAATTTAAATCTTAATTAGCAATACATTATCCATAGTGACATTTAGAGAGCAGCCTCATGAACTCCAACAAAAGAATGGCCAAGAAGAAATTAAAAGGTAGTATAAGCAACTATTAGTACAATACTGAATCAACTAACTGATTGATTCAGTTAGTGCACTTAACTAACTATTAAGTGCACGTCTTGAATTCGCGGGCACTAAATGACGAATTGTTCAACAATTACCCTTTTATATTTATATCTCAAAATTTAATACTTTTACTTTTCTAGGGTTTTCAAGGAAATGCTGGGGAGAGAGGAGCAGATGGCCCACCGGGTTCTCTGGTACGCTAAGCTGTCATTCTGTGGCTTTGCCATTTGAAAGACTGTAACTACTGTATGAAACTGAGTTTGTCAGAGTTGAGGCAGTCAGGCAGGAAGTTTGTAGATGAATAGTTCTCATTCAAGCATATAGCTCAGGAAAGAGCAGCTGGGTTTACTGTAAATCTATTTTCTCTGAAAAAAATACTTTATGCAGTCAAACAGCCAACAGTGTTTTGTTCAAAGCTGAGAAGCTAAATTTACCTAAAACATCCCAGTGATGTCAATCTTCTAGTCCAGAAGATTTCTTTAAATGTACGTTTGAAACATCCTTGTTTTCCCTTTAAATGTTGCCATAAACGTCATGGCTTCAGGGCTGACATAGTGTCTGTGCAGTCCTACATATCCGATTGGCTGAATAGATTAACATTGATTTGTACTTTGGCCCTTTGGTGACAGACTGTTTTTATCTGATAGGGGCCACCAGGGAAGACAGGACCTCCAGGCTTACCAGGACCTCCAGGAGAGAGGGTGAGCCCAGAGGCACACAGATACCTGTTGTATGTGTGTATTTTGTCAATTATGTGTCATGATGGAGATGTGTGTGTGTGTGTGTGTGTGTGTGTGTGTGTGTGTGTGTGTGTGTGTGTGTGTGTGTGTGTGTGTGTGTGTGTGTGTGTGTGTGTGTGTGTGTGTGTGCGTGCGTGCGTGCGTGCGTGCATGTCTGTGTGTGTGTGTGTATATATGTTTGTATTCCCTCAGGGTTTCACAGGGAAGCCGGGCATGGAGGGACCTCAGGGCCCAGTAGGCATGTATGTAAGTGATTCTTTAGCAGGGCAGATACAAGAAATGCACCTTCACTACCTTTTCATAGCATATACACACTGTATGTAGAATATACAGCACATGAACAGTATAGAATAACATATCAGTGAAAGCACTGGTTATATATCCTTGACAAAATGATCAAGATGTAGAACAAAAATGTTTGCAAAATTCAAAAAAATGTATATGATATATTAAATATTGCATTTATTTGAATAAATGATATGTTCTGCGTTCAACTATAGAATGTTAAGTCTGCAGTAAAATTATCATTTTTGCTGCTGTACTGTACAAACAACATTTTTACTCAATATCATGTGACTGCAAAGATTCTTACCTGTTGCCTTTACACATTTATTAGTTGACACAATACAATCATGGTCACTATTTTATAGATAATTCATAACTTTTAGCAGAAGTGAAGGATGATTCATTTATGACAAATCATGGTAATGATTATTCTTCTCAAAGTGCACCTACAATGTGGTGTTTTTCCTGCTGCAAAGTGAAATTGTAAATTTATACTAAATTTCCTCTTGGGATGGCAGAGCTAGGAAAATTCACCCGTGTAACAGAAGGAAAGGAAAAAGTTGTGGAATAAATGTTGGAAGAACTGCACCAAAGTAGCAATTAATAAAAAGTTATAAAAATTATATTTAAAAGAAATTTTTTTTTTTTTCTAAAAATGTATTTTAAAAATAATTTCACCTTTACTTTTTAATTATTTTTCGAAAATACTTACTGTTGCATCAAAATTAGCATATATACCTGAGAGTGGTAGTGATTTTATATCTAAATCAGGGCAAGAGAGTAATTGAGTGTATTCTCCAAAAAAAGAGGTTTACTGGGGGTAAGGAGTCCTACTAATAATCTGTATAGTCTATAAATTATTAGAAATATGTGCACAAAAAAAATCATTGCTTTCCTTGTCAGAATGCTCCATTAGCTAAAAATATATATTCAGGGCTGTCCTTATGTTTTTGTGGCAATAATTGTATGGTGCTGGATTAGCTGGATTTGTTATATTGACTAGACAATTCAGTTGTTCTGTCTGTTGTTCCCTCTTCCAACAGGGTATCCAGGGGTCTGTGGGCACACGTGGGTCTCCAGGTTTCATAGGAGAAAGGGTATGGTCATCTATGTCTCACCATTTTCTTATGTTAAAGCTATGTAAAGGTGAGATCTGTTAATTGAAGATAGTGACTTTACTTTTGTACATGACAACAGTTAAGGGTGTTCAAAAAGTTTAGGAAATTATAGTATCACTGGCAGTGATCGAACTAAGAGCGAGATTGATTCTGAGACATTTTTTACTGAAATTTCTAACAAAACTGGCAAGTGCTGACTTTTTTAAAAGTAATTCTAAAGTTGTTAAAATGTCTTTGTTAGCAAAAAGACTGCAACATTAACTGTGAAAAAACACAATAATAATGATTTCCTCTTTTCTTCTCTACCAGGGTCAGCCAGGTTTACGAGGTTTCCCTGGGCCTCTTGGGAAGACAGGACCTGCAGTAAGTGACCACAGGGAACTGTTAGAAGTATACAGGAGGGGAGCTGGGTCTTGTTCAGAGGATTTGATTAGGACAGCAGCGATGATGGGGTCACACCAAGGAGGATTTGATGAATAAACCAGTTAAGTGTGTAGCTGGTGCACAGGAACTGCCAGTTTATGGAGGTGAACAGGTCGCAGTGGTTGATTTTTCTAGGGGGCACCGGTGGCCAATCTAATGGCAGAGTGAAATGGCATGTCCTGCTGATAGAGGAAAAATATCTGAGTTTCTCCAATCACTGTCCTCCAGCATGAGAGTAGCACCAGGAGAAATCCCCAATGAAACATTTCACCCCACATGCACCCGTAGATCAACTAATGTTGAGTGGAGGCAGGAGTTTGATAGTGTTGTGCCAATTACATCTTTACAGTGAGCGTGGTCTGGGGGATTTGCAGGTCTAAGAGCTACATTCTATACATGTTTTGCTTACATACAACCATTATTTCAACAGTACAGTCTCTCAATAGCTATACTGTACATTACTGTGTAGCACATTTGTCATGGAACCAAGTTAAAATACTGTATAACAATTAAAGAGACTCTCATATATCGTTTTATTTTATTTATTGGGATATTCTGGTTATAGTCAGATCAGGGTCATTTCATATCTCTCAGAGTCATACCTCTTTTTTGAGATTAATGGCCAAAATTTACAGGTTTTACAGGGGGAAAATGACACAATAGAAAATACAGTACAAAACATAAAAGATGACATGAAGTAACCTGGAAACATTTCAACCAAATTACATACTGTTTTCACCTTTAGTAGACAACAACATGTATGACTTACCAGCAAATCATCAAATTGTGCTTAGTGTGTTAATTAGTTACAGAATTTCGTTTCTGAGAGCGTAGTAGTCCTTTGAATGTAGGAATAGCAATAGGCCTCTGATACAGCAAACCTGAAGAATAAAGACTCCAGAAAACTGTAAGTTAAACAAAAACCATTCAACTGAAAATACTAGCTTCTCTAACTAACCAAGTACTTTATTAGGAACGCCATACTAACACTGGCTAGAACCTCCCTTTGATCTCAGAACAGCCTTGGTTCTTTGTGGCCTGGATTCATGATGTTTGAAACATTTCTTTGAGATTCTGCTCTAAGTTTACATAAGTGAATCGCATCATTTCTATAAATTTGTCAGCTGCACATTGATGCTGCCAATCTCCTGTTCTACCACATCCCAAAGGTTCTCTACTGGACTCAGATCTGGTGACTGGGAAGTCATGCCAATGACACCTGTTTGAGACAACTTTTGCTTTGTGACATGGAGCATTATCACACTGGAAAGTAGCTATTAGAAGATGGTAGATTGTGCTCATAAAGGGATGCACATGGTCTGCAACGCTACTCAAATAGGCTGTGGCATTCAAACCATGACTGTTAGGTATTAAGGGACTTGAAGATAGCCAGGAAAACACACACACAACATTACACCACCAGCAGCCTGGATTGTTGAAACAAGGCAGGTTGAGTCCATGGCTTCATGCTTCTGATGCCAAATTCTGACCTGGCCATCTGCTTCCTCAGCAGAAATCCAGATTTAATAGACCAGGCTACATTTTTGCAGTCTTTAACTGTCGAATTTTTGTTGAGTCTGTGCCCACAGCAGCTTCAGAGTTCTGTTCTCGGCACAAAGGACTGGAACCTGATTTGGCTTCTGCTGTTGTAGCCCATGTGCCTCAAGGTTGGACATGTTCATCCTGAGATGCTTTTCTGTTCACCACAATTGTACAGTGGCTATCTGAGTTACTGTAGCTTCAACCAGTCTGATCTCCTCTGACCTCTCTAATCAACAGAACTGCTGCTTACTGTTTTTGTTGCACCATTCTGAGTAAAAACTCTAGTGTCTGTTGTGTGTGAAAATCTCAGGAGATCAGCAGTTTCAGAAAGACTGTCTCACACCAACAATCATGCAGCAGTCTAAGTAACTGAGATCACGTTTTATTTCAATTCTGATGTTTGAGGTGAACATTAACTGAAACTCCTGACCTGTATCTCCAGGGTTTTATTCATTGCACTGCTGCCACATGATTGGCTGATTGGATAATTGCATGAATAAGCAGGTGTACAGGTGTTGCTGACAAAAATGATTGGTGAGTGTAAATGTCCATGAAAAAACACCAGAAATGCAGCTATATGCATATGAGCCTTTATGCAAACATGTGCTGTATCCACAGATAGAAAAAGAAGAAACTTAAGTGGGGCGTTGTTATGTTGTTGTTTCTATGATTAGAAAAGTCCTTGGTCATATCTTAAGTGAAGGTTTTGCATCTGTTTCTTGTTTTCTGTTTTGAAGTTGGAAGTGAAGCTGGAACTTCAAACCTTCTTCTTTAAACTCATCCAAGTTTCTGCACCTAATGGATCAGTCCTTCTGTCTTTTGGTTGGTTAGATTTGGGATTAAGAAAGTCCCTCTTGCATTGAAAAGATTTGCTTCCTCCTTGGAGTTTCATTGTACACACTTTTTGCTCACTCACATGGTTGCCCACTGTTGTAGTGAAATCCATTATCCGATATAAATTCCTACATTAGCAAGGAGGTGGAATCATCAGCTGCTGGTTTGGACACTAAATATTGTGGTAAACTGAATGTTTTTGTATTCATATCACTGAATGCATTGAAAGCCACACTTGTAGGAACCGTGTCGACAAAAGGAAGATATTGAAACTGTTATTTTCTTATTTTTGTTGTTGTTTTTTTTTCCAAATAACTTGTCCATACTACTTATTCTCAAAGGGAATAAAAAAATAATGTGTTAGGATGGAGAGTAAACAGAGTCTGTGGGAAACACTTTTTGCCAAAACTGAAACTGAAAATGTGATTTTCTCTTAACAGTATAAAAGTACAGTTTCACGGTTCTTAAGACAGAATAACTTTTCAGGGTCTAGAGTTCATTTAATTTAAAACTTTCTTTTTCTGTTTGCTCTTGGTAAGTTTCTACCTTTATTTTCAGGTGTAGGAGGAAGGTAACAGTGAATATAGGCATTAAAGATGCCCCAAAAAAGTTTAAAGAAGTCAGTGGTATCACCCTGGGTGAGATAACAATTCATTAAAGGGGGAAATTCATTAAATTAAAAACTCACAGAATGTTTATCCACTACCCACTATACAAATCTCACTAAGCAACCAATAACAATAACACTGTCCCTCAGTGCAGAAAAGGCATTTGACATGGTTAGTTTGAAGCTTTTTTTTTTTTTTTTAACTTAGCCCTAGAAAATAATATACTGACTACCGAAGAGATAACCTCAAAGAGTTTCCCACTACAACTGCACAGGATACATTTAATCTTAGCCTGCATATGTTAGAAAGTAAACAGGTAAATATGAAGTAAACAGCAAATTGTATGGGAAATGTATCTGAACAGCATTAAATAATATAAATACAGTATTATTTTTGGACAAGATTTACTCCATCCAACTCTTAAAACTTGCTCAGCATGAGCAAATAGAAGCACTGCAGTCATACATATTGCCATTTCACTCACAGGTTATGTTCAGAATGTAGTTGAGAAAATGTTTAGGGAGACAAGAATGCAAATTATATCAGTTACCCAGAAAACTCAGACCTACTCTATCCTATTTCCTCTAACAGTGCTCAGATAGTGTGCAGAAGTGTGAGTACTGGGTGGAATCAGTATGTTCTGACTTGCCTTGTCTGTTGTTTTTTCAGGGTCTGCCAGGTCCTTTTGGAGAGAAGGGACTCCCAGGGCCTAAGGTGAGAGAAACCTTTAATGGGAAAGTTTGTGCCCTGAATAAGAGAAAACGACATATTTTGCTTCCCCCACGTGTTGTTGATGGATTTAAACTGTGATGCCAGTGGTTTTTAAACATTTAAACTCAGAGTCCCGAGGGAAATTCCGTTTCTGAAACTGGCACAGTATAACATTTATTTCCTGATGTTACAGTAAGTTTGCTCTTTTGGACAACAGTGTCGCAGTTATAAACTTTTTAGGCTAGCCTTAGCATCAACTTTATACTCACTGAAGATTCTTATTTGGATTCTATGGGACTGGTGGCTTGAGTGGAACCGTATGTTGTTTCTCACAGGGTCGTCCTGGAGATGAAGGACCCAAAGGGATACAGGGCCCAGCAGTGAGTTACAGTTCATTGTGAAGTCGAGCAGGTTTTATATAAATTTAGTTGGATTGTATTTTCACAAATGCACGTCATTCTGTGTTACAAGGCTTTCGGTTTGCATCTAAGTTGCATTATAGATGGTTGCATTTTTCCTTTTTTTCAGATTATTTCAGTTTGATAATTTGACTCTTTGAAGAGAGAGGATGTGCACAGCATGGTGTGCCTATGATTATCAAATAGTAAAGTTTCATATTTGGTGTCAAACATGAAAAACATTTGTGCTAGTGATTCCAGGCAGTCCAGAGGAAGAAATCTGTCACAAGTTGCAGTTGTGTTCTGCAGGGAAAAAACATCTCTTACATTCAAGACCTTGTATATTCCCTCATCAGTAAATCAGACCTAACATATTAGAGAAGCTCCCTTTGATCAGAATTGCTGCACACATCATCACACCAAGTGAAAATTTGAAAGCAAAAATGCATAACATCAGTATCAGTGCAATATCAATACAATTATTTTCACTGAGGTAGAATTTACTCAATCGTGAAATTGAGTGCACTGCTCTTAAACTGAATGAATGAAGCTGATTTAATTGATTTGTTATCACTTACCTGCTGATGATGTCTTACTCACAGTCAATGAACTAGTCATCACAATATTAGGAAAATATCAGCCGTCACTTCTTGACTGTACTTGTTGATATTGCAACAATGATTCATTAAAACAGAACCAGCAGTTCTTTTACAACTTCGGCCCACAAATGTATGTATTTTTTGCTTGTCCTCTTACTTGGATCTCTAATGCATCTGTCAGTTGCCTCTTTAAATTATATTTAATGACTGATTCAGCAGAAATGATGCATAATTGACTGAATGGTTTTGATAAACTTTACATAGCAATAAATACACTTATGTATAGCAAAGAAGCAAAAACAGATACAAAATGTATTACAGGGCACAGATTAAATCTCTGGGTGTGACTTTAATATGTACTCAGGAGGCTTCAAAATGTCTTTTAAACTCAGCTGTGACATTAAAGTTAGATCAGATCAGATTATTTTGACGCAAATGCCTTAAGATAGATCTCTATCCTAACAGCTTTTCTTTGATTTCCAGGGTCCTCCAGGTTTTCCCGGTGCTCGAGGGACAACTGGAAAACCTGGACCCAGAGGAAGCATAGGGCCCCCAGGACCTCAGGGGGCACAGGGTCCAGCAGGAATCCCAGTGAGTGGGTACTCTGGAAATATGAACATCCATCCACATTTTCATTTAAAAACAACTGTCTTAAAATCTGATTGCCCTGCCACATTATAAAAACCAAACATCAATTATGTAAAAGTTGTTAAACAGCATGTTTTTTGGATCTTCTCAGGGTCCACAGGGGGATGATGGGTTATTGGGAGCATCAGGGAAAAGAGGACCTAAGGTAAACTACAGAACATATAAGAATCATGTGATATGATTGTTTTATAATGCTTTTTTTTAACGTAGTTTATGTTCATTTACTTAACTGACACTAATCTCCAGGGTTTACCTGGTTCACCTGGAAATACTGGCCGAACAGGACAAGATGGACCACAGGTTGGTGAAGAAAGTTATTTTTTCATTTTTCTAATTTCAAAATGATTTCTTTCTGTGCCATTTCTTTTTGCTTTGTTTTCTGTGTCTTTTCATAGAGAGCCAAAGAAAATATTATAAAATTGATAAGTTACTAACAGCTCAGAGTAGCAGATGACACGAAAGCAACAAGATGATGGACGTGGGCAACTAAAGGATAATCTTAATTTAAAATAAACTGTGTTCATTAACCTTTGATCTATCTACATCTATCTTGTCTAAGTAAGCATCATATGATGCCTTGAATAAGTAAAGTCTTTAGTCTGAAGTTTGGAACGTTACCTTTTTGATGATCATAGGCTCATGTGTGGCCTGTTATCAGGCGCTTTACAAACATGAGCCATACCTGTGATCAGTAACATCCTAAATCCACTCTGGATTTTACAGGAGTTATTGTGGAGAATCTAGGTCAATATTTCAGTTATCTTTTGAGAGAAAATTGTGACCGACAACAGAGGAAAGACAGTAAATAAGATAATGGAAAAGTTCCTATCATCTGTGCGCTGGTACATGCAGTAAAATGATGATTTTTGGACCAGACCACACCAGTGTGTTCACCTACATTTACATGTGTAATAGTTCCACAAAAAATCTTTTGAATGTCAGTTAATGATTATTTTGACTTTCCTCTCATCAGGGTCTCCCTGGCCAAACAGGAATCGAGGGCCCACCTGGACAGAAAGGAGACCAGGTCAGTGATTGCAGCAGAACACTTCCTTATTCTTTGCATCACTCTTTGTAAAAAGCACAAGAGACTTAAAATCTGTTTAAATTCATTTATTCTGTACAACACAAGGCCCAGTTGAATTTGTATAATGTTGTGACGCAGTCTGCAGCCTCAGGTTAGGAGAAAGCAAACCATGTTCTCTTACCGAAAAGCCTGCAATCAGTAACTGTCAAATTCATTATCTTCTAATGTTGACATGTTGACAGGGGGACCTTGGGCCTTGTGGGAAGCCTGGTCCTCAAGGGCTCCCAGGAGAGAGAGGATTCGAGGGCCCAAAAGGCCTACAGGGGCCACCTGGACCAGTAGGTGAAGAGGTAGGTGAATATATCTGCTTTTTAAACAAAGATTCACTTTAAACAAATACAGATGTTGACACACATGTTGAGCTGCTATCTCATAAATGACAGAGCAGCTTCTCAGGATTTGATTTTCAAATTCAATGAAGAATTTAAGGACCTCATTAGATTAACAATACCTCAACCATTGTTTACTTTACAACATCTAAAAAACAGTGTGTGTTGACCAGATGTTCTTTTTTTGTGCGTGTGCATGGGGGGGTATTTTTAATCCATAAAATTAGACTGTTGTGTCAAAAGAATTTCTTGGCAATGACTTTTAAAACAATGGAGATCAGAGCCGAAACATATATGTTGCAACTGAGTTTATTTTCTTGTACAAGAAGGAGCGTTCACAATGCAACACGCAAGTGGGGTTACAAAGAAAAGGCTCTGCGAGGAGCGCTTACAGCGAGTTTTTATACCACATAGGTGGGCGTTTCAGTTCTTCTCCTAGTCTGTTAAGTGTAGATTTCATAGATAACATCATAACCCTTTTCAGTTCTATCGAGGGGCCAGCCTGCAAAACCGACCCCGGATGTCACACTCTTGACCTGTCTCTGGCCCTTATTCCTTCTATCGTCCTCTTACGAATATAGTGCCGAATTTTCTACCTTCCTCATATAGTGCTGAAAATCCTTTAACCTTAGCTGATGAGTCTGCTTATGTTGCCCAACAGGGGAAAACAGGAACCATTTTATCCTGACATATGTAGACAGGAGCACACACCACCATCACTGTTACATAAGCTGTGAAATAATTTTTGTATCGGCAACAAAAAATTTATGAAGTCCAACAAGAGCTAGTAGAATTTGTAATTGCTTTTTAAATAACTTATTGGTATTTTTTGAACACAATTTTTCAGTTTATTGTTGAATGTACATGGCTGCTTTGAAAAACAATAAAATGTGTTGGATGTTCTTCTGCCATGAATGCCTCAGGGATGAACCAACAAAAAAAAACAGCATAAATTAAAAGCAAAAAGAACCTAAACAACAAGAGGCAATAAACAGTAACAAAATAGATCAAATCCAGCTTCAATTTCCACTAACATGTTCTGAAGCGCCGTGAAACTAGTCAACTACTGACTTCCAGACTTTTGTTAATTCCTCTTCTGCAGGGTGATGCTGGGGATCCTGGTGAAGCTGGAGATCCTGGTTCCAAAGGGGAGAAAGTAAACTTTACTACTACTTTAATTTAGTTTGTTAAAGGTGAATGGATAACTTAAAGTTCATCCTGTTCACTTCTCTGATTATATGTCAGAGGATGGTTGTGTTAGTTTGACTCTCTGGGTGGTGCTTTGATTGGTCAGTCAGATATTTCAAAGAAGCACAAAGTGTTTTACACAATAAAATGGTCACTTATTACATAAAGCAATAAACAGCTATTTTATTAAGAAAGGAAAGACTATCATAAATCTCATAAAGTCAACCGAGTTTGCAGCTCCTGATCAGACTGTTTTTGCAGGGTGAGGTGGGACCTCTAGGTTTTTCTGGTCGAGAAGGCTACTGGGGAGCCCCTGGAGAAAATGGAGAAAGTGGTCCAAAGGGAGAGAAGGGCCACATTGGACTAATGGTGACTATTTTTACTCCTCACCCTTATGTGGCAATTGTCTGTTTGGTGTATTTGTCACATTTTCATGTTAGATTTTGGAAGGAGAGTGCAACAGACAAGGTAGGGAAGCTAGAAAGAATTGACAGAACAGAATAATACTTTTGGTATTTATCCTTTAAAAGTTCTTATTGTATAATATGTCTAGAAGAGATGCAGTAATGAATATCTATTTAATGTACTATACCCTCAAAAGAAGAACTACTAATTTAGGATTTTTTTTCTGTAGTGACAACGTAGTATTCCCAAAATCTGAAGAGATGGGAAGTAGGAATTTTAAGAATTGAAATTTTGATATCTTTATTTTTGCCTTGTGTGCCTCTGGATTTCTCCTTTAATAAAACAAGGAGAATAAGCAAAAAATAAGCAAAATCACCAAGATCAGAGTTAAACTACTACAGAGTTAAACTCCACTAAAAATAGTAATGTGAAATTTCAGATCTGTATAAATGGAATATAAAAAAAAATCAGTTATATTGATGAAAACGAGTAGAAACTGCGCCTGATGTTACATTCATTCGCTTCAACAGGGTGAACCGGGGCTGATGGGGAAGGTGGGACCCACAGGTCTGGCGGGGTTAAAGGTGAGTTTGGTACCAGAATGTATTGATACTGTAGATGTCCTGCTGCTGAGTGTGCGCTTTAAATTAACCTCTCTTAAACAGTTCACTGGTGTGGGTGACATTTATTGATCCATCCGACAGATAAGTTTTGTTTTGATTGTTTTTCCTGTCTCCACACATGTTCAAACTGATTTTAATCTATTCGGTTTTGTCTGGTTTGTGTTTGTGCTTATTGTAGGGAATCACAGGCCCCCACGGACCTCTGGGGATGGATGGACCTCAGGGACAGAAGGTAACAAAAAAGTAGCAAGCTAATATTATACAATCATAATAGACTTAATAAATGTTTTATTTAAGTCCATCAAAACAGAATAAAACAATGTTATTGTTACTAACTCTGCATCAGTTCATATTTCAGTCTCATGTGGAGGGAAAAAAGGAAGCAGAGGAAGTAGAGTTTACTCCCTGAAGAAAATCATTCTACCCAAGTATAAAATAAACTCACACAGAGTAATTGTGCTCAAGGTCATGAGTGTGAACTTGTCACTGCGCAAGTTGTCACTGTGGACAAACATTACGGTTGTGATGAGTAAATCAAAGGAGTAAATGTGCTGGTCCTCAGCAATCATCTGATTGAGAAGACCCCAACCCCACTGTGGACATACTGTGGCATTACCTATAAAACTGTTTTTTTTTCTTTTTCTGTAAAAAAAATGGATCACCCACAGTGCTCCCTTTGAATTTAATCAGTTGAACTAGAGAAAGTGTCAAATGATAAAGACTTTCCTTCATCTCTCCAGGGGGAGTCTGGGCCCTTGGGAATTACTGGACCTCCAGGTTCACAAGGCCCTCAGGTAAACTCTTATTTTATTTTACGTAACACTGTATGTTGTATGTATATTTGGAAAACATCAATTTTGCTCTCTCTTTGTCTTGTTCATAGGGAATAATTGGAGCAAGTGGTGTCAGAGGAGACATAGGGGGGCTGGGAAAACCTGTAAGTGTCCTTGAGTATCAGGAAATTGTTCACTTTAATTGGTTTGTTTGCCATGAAACTTACACCTAAATCAATATTTCACTGGTTGCACTAAAGTTATCCTCACAGTGTATATTTGTCTGAACTTTATGAACCTCATCTTGCTTCAGACTGGTTTTCTCTTGTGCAGATTGTTGTAAATTGGCAGTGCTGTAGCTTTATCCACAGTTCTGTTCCAGGAGTGCCAGTAATGGAGGCAGCATTTTTAAGGGCATGATTTCCGTTTGTTCTATAACAACACCACCATTATAAATCAAGTGTTCATGGGAGGACTATGACCTGAGATGATTAAGAGAGAAATTTAGCTAATAACAGTGCTATTTAAGTTTTAATAGTCATTGTTGTGGTGCAGTATTGCTTATTGAATAGAAAGGACATATTGAGTTTGGACTGCATCACCTGGTCTTTTCATCTTCTAACAAGTCCTGTTAGTGAAAATTCTCAGCAGTGACACAAACATATTAAAGTGTATCAGGTACATCTAGCCTTCCACAGCTACTAGGATAGGATCTTGTTTTCTTCTCTTTATCACATTAGATTAAGTTATCAGCCAGGAAAAAAAAACAAAATACTTTTTGTCTGTTCTATATTAACAAATACGTAAGCGGATAACCAAAGACTAAGGAACTGCAAGTCCCTTAGATGTTGTCTTTGGATAGATGGCTGAGGTTTGATGGGGGACAGTATTTTATGTCTGATATATGCACTATTTTACATAACATTGAATGAGGTTTAGTTGCTGTTCAACCAAATCACCAAGCATCTCACCCAAAAAGCTGATTTTTATTTAATTACCTTTTAGTAAAATCTGAATTTTAGCCCGAATCACAAAACAAAAAACATACTCACTTGTCAAGTTCATAGTATTGTATTGCAAGAGCATTTTTAATACTTTACGTGGCAGGGTTCAGTGGGACAAGTCGGACCTCAGGGAGACCAGGGAGCAAAAGGAGAAGCAGGGCCGCAGGGACAGAAGGGTGAGCCAGGAGCTCCAGGACCACCAGGGGAACAGGTTGGTATATTTATCATATACCTACTGTACGATAATTATAAATCAACTAACTTTGACCATGAAAAAGATGTATGTATTTGTAGGTATATGGCTTTGTTATAATTTTTCATAAATCTATCTCAATATTATTGATTAACTGTGCAGGGTGAGGATGGTCTTCCAGGAATTCAAGGTCCTCCAGCTCTTCCAGGGTTTGAGGTGAAATCTAAACTAATAACACTTTGTCTAATGTTAATTACCACTGCTGAAGTTAGCTTCTTTTTCGTCTTCAGTGACTCTAATTGTGATATTTGTGCTTCTTCTGTTTCTTTTGCAGGGGCCTCCTGGAGAGATTGGGCCTCAGGGTCCCCCAGGTCCGATAGGGGCTACTGTAAGTTTGTGGCTTTGCACAACAAAGAAACACTTCAGATGATGAAATCATATTTTTACTTTCATTTTTGCCTTGTTCGGTAGTGATTAATTAAGAGAACTAACCAAACATCCAAAAGATTATAGTACAGATGTGTTTGTAATATCTTGTCAGTCTGAAATCAAGTTACGTTATTAGCACAATAAATAAAAGATTGTTATTGCTCTACAGGGAGTACAAGGAAGACGAGGACCTGAGGGGAAACAGGGCATGAAAGGGGAAAAAGTAAGGTATTTTTCCACTGAATCCAGTCATAACGCTAAGCTAAGTTACATCTAGTAGCTATAGCTTCATAATTATTCTATAGACATGAGCATGCTATTAATCTTCTCATCTACTTTACTAATACCCTTAGAAAACAAGCATATCTCCAAAATGTCATTTATTTAAATTCTGTAACAGCCCTCTACATGCATTTGAAATTTAACCAAAGTATGATGGAGGCTAGGATAACAAATTAGCATCCCCAGTTGTTTTGTTGAATATTAAGAATGAAACAGTGTGCTTTCACATTTTGCCACTAAATTTTGTTTAAAAAATTCTCTATATTCAGAGTACATGAAAGTGTGTACATCTCATAAAAATCCAATGTGTTAAATTACTTTATATCACAAATATACATGTATTGTTGTTTTTGACCTTTCTCATCTAAACGACTTCCACATGTTTTGGGTAGAAAATATTTCACAATTTTTGTTCTGTTAAATGGAGTGCAGATTTTGCAACACTAAACTCTCACTAAACTCTCACTCGAGCTGTGAAAATTTTGGAATTTGTTCAAAAAGATGCTAAAGATACGGACGAGTTTTGTTTTGTTTTTTTTTACCTTGTACAGGGAGACGATGGCAAGAATGGAACAGCAGGGAAGACTGGACATGTTGGAAGGAAGGTAAGAGCTTTCTGCATCAGTGTTGTGAAGTGTTTGTGGGTGAAATGCAGCTTTAAATAATGTAAGGTTGTAGCAGGAAATCCACAGTTGTGATGAATCCAGGGTCAATATTCACTCATTGTCTTTGTTTTTTTAACCCTAATGCTAATGTAGAGAAGAGCCTTTCTTCAGTTTTGAAAACAGGAACTTTCCTATAGATATAATGGTGTGTTTGTGTGTGCATGGGATAAAAAATGAGAAACAGCCACTCTGATAGCCACTGCATGAACAAATTCATGCATAAAATATTAGGTTGTTTCACGTGTGTGTGTGTGTGTGTGTGTGTGTGTGTGTGTGTGTGTGTGTGTTTGTTGTCTTGCTTTCGGATGCCTCATTGAAAAACATGGCCAAATTCGTCCTCAGGGGAAACGTGGAAAGGCTGGAGTCAGGGGGACCAGGGGAGACAGAGGACCAAAGGTGGGATATATGGAAACTAAACCTCAGGCTTTGTGTAAACCTCATTTAATTATGATGTATGAGTCAACAGTAGATTGTGTTTTCTTGTTCAGGGTGAAAAGGGAGAAATGGGACTGAAAGGCGTCCCAGGGTGGCCAGGGCTCATTGTAAGTCAGTTTATTTGTTCACTTAACATCCATTCATCCATTTCTTTTCATCATAGCTGAACATATCCACACATTAGCTCTGATATTGTCTATTCAGCAAACTGTCTGGTTCAATGATATGGAAAGAAGAGATCTACAAAGTAATGAATTTCACAATTAAAGTTCATTTTGTCAGACAGTGAATTGATATCCATTTGATATATGTTTTCTGTTTTTTTCACTCAAGGGGATCCCTGGGTTACGTGGAGAGCCAGGCGATCAAGGTGAAAAGGGAACACAGGTAAACAGGAATTAATAAACCTGACACAGATTCAGTGAAAGTTTTTCCATGCAGGACCAAACCCAACGGGTTGTCACTGGATTCTGTTCATGAAAACAAGATTAGTTTCATTTTTTTTTTTACTAGGATAATAGGGGTTCATTTTAGATCCAGTAAAAATATTTTTTATGGCTTCCTTTTATACAATGAATCTCTGAAAGACGCTCACTAGCATTTAATATAGATGTAGTTTACCTTTTCATTTTCATGATAATCAGGGCTCATTGAGAAAGAAGAAACACATGATGTGAATATTAATCCACTGTATTTTTTTTTTTGTAAGTTTTCAAAAAGCACTGAGTAATATACTGTATATAACATGACATACATCAGGAAATTGAAGATTACTATGAGATCCTACAAAATATATGCAAGTAAATGCAGTATATATGCATACGTGTGCCCACCCTAAGAAAAAGTTTACATATGGGAAAAATAAACTAATAAAAGAAAAAAGTGGAAAAATTAAATAGTAATGATAAAAGAAAGATATAAAATTAAATAAGAATAAATAAAATCAACTCATAAGAGGTCATTTTAGCTCATAACAGAGCTGCAATTCAACCAATAAGGGTTTTGTAAAACTAATTGCAACTAGGGGCTCCCAACCGTAGAATAACCAATAAATATTACAGGCAGACCATTTCCAAAGCAGTAGTAAATTCGTCACCTCTTCCTGTGACACACAACTAAATGTGAGGCTTTCGAGCACTCAGATTCTCATAGCAACGTGCAGGGAGGGGTTACAACTGATGGAGTTAATAAGCAGAAATGAAAAATATCATTAATACTGAGCTGTTTTGCTTCACCTCATTAAATGTGTTTACCTACTGAGTTCAGTTCAGCAGAGTTTTTTATAGTGGAGCTTAAACTGCAGTATCTGTATCCTCAGGGTGAAAAAGGAGTAATGGGACTGCCTGGACCACCTGGAGATGATGGCATAAAGGTAGGAGCTGGCATGGACTATCACATACTAAATGCTGTGCACTTTCCACTTGATTATTTATTTATTGTTGCCCAGCAACCCAAAAAATGCTATTTTAGCAAGTTGGACTAAAAGTTTTAAAGATGCAAAAAGGGTTTATTTTCTATTCCATTTCAATTTCTCTTGAATAAATAGTTGTCTTGAGTTAAGGGAGATTCTTAAATTTGTTAATGCCTGCTGTCATTTTAAATCTTGCAACATCTTGCAAAACTCATGAAGAGATTTAAAACTTAAATGAATTAGGCTTCACACAAGAAGCAGATATACAAACAGATAACTTCCTACATGGCATGTATGAGCAATGAGATCATAGATATGAACCGTCTATATGGACTGTCTTTCTACACAAATGCTTGTTTGACTAAATTCTGTTTGAATTTGGAGTTTAAATATGATGTGTGTGTGTGTATATATATTTTTTTTTTTTAATTATTATTTTTTATTTTTTTTTTTTTCATTGGCAGTTTTTTTTCATTGGCAGTTTCAGTAGTTGTTTGTAAAATTCTTCTCCTGCTGCCTCAGGGTCTTTATGAAAGTTGCTGTCCAGTATCATCCTCTGTTGTAGCCAACAGTATGACATCCCCTTCTGTGGGCTGTAATATTCTATGTTTTAATATCCCAGTGATCGCCATATGTGTGAATGAAACTTTCCAACCAGTGAAGCAGAAACAACAGGCAGGCTTATGTTGCCATTTTAAAGTGTTAAATACGCCACGGACCACACACCTCCTGATGAAGGGAACGGTAATCATCAGTCTAAAAGAGGCACACAGGCATCAACAAGTCTCACAGAAAGAAATAAGAGAATTTTAGAACAAGAATCAGAAAATGTGTTTGCCTCTGGCCCATTGTGTTATTCTTGCTGTGTTAATTTTTTTTTCTTCAGGGAATTCGTGGACCTGTTGGGTTGCCAGGTCCAGTGGGCATAAAGGGAGAGCAGGTAAACGAAATACATTTGTCATGTTAGTTTCACCTTTGTGTTTTGAAGCTTGAATCTTTTAACTATGCATAAATAGGTTTTTATGATCTCAACTTTAATGCCTCTCTTTTATTTAAGGGGAGTATTGGATTTTCAGGGCTGAGGGGCACACCAGGGATTCCAGGACTGCCTGTGAGTTTTTAATTCACTTTGTAAAACACATTTGTTCAAACATGTGCTGTTCCATTTTGTTTATTATTGTTGCAACTTGTCATTACACTCATTTCCTTTATTTGTAGCCAGTATTTTCTTTTCAATTTGTTTTTCTATACTGTTTTTTTCTTTTATGCAAAGAACCTTGCAACTGTGAAATTCACTTTAGATGTGAAAAGTTATTACAGTCAATGCAGTTTACTTACATTTATCCTTTTTTTTCTTTATCTGAGATATTCAGTATTTCAAATTCAAGCAATGCATTATTTGTCATATGTTGCCAAGATACTTTTCCTTCAGATTGTGTCTGAAGAATGGAGATAGCACAGAAGTGGTACATGTGATGGAAATATTATTGTTTTATAATGGACCCCAGTCACTCCTGTAAAACTTCTATCTGTCAGCCAACTAATCAGCCGTGACTCTGGTTTGATCTTTCACAATTCAGAAACAAATGATGTCTGTGTTCAATGCACTGTGTCTTATGCGAATAAGATATCAATTGACTTGGATTATGAAATCTGTGAGGCCATTGCTGAAGCATTCGTAATGTAGTAAATAAAAGGACTCGGATGCTCTTTGTTAAAAGATTCACTTGACAGTGGAAAATCATACTAATGCCCTTTTTTTGTCCTGTTCTCTCCTCTGATGCAGGGATTGTTTGGAATCAAGGTATGAAATTGTCAACTCAAGAGTGCTTGTCTTTAAACTTTTAGCTCTTACCTTTATCTAAAGCAAACACCTCAGAGTATTGTTTTTACATCAGATCGATCTGGTTTATGCTGATAGCAGACACAGTTTATTCATAAAACTGTCATGACTTTGGAGGTGGTGTTAGAATATAATGGAATTTTGATGGAGTCCTAATTTCCATGTAAGTGTGTTTTGTAGTTGATGGTGTGGAAACGCTGAATCACATGTTGTGCTTATCATTTGTTCTCCTACCTGCAGGGTTTGAAAGGTTACCAGGGTTTGCCTGGTTTGCCCGGTAGGAGGGGCCTCCCGGTAGGTTAACAACAGTTAGACATCACAGAAACAAACTCTGACTTAAAGTTTGTGTGGTAGAAAAATAAGAATATCACGTTACCAGAAAGCACATACAGTATACTAGATGTTTTACATCCAAAATCTGTACATTTTTCAAAGATTCTTTTAAATTACTCCAATGACAAGGGCTAGAAATCAGTACAGTCAAATGTGAGATTGGTATAGGGAGCATACTTCTCATGTGTCTGACATTTCTGCTTAGATCATTACCTGAACGATTTATAGTTGCTGTTATCTGAACTTTCAGGGGAACTGAGCAAAAATATTTGAGTTGTTTGGCTATCAATTGGAGTTATTGTTTTAATCTCAGTGACACTATAATTTTAAAGGATATTTCAAGTTGACCATATTACTGGAATTGAGAAATCTGTCAAATACATATTTTTTAACTTATTGCCTAATTATTCACTGGTTATATGAATATGTGATTTTTGAGACAAAATAAAAGCACTAAATGAATAGATGTTTACAGATATTTCCTTAAGAGCCACATAAAAGACAGTTTTCTATTCCTTTGTGATTGATAACAATTTTCAAACTCTTAATCATGTTACATTTTTTGAATATAATTTTCATTTGGTGATGTAGTCATTTGTGCATCAACCTTTGTTTTAGGGTCCACCTGGTATTCCTGGACCTCCAGGGGAGTCACTTAACACGACCTGGACGCAACTCAAGGCAGGTTATTCAAATCTTTAGTGTCCGATTATATTGTTTTGTTCAATGTCACATTACAGTTACGAAAACATCTATCATAAGAGCATGCATAATATGTTGAATAAAGAAAATACAGGTCTTACATTGTTATTTCATGCTGAATATTACATTTATTAAACTAAAAACATCAGGGACATGTAAAACATTCTCTTTAATCTAATCTTAATCTTTTTCATGGCAAATAAAGAGACAAATAAAAATAAATTATTATTTTGCACATTGGTGTCTACTATTCAAGTCAAAAAAACTAAAACTTTAGGCACAAAATATGAAATGTGTGAATGTTTAACTCTGTAATCCTCGTTCCATGTCTAGAGCCTGATGTATGTGTCCGATAAGCCAAACTACCCCTTGATCCAGACTCTGCTGGATTCTCTGAAGCAGGAGCTCCGGCTACTTTTGGATCCTCCCGACGGCAGCAAGGACCATCCAGCCACCACCTGTCTGGAGCTCTGGCTCTGTCACCCTGAATACAGCAGCGGTCAGTTACTTAGTTACCTTACTCTGACAGAAGAAATGCATCTGGAAACATTTATGACTCTACCGATCCTAAATACTTTATCTGTCAGTTTATTAATTCCTCACATTGGTAGAAAAAGTGAAAAGAAAATTCCACATTGATACAAAATCTCAATAAAAGTCTGTTAAATATTAATATTAATGAACTTGAAATGTAAGCACCTTTATCATTTATAAACTTTCTCATTGACCGACAACAGAATCTCCCATCAAGTGTGAAAAACATATCTTTGAAAATATTTACGTATTTTTCATTTGTTAAGGTTTTTTTTATGTCAGATTCTGTAAATTCTGTAAGTGTATATTTTTAGTTTTATTATCTTGTTTTCAAAAGTTTATTTATACTTCTTAACAAAGATGGTTTTTATTTGTTATCAAAACACAGAAATCCTTATTAACTATTGCTCCTGATTCTCTTTAATTATCATAAGTGAAGGATCTATCATCTGTGCAGTTTAGTTGAGTAGTTAGAGCAGCAAAAAATTAAAAGGCAGTTTTCTACACTTATACATCTTTAATCTTTTTCAGTAGTAGAGTAATAGAGTAGAGCCCAGAGTGTTGGACCAGCCACTCCAGTGCTGCTCAGGTCTTCATGTCGGTGTGGGGAAAAACACTTTGATCCCTGCAGATCTGATTCAGCTCTCACTAACCTTTGTCTACAGGGATGTATTACATCGACCCCAACCAGGGCAGCCCGGCTGATGCTCTGCTGGCCTACTGTAGCTTCTCCTCCATATCTAAACTGACCTGCCTTCATCCTCGAGACTCTCAGGTATAAAGACGTCTCCAGAGAAGTGCTGCAGGAAATTGAACTTCTGGATCAATGACGTGCACTCTAACTTCATATAGCTGTGTTGTACAACCTGAATCTCATTGTCATGAATTATCGTCACTTCACACTTTTAATAGTGTTAACTGAGACATCTGCAGTGATGACTTGAACTTAAGGAAAGCTCTTTTTTTTCCAACCTAAATCTTATTTTCAATTATGAACAGATATGAAGATATTCTGTTCACTAACTTCATTGCTGAGATCCACTGTCTGCCACACCCACACACTCACACACACTCACACACTCACTCTCTCTCTCTCCTCCAATGTACAGTTGTCAGGACTCACTGCCCGATTTACATAAACTTAACTTCTTGGCTCTGAAAGTCTATAGGATAAAATATGATAAATTCAATGATATTGTAAAAAAAATGTTAGTATAGAACAAGGAAACTGGTCTCACCAAAGTAGGCTAACTGTCAAAGTGTTTACATTGTGCCTTGTGCTCATACCAGGGAAAAACAAAGTATCACTCACTTAGGACAACATTTATTCGCATTAGGAATTACAACACAGTATTAAATCATTTAACCATGCAGTACATGGAGTCCACAGGAGCAGAAGTAAACCTGGAAAGTTCTGTCCCAGAAAATTCAGTGTTTCAACACTGGCAACACATTAGCCAGCTTTGTTAGCCATAATCTGAAGATAATGTCTCAAGATTCACAGAACTGCTACACAACAGCTGTAATTAATAGATCGAGCAAAGGCATTTGAAGAGTAGAAAAAATTATGCTTGTCAATATTTTTTTGGTTATAACTGACAAATGGATGTAACTGTCAGTTAAACAAAACTTGAAGTTTCATACCTCACCAGCAAAAATTATACAACAACCTTCGATTACTAACAACCTTTTGTTGTGGAAAATATGTGGTAAAATATGCCAGCAGAGGCTGCTGCTAGCAAAGGGATGTTGACCTGTAACTACATGCTGCTGTAAAGGTACATGTTTTTTCAGTGTTTTAGTATTTGAGTATTTTAATGTATTTTACAAGACCATTTGTTTTTATTCCTCCCCCTCTATTTTTCCATCAATGAATTTAGGCTGTGTTGGTTTGTTTGAAGCAAGGCTATGAAACTTTTGAGGGAAGAAGTAAAACATAGTTCTTTTCACAAATGAAAAGTTAAATTAATAGGCAATAAAACAGTCACTTGCCAAGTTCGATACACTCACAGGTTTTGATGCTAATTGTGCTACTGTTACACTGTGTTTTAGCATTAGCTTGTGATTGCCACCTGTGGCCACAATCGCTGAAAGTTACATATTCTGGTTATAACATAAGTGTGCTGCCAGGATGACATAAAAACTGTTGTCTTCCTGTGTAAGGGAGGGGAGCAATGCATGACCAGATGAGTCACTTCGTTCATTCAAAGTGCATCGGTAATATCAGGACACAGAGATTGTTTTTTCTTGCTATTAACTCTCTTTTTCTGTGCTGCAGCCTGTATGAAAACAGACAACACACATTCACCTGTCACCCTTTCCACACTAGCACTGTCAGTACTCCATAAAGCATTGACTCACTCATCCGGAGAATAATATGAATTGGTCATGGGTAACGTGAGGTGAATGCATCTCTTGCCAATTTACCTCTAGGTTCATGCTTGACCTGCTAATCCACAGTCCATCAGTGGCTGTCTCAACATCACTGACCTTCAAAAGTCTTTTATATGAAAGCAGGAATCACCATCTGATTTATATATGTGCGTCGTTTCTCCTCTGCCTGCAGCTGCCCATGAAAGCTTGGATGGAGGAGTTTTCTGAGGAAGGGTCTTTTGAGTGGCTCAGCAGACTGGAGCAGGGGTTTCAGGTGGGGGAATCCTCTGAATGGAAACTACCGTAATACACTTTTACCCTAATATTTCACTTCACTCCGGCAGTTTCAAGCCATTCCTTGGGAGATATGATATTAATCTAAACTCTGTTCAGTGATTTTATTGGACATTTGGGGGCAATATCAATCTACAATAATCTGAAATACACAGTCAGTGACATATCTTATATAGTTTATATGGTTGGTGTCTTATCAAGGACTTTTCTATCTGCACATCCAGCAGAAATGGACCCACATTGGCATAATTTGTCTTTGGTATTTTTTACCACCTGATGATATTAAAACCAATATTCTGTCATTTTAGCTCTGGTTTTGTCTCCACCAACTCCTGAGAAAAGAAAACTAGCTTTTTAACTGTTCCACTTCTCTACTTATGTCTGTCACAGTAGGAGATACTATCCCTTTTCTAGTATCACATATTTCATGATTTGATATCATGACATTTTGCTCATTTTCCATTCAGTTAGTGTTTGTTTTTACCTGTCAATATCATTTCCACTGACCTGTAACCATAATCCAGCCTATAATGATTGTATATTAAATTATAAATCTTCTCTTCAGTTTTACTATCCAGGTGCTGATGTGGTCCAGATGCGTTTTCTGAGGTTACACAGCAGCACCGCTGTCCAGAAGGTGACCTACTCTTGCCATCCAGGAAACAGACTGGGCCAGACTGATAGAGAAGTCAAATTTCTCACAGACACAAGGATGCAGAGTTACCTTGGAACACTTAAAGACTGTGTGGTATGTAGAAAAAAATATCTCAAAACTTCCTTTTGTAGCTTGACTCTTCAGAGCCTTGAGGGTGCACAAAAAAATTTGTTTTAAGTCAAAATATATAATATATGTTACAGTAGTTGTTAGCAGTAGGTGTTTTTGTTGTTGCCTTTGGACTTAGTGTAGAAAGACCTGAAGCTCTGGTATTGGTTTGAGGTCGAATCTTGGATGTAACATCTGGCATCCCTGGACACAGGGAACACTATGTAGATTAAGCTATGTAGATTAAGCTATTAATTAAAAAAACAATCGACAGAACATGGAAATAATCCAAGTATTACTGACACATAAAACATGGCAACAATTCATTAATGTAAAACATGCATTCTGTTTCCTTTATATCAGCCCGGAGAGGAGATGGTCTCTGGGCCTCGTGAGGCCGTGTTCGAGTTTGAGGACCTTAACCTGCTTCCTCTGAGAGACTTGTCGCTAATGGGAGGTGGAAACTCCACGTACGAGTTTGGCTTCACTGTCGGACCTGTGTGTTTCAGCTAAAGGTGCTAGAAAGCTGTGCCGTCCCAGAGGTCTCACAGGTCCAGGACAAAGACCTCTGTTCAGAACATGGACACCAAGAGGACAATTGGAACATACCATCCAATTTGTGAGGACATCACTTCCTTTTCCTCTTGTAATTGGGGATTTGATCTCTCAAGTTGAGTGACTCCATTTTAATGAATTTGAAAGGGCACAAGGGCCCCTCTGCCTTTTCTTTCACAGAGAAGTCGAGTTTGTTTACAGAGACATTTATCTTACATAGAATAATTTAAAAATATATGTTTTTAATCCTTTATATACAATGTGTTTTTGATTCTTGTTGTGTATTCTGGGCTTCAGTTATAGCCTCTGCCCATCGTGTCTATAAAAGTCAGACTTACTTAGCTGACCACTTAACATCGTGTTCAGGATGGGGACACAGCTACTGTTGTCCCATTGGCTGTGTGCGACCAGGCCTGTTGAATCTCACTGTACGTCCACTACTTTAGTTCTGCAAGTGGCCTCACATGTGAGTCACGTGCTGACTGAGGTTTTATTTCACATTTATTTAATCCCATAACAATAAAAATGGGCCAGTCACTGTATCGTATAAATACTTGATGTTGTCTGCTTTCAACAGCAAAACCTAATTTTCCTCAAATCCTCAATTGTATTTTTTTACACATCTCAGGTATAACATTTAAATGATATATACGGGCACTGAAGCTGCTGTTGCAACAGTAGGTAGGTCAGTTTTGTAGTTTAGCATTACAGCAACTTCCGAAATGTAAAGATTAGAAATGGTAAAGGTGAAATCCATGAGAGGACCAAAACCAAAACCAACAATGAATTGATTTATCACTAAGTGTGTTAGACAAAGGCTGATATCTCTTATTCCTCTCTGCCTTAGAGCTCAGTTATTGTCCAAAACAGCACACACATACTGTATTTTGCTTGACTCAGTCCCACATAGACTGTCCTGCTGCTGGAAATAGTCCCCAGCAAAGGCACAAATTAGTGATGTCTGTTCGTGATGTTTGCTTAAAACTACAGTTCCCATCTGTTTTGGGAAATTGCTCAGATGTTTTAAGAAATTAAAACATTAACTGTTTTAACTGTTTTTTAGCACTTGGGAAAGACTTTAACTGCCAGAGCAGGGAGGTCAGAGGGCATTCAGACTAGCACATAGTTGGTTTTGGTCCGTTCATGGGATTTGTTGACAATAACAAAACAATATAATAACTCCAGCCTCGTCCTGTAAAGTGGTGAACTCCTGCACACTGTTAATATGACAAAGTTTCAATCATTAGACTTTAAGCAACAATACAATATGCAGCATCCCTGTAAAATAGCCACCATCTGCAGGGAACAGTAACAAACCGGGTGAGATCACAGGAAAACCTGAGTAAATTGACATTTAACAATCCATCAAAATATACACACAAGAAGACCAATCAACACAATGAGAACCTGAGATCAGAACAGAATTAAAGCTGTTGGTTTCCAAGCAAAAAATTGTCTGACGTGAACTCAATGTCAGATGGAAAGTTGAAGTGAAAATAAATTTGAATTTCATTCTGATTGTTAAGGTACTATTTTCTCGCATTTCCCTGAATGCCTAAGGACAAAAATGTAGCAACTGCTTTAATAAATTTTGTGCTGGCAGTGTATGACAGTTTACCACAATTCTCCTACGCACCTGTCCAACAGGTTTACAATACATTATTTACTATTTTAACAATATAAATGGTAGATTTAAGTTAGTTAAGGAGATTATCTTTTTTCTTCTTGTTGTAAACCAAAGATTGAAGTTATATACCCAAAGCGTACAGATCCACCTATTTCCTAACAGAGCAATACTGTGATTTCTCTCACTGTACTGTAAAAGTCATGCATCAGTTTGTCCTTATAGCAAGTGCAAGGGTAGAAGCCCAGCCCTGCATTGCTTCTTTGGCCTCTGGTGGAAAAAAAGTGCCTATTACTACCCACTTAGCACTGAGTAATTGCTGTCAGGCTGAATTTCTGCTTCATTTAATCATAGAACTGCTTTAGTCCAGAGAAAAGAAGTGAGTCCTGTAGGATCTGGTAGCATGGTATACAGTCTGCAGGGAGCAGGACACATTTGAGTGAGATCTCAGGGAGTTTGTGGTGAGAGGGTAGTCTATAAGCCGAGCCTTAACAGCAGCTCTGAGGCTGGGAAAACACTAAAGTTCATTGTCTTGCTTATACCTAATTTGCCTCCAAGGATTTCCACAAGGCTGAGACATGCCACTTCTATCAAACAGAGGAAATGTACTCAATCTCAGTGTCTACCAGATGAATTAGATCAACGTTTAAGCATATTAGCCTGCCAGTTCTGGCCTTGGCTTTATTTTTTAAATCTTTTCTTTTTTTTTTATTTAGTTTTGTCATATCATCATTCCTCATGATTGCCTTAGCTGGCTGAGACTGATCATTGTTATTTTACTTGTTTTGTATAAATTGTCATTTTTTTTAAAAAACATATGAAATGACATGCTGGACATCTGTCTTGTGTGATCCCTCTATCGGCTCATTCAAAGAATTACGTCAGCTGAATTTAAAAAAAAAAACAAAAAATAACCAAATGTTGACTCAGTGTATTTTTTCATTAGTTTTGCAAGTGGCACTGCATGAAGACACAAGTTATTCATCCCAAGGGGAACATGAACATCTGAACCAAATCTCATGGCCGTCCATCCAATAGTTGTTGAGACGTGCACTCAAAGCCACATAGTTACCAGGTGATAGTTCTCTCGAGTTTGTTTGTTGTTCTCATTTAATGTCAGAGGGAATTTTTTTTTTTTTATTTAAGACATGTCAGACTGAGAGCACTGTACAGCTGCAGGCTGATCCACTATTGAACATAAAACACTATTCTTAGGATTTTTTTCCATATTTTTTAAACCTAGGATGAATTTGACAGCTTTATGTGTATGTCAGATAAGTAATGTAAATTTATTTGAACACGCATTCCTGGTGGCTGTTCTTGAGATGTGATATATGATTAGCCACATTTGACCAAAGGAAAGGGTCACAAGTAACAAGCTGGTAAACCCACTAGATGTTTCCACTGTGTGTTGCTCTTGGTTTTCCATTTAGATGCCATCTCTGACAGAGATTCTTGATCTGTTGCAGAATATAAACAATTTGTCAGGGTTCTGCTAGGGGAATAAATAAATAAATAAATAAATAAATAAATAAATAAATAAATAAATAAATACATTTTTTTTTAATTTAATGTCATAATAAAACTAATTGAACCAAATTATGGAGAATAAATTGATCCAGAAAGCAGTTTATGTGTTATAAAGTTTGTGACAATACTTAATGTTAGTAAGGGGATAATAAGGGGAAAATCATTGCAAATTGCATAATTTTTCATACTGAAATAGAATTCTAAATAAAACACTGGTGTGCCATTGCTGACGTGAAGACTATGGGTTGAATATAGATATTGGATTTACATCATCACTGTCATCGTTCCACCCCTGAACGGAGACACATGCCGCTCAGGCAACCTCAGAGAGACGCCACAACAACAGCTGAAGGCTGCAGTGAAGCTCAGGGTAAGGATCACCAGTGAAGATACAAAGTGTCTGCTAACATCTGGGGGTCAAAGACTTCAGACGGTCACTGACTGCAAATTATTAAGTCTGATGATGTTAGAATTCATATGTATCTGTTAAGTTACTTTTGAACCTCTGGAAGTTTGACTCTGTTTAAAGGTTTTTATCTACCACACACTTCTTTATATACTGTTGTAAACCTACTCAACTTAAAGCTGCACTTTAATGTAGTGTCCATATTTTATTTCAAATTGCATGGGCTGAAGCTCAGATTCTGAGTACAAAATTGTTATAAAGAAAGCAACGATATGATTGGCAGCGGGAGTAACTTTTGGATTAATGGATCGCATATAAGCCATGATTAAATCAATATTTCATATCAATCGTCCATGATGAAGTACAGCTGGTGCACAATTTCTTTTTTTTCCTTCTCCACTTTATTTAAAAACAAACCTAAAGTAAAATATTTCAAAAGGACTAAAATGAAGGAAAATCTTTAAGGGTGTTTGGTAAATGTTCCATTCAAATCTCATTTCAATGCAGTGTTCAGGTTATTATGGTAACTCAAGAACAGGAGACAAAAATATTCTTCCATAATCATTATTAATAATGTCTATTTTATCTTTTTAATTCTCAGTTTATGAACTAATGAACAACTAAAACTAATCAAAAGAACTTATAGATCAGTTTCAGATGTTATTGTTTGTTTTATTTGGATGGTCCATAAGTACAGTTTGAGATACAAACACTTCAATCAAATAAAATGTTTGGCCCATACCTGTTGATGGACCATTGTTCAAGGGTTATGGTTAGGAAGGGATAGACCTTCCTAAAGTCCTTACCCTCTGTTACTGAGCAGTAATGATAATAATAATTATAAGCATCAGCAAAAGTACCTACAAAAGTAAAAAGCACTCTAATCCCGTAAAATAATATAATCTTGGAAGGATCTTCAAAATAATTTGCAGACAGTATCAAGAGAATATGTAATAATGTGAGGTTTATGGAATTAAAATTATAAAATATCATCAGTAATATGAGCACTAGCAGCTCTTGTTTCAGTGGAATTAGTGACATTTCAGCTCCAGTTATTTTTACACATGGAGGTAGTGTAAGGAACCACACTGCTGCTAGTGGAGTAAAACTCATAACCTCTGGCTGCAGGATTTATCTCTGTCAGCTTTCATATCTCTTCTTTGCCCTCTCTGTTGTCTACAGGTCAACAGATCCCAGGACTGCACCTTTCTCTATCCCCTCGTGGGCCCAGACAACCACCTCTGCTCCAACTTATTTCATTTTTGTCACTGGATTTCAGGGCTTCTGTACCGATGTGTCATCTGATCCAGACCAGCAGCATTAACAGACGTAGGAGCAGCAGGACAGTTAGTTGAAGCAATGCCAGTAGCCTCCAGAGTGGTGTGGTTACAATAAGAGCAGTGTTAGCGGTAGCATTACCAGTACATTGAAATAATGGTAGTCACACTGAAAGTGTTGGTGAGGCTAACCCTTAAATTAAAAAACAAATAAATGTTATTCATTCATTCTTCATTCTTTTGCCTTTAAAGCAACGTATTGCTCAAAATCAAAGACCTCGATTATGTTAATTTTTTTTCTTTTCTCATAGTGTCTTATAATTACCTGGAAAGGAACTGATATGAAACTACATTCTTGGGAACCACTTGGGAACAGTAATAATAAAAATAATAGTAATAATTTCAATTTGGTCAAAAAAAAAGGAAAGTGTTCAAGTGGTACAACTGCAATTCAAAAAAATCATTTAATAGCTGGTGTAATCTAGAGTTTAGTAGTCGGTGGAACACGCATGGAAATTAAGAAAATGAAGAAGGAACCATAAAATTCAGTTTTTAGGAAGTGGTTTCCAAATTAACAAAGAATTACCTGTTTACTGGGTTTAAACTTGACAGTAAACCATCCATTCACTCAGCCTCGCCACGTCCTGTAGACGCGACGCAGACGTCATCTCGGCCGCGACCGCGCCGTTTCCGGGTCGTGAGGGGTTAAGGCTCCGACCGTCGCCTCCCCCCGGCTCCCGCTCTCCTTCCGCGTCCGTCCGCGGCTTCGCTACGCGCTGACTCCGGCCATGTCCCCCCCGCTTTAACGCGTTTTCCCGTTTCATCCAGCGGCCCTTGGCGGCGAGCGGCGGCCGGACGAGCCCCCGGGTCGCCCGTCGGTCTCCCTGACAGACGAGCGGCGCCGTTTCGCGTTAGGGAAACAGAAGTCGGAGGAGCGAGCGGAGCCGCTAGCAGCGAGCTAACAGCTGGTTAGCCTCCGGGAGGACAGCGTCGCTGTGAGGCAGCAGCCGGCGCCGACGGTGAGAGGAGGCGGCCGGAGTCACTCCTCCGCTCTTCTCCCTTTTCTCCCCTTTTTTTCTGTGTGTTTTGCCGGTGTGTTTAAACAGCTTGTCAGTGGTTTGATGAAAAGGGGAGTAGGGTTAAAAATTAGCCCAATGAAATCGCTCGTCGCTGTGTATGACTAATGGTCACTTAATTGCGTGTTTTGAACGCATTCTTAGACATAAACATTTCTAAAATGTTCACCAAGACTAAGAAGACTTTAGAAGTCGCATGTAAACTTTACAAAGCAGCCAGTGTTACTGGGTTGTCGGAGGTGTGCTACCTTTAGCTTTCCTCTCTTGACTTTGAATCGGTTGTAAAGCTCTACAGACCGACCACCTAATAAACATCACGACATTGAAATAAGGCCCGTGTCCCGATAATGATGATAATAATAATAATAATAATAATTATAGATATCAGAAGTTTAGAGTTTAGTTTTGAGGTTTTTTTTTAAAGAGCCCTCTAAGTTTTTACATCTGTTTTCCAAAACATCACTCAAGAGTTCAGAGCCTCTGGCTGTCAACTGTCCATGGTGCTGAAGGGGACGATGAGGGTTAGATATAAAGTGAAGTTTAGTTTATATGTATGTGTGTATGTGTATATATATATGTGTGTGTGTATACACACGCACACACACACATATATGTACATATGTATAAAAACTGTCAGTCAGCTTTGAAAACAACGTTATATAGGGGTTGAATATTTTGTGACCTAGCTATCTGAACAAAATATAATGTTACACACAAAAATATAAAAAAAAATATATATATACACACACACATATATGTATATGTGTACATATATGTATACATGTATATGTGTATATATATATGTATATATGTATATATTTATGTATATGTGTATATACATATATGTATATGTGTATGTATATATGTATATGTGTGTATATATATATGTATATGTGTATATGTATATGTGTAAATGTATATTTGTATATATGTATATGTGTACATATATGTATACATGTATATGTGTATATATATATGTATATATGTATATATTTATGTATATGTGTATATATATATGTATATGTGTATGTATATATGTATATGTGTATGTATATATGTATATGTGTATGTATATATGTATATGTGTATATATGTATATGTGTATATATATATATGTATATGTGTATATATATATGTATATGTGTATATGTATATATGTATATGTGTAAATGTATATATGTATATATATGTGTATATATATAAATGTATGTATATGTATATATATGTATATGTGTGTGTGTATATATATGTGTATATGTATGTATATTTATATGTGTGTGTATATGTATATATATATATATATATATATATATATATATATATATATACATGTGTGTGTATGTGTTTATATACATACACACACACACACACACATACATACATACATACATATGTATAAAAACTTACAGTCAGCTTTGAAAACAACGTTATATAGGGGTCGAATATTTGTGACATGGCTATCTGAACAAAATATAATGTTACACACAAATACTACATCATGCCTTCTCTATGTTGATTTTATGTATCAGTCAACTCATAGAGAAGTCATCCGAAGTAGAATCTTTCTCTTCGAGAAAACTTTAATAGACATTTCACAGCTTACCCAAGGAAATTTTTTAATAATTCATGTAGGTATTAGCAAATTGAAATTTCAACAGCTGGAAATTGTCCATCAAATATACAGACATTAGAACAAAAAATGCAAAGATACAGTGAATTTCTGTATAAGTGGTTTCCGGGAATATATAACTCAGTCAAAGCATACAGTAAACAGGGATGGTTCACTGCAAATCAAATATTTCATCCTTCTCCATTTAATTCTGATGGAGGCCTTGATAAGAGTGGTACACTCCTTTTATTTGAATGAATAATATGATTTTTTTCATGTTTTACATCACCCTTACTTCAGGCTAGTCATAGTTGGCCTAACTGTGGTTTTCTCCTTTCTGAGTCCAGTTTGTATGACCCACACCTGTCTGCCCCGATCAGAGGATGTACCCACCATCCAGAAAGGACTTCATCTCTCTGACGCTCAGTGATCCGCACAGTCATACCTACAACAACGGAAAACACCGGCGACAGTCCTGCTGGAGGGTGAGTTGTCCTGTTGTACATTGTGTAGGTCATGGCTTTAGGAGGAGCTGAGTTTTGCTGCTTTGACACACAAAGCTTGTGTTTGAGGAAAGATGATGAGTTAGTGTTTGTCACAGGTTGTCATAGTCACACAAAGCTCTTATTTTGCATCCATAGGTCCCTGCACATCACTGCTCAGTCACAGGGATATGGTTTATTGTTTAAAATTAATTGAGAAACTGTTTAATTGCAAATATCTATGCGGCAATCTTGACAATCGGCCGTAAAGCATTCCTGCTCGACTTGCAGCAGGTCAATAATGGCCTCATATATGACACTATGTATTAATGGGATAACTGCACTTGATATAAACAGTATAGAAAAATCTAATTTCTTGCATTTAACTGTAGATATTATCACATGGCCCAGCCCTAGTTCGATGCGTTGCCCTGCTCTGACTGATTGTGAGCACTGCGAAGAGGTTTCAGCTATAAGCATCTAACTGCCTGGTTTCATTCCTGATGACTTCACTGAGATAGGTTATCTTTATGAAATGTATCTGTTTTTGTGACAAATCGATTCCTGGCTTTCAGTCTCCCTCTCTTGCGTCTCCTTTGTTATGGAGAAGTCTGAACTTTCAAACTTTTCAGATAAAAGTATCCCCCAAGCACATTATATCTGATCACAACAGATTAAAGAAAACAATTCTGTTCATCTCACTGTCTCTCTCATGTCCTGCTGCACATTATCTTTAATCCTGTTTTCTTTATTTTCTAATTTCTTTCACATTTCTCACCTCCCTTTGCCCTCTGACTATAAGCACCGCTCATCTTCTTTTGTTAGTTCTCATACTGAGGTTTTACAGGTATATTATGTTTCCATTTCCATATCACATCTCATACATTTATTTTCTATTTCTTCCTTGGCGGGTTGAAACTGTTTCTTTTTTTTGTTTCTTTGTTTTTTTTTAGCAGGATTCCTCTTTCATCCATATACAATTGATCTGTGTAACCCAGTTTAATCAGTTCAATGGTCTTCAATGGAAATATTCTAATTACAAGGTTAATTAAATTTCTCTTTACACCAAGCAATGAGAGATTTCTTTGCTCTTTATGTTCACAGCTGTTAGTGTCGTGTTCAATATACACCAGCCATGTAATTTACTGACTTGCATTTGATGCATATCAACTGACACCCGTAGTGCACACTGAACACATCATACAGACAGAAGCCGTTGTCAGGGAAAAGTAGCTGGTACGTGCCATCTCGGGAGCGAATATGATAAAATTGCTGTTTTTCTGGAGAGTCAAAAATGAATCGATGCTGAGAAATCAGACAGTGGTGTATTCTGATGCACAACAACCGGCAATAATACATATCAAGACCCCAGAGGTGTGTGAGCTTGCACAGAAATAAGGGTGTTCAGGTGTTTTGACATGCACCACATGCTGGTGTGTGTTCCCTTTGCAATGTATAGCATAAAATATGATTTTCTCCCAAAAAAAACTGCTTTATTTTAAACAGAGTTGTATTTAAATCTTCAAATCACTGTCCACTCTTAGTTTTCAAAAAGAAAAAATGGTTATGCTTCTAAGGTGTAATGTTTTTAGCTTTTTTCCTTTATTTTACAGCTTTGCATCCTTTTTGTAATCCTCAAACTGGTATAAAATATGAGGTGTTATTTTGTATTAGTATTATTTCACTTAAAAAAAACTGCAGATACCCTGATTATAAGCTACCTCTTTAATTATGAGCAACACTCATCTTTTCTTAAAAATCAAAGCATTGTCAGCTGTCATAAAGGGAATTCATTCTATACTACTTGAAAAAGCAAACCAGTGCTCTCATCGACTTATCTATAACATTTTATTCGGGCAGTATATCAAAAGAAATTTATTCCATAAATTCAGCCTCATAGCAGGGATGTCGATTTGGCTCAGCACTCCCCTGCACCTGTGGTCGTCAAATTTGATGACCGTTTCTGGTTCCTGAGAAAATCTTTCTGCGCAAATCATGTTCCTTCGAGTGGCTTGTTAGGTCATTGTTTGCTACTCACACAGCAAAAATGGCTTTACTAGGTGTTCTACTATTCCCATTGGTTTTCTTCAACATGTCCAAAGACATACAGTGGCTTCTGAAATTTTGACACCACTTCCCAATGAATGGGACTGTCAACTTTAAACAAAACTAGATCAAAACTTAGTATATGGCTTGACTGACCTTTATCAATTTACTTCGCTCCTGCCCTTTATGCTCACATATACAGTTATGTAATAATGTTGTATTCTCAATAAAGCTGTTTTCATTTACTTGTTTTTCTGTTTCTGTTGTCAGACAACGGAACAAGTATGAAGTAGTGACTAAAACGCAGCCCATAAAAACTACACGTTAACCAGTAGTCTGTTCCAAACTGCTGCTCTTCTGCTAAAATCTGGATTTTATAACCACGTCGTCTGAAAAAATTCACCAAAAACACAAGTTAAAGACAAAGACTGTACTGTGATTTTAGCATATTTACCAGTGAAATGATCACTGAGAGAGAAAGTAATAAAATTCATTCACATCTTTGTCATGTGCTATGCTGTCAGTTGAATAAGATGCATAGAGAAATGTGTCGGAAAGCCCATCCCTCTTCTACAGAAAGTAGCTAAGGTTTGTCCAAAAAGTCCCTAGATCTGTTGCTAGGTTCTTTTATGTTAAAAAAAAAAAAAAAAGTGGGTAAATCTAGCGACAAAGACACTACATTAGCAACTCTTCCTGTAAACTACCCCCTGATGATGTGTCATACCGGTTCACTTCATTTCATTTTGAAAGAGCAACAGCCAATGGGAAAACTCTAACCCTCAGCCAGCCAACCAATGGTGTAACTTCATTATGAACTCAATCCTATTACCAACTTACTCAGTCAACAACAGACATTTGTGTTTATAGGGCCCCTTTGTAATGATCCAGACAAAACAGGAAATGTAACATCTACATAATAACAACATTGCTGGTCACATGTTCAGTTGGCATGGAGGGGAAAAACTGATACACGACTGTGTTGACGCAATATACCGCAAATGCCTGGCTAGTAAAATATGACTCCTGTAATATAATATTCTAAACTCACCATTTACTAGCTTTAGATTTTTTTTGTTGTATGTGTGAGAGCAAATCTGAGTAAATCAAATAGTATAACATATAACACTGGATCCAAATCCAGTATTCAGGAAAAAAAAGAAAACAACAAGATATCTGAAGATGTACCATTGGGTTGTACAGAATGTTCTCATGCTGTTATGTTGAATGAACTACAGCAAAGTAAAATGAAAAATGTCCCCTGAGATAAAGTGTGTGTGTGTGTTCCTGTCACAGCTCACAGCCGATGGCTCAATAGTTTCATGGTGTTGCATAGGTGTTAATTAGAGCAGTTAGCAGAGTGGTACCAGCCTGCCTGTTAGTCTACTCTCCTGAGACACCCTGACTCTGTCCCTCCCTCTGCACTGCTGGGTTGAACTGCATAGATCGCTTACTTTTGAGCTTGCACAGAGCTTAACACATCAGGTGCAGAGAGATGTTTAGTTTATACAGGGTAAGCCAAATAAGCAAGGATGTCGTGTTTTTCCCCGCTTTCAACCTGTTATTTTTAAATAAGCATTAACAGATTTGTAAGATATTTTAAAACAGGATGGATGATAGAATCTACTGATTTGAAAATCAGAGCTTAGACAAGTTTCAGTGTTGTAAGTTTTGTTTTTATCTACTTACAGAAATGGAAGCAGCTTTCTCGGCTCCAGCGAAGCCTCATCCTTTTCCTGCTGGCTCTGCTGCTCATATTTGGACTGCTCTCCTATCCAGGCATCACAGCGCAATGGGGAGGTAAATAGTGCCCACACAGTACTACACTTGCACACTCACAGGCACAGAAAAGTCTCATTGACTCTAATGGTCTTGCTCTGTGACCAGTTGTAGCTGATGACTTGGATTGCCTGTTTTGTTGTTTTTGGTGGTGATAAATTGCACCACAAAACACCACATGAAATGCTGTGATAGTTTTGTTTGTTTTGCGTACTTAAACTCTTATAGCTCTGCATGTAATGTAAATAATTTTCAGACCACATCCACACTAAGATGGCTATATCTGAAGATCCCTCTGTTTCTCTCTGTCTGGCCATTTGATCCAGACACACAAACTGAGCTTCCCAAAAAATCTTCTCCAGAATAGATAAATGTGAAATTTTCCTAACGCATTTTAGTGCAGACTGGAAATAACATGATATATTACATGCCAGCTCACACATGTTATGAAAATTTTTTGTTGGCCAGCTTTGTAATAATAATATAATAATATAATGATAACTACAGTACTTAATAAAGCGAGCTGGCATCTTGTGGACGCAATCTTAGCTTGCTATCTTGTTCATTTTGGGTGTGAAGGGTTGTCTGACCAGGAGGACTGGCTGGAGCTCAATGACAGAGAGTTGAAGGACATTCCCCGAGGTGTGAAGCCTGTATTGGGTCCAGCTGCAGGTAAAGCTCCTGCTCCTGTGGCTGGGCCACATGTGGGACCAGCTGTAGGTTCAGATGCTTTGGCGGAGCCCAGAGGACCAAATGTCCCCATTTTGGCTAAATCTCCCATTAAGGTTAGAGTTTGTGTTTGATGTCACTGAAACAATTAAATACAATGAACTATAGATTATAACATTTTAGACTTCACAAAGTCTTATGAAATTATAGTCTAGAACATTCCTTTATGTAACTTGTTAGTGAAATAATTTGCTAAAAATGTTGTAAAAGATGGCTATTGATGCTGTAATTATACGCTATGTGACCCACACATTTATACATTTATTAGTCCTTTTCCATGAGATGTTCATGTTGTCCCTCCTGTTTCTAGCTCTTAGCCGTTTGTTTATCCACAGAAAAAGACAGTTCCAAACAAGAGAGGTCCACCAAGCTTGCAGAAAGATGGAAATGTTTCAGACATAGTTGGTGGGGAAAAGCAAAAGCAAGCAGTGGCTCAAGATGGCGGAGAGGATGAGGACAAAGAAAAAAAGATAATCAGGTCTCTTTTTTTTTCTTTTTCCCTATAAACAACTGAACAAAATTTTTTTTGTAACTCCTGAGAAGAGTAGATACTACGATATTGCTCAGAAGATCAGAATCAGACATTTTCGAGTTACACCCAGGCCTTGTAGCAGCTGTTTTTGCTGCATACGTATCAAGGAAGCAGTTATTCAGGCATCAGACAGGTTTTTTGTTTGTTTTACTTTTACTTTTTTCATGCAGCTGGAGAGGAGCAATGATTGAAGCAGACCAAGCCACAGAGCCCCCACCTTCGGCCAATGAGAAAGAAGGTGCAGCGCCCCCAGCCAACCCTGCTAATATAATCCCACTGGAAGGTCAGTGCTGAAATATTAGAATTCTTACAAGAACTTCATAAAATAACAATTATTATAGTCTATAAAATTATAAAACTATTTTTTGTGTCCACTCATGAAGTGGGACCAAGTGTGTGTGTGTGTGTGTGTGTATAAAAATATAAATAATTTCCTTGATTCCCCATAGATTCTTTAACATAGTGCTAGCCAGCTCCAGTTAGAACATTTCTAACTTGCAGAATAAACTTGCAGCATCAACACATGTCACAGAATATTCCATCTACTTGCACTGTTGAGAGAGCTTCCTAGGGGAAACACATACTTTTAAGATTACACTTTCATTTCTTATTCATTTCTTTTTGGGTCTTTGTTCATAGTTTCCACTGGAAAAGTGGACAGACTTGAGGCAGTGCGTGATGCCTTCAGACATGCATGGAAAGGCTACAAGGACTATGCCTGGGGTCATGATGAGCTCAAGCCCATTTCCAGGTCTTTTGGAGAGTGGTTTGGACTGGGTTTGACCCTCATTGATGCCCTGGACACTATGTGGATTTTGGACCTAAAAGAAGGTATTGTACATCAACTATTCCCTCCCTCAAATTGCTGGTAATAATGTTTCAAAACTGTTTTCAGATACAATACTGATGACTCATTTGACCATATTGCTTTTTCCCCACATCTCTTTAGACCAGTCTCTACGTTTTTACACCACTGAACTCTCAAATGTGAATTCATCTTTAATGAGGGGTTTATGCCATTTACTTTGTCTTTGCTGTAGATCTAAATGCAAATGGCAGTTTTCCTCAAAACACAGGCCAGTTGAGCAGTCTGTGACTGAAGCTCCTGCCATCCATGCTCTTCCAAAGTCACTTAGATCTTTTCCTCTTGATGCAAAATCAGAAGCAACTGGCCCTCCTCAGCATTTTCATAAATGTCAAAGAGCATGATTGGTTGTTAATTGATTTTACCATGAGGTGCAGCTGAGTAGAAGCTTCTGAATTTGTTATGTTTCTCTGTTCATCTATTCAGGTTTTTCCTTCAATTCATCATCCATGAGTAGCTAACTATGCCACCGCTAAAGGCTAGTATTGCATTCGGTTTCAAAAAACTTTAAAGGAGAAGTTTCACTGGTTTTGCCACATCAAAGTCTGTTTATAAGTGTTGGGAGTACCACTACTTATTTGAAAGAAAAATTGTATTAAAAGTTCTACGGCTCAAGAGGGAGCCGTGTGAACACTGATGTGTCATTTGGGGCTGAACCGACTAAAAGTTTGAAAATGAGAAAAGTCTTGTGATGGTGAGTCAGAATGAAGTGACAATCCTCACCAGACATCTGTAGCCCACACCTCATCACTGCCACTCATTACTAGCCACTACAAGCATAGTATACCCAGTCAGCACTGCTATTGCATTGTGGGTTTTAAAAGATCAAGTTTGGACAAGGAAGAAGAATCTTTAGAATAAAAAAGACATTAACACTGGTTGAGCTACATCGATTTATGATCTTTCTTTACTGTTGATTGTGAGTGTGTAATAGGAGCGCAGTGCTAAATTAGTTGAATTTTCTTTTTAAGAATCTGACACCGCGTCAGTTAGGGACTCGTTCTGGAGTTTGTTGCTAAACCATTTAGTCACCTCGTTTCAGGCAAAACTCTATGCAAAACATCTTTGAACCCCCATGTTAAAAGCTTCAAATGTAGTTCTTTTTTTCTGTCTTTCTCCTTCTCACTCTGCGTTACTCCACACAGAGTTTGAAGAGGCAAAGAGCTGGGTAGAGAGAGAGCTTTCCTTCAGCAAGAATGTGGATGTGAATCTTTTTGAGACGACCATTCGTGTCCTTGGGGGCCTGCTGAGTACCTACCATCTAACAGGAGATCAACTCTTTCTAGAGAAAGCTGTGAGTCAGCCCACAGTAGAAGTTCTTATTGTCTCTTTTCTTATGTACTGCAGTTTTTTTGTTTTGGGGTTTTTTTTGTTTTGTTTTTTTGTTTTTTTTTTTTTTTGGAACATATTGGTGCAGTCTAGAGGTATATCTTTTTCAAGACATTAAATGAACAAGGAAGCAACCCTTGTAGCTTATTTGTAAAATACATTTTGGAGTCGATGAGTTTTGATATATTCACAGTACCTCCTCTGCCACACTTCAGTTTCAATGCTAACAGGTGTCTTTAGATTTGTTGTTATAGTTCCGTTTTTAAAATAGATTCCATGATACTTAGAAGACAGAAAAATTCAGTTTCCCCTTATAAATCTTTTCTCTCTATTCTTCTTTCCGCTTAAAGAAAGATCTCGGGTCAAGGTTGATGCCAGCTTTCAAGACTCCCTCAAATATTCCATTTTCCGATGTCAACATCGGGAAGGGAACAGCCCACCCCCCTCGATGGACGTCAGACAGCACGCTGGCCGAGGTCACCAGCATTCAGCTGGAATTCAGAGAGCTGAGCCGTCTCACTCAGGAACCACAGTACCAGGTGCAGACAACGTGTGTGTGTGTGTGTGTGTGTGTGTGTGTGTGTGTGTGTGTGTGTGTGTGTGTGAGAGAGATAATTAGATTAGGTATTACTTTCAGTTTTCTAAAATGGACAGAAAAAAGACTGGAGGCAGTTTATATAAATATTTCCTGTCTTCAGAGCATTTCATTTCAATTAAAATCAGACTTTAAGTGCAGCTCACAAACACTAGTGTGATTGAAATGACAAGTGTGAACTTGGATTTGCTTTAAATTCATCATGTTGTCAATAAATGAGTGATGCCAGAAACAAGAGCTTGTGCCTGAAGATTTTCAACCTAGCCTGACAGGAACTCAAATAATATCTGTCATAACCTGAGCCAGCCCTCTGAGAAATAGCTTTTGATGAGCCCAATTTCATCAAAGTGTGAAATTGCTAATGATTTTTCAATGATAAATAGCTTAAAACAGTATTTTTCAATCATATTGGCCCGCACATGAGCAGTAAGTGAAGCGAGGCTGGTGGTTCATTATCCCGTGTCAAGGTATTAACGTCGTCTCTTCCAGGAGGTTGTGAATGAGGTAATGAAGCTGGTCCACAACCTACCAGGCAAGCAGGACGGCCTGGTGCCCATGTTCATTAACACCAACAGCGGCCAGTTCTCCCACAAAGGAGTCTTCACACTTGGTGCCAGGGCAGACAGCTACTATGAGTACCTGCTCAAACAGTGGCTCCAGGGAGGCAAAACAGAAGACGAGTAAGTTCAGCGTCAAATTTCTGTGTCGATATTCTGGCGTTGTGAGAAAAAATTGTAAACGATTGTAAAAGCTGGAACAACAGAGTCATAGAAAAGAAAACTTATTATATATTCATAAAAATCGGAATAACTTAAGAGAGAAAATCCATAACATTAATGCATTGACATACTGGATGAGTTTCAAAATGCTTATTAAGACACATTTAGAATGAAATGACCTAGCTGTACAGATTACAAGTTGCAGCTACATCAGCCGAATTTTTAGTGGAATCATGTTGCTGTACTATTATCCTCTTTTGTTTGTACAAAATTCTGTTAATACACTTTTGATATTGATATCAGTTTTTATGCTAGAACCATACCCAGTCTTGTCACAATGACTAATATCAACATGACTAATATCTCCATGATCATGTGTATTGTGTTCAGCCTGTTGGAGGACTACCTGCAGGCTGTGGAGGGAGTGAAAAAACACCTTTTAAGACAGACGGGGCCCAGCAGACTGACCTTTGTTGGAGAGCTGTCCCACAACCGCTTCAACCCTAAGATGGTAGAGATGCTCACTAAAAGACATTGTGTGAAATATGGGTCAGCAGGGGGATCACAGACCCCTTAAATAACCTCGGACCTGGACATACAGTAGGCCTACTTTGTTTGGAGGTATCAAACACAGCACATGAACATCTGATTGTCGTAGAAGGGTATTTCGAATTCTGCCAGGACATGTACAGACAATGATGGCCGTGTTGAATCAACGAGCCTTCGGCCTTTTTTTGAATCAGTAGCTGTAGAAACTCATGCACTGTCAGTCTTTCTCTCTGTCAGCCAGCCCCATCCATTCCAGCTCTCATCCTCTCCCCCTGTGTTTCTCCTCTATAGGATCACTTGGTGTGCTTCCTGCCAGGTACCTTGGCACTGGGGGCCCACAACGGCCTCCCAGGGGACCACATGGATCTGGCAGTGCAGCTGATGGAGACCTGTCACCAGATGTATGCGCAGATGGAGACTGGACTGAGCCCAGAGATCGCACACTTCAACCTGCAGGCCAATGACGGCCGTGACGTTGTTGCCAAGGTAATGAAAGATGGGTGACAGATGGATTATCTCCCTTTCCTTTTTTAAATTGTCATTTTATTCATAATATTTTCAATTCTTATATTTTTAAGTACTTCCTTTTTCACATACAACTTCTTTGTATAATGTTTGATGTGTTTATGTTACATCTGCTACTCACAGTATATTACTTATAATAATTATTAGTGTATCTGTTTTAGGTGGGTGTGCACTTACTATAAAGAATGTAGCCTATATGTAATATGACTACTGCTATAAAGGTTCATTTCAAAATTGAAGTCCTATAAAATCCAACCAAAACCAAGAAAAATGCTTTGAAAGACTTTTTTGAAGGATTTTTTATTATTATTATTATCATTTTTTTTTAATCAAATCTCTTTGTAAATTCAAATGGATGTGAATTTAGGGGTATTGTCTCTCTTGCCTTGTGTTGATGCTTGCTATTGAATGGACATTCTGTAATTTAAAACAAGCTAAAGTGACCAAAAGAAGTAAGAGCCCATTACTGATTCTTGAATGAATCTGTAAAAAAAATTCAATGAGTGTACTTAACAAAATTTTAATCAGCTACTCTAAATTTGTGGTGGTAGTGGAGACAATAACCTTTCTAACCCTTCTCAGGGCTCATTTAATTTTTCATTATCAGCTCAAAGGTTTTATCAAAATATCCAATATTTTTGCACTTGTCTCCACTGCTGCCTTCATTAATTCATTAATATAAGCATGAGTTGTTTCAAACATTTTAGGGGGAAACTGGTCTTTATCTGATCACTTAAATAAACTGTGATATCTATTGGTAACCTCCTCTATATCCTGCAGCCTGCAGACAGACACAACCTGCTGAGACCAGAGACAGTGGAAAGTCTTTTCTACATGTACAGATTCACTAAGGACACCAAGTACAGAGACTGGGGATGGGAAATACTGCAGAGCTTCAATAAGTACACTAAGGTACAGACAACTGAATACAGCTTTAGTTTAATCACCCCTTTTGATTATCCAGCCAGTTTATAAACAGTTTATAAAAATGAGCCTTATTATCTCTATTATATTGCATGACTTTTACATAGTTAGGCTCAACTAAAATATTAGTTTTAATATTGTTTTATTTTGACAGTCCTGTTGTGGTTAGGTAAGTTTTTTTTTTTTTTTTTGTTGAAATGTTATAAGTGTACTAAAAATTAAGGCTCAAGTGAGCAAGATCGATTCTAACAGCAAAATTTGATGTGAGCAGATGTTTAACAAGGAAGAACAGAAGAACAGGTCAACACATCGGTCAAAAGCAAAGTTAAGAGATTATGACAAAGTCAATCTTGCTCTTGCATTCAAGGATAACGTTGGCATCAGTGTAGGGGTTTTTTCCTGCTTCATTAAGCCCCTGACAGAGTACCTCCACTTCTGCAGGTCTCCGGTGGCGGCTACACATCCATTAACAACGTCCGTGACCCCATCAACCCCGGGCCCAGGGACAAGATGGAGAGTTTCTTCCTGGGTGAGACGCTGAAGTACTTGTATCTGCTCTTCTCTGATGACATGGAGCTGCTCAGTCTAGACAAGTACGTCTTCAACACAGAGGCCCATCCTCTCCCGATATGGCCCTCTCCACCCAAGTGATGTCCCTGTACAGGAGTTGTCTGTAAAGATCAGGCACACAGAGTCCTGTATGAGTCAAAGACTGTTATTGCCACTCAGTCAGGCTCATCTCTAAGCAACCATCCGGGCTGGACGGCTGTGTTGAGCAGTAAAGCAGATCCATGCTGTCTAACTGTACTTTGATACATTTCCACGTGAAGGAGGGTTTTTTTATTTGTTTGTTTTTTTGTTTTGGCTTGGGTTTTTGTTTGTTTGTTTTGTTTTCTTTTGTTTTGTTTTTTCATTTTTTTCTATGGAAAAGGTTTGTGTTAGAGCTGGTCTCTAATGTAAAAAACTTTTTTAAAAATCAGCTCGGATTAGCCAGAGCTAACAGGAAACAAAAGAGAAGAAAGAAGAAGTATTTTGTGATTCAGGTGACCAGGAGAGTTGAATATGATTACAGCAATCGTGTTTCCATCCCCGGTTTTTGTTTGCCATGCGAGCTGAAAATCCTCATAAATCCTACATAGTCAGGTGTTATGGCTGTTAAGGAGTCAACAAATGTGATGCTTGAAGGTGCAGTAACCAACAATGGAAATATATGGATGATGTTCAGCAAAATTTATATTTAAACGGATTGCTCTGATGGAGGAATCGTATATTGTTTTTCTTTACTCTGGCAACATTCAGTGCAATGGCTCATGTATTAAAATGTTACAAAAGAAGTTAAGTTAGGACTAGTTAGTACTTTTTAATCCCTCTCAGGATTGTTTTTCCCTGCATTGTCACGTCCTCAGTGTTTGGAGCAGTGGGCAGTTCCAATGCAGCATCCAGGCACTAGTTTCAGCTCTGGGGCCAGTCTCTCATTTAAAAGCAAAGGCAGAGTGTTCCTAATACCTTACATGTAAATCTTTAATTTAATAAAGTCATTACATACAGAATTATCAAATTTGAGACCACTAGCTTAAACACACAGGCTATAATGGTTATTTTCACTAAGATGGGGCAGTTGCAGAGTAGTGACGCCCAAGAAAGTTTTACAAAGAAGTCGTGTTCTTTAGACATAGTTATATGATCTCAAAGTGTGAAAGTATGATGTACATAGTGGTGTAATGAAAGAATCAGTCCTGAATGATTTTCAGTCAGGGCTATACACATAATGACACTGTTTCATTGATGAATGTAGAAATTTTTTCTTGAATTTATCTCTTTTTGCATTTTGTCACAGTGGAACACTTAGACACTTAAGTTGCATCATAAATGTGGTTAAATTTACACTTTTTACATGAAATAAAGGGGAATAATCTAAGGCCACCATGAATGTACAGTGAAGGTAGATCAAAATAAACCAACTCAGCACATTATTATTTCCTGGGTCGGAGATGATACATGCAGCCGCTCAGTCATCTCTTCTCACAGGTGACTTGTTTAAAAAGAAGTTCGTCCAATTGTTTTCTTTATACTTGAAGGAGTTTGATTCATTGCTGTTTAGCAATCCCTGGCTCCCCGTCAAATGTGATGTAGAGCAAGGTGGGAGCTCTGGTTTTCCATATGGTAATGTAGACAAATCAGTTTGAAGGATGTATGTGGTGTGTGTGCTGTTTTGAAGATGGTTTAACCAGAACTCGTTTTATTCTGCTCTCACCTTCAGTTGTTGAGTTTCTGTCTTGGCTCATTTGTCCACGTTCAAGATGGTAACCATCTTGTCTTGTTGATGAACTTCGTCCAGCAGAGAGCCATTTATATCACTAACCCACACCACTGAATGTGCACTACATTTGCCAATGCTCTGCTGTGCCTGTTGAAATGTACATCGTGTTATGGTGGTCTGGTTCTATTTATATTGCTGCTGCATCAGTGGTGTTTATTTGTGAAGTGCTATGTGTGAAAGTTTGGTTTAATGCTTATATTTCTACTCTGGATGGTTGGGTGACAAAACACAAAACACTAATGATGTACATATTTTGTGTAAATTGTTTCTAACTATTGAATCAGAGCTGTGCATCTTCTGATTTATGAGCTGATTCTGGTCTTAAGAACCAGTTCTGCTTTAAGCAGGTCTTTTCTTTTTCTCTACTCTTTGCATTTCCACATTGGTCTTTTTTTCTTGAAATCCTTTATTTTAATACAATTTTTTTTAAAGCCCCTTTTAGAGGTGGGATTTGTAATATTTTTGCCCTCATCTGTCTGCTCAAGTTATGGTTTCTGGTATAGGATGGTATGATAGAGATACAATAATTGCAGGCCAAATGGCATGTGTAATTATGTATTCTCTCCAGTAATGTTCATGCAAAGTTTTAAAGAAATTGTTAAGACGTTAGGTTTTGGCTTAATTTGCTATCATGCCATATGTGAAGTATAAGCCACTGGCATTAATGATTGTTTAACATTTAAAGACTGGTGTCTGATAATTGAAGGATTTTTCTTTTTTCTTTTTTCTTCTTTTTTTTGAGGTCTCTAGATGTCTTGTTTATGACGTGAATCCACATCTGTAAGGGGTATACAGATGCTAAATTTCCACTCTCACCCAATTCTAATATAGTTTTGATGAGTGTAACATGCTCAATGTAATTATACCAGAGCTAAATCTGCCAGCAGCCTTCCACACTTGACAGGATGAGACTGGTGTTATTCTATCGTTTTTCTTTCATCAGATGCCATGAAAAAGACCAGAACCGATGCATTAGTTTCACTTTGACCTCCCCAGTCTGTCTATTGCACTCAAGCAGATTGGTTCCTTCTAAATATGGAAATCTTCAAAAAAAAAAAAACAGCTCACAAATATATATAGATTCATTTAAAAAAAAAAAAAAAAGGCTGTAATTTCGTGCAACATCTGGGATCTGTAGTTTTTATCAAATGTTACTGAAAAAGGAGTAAATGGTGTGTTTGTTTGGGACTATTTTCAACTGTGGGTTAATACACCTAATACACCTTTGGTGCTCTAGTGAGCAGTGCCAACAGAATGGTGTGTCTGGTTTTGGGTCAAAAGAAACTACAGTGTGTGTATTAATGAAGGAAAATATCATCCAGTTCATATCATCCAACATTGTGGCTCACTGATGTATTTCTCATTGTTTTAGGGCAACTATTGCACAGAGGAATAAGATATATCAGGCTTTTGCTACATAGACAATATTTTTATGGGATTTACTAATTTACATTCTTTTTACATTTACAATTATTTATTGGGAAATGCATTTGTCCAGAGCAATATAAAAATGAAGCACAATCCAAGTCACTTTAGATCGATGTGTGATATTGTCGTCTCATAACAGGGTAAAGGGTTTTCTCTCTTCAAAAGGCCATTTTTTATGATGCAAGAAAAGCAGCTTTGTCTCCATCTTGATCTATAGTAACCCTTAAAGCTGCGATTTTCATGAAAATGCAGTGACTGTCAGGTTCTTCACATTGATAAATAGTCTTCTCTCTCCATATTAACTGCCTCCCTTATCAGTGTCAGAAATTAGCCTTTATGTCAGATATTCATAATCACTATGAGGAAGCTGATGGTAACAGCAAAGATAAAAGACCAGAAATGAGTCGTTTAGCATAACGGTGAGCTCCCTCAGAATCTCTATAAATTCACTCAGCTCAGGCGTTTCATATTCTAATGCTTTTCATGACTGGATCTTCCACCTTAAATTAATTTTTATTTTCTGTAAAGGAAATTTTGGATGTCTTAATCTAGTTAGGAGGTAAAATATATAAAATTGTAAGAGTAGTAAAAGTGAATCTGCAGAGGTTGATTTGCAAAAACGAAAAGTGGAGGGTTTAGTGTACTCTATCTGTTCTACTCTCTTTTGTTAGCTGATTGGCCGAATAATAGTTATTACTTTAGTTAGTAATGAATCCAAGCCATAGCAAAATGACAGCTCTGCTATTTCAGTGGATGTAGGCTACAGAATATCTGTTGTTCATTGTTTCGTGGCTGTAGGTTCCTGATTCACTGACTGTGACCCTGTGTCAGAGACCAAAGTCACAGATCAATAATGTTGTAATGCCAGAAAAAAAAAAAAAACACTCCTTGACACAGCAGCCCTTCCTCCCTGATGGCAGAGCCAGTCAGTTGGTCCATAAGTCCATAACCTGTCTTAAATATTTTAAAAACACAAACAGCTTTATTTAAAGTGGTAATTGCTAATTTTCCATGTTCTTTTGTAAATGAATGGGTTTAGTTTTGAGAGCTAACAGTTTTAGCAGATTCTCATTTAATTTTTGTTCTTTTTAATGGTGTTTTGATTGCAAATGTTTCCACATTCACTGTACAGACAACTGATTGAGCACTTGTAAGTCAAGTTGTGGTGTAATGCAATGTTCACTAAATCTAGACTATTTTCTGCAAACTACATTTTTAAATAAAACTTTTCAGTGAAAGTTTTGTACTCAATCTTGTTCTGACTTGACTGTTATTAATTATAATTATTATGTTGTTATTAATGTTTTCTTTTCTTAGAAAAGCCTGAAGAAGATTCAAGGCCTCCCCAGATGAGTGGAGGCTGTTATAGCGGATTAACGTAATGAGATTCATCTGTCACAAACTAAAACATTGATTCCATCTGCCTTTGACTAAATATGTTAATATTTTAAGTTCTACAACACCAGGGGGCAGCAGATAACATCCATCACTGTCTGAACTACAAACACTTCCTAATGAGCCTAATGAATGCGTGATTACAGTCGCTCTGTAACTTATTTCTGTCAGAGTGTCTTCACATATGGAGTCATTGTAGCAGGTCCAAAAGCACTGTACTGCAACAGAAGCATATGCATGAGTCTTCTCTTTATTATCATTTTTTTTCTTCAGTTTATTAAGTCATTTTAAAAATTCATTCCAAAAACCTGAATTTTTGCCCCTTTTTTTAATTTCATTCTCATTTTAAGCAATAAACAAACACAGATTCTTACATTTTAGATGCACTCACTGTGTTTTTATCTCAGACAGGTCTGTGGTAAAGTGGCTGATGCAGCTGCTGCTCTTAAATAAAAATAAAAACTGAGAGAAGTCAGAATAACAGTCATGGCCGCAGGGGAAATGTGTGACAGGCCTGAACCCTCAATTCCTCAGTACAGCCACAAACAAAAAACTATAACAAAAACAACAACAACAACAAAACATTGGTGATTTCCAGCATCCTGACATTTATTGCACTCCTCCCATAGTCAGGACATGACTCATAATAATATATGTTTGTTTCTGATCATTTATTTCATTCATTTCATTTCAGCCTTATGTTTTATATCACACTGGCATTGTGTCAGTCCAGTTAATTTAAGCTGTAATCATATGTTACAATCTGCTCTGTTAAATCTTTTTTTAATTCCCATAGGACCGTGAACAGTGTGACCAGCATTTAGTGTTTCTGAGTTGATCATACACTTTCACAAACAATACTGATATAAAAAAAAACCCTTGGCAGCATCAGAAAATATTAATAACTTAAATATAGTTCCTGGCTTCTGTTAATCCCTTTATTAAAAGGCAGGCAGGCCTGTAGCCAGAATCTTGGCCGTGCTGAGTCTAGATCTTCCAGGGAAAGTCCAGCCCCTTAAAAAATTGGAGTAGTCAACTCAGCAGTTTAGATCCTTTTAATTTGTCGAACATTTTGTAAATTTTATCATCCTAAGTGATGTTTGAAAGGTGGCCTCTAAATCCGATTTCCTGGTGGTTTTCTTTTCATTAAAGATTGTGCCTTTCAGACATGCTGATAGATAGAATATTCCCATCATGAGAAATGTTGGCAGTGGGGAAATGCACAGGTAGATTTCACAAAAAAAACACAATGCCGACCAGCCAGCAAAAAGGTAGTTATCTAATACAACCCCCGACTCAGTGCAACCATACACCCACACAGAATCATTTTGCAGTGATCCTATTAGAGTTTTTAGCAGCTACCAGTGTGGGATATAAAGCTCCACCCAGATGGTTTCAACTCCAAATATAATCCAACATCCTTTAAATCTTCAGTGCATAATTAGATGTTGGTGAGGCTCAGGTTTATGTTCTGTTGTTGACTTGAGGGAGATGGTGTGTTAGAACTATAGAAGTCCATGGTTTGGCTCCGAGATGTAGCCTGAGGCTTAAAGCTGCATCTCTTTCTCCCACATGAATATGAAGAATACGTTTTCAGAAACTAATTGTTGCCTGAGGGGGAATTTAGAGAGATTTTCGCCCAGAACCCACCAGCTGTCAGTTAGCTTTTTGCCAACAAATTGGGTCAAAAGAGTCTTATGAATGTTTCAGTTTCCCTGCACTGTATTCAAATTGTGAGAGTGAGTGTTGCCTTAACAATTCAGCATTTTGCACAATGTCCACGTAGTGTGTTCTGCCTGGCTGTAGGGGATAAGTCTACATAAAGGTTTGTTTTGAAGCAGGGCAAAGTGAATTTCTGGGCAGATCACAGGACCTTTTGGGTGGTTTTAGTGATTCTTACTTACAGAATTGGGATATTTCTCATGTTTACTTGCTAATTTGTAATGATCAAGAGAGAATTATGTGACATCCTGCGACTGAATGTAATTAACTTAGCAGAGGATCAGTCGGCCAAGTGTTTAAGAAGCCGACCGTGTAATCTCATACACCCGCACTCTATCCCCCTATTTCCAGTCTGGCTCTAAATGAAAGGCAAAGGAAAAAAACAAACAAATCCTGGAAGTCTGGACATCTCATGACCGTAACTTCCATTGAGGACACAGAGATCACATCCTCGGCAAGAGATCTGGATGTGAAGGCATATTATACCATGTTGTGGGCCTGAGAAGCGTTAGGATGCTCGTTCAGACCATCATTCTTATCATGGTTCTATAAAATCTGGAAACCTGTTGTCTTTGATTTTATTGCATCGATTAATACATCACTGTGTTTACATCACTGGCGTCTCTATTTGTTTCAGAATGAGAAGTATGAAGTGAGACCAAGCTCAACAAGGAAATCAGGGCTCTAGTCACCAAATATTTGTACTCTCTCTACAGTCTAATTTACTGTGATATGATTGTCCTGATATCAAAGTGTTCTAGTGGGAACCGATGGTCTAAATATTTGATATGGAAATGTCTTGAATCAGTCACTAGAATAAGTGAACATTCAAATGATCAATAGGCAGCGAGAGCTACAGCGTGTTTAATCTTAAATGTAGGTGAGATAGTGTGTTTAGATCCTTTTCTCTCTAGCTGTCTGAAAAGGTAAAGCTCATTATCTTCCCCCTCCATCTTTCTCCAGATCTCCTCTCTCCTCCACCTCTGTGTAGGCTGATCCATGGATGGTGCGGACTCACAGAGCAGCGTGACTCCTCTGATCCCTGAGAGTTGAATGCATCGGAGCAGCCGGAGACCTTGGCACCAGCCTGCGCTCTGAGCTGTTAGCTGTCAGCGAAATGTCAGACGTAGCCCTGCGCTCTCTCAGATGAGAAATTAAGAGAAAGGCAGGGGGAATGAAGGAAGGGAGGACGGAGAGACGAGAGCAGCTCTGCTTGCTCTTTGCCAAAACGATCTTCCTTAGTTACATTACCATCTGTTTCACAAACATTACCTCAGAACCAGACCAGGCTGTGTATTGTAGTCATATTGTATATACATGTGCTAAGATGTTTACACGGTGGTAATCTTTAAAATTTAAAACCAGTTTTTTCATGCACACATCCCCCTATATACCCTCTGTATACTGAGGCCAAATTAATGCACCTTGTATGCAACACTGTATCTATCTCACAATTTTTTATCGCAAAAATACTTTTAATAATCAGCAGAAACATATATTTCCTATCTTCTTTTCACTTTTATGTGGTACAGACCATTGGGAACGGACAAGCACAAGCTGTCCATATATTTGTCTTGACTTTGTACCTAACACATCGCTCCCTTTGTCAGTGTTCTAATGTTCATTTTTTGTTGAGGTTTGCTTTCTGTCCATCTCTTTCATTACAAGAGAGATTTGTTGCAGGACTGTTGTATCAGAATGCGTATAATGATATTTTTCTAAAAATCTTCAGTTCATTGTCAGTTTTTCAAATGTTTTTTTTCTAGTCTCTTTAAGTCACATGAAGACCTGTAAATGTTCTTACTCTGATGCTACACTGTCATTTTTTCTTTACATCCTTTACATTGTTTTTTTTTCCCCTCCTTTACGTTGTTTATCTACCTTTATATTCTTTTCTTCTATTTCCTGTTTTATTTTAATATGGAGATATCACTACCTTTTGTTACTATCATTTGTTTATATTTTGTCAACAAGGTGTAATTGGATGGAGTCTGCTGCGCCGCTACTATTTCTGCTCGTGTGTTGCTGCCATATACCTACGTGCTGTATAATAAATGGCATTGAGTGTGAACCTGTCTTGTGATGGCTGAGCTCCCTTTTCCGTTGATTGTCGTTTGACAGGTGCATTAAGGTGCTTCCATGCTATCTCTTTATTTCAGGGATGAAATGCAGTTTCCCTGCTCACGGCTGAGTCCCAGTAATATTTGCTTCATTGCAAATTCAAAATGGCTTTTTTTGACATATAGAAAAGGTAAAGAAATGTTCCAGCTCAAAGCATTGATATGACAGCTTCTTTTACTCTTGTTCGCATCACAACACCTGCTTCAAGTTTAAAGGTTCACCTTTGGGGAAATATGCTCACTTGTTGGCAAGAAAACAACATCAGTTTCATGTGTGTGTTCAGTAGAGAGGTTTGAGAGAGTAGAGGACAACTGAGATGTGTATTGGGGCAAACTGGAAAATGATCCCATGACTCTTTCTCTGGAATAGCGTCAGGTATTTCTGGTCACGTACGGTTCTGCAGAGCTATGGCTGCCTGTTTTTTTTTTGCTGTTTTGATTGCCAGTCTCTTTTCGATGACACACAGGAAGACCAGCAGAGATCTGAATGTGGAGATTTCACAGCATACGCTCGACGCCACAGAGATTCATGATTGATGTCCAGCTTATCCCCGCAGATTATCTGACTAGTCATTTGCAGCAGGCTAAATGATAGGCCTGTACACCGCCTCTGTGTGTGCTTGCCTCTGTCTGTTTGTGTAAATTGTCTAGAACCGTGTCATGCGTGCACCACAGCTGCCATCGCTGCAGCAGCTCAGCTAACTGTGATCCCTCCGCAGATGAAATAATCAATCACAAACAACCACAGTGGAACTATTTTTAGATTTGGATCAATGTTGGGTTGTGAAGTGAGATGGATCAGCAATGGGTTGACAAGTAAATCGGGTTCTCCCAGTATCTTTTTTATAACATGTTTCATTTTTGACATTTTAATAACATGATGGCCTTAACAGAGATAATTTTCAGAAACTCTTTACAGTAACTAAAAAAATACATCTTCAGACTTTAATGGCTGTAAGTTTTATTTCATTGACAAAAGACTTAGTTTATCTGTTCTAAATCCACCTTGAAAAATAAAAGACTGAATAAAAAGCCATTTCTTAACACATGTTTACTGTCTCTGGTTCTCCTGTTTAAATACCATGAAAGTTTCTCAACTTGAAAATTGAGCAGACTATAAAGGACATTCAGACAAGTGCTGCCCTCTTTATATCAAGATCTGCTGATGGGGAAACTTAAAACATAATTGACAACTTAGATGTGTGTAAACTCACTTCATATTTTTACATTGGTGGAAAAGGAGGAAACCTTTTTTTTCTATTTTTTAAAACACTACACTAACTATACTGAAGTGTTGAAAGGATTTTTATTTCAGTCTATATCAAAGAGGCATGTCTCATTCACATCAGCTTATTTTTGACAGAAGGATATACTTCCCTCTTTTACAAATGAGAAGCAATGCAGGGAAAAATTGAATAATTCTTCTAATTCAATACTTGCAGTTACTTGACTGTGGAACAACCGGCTCCAATATTTTATGTTTTTCTAATTTTATTTCTGGACTGTTTTATTGATTCAAATCTTTTTTTAAATGTACCATAACAGTTAAATGAGGTGGACACAATATAACTAACACCTACACAGTCTAATGCAATCAACACCCCAGCTCTTCAACACATGTAAAAACTGTCAGAGATGTTTTGATTTAACTGGAAAACTTTTTTGGTACCAACCAAAATTTCTCCAGAGCATTGACCTTTGAAAAGTTTCAAAAACAAACACTGGACACAGGATGATAATAGAAATAATAATAATTATAATAAAACTATGATACTCTGGCTTTTCTGCAGCGGAATCTTTTTGATTTGTCCATTTTGTTGCCTTAGGACTTTAAACTTCTGTTGGATGACATGTTATTTTGTTCCCACAGTAAAGTCACTGTCACAATTCTGCATTTATATATCAAAACTTTAACTGTGCTTCCATTCATGCAAAGAGACAGGAAATATACTTACACCCTTATCAGTTAAATGCCCCAGTGGAGCAGTGATTCTTTTACAGTAAAACCAAATGAAACTCTCCTCTTTTCAGGTGAATAGCCTGAGTTCTATTATATAGTTAATACCTGGGAAAAGTTCAATGATCCATGAGTCATTGAGGTGTGACCCCAGAGAGTGTTTGTGTTTTCAGACACTTGGTTCCACTTCCCTGGTGACTGTCTGCTCATACAAAATGTTCTGCTGTTTCCTGCTCAAATCCTCTCACACTTACAGCTGAGGGCGACATGAATACACAACTTTCTTTTACAGTATATCTAATTTGTATCCAACCTGTGTACTGTGTAGATTGCATATGATTCAATGATGTTGTCTCTTCAACCCCAAGTGCCATTGTATTCCACTGTAAGTGACTCCAAATTAAGAATAATAACTACAGTACACATTCCCTGAAAGGGTTTGTTTTTTTCCTGGTGCTGTGCTTGGAGGTTTGTAAAAACAAATTTAAATAGAATAAATTATAATTCTAGGGTTTTTTTTCCATCTCAACACCTGAAAGGATGTGAACTTAGACCTAGTCTTTTTCCTAGTAACACAAGTAAGATGAAATGGTTCATGTATCAGGTACATTACAGAGTGCAGGTTTGGTATCAGAGGATACAATTAAATCAAGAGTCTGAAGTTCTTCAACTCTCCCTAAAAGATCAATTATATATATATATATATATATATATATATATATATATATATATATATATATATATATATATATATATATATATATATATATATATATTGCTCGTTAGTATTAACCGGTCTCCACTCTGCTAACCAGCTAGTTTCTAACTCTTTAGAATTTCAGTTAGACTGAAACTCAACTCAATAGTAGAGTTGTGGCCCTAAAACTAAAAAAAATGAGTTGAAAGACACTAAAATGCCCCATAAAGCTAATAGCAACTGTAGTTTTCTCTGTATGACTGAGCCCTTTCACATTATTCAAATTCATTGGGCTCATTGTTAATATAGAAAGATTGATTGGTGCAGCTTTAAACATAAATGGCTTTAGCTTTTTATGCCCACCTGTTCAGAGCTTATTTATCTTCCATTTGATGGAAACTAATGACTCTGCTGAGATTTTAGTCCTGAGCAGTTAAGCTTATTAAGTGTACTATTCAAGCCTTGTAAATCCTTCAAAAATGATTACAGTTAACTATGAAATGAGGTCATTTATTTGTGAGAAGGTAGCATACTTTATTTTGGGAAATCTTCTCAAGACCCAAAGTGCTCTGGTCACACTGATCAGTTAGAGAGAGTAGCTACTGGCTCACAGTGCAGCTGCATTTCAGTCTGTCAGACACACACACAGTCGCACACACACAGCTGGTATGATAATGCAGGGGTTCATCTCTTCATTTACACATTAATTGTTCTGCCACAAAGAGCATATCCGTCTCTCTACATCCCTGAGATCGCATCTCAGGGCATCTAGCTAAGTTCCTGCCGTTCAAATTGAAAAACGTGATAATAGCCAAAACCATTAGCTCTGTGGGTGTTCTTGAAGAACTCATTATATCCACTCCCTCTCATTTTTGTCTTTCTGTCACTCCTGCTCTCTCAGTGATACACTTCCTCTCCTCTCTCACACACTGAGCTGCCTGTGTCTTTCTGTGGTTTTGCAGTGTGTGTCCACCGTGGAAAAGCCAAATACTGTTTGGCTTTTCAGCGTTTCCCAGTGGTGAACTCCCCTAATTACTGTCATTGATCAACTTCAAATGCACACTCAGATACATACACATGTTTGCATGCATGTACACAGTCTGTCTTTGAACTCCTGCTCAGCAACACAGACAAAAAAAAATACTGTCCAAATGTTTGTTGTTTCAACATTTTTTTATTCACTGGAAACAGAGCTGAACACAATCTTTTTGTACTGCTCTTACAAACATGTATCTTGTTTGCTTCTCATCCATTGACTAATTGCAGTTCAACCAATACAATTGTTGATCTTCTTAAAATGACATTTTAGGGGTTTATCTATGTACAATAAATACAGGTATGTTGCAATTTGTCAACCTCTCTAAATTCCAGATATAATTGTCTGTATGGCTACATACCACTACAGGTAAGCAAGAAAATATTTACGGGGGATGAAATGACCCTTTAAACAATGTGTTTAAAGTAATAAACAGTCATTTGGTGGGAGCTGTAATGAGCTGATTTTAATCTCACACCCCAGAGAAAAACCATAAAGGCTGTAGAACATCAGTCATTATCTGTGTCATCAAGAGCAGCCTTAAAAAGAACCATTAGAGCCAAATAAGATGAAACTATATCTGTGATTTTTGTCTCATACTCTAAAATTACTGCTTTCCAGGCATTCACTGCCATTGTAATTGTGAAAACAAGGTTCATATTTTTCGTTTTTACTGCGTGTAACTCTGAAAATTGCAATTCAAATATTTAAGTTATTGTAGACTGCAGTGTGTCATTTCTACCAGACAGGATTATTGGCCAAAGACAAATTTTAGCTATGCCATTAATTTAAGCAGAGTTGACCCTGCAGGCTTCCAGAGCCGACTCCTGTGGTGCACAAAGAGCTTATTAAGATTCGTTCCGGTTTATGGTATTAGACCAGGACTTTAGAGTGACTGTAAAATTCTCCAATTTCTCTAAGATTATCTGAATTTATCTGTGATGCCATGCCTTGTGTGTATTTTCACAATAGTCACGGTGTTCATTAAGACTGTGTTTGGTGAGAATGTGCATTGATTTATTTCTATTTGTTTTGATTTACCTTTTTGACTCAATGACACTAAAATTACCACTGAAACCACAATCACCATACAGAATGCATTTTTTGTTATCATTAATAGATTTCTTAGTCATTAAAAAACATTTTTCATCTTAAGGAAACTGTTTTCTTTAATTTTATGATATAAATTTTCCTTAATGGGACTAATGAAAAGGGGTATGAGGGTATGTGAGCGGGAGTGTTGCAACAAAAGACAGATGGGTTGGCAGCATTAATCAGTCTTATCTTATCACAGTTTACTTTGTATCCATTTTAAAGATACTCCACCCAAAAATACCAAACAATCTGCTTCTAACATGTGACGCTCTGCTTCTTTTCTCTGTTTTCTGTCATTACGCATTTAATTTCTTTGGGACCTGAACTGTTGTTTGGACAAAACAAGCAATTCAAATAAGTCATCTAAGGCTCTGTTAAACTTGTAATGACCATTTTTCTTGCTTTTTTTGACAGTTTACTGACTAAATGATAGTTCCATTATTCTGAAAAAGAGCGATTGACAGATCAATCATTAAAGAGACTTGGGAGTTGCAGACCTAAGCTTGAATGAACTATCACCATTTATGGACATGCCAAAGAGCTTGGGGTGCTGATTTAGAATAGGAAGACATTAACTGATAAACCTTCTCCTCTGAAACCATGCATGCGCTATCAGATGCTTTGGCTTTTATCTCGTTGCTGCTTTGCTGACAGTTCTGCTGTGTCACTTTTTAGCAGGCTGGGTGCTGGCTTCATCTGAGAATTCAGCCAGCTCCGCTTTAGGCGCAATTTGCTCCTCTAATGTTCAGTGCATTCTCCATCTAACTGATTCATTTCCAAAGACAATTTTCATTTTCTAAATCCGCTGGTCTGTTTTCAACCACATTAATTACTTTGACAACATTCATTTTTATCCCCCAGCACACACTTGGTCACAATTCAGAATTAAAATGACACAATAGTTCCTTTTCTGGGAGCATGCTGTCCTAAATCTGCCCTGGTCAGCCATTTGAACACTTCAGTTGCTGGTTAATAAATCAGAAGGAATATTTGGCTCTTAGTGGCTGCAGATTTTGCAGAAGGCTCAGCTCTGAAATTCTGCCAAAACCGCACAGTTGCCATTTGTCAACAGAGTGGCCTCAGAGCACAGGGCTTCATTTGTAGCTGATATCGTCACCATTTTTTGCTTGTGACTGATTGCTTGGGCAACTGAGTTCAACTCCACTTTACTTCTTCTGGCTACAGCTCAAGGACTCATGGATCGGGTCTTCCAGCAGCTACTTAAACTCCACCAGGTGACCTGAAGGCAGAGAAATGGAAACCAGGGACAAATACATTTAACTGATGTGATAGGATTTTTTAATGTTGCACTTATACAATGTGGAATTTAAGAACAGCTTGAAAATAATTAAGCATAAAAAAGTAAGTCAATGACAGTAGTCTTGGTCTAGTGAAACCTTCTGTTGCAATTTGTGATGCAGAACTCAGAAAAAGCTGAATGCGTTTGACTTTTTTGAGGCTCTTTATTTTTTATTCCATGTAAGCAATTAAATGACGTCCTCTTCTCCTTGGTGAGGTGAAGCTCTGCCATCGGATGACAGTTAAGCCCGTGGAAGATTTAAAAAGTTGTTCTGCTGCCTGTCGACTGTCAGCCCCTCTGGCACCAACACAGTCCCTAATCTAATTTGACCATCAGACTCCTTAGAAATGATTACATCTAACTGATGAAGTTGTTTGTGTCGGATCTGTTTAATTATTGGACAGACGGGCCTTAAGATAGTTGTTACAAAATCCATCAGCCTTGTAAATGAACACGAGTAGTCGACCTTCTAAAATTGCTACAATGAGAACGATTTGTTTTAGTTGATTCATTGCAGGTTGTGATCATGCATGACTTTATTATTTGTCTGTATATGTAATAAACAAAGATGAAAGAAGTGATATAAATGTAACAAGTAACTGGTCACTATCTTTTTGACTTACTGTGCTTCTTTCACTGAATTTAACATATGATAGATATTCTGCCCGTTTCACAATAGTTAAGCCAGTTATGCTTTGGGCTTTTTTTAACAGAAGACATTTTGGCATGACATGACAAAGCAGGAAAAGCTCAGGCGTGAATAATAAGAGTAACGGTGGCTGAGTTCAGCTCAGCTGCCTCAGTGTCAGGACACTGGGCCTGAATAACGTTAATGTCGTCAGTCGTGTTGATGAGCCAACTCGGCAGGGGGGCAAGGTGGTGGCCAATATTAGAATATTAGTTCAAGATTATAGGATTATATCATAATCTTGAAATTGTCCAAGAAATAAAAACATAACCCATTTGAAACTCGCTGCTTACATGTGACCCGCAGTAGCAAATATGGGCTTTAACGTGGAAAAACTGGAAAATGTAAACGCGGCCGTCCGAAGCCGGGACAGCGCCTCGTCCGGTCTCACGTCCGGTCCCGGCCGGTCGCGGTCGTTCCTCCTCGGTGGAGGGCGACGCGGCGGCTGCGTCACTTCCGGACGGAGGAGGTCTTCGGTCGGGCGCCGTCGGTCTCCGCTCAGTCCCCGAAGTGACGAGTGGGAAGCGGAGACGCCGAGCAGCGGGTCCCCGCAGCGCACCGCACCGCAGCGCACCGCACCGCACCGCACCGCACACGGACGCACGGCGCAGGCACCGGACAGCGGACAGGGCTCGCCCCGCTCCCCCACCTGCCGCCGGATCTATAATTCTGTGAACTTGACGTCGTTTGGGAGTGAAGCCGCTGTCGGAGCGGGATATTTCCGAACTCCTCTGGACGCAGGGCAGGAGCGTAAGAATAACTTTTTTGACCCCTTTCCGTCGAGGGAAGTTCCCCCCCCCCCCTCGTCGCTTCTTTTCGGGTACTTTCCGTCCCCGGCGTTGCGTCCTCCGCCCCGCGGTGGAGCCGCTGGCCGTGAGGCGGACACCGGAGAAGCGGCGGCCCGGCGGCCACCTGACCCCCCGGAAAAAGGAGAACCGCGGCTAATGACGCGCAGGCTTGAGATCCTTACGCGGCTCAGCACTAAGCTCCCCGACGGAGCGGCACGACTCCGCCGCCAGGCTGTTGCGCGTCCAGTTAATCGCCGACGTGGAGTTCGCAGGATTCAGTTACCGTTGTCTAAATTGTGGTAAGTGCTAATTAATTGGCGTCAGCTGTGGCGTTGAGTTAGTCGGACTCCATCGCCCGTTCAAGTCGCCCCCTTTTCCTGGCTCCGTCCAGCGAACTGCGACAAGCGGAGCGTCTGTCAGAGCCGGACAACATGGATACGACCCGAGAGCACGTCCCCCGGCGGTCGTGATGCCGAGCGCCGGTCTCAACCCCGCGCTGCCAGCCCCTAATGCCCGCCCTCTAACCCCGCACCGGTGCGGCGCCGCGTCCCGGTCACCCCGCTAGGATGAGCAGCACCGACCTGGAGCGCATGTCGCTCACCTCCTCGGCCAACTCGGTGGCCTCCAGCGCCCGGACGCTGTCGGCCAACGTGAGGAAGCTGCACAACGCGCTCAACCTCCTGCTCAACGACTTCGAGAGGGAGCAGTTCATCCACTGCCTCAACGTCTACCACTCCAAGCGCAACGTGTACGACCTGGTGCAGACCCTCAACGTGATCCTCAACGCGCCCAGCAAGCGGCAACTTCTGCCCATGCTGCGGCTGGTCATCCCCCGCTCCGACCAGCTCCTCTTCGAGCAGTACACCTCGGAGGGCCTCTACTTAAAGTCGGATTTAATCGCGAGCAACGGCAGCGCCGAACCCCCGCCGGGCGACGTCCCCAGCGCCAGCCCGACCCCCCCGGGTCACCTCTCGCCGAACAACCCGCCCGAGTACCAGGTGGCGCCGAGGGGCTCGCCGGACAGCTTCAGCACCAGCAGCGACGGGACAGCTCCCCTGGTGCCGCTGCTCGGGAGGAACTTCATCCACGAGCCGCCGGGCGAGCTGCGCCAGGTGACCATGAAGCGGCACAAGAGCAACGAGGGCCTGGGCTTCAGCATCCGCGGCGGGTCGGAGCACGGGGTCGGCATCTACGTGTCCCTGGTGGAGCCCGGGAGCCTGGCGGAGAAAGAGGGTCTGCGGATCGGCGACCAGATCATGAAAGTCAACGACAAAGTCTTCGACAAAGTCACTCACGCTGAAGCAGTGAAGGTAAGTCACCCCCACCCCACCACCCAACACACCACACCCGTGCATTCAAGGCCATGACTACGCACACATCCTTTCGGTAGAGGTGACCTGACACGGATGTCAGAGGCTCGGGGACTAAGTGCACTGGCCCCCTACTCTAAAGCCACATCTCCTGTGTGTAATAAGCTCCCGCCTCATACTAATTAATGTTGGGTCAGGGTGTCTTGGACCAACCAAGGGGGAAATTAATGTTGTTGGCTGGAAGCAGCGTTGACCATTTGATACATCAGTGAGCAGCCTGCTCCAGTAGTCGCTGTTGTGTTGTGACTACTACCTCTAGGAGACATGCAGGTAACTAGACACCGTCGAAGCAGCTGGTCTCCGTAGAGCAGTGTGTGTGTGCGTGAATGTGTGGAAGAAGGTGGATGTTGGCCCCACTGCTCTGGCGCTGTAAACTGGGACTACTTCAGCCCTTTGCACTATTGTCAGTGAGTGCAAAATGAGACGGTTAGCAAATGAGGTGATAAAAGAGCTTGTCTGATTCGTGTACAGTGAAGATTGAGTGAGGAGGAAGCCTTGCAAGGTCCTTGGTTTTATGAATACTATGAGCTGTCCATTGTTTCTTCTCTTTCCCCTGACAGTTTTTATTTTGCAATCATTCACACTATTTGCCCATGTTGTATATACTCATATCACTGAGGTTCTTTGACAAGGTTCAAGTCAGGTGTGAAGGATCTGGGAAAAAAGCTGTATATGTCATGCAGCTCATACATTTTTTCATAGTGTATGACGGTGGTATCAGCTTTTTTAATATCCATATTTTATTTCTGGTTCTGGTAGCCTTCTTTTGCTTCCCTCTTTCGCCAGGTCTCTTGAAAAACCATTTTGCAAAAAATTTGCAAAACAGTACTGCAAGGACAAAAAAAAAAAAATCACCATTTATACATATATATATACGCTGCTTTTAAATAAATATAAGCTGCTTTTTTGAATAGAGATTGTAAGTAGTTGAAAGGTCAGTGGTTTGTTCCCTCTGACAACCATGGATTATAGCTCAAATTAAGTCCTTTCTAACCTTCTCTGATCTTGAAAAAGTCATCCACGCTTTTATCTCTGTCTGTGTGGACTTCTGTATTTCACTTTATGCAAGGTTCACCTATAAGGCAATCCTCTGTCTTCAGTAAATCCAAAATACTCCCCGTATAGGCTTTTAACTAATGCCAAGAGATGAGAGCATATTATACCTGATTTTTGCCCTTTTTCACTGATTTTTCTGGTAAAATTTCAGGCTTATCAAGGTCTTGATACTTTAAAAAATATCATCCCCAACCCCTTTGGATCCTTGTGATAACTGTTCCTCTCCTTTGCAGTGTCCCCAAGTTGGTCCCATCTTTAGGATGACTACATTTCCATGGTTTTATTCGGATTGTATCACAAAACACTTTTTCGTTTTGTTAGCATAGTCTTTCCTGTCATCTGTGGGAAAAATCCATAGTCCCACTGTGTTCATATTTAATTTTTTTATAGGCTTGTGTGATGAAGTGAAGTGGCAGTTGTCCTAGTTTTTATCTTAGTGGTTTCTCTATATCTGCTCCTCAGACTGAATTAATTCACAAGACTGCAGCAGGATGTCTCTGCACCTCATACTGAAGGTGTTTTCAAACTGTGTCGGACAGAATATTAAAGAAAAAATTAACCATCCATATTTTCCAATCAATTTTTCCTGAATCTTTAAAGTTGTCTCTCATATGCAGAGCATAGCCTGTTGATACTTGTTACCATAAATGAACGATTAGAGAGTTTGCTGAAGTTCCGTTCAGAGAGGTCATTTTTTAATGTGACCAATTGAGACTATGAACAAAAGAAACCAGAGGGAAAGTGTTCTGCTTGTGTGTGATGTGTACATCTCTTTGCAATCTAGTATTCCTTCATTTTCTTTATTCCCGGTTGTGTCACTGTCACCAAATGCTGTTTTCATGTTTGTTCCGCTGCCTTTTGGACTTCTAAGCCATCCATAATGACCATGACTACTAGTTACTCTGCTATCACCGCCACTTGGCCTACTGCTGTTATCAAGCTGACAGGGCAGGCATCCAGTAAACAGTAGAGAAGCCTTGTCTGAGATGAACTACCCCTGGATGTCATTAATGCCTCAGTTCATTTTTTATCCCTTCTACTGTTAACCTAAATGTCGTTAAAGGCTTTTAGAACCATAATTATTCTAACCTTTTGAACTCTACTAGACTTCTGAGTTCATAATTACAAACCTACGTTGTGCAGCCAAACTTGTCTGGTCTTCCTCAGACCTACAAAATTATGGTTTATATTCTTTTGAAGATACCAAATGACATTTACAGTATTTCTACTTGATGCCATAGCATTTTGGATATGATATATTTCACTAAATATGAGTATCGTGTGCTGTGTTGGAGCAAGCAGAGTATGTTGTCTATAGTGTGAAAAATGTTTCTAATTCTAAGGGAGAGGTGTAAATCTATTTAAAATCCGCAGTGTTATACAACCCTTTAGCTATACCTTAAGCTACCATCCAAGTCTGAAAACAGCTTGCTGAATTTAAAGCTTCTGGCACATGTGACAGATGAGAAGTTGCCACTGAATAAGCTGCTGTCTGGACACTTTTGATGAATCCAGTTGTGACAGCAATCACATCTAATCCAGTCTCCTCACCTCAAACTGAACTCAGCTCCCATAGACTATGCAACTTCAAAGCCCCACTTATCAGTATTTCTATATTAACCTCCTATCAAATGACTCCGTGTAATGTGAAAGGGTTTTATTAATGAACCAAAGGAT